>CM020010.1:15950959-17349171 GCA_009771035.1 Lupinus albus
TATTCATGTTTAATTATTATTCATTCTTATTGATTACACCATATGTATTGAATACAACAGTTACTCCTTGAAAACACATTTTTTCTATAAATTTTTAAGACATACACTGTGTTTGGTTAGAATGAGCCACAACATTGGGAACAAAACCATTACAAATTTGGTACTCCATCCTTTTTAATATAAGTAAAAGCAATTTTCCAAAAATTCACCAATTTTTCTAAAATAGATTACAAATATTACTATCAGTAAATTATAGTTGTATAATATTCCTTAGACAATAATTGGATGAGAAAAAACACATGAAAATTAAAAAACTTATGAGACCTATTTAACAAAACTAGCTTTGAACTTTTACCTGGTAGTTGTGGTAGTTGTGAGCTTGTGGTTTGTAATTGTGAAAGAATTATTTAATAAAACTAGTTGCGAAAGTAGCTAAAATGTATTAAATAGCTAAAAACAATATATATAATTTTTTATTTACTATTTATTTAGTTTTTTATTAATTAAATTATAATTATTAATGCATTAATTAAATATATAGATAAGTAAATAAACAAGTATTATTAATTTGATACGATTATTATTATTATTTATAATTAAATAAGTATTGAAATTTGATAAAATTATTTATGTTTTAATAATTATTTATTTAATATGTATATTGGTAAATATTTCTAATTATTAGAAATTTATAACTTCATTTGGTATTTTAGCGTTGTAAAATTAATACAATTTGGTAAATTTTAAAAGGGCAAAATTGATTAATAAATTATGAAAAACTCTTGAAGTCTACTATTTTTTTTTGATCAACCTTGAAGTCTACTATTTATATATAAAGTGTTTCATTTGTGAAATAACAAAAGTGAACACCCTAAAAATTTGATATGTCTTAATTATGGATCATTTTAGTAAATTTTGTCGTGAGACATGTGTTACTATATACTATATATGACTAATATTTTTGTAACATCCTAATATATATCATTTATTACTTTTAATTAATGTTAATATTAATTTGATAATAACATTTATTCTCTTGAATCGACATGTTAAAACATCTTTCAACATCTTTATCAATAAGATTTTTCTAACATGTATTTTTTTTTCACTCACTGATTTTACTTTTTGTCACAAATTAACATTTTGTTAATTTTCTCACAACTTCTCAATACTTAATTTTCATTGATAAATTTTTCTTTCCTCCTATAATCTTCTCCATCTAATTCAATTTTATTATTTCAAATTGTTCAATTTATTATTCTTTATTTTATGTTTTTATATTATACTAATTTCACTTCAATAGAAGCAACACCAAATGACTCATAAGTGATATATATATATATAGGACAAAACTTAAGTAAAGTATCATAGGTGCTAGTGGTATAAGTGATCTATTAAAAGTATACAAAAAGGTCTATGTGTCATATCTAATAAGTCATATGTACCACTAGCACCTATAGTACTTTACCTAAGTTTTGTGTGTATATATATACTACTCTCAACTTTCTAAAAATAAGTTTTAAAACACAAGTACTATTTTGAAACTCTAATTTTGGTTTACTAAACAACTCTATCTTATGTCAAAAGTAGAAATTAGTTGAAATATAATTATTACCCAAATGGGGCATAAAAATAAAGGAGAAATATTAATTATGGAAATATTTACTTAATTTCTAATGAGAGATAGTATATAACGATGTTAACATGTTTCTGTGTTTACTTCTGAGTCACACAACACACTCTTTTGATAGAGTGGTCAATTATTGTTTTGGTATCGAATAAGTCTCTCTCACTCAGATGGCCGATCAACCAATGCCAACCCGCTGGTCTTTCCAGGTCTCTTTTTCTATTATTTTAATATTTCCGAGTCGAGAGTCTCGTACACTGGGTCGCCCCGATTTTATATCAGAACTTGCTTTTACTTATTCTACCACAGTAATTTAACTTGTTACCCTCACTAGTACTAACCCTACATTTTCTCTTCTTAGGATCCAATCTCGTTCCGTTTTCTTATTCTCTTTTTATTCGGATTCTTCAATTTGTTGTTGATTTTGTTTGATGTGATTTTGAATCTTGATTTGGTGGTTATTGTATTTGTAATGAGATTTATTTATTTATTTATTATGGATCTCTAGGACTTCAAATTGTATTATGATGCGAAATTCGGTAGGAAGAGAGTGGTTGAAAATAATGAGAGTGATGATAAAGATGTTAGTAATGGAGGTTCTTTGGGTATTGTATCAAATGGCAATGTGAATCCTGTAAGAACTTCGGATAAGGCTATTTATGAGCAGTTTCAAACTCAGGTACTATGTTTCATACTTCAGATTTTATGTTGATTTGGTTATTACTCTTTTGAATCTAACTTGTGTTTGATTTTCCATGTTTTAGGGTCAGAATCTGACGCAGTCGAATGGTTTTTCACAAAACCCTGTGGATGAAAGGCCGTATGTTTCCTTGACCCATCACTTTATTTTCTCAGGCTGTGTTATTAGCGCACCTGTAAATTTATGTGTGTTGTTATGCTGTTAGGATTAAATCATGTAATAAAAACAGAGAACGAACATTATTAGCATACTTGGGTTGTTAATCAAGTTATGATTGATTTTGAATAGCTAGTCAAGCAATTACTGAAGCCATCAGCTTCAATGTTTAAAAATGATTTAGTTACAAGTTTGAACTTAGGCGTTTAATTAGGTAACTGACTGGAAAATAATCTTGCTTTTGGAGAATACTATATCTTTTGAGCTTATACACGTGCTACTCCTTGCATCAATTTACAGGTAAAACTGGTGTACATGAAAAACCCATAACATTGGAAGTTTTCAGAAAATATTGAATATTATGTGTAAATTAATTTGTGGCTAGATAAAAACTTTTCCGTAAATTAATATTGTTTTAAAAAAGGAGGGAAATCTGGTCAAGCTATCTAGTTCTCGTCTTTTGTTACGTGTTAAATGAGAGAAACAAAACTTTATTGAATAAAAAATCCACTGATGTAATTAACACTATCTAGAGAAATTTATTGGGGTGTTATATGTGCTTCATTTGTATTGCAAACAGGTCGGTTATCATCCATAATTAACTGAAACAAATTAGTTCACCTCTGACTAAAGTCCTTGATAATCTAAGTTAGTTATAACAGGTTCAGACAGTGATAAGATCAAGGAAAAATATATTTTATTTTGGTCCCTTGTTGAATTTGCCCAAGTTTATGCTTAATCCACTTGTTTGTTGAGGTTTCACCCCAACTTTAGAAGTAAATAGACAATATCATGCAGTTGTGCATCTTTGATTCCTTGATCTGTACTCAAATTGTAACCATTTGTAGTATCATCTTATGAGGTCACTGGCCGTGTGGGACAACATGGAAGATAGGGAATTTCTTCATCTCTGAACTGCTGATATATGTTATCCTTAATATTTCCAGGCCGAAATCTTTGCTTCCACCTTTTGAGAGTGCAGATATGCGTGCATTAGGAGAGAGCTTAAGTCGGTAATTTCCTCTCTTCTCAATCTTTCGCCCACACATTTAGTTTGGTATCCCATTCTGAGACATATATTTTCATTATGTATATCATTGCACATCATACCGTTTGCAGGGATATAATTCGTGGCAGTCCAGATGTGAAGTGGGAAAGCATCAAGGGGTTAGAGAATGCCAAACGTTTACTAAAAGAGGCTGTTGTGATGCCTATTAAGTATCCCAAGTATGTTTCAATTGAAAACTTACTCTGTAATATTCCTTGGAGCTAATGATGACCTTCTCATTTCACTACTTGTCAAGATATGCTTGTATATATTACAGATGGGACCTTTTTGCTTGATGTTATAGGCCATTACTAATTTAATTTGGTAAATAACTGAACTCCTTCCGCCCCTGTACCAGTTACAGCAATCCTGTTTGGTATAAAATAAAAAAGTCTATGGCGGGATATGTTTCTCTTCCTACTTGTACTAGGAAAGGTTAGGAAGCTAGGACTGATTAGACCGTACTCTAGATCGGCCGATTCTCGGCATCTTCTCTAGTTGCTTGCCTTAGTGCAATCAGTTCTGGCACAAAGCCTATATCCCTTCGCCAAGCGCAGGCGAGTCAGTACGTACTAATTCCTTCTGCTTTCGGTCAGTCATTAACGTGGTTTAGGATGATGGTAGCAATAACACAAACATTAAGAATAACTTGTCTTAATTTAGTTGAATTGTATGATGACTTACAAACTACTTTAAATTTATGTGCAATGTCTTATGTATATTATTCTTCTTCATTTTTTGTCCTTGTCATAAAGGTTTAAAAAAAATGTGTTGGTTGCCACTACCTAATCCCATTTATCCCTTATCTGAGTTTGGGATCAGTCATGTAAATATTTGCTACGGAGCATGACATAAGCAAAGTTAACCAAGAGAGGTCAACCAATGATGCAAAATACCTGGTATTGGAGGAAGCAAAAAAGGATTTAAAACATGGTATTTAGTGATTTAGAAAAGGTGTATGATAGGGTGCTAAAAGAGGTCTTATGGAAGGCTCTAGAAAAGAAAGGAGTTTTTATAACTTATATCTAAGAAATCAAAGATATGTCATTGTGGCTAAAACTAGCGTGTAAATACATGGTAGATCACAGATTTGCCTATACTTATAGGATCGTACCAAGGCTCAATCGACTTTGAGTCCTTATCTTTTATATTAGTCCTGTATGTGCTTATTGAGAATGTCCAGGAGTCAGTGCTACGATGCATGCTTTTTGCATATGATATAGTCCTAGTAAACACATGATATAGTCCTGGCGGGAGAGTCTTGAGAGGGGATAAATGAGAAGTTAGTTGTGGAGACAGACTTTGGAAGTACATGGCTTCCATTTAAGTAGCTTAAAATAGAGTACCACCACCCTTGATCCAAGGGTTGGCCTTACCACTATGCCCATGGATACTCTGTTAAATATAAAAAAAGACGTAAAACAAAATATATGGAATTTAAGTTCTGAGAAAAGAGTTGTATATGGAGCCATTTTATCAACGATGAATCACTCTCTGCCAATATACCTTCCAGATCTACAATGAAGCACATAATTTTACCAAATCAATAAAAAAATAGTCTGAGATCTGGATTTCAAGCAACTAGTAACGCTAAAATGGTTGTATTAAGATATTTCCTAGAAGTAGTTGACATATTGATTTGCTAAACTTGCATATGTGCAAATAAAAATTTGCTAGAAATGTATAATGAAACCCTTTCTCATGGTCAACCTGATCTTTCTCTTATCTAGGTACTTTACTGGTCTGTTATCACCATGGAAAGGCATTCTCCTTTTTGGGCCCCCAGGGACAGGAAAGGTTTGTATTAATATTCATTCACAAGTATCTATAGGGCTGCCTCCTCAGTGTTTTATATTGTAAGAGAATGATATTATGTGTATGAATAAAATTTACATGAACTAAAGGAAATCATGTTTAAAGAATGATATATGTTTTCTATCTCGATGGTCCGAATTTCACTGATTTTTTATTTTATACTTGAAATACTACTGTAACTTTTGGCTTGAATGCTGCAGACAATGCTTGCAAAGGCAGTCGCAACAGAGTGCAAGACTACATTTTTTAATATTTCAGCATCATCTGTTGTCAGCAAATGGCGAGGCAAGTTGCTACTTGCCCCCTTCTTTTCCGTTGTATTTCTGTATACCTTGACCTAAGTATGAAACTCAAACATGTTCATTTTTTCAAGAAACTGTCGTAGACCTCTTGCTGATGATTCAGAGTAGGATAGTGATAGTGTGATTTTTTTACTAGAAGATATAATTGTCTTTTTCGGGATGATACGACTAACTATTTATTGTTCTTCAAAACTATGACACTAACAAGTAACAACTACTGTGGAAATTCGCAAATTGATCATATATCTTATTTGGTTTGGAGAAGTAATTTGTTTAACCCTCTCTCTCTCTCTCTCTCTGTTTCACGTGACCAGATAGATAATGAGTTCACATGCCTATATCATATTAAAACGCTTGTCTATTATCAGATGAGCTCTAAACAACCATTTAATATATAGCACAGATGATTTTGATTGATAACTGACTGCATGACTCTTTAAGTGATGTTTAAACTGGACTACTAATTGTGTTCAGCTTCTCTCACAGATGAAAGAGTGTAGAAAATAGTCAAAATACATATTTTATATGGCTACTGTACCATTTAATAGCTTCCACAGATGAATGTTTTGGCATGATATTGTTATGAGTATGTATTCTTCATATGCCATAAAATTAGGTGCATATGCTCTAGATGACGAGACTATCTGACTCAATACTTGACTTTGTAAAATTACAATTTGAAAACATGATAAATCTAGTAAAAATAATTTTTTTGCCAGTATCGTACTCATGTTCTCATTTGTGCATGTGCACCTGCACACAACTTTCTTTTGGAATAGTTGTATATTGTGACCCTGCTACTTAATTAAAACTAAGATACTTCTACAAAGATACTCTTGAGTTGAAGTTTAACTAAATTGTCCTTTTTATGTCTCCAACACACTATACTTATACAACAACATATCCTTTTTCCATTAGGTGGAGTTGATTACAATGAATGGTGCCTTAATTAAAAATCATGTCTATAGACAAATCATTGACATCTTAATACTTCTTAATGGTTTCACGCCGCCTATAGTTTTTCTTGGTCTTTACACCTCTAGTAATTGGGCATCTTCTCTACTCTCCTTACCGAGGTTTCTACTAGTTTTCGCCACATATGCCTAAATAATATAAGGCGAGATATTCTACCATCTTTACTACAATAGGTGCTACCTCAATTTTCCCTTTAATTCATTCATTCATAATCCCTTCTTGTCTAATGTATCCACTGTCCACTAATCTAGTGTAATATTATCTTTCCTACATTGATTTTATTCTCTTATAGTTTTTTATTCCCCCAACATTCAATCCCATGCAACATCTAACTCTTCTGTAAAGGAATTCTTAATGGAGGTGAAATCATTTCAATGAAAAAGTTGTCTAATCTCCCTCCCCTCAATATGCTTTGTGCTGTGTTGAGTCCTGAATTCTTATTGTGATTTTTTGTTTGGATTGACTTTTTCTAAATCTGGGATGGAAATGGAACCCCAGATCTCCACCTTTGGTGGGGCTGGGAAATATCACTGGAGTTACAGCTCACTTGTAAACCTTAATGCAAATAGGGCTTTTAAAGTTTACTCAATTTTCCTCTTTCTCTTTTGTCATATTGAGAACACGTACATTTACAACATTATTTTAAATTACAGGTGATTCAGAAAAGTTAGTGAAGGTGTTATTTGAGCTTGCAAGGCACCATGCACCCTCAACTATATTTCTTGATGAAATTGATGCAATCATTAGTCAACGTGGTGAAGCACGCAGTGAACATGAAGCAAGCAGACGGTTAAAAACTGAGCTACTTGTTCAGGTGATGCTTGTTTGTCATGTGGAACATGCTTTCATAATCATAAATTTACTAATTTGATGGTAGTAATATAATTAGTTGGCAAAAAGTTATTTATTTTTTTGCTTAGCTCTGGTCATCACCAACCCATAACAATTGTTTATTTTATAAAACCGCATATTTGAAATCCTCTACTTCACTGATTTCACTTTGCTAATACTAGTTTTGGAAAGTAGCATCTGTGAGGACTTCTTTTTTGCCTCTGCTATTGCATCAGGTTCACTTGTCAGCACAACCATAGGCGAACTTTACCTAAATGTCAGAGGTTCAATTTGGTGGGTCACCAGTTTTTGGAGGGCTTTAATTAAGCCTTTACCTAATTATCTCCGTAGCTCGGAGGTTAGTCTCAGCAATGGTGTGGGGATATCGACCTTGGTCAAAGACCAAGAAGAGTCATTTGTCCGCAAAACATAAAAATACATTGTACAAGTAGGGGAGTGTTTACAATGCAAGGGATAAGGGTTTCGTAGCTAGAGGTGAATCTACATTATATGCATTGGGGATAAGTGCTCTCACTTAGTTTGAGAAATTCTTAATTTTTATTGACAACTGTGATTGAGGTTTAACCATTTATTCCACTTTAGACAAAAAGAAGGACAAGATTCTCATTCAATAACGTTTTTCTTTTGGTGATTGTTTAGACTTTAATCAGTTTCAGACTTATCACTAGTCTATCTCTGTTGAGCTTTGATTGTGCTTTGAACACTCATACAAAAACACGACAATGACAACATCATTAATAGTTGATGTCAGTCTAAAAATAAGAGATCCATATAGTTAACTTGCCTCTTAATGATTGTTCAAGAATTTAGTGATTTTATGACTTTAAAACCGTATGTCTCTCAGACCAGTCATGGTCCGGTAATGCTTATATTATTGGTTTGCATCTTTGGTTGGAACTTGGAAGCAATTACAGCCTTAACCTAGCGTTTGAGTCCTGGTGTTAAAAAAACTTTGGTCCCTATTAAATGAGTACAGAAACTTGAAGATAGACTGTAAAACGTGTCACTTCAGCATTTGCTTAAATAAGAAATAATGATAATCTAAAGATATAAAAAGAGTTTTAGCACTCTAATGTATTGTTACTTTCCTTCCCATTTGTAACATAATCTTGCATTTCTTGTATTTCCCTTGCCACATGCAGGAACCTCCTTAAGGGTCTGTTTGCAAGTTGGTTTTTGATGGGGCAGGAAGAGAATGGAAAGCCTTGAGAGTCATCTCACAAGTGTATTTCATAGCTCTCATGTCTTTCGCTTCCTCCTTTACCCTCCAAAAATTAACTCGCAAACTCTAAAAGTCTTGTTCATAATATGAACAGTAAACATAGATTAACAAGAGATTATTTCTCTTAAATTTTACTTATGCAGCTATCATATGATTAAGTTTCCTATCATGATTGGCATTTGAACCTTTTGTTTTTTTCTTTAACTTGGGATTTTGTGCCCTCTGCAAATTATGTCAATGCATCTAATAAGATGATATGCATTATCAATTTACAATGGAGTGGTATATGTATTCTGCTTTGCTTTTTCAAAAGTTAATCATTTGGATTAGATTGCAGATGGACGGTTTGACTCGGACAAATGAGCTTGTTTTTGTTTTGGCGGCAACAAATCTTCCCTGGGAATTGGATGCAGCCATGCTCCGACGTCTTGAGAAGCGAGTATCCTTCCAATATATAATACCTTATTATTTAATGTTCATGATAATTGAATAGGTCAAATTGGTCTGGTCATCTAAATTAAATTTTACTTCACTGGCTTTGGAATTGATCATGGGGAAGAAGCACATAGAAAATATATGTTTCAGATTTTTCTTGGAACATTGAGTAGATTATAGGGCATTTGCTATCGCCTGATGCCTCTTGCTTAAACTACTAGAATTTGATTTTATTTATTTTTTAACAAATGAACCTGGCAATCTATCTAGCCTGCTTGGTTTGTCACTTATCAAAATAACAGTAATTATTGTTTTGGGGTTGAATCTACCTGCATTTTAATTTTACGCCAATGGAGTTGCATTGCTAGACAAGTATGGGTGTGTTTGTAAACTTGGTCTGCATGATGCTCATTGTATCTTCTACTTTTTCTACCATCTCAAGATGTTTGGAGCATACAGGAATTCACTCTATTTTAGATCTATTTTGAAAGATAAAAATGTTGCAAACTTCATACTACAGTCTCATGCTTTATGATCAGCATACTGTGTAACTGTTAGTTATACCCATATACCGCAGAGAATAGATCATAATTCAATGCATATTTACATGATGCCCAATAAGCAATATGATATTGCAATTGAAAGCTCTGTATATCCTATTCTAATGGTTTGTCCTTTAACCATAATTGTAAGATCCTTGTACCACTTCCAGAACCAGAAGCGAGAAGAGCAATGTTTGAGCAACTACTTCCTCCAGTGCCTGATGAGGAACAGATCCCGTATGATTTACTGGTAGACCGGACAGAAGGATATTCAGGCTCAGATATTCGATTGCTCTGTAAAGAGACAGCAATGCAGCCCTTGAGGCGCTTGATGTCACAACTTGAACTGGGAGACGAAGTTGTGCCCGAAGAAGGTATGTCGTTTACAAAATCTACTCGCAATCAGTGTCATAACTTTATGACAAAGAGGAGTCAGCTCCCACAATCTTACATGCAGAAATTGCATATTTTGATACTTATGTTAGAAAATTGCATGGAAGTCTGTCTCATGAAAAATTCTGAAAAGGGAACTTAGATACTTGTTCATTAACTTGCTTTTTCATATTTGAGCAATTCTTAGTTATTTTCATAAATATTTAGTTCAGTAATTAAGTTGAATGTGAGTCAATTATTGGTTTGCAGAGTTGCCTAAAATTGGACCAATCATACCTGAAGATATAGAGACAGCTCTAAAGAACACAAGGCCATCTGCTCATCTCCATGCCTACAAATATGAGAAGTTCAATGATGATTATGGTAGTCAAATTCTTCAATGAAAACAAGATTTGGCCTTAACTTTCTTCAGCACTTGCTATGGTTAGATCTCTACAATTGGATTGTAATAAAATTAAATTTGCTGCTGTACAATTAGGAAACTTAGACCATTATTTTGGGTGTGATGTTATTTGCAGAATTTGTTTACATACTCTTTGAAATGGATAAGATAACCACAAGGGGTTGAATTATCAAGTTTATTGACTGTACCAAAATTATAATCAAATTATAAATTCCCAAATACATAAAGTCTCTCTTATTGGATTTGTTGTTGATGTCCAATAAGAGAGAGTTTCATCCATTTTGGAATTAAGGTTATGGGAGGGGTCTACTTACTCCAAAAATAAGTTTTTTAAACTTACTCTACATCTTAGCCATCAATTCTAGGAAAATTCAATTGTTTGAATTAGTGAGTAAATCTAAACTATTGAATTTTCCTAGAATTGATGGTTAAGATGTGAAATAAGTTTAAAACTTACTCTTTTAGTCAATGGATCTTTCCTCTTAGTTCCGTCTATCATTTGGTTTTGTTTAGCAAAACAACAATGTAAAAGTATCCAATTCATGATAGTGTCAGATGAGCAAACACTAACTTTTTACAATGTATAGCATCAAAATAGACGACACTAACTTATTGTCCACTAATGCTAAAGTATAAAATTTGCATTAAAGATAGGATCAGCTTAGCTTGTTAAGTATGAGTTTATATATAGATCAATTTTCATTCTTTTTCTGTTGATTTTTTCCAATTGACATGCATTAATAAGATATAAATCGTAAGAAGCAAACATGAACTATTTTGGGTTTCTACTACTTTCTAATGAAAAAAATAGTTTATTATAACAATCAAATAAAAGGTAGAGAATAAAGTGAAAGAGAAGAATACAACTTGTTAACAAAATTACATCAGCTACCAATATGTTATTATTGAAAAGGATTAGAAGGTCAAATAGAACATACAGAACTAATGCATATTCACATTCTTAACAAGTTCTGATATAAATGGACTCAATGTGATGTTTGTGAAAAGGGCTGTGTGCTTCATTGCCCCTTTGCTACTAAGGATCTTTATTTAATACTACTTACTTCCAAATTGGATAGTTAACATGGTATTTGGAAAACTTTTATGAGAAACTTTATCATCAAATGTTACATTCAGGATAAACACATATAGTTGATAAGGTTAAAAGACACAAGTTCAACTTAAGATAAACACAAGTATGTAAGAGTTGAAACAGTAAAACTTATCATCCATACTAAACATATACTATCATGATGAGCAATTACATTAAGAAGCTTTTGTTGACTCTTCTGGCAAATCATCTTCATCATGGTATATGTTCTCTGCCATCTGCCATATTTGAAGTATGTTGTCTTCAGCAACACTAGCAACAACCCAATCTTCACATGGGTTCCAAGAGAAGTCAGATATTTTACTTGTATGACCACCATGAATGAAGAGCAATTCTGGTGGACCATCTTCAGCATCTTCTGGTGGCTGCTCTTCATCAATCCTACAACCAATGAGTAAACTTTGTTATTCAGCCAATTATCTGGGATATCCATGATTAGTTATATGTATTAGTTTTAGATATTTTTTTATAATCCATATTTATAAGAAAAATGGTCCTCAATGTTTCCTTAAGGAAGAGGAGATGAAGGTAGGCATTTTAGTGTTGGACAATTAATGTAATTTAGTAAATTTTCAAAGGAAAAATTGATCAATGAATTATTGAAAACTCTTATGACTTTCTGAAAGCTAATTAAATTAGCTTTGTGAAAGTTAGCTTTCAAGCGTCACAAACTCCTTTTTTTTAAAATGCTCTACAATCTCCCTTCAATTTTTGTCCACCGCTAGTAGTTTATTGACTGAGTCAAGAAGCTATAAGCTACCTGAAAAGCTACACATATATTACCTAAAGGACTACAAACTACTTTAAGTGCTACAATCTCCATCTATCTACCTAGTACAAATGCGAACTTAAATCTAGAGATGAGAATGCTTTGATTAAGCAATACCTGCTAAGATCCCACACCATAAGTCTTCTGCCTAGACAACAAGAAGCCAAGATAGTCTCATTCTTTGGATTCCAACCTACTTGGAAAACCTCCTCCCTGTTGTACCCAAGAGCCAAGAAGAAATATCCACATCAATGACTAATAAATATAAGTACATCTAGAGTAATATCAGAAACATATGAGGAAAAAATGCTACTTGTGACAATCGAAGGTGTGAAGAGGAGCACTGATCTTCCGCAGATCAAACAACTTCACAGTTTTATCAGTAGAACCAGTGGCAATAATCCATTCATTAAAGGGATTGAAAGCCAAGCAGTTAACCTAACAATACATCCAACATAAAAGGCTTTGTCAGTAAGTTATATTAAAAGATGAAGCATTCTGAAATTTCTGGAAAACCGTCATTAGGAAATGAACTTGTCAGAAATACAAATATAATGTCTAGTTGTCAACAAAAGCACAAGGAAGAAACATTACAAGTAGCTGACAGATTGAAACATTGAGAAAGATAGGAAAAAATCTAATCAGCTGGCAAAACATGAAAAGCATAGAGTGAAACAGGGTAGAACTGCAGTTATGTTCTTTAATTTTTAAAATAAAAGAAACATTCTCAGATACAAATTACAAGAGGACAAGATATCATCCTTGCAAAAGAAAAAAAAAAGCGTCTAAAAAAATATGCAACTGGGTCATGCAACAAAGCATGTCAATCCCTCTACATATCTACCGAAGAAACACTCCTAAAAAATCCATGACTAGTCCATTAATTTTAGTCATGGTTAGAAATTTATGCATGTTTCTTATTAATCTCTTTTCTTTTTCTAAAGTTGCCAATGTTAAACCATCATCTCCCTTTAGATTTAATATGTTTGGAACTTGAAAATTTGATCAAACTTTCTCATGAATTTCTAACCTTCAAGATTTCAAGAGATGAGTAAATAAAGATTATTGATTTTTCGGAAGAAATTAAGCAAATATAATTTATAACTCCAATTTCCTCTCCAGAGTTTGTTTATTTCAAACAGTTGCACATATTAAATCAGAGTAAGTGGTCCATCGTCCACCCATCTTTCAAATTAACCAAATACTCCTCCACAGGCTACACACCTTGTGAAAAAGGTTTTCTGATTTCTCACAAATTAATTCTAAAAAATAATATACTCCTTTTCAAGATGCAATGTCATCCTATTCTGAGCACTTGTCCTGATTATCTCTCATAAGAGAAATGAGAATGCATATGAAATAGCATCAAGCATATTTTCTAATAAATTCTATACACAATGATTAGGTTCCATTAAGCACCCAAGGTAAGATGCTATAATTCAAACTAATTCCTTGTATAATTTAATTTTCTATATTGTTGATCCATTTCATAGAGATTCGACAAATTTTATGTTGGTTGTCAACTGCCTACCACATTCTTCACCTTTTATCAAGGGTTAAGACCGACTATATATAGAGCATCAAACATACATAGGTAGGTTTTACTTTTCTATATATACGGTGCATATGACAAGAGAGGCTTAACTGATTCAAAGAAAGATTTGTGCACAACCATGCCTCTACCACACCCACACATGCAGACACGAGAGAGAGAGAGAGAGAGATGGAGGGAGAGAGAGAGAGAGAGAGAGAGAGGGAAGGAGAGAGAGAGTTATTATGTACCTCACTTTGATGAGCAACTACAGATTGAACAGGCTTGGAGGCTGATGGTGATCGAAGATCCCATATGAGCAAGTATTGATCATCACCAACAGAGCCAAACAAGTACTCATGCCTCAAATGCCATGCTACATCTTCTACAACACCTTCATGGACCTAGTTCAAATAATGACACTACTTTCAGAAGTATATATGACAGACTGGAGATTATAATATGAAAAATAAAAAAACAGAAACTATATTGTTAGAAGGTATGATATGATGTGTGAGGAAAATAGGGATAACAAATTGCAATAGGCTGCAGGCAGTAACTTTGCACAAACAATTAAGATATGAACATGGTGGAATATAAAGTATCTTTCCTAGTTTGCAAACTGCATCTAGATTAGCTCTCGTACCAGGCTATTCTCAAAGCATAGCATTCTAAATGGCTTTCAATTCTTAATTAGTATGTATCACCCAATTATCTATGGTAGACTGCTTATGTAAACAGCTCGCGTTTATTCAGTTTAAAACAACCAATAACAACAAAGTCTCCAGTAAACATTATCACCAATTTCTTAACAAACAGTTAGAAATAACATTTCTCTACATTAGAAAACAGTAACCACATTAAACAAGATGTAAAGTCATCAGGCCCAACTGGTAAAATACGTCAAATACATTAACCCCAAAGCAGAAAGAAAATAGTACCTTAAATATTTGCGTAGCCTCCAAACTTTTATTTTTGCCATTTGAATTAATATCCCACAAGCATATCTGAGCATCATCAGAGCCACTCAATAAATGACCCGGCTTGAAGTTGCTCCACGATAAGCCATATCCTTCAGTATTGTGACCTCTTAACCTTAAATCAGGATTACATGCACCATCTAGAGGAGGCTTTGATGGATGCTTGCTATAGTCAAAGACAAAAACTTCAGCACTAACAGTCTTTGTAGCAATGATAAACGGGTTTTGAGGCATATAACGAGCCCTATTAACCTCCCCATCATGGTTTATTTGCTGGATTATTTGCACCTGCAATGGAGGACCATCAACATTTGAGAACAAAATGCATATCACACATTCAACAAAGCACCCAACTGCAATGATCTAAGACAATAGTAGATAAAAATCATTTCCAAATTCATGGTAGGCTTAATACTGAAATGAATTATCCAATGGCATATGAATAACCATCACATTACAAGTACTTTCCTGCACCCAAACAATAATAGGAAACCTGCATGTTAAACACCATTTTGGTCCTCAAACCACTTTTTTTAGAACAAATTGGTGTCTTTAAGGATAAAAAACCATCATTTCTGTACCCATTTTGATCAAGCGAAATAAACAACATCCCATTTTGATGTATATTACCTTTCTGCCTTTCTGTACCCAATTTAATAAAGTTAATTTTTTAAATGACCAAAATTTATGTACCGTAAACCCCAAGTTTTCTGTACCATCCGGACACCACAAACCACATTTCTAGACCAAATTTGTATCTCTAAATACCATAAATCATCATTAATATACCCATTTTGATAAAGCTAATTTTTTTATGACCAAATTGATGTTTCCAAAACCCTAATTTCTCTGTACAATCCCCACACCTCAAACTACACTTTTAACCCCAAATTGACATATTTGAATACCAAAAATCATTATCTCTTTACCCATTTTCATAAAGCTAAATTTTTCATGACTCCCTAAACCCTAATACTCATAGAATAGAAAAATAAGATCTTAAACTAAGTACTTCCCAGAAACCAACAATTATTGCAATCTAACCTTGGCATTGGCACAACCAAAGCCACCAACATCGGTGCGTTCATCCTCGTAATGGCGAGCATCATTCTCAGCGTCGTCAAGAGGGAGCTGAACCTGGGCGAGCATTAAGTAATTGGGTTCATTCTCAGAGGTGTGGGTTCCAAGGATCATCTTCTGGACGGAATAGTCTTTCCCCGGCGGCTCCTCCCGGTCAGGGAGCCACTCGACGGTGAGCGACGGCCACTCGAGCGCGTGGGTGATTACGAGATCGTAGAGGAATGGAGTGTTCTTCTTCCATATCTTGTACTCCTCGTTTATCAACCTCTCTTCGATTTCACCTCTCATTTCTTCGTCGTCTTTCACCATTGATGATGATTTGTTCTCGCAATTTCGAGGGTTTTTTGTTTTGGCGGGAAAATAGAATTGGGAATTGAGAGAGAAGAGAGCAAAGAATACCTAAGCGGGTTGAGAAGGTGGAGTGGGAAGTGTTTTGTGTTAGTTGAATTTTGTACTACTTCTCTATTTATTCTTGTGGTGTGGGCTCTTATGTTACAAAAATACACCTTAGATCTTCTGCATTATCTATCATTTATATTTAATCAACATCGACTTTTTTAAATGAGTGATTCGAATGAATGATGAGTGATATAATAACTCTCTATAAATCTTTACCCTATCAGCATATAGATATTACAAATTTTATTTACATCATTTATTGAAGAGTGAGGATTCACTTATTCCGAGAGTAAGTTTTTTAAACTTACTACATATATTTGCTATAAATTCTAGGGGAATCTAATGGTTTAGATCTATCCACTAATTCAAACTATTGGATTTTCCTATAATTGATGTCTAAAATAATGTTGGAGTCGATGGATCTCTCATCTTTGTTGAAACAAAAACATGTCATTTGGTGGTGGACCATGTTTTAGAAGAATAAACAAATGTAATATTTGTGTTTGATCCCCATACCAACATTTTAGTAAAAATAAACTTAATTTTAAATGAAACCGACTGATATGACCAATATAGTTCAATTGAAAATCGACTAGTATAACTCATTTTAGTTGATATAGTTGCATGACTAATATAATTGACGTATCATATTGATATTGAGATCAATTTATCGGGTTCACAAATAGATTTTGCTATCACATAGGAACAAAAACCACAAGTGAGGAATGTGTTTTTGCATAGGATGGGATGATAAGGGATTATATCACACTAAATTGACTTATTTAATTAAAATAAAATTGGTGGTAAAATTTGATTATAGACTAATTTTAGAAAAAATATAGTGTTATGTAAGGTGTACTTGAGAAGCTCATCATTATAGTGAATTATGATTAGGATTTTAATTCAAGTGCAAATTAAATCATGTAAAATTGAGTTGAGAATTATAATTTGTAAATCTTATAAATGACACATTAGTGGCTAAGGGATGGGCTAGGCGCACAAGAGAGTAAGATGCATGGAATGGGCCGAGGTTTGATCAATTCATAAGGTTCGTCTTGTTGACATTATTTTTTTAACTTTGTTTAAAAAATGTTAACAATACTCTTTATACTTAACTAACTAATGACACATGTACAATAATGTTATCTAATGGATTATTTACGTAATTAATAAATAAAACTCAAGACATATTTTTGAAATGTGAAATAAGTTGAATGTAGAATGTTAAGCAGAAAAAAGTGAACATTTGTTACCAACTTAGATACATATAAAAATATCTGCAATGAATACACGTAAAATTAGTTTATGGATGAAAACGGATATCATGATATCTATATTATTTTATACTTAATTATTATTATTTTGACATTATATTTTTCTATTTTATTATTATTTCATAATAAAATTTCGTTATAATAATATGCATATCATATTATTCAACTAATAATTATTTTTATATATTAATTATTGTAAAATATATAAAAATATAATTAAAATTGAAAATATGTTAGATACTCACTACCCATATGAATACTCACAAATAATATGTGTATATGTACAAGTATATACTACCTATGCTCATCCAATCCCGTTGTCATCCCTACTATTTAGATATTTATTCCTAAGAAATTGTGGATTTAATATCCAAGTATTGTTACTAATAACCCAAATGTATTTGAGATTAGAATACTATCTAGTTAGCTTCAATTTCTTGTATATGTATTAAATGATCTACTTGCTGAAATTGGAACAAAAATTGAATTGAACTGATCAATTTTATAAAAATCAACTTCATCCAACTAATTTCATTTTTTCCAAAAAAAAGTTGAAGATTTATCCTAACCCAAACAATTTTACACACTTATTAGTTCGTAGGACATGTGGGGTTGCATATGAAGATTGATCTTTTAATATAAAAAATAAAACAAACATCAATATAATCAAAAGGAATCAACTATCTATGTACTAATAAAAATCAATCTATATACAAATGGTTAAAGCATTTTAGTTTATCTTAGTCGTAGGACTTGTTTTTATTTGATCTTCAATTATATTAGTATATAGATATTATCTTAAGAAGAATTATCTCAACATTATGCAATAAAATACATCGTTTCCTGAAGGGTTCTAACATAAACCATTTGAATTTTGAATTGCAACTTTTTCAAAATTAAAATTCTTAATCGACTACTACTTTGGCAATATATACATATATTTTTTAACCAGTTTCATTCCTTAAAAAATAAGCATTTCAAAAAATACCATATTGTATATTTTAATATTTCAATAAATTTAAAAAAGTCTATATTAATAAATATAAGTATAAAAAATTTAATACGATTATTCCGTACATTGCACAAGATGAATTCCTGTACATCCTCTATGTCTATAAAAAAAGTATTTTTCCACCTTCCAAAAAAAAGTATTTTCCCTATAATTTTTACATGGAAATTTTTAATTAATATTATTTTATTCTTTTTCCTTCTTTAATTACTATTTCCTTTTTCAAATATTATTTATTAATCATCTTTCTATAATTTTTAATAATAGTTATGAATTTTCTATAATCTAAATTTCAACATTAAGTTTCCTTTTTGCTTTCATGGTTGTACTAGAAATAGGGGTGGAAACAGGTCAGGTCAGGTCAGACCAGACTTTGACTTAAACAGGTCGAGCCTATATAGCATATAGGAGCCTGGGTCTGACCTGACCTGTTTAAAAGTATGACATGTTAGCCTGTTTAAAGGTCTGCTAAGGTAAAAAAATTAAAAACAATTATAAAAAATTATTATAATTATAGCAATTAGTGTGAATTATTTACATCGTTATCACAATTATTTCCATCATATTCCATTGTTGCGTAATGTATTCGAAAGATTTGTGGTGCCTTTGAAGTTAGAATATACAAAACAATGTCTTTTAATATTATAGTAAAATATGATATTATTCTAATATTTAACATAAGTTGGGTTATGTACTTAAGCTCAAGTCTCAACAATTAAATATCCAATTATTAAATTGCTTAATCTCTAAGTCCTAGTGGATTTACATAATTATTTTTTTTTTAGTTTTTTGAACATGTTATAAAAATAATTTATAAATATATAATAACATTACATAGGTCGACTTGTTAGACTTAATATGCTTTTTAAAAGGCATGAGTCTAACCTATTTCGGTTAAATAAGATTTTGGAGAAGCCTAAGTCTGATCTGTTTACTAAAAATGTTTGGTCTGACCTGTTATAGGTCAGGTAATAGACCTCTGATAGACGGTCTGACCTGTTTCCACCCTTAACTAGAAACTAATCTACTTGTATGAAATTGACTGTCTTTCTTAGCATGTATCGATCTTAAGGATAAACATTACATTTACCTTGTACGATACATGACAATCTAGTTTTGCCAACAACTAAACTTTCCATTCCATTAGGTAAATTTATAGATTTTCATTGTTATTAACCTTTTCATTAGATCGTACTCACATTGACTCTTTGAGATTTAATGAAATTACATAAATATTATTTCCCTTTTTGAAACTACACAAATTACCTTTAATTTATTTTCGTACATTACACTAACTACATATGTAAGAGATATGTGTAATCATTTAAACATACAAATGGGCGGTTGATATGATTAAACTAAATTTTAAGGGGTGTTAGTGTTATTTATTCTAATAAAAAATAATAAATAAACATTGACTCTTAATTATTGGATTTGACTCCACAATATACCACATTTTGTGAAAATCTTTTGTGAGACTAAACAAAGTTGCATCATTTTCTCTATGACCAATATTATTATATTTGTTTATAAAATAAAAGACGATTCATAAGTACCTAGAAACTTAAAGTCAAACTCAATATACTTTATTTTATATCCTCAATAGTGTATGAATCATCATTTTGTTATTATTATTTTAAGACATATTGGAAATGCTTAAAGATAGGGTGTAGAACACTCAAGATCAAATAAAAAAATTGATATTTTTAAGAAAAACAAGTGATAATGCAACTAGTTAGGAATGATGTATTTTTATATTAAAATGTCATTAGTAAGAAACAATAAAACATTTTAGTTTATCTTATTACTTCAAATTTTTTATTTTATATGATTATTACATTTTGTAAATGTTTAAGATAACAATTTAATTTTACCTATTTTTTGTTGGAGCATGTCATCGAGTGATTTTATGAAACTAACAAAGGGTGAAAGAACTTGTTATTTGGTCCAACGAAAGTTGGATTTTAATTTCTTCATTAAATTGTAAAAAATGATTTTTATCATACTTAACAATGTAGCATCTGTCAAAACTTATTTTATCAACACTCCGTAGATGATAGGTGCCACACAATACAAATGAAAGCAAAAACATAGTAAATTGTAAAAAAAATTCATTTTGGTTCATTACAAGATACATTATTAGTTATAAGGATAAATTGTGTGTATAGGATCATCCTATTTGTATAGTATTTTAGGCAATCAAAATGAAAAAAAAACATTTAAACACAATTTAAATTGTTGATTAAATAGTTCCCCTTACTCATTTTGACATAAAAAAATCATTATTTGAATATTATGATAAAAATTTATTTAGTAAGAATTATTTAATCAACGTAATATTATATCATTGTCATGTATTAAAAACATAGAATAATTGCTTATGGAATAATGATATAAGATAACAATTTTAAAACATAAAATCACATTTATGAATTAAAATAATATTATAATTATGTATTAACATTATATCATTGCTTATATGTTTGACCAAGATATCCCAAAAAAAAAAGTCCAAATATATCCCTGAAAGTGATCCCTCAAAAGTGATGTGCACTACCTTTATCAAGGTAGGTTCACTAGGGGTGTCCTAAGTACATAGAACAACACCCACAATTAATGGGAGCTCTAATTTTTTTTACCTACACCATCAATCTTACTACATAATGCTTATAAAAACATTCTTATGGGTTAAACCCATTTTTTTAAAATTTGTTATCAATTATTATTATTCTACACATTAATTTATTCAATTCTTTGTTGGCTATATTAATTAGTGTATTATATTATCAGATGTATAATTAAAATAAGGTTATAACTTAGGGTAAGTAAAATATGAGAATATTTAAGACTCGTTAAAAAGTTAACACAAAAAATATTTTGGATTCAAGTCTTCAATAAATAATAATCCAACACACACAAAAGTATAAGATTTTTCCTCTAAATTTTATTATAAAAATATTACATAATTAAATTTGTTTGATGAACATTGAATATTCATTTTTATTTCATCCTTACAATTTAAAATTTTGGACCTTTAATTTTGGTAACTTAAACATACAAAATTCATGCACATACATTTTTTTTCTTCTAAATTCAAGGTCTAATTTTTCTCTGCACCAACTATAAAATGGTGCACCTTTATCACAATGTTCCATATCTTTCTTTAAGCTTCATTTGTTTCATTGTTTTCCTCTCTCTCTTTTCTCTCTATTTGTTGTTCCAATATCCCAAACTCCATTCAAATTCATCCTTTTTCACTCATATTTCTCTTTCATGTTTTGTCATTCACAATTCCATTTTATTCTAGTATGATATTTTGTGTTTTTGTTGTTGAAACTTTAATAGTTTAATGATTTCAAGGAAGTTTTATGGATATTTTGTGTTTGTTTTCATATATATTTTCTTCATTAATTCCACTATATTTTATAAATTATCACCTTTTCTTTTTGAAAAAACCTTTGTTGGATTTATAGGGTTTATACTTTATGGTTCATATGTATATTTTGGCACATTTAGATCATCACCATTTATTGTAAGAAGTTTCTCTCCTTCTTCTTTTCATATTTTCTAGGTTAAATTATGAATAAAGTTTTTCAATTTAAAAATGTTAGGTTATATTATTTTGTGGGTTTTTTTTTAATATTTTCCTTGAGATCAATGTCTCTTTCAACTAGGATCTTGTTTTATTTCTTCATTCCTTTTCTTATTTTATGGTTTTGCTCATTTAGTTTTTCCCTCTCAATAATTTGTTATGTTAATATTTGTTTAATTCAAGATGATGGCTCATATTTGTTTATCGAGGTGACTTTGATGAAGGGAATTCTTCCATTTTCCACTTCTATATATCTATATTTTATGTTATATTCTTTCAATATAATAGCCTATAGAAAATTATTATCCCCAAAATTCCATTCCTTTTAAGTATTTTAATTATATTTTAGGTTTTTATTTCCTCTTTCAAATATTTATCTTTTATGATTTTTAATCTAGTTCGAATTAATTTTCATTTTTGGTGAAGATAGTTATGGTTATTTCTAGCTAGAAATTATAGAGTAATAACTATAGAAAAAAAAAATAATCATATCAATATTAAATATAAAAATCAAAACTATATATTAAAAGAATAAGAATTATTTGTCATTCCTTTAATTTTAATTATACATTATATTCAATAATGCTAGAACAAATCAATTAACAATATTCCACAGTAATGCTACATGTTAAATGCAAATTCTAATGTAGTGATGATTAAATATACGTCATACTTTAAAAGGAACACAAGTTATCTTGTCCCTTCTATGTGTTACCAATTACAAATTGACATGTTAATTAAAGTTGCACCATAATAACTAACCAAAAGTTAACAAAACATAATTGTGAGTTTATAATTGCTGGCACATAGAAATGACATAGAAAAGTGATATAGACAACTTGTTCTTTTAAAAGTTTGTGTTTTAAGTATTTATATACTTAAAACAATGTTCAATTGTCACCAGCAGCCTGATTAACATGTCTTATTCAAAATGGAATGCAAGTTATTATTTATATTATGAGAATAATGTATCTCTTGGTATAAGGAGATAAGTTATCTTCTCCAACTACTAAAATCGTGACATGTGTACCATTTAATCATTTTCTACAAAAATATTTTTAGAAATAAACAAAACAATACACACGTCATTCTTTTATTGGCGGGATGAGATAAATTATCTCCCGGTATGAGGAGATACATTATTCTCTTATATTTTATATTTATGTATATATTCAATATTGTATTTTTAAATCTACTATCAAAACAAAAGTTTCAATGTGATTAATGCATTTTATCATGTTATGTCAAATCCTTAATGTATCTCCTGATATAATGAGATAAGTTATTTCATCTAGCCACTAAAATCGTGACATGTGTATTATTTAATCATTTTCTATAAAAATATTTCTAAAACTAAACAAAACAATACACATGTCATTTTTTTATTGGCTAGAGGAGATAAATTATCTACTTATACGAGGAAATACTTTATTCTCCCCACAAAAAATTACTATTGTTTTTTCGAGTCTTGGATTGTCATGTAGTTATGTTAAGATAACTCAACAACATTATAGAAACGTTTTTTTCCCGAAATTTTATCCATCCAAATGTACAATTTTGAATTGTATATATGTGATACAAAATTTATTTTTTATTTGTTTGATTTAAAAAAATAACTACAAATTATTAAGATCAAGTGGGGTATAGACAATGAATAGTGATCAAAGAGGGAAAGATAATATTAAGATCAACCCATCTTCCAAATCTCCCAAACATAACACACATAATATTTGTATTACATTAATTTAAAAATTAATTATGATTAACATATCAATTATTGATGATATACTATCACTATAAAAAAAGATGAGAGATTCATTGACTCCAAGAGTAAGTTTTTTAAACTTACTCCACATTATAGGCATCAATTATATGGAAATCGAATGGTTTGAATTAATAGGTAGATCTAAACCATTGGATTTCCCTAGAATTGATAGCTAAGATGTGGAGTAAGTAAGGTTCACTTACTCTTGGAGTAAGTGGATCCTCATCCATAAAAAAATGCTTATAATATCAGTGTATGCACATTAAATCTAAAATTTTATTATCTTGTAGGGATATTCAATTATGTATTGATGAACCTAAGAAAGAGTGGTCACAATGAAGAAGATTGTGATCATAGACAAAATCTACTTACATAGAGGATTATGGATTCATGACATAAATTTTAGGAAAATATAACATTTAAGTTTTGATTTAGAACTTTATCAATTTATCATTTCCACCATTAATTATGTAACAACTTTACTAAACAAAACTTATAGAACTTATTTTCATATATTTTTATGAATACTAACAACAAAATAGAACTAAACCATAACCAGACATGGCTTGTAGAACAGGCACAACCAAACATATAGAAAAGAAAAGAGAAATACACAAAGTACATTGTAATTAAAACAAACATGTTTAACCATACCAACATGCTTATGATCATGTAAATATTCCTACTCAATTAGTTGATCATGTAACCAAAAAGTATATGGTTTACTATATAGATGTCCGTCCTAAGTTTCATAGTCACGTCATGGGACCATCGGTCGTGAGCCCTTCTCCTTCAGTACTCACCAATTCAAAGTATTGAGTTTTTTTGCGATAAAGTCACTAGGCAATGATATCCTTACCGAGTCTGGATCATCTCCACTAGAAGGTCCTGTAATTCAAGAGATTTAAGATATTGACAACACACATATTCAAGGGTCGGGATTTTAAATTCCTAAAAATTCAATTTTGTAAAATCCACTCTAACTGCTAAGGTCAGTTTTGCCACATCTCTTAATCTCTCTTGAAGTGTACTAAATCACAATACTATAGAGGATTCAGACTCATCCTTGATTATTCATAGACTTAATCCTCATGGCCTAAGTTCAAGATAAGTAAGGTTATTAGGACATTTCCTCGACGAAATAACATCATTTGTGTTCCATGTAGATTCTAACAAGCCCTCAAGTGATATAGTATAAGACTCATCATTAGGATGAACACAAGTAGTCACAGAGTACTTCTTGATGACAACAAAAGGTGAAGATTAGGGTTGTTAATGTCTTCAACTAAAAGAATATTGAAATAATGACCAACATAGACATTTCTAAAAAAACATAATCTATATAGTATTCCAAATTCAACCTTTTTTAAGTTGTATTTGTAATTGGATAAGTTATGTTCCATTTGAACATACTTTGATCAAATATCTTCTTTTTTAAAGATTTCAAATGAAAAGTGATGACTTGTCATACTATAAATATAACTTTTATATGGAATTCATAGTTAGATTTGGCAAAATGCTTATCTTGGAATAAATATATATCAAAATTCTTTTAGGTATATGCTCAACTAATTCCATTATCTCCATCAATGAGAAGCTTTTGGGTAGGAGTATTTAAAACACTCTCTTTTTTGTCATAAAACCTTGCTTGGTTAGCTTTTCCTTTTTAGTTCATTTTCAATGTTAGGTTTTTTTGTTGGAGGGTTGCACCAAAGTAGTAGAGTCCTCTATTTTGAGAAACTAGTTGTGCCATTTTTGTAGCCTTTCCTCGTATGGGAAAAGATTTTGAATTCCCAAAAAAAGATTCTTAAACCCCACTATTATATTTTTTCTCAAAATACTCTCATCCCCTTCTTCCTCAAAAACATAACATATATCAAGTGTTTCACTTTTTGTGTTCAAATTATGTCTCAAACCCATTACAAGTTGCACATACTTAAAAAAAATCATAAAAACATAAAATAATTTTTTATATTATTTGATGAGGTTTGATTGGCTTGTGTAACAACCCGATTTTCTACCCTTGAAATTTTTTCATTCATTTTAATCATTTTGCATGCATTTTCCTACACTTACTATCATACTTTCAAATTCCATAATCACCTACACTTGATTTGACAGAAAAACATAATTCATATTCGTAATGTCTCACGGATAATGAGACCCCATAAGTATAGTTCTCCGAAATAACCATACACTCAGTTACAAATATCCGACTAATGGTTAGCTATGATTACAATCATTTAAATCCGCAAGTAGTCATTTAAGATACAAAAACATAAATAGTGAATCCGAAGTCTAAAGCTCCTAAAGCTCCCGACCTAGCATACTTCATTCATCTATTTATCTGCAATGGGATTATCAATGACAAAAGTACAAAACACACAAATGAGTAAGTCGTTAATTCAATAAACGTCATTATAAGATAATCCACATTAGAAAAAAGGGTTAGTAAACCATTTTCGAAATTCATTTTGTCTTGCTGCATTACTTGAGCCAAAGTCACTACACCCCTCAGGGTTAGCTAAAAGCATATTCTCATCCTTTTTACCAATAAAACACGCCTCATAAACTCGGGTTGAAGTGTTGCTACATAAACTCGAGCCGAAGTCGCTACACCCCTTAGGGTTAGCTAAAAACAAATTCTCATCTCTTTTATAAAGAAAACATGCCGCGTAAACTCGGGCTGAAGTGTTGCTACATAAACTCGAGCCGAAGTCGCTACACCCCTTAGGGTTAGCTAAAAACAAATTCTCATCTCTTTTATAAAGAAAACATGCCGCGTAAACTCGGGCTGAAGTGTTGCCTCATAAACTCGGGCCGAAGTGTTGACTCGTAAACTCGGGCCGAAGTGTTGCCTCGTAAACTCGGGCCGAGTGTTGCCTCGTAAACTCGGGCCGAAGTGTTGCCTCGTAAACTCGGGCCGAAGTGTTGCCTCGTAAACTCAGGCCGAAGTGTTGCCTCGTAAACTCGGGCCGAAGTCGCTAACCATTTATGGTCGGCTAAAAATATATTTTCTTTTCATTGAATTCACCATCAATCATTTCCCGTAAATCCACGCCATCTTTAGTATAAACACACCCATATATGTTTATACTAACTACGTGATTCACAATATAATTATTGCATGACCAGAAAACGCACACGTTTTCCATCTTCCGTAAATCTACGCCTACTTTAGTATAAACACATCCATATATGTTTATACTAAATGCGCAATTTACAACTTATTCATTTCATAACCAGAAAATACCCACATTTTCCTTTTCCGTAAATCTACGCCTACTTTAGTATAAACACACTCATATATGTTCATACTAAATGCGTAATTTACAACTTAGTCTTTGCATAACCAGAAAATACACATTTTCTATTTCAAATGCAACATTAAAGACTTATCCTTACCTTGGTGAGTATTGGGGTTCGGTTCTTGGCAACTTCTCGAGTTCTACCGACACCACCTCCAACCTTAGGATCTTTCCTCATCCCACCACATAACACAATGTTAGTCATTTATTCCGAATATCACATAAATAACTTATATTGCATCATTTAATCATACAAAATATTCATTATCAATATTCAACCATCTAAAACATGTATAACATCTCATATTTCAATATTTGGGGGTAAACCCATCTTCTACCTCTAGCATTTTACTCATTCTCTCCTTTTACCACCTTTTCACTTTTAGGGTTTTTGGGGTTTTCATGAATCAACCCACAACCCTTTCCATTCTTGAGATACTATCTCTAAACCAAGAGTTTACAAGATAAAAACAACATAAAACGAACCATAACTCTAAAGAATGAGTTTCCATGGTTTCTCATGTTTTGAAAATAAATCCAACATACCCAAAACAAGTTAGAGGAGAAGAAGAAGAGTTAGTAACAAGAGGTTTACCTCTTCTCAAGCTCCAAGATGAGTCCTAAGGCTCCTTGCTCTTGAAAAGCTCTCCTCTCTCTCTTTTCTTCGAAGTTCTAACCCTAAAATGTGTTTTGGGTTTCTATTTTATAGACACTGCGATAAGTGTAATCGATTACAAGTATAGTGTAATCGATTACACTGTGTAAATTATAGAGGCATCGTCGCTATGTAATCGATTACCAACATGATGTAATCGATTACATTAACACGATGTAATCGATTACCAGAAGTGTGTAATCGATTACATTAATACGATGTAATCGATTACCAACATGGTGTAATCGATTACATTGTGTAAATTACAGAGGCATCGTCGCGATGTAATCGATTACCAACATGGTGTAATCGATTACATTTTGTCAGATGTACATATTTGATGCTTTTAATCATTATGTAATCGATTACCAGGACTGTGTGTAATCGATTACACTGTGTCAACAGCCCAAAATTGCCATTTCTCGCCTAGGCGAGACAACTCTCGCTCAGGCGAGAATCCTCCAGTATAGTCTAGGATTTCACCCTCCCAGGTGATCCTTTCTCGCTCAGTAGAGAATCTCTCGATCAAGCGAGGCTTCCAGGACTAATACTATAATTTTAAAGATTAAAATTTGGGGTGTTACAGCTTGGGGCATCGTGGCAAGAATTTTTTGGGAGGAGTCTGGCTCCTCTCCATTACTGGAGAGGCTAGTACCTTCTCAGATTGTGACACGTGGCAAGGAGAAAAAAATCAATGGTTATGAGTTTACAGGAAAAATGAATGAAAATTTTTAATTAAAAAAATTCCTAAAAATCTCTCCCTCTTTATCTCATCTCTCTTCTCCCTGGTAAAATTCCTCTTCTGCCGACCTAGCTTGTCTACCAGCTCAATTGGTTTGCTGAAACTCACTCCACTAACTTGGTGTTGGTTCGAGACAGGCACTTGATAGCCTATGTTCTAATAACTTTATATCTCTTCCTTGAATCTATGTGATTTCACTTCAATTCCTAAAGCCTAGCCACCTCACTCTTAAAGGGAAGGGAATGATGAAGGAACGAAGATAGACTTGCATGATGGGTGTTTAAGATGTGACTTTTAAGAGATTTGTAGAAAAAGAGAATAGAAATGGGAAAATATTTTCCATAATAAGAAATGGAGAAGAGGGGTTTTACATTGAAAAAGGAGAGAAGAGAAATGAGATAATGAAGAAGAGATTTAGGGATTTAGAGATTTTTTTTATGTTTTTAGTTAAATCTTTCATTCACTTTTTCTGTAAAATCATAACCGTTGATTTTTTATTGCTACGTTTCACTATCAAAGAAGGTATCGACCTCTCATGTAATAGAGAGGACCCAAACCCTTTTTGGGAGAGGGATCATTTTTCCTTCCTTACAAACCTTCATATCATTGTTAAACTTTCTTCACTTCCAATCATTCTCCCTCACTTCCAACTCTTCCAGCATATCAAGTTACACCTTGATTGCTATAGAAGTTTTATTAATATGAAGTCTCAAAGTCAATGGCCTATGCATAATCATTTCTTCCAATTCTGATCCATGTATATTGCCAAAAAAATGTGACTCATACATAGAATATAGGAGAGATCTCATGTCTCGGTTCACGTCCTCATTTATGTCCCGCACCAATTAGATTGAATCATTTACTTAAATATGAAAATTATAAAAACAAAATTATATTACTTGGTGTAAGGTTATTAGGCAGGAACATGAAGAGACGGGAAAAGATAGCAGAGGACATGTGTCCTAGAATATAGAAGTCCATAATAATTGTATCCAACATCTTATTTATTTTTTATGCATCTCTATCAAAAATGGGAACCCTTTTATAATCTTCTCTAGTAGAGTCAAGCCTTGTGCTAATGTGATAGGGATAGTTAGCTCTTCATTTAAAAATGAAGTGAAGTACTGCAATGTATTCTCTTAGGTGTTAACATCTAACCTTCTATAGCTGAAAAATTGCAACTTCTCAATTGTACTTTTCTCATGAACTTCAAAAGAACAACATTAGTTGTAGTAGAGACATTACGACAGAATTATAAAACAACAACGCTTAAAATTGTCTTTCAATAGTACTTTTAAATGATGTCTATACGAGCGTAGTAAATTATATGGTTATATTCAATAACCCTTCAAAAGCATTGTGAAAAGTAGATATTTAATAACACTCATTTAAGTGAACGCTTTTAAAATTTCAGTTTCTATATGTCATTTGGACTGAATATATCACATTATCTATTTTAAAATGTTAACATGACAATGTTTTAAAGTTTGAACTACATCAATTAAAACATGAACATTATAAATAACAGTTACTTAGTTAATAATAAAGGTGTCAATGAATGGCAACTTTCTTATTATATATACCTGCATTTCTCTCTCACCAAATCCATCCTTTGATCACTGTAATAACTTTAACTATGCCACATACTAATAACTTTTTTTTTTTAAATTTAAAACAAGGCGAGAATCGATTGCCAAATTTAGAAAAATTGTCCATTTCATCATAAAAAATAATTCTATAACTGCATTAATTCGAAGCATTACTTTTCGTTTAGGTCACGATTTTTTTTGACATTCACCAAGATTTTTTTCAAAATCGTTGACTATAAAAAAAATAAAAAATTGTTTTCCTAGTTTTATAACCATGGTTTATAGACAAAATTTACATATAATTCCTTATATACAAATGATTCTTGTAGCCTATTAAAATGTAACACACCATTAAGTAATGTCATCAAGTCTTTTTTTACAATTAAGAATCTTTCTTGTCAAGGATTAAGTGTTGACTGAACACGTGTCACATTTTAATAAACTACAAATAATATTTATACATAAAGAATTGTATGTAAGTTTTATTAATTACTTATTATACCTTCTAGCAATATGAATTTAGATTTGTTGTAAACATTTTGAACTTTTTACATTCTATTATTATTTTCTTTCATTTCTATACTATGTAAACTTTAGAAAAAAATAGATAAATAAAGCCAAATAATCATATAAATTAAAACTTACCAACTTATCATGTTGAATGGTGTAGACGAAAACTTTATAGCCAATATACATATTCATAAGTAATTAATAAAAGCTGAAAATCTATATATTCAATAAGTAATTAGTTAGAGGGTATTTTTCTACTCTTGTGCATAAGTAATTAATAATTTCCATGTTGCAGTACACCGAAGAGTACATTATTCTTTCTTTGAATGTTGCAAGTATTACAAAAATTTGCATTGGATATGAATTTACAAGATAGTGGGTACCTTACAAATATCTGCAACCGATACCTGCAATAATAGAGTATAGGTTAAAATAAGTTTTATGATATTTGTGATATTGGTACTTGCATATTTATAATTTTTTAATTATATTTTTATATTATTATTTTAAGATTATATATCAGCTACTTTATTATTATTTCATAATAAATTGTAGTGATTTGACTATAATAATAAATTTATCATATAAATATTTTATTATTCATGTAATAATTAATTTTATATGTTAATTATTATAAAATATGTATAAAAATTAAAAACTTGTTGGATACCTGTGAACCTACTACTCTATAGGTATCCGTAAGTAGTGTGAGATTGAGAACAAAAACACTACTTGTATTTGCACGATCCCGTTGTAATCCCTAACGAGTGCCCAATCTCTTAACGACATAACTTAAACAACAAAAATCCAAGAGACCCAAACTACTTAAATATTTGAAAACAATGTGATGTCTCACCTAGGGATGACAATGAGTCTGAATGGGTCCGGGTAGTGTAATACTCGGACCCGTCCCGTTGCTTCATTTTTGGATTCAGACCCGCCCCAAACATGTGTTAATACCCATTGGGTATACTACCCGCGGGTCCTTGGGTACCCAGCGGATCCATGGGTACCCATTAATTAAAAAATTTAAAAATAATTACAAGTAATTTATACATTTGCGTATTTGTTTTTTACGATTTTATATGTTATTTAGACAATCCACAATAGAGAAAAATTATAAAACTTAATTTAAAGATTTAAACACAACTCATTTTCAAACAAACATTAAAAACAAATTCAACATTATGATGAAAAATTCATTTAGTAAAAATTCTTCAATTAACATAATATTATATCATACATATGAATTAACAATATAATATTATTGTTTAAAAACATAACATCACAGTTTAACAACATAATAATCACATTTATGAATTAATATGATTATAATTATGGTTTAACATGATATTATAATATAGATTAACATGATATTACAATTATTTTGCTAAATATATATATATGGGTTTTGTTAACCTAGAGAAAATGATTTTTTAGTTGGTGTAAGTTAGCATTGTGCACCAAAAAATCTCGACAAAATTAACTTCACATTTTATTTATAAAATAATTAATTATGGGTAGTTTTATAATTTTCATTACACAACAAACTTATTCCTCATATCTAACCTTTTTCCCCCTCCACATTAACCCACTCATCTCAAAACACAAAAACATCATTCACCACCACTATACCTCCACACACCAACTGTACCGCCGCTGCACCACCACAATTGCATCGCCGCACACCGCAACACACCACCACATCGCCGCACACCACAACACACCTCCTCCTATGTTTTGTGGCTGTTTGTGCACTATTTGGGCTGCTACGGTGCAGGTTTTGTTGTTGTTTTGGGGAAAGACGGTGGTGTTGCGGTGAGGCGATGCAAGGGTCTCTGTTTAGGGGTTGTTTTTTGGACTGTTTGTGGTCTATTTTGGGACTTCTTAGGGGTATTTTACGGTTGTTCGTGCACTGCTTGGGAATGACACAATGTAGTTTTCGTTTCTGTTTGGGGGAGGGACAGTGGTTGCGGTGGTGTGTTGCGGTGTGCGGTGGTACACTTGGTGTGTGGAGGTTCTAATGGTGGTGAAGGAGGTTTTGGTGTTTTGGGATGAGTGGGTTAAGGAGAAGGTTAGGGATATGAAGAAATAGCGGGTCCGGTTAGCTACGGGTCTGGATAGCTCATTACCCGGACTCAGACCTATCTACCAGCAGGTCTTAAAATTGCGGTTTCAATTACCCATGAGTCCAAAATATGGACCCAGATCCGACCTGTTGCTGGTATTTTTTGTGGGTACCCATTGCCATCTTTAGTCTCACCATCGAATCATTACATTTTTAATTTAACTTTAAATATTTATTTATAGTTCTTGTTAAGCTTATTTTTATACAAGGAAATAGAAAATAAAAGATACCTGAACATTACACTATTTGTTATGATTTTACCAAGTGTATAATTATTTTGCCAAACTAAGTGTATTATAGTAATATTATGACTTATATGGTTATTAAATTATTTTTATTAGGGGGGAATATTTAGTTATTTTGATATTTTTATAAAGTCGTGAAAGAATGTTTACCCAATTAGGGGTATAATAGAAATTTCAATGGTTTTATAAGCTTATTGTAACAAATTTCATACAATTAAGGACATTTTGCTAATTTACATAAATAAAGATATTTTAACAATTTTAGACAAGGTTACATTTTTATTACTATATTAATTTATAGAAGGACAAAAAAATTAATTTTACATGAGCTTCAGTGACATTTTTGTATTTCACCTGAAATCGTTAGGGCGTTCTAGTCATTTCACCATGCCCAAAACCTTAATATTTTTGTATAAATACACTTCTTATCTCTCACACAGAATAGAGGAGGAAAAAATTAATATTATTGTTTCTAACATTTCTCAAAATGAGGAGACAATTCATATTAAATGTTGTTTGTTATGTTTCAACCTTAATCAAAAGAATATTTTAATATCCGCACCAAAGGAATTGTCTTAATGAATTACTTTTATCCTTCATCTCTTTGAATGGTCATGATGTGTTGGTTCTTTTATTTAAATCAATTCAAATATACGTAATAAATTAAACATTTTTCAACCAAAAGAATTATATAGTCTTTATTTCCACGTTGCATTTGGGAATGTATAGGAGCAAGATAAATTTTTGTTAGACACAAAAATTAATAAAATTGTTTTATTTATTTGTCTTTAATAAGTAAATAAAATATGAAAACAGACTTAGGGTACAGGGCCATGCAATTTACGAAGGTACAATTTCAATATTAACATACGAGGTGCTAATATCGCAATCAACTCCTCAGATTCAGAAATCTGGGTCGAAGATCAAACATTCCAGGATTGGGAAAATATAGGATTTTATGTGTTTTGTATGCAAAAACATAGTGACAACTACATTATTTTGAAGAGAATGAAAATGTCCATATTCACATATAGGTCAACAAGCAGAAATCTAGTTACCACAATCCAGAATCGAGCAATAAGATCACTTATAACATAAGACTCTTCTATAGGGCATATAGGAACCATCATGGGCACTAAGAGCTGCCATAGGCTTGCTATGACACATTGATGGACATGACACGAGGATAACCTCAATCTCAATATCACTCGACGTTCCTTCATATCAAAGCATGCTCATCTCATTCAATATAAATAAGGGATACAACTCTAAGAAAGTAAATTACTTCACCATATCATCTTTTGAACTCCTCTTAATTTTTGCTATAGTTTCTCGCTATACTTCTTGTCATTACAGGCTACTACTTTCATCGCTCTTCTACCCAGGAGATACTTTGACTTTCTTTGATATAGATGTGCTTGGGAAAAACTTGAACATTAGAGTTTCTTTTCAGATACCCACTAGAGGCGCTCTAAGGATGGACCACCTTCAGTTAGGCTATTTTCAACTCCTTGAAGGCCAACTTCAACCCAATTAAACCCAACAACAACATTCTCCCACAAAACTTAAAAGAAAAATCATGTCGTCTATCAGAAACTACCACATGGTTAGCTTAAAAAACCAAGCTCGCCTCTTTGATGATATTTCTAGTTACGATATACCACTAGCTTACAAGGTCCACTATCGAATAATAAAATAACTTATTTAGAAAGACTCCTCTAGAGAACATATGAAAGTCGTGATAAAAAAATTAAAAATAGATAGATTTTTGTTGGAATATTAAGTTAATTGTTTCTCGTAATACTAAAATAATATTTTTCATATATAATTACCTATTTTGACTCCTTAAACTTATGATGTTAAGAGTTTGGGTTGAAATAAAAAATATATATGATTGATATGTTAATATTATTATTTAGATTTCGGAAATAATATATTTTCTATTAGTAGTAATGTCAAAAATCATATCATATAATTGAAATAGATCGTCATCACACCTAATAATTCAAGTCTATGTAACACAAATTTCATATATTCATTAGCTATCAATAATACTACTATTTGGATTTCATAAATAATGCATTATCATTTAAGTTTTGAAAATGTGTCCCGTGATAAAAGTGTTCAAATTTTCAAATTTAAAAATGTACAGAAATAATTGAAAAAATTATCAGGCATTAGTTAAAAACTTGTATATTTAAGCAATCATTATATAAACTAGCAAAATACCGTGCGGATGCACGGGGTGACATTTTTTCCGTATGCTTAAGAATACACGTTTTATATGTACATTCATATAGTTAAAACATACATGTTACTTGTGTATTTGTATGAATAAAAACACATATGTTACTCATGCATTCGTATTGTTAAGAAGACACATATTACTTGTGTATTCGCATGATTAAAAACACATGTTACTCGTGCATTCGTATTGCTAAGAACACATATGTTACCCGTGCATTCGTATAGTTAAAACACACATATTATCCGTACATTGACATTTTTAAAAAGACACATGTGTTATTCGCATTCGTATAGTTAATGTAGACATGTACTATATTTGCATTCATATAGTTAAAAATACACATGTTACTTGTGTATTCACACAATTAAAAAAAACATATGTTACTCGTGCATTCCTATTGTTAAGAGTACGCGTGTGACTCGTACATTTTAATGGCTAAAAACAAACATGTTACCCGTAAATTTGCACGAGACGTTATTTTATTGTAAGGAAGATTACATGTAAGGAAGATTGCTAATCAGAATATGAGTTTATGGAAAATTAAGTCATATAAGAGTTGATTTAGGGAAATAAAGGAATATTTTTTGAGGGAAAAAATATGAGAATAAATGTGTATAATAATATTTTTATGAAATTATGAATGATCATTAAGTATAATAATTATATTCATTCTAATTGAATTATTCATGAATATTGCGGTATGGTAATGGTGATGAATGATGATTAATTGTTGAGTATAATTTTAAAGATATGTACCTGATGATTAATATAAATGAATATATAATACATGAGCATAATAATAAGATAATATGATTGTTAATCAGAGTATGAGACATTAATAAGATTGTTTTCACAACATTATAAGAATTTAAAGTCTCACTTATAAGAATTGATTTTGGGAAAATAAAGAAAGAAAAAAATTGATTTAGGGAGGAATATATAAGGAATGTGGATAATAGGATAATATGATTGCTAATCACTAATCAGAATATGATATATCAATAGGATTGCTTTCACAGTATTATAAGAATTTAAAACTCCACTTATAATAAGAATTGATTTAGGGAAATTAATTGTTGGGTATAATTTTAAACATACGTAGCTGATGATTAATAGAAATTAATATAAATAAATATATATGGAATATATATAATAATATTGATAAGAATTGATTTAGGGGGAAATATATAAGAAATGTGTATAATATGATTGCTAATCAGAGTATGAAAGATTAATAGGATTGCTTTCAGAATATTATACGAATTTAAAGCTTCGCTTATAAGAATTGATTTAGGGGAAATAATTTAGGGATGGCAACGGGCACGGGTAGTGCATACCCGTGCCCGTACCCGCACAATTTGCGGGTACCCGTGGGTACCCAACGGGTTTTTCATTCTAATTATATTTTATATATTTTACAATAATTAATCTATAAAAAATATTTTTTACTTAAATAATATGACATGTATATAATAATTTTATGATTATAGTATCATTACTAAATTTTAGAGTAAATTATACTCACACCCCCTGAGTTTTAGTGAAATTACACAAACCACCCCTCACTTTTTTGTCCTTACACGAACCACCCTTAATTCTGTACATATGTTACACTGACTACTACCCCTACATAATATAAAAGTGTAATATTTTAAACAAAAAACGTATGATGTGTGTAATTAATTAAACAAAATATTGTATATTATGTATAAAAATTCAAATAATATAAGAGTCAATGCGTCTTCATTATTTGGCTCGTTATAAAATAATATAAGAGTTATTTAAACATTTATTTGAAATTATTAATGTATTTTTTACTGACACAAAAATAATAAATAAACATTCGTTTTTGTACTATTTGAAGTGTTACACAATATACAATATTTTTTTTAACTTAATTACATTCATCACACGTTTTTTCTTTAAAATATTATACATTTATAACATGCAGGGGTAGTATGTGTAATGTATGTATAAATCTAGGGGTGATTTGTGTATGAGGGAGGGGTGGTTGGTGTAATGACAAATAAGAGAGGGGTGGTTTGTGTAATTTCATTAAAACTCAGGGGGTGTGAGTGTAATTTACTCTAAATTTTATTATGAAGTAATAATAAAATAAACAAATATAATGTTAAATTAATAATAACTAATTAAAAATATTTAATTAAAATATGTACGCGGGTACCCGCGAGACAGGTATCATGATACCCATTCCCACCCATGAGCTATTTTTGCGGGTACCCGTTGCGGGTATTTTGATGGGTACCTACGGGTGCGGGTATTTTTGCCATCCCTAGGAAATATATAATGAATGTGCATAATAGAATAATAGATTTGCTAATGAGATTATGAGATATCAATTGAATGTGCGCAATATTATAAGAATGGAGAAATATAAGAATTGATTTAGGGAAATAAAGAAATATTGTTTGTGGGAAAAAGAATATAAGAATAAATGTGTATAATGATTTTTTATAAAATCATGAATGATTAATAATTATATTCATTCTAATTGAATTATTCATAAATATTCCAGAATGGTAATGGTGATGAATGTTGATTTTAAACATACGTACGTGGTGATTAATAGAAATTAATATATAAGAAATGTGCATAATAATAAGATAATAGAATTGATAATCGGAACATGAGATATTTATAGAATTGCTTTCACACCACATCACAACACTGATATTTTACAATTATTATCAACACTTTTTGCTTACAATCTCATGATTCTTTTTCTTCTATCTCATGATTCTTTTTCTTCTTCTTAGGTAACATTACATCATATTTTAATTTTCTTCATTTCTCATTCTATGTTTTTTAATATTCTAACTTTGTGATTTTTGTTAGAGAGATTCATCATTTTCGGGATAATGTGGATGAAAATTTAAAGAATTATTTTTCTTTTTACATAATCAAAACGCAATTTCCTATAGGTAATGATAATTGCATATGTGGGTAATAGGATAATCTTATAATCTCATGATTCTTTTTCTTCTTGTTAGGTAACATTATATTACATCTTACTTTCATTTTCTTCATTTCTCATTCAAAGTTTTTCATTATTCTGACTTTGTGATTTTTGTTACAGAGATTTCATCATTTTTGGGATAATGTGGATGAGAATTTAAAGAATTATTTTTGTTTTACATAATCAAACAACATAATAGGATATGAATTATTTCCCCCCTAAACTCATATATCTTTAATATAAGTTAATATGAGAATATTATAATGAATGTGCATAATAGTATAATAAAATTGCTAATCAGAATATGATTTTAGGGAAAATGAAAAAATATAAGAATTGATTTAGTGAAAATGAAGAAAGATTTTTGGATGAAAAATGAATATGAGAATATGTGAACATGATTAAGTGTTTGGTAGAAAAAATGAAGGATTAATAAATGTGACATGCATGTGTCATTTTGATGTATGATATGAGAAATGACATGCATGTGTCATTTTAATGTATGATATGAATGTAGATGGTAATGATACAATGTGGACTATGAATGGTAGTTGATGGTTTGATGTATGATATGAATGTAGATGACAATGATACAATGTGAGACTATACATGGTAGTTGGTGAGAGTGTTTGGGTGGGAAAACTTTGCATGAGAAGATGACATGTGTCCAAGACTAATAATGGAGAACATTTGTTTCTTATAGTATAATAGATTTCATGATAGTAATTAAATGAGTTAATAACTTTCCAGCCCCTCTGGACCGTTGGATTAATTAAGCTGGTGAATTTTATTAAAGAAAATTAATTTCGAATCTGATTTTCTATTCTTTACTGGCTTAATCTGGAACGTCAAATTAATCCAACGGCCTATAAAGCACCCTAGGCACCACCGTAAAGGTTGTAACTTTGGCTTAATCTCTCTTCAGATTTTCACCAATCACTACCACCTCTTCTGCTTCATAGCTATCTATCTAACTACACTGCCACCACTCAACCACAGGTATATATATGTTAATGGGTCTCTTTTGCTTCATAGTTTGATTTTTTGAATGTGGTTTTTTTTTGTGTTTCAATCATTTACTTATCTTGGTTTGTGTCCTTTGATAAAAGGGTCTTCATATGTCTATGTTTTTCTCCATTTTTATGTCTCAATTTTGGTTTTTGAAATTTTCATATATATATATATATATATATATATATCATGTACATGTTATGCAAAGATGCATTGGATTCTCCTTAGTGTTTCACATTTTAGTTTTAGTGAGATGGAATTATGATTTAGTTTTAAGATTTTTTATATTGATAGTTTCAAAATTAGTTTTTTTTTTATATTTTTCATATATATATATATACATGTTATGCAAAGATGCATTAGATTCTCCTTATTGTTTCACATTTTAGTTTTAGTGAGATGGAATTATGATTTAGTTTTAAGATTTTTGATATTTTTTTGACACAGTGATTATGGTTTTATTAAGGCTCCATTGATTAGGCTTAAAAAGGTGATTCTACAGTAGTATTAGAAAAATGATTTTTTGAGAAATTTCATATGAGATTTTTAAAAGAGTTGCATTTCAGGTTTTTTCTTCCAGCTTATTGTAAAAGCCCAACTTAGCAGTTTTGGTTGCGGTTTCACAGACTCCCAAAACCTTGTGGCCGCAATTGCATTCACTACGCGGTTTCAGTGAATCCTAAAGCCATAACATTGCAGTGTCTGTAGTAGTCGCAGACCCACATTTAAAACCTTTGAGCAAACATTAGAAGTGATTTTTTAATTAAAATAATCATTTTGTCTGTGTGAGAAAAGCTTAAACAAACAGTTCCTTGTACAATTCAGCATGAGGGTTTGCTTAATCCAGCCTACCATATATGTTTGTGTGTTATGACTGGTTCTTTCTTAATGGAAGTGGAGTAAGTTAGTCTACATTTCATGCTTTTGGTCTGATAAATTCTGTCACCTCTGCGTAATTTTTTTTGAATCAGGGCTTTAATAGTTAAAGCATATAAGTGTCTTTTCTGTTTTAACATTGAAGGTAAATGATAGAAAGGCTCTATGATCATGTATCTTTTGGTGCTTATGATTGGAAAAGGATGTCAGTAGTTTCAAAGATGGGATTCTCTGTTGCACTACCAATATTTTACTTATTGGTTTGTTATAAATGCTTAGGTAGTGATTGTTTTTGGAGGGTTTTTTCTCTCCATATAATGTATCAATTGGAATATCTTGTTAATATATCTTTCTTTTGGTTTTTGATTTTTCCAGTATCTTACATAAATCCTTTACCTCAATGTGTATTGTTTTGTTGTGCCTCCATTTAGAAAACTCTTTTCGCTTTCTACATTTCCATTTCGATTAATTGCGCTGGACTACTATTGAGATTTTAAAAGCAAAGTTTAGAGTTTTTCTTTCTTTGATTATGTTGTTCCGGTTGATTATTTTGCACACATTTGTTATCTTTCCTCCTCTGCTAGACTGTCATATGACAAATTGCTCAAAGCAAAAAAGTTTTAATTGATATTTTGCGCTTATCTATGGATGATTTATTTAGCAAACAATATTTATTTAGTCAATTAACGACGATCTTGATTATTTAGGGCTGGTTTTATCTGCAATGGCAGCTTCATCTTCTCTTTTCTCCAGCTCAATGCATATGAAGGTGTTTGCTCCAAAGGTATCAACATTCTCCGAAGATTTTTTAGGTTGTCATACAAAAATCTCCTGTACGGAACGTGGTTATTCAACATCAAAATGCTGTCCAAATTCAAGATTTCTAAGTATAAAGATGTCATCAAAGGGGGAGCAAATGAAAAAAACCTGTCAAAGAAATGGAATCCATTGCCGTGCTTTGAAAATTGAGCAAGCGACTTCCTTTTCACCGGGTCTGAAATTTCAACTTGATGATGTTATTGAAGCTCAACAGTTTGATAGAGATACTCTCACTGCCATTTTTGAAGTTGCGCGCAATATGGAGAATATTGAAAAGAATTCTCCTGGGAGCCAAATTTTAAAGGGTTATCTTATGGCTACCCTATTTTATGAACCCTCTACTAGAACTAGACTTTCGTTCGAGTCTGCCATGAAAAGATTAGGTGGAGAGGTTTTAACAACTGAAAATGCACGGGAATTTTCTTCAGCAGCTAAAGGAGAGACACTTGAAGGTGAGTTATCTTGATTTCTATTTTCAAGTATCCTTTGGATTTTTTTCTCTCATGGATATTTTCCTTCAGATACGATAAGAACGGTTGAGGGTTACTCTGATATAATTGTGATGCGGCACTTTGAAAGTGGTGCTGCCAGAAGAGCCGCAATTACAGCTGGCATTCCAGTTATCAATGCAGGGGATGGTCCTGGACAACATCCCACACAGGTATGCAAGAAATTTCTATGGCTGAATCTGTTGTAATCGAAGTATTGCAGAAAGAGTGCCAAACAGATGGATATAATAGACTGTTCTTCTGGATGAAGCTGATTTAGGCTAATTGCTAGAGTATTTCTCTATACTTTCACTTATATTAGTGATGCACTTTTTCTTTCTCCTTTTGGAATAAAAGTTGCTGAATTGAAGTTGGAGGTGTATGGTTGGCTCTTTCATGGTGATCTAATCTCAAAATAGAGTCTGAGTCTAAGGTTCTAATTCCCGGGGCGGTTACCTTTTAATTTTTGAATTTGTAATGGAAAGAATTATAGGAAGAAGGAAACTACTTTCGTAGACAACTCTATTTTAAGATTAAAATAATGGCCTCTTCATTTTCTACACGTTTTGACTCTGGAAAATACTAATTGTCCTGAGTATGAAATGTGAGTTCAGTTTAATAAGTGAGACACGGAGAGCATGTAGCATCCCAAAAGCCTAAAACAATTTTTTTTCTCTTGAGTACCTATCAACAAAAGGAGGGTGAGCCTCAGCGTAACGGTAAGGTTGCTGCTTAGTGACCAAAAGGTCACATTTCCAAATCCTGGAAATATCATCTCCGCTTGCAGGGGCAAGGCTGCATACATCTACCTTCCCCAGACTCCATTATATAGGAGCCTCATGCACTGGGCCGTGCTTTTTAGTACCTATCAACAAAAGCCAAAAGTAAACATAAATATTTGTGTTCCTTTATCCTCTAATTTGATATGAGAGAATGTAGCCCCTTCCACTCACATGGATTCCAGCTCATCTTGTAGCACTTTCACTGCCCCAATTGAAGACACCCCTGTACAAGTGAACCACTCTCATTAACCTGCAGTGAAGGAATGAAAAAGAAAACTCAAGACAAGGCCAAAGTTACCTTCTCCGATCTTGAAAGATAGAACACTGACCTTTTTCCGCCATGCTTGAGCTTTCTCTTCCATCTTCTCTAATATATTATTCAATGAAAATGGGACAGCAATGCCTGCTACCTCTCTCCAGTCACATATAAACACGTGTCTGTAATTGTATTTGAACTTCAGAAAATGTGTGTTAGTAATTCTTAGATTTAGGGATAAAGGAAATATTCCCATTAACATAATTCGAGGTGCTATTGTGACACTAGTCAGTTGGGTCGGGATGTAATATCGATTTTGAGAAGAAAAAAATGGTCATATTACAATAACTCAAGGGAGGTGAGTGTAATTTGCCCGATTTTTATTTTAATACATAAGACTGAATTGTTAGCTTCTTGTATAAGTTGACTTCAATGCTCACTACTTTTTCAAACTCTACACAGGCACTTCTAGATGTCTATACCATTGAAAGAGAGATTGGAAAGCTTGATGGCATAAAGATTGGACTTGTAGGAGACCTTGCTAATGGGAGGACAGTTCGTTCACTGGCATACCTGCTCGCTAAGTACAAGAATGTGAAATTTTATTTTGTTGCTCCCGAAGTGGTAAAAATGAAGGTAATTTCTGAACATACTGATGCTTACTCATCATGACGAGATAGTTAGTTCGAAAGAAAGTCGATGGCATGCTTGGTATGATGAAAGATAATTTGGTTGTTAGGAAATGAAAAGAGATAGAATGTCGACGATATATTTGTGTATCATATGCATGTAGATACATTTCCATACTCCATCTTTCCACTTTCCACCTTGATATTTCCATTCCCTAGAAGCAAATGAAATGGATGAGGTAGAAAATGGAAGTGTATTTGGACATGTTACAAGTATAATTGTATTGCCATTTTAACGTTCTAATCCGTATTGCTATAAATCACACACTTGGTCTCAGGCTACTTATATTTACATTTATAGGATGATATAAAGGACTACTTGACATCAAAGGAAGTGAAGTGGGAAGAAAGTTCTGATTTGATAGAAGTGGCTTCGGAGTGTGATGTGGTTTATCAGACGCGTATTCAGAAAGAAAGGTTCGGCGAAAGAGTTAACCTTTATGAAGAGGCTAAAGGCAGGTATATTGTGAATCAAGATGTTCTGAAGGTGATGCAGAGTCATGCTGTGGTTATGCACCCTCTTCCACGACTCGATGAAGTAAGCGTGATACATCAAATGTTTTCGAGTATGCCCCATAGGAATAGGACTATACAGCATTGTTGATTTTGCATAAAATTGGTTCATAAATTTGATCTTGATTTGATGCAGATCACTGTGGATGTTGATGCTGATCCAAGAGCTGCATACTTTAGGCAAGCCAAAAATGGTCTCTACATTAGGATGGCTCTATTGAAACTCTTGCTTGTTGGGTGGTAAACCTTATTTCATCTTGAAGATGTTGAAAACCATAAACTATAGCCTTTTGTTTTGTCCTACCCTTTATGTTTTTTCTTTCTAACTTTTTTGTTTTCATTATGCTTTCTAATCTTAGAATAAGTGTTGCAATGAGAAAGAGGATTGATTGGAACATTTGTAAGGAAACTTACATTGCATGTTTTTTTATGGTTAACTCCTGATTTTACTTGTGGATATCCACTTTAAGATTTGTGTCTACTTTCTAGTTACTTCACCTCAGCATTTGCAAAAGCTAAATTGTTGTTAACTATCATGCCTTACAATTTACTTACAAAACATCATAAGAAAATCAATAGTTTTTTACGAGCAGGGATCCACTTACTCCAAGATTAAGTATCTTAGCCATTAATTTTAGGAAAATCCAATGGTTTAGATCTACTCCTTGATTCAAATCATTAGATTTCCTAGAATTGATGACTAAAATGTGGAGTAAGTTTTCTAAACTTACTATTGGAGTAAGTTTTCTAAACTTACTCTTGGAGTAAGTGGATTTCGTCCAATTTTATATTATCTATGTTGGCCTGCATGATGATTGCATAAAAGTGAGACTTAAATTATGTTATTATTTGTTATTTTAAGTATTCAATGTTAACAACAACCAAACCTTGATCTCCTCGATCTCACCATGTGGATCGAATAGTGTTATGATGATTTATTATAAATCATGGTCATTTAGAAAACATTGATTTCCAAGTTTTTCTTTATCATTTCTCCTATGTTTATTTTGGTCTCTTTCTTATGAGAGCTTCTATTGGTTCCATTTACACATGTCCAAACCACCTTAGGCGTGATTTTATAATCTTTTCAACCATAAAAGCTACTATAACTTTCTCCCCAATGCATTTTCTAATATATTTGTCTACTGTGTATTTACTCATCTAACGCAATATTCTCATATTTGCTACGTGAAGTTTATTATTTTGTTTGAAATTTTATCATTCAACATTCAGTCTCATATAATATTGTAAGTTTTATAGTATGTGGAAAAACTTAACCTTAAACTCAAGTGATACATTTTCATCACAAATGACATAAATTATTGAAAGTATATCCAATAAAAAATATTAAAAAAGAAAGACATTCTAATTATATAAAATGAATTATATAAAAATTAAATATTTAGTCATAAAAAATAAAAATGTATATGCACTAGACATTGTAAAAAGATTTGTAGATAACACGAAACACATTATCTCCCAAAAAGAAAATTTAATAGTGCATCTTATATTAAATGAATTAAGTTAGTTTCATATTTTTTCAATATAAATATCAGTGATGGTCTAGTCGTGTAAGACTCTCTTAGATTTATAAGTAGACTAAAAATTAAATGTTTGACTCATAAGAGCAACTTATTGGGAGGGACAACCACACGTTCCAAAAGTAAATAGTTTTTTAACCAAAAAAAAGTGAGGAAAATCTGTAATTATACAAAAAATAATAATAATAATATAGATGAGTAAACATAATAAGTTGAAGCTAACTATAATCAAATAGTACTTCCATTCAAAAACTTAAAATGGTCAAGGTTCTTTATCTGGATTAAAAAGATTTAAATATATAAATATATATAGTATATCTTAATTAAAATATACCTATCTAATAAAGAGACGACTACATTGAATTAAAGAGTAATAAATTTATGGAAATATACCTATCTGGGTTCAATATTTGTGTATTATTGACATAAGTTTTTTACATTATCTAAAATTGATGTATTTACACTTATTGAAGTCTGATTTTATTGTTTTGTTCTTCATATTTAATAATACTCCAAGTTTTGGGTCTTTATGAAAATAATAAAGAATTTATCTTGAAATGTTAGCTTTTATCTTATTTTGCAATTACATGGAAATCCAGTAAGCAATTATGATTAAATAATCATTTTCATTTAATATTTCAATTAATTATGAAAACTATTAATTTTAAATTTCAGAAGGATTCAGTATCTTTCTTATATATTAAATGCATAACTATTTAATGAATTGTGGAATAGAAAAAAACATTTAATGAAAATATTGAAAATGGAAATATTAAAAAAAAAGATTAAATACCATATCTATGTTTATCCTTCCTTATTTAATCTTTTTCCATAAAAAATGTATTGTGTGTTGTAAATTCAATCCTAAAATGTAGTTTGGTTTGTGCAAAGTAGATTTTGCCATTGTGAGAGAGTAATGAGGTTTGGGATATATATCCTTCCTAAGGTAAAAATCTATGCTAAATTAGTTTATAGCCAAAAGAGAATCATGAGTCCTTATGCTACATTGTCCTTTTTACACATTTCATTCATACCATATATAGGGTTATTTTTATTAATTATAATTCTCTTGTAAAAAATGAGAGAGATTAAGTTTATATATATTGTAATAATTAATATAAAAAAGTATTTATTACATGAATAATAAATTTTATGTATATGTTAATATATAATTTTATATTAATCACTAAAATTCATTATAAAATAATAAAATATAATATATATAAATTTTTTTTTTATAAATATGCGACTACCCGCTGAACGGTTTTTATAATACACATTTTCATCTATAAGTTTTTTTCCTGGGTACTCCTTGCTGATATTTTAATGTTTACCCATGATACGAGTTTTTTTGTCATCCCTAAGTATTAATGTGTTATTAAAAAAGAGGAATGATATATCATTTCACTAAATCCTCCTAAAAATAAGAAAGTGACATATATACTTATAAATCAATCATTAATAAATAAAATATCACTTTCAAAAAGATTTAGTAAAAGTATATCATTTTCCTAACAATATTATTTATGTTGTTCTTTTAGTATTGGTATCCTTAGGATAAAATTACCTCCACGTCTCTCATTGTGGCTACCTCAATTACCATATTGGCCACCATCAATGTTATTAGGGGAGAGATCCACTTACTCCAAAAAACACTTACTCTTCATCTTAGTCATCCAATCTTGAAAATTTCAATGGCTTAGATGTGCTCACCAATTCAAACCATTGGATTTCCCAAGAATGAATGGTCATGATGTGGAGTAAGTGTTTTTCCACTTACTTTTGGAGTAAGTGTTTTTTCACTTACTTTTGGAGTAAGTGGATCCCTCACCGTGTTATTATGACCAACACCTTAACGGTTATGACCAATTGATCATTACCTCTATGGTAACTAAATCAATTGTTATGACAACCTTCATAATTAACTATCTCTATATATCCTTATTTCCAACATTGTTATCATCACCAATCATTACTATTATAGTTGTTGTCGTTTCTGCAATTCAAACTACTACCCTAACCATCACCAATAGATTATAATTTTAGAAATAACTTAATAATTAGAAAGTGTTTGAAATTAAGATTATAAAACTAAAAAATCATTTTGGCTTTAAGATTTTCAAAACTGAAAAATCATATTAATTCTAGATGTTGAAATTGACTTAATGATAATAATAGTAAGTAGTGAAGTGGAATTAGCCTTTTTATTTTAATTTCCCATATAGACAATTTTACATAGATATTATTGCCTTAGTAATGTTATTTTGAGAAGAAGATCTTGTTTTGATTAGAACTTAGAGGAAGATTTTGTTTACCTAATTACCTACTTTCCCAACACAAACACAATGAATGAATTTTATTTGAAGTGTGATTAACTATTATCCTTTAAAAAAAATGTATTAAACCATATAAAAAATGCTATTTTATTAACTCCACTTAATAAATAAATATATATAAAGCTAAAATATGAAATAACTGTTATTGTGTAATTTCTATTTTCTTATTTTGCCCTTACATTTTTTTAATTTCTACAAAAAAAACCATATAATCCTAAGTAACTACCGTTAACACATTAATCACTCATCTCACATTGAATTGACTTATAATAGATACATTTTTTAACATAATACAAAAATATTCTAATTGTATAATATAAAATATTTAAAAATCGAATACTCGCATAAATATAAATACTTATAAAATATTTATGCGAATCGACAGATATAAAGTGTCTGTCGACATGCTAGTATCTTGAAATGAGAAAGGTAGGAAATGAAAAAGTTAAAGTGATATTATTATAAAAAGAAAAGGAAATTTAAAAAACAAAACAACACCATCAAAATATGGAGGAAGTTAGCAAGAATAACTTGAGTGTTCATAAGATTCACACATATAGAGAGAGAAAGAGAGTATGTGCATGTTTCTCTCTCCAAGCAAAGCATGATTAAAAGGGGTGAAATACATTATCCTTTTTCTTCAAACACCATCTAGTGTGTGTAAATGAAAGAGGAAAAGATTCATTGTGATGCCACGTGGCATGTTAATGGGGGAAGGGGTGTGTTTTTTCTTTGTTTTGAACATTCCACCAAAGAAAGAAAATCACCCATTATCGATTTGAAAGCAACATTTGTTGGGAAAAACAATAACGATTAGGTATAGATTGAGAGATATGGTAACAAAATTCTCTTTATCTCTCTCCAATTATCGACTATTGAAAGCAACATTTATTGAGAGGAACAATGACTAATTCAGAATGATTAGTTATAGATTGAGAGATATAGTAACAAAATTCTCTTTATCTCTTTCTCATTCTCGATTATTGAAAACAACATTTATCGGAAAAAACAATCATACATTGATTAGTTGTAGATTGAGAGATATAGTAACAAAATTTTCTTTATCTCTCTCATCTGCCATGTCAGAGGGCACCCCTGTCCTTTGACCAAGGCGAATCCTTATATTATGTGTCTCTTTCTCTTTCTCTCTCTATGAAAACACAAGACACACACACACTCTCTCTCTCTCTAACACAAGACAACATCAACAAACACAAACAATAACATCAACAACAGCTAATCTCTTTTTATTTCTCTCTCTCTCTCTTCGTGTGTTTCTCTCTTGTCCTTGCTTTTATGCCCTAATACCCTTCTTCTATGCACACCCCACTTCCATCTTTCTCACTCTTCAATCCCATCAAACCCATCTATTTGATCCACAACCAAGGTTGGTGTGCTTTTCAAAATCTCTTTTTTATGCTGTTTTTTGCTCCAATTTTGGTTCTGGGGTTTTGTGGGTGTCTTTTCTTTTGTTCAATTTCATTTGGGTTTTCTGTAACTCCCTTGTTTCTTAAGTCACTTGGTGTTCAATTGTGATTTCTGCTGCAAAGTTTGTGAATTTATTGAGCAAGTTTGACACATGGGTTTTGAACTGAGTTGGGTAGGTTCTCAAATTTTGATTCTGGGTTTTGGTATTAGTTGAATGTGCACAGTGCTTTACTGGTTGGAAGTGAATTATTGATTTTTAGCCATTTCATTTTTCTGTGGTATCCTATAACATATACTGACTAGATTTGTGGTCTTTGATGCATGTGCTTCATTAGATTCAGCTTATTTAATAGTTGTTTATGAATTTGATAGTGTTCTGTAGTAGTCTATCTATGCTGGTAAGAATGATTTGATCCTGTTTTGAATCATTAATGAATGTAGATGTCAACATAATTGTGAGTCATGTAGTGTCTGTTATAGTTTACCATTGTGTATCTGTCTTTGCGCACAAGCTCATGTATTTGTATGGGGAAGTGGTAGGTCTTAGGACCTGGAATATTCTTTGAATTTTTTTCGGTTTTAATTACGAGCATAATTGTGAGCGCAGGCCTAGCATTTGAAATGGGGCTGGTGCATATGTTATTAATTCATTGTTTCCATGGTAGAGTGCAATGCTATTATTCATGTTAATCTCTTCCAGAATAAAAGCCATGTGATCGAATGCAAATGTCGCTTTGATGCCTCTAATTTTCATTATCTCGTGACATGCTGATGTTCGAAGTTTTGACTACTGATGTAGGACGTATATATGAACAATGAAGGAAAACAAATCTTCATCACCTAAAATGATTAGCAGGGATTGGGTTATAAAGCGCAAGCGGAGAAAACTTACTCCAGGACTTGATCACTCTGGTGGTAAAGACCAATCGAACGGTAAAGAAGACAATTCAGGAACATCTGAATCTCCCCGTAGCGCTTCAGCTAAACGTACCATAGACACTGAAGTAGCTACTGATCGATTTTCATCCAAGAAGAAAGGGAATGATGGGGTGAGTTAGCTTTTAATGCTTAATTTGTTACTTGAGCCATGTTTTCCTTATGTTATCCCTGTAATAAAAGGGGTAACTTGGAAAAGAACAGAGACGTGCTATGGGTGAGATTCTTTTACTTTTCATATTTGGTGTACTACATTCTAACGTTGTGTAGGAAACTCTTCCTATGAAGGGAAAGGAGGGTCTTCAGAAGTGCTATTTAAGTAGATCATGGCTGTTGATGCTATGTAACTTAGGATAACATGTGTTTATTTATTTTTTGGATAGAAAGGAAATTTTTTTGATGACGACGGAAGAATACAAGAGATATAACAAACATCCTTAAAAAGGAAATCAGAAGAACAAAACATAGAAGAAACAGAAATAAAAAATTACAAGAAACCAATATTAGCTTTTTTGTTTACGATGACAGTGAACGCAAACATTACGTTGAGTCAAAGCAGCTCCATTCTTTCCTTTGTTAAATGTATCTGTGGAAGCGTGAAATTTCAGGTCGTGGCAGAATGAGTATTAACCAAACAGGCTAATAGGCACTTCCAAACCCTTTAGAAGTACCGCCCCAAGCCTGTGCACCATAGAGTCTAAGATGATCCCTTTATCCCATACAAGAGGCAAAATAACAAAGTTTTCATAATAAATTCCCGGCAATGGTTGTTCCTAAAAACTCTTCTCCAACCATAAATACCAAATTATAGCAAAGTTTCCTATGTGCCTTGGAGTAAATACACACTCAACTATAATTATGACGATAATTGTAAATAAGTCAGTGACTTGGCTACTAATTAGCTCATTGATTGCTTGTGATTATACTATAAATGGAAGATCCATTTGTAGCCTAAATACAACAATCCAGCATGCTTTCTAAGTTTTATATGGTATCAAATTAGTACCATCTTCCTTGACCTACACCTTTACTATTCCTCTGATGAGTTCCGGAAAACCTAGAACTCCTCCTCTGCAGTGTGTCTCATGATTCTTTCTTTTCCATGAGCCGTGCACTAATTCTGGTCACTGGAACCCTAAGTTTTCCTCCTATCTGCGTCTGTTTCGAGTTCATATTTCCTCAGTTGTTAAGCATGTTTTTCTCTCTTCTCGTCGGTGTTTATCTACTTTCTCTCTTCTCCTGAACATAATGATCCCTTGCCCACACATCAGGAGTGCTTGCTCCGAATGACCCAACTATTGTGTTTGTTGGCCCCAAATTTGTCAACTACTACAAGATGGGCTGCCAATGGACCTCTGATGCATCACTACATTTTAATCGCTGTAATCTTGTCCGAAATTCCTCATTTGCACATGATGGAGCGTAATACATGCTCTTCAGTTGGTTTCTCCAAGGAGACTAGTCCAAAGTGACCATTCTGGCTAGTCCTCAACTCAGATTTGCCCCAGTCATCCTTCCCAAGTTCCCATTGCTCTTTTACTTGTCAGATCTGACAATGATACCTTGGAGGTGGGGGAGGTAGTGGCACTCCAAGTGCAGATTGTGTGATGCCTCTGCTGAATGTTGCCGAAACACCCTTGTTAAGTCCATTGAGTGCTTCAAGTTGCACACTGAGACAGCCACCCCCTTTGACAAAGAAAACCGCTCCTAGAGTGTTTATTCCAAGACCTGGATGATAAATCGAGAACTGCTTTTATGCTGCTTCAAATTTTGTTCACAATCATGCAACATGTCCTGCATTTCCATGAAAGCATCTCCTTATGGGGACACAAATATACCTTTTCTCCAGCATCAGCAATGTAGCTTGAAGTCTTGTCTATTGATTTATTTTCTAACTGCATTTATCATCCCATGTTCTCATACTTCTCTGTTTTTTCAGTAATTGTATTTTATTAATTTATAAGGAAATAAATTCCGGATGGCTACAATTGAAGTATTTTTCTTGTTTTATGTACTGTTTTCATTTCATCTCTCTAACTGTGATATACTAAATCTTCTGTCCAGCATTACTATGAATGTGTGGTCTGTGATCGCGGTGGCAACTTATTATGCTGTGATAGTTGTCCTTGCACTTATCATTTACAGTGTCTTGATCCACCCCTTAAGGTATGCTTATCATAGCTGATTTTATGCTATTTTATTATCAAGTACAAAGCTGCCATTTTGCAGGATCATTTTTCTTTAAATCTGATGTGTATCTGATCATTTGTGATTTTATCTCCCGAAGCGCATTCCTATGGGGAAATGGCAATGTCCAAGCTGCTCTCGAGGAAATGATCAACTAAAGCCCATAAGCCACTTGGATTCAATAACAAAACGAGCAAGGACGAAGATTGCTATTGCAAAATCAAAAGATGGAAGTAACCCACTTAACCTGGACAAAATATCCCGAATTTTCGGAGATAAACTTATTTCAAAGAAAAGGTCCGCCAGCAAAGGAAAATCTAAGTCAACAATGGGAATCAAATTCTTTGAAAGTAAACCATCAGATTCCCCAGAAGATGAAACTTGCAGCAACAAGCGAAGTGACCCAAATCTTGGGAGTACCATTGAAGGAACACCCTCATGTGTGGATGCTGATGAAAAGAAATCAAACATAACCCCACCAGCCTCCCTTATGGACATAGAGTCAACTTCACCTGCTAAGGAAGTTTCGTCTCCCTCGATAATGATTAATATAGTGGAAAATGATGATAATCAACTGGAGGAGAAGTCTGATTTCTCTTGTAATAAATTACCCGTAAGAAAACCACTTGTACTTGGTCTTGCTGCTGTTAAAGACGAAGTGATTCAAGTGAGAAAAAGGAAGCACAAAAAAGATGTTAGTAATAATGGTAGTCGAAAGAAGTCTAGGACTGAAAAAGGTAAGTTTTTTATCAATATTCCTGTGAAGCTCAAGTCTGGAGATAATAGAGTACACAAGAAGCGAAAGTCTGCGACTCATAGCATTGCTGCATATGTATCAGAAGAGGATGTTGGAAATAAGAATTCGGATTTCCAGAAGAAGGATGAGGTACATGTTCTACTCTATAGTTTATTCTTGGATTTTACTTTGAAGAACATTTATATTTGGTCTTTTTACTTCTTCATAGGTATTATTTGCAGTAGTTATTAGAATGTAGAATCACAATTTTAATTACACAATTCGACATGATTCGGCAAGCCAACAATTTTTATCATGTGGTGAGCCGCATATGGATTTGAGTCGTGTATTATGTACATAATTCAAAAATTGAATAATTGATTCTCAACATGGTTCATGGTTTGACAACTACGATTTCAAATTCTTATGGACAGTTCATCCGTTCCTTTTACTTGTTAGTGTTGAGATTACTGAGATTAATAGAAGATTGTCGAGATAATTAGAAGACTCTATATGTGATTAAGATTAAATATATGATTATCAATTCATATCATGAATGTGATTAGGATTAAATATATGATTATCAAATATATCATGTATTTATCCTTCTGATTTTATTTCCCTACTATTAAGGGATTCATGTATGGACTCTTCTACTATAAATAGTAAATGCTGAGTGCATACAAATCACTCAAGTAATTCACATAAACATTTTGTCCCTTTCAAGTGTTAGCTTAGGTGTAGACATCATTCTTCAACTATTTACCAATGACTAAATATTGGCATAAAGTTGTTGTCATTTTTATTGACAGAGCTAAAACATTTATTGAGTTATTACCAAATTTACATATTTTAATTTGGTTGCTATTGAAGTATCTAGTTTCAACTTCATCTTCAAAATTATTTAAGTCAAGCATTGTCCTTCTTTGCTCTTCTTGACATAAATTCCAAGCCCTGGTAAACTGTTAAATGGCGCACTTCCATTAAAGCATAACTTATTTTAACTATCACTGTTTTGGTGCCCTATCAAACTGTTAAATGCATCTCTCAAAAAATTCATTAAGAATGCATTTACGATATCTAAATGATAAAAGGCTAAATTACCAACAAACATATGATAAAGGCTAATGATTGTTGCCTTAAATTACTACCATGACTCAAATGGGCTACAGGAAGGTCTTCTTTATGTCTAGCCTTTTGTACTATCCTTAAATGGCATAACCCACCTTCATATTCAATCAATCTTCTTTTCATTCGCTAATTTGCACCCTATTTTTCTATCATGTGCATTGTCCTCATCTCCTATGCTTCTGTAAGCTTTCAGTTCGGTGAAACTAAGAGTTGTATATGTAAATAAGGATGAACGGTGAAAGACAAGTAAAAGCCTTTAGTTGATGGTGCCAAGGATACAGGAGAGAACTGTTGACTGAGATGATCTGTATAAATACACTCCCCATTATTTGGATTAACTTTGGATATCATCTGGTTTAGACACTCCTTTTAAGAGAAAATCTGTAGATGTGTTAGAGTACCATTATTGTTGAGATTCTATTGCATGTGTTTAACTATAAGTGCGATTTGTTTTGAATTGGATGCAGAAGTTCCCTAAGTTAATGAAAGACAAATCAATTGGGCCTGATAAAGCAGGAAGTGTTGTACATAAAACTTTGATGCATGAAGACAGTGCTATTCTTGAATCTCTACAGGTAACCAGCTTGAGGGGCTTTTGTCAGGTGGTGCGTTTTTTGTTAAAGAAAATGTTTTCTTTGGTATCTTGTATGCGATTATGACTTTTTCCTGCTATATTTGTCACACAGGTTGATCAGGTTCTAGGGTGTCGAGTTCAAGGTGAGAAAACAAACTCATTACAACACTTATCTATGACCATTGTGGACGACCCTCCTCCTGGTGATCTGGAAATCTCAGAAAGCCAGAACAGACTGCAAGAGGACAATTCTGCTTGTGATAATGATCCGGATGTCGAAACAGCTGAAAATCTTGATGATCCTCAAAACGTTGTCAAGAGTTCTGATCAAGAAGAAATACTGAATAACACTAACAGTGTGGACGGAATTCATGTATACAGAAGATCAACTACAAAGGAAAGCAAGAAAGGAAATCCCAAAGATTCATTGAGTAAAGCTACTAATGATTTAGGTTCCTGTGCCACCGATGGTAAAAATCAGGATGGTTCTTCTGCTGTATCTGATGAATGTTTGGAAAAAGCAAATGACAAGGTGGAGGCTGAGGAGAATATCAATGTTGCTTCAAGGAATGAGGATAACAGTGAGATTCCAGAAATTTGTGAACAGCTCTCTCTTGAAACAAAACCAAAGGAAGTGGATGTGGAGAAGGGAACGAGTAGCAATGTTGATAATATAGTTCCAGATGCTAATGTGGCTGAATCTTCATGTCTAAACGGAGAGAATGTTTCCTATGAATTTTTAGTTAAGTGGGTGGGAAAGTCTCATATTCATAATAGTTGGATTTGTGAGTCCCAGCTGAAAGTTCTTGCAAAGAGAAAACTAGAGAATTACAAGGCAAAGCATGGGATTGCAACAATAAATATTTGTCAGGAATGTTGGAAGCAGCCGCAACGGTTGCTTGCTCTCCGTACTTCAAAAAATGGAAAATCTGAAGCATATGTGAAATGGACTGGACTACCTTATGATGAATGCACTTGGGAAAGTTTAGATGAACCCGTGCTTCAAAATTCCTCTCATCTGATTACACTTTTTAAGAAGTTTGAAACCCTTACGCTCGAAAGGGATGCATCAAAGGAAAATTCAACCAGAAAAGGCAATGACCCTCAAAGTGATATATTTAATCTTACAGAGCAACCTAAGGAGCTAAAAGGCGGTTCTTTGTTTCCCCATCAGCTTGAGGCTCTGAACTGGTTGCGTAAATGCTGGTACAAGTCCAAAAATGTGATACTTGCTGATGAGATGGGACTTGGCAAAACAATATCTGCTTGTGCTTTTATTTCAGCATTGTATTCGGAATTCAAAGTTGCACTTCCTTGCTTGGTTTTGGTACCTCTTTCTACAATGCGTAATTGGCTTTCTGAATTTGCAACATGGGCTCCTGATGTGAATGTTGTTGAATACCATGGCCGCGCCAAAGGAAGAGCCATAATTCGCCAGTATGAATGGCATGCTAGTGACCCAAGTGGACCTAATAAGAAAACAGAAGCCTATAAATTAAATGTGCTTTTAACTACATATGAAATGATTCTTGCTGATTATTCTCTTTTGCGTGGAGTTCCTTGGGAAGTTCTCGTCGTTGATGAAGCCCATCGACTGAAGAATGCTCAAAGTAAGCTTTTCAGTTTGCTTAATACATTCTCTTTTCAACATCGTGTGTTGATGACGGGTACCCCTCTCCAGAACAACCTTGGTGAGATGTACAACTTACTTAATTTCTTGCAACCAGCTTCATTTCCTTCTCTAGCTTCATTTGAGGAGAAATTTAATGATCTTGCAACTACAGCGAAAGTTGATGAGTTGAAAAAACTTGTCGCTCCTCTTATGCTCCGTAGACTTAAGAAGGATGCTATGCAAAATATTCCCCCCAAGACAGAAAGAATGGTTCCTGTTGAGTTGTCATCCATCCAGGCTGAATATTACCGTGCAATGCTTACAAAGAATTATCAGCTATTGCGGAATATAGGGAAAGGGGTTGCCCACAAGTCTATGATGAACATTGTGATGCAGCTGAGAAAGGTCTGCAATCATCCATATCTGATACCAGGAACTGAGCCTGAATCTGGATCTGTAGAGTTTCTTCATGAAATGAGAATAAAGGCTTCGGCGAAGTTGACTCTTCTGCATTCCATGCTTAAGATTTTATATAGGGAAGGACACAGAGTTCTCATTTTCTCACAAATGACCAAGCTTCTTGACATTCTAGAGGACTATTTAAATGTAGAATTTGGTTCTAAAACATACGAGAGGGTGGATGGCTCTGTTTCTGTCACAGATCGTCAGGCAGCGATTACACGCTTCAACCAAGACAAGAGTCGATTTGTTTTCTTGTTATCCACTCGCTCTTGTGGACTTGGGATAAATTTGGCAACTGCTGACACTGTGATCATTTATGATTCCGATTTCAACCCTCATGCTGATATCCAAGCAATGAATCGGGCACACCGAATTGGGCAATCAAAAAGGCTTCTGGTTTACAGGCTTGTGGTTCGTGCTAGTGTTGAAGAGCGCATCTTGCAGCTTGCTAAAAAGAAACTGATGCTGGATCAGCTTTTTGTAAACAAGTCTGAAAATCAAAAGGAAATAGAAGGTATTTTAAAATGGGGAACTGAAGAACTCTTCAATGATTCTCCTGGCCTGAATGGGAAAGGCACAGATGAAAATGAGAATAGCAGCAAAGTTGAGACAGTAGCAGAGGTAGAGCATAAGCATCGGAAGAGGACAGGTGGTCTTGGAGATGTATACCAGGATAAGTGTACAGAGAGCAGTAGCAAAATTCTGTGGGATGAAAATGCAATTTTAAAATTGCTTGATCGTTCAAATATTCAAGATGGTTCTTCTGATATTGCAGAAGTGGATTCTGAGAATGATATGCTGGGCTCAGTGAAGGTGATGTACTTGATTAACATCTAGTTAACACACTATTTAGTTGTATCTTTAAACTTTGGCTAGAATCGTGCCAATAAACTTATGGTATGTTTGCTGACATATATGAATCGTATTTTGCGTGTATATGTTTGGGCAAAGACCTTCCAACCTTGCTCTTATCCCCCTTTTTATGGCTTATTCTTCCCCTTTCTTTGTGAGACCATCTTTGTAATTTTAGTGCTTAAATGGTTAACTTCCTTTTTATTTTTTCTGTTGAATTGTATTCCAATGCCCTTAGTCTCTTAAATGCAGTTGGTTATATTGAAGATTACTCTGCCCCTTGTCCTGATTTAATTTTTCTGTCTTTCTCAGGCCCTTGAGTGGAATGATGAATCAACTGAAGAGCATGGAATGGGTGAATCTCCTCCTGATGGGACTGATGATACATGCACACAGAATTCTGAGAACAAAGAGGATATTATTGTGGTTGTCAATGAAGAAAATGAGTGGGATAGACTACTGCGTTTGAGGTATGGAGCTTCCATGTTGTTGCATCCTCTTTTCAAATCATATATTACTTTCGCAATTTCCAAGTTCCTTGTAATGATCATTGGTTGGATATCTTAGATATCTATTTAATTAGAATAGTTTTTTTAGAGGCATTAATAACATTGAAACATAGCTGAATGGTGAGAATTTCCTTTTGTTACTGAAGAGCAACACACATGAGAATAATCCAACCTTGTCATAGGTGATGTAAACTGCAAACAAAAGTTGTATGATATAACTATTAAAGACAGTTCACATGTTTCTGTGGGTTTCTGTTTAGCCAACTCACCTAGTGAGATAAGTCTTGGGTGTTGTACGTGTCTTGGTAGTTAATCATGGCGCTGTCATTCGTGATAGCGGAGTCGCAGAGTGGAGAGGCACCACAAATCTTCTTCCTGAATCCTGATGAGTCGTGGCGTAGTTTGCCAGAGCGGAATTCACAGCTGCGACAGTGTGCAGGAGCTAAAATCCCTCATAGCTGCTGCACTATTTTGCGGGTACTAAAGCTGGGTCGTGATGACCCATTCAACCCAGAACAAAATAGCCTTTTATCTTTTTTCTTCTAAAAATCACTTGCTTAAAAAATGCTTTCACACTTCAAATTTACTGTATGCAGTATCGCATATAAAATCGAAGTATCAAACTGAAGTAATAATTATAACATATCTAATATTTAGTGAGAATGAATTTTGATCATTAATTTACATATTTCCTAACTTTGTTTTTTTCTTCTTTCTATTTTGGACCATTTGTATAAATTACCTATATTGTTCCGCTAGTCATCCTTGTAGCGGCTATCCTGCTACCCGCTATCCTTGTATGCCGTTTTTGGGGTTGGCTGCTCTGCTCCACTATCCGGGATTGGCTACTTAGTTTTGTGTTGTTTTTTTATCATGATTTCTTTATGGACGTTTGTGTATCAGATATGCTGAGAAGTTGGGTACATCTTTTCAGTTATGTATTTTTATTTTTTATTTTCCACTTTCTTCTCATGCTTCACTTATTGTAAGTTTGTATTTAACTTAATAAAAGCTTCTTTCTGGTATGCAAGTTCAAGAGCCAAAACAAATTGAAAGGCCTAGAAATAGGTTGTATTTTAACATGCCCTTTGCATGAAACCCTTTTTAGCTCAAGCCATGGTCAAAATGCAATCTGACCACCTTTGAAAATCAGAACCTTTTTGGTAAAAACCCGGGGAGTATGTTTTATCTATAAAAATGATTATTGTACCAAAACCTTTGATTCATATGGCATGTAGTTTGACAATACCAAGGTAGTCAAAATTGTGATCATGCTAGTTTCACCCCGGCCGAGGTCTGTCCCAAAGTAACCCCTACCTGAGAAATTTACTCTCACAATGGTGTTCCCTGCTTAATGAAACAATGGGTGCTCGCATACAGTGATCCTCTGGCAGTGGGTTTTATAGTTATTTTGAACGACAAGTCGACAATGACAGACATGAAGAAGAGGTTACTATCTTTTTAGTTGTCACAGGAGTTGCAACTTTGAATGATTGAAGATTTTGTTTTTTGTTTCCAGTAGATTAAAGTATTGTTTTTTAGTTTTTGTACTCTAGTGGTGAACACGAGTTTAACCACTATGTACACCAGAATTAATTTAATTCTTCAGTCTTTAAATTGATCTTATGTTGGATCCCGATTTTGACTACCTTGGATAACATAGTTAGCTATCAAGTGACATGAATGGTTCATCTAAGTTTGATTGTGCATCTAATCTGGTTTGTAGGTGGGAGAAATACCAAAGTGAGGAGGAAGCAGCTCTTGGTCGAGGGAAGCGGCAGAGGAAAGCTATTTCTTATCGGGAAGTATGTGCTGCACACCCTAGTGAAACAATGACTGAGGTAGTTTACTATTTGATTCCTTTCTGCTTTGTAAGTAAAGCCTATTTCGTCCTGAATACTGAGGAGAAGGGTTTGCATCTGATAAAATCTCTGAATATCCTCACATATTAATTAAGATTTTTGACATTCGACTTTCCTTATATAGACCAAATGCTTTTGGATAATTACTTCGGATTTTGTCAGATCACAAATTTCTTTTCTGATATTTGTTGTGGGCTCATGCTAGTTTGGTATTAGTATGATTTGTGGGTTAAATAGCTCTATTGTTGTTGTTGCTTGTTCAAACAGAGTGGCAGGGAGGAGGAAAAAGCGCCCGAACCTGAGCCTGAACGTGAATATACACCAGCAGGACGGGCCTTGAAGGCAAAATAGTATGATTTAGTTTTTTGAATCTGATTCACTTTACCGATCTTAAATATGTTGATATGATTTCCTTGATAGTTGGTATGCTAATGAAAGTTTAACTTCTGGCAACAAGTCATTCATGCTATTGATGAATTGGTCATAGTAGTTTGAATATCCATACATTAATTTCAGCTAAACATGGTACATCAATACTTCCTCTTTAGTACTAATGAGATTATGGTTGGAGGATTACATGACTTTCCCTAATTGGTAATTTTCAAACACATGAGCTAGGTTCACATGCCTTCTGAAGGTTACTGTGATATTCGATATAGTTTTTAGCTTTATGATGAAATGTTCCCTCAATGATGAATACTTACACTTGCTATTGTTCAACAGTGCTAAGCTCCGTGCTCGGCAGAAGGAACGACTTGCTTGCAGGAATGCAGTAGGAGGATCACAACCTGCTGATGGACTCCCAGTAACCGAGTCACTCCCACATTCTGAAGCCAATGTCAAAGGTGGAGATCTGGGAGCTGGACCAACACATCCAGTTCAAGAAGGGCCTTCTATCAACTTAGTGGGCAGCAAACATACTCAACTTTCTGAAGCTCGAAACAGTGATACCGACTTGTTTTCAAGGACCGACGGGCTTTCAAAACAGAAAACGAGCAGTCACATTTCTGTCAATAATCCAGGCTGTTCTCTGCCTGACATTTTTCTTCCAAATCACCACTATAAGTGGGGCATGAACAGCATGAACTCTATGCCTTCAAACAATTTGTCGCCTGTTCTGGGACTTTGTGCTCCTAATGCTAAGCAAACAGAACCATCTGAACTTAGTGCTTCCAAGTTAAATTGGAGACAAAATAGACATGGAGCCAGACAAGAGTTTCCATTCAGTCTTGCCCCTTGCTCAGGGACATCCATGGATTCCGAAGTCAGAAGTCAGAAAGCGGCAGCAAATACCAAACCATCAGAGGCATCAACATCAAACTTAGAGCTTAGTTCCAGAAACAGCATGCATGATAACAGTTTCCCATTTGCTCCGGTATGCTCTCCTAACATGCATGTGGATTTGATTGTCAATTACCATTTGCTTTATGCATATGCCATTATGTTTCATATCCTTTATTTTTTTATTGCAGTTTCCGCCAGCTTTGCAAGGAAAGGAACCCAATGCATTTGAGAATTCTGGTGCTAGGTTAGCCACTTTCCATGAGAAGATGCCCCTGCCAAACCTACCATTTGATGAAATGTTGCTGGCCAGATTTCCACTTACATCTAAAAGCATGGCAAATTCAAATCTGGACCTTTTACCGCATTTGTCGTTAGGAGGCAGATTTGAAGCTTTAAATGGATCTATGCAAGAATTTCCAATGCCAGCATTGCCTAATTTCAAAGTTCCACCTGAAGATCTATTCAGACATAATAAGCAAGAGAGGGATGTGCCCCCCACCTTGGGTTTGGGACAGAGACCAACCCCATTCTCATCATTCCCAGAAAATCATAGGAAGGTGCTGGAAAATATAATGATGAGAACCGGATCTGGATCGAGCAGTTTCCCGAAGAAGTCAAAGTCAGATGGGTGGTCTGAAGATGAACTTGATTCCCTCTGGATTGGGGTTCGTAGGCATGGAAGGGGTAACTGGGATGTTATGCTCAGAGATCCCAAGTTAAAGTTCTCAAGGAATAAGACACCTGAGAGTTTATCAATGAGGTGGGAGGAGGAACAAATAAAGGTATTTCAGGGGCCAGCTTTTCCTGTGCCAAGATCATCCAAGATGGCAAATGAAAAGTCAATCAAATCTGCACATTTGCCAATTTCGGACGGAATGATGGAAAGGGCCTTGCAAGGAAGCAGATTTGTTATGCCACCCAAGTTTCAAAACCATCTGACTGATATGAAACTAGGGATAGGTGACCCTGCAATTAGCATGCCACCTTTTCTGCCTCTTCCATCTTGGGCTTATGAAAAGAACAGAGCACAATTTCATGAAAATGCTGCAGCTGAAACATCTGATAGACCAGGGACTTCGTCTAGTGTGCCTACTGAAAGGCCATTTTTTCTTGATTCTTTCGGGACATTGGGTTCTTTAGGTGTGAATTATCCAGGTAATCTTGATATACAGCAAAAGGAGGATGAACAAGCAAACACCAGGCGTGGAAAGATGCCTTTAGTTCTGGATGAATCACCCAATGATATGCGTGATAACCGCCTGAATGTAGGAAATGGAGAATCTACCAGCTCAGGATTGCTATCTAACCTCATTAGGTCTGATCTTTTGCACTCTAAAGGGGAGGAAGTAGCTGGAAGGAGTAGTTCAAAAGGGAAGCTTCCTCACTGGTTGCAAGAAGCTGTGAGTTTGCCCTCCATACTTCCCAATCCCGAACTGCCACCCACAGTATCGGCCATTGCTCAATCAGTTCGCATGCTATATGGAGACGATAAGCCGACAATTCCTCCATTTGTGATTCCAGGACCACCTCCCTCCCTCCCAAAGGACCCCAGGAGCAGTCTCAAGAAGATAAAGAGAAGATCACACAAGTTAAATCAGGTTCAGCCAAACTTCGCTGGAACCAGCAGGGACATACTCAGCAGCTGCCATGTTGATAATGGTGCTTCGAGTTCAAATCCATTGGCTATACTTTCTCAGATTCAGTCTGACCTGAACTTGCCTCCACTAAGTTTAATGAGAAATGCTGGCTCAGGACTGTCTCCTTCTCCTGAAGTGCTCCAGTTGGTTGCATCCTGTGTTGCTTCTGGCCCGCTGCATCTTCCATCCACTTCAGGTCCTTCAAGCTTTCTCGAGACCAAGCTCCCATTGCCTGTTGGTAGAGCTAAATTTGAAGACTCGGAAGGTGCCTTCATAAAGGAGCAGCCGAGGCAGATGTCACCAGAAACTTGGTGTCCATCTCAGGAGCATGAAGTGGTTGACCTTGATAGTGGAGATTCCAGCAAGACTCAGTCAGATCCCTCCCGCGCTGAACGGCCTGATGAAGAAGTGGAGGTATCATCTGAGGGAACTGTCTCAGATCATGCTGTGGGAGACCAAGAAACATAACTCTAGTTTCTTGGATGAAAATAAAACCATATTCTTTCTTGCTGCTAAAGCCTTTTCACCAATGCGCTTGAATTTTTGTAGGTATTGACAATGAGTGAACCATGGTATATAGGATTGCTCAGAACATGTAAAGTTTTTCTCTCTATGTGAAATGAAATATATAGTGTTGCTTGTTGGGTATTATTTGCTACCCTTTTTGTCTACTCCATGTGAAATGAGACATTAGTTTCATAGGAGCTTCAATGACTTACCTTGTTGAGTTATGATGCATCAGGTGCCATTTGTAGCTGGTTTATATAATGAACCTCCGACTAATGCTATTTGATAAAAGACCCCAACCCTATTTTTGGCGGCCACCGCCTATGTTACTGCCACCCACCCCTACCAATCTCCACCCTTATCATCATGCCTCTATGCTTGAATTGAGCTTTGTCAGCCGACTCGTCATTAGTGTTATCTTTTTCGGGTGCTAAGGGTATCCTTCATCTTGTGGGTAAAGAACTAGTCCTTTCGGGGTGCGTGATTATCCCTCCCAACAAGTGTTTCTCCCAAAAATCGAATACTTGACATTTTGGTCTTTTTGAGGATATGACGGGACCTTATATCACTGGACCAACATCTTGTAGTTGGTATTAGTGTTCTCTTTTCAAACCCCGTAAACACAACAAAATCTTCATATCAATATGCTTAATTTCATTTCGTAAACGAATAGCAAAATCGGGAAATGTTAGATTGATAATAACTTATTGATTTGTGTTGATTATTTTAGAACAACATTAATGAGTTTTTATTATTATCTACTTTATAAATTATATCTATTTTACAGGTTAGACCAAAAGAATTATCCAAAACAAACCAATCAAGAGTGAGTTGGTGGTTCTCAAGATCAAAATGACACTTATGACTATCATTTGCCTAACCAACTTCATTCGTTTCGATTCTATTTTTTTATGATTATCTATCCAAAATGGCAATGAGAGGATTGCAATTCATATCGCAAAGGTCACAATGACTACAATCGTAATAACTACAACCGTAACCGCAATTTAAAATACTGATGTATATATTGTATACATATGTATGGATATATACACACATACACATATATACATATAGGTAAACGTTTAGCAAATTCTACTCAACCTTCCTATAGATTGAAGTTTGTTTACCTTGAGCAGTGTGTTCCTAAACCCACATGAGAGAATACAAGAGGAGAAGTGCACAAACCCAAACTACATAAAGATTAAGAGTGATTGACCCTAATTATTCATGTTCTATATGTCAATGGAAAAGAGAGAAACAATCTAGTTCTATAAGACAAATGAGTTGAATAACCTATTGTCCAATGAAGGGAGTATATTATTTCAACAGATAATTGCAAAAAACTTATTCTTCTAAAGTCATTCCCTTCCAATTGTAACATTGATTGGCCACATAAACAAGATATTGTTACATGCTACACTATGCTCAACTGTGTACAAAATGATAATAAAAAATGGATCTTGGCCTTATACATAGAAGATTTGACCAACATTTATGAGACTCTCATGAGGAACATTATAGATCACACTTTTTTCCCTACACACCTTCCTAAGAAATGCATATAAATAATCAATAGCTATTTTCTTGTACAATCCTGAATCTTTACTTGCCCTCACAATTGTGTTTCCTATCATGTGAACAACTCCGGAATCAATGCACTGACTCAAAAACTCAACTTCATCAACCACAGTAATGTTGCTTACTTGACCACTAGACCTGATAGAAAGATTCACATGTGGTGGAGATGTAACTGGTACTATTGAATCTACTGAATTCGTTGTTAAGTCCATATTTGATTGAATTCTGATTTCATTGTTATTCAACGAGTCAGTTCTCGGCTGTTGTGTTTCCTGTTCACATAAACTGTATTCATCCGAATCTGAACCTCCTTCCATCATAGTCTCGAGCCGAACAAACTTGGAAAGGTTATCGAACAGTTTTTCCTCAAAATCATCATCTTTCTTATGTAGGCCTCTATAGCCGTATCGTGCCACACATCGAAACATGTGGAAATTAATAGGTCCAATCCTCTTGATAAGAAATCGCTCTTCTTCTGGCACTGTGTAGACAGGAAGGTATTTCACACATATGAACACGATGACAGAATTTATAGCTGGTAGGTTGGTGATGAAATGAGAGAACATGTGAGGTACTCCACTTGCGAGCTCTGTGTAGACTAGTCCGACTCCAGGTACACGGACAAGTCCTAAACTAGGGCCGAGTCCAACAATCCAAGCCATCGAGACCTTACTATGCATTTCAAACTCATAGCGTTTGACTGTACCATAATGCCAAACATGCATGATAATAAGAAATACTCCAGCAATTACAAGGGGAATCCACCCACCTTGATCAATTTTGAAGATTACGGAAGAGAAATATGTGCATTCTACAATTAATGATAAGCCTGTGAAGAGGAAGACAAGACTCCAATGGCAATGCCACACTAATATCATGATTAAAATCATAAGCAATGTTGTAACCAAGAATACTATCACAACTGCAGTACCTGTCATGACAAAGATATAAATATACATTTGAGTGCGCACTAAAAGAAAGGTTACAATGACATTGTTAATCAGAGGTGCAGCATTAAACATGTCCACAAGCATTATAAAGTTCAATGAACTACTTGTTGTTATGATGCATGAGATGCAGATGTGGTGCTGTTTAAACATTTTCGCCTTAACATTGAAACAAGGCTTCGAATCAAGACGTGCCTTTTGTTATAGAAATTCCAAGATTACTAGTCACTTGGTTATGCATTTACCTGACTCTTGGAGTTTGAGGGATGTTTGGGCATGCCAAAGTTTTCAAAAATGGAGTTTTGGTGCCGTGCCTAGGGAGTACACGGATAGAAGAGCCTGTTAATAAGCACATTTTAAACTAAGAACAGACGGGAATCGTCCAGAAAAGTGAAAATTATCCTAACAAAGATTCTACTGAATGGAAGTGCTAGAATGTGATAATAAGTGTTTTAATCCTAGTATGGACTAGGCTGCTATCAGTGTATGCACTGCATTTGTAACACTCTAATACTTGCATATATACATTATACCAGGAAGCTAATTGTTAGTCAATTACATTTTACGGTTCTCTCTCTCGATTCTGTCTAACACGTTCTATTCTATCGACACATTTGCAAATGAATAGACATATAGGTGAAGAAAACATCAAGATATTTGAATTGGATACATGAAAGGTATGCTATAATTTGTATATGAATAGACACACTTCTGTAGAAAACATCAAGATGTGTAAATGGGACGTAGAGTAGCAAAGAAGTTGTAAACCGTAATAAGGTCAAGGTTTAGTGTTTATTAGTTGGTTAGTTGACGTAGTCGAATAAAGGGATTTCCTTCCTGATACTCCTTCTACAAGGGGGGAATACTAGTTTCCTCGGCTAAGATTTTTTTGTGCTATATTCAGACAACACTGTATGGCATGATATGGGCAACCACAAAGTAGTCATGTTTTCATCTTTTATAAAACAAAAATGCAAACATGTTATGACAACGATATGTTTATACTTTCATCACAACATTCAACAAAGGGAAACCTTTACCATATGCATTTCCAATCTGGTTTTGATTTTCGAACACAGCAGTCACAGCGATGCAAAGAAACATAAGGATCCAATTAATATCAGGAATATATATCTGGCCGAGGAATTCCTTCGACGTATATATAACTTTAACTCTCGGGAAACATCCATGAGCAAGGGCTTGCTTAATAATTGAAAAAGTTGCACTTATTGTGGCCTGGCTTGCAACTATAGCTGCTAGTGTTGCAACAATAAATACTGGCCAGTATATGCTATCTGCCAAAAAGGATAATCAACATCTAAAACAAACAAATACTACATGAAGGAACAAAATATCATCATGACTCTCAACAGCATTAAGTGTAGTCTAACAAAACTATAAAAGTAACCAAAGCTTGACCTTATCGTTTAAAGAATATTAGGTATCAGTTTCAATTCATTTGAGTTGTTAAGACATAAGAACTTACTAAACTTATGGCTTTAAAATCAGTCTGGCAGAATGCAACGAGATGATAGTCGTGATATTGTTCAGTGCTAATTGATTATATCGCCATTGCATCCATTTAAATTATCCCATGGTCCCCATAGTTGGATAATAAACAATATAGATAGAAAATGATCATATATCAGTCAACGTAAATCCGAAGAGAGTGTGGGAAAAGAAACATCTATTATGTCTTGCTACATGAATGTGGAAACTTGTTTATTTTCAGAATATATTCCAAATACTACCATTTCATCAAAAAGGGCGACTCAGTGCACGAGGTCTCACCTAGTGGAGTCCAGGGGAAAGTAAATGTACCCTCACAAGTGAAGAGATTGATTCCGATATTTGAACTCATGACCTTCAGTTCATAAGCCATGCAACCTTACTGTTACGCCGATGCAGCTGCCAATGCATCTCAAAGGACAGTTTTAATACAGTGAAAAGCTTAACTAACCTGGGATAGATCGATAAAAGGAATCCTGCGAATGATTCATGTTCTTCATAAGATAAGCAGCCTGTCCAGAATAGGCTAGAATAAGGCAAGGAAACACAACAACAGTAAATGCAAGCTGTACAGCTAAGACTGGAAAATGAGCTAGGTCAGCAAAAAGAGCCTCAGTCCCTGAAAAAGAAATTGTATCAAAATCCAAACCAATAACTATTCACTTCATTTGTTAGTGATTCTGAAATACAAGAAAGAAATCAACAACAATAAAAACTGAATTTACCAGTTATGCTGAGCATGATACCACCAAGGGAAATCCAACTTGCCTTTCCTCCTCTTGTAAAATATTGATATATATACACAGGGGAAAAAGCTTTTAGAACTTCACATCCATAGTAGTACAAATTAAATATACCTATACCTCCAATTAGGAGAAACCAAAGGAGGACAATTGGAGCAAAAAGCCAACTAACTCTGTCTGTACCATAATGTTGCACGCTGAAAAGCCCAACTAATATTACAACAGCAACCAGCACAACTATACCTGCAGCATGGACAGATAGAAGCTTCTCAAAACCTATGAACATAAAATTAGTTGAAAACTTTGTGCTATTTTTTCTTATCCCTATTAGCTTTTACTATTTGATTGTCCGCTTGTTCCTAACAGAAAACTATACACATATGCGTAGTAGTGGAAATAGAAGAAAAATGTCTTGCTATAGGTGTTGGACCATACCATTACTCATATTAGGCTGACTAACCTTGATGCCACCAACAGCTGATAAAACTGCAACATAAGATATATCGTTATAAATCTCTAGAAATAACTGAACACATATTAATGATGATACCGTGTAAAAGAAAAACTCATTTCATTGAAAAAACATTTAGTGAAGACTCTTTGAGATACAACTTACATAAATGTAAAACAAAACTCAAGAAATAATTAAATTTTGAGTCACCCATAATCAAGTTATTCTAACATGTTTTCTTTCTTATACTCAAGCTTCAAACTCCAATTCTAAATACACCTTTCTTGCTGAGTCTATTAGTGCCAAATAATATGTAAGGACGTTTTAAGTTGTACCAAAAAGTTATATGCACATCAATGTGCCATTTTTCCTTCCCATAAAATACCTTTATTGATTCATTTCACAATTAGGTAAATCTGCAGAAATTCACTATATAACATACTGAAGCATATGTATTTGATAGATAACTTACTTTGGTAAACTGCAAGTTAGTTGATATTTATAGAAATGTAAGAAAAACAAGTGAAACAAGAAGATCAGCTTCATAGGGAAGGAATACCAGATATAGATGAGGTAAGAATCCCATCTCCAATCATCATGCAGGTTCCAATAAGGACAAGGATAAGAATGGCACTCTTCGCATATGCTTGCGCCTCTAACCATCTTTTGGTTTTTGCAGAAAACGACTTTTCACGAGAGTTAGATCGACTATATGTAGTTAGCTCTTCATCAGTGCGATGCTGGTTGGGAATGATTTTTATCTTTGCATGTCGACAGAGCAAGGAATAAAGTGCAAATGTTCCACCTGTTCCACTAACTTTAGTTTGGTAAAACATTGCTGCATCTCAGCAAGCATGTCTATCTACTAGGAACTATACGAAAAACTAGTATGTTTTACGTGCAGTTATGGTAGCAACCTAGTAAATTTATCAATTAAAAAGAAACTCATTCATGAAAACTCAGACATAGTTTATTCCATAATAACGAGTTTTAACATTAAAATGTATCTTCAATGAATTTTCTTACCAATAACCCTGGAAAAACACAAAGGAAGGGGCACTTTCTATTATTATGATGTCCATCCCTTTTCAGATTTTATCTGTCAGGCATTATCATATAAGACACAATTGTTTAGTTCTTTACTACACAGAATGTATGATGAGAATTGTTAAGATGAGTCCAACATCGGATGGGAATATGGTTGAGACAATGGTTACAAGCTATGAAGCACCGACACGTGAAACTCCTTTACATGTCGGTGTCGGACACGTATCTGACACGGATACGCTCCAATTCGTCATGGATAGGTATCCGTAGAGTAACCAAAAATAAAAAATATATTAAGATACGTGTCTGAAACGTTTTGAACAAAAAACTAGGATAGATAGGATACGTATCTGAAACATTTTCAACAAAAAACTAGAATAAATATGATACGTTTTAATCAAAGCATCCCAATAATCAAGATAAATACTAACTTATTTAAAGACAAACACTAATGGAGAACAATGATTTGCAATTTCCATTATACTTTCTACTTTGGATATTTTGATTTACACTTATAATTTTATCATATTTTATATATTTTTTACAATTTTATACACGTATCCTTGAACGTATGGTATCCTATATTTTAGATAAAATGCATGTCAGCATATCGGATACGTATCGTATCCGACACACGTATCTGTATCATACTTCATAGGTTACAACTTACAAGGCTTAAACTACCCTAAGAGTTAGATCGAGCCATTCTAATATGGTACCAGAGTCTGAGTCCAGTCCTGCAAACTTCACGCTCCATATGTCCTGGGTGTGAGGAATCTATTAGACAACCCTCACCCTATTAGCTATAGCTTTTGGGGTTATTGACTAAAAATATCATCGAAGATAGTGAAATGGAATTGATTGTCGATGTGTTAAGTTATGATCTAAACTAACTATTTCCTTTATATAATCTTAAATAAACTTTAAATGCCAAAAGTTAACAAAGCAGTATACCTTGGCCATTGTCATTTGCTCTTAATACAACAAAAACATATTTGAGGAGCGGCACTAAAGTAAGAGAGTAGATGATCAAAGAAAGAGCTCCGATTACATCCTGCGGATCTTTCACTCCACGAGGAAATGTATTGTAGAAAACATACAAGGGTGAAGTGCCCAAATCTCCATAAACCACACCAAGACTCTGATATGCAAGCCGCAGAAGTACCAGTGCAGATAATTCCTGATCAAATCCGAACTTCATCAACAAGGAAAGATATACCAAATCCTATTAGCTAACACTATAACTATATGCATGCGTGAAGCCGTGAGTGAAATGAGATTAGAAGTAATATCTCAAATCCATGCTTCAGAATGCATTAAGGAGAATAGGATCATCACGTAATGTGGCTGCAATCGAGAATGCAACCACAACAAGCCACTATTAGATGTAGCGCGAGCACCATCGTGACTACAACTGTAATTTTAAACCTTACCATTCTTGATTCTAAGGAAAGCCATAACAAGCACTCTGTTCAAATTTTGTTCATATGCAGTCTTTGTCAGCATTAGCAACTAAGGGTATGCATTAAATGCTAAAACCTAAAATAGAAAAGTAAGAAAGACTATTCAAAAATTGTAGATTCTTAAGTCCAAACTCAAATTCTAAGCATCCTTTTAGTCACTGTAAGAAGGGTTATTTCAAAATTGTAGATTCCAAAGACCAAACTCAAATCCCAAGCATCTTTTTGGTCAATTGGAGGCCTTATAAAGGGAATGGGAAATGTGCCACAACTTAATCAACTGATAGAAATCTCAATTGAACAGTGACTTTTCAAGATAGCTACATTAACAAAAACTTCAAATTTTGGATTGAAAAATCATCACCACAAGTAATAATAATTTATGTACAGTATAAACTAAGAAGCTAATTATAATAAGAAAAAAAAATTGTATCAATACAAATGAATTACAGTATTACCTCAGTAGGTAGTTTCTTGCAAAACTGTCATTAGTTATTATATAATAAATAAAAAAATAGTGTATATATATATATGATGATAAATATTAAAATATGTCAAAAATGTGTAAAAAAACAATAAAAATAATCATAACATAAACAAGTAACTTCGTATTTCTTATGTAATTTACTATGTAAAAAAATAATCTTTTTACTTTACCCAAATAAACTATATTGATTTTTATAATCTCAAAGTTTATAAACTAAAACTAAAAATAGAAAAGTAAATAGCAAAATTGCAACATACCTTTCCTCTGTACATATTCCTGAGCTTTTCTGCCTCTTCATCCATAGGCTGGTCAAGCTTCTTATCCAAATCCCACATGACACCTTTGTTATCATTATCTTCTTTATCAGTATCCACTCTTGAATCCATTTTGAGCTCACTTCAATAACTTCCAACTATTATAGTATTTCTACACTCTTAATACACTGGAAGTTTTGGCAACAAAACAATTTAATCTCACTTCAATTTCATGCCTATTCCAACCATGATCCAAACTAACAGATAAATCTCAAAAATTGAATCAAAATATTTATAACAAAATGGACCAACCCCATTTCAAAAATCTATACCCATTTACTGATGCAATCTTGGGTTATCTATTAAAAATTAATTCAGCTTAAGCAGAATAAAAAGGAACAACCTTTAGGGAAGGAAAAGAACATGAAAAAAAGGTTCAAGCTTTTCCAACTTCAAAACCCATAACTGCAAAAAAATGGTACATTGGAATAATGAGAAACAGAAAAACTAAAAGAAGAAAAACCTTTTTGTAGTAGCTGCTACTTGAACTAAGTGTTATACTAAGAAAGATCGGTTTTTTATTTCACATGTCAGCATGCAAATGAAAAGATACACACAACCCATGTCAGAATTTTGATATTAAGACAAAAGAGCGTAACAGAAGAAAAAGTACATTTGTTTTGTACTAAGGTTGTTAACTTGTTGGCTCTTCGAAGCTTCAAGACAAAGTGTAGATTCTAGAGAGAGAAGCTTAGCAAAAAGTAGAATTAGAAGAAAAATGTAGAAATTCATTGTGAAATATATGTATAAGTTAATTACATATCTATAAGTTAATGGTTTTGATTTTAACTTAATTTTAATTAAAGTTTTTTTAAATCATCAAATTAATATGGGTTTCACATTTCTGATTTTTCAGTACCAGAGAGAGTAAGGTGAGAGAAATGGTGGGATTAATTACTTAATTAGTTTGGTGTTTTTTTAATGATATTATTCCATTTTTGTCGTTGATATTACCAATTTGCAAAGTTGAAGTAGAGTTATAGTTGTAACCATGGAAAGTATTTTATCATTATATCATTAAATTCTTAATGGTGCAAGTTTTAAATTGTTTTCAAAAAATAATTTTTTATTTATTTATATTTTAGAATCGGACTCTCTAACAACATAAATTATGGGGAGAGATTCACTTACTTCAAAAGTAAATGAAAAAAATCTACTTCACATCTTAGTCGTTCATTCTTGGAAAATCTAATGATTTAGATGTACTCACCACTCAAACCATTGGATTTCCAAAAAATGAATTATTATGTGAAGTAGATCTTTTTCACTTACTTGTAGTAAGTGAATTCATTCCCCATTATTATATATATATATTGTATTTGTGGGAAATACTATTTTAGATAAATAAATAAGATAACACTATATGGAATGGATTCAACTTTATCAAATTAAGAATAAATGTATTCTTATTACTTTAGGAAAAAATCACACTACCTTCCAAGAGCTAGATCCTAATTTATATTTATATATATAATATTTAGTGGAGTAAAAAAAGTGGGTACAATTATTTTTAGTAATTTAGTTTTACTCTCTTTTATCTTTATTGGTAATTTATAATTTCAACTTACACCTTATTATTTCTCCAAACTTAAGCCGAGTGATCATTATGAGTTAGGATAAATTTATATTTTTTTAAAGTGAATACATTTTAATTATGGTAATAGTAATGTAATTATGGAATTTAAAAATGTAGATTGGTAGACAAAATAATATTTGTTCAAATCAAGGTTATTAAAATCATATTACATTAGTAAGGTTTGACAATTATAATGAACATACAATTAAATTAGTTAAAACTGGTCAATATTAATTAAAACCGATCAAATAATACAATATTTATGAATGAAAAATTAATATTTTTTAAAGTGACACAATAAAATTTTAAACATTTTGAACTCAATAGTTGTTTGTAACATAGTTAATCATTCATTCATTTTAATAATTGAATTATATGTTTAGTGACACTATGTTAGTATGATAATTGATACAGTATTAATAATTATAGTTAAAATGTTAATATTAGTAGGTTAGACTAAATTATTTTTATCATATTTATTATTATTATTATTAATATTTTATATTTTAAACTTATTATTATATCTCGAATTAAATATATAATTATAACCCATAATAAATGTTTTAGCTTTTAGTTTATATAATGTTTTAGAAATATTAATATATAATATTATATTTATATAAAAAAATGTAATTAGATAGGCACAACAGCTGTGAAAATATACATAATATTGATAAGTGGAATAATCAAACAATTTTTGTTTTAATAACTTTCCTCTTTATGAGCTTGAATGGAAATTGGACAGTTATGTGTGGTAATATTTAGCCTTGTCCACATTCTCACCTATATGTGAATATTTAATATATATTGAAGTTAAGTTATTTATTTATATATTTTGTAACTACTAATATTTATAGACAAATATAAATATATATATATATATGATAATTTTTGTCATTATATTTTAATCTTTAAAATTAATTATGAAATGCTCTATCAGTTCCTTTATAAGTGTTGACCTAGATTTTTTTTACGCAAATCATTTGAATTTTTTGTTTATAACAAAATTGTTATTGTTTTTCATATTATATCATTCACAATTACATTTTCTATCTTCAAGATAATAGATAAAAATATAACTAATAAAGAAGAAACTAATATTGTCTTTAACTTTGACAGCGACAGTTAAATATGAACCAAAAAATATCAAAAAACAACACTTATAAAATAAGTATGTTAATACAAATATAATTTCAAAGTAATAGGAAATTTATAACATATATAAAATATTTATTAAAAATAAATTACGAATATACAAGTAGATATTGATAATATATGATGACACATATACTCATCTACTTATATCTACTTGTATATTTGTTGTCCTGTTTTTTGGGGGAATCATGTTATTTTGATTTATTAGAGTATCAGAGTGTAAAGAGAATAATCTGTTACGATTAATTTGCAAGTTGACTTTTGAAAAAAAGAAAAATGGAGAGTTATAAAATACACTTGTGATAAGACTTTAAAATCTTTATTTTTCCTTCATCTACTTCCAAAACCTTACTTAGAAGCATACTCTAATGTATTGTCCAATACTTAAACGATCACCCTCCAGATATTTAAAAAGAGTCGAGTTTTATCATGATATATGTAAACTTCGACTTATGTCAATTTAGGACTTGTTTGGTGAAAGAGTAGAAAATGAGAGGGCAAAAAGAAAAGATAGAGGTGAGAAAGAAAAATATGAAAAATATAGTAGATTTTTGTATTATTTGGTATGAAAAAAAGAGAAGAGAAATTATAGATATAAACTATTGAATCACAAAAATAATATTCATACACTAAAAAATGAAAGTGTGTGTAAAAATAAATAATAATATAATATGGAGTGGTTAAAATGATTGATTTTGTTATTTTAGTAGGTCCATATTTTTTTTATTTTTTACTTTTTTCTCATTCGGAGAAGAATTCACTTTCTATACAATTTATTTTCCCTTAATTTTTTTGGGTACATAATGTACATACATGATTCAATTGCTAAAGGTGTTTTTAATATAACAAATTAAGGCATAATTTTTGGTATTTGGGAAAGTATAATAAAAACTATTATTTTTGTCAATGTTATTAATATTGTATTGGTCATCAAACTGGTATGGGTACTGATACAATAAAATAGCAGTTTAACCGATGGTTCACTAATTAAATCGTATATCGGAAAGTTATATATACATATATATAATATATTAATATTAATATTGAAAAATTAATGAAAACAATAATTATTTTTATTTTCATTAAAAAGTAATTTTAAATAAAAATCGATCGGTATGACCGGTACGGTTCAATTGAAAACGGCCGGTTTGACCGGTTTTTACCAGTATAATTACATAACCAGTATAATTATTGTATCGTACCAATATTGAGACCAATTCAACCGACCGGCACAAAACGGTTTTAATAACTATCATTTTGTTAATTATGGAGTTGTCTATTAGAATAATTTCAGTCTTCAATTGGTGACATTAAAATAGCACTGACAGTGTTGCCTTTATTATGCTATCAAATATGCCAAGAAATTAATGCCTACTGCATATTTAATAATAAAATATTGGACCGTAAATAACATTATTTAATGAATTATGCTTATTATACAAAATAATCGTTGTTCAATAAATAATGGTAATCCATAGATTTTAACGTTTGGGCATAAAACGTTGTTCAATAAATAAAGCACTATCTTCCATGAAATATTATGAGGAAAAAATATATGTATTGATTGTGTAAAAATATTATATAATATTAGTTTATTATTTAATATTTATTTTTAATTATCATTAATTTTAAAAACAATATAAATAAATGACATATGATGTATTGACTATATATAAATTTTTACATCAACATATACATTAAAAAATGTTTATCCATAAATGAAGATGGTCTTAGAATATAAAGTAAAATGTTTTCACCAATTAATTTGGTATTCATATTAATTTTGAAATAATTAAATTAGTGTTTGAAATTGTATATGTTATTCATTTGATTCTCAATGTTGGTTGTCGTTAGTGAATGAAATGTGTGATATTTATACACAATAGTGTTTTTAAGTTTAAATATATCTATTTATATATTTTATAATAATTAATATATAAAATAATTTTTACATTAAATAAAAATTATATGTTAAATTTATTATTATATTTTAATCACTAAAATTCATTATAAAATAATAATTAAATAGATAATATATAATTATAAAATAATAAAAGTGTAATATATTAAAAAATAAATTTATAAATGCATGGGATAGATATCATGATATACCCATGTTCACTCATATGACATTTTTGAACGAAGAGAGAAATAAAAAGTTAATGAGATACATTAAAATTATTTATACAAAAGTGATGAGAAAGTGGAAGAACAAATAATATAACATAACAAACTTTTTAATCACTTTCTGTATTATATTATTATATTTCATCACTTTATAATTAATGTTTAGAATTAGAATTTTAAATTAAATTAATATAATATTTATAATAAATTTTAAAATTATAATTATTAAAAAATTTATTGGTAGTAAAATATTTCTTTTACTTCTTATTGCATGGAATATTTATCATTTAAAAATTTATATTTACATCTTTCTCTTCTCTATTTCTTATATGAAGTAATATAAAAATCTACTATTTTTTTCATATTTTTTCCGCTTATTTTCTACTCTTCGACCCAAACACAAATTACCTCTAACGATATATATTTGTTATACACTTCATAAATGTTTAATATTAATGGAAAGTATTCATTTGCTTTGGGTTTAGATTAGATGATGTTTGATGAGATATATTCTAAGTATAATTATTTCCTTATGTGATAAGTAAATGTAGTCTTGTCAACCTACTAGGATTGGTTGGTTGAAAATGCACTAGGATTGTTTGCTAATCAATAAAATGATGTAGAAATTACTGAACAATATCACAAATAAGTATAGAATTGTTTAAAATTGTATCCATAATGATTTGTTTGATATTAATCTTTCAACTAAAAATTGTTATTTTAAGTTAGTTTTAAAAAGGTTTTGGTTGATTTGTTTGATTAACTAATTGATTAAACTATTTAGAATAAAAGTGTTGGAATTGAATTTTGTTACTCACTAACAATACACCCAATTCAAATACACTAATAATCAAGTTTTTTCGATAATTTTCCTAATAATCCTATCCATTAATAAGTTATGTTAATTTTTTCTAATGATTCATTCTCAAAAAGGTTAATTGTCGGAAAATTTACTGTTATGGTGTATGTTGATTATTAAATTACAGTTTTGGTGTATTTTTTAAAAAATTTACGGAAGTAATGTAGAATTATGGGAAATCGTTGATTATATGCCCATATTATTTTTTTTTTCTTTTCTCTTATCTGAATTTGTGTACAAGAAGGCCGAATAGCATTCCTCTCTCATTCTTCGTGGTTCATAACCACATTTTCTTCTCTCTCTTCCAAATTTATAATTCATATTCATAATCTATTCTAAATTCATAGAAACAAACAACTTTAAATATTTAATAAAATCAAAGTCTAAAGTACAAAACATATATCAATACAAAAGTATCACTTAACAAACGCAAAATATAAATAAATGACACAAATACCACTTAACATACAAAATGTGGAGTGAAAAAAGATTTTTTATGCGGGAAACTAACAAGAGCTACCCATACAATAATTGAGAAAAAATAAATAAAAAAGAAACAATATGCATAATGTTCTAATTCGTGTGGAAGAAATGCACACCTTTCTATAATATCATTCTTAACATTCTAGAGATAAATTAGAGAATGTATATGTTTATTCAAGATTCAAGCTCACAGCTTTTATGCTTAGATTGAGACAGTGAATGTTTCTATTTTGATGATTTCCAAAATATACTATTTAAAACATCAGACTCAAGTAGAAGCTATGCCACAAAGTAGAAACAATAACAATACCTGATAAAAAATTCACGCATGGAATTGAAGGGTTGAAGAACAAAGGGGCCGTATATTAAGGGTTGAAGAAAACCCTTTTTGGCCTTTTGCAAAACTACACCGTTTTAGCTTTTAGAGGATGAGTTTTTTTAGTAAAAAAAAATGTATAAACCGCGGTTTCCAGCCAGTTTTGACCGGTTTCCACCAGTTTTGTTGTTTGTCTGATACAACAGCCATGACGTACCGGTTAGGGGTCTGGTTCGCTAGTTTTCCGGTCGAACCGGCCAATATGATACAGTTTTCATAACAATGCTAAAAAGATCAAAATTACCTAAGAAAAATCAATTAATGCTGAAGTTCCAAACAATTTAATCTAGTTACATTGTTCTTAAGAAAATTTGCATGACTTGATGATTATTCAAACTAAACCCTTACTTCCAAGGATTAGTTATTTAATTCTTAATTCAGATAAAACTTAACCATCAACAGATTTTATAGAAAAGAAATCACAAGATCTTTAGAGGAGGCATTTTCAACATCTTCAATTCAATATCTCCTGTTAAGTTCACAAACCATGTAATTGAAATAAACAAATTAAAGCATACCAAATAACCAAAGTCCAAATACTTCATAGTGATGAAAATATAATCTTCATAGATAACAGCCAAAACACCATAGATAATACCATTTCCTATCACCATCTAAACAAAAATATCCTGCTCAGAAGTTACAAACAAAAACAACAACAATCTAAACCGAAAATGAAATCGAAAATCCTCATGCCTGATTCAGCTGTGAAATCTACTGACCATCTTATGACTAGGATCTGCAACCAAGAATTTCAATGTAAAATTAGAATAAGATATAGCACATGAAAACAAGCATGAACAAATATTAATGTAAATAAACACGCATTGGATCATATGGATACATAGCACAGGAATACACAAAGGAGCTATTACTCTAAAAGATTAACAATGGAGGAAGTTATCATAAACAAAATGGTTAATTATCTTCCAACAAAATTACAAACAATAACGTATGTTTCTCGAAAGTCGAAAACTCGATATTAATTCCTTAAGCATATAGTGACCACATTTAAAGACTAGATCTGTTAGTTTTACCATTGCTCATTGCCATAAATATCTTCTCTTGGCTAAAAGAATTTAGAAGTAGAAACATCAGATGAACATAGTCATGGGAAAATGGCAGTGGACAAAGGAAGCAGTAAATAGTAATACATGACAAAGGAATCATCAAAATGCAAAAATATACCTATATACAATTTAAATTGGAAAATAGGAGTTCCAATACTGAGCTGAAAGATAAGTTAGAAAACAAAACAGAAACATCAATAGTGGCAAGCTTACCTCATATATTGCTGGGATACAAGAATACTCTTACCCTTGATCCCTGCAAAACATGAAAACTCAAAATCACAATACTGTTATTAAGAAGGTAACATGGCAAAACTGATCATACAAAACTATTACCATTGATTTGGGTGGAAGGTTTGACTTGAACTTTGCACGAACAATACCACTGTTACCATGAGGCCTGGTAACCTTGCCCCAAATGCAGCGGTAGTGGCTTCCGTTAGTCTTCACCTTGGCCTTGTAGATATATGCCATTCGCTTGCCTGCATACCATGCTACCTCCTCCTTTGTGTTAACTCCTTCAATTTGAAGGAGAGAAGTGTTTGGGTACTGGTTTGATTTGGATCTGAAAAAATGTTATTGCAATGTCATTAAACCGAAAGACCTGACAAAGCAAATGCTTCTCTCCATCTAACTCAATTTTTTATTTCCCAGCAACCAAGTATATCCAAAATTTGTCGAAATACTTCAGGTAAAGAAGCTTTTACCTTTTGTATCCAAGGATTGTGCCCCTCACGTAGAGTCTAAAAAAAGAACATAAAAAATGCATATTAGCTTATTTTAACCAAAGAGGTCATATAAGAGATACAAGTTAGAAAGAACTACAGCCATTCAGGAGCGATCGAAAAACGAGAAAATACAATCATACTAATTAATTCATCAATATACCATTGTCCATTAATCAAATATGTTTCAAGGAAAAAGAAATAAAGCTAACACCTATATAAATTATTCAGGAGCGAACAAAAAAACGAGAAAACACAATCATAGTATCAAAATACTGATCATCAGCTGGTCATACACATTCAGTTAATAGTTATATCTTGGAAAAAAAGAAGTCATCCTAAAATGTAGCAAAACCTGCAGAAGCCGATCTGCAAACCCTGAAATTATACATATTGCCCCTATACTTAATATATTGATGTCATGCCACTCATTTGTCCTATTCTAAACATTTTGGATCAGTCGAAGCAACTTGAACTTGCCACTACTGTACCGAGTGGTTATCCAAAATTGCACTCGTAACACTCATTTATCCTATTTTAATACATTTTGGATCGATCAATGCAACCTGCTACTGATGTCCGTCCCCGGCCCTAGATCGACCACTGAAAAATAGTAGTTCAATCATTTACACTGTCAAAATGTTAACTCTCAATCATTTACACTGTTAAAATGTTAACTCTCAATCATTTACACTGTCAAAATGTTAACTCTCAATCATTTACACTGTTAAAATGTTAACTCTCAATAATTTACACTGTTAAAATGTTAACTCTCAATCATTTACACTGTTAAAATGTTAACTCTCAATCATTTACACTGTCAAAATGTTAACTCTCAATCATTTACACTGTTAAAATGTTAACTTTCAATCATTAAGTATTAAATTATTTCCTCCAAATCAAATATATTTCACGATTAACCTTCATGAAATCATTTACGGTTAAAAAATAGACTATGTTCATATTCATATTCAAACAATCAATAATAAAGCAGAACATTAAAATTCCAAGACTCCCAAAATCAACAATCACTCCAATGATTAAAACAGGACACACCAAACTCCCAATTTCATGGATTAAAAAATAACCCAGATCAAAAACGAAACTAGGGTTTTCCAGAAGAAGAAAAAATTGAAAATAGTGTGTGAATAAATCAGCAATAGAGAATAGAAAATGAAGAGAAGAAAACCTGACACGCTCGCCCTGGCGTCCCTTCACCATCTTCGAAGCTTGTTGAGGAGCTGAGAAGCTATGTCTGAACCCTAATAATGGGGAATTAGGGTTTGTGAAATGAGTGTGTTTGCAATGAAATTAAACGGCCTCGTTTTGGCCCAATGGATTTGTTGATCACTTTATGAGTTAAGACCCAACAAGAACAATTCTTTGACATTTTATTTTATTTTGCTAAAATTAATTAAATTGCTAATATACACCCAAAAAAAATAATATATATATTAATGAAGAATCAAATTTTAAAAAAAATATTTGAATTTATGGTACTAGACTACTAACAAAAATAAATATGTGGAATTTTAGGTATATCACTTAAGTTAGTTGTCTTATCCTTTGTGTATTTTTCCTATGCCATATCCTTAGGGCAAGCTCACATCACAACTTAGTGAGCCAAAATCAATAGCAAAACCCTAAATCTCACTACAGTTTTTGAGTGTGAGCATACCCTTACGCTCTCAAGGCACTCTAGTTTTTCATCATGAATCACGAGGGGAACTTAATGACATATATGTTTGGGAAGAGATTCACTTACTCTAAGAATAAGTAGAAATAACTTACTCCACATCATAATCATTTATTCTTGGAAAATCCAATGGTTTGAATTGGTGAGTACATCTAAACCATTGGATTTTCCAAGATTGGATGGTTATGATGTGGAGTAGGTTTTTTCCACTTACTTTTAGAGTAAGTGGATCCATCCCTTATATCTTTTGTCAAATAAAGTCTTTCATAAGTTTTTATCATTAAGTACCCTTCAAACAAACAAAAAAAATCAAAATTTCTTTATTTTTAAAACACTAAATCTCACATTATTCTTATTTTTTCTCCTCAAATATTAGTCAACTTTTCAAATCCTATATAAATTATAGAATTAATTATATTCACATCCTCTGAGTTTTAGTAAAATTACACAAATCATCCTTCCACTTTTTACATCTACAAAAAACTCTTACTTTATAAACATATATTACACTATCACCATGAGAAATAAATATTGTTTTTTAAACAAAAAAATGATAAATGTAATTAAATTAAACAAAATATAGTATATTGTGCAAACAAGTTTAATAGTTTGCAGTTTAATAAATTTTCATTATTTTTTGTTCGTTATAATATAGTATAAGAGTGATTTAAATAATACATCCTTTGAATTATTTATGCATTTTTGTAATTACCAAAAATAATAAAATGTATTGATTTGTATGCAATTTCTTTCTGTAACATATCATATTTTGTTTAACTTAATTATACTTTATTATCTTTTATCACACTTATTTACTTATTTCTCATGCATGTATGTAGTGGTAGTTAGTGTAATGTATAATTTCACTAGAAATCAAACGGTGTTAGTGTAATTTACTCTAAATTAAATGATTTTCCATTCTCACACTGAAGGAACATGATTCATAGAAATTACAGGTTTATAACAACCTCATACCAAAGCTGCCCTGTGTTTATCTGCTCTAGCTCTTCACCTCTCTCTTCATTGCTCTTTACACCATTTCCTATCATACCAAACAATGCTTATATATTAACATTCACATACATCATCTTCACCTTATTTATTCTGTCAAAACAGGCATCACACAATATATGCTCTAATCACTCTATTCCATAATTACATAATCCAATTTCCCTAAATTTGTGGTTTTAAATGACAATCACCATAGTACAAGGTAGGATGCATGAACTATCAGGTTTATTTCAAGCCATGCAATTAGAGGAACAGAACATCATACTTCCTTGCTTTCATTTTATTGCAAGCTATATGAGTCTACAAAAGTGAAAGCTATTTCAAGACCAAATAGTTAAAGATTTCACTGCAATAGAAACAATATTATATGAACCTAAACAGGTTGAACAAAACTTGAGTACAGGATAATTGAATTGTATTACAATTATCTCAACTTCTAAACTTCCTAACCTGCCAAGTAGTTAAGCAAACACAAGTTGGATTTGGGGGAGTTATTATCTTACCTTTTCCTTTGGCTTCATTACAACCTTTTAACATACAATAGAGATTAAAGGTTTATCCTCATGATGAAGGAAATTCTAAAATGACTATAAAGAGCTAGAATAGTAATATGTAAAATATAACATCATACAATAGAGACTTTCATATTTCATTCTACATTGCCTTCTTCATACTGATCACAATTTAGCTTCTGTGCTTTATTTCCTTTAAAGGGACAAAACAATAAATTATCAAGAGAAGGATCACATTTACTGAATGGTCCAGTTAATATCACTTAAGGAGAACATTCATTTAGATAAAATCAAACATACAGGGGAAGTCTAAATCTTTGACAAAAAATAAGGAGCTATAGGTACTGGTAATCATTAAAGCAAGTCTAAATAAAATGATTTAACAACTTCTGGGTAGGTGTAGATGATAACTATGAAATTCACATTTCACATATAACCTTGTCAACAACTTTTGTCCTAATTCTTATTCTATTGAATTTTATACCAACCTGCATCATAACCAAAGTACAAACAATCAATTTGTTTAGCCTTAAAGTCTGCCATTCTATTCTTCCTATTGCAATGATGTACCAAGTTACTTCTAATCCAATTTTAACAGACTTTAGTTTGATTCATGGTCATGCCATACAACAAATAAAATAATCTCTAAGGATGCTCTGAAATTCAATTTATATCAAACGAACTCATTCATACAAAAATAAACAAAGATGCTTACATATCAGTATGTCATTTACAACATCATTGATTCCTATACAAAATGATATTAACAATTGCAGTATAATGCAATTAATGAGAACTATTTTTACATATCAATAAAATTCTTCAAAATCTTGTAGTTTCGTGCAAATCTCAATCTCCAATCCAAACAATACACCAGCATGTTTTTTGTGTTCGTCATCTATGAAGCAAGTGTCTCTTATCTTTTGAAAGACATCGCAGGTGAGCAAGCTGTCTGATCCGGCTTGATGGCTTTTTCCTTCTCGATCGACGTTGAGGGTTCGGGCCACTCGATCCAATCCACCAAAGAGTGATGGACAGAAACGCATCATATGCTTTACATCATAAACATTATCACCGAACATGACTTTTACAAACCATAGGAACTCTTCTAAACGGGCAGGTAAGGCGCGTCTTGTAATGATCTTGATCAAGTAACCGAAATCATGAGAACCATGAAAAGTGAGCCAAGTGAGATTGCAATTGTATAACAATCCAGAAGATATCATAAGACGACCAAAGTGAGCCGAGTGAATCCCATAGGTGGCATTGTAGCCGAAGTTTATTCCCTGTCTTTGGAGTAAAGTGATGGAATCAGGGGCATAGGTGTCTCGCGCCAAGTTGAAGTCATGGAAGTTAAACTGCCAGATATATCGATACTTGGTTCCAAGGTCTGGGAGGTTACCGGCTGCATCGGAGAGAGTGAATCCAACCTGGATGAGTTTAAGAGCATCAACATTGGCCTTAAGGAGGGTGTAGTTATCAGATGGGCTGAGATTACGATGATTGTAGGAATCAGTGGTGGGATAATGGAATACAGAACCAGGAAACTCAGTGTCCATAGCAATGAAAGAATAGTGAGGGATGAGTTTGGTAATGAGATAGAATTCTGGAACAAGGTTGTAAGCCCAAACTTGTCTCACTGCCAATGGTTTCTGGTTGGGTTCCATCTTCACTATGAAATTCAAAAAACAGAATGATTGAATGAAGAAAGGGTTAAAGCAATGAATAGAGAAAGAAAGAAAGAAGAGATTAGTATGAAGAAGGTGTGAGTAAAGGAGAGAACATATATATATAAGCTCAAGTTATTATGTAAATCAATCTTATTTTGATTGATTCAAATCCTGATATTGCTTTTCTTGTTACTTTATTTGAAAAGATTTGATTTTGGGTTATTTGAATACGAAAAGATTTGGTTTTTAGAAGATTTAATCCAATAACTAACCTAATATAAATCATTTCATATCTAATAATATCTTATATCATATTTTTAGAACATCTCTTAAATAATCCTATAACTTGCATTCAAGTGATGAAGGACCCATAACTCAGATCAAGAACGAAACTAGGGTTTTCCATAAGAATAAATTGAAAAGTGTTAATAACCAATAACACTTAAACATTAGAAAATAGTGAGTGAATAAATGAGCAATAGAAAATAGAAAATAGAAAATAGAAAAGGATGAGAAGAAAACCTGACACGCTGGCCATGGCGTCCCTTCACCATCTTTGAAGCTGAGATGCTATCTATGGCTGAACCCTAATAATTGGGAATTAGGGTTTCTCAAATTGCTGTGTTTGCAATGAAATTAAAAGTGGATTTGTTGGCCACTTTATGAGTGAAGATCACACAACAACAACAACAACAATTCATGTACTTTTTATTTTATTTTATTTTGCTGAAATTAATTAATTTGCTAATATACACCAAAAACAATATATATTAATGAAGAATCAAATTTATAAAAAAAATATTGGAATTTCTGTTACTAGACTACTAACCCAAATAAATTTGTAGAATTTTAGGTATTTAATTTTAAGTATAAAATATATATTGTGGGTACCCACAGAACAAATATTATGATACATGTTTTCACTCATGAGTTATTTTCGTGGGTACTTATTATGGTATTTTGGCGAGTGCTTTTAGGACATGAATTTATGTCATTCCTAATAATACTCTACCAAGATATTCATTATATTATATTTTATAATTACAATCAAATAAATAAGAGTTAATTACACTGACACCTTTAACTTTGAGGGAAATTACATAAACAATTTCTTATTTTTTGTCTTTACACGAACCACCCCTAATTTTATACATGCATTACATTGACTATCCTTAGATATAAGTGTAATCTTTTAAACAAAAAATGTGTGATGTGTGTAATTAAGTTAAACAAAATATTATATATTGTGTAGATAATTCCAAGTAGTACAATATTGACTAACTCTTTATTAATTTTGTAATAATTCTAAATAGATATTTATATAATTCTTATATTATTTTGTAAAGAACCAAATAATGAAAATGCATTGACTATTATATTATTTGGATTTGTCTACACAATATAATATTTTTTGTTTAACTTAATTACACACGTCACACATTTTTTTGTTTAAAATATTACACTTATATCTCATGCAAAGGTGATTAGCGTAATACATGTACAAAATTAAGGGTGGTTCGTGTAAGAGATAAGAATAGTTCGTGTAAAAACAAAAAAGATGATGATTTGTATAATTTCACTAAAACTAAAAAAGATGATGATTTGTACAAAATTATTTCCAATGAATATTTATAGAAGTATCGATTTGGATATATGTCCTATCCATAAAAAACATTCACAAAGTATTATTTTTATCTCACTTGTAATGTTTCCCCACTTTAACTTTATCAATTTAAATTCTATATTTAAAATTTGGGTGTCTTGGATTTAATCTTTTATATTGGGAAATTTAATGTAATGGTTTTGGATTGATGTCCTTGTCTCCCTTCTTGTGTTGGGGTTTTTAACAATTCAGGTGTGATATGTTTATGGGTTTGAGTGACATTGTATTTGATTTCAATATATATATATATATACACCTAAGATTCTCATATAATATAATTACAAACCACCCACATAACCCTTACTTATCTTATCTATAATTAATGCAATCAATCTTATATGGGTCATTTTTTATTTAAATATATATATATATTGGAATCAATCTTGTTTGAGCTACATAGGAAGCACACCCTCTAATTTCTCTTTAACTTTCCTTCTATATCTTCATCAAAGAAATAATCAAAAAATTGACTTCTTTACTTTCTCTAAACACATGTCACTATAGTCAATACGGTTCTTTCACACCTTTCAATTATTATTTCAGATTTCAATTTTTCCTTCATAACCAATCCATAGTTGTGGCTATAGTTTCATACACATCTAAAATCTTAATATTATAGCATATTGATACTAAATACGACTCATGTTTGATAGTCTAATGGTTAAGATGAAGGGTTTAAAAAATGAAATAAAGGAGGTTGTGAGTTCGAGTCTCACATATAATAATGAGTGATACCACCAATAATAATGATCCATGGATTCAATTCTACCAACAACCTTCCATAAATTCTATGGCTCGGGATTCAACAATTCAAGGATCTTAACATGCAACTATGGTGACAATATCATAATAAGAAATAAGAAGTTAAAATTTCATTGTTTCCGAAAAAAATAAAATTAACACTTGGGAAGTACAATGGATTTCATGAGAATGTATGAAAATATTTTTACATATCAATATAATCTTCAAAATCTTGTATTTTCGTGCAGATATCAATCTCCAATCCAAACAATACACTAGCATGTTTTTTGTGTTCGCCATTTAAAAAGGTGTCTTTTATCTTTTGAAATACATTTGATGCGAGCAAGCTATCTGAACCAGCTTGATGACTCTTTCCTTCTCGATTAACATTGAGAGTTCGCGCGACTCGATCCAAACCACCAAAAAGTGATGGGCAGAAACCCATCATATGTTTTACATCATAGATGTTGTCAGCGAACATTACTTTCACAAACCATAGAAAGTCTTCTAAACGGGTTGGTAAGGCGCGTCTTGTAATGATCTTGACCAAGAAGCCAAAATCATGAGAACCATGAAAAGTGAGCCAAGTGAGATTGTAATTGTATAATAGTCCACATGATATCATAAGATGACCAAAACAGGCAGAGTGAATCCCATAGGTGGCATTGTAGGCGAAGTTTATTCCTTGTCTTTGGAGTAGAGAAATAGAATCAGGGGCGTAGATGTCACGCGCTAAGTTGAAGTCGCGGAAGTTAAACTGCCAAATATAACGATACTTGGTTCCAAGGTCTGGGAGGTTACCAACTGCATCGGAAAGAGTGAAGCCAACCTGAATGAGTTTAAGGGCATCGACATTGGCCTTGAGGAGGCTGTAGTTATCGGATGGAGTGAGATTATGGTGGTTGAAAGATTCAGTGGTGGGATAATGGAATACAAAACCGGGAAACTGAGTGTCCATTGCAATGAAAGAATAGCGAGTGATAAGTTTGGTAATGAGAGAGAATTCTGGAATAAGGTTGTGACCCCAAACTTGTCTCACTACCAATGGTTTCAGATTTGGTTCCATATTCGCTATGAAATTCAAAAACAGAATGAATGAATGAAGAAAGGGTTAAAGCACTGAATAGAGAAAGAAAGAAAGAAGAGATTAGTATGAAGAATGTGTGAATGAAGTTGAGGAAGGGAAAGAATATATATAACATAATTATATATCTTTTAATATCTTATGTTAATCATAATTATATATTTTTAATTAGTTTAAAGATTTTTTTAAGAAATCATAAATGATGCTATAACTAACTTTCAAGCTACTCAAGATATGAAACGATATTTAATTTTCATTTACTCTACATTTTGAAGCTATAACTAACTTTCAAGTGATAAAAATATGATTAATTTTCATTAACCCTATATTTTGAAGTTATAAAATAATATAATAAAAATATTTTTGAGGAAATGTTGTATCACTTTTAATGATTTTCTTATTTCAAAAAAATTAGAGTATAGATGGTTGAATTATTGAACCCAATTATCAATTAACAAACTATTTGCATGTAATTTTTGTAATGTGTGGTCTATTTTGATTAATGTGCATTAAGTTAAATTCTTAAATATGATAGATAGATAAAAACATCACATTTATATTAAAATTTAGTTCAAATGCATGTGCTTAATATCCTTTTTTTTACCTCCTCAAGTTGTGTGAATTAAATCTTTTCAATGTAATTTATGAATTCATTTTTTTAATTGTTGAACGTTTTGGTGGAGTATTAAGTATTTTTAATAGAATCTAAATATTTATTAGAAGTTAATCAATTCAAGAAGAGAATGAATTAATGAATCAATAGAGAAGAAAATATTATTTGAAGAAAAACTTGTGGCTAATGTGAATGAGTGAATATTGTTAGTTCAAGTTAAGATTTAAATTAATGGGAGATTTGATTATATCTTAATTGAGAGATTGCTTTTATTGTTACTATTTGAAAAGATTTATTTATAGATTAAGATCAGTAGTTAAGATAATATATCTTATCTTATATTATAATAATTACATACGAGTATTTTTTTAATATCTCACAAATAGTGAAGATATGAAATTATATTTAATTTTAATTTGCTCTATATATTTTATATTATAATATTTATGTTAGGTAAAAATTTATACACAATTAATACATTAATCATAATTTGTTTGTATTTTATTATCACTACGGTCAATCAAATCAAATAAATAATGATCTTTAACTTAATGGTGATAAAATGTTAATGATTGATGATATTTTAATAGTGTAAAAATTTCTTACATTGTTGATGTATATTTTTCTCTCTTTTTAATCTGCTTATCTTTTAGGAAAGAATCTAATCTCTTTCGTGATATGTGATTATCCCTACCAACAAATATCGTTTACGAGAATCAAAATTTTAACCATTGATGTGAGGTCTAGTGAGGTCTTATAGCATTAGACGAACATTATATTAATACCAGAAAAAATTAATTACGTTGTATTTTATAATCAGTAAAATCAATCAAATCAAAAAAATGATGGACCTTTAATTTAATTAGCTTTTTTTATTATTTATTTTAAAATGGGAAGAATGAAATATAAAGATAAAGTTCCAAAACTTACCTAAAATTTAGAATTATTAAATGCAAAAACAATTCGAATTTAACTACCAATAAGAAAATCATACCCATTTGAATTAAAGTAAAATCTATTCCTCTTAACAACTTTGTCACAAATTAAAATTCAAAACTTACTCAAGTTGCATTTGTAATCATTAAGTAGTGATTATTCTAATTTTAAATGGATAAAAATAATATATCTTATTTTGTTGTGATTGAATAGGAAAAAAATTAAATCTAAAGTAAAATAATCTAATTAATAAATGCTTTTTTTATCAAAAATTCTTATAAGATTGAGATGGTAGATAAACAACCCACATAAGTTAAACTTTAGGAGTATTATTGCAATGAGCTCTTTTACATTGTTTACTTGCTCTCTAGCAAAAGTAAACTAATTTATAAATTAAAATAAATTAGAATTAACAAAATTAAACAACTATAATAAATAACTAAATAATACTTAAATAAGCTAACATAATAGCATCTTATAATATATTATTATGCAAGACTCAAACTTAAATCCCATTAACATTAAACTTTCCTATTAATTAAATGTAAATCCCATTAACATTAAACTTTTCTAATTAATTAATTGTAAACTTTTTTAATTAGTAGTTTCACATATCTCAGCCTCAAACTTGAATCTTTTTTTTAAGGGGACCTCCAAATGAAATTAAGAAAAGAGAGCTAATTTCATTTTTTTGTTTTTGCAGAAGCTGAAGATGTTTTGTTTTGACAGATACATCTACATCTCGACAAAACTACTTAATCCATAACAAAAAATTGATTGTGTAAGAATCCACAGTTTCTTTTTTTAGATACTTTACTAGAAAAACGAAGGAGTAATAAAAAAAATGACATTTTGATCTTAGGAATTTAAAAGTCTTTTTTTATTTATGTTTGATCATGTTTAAATAACAAGTATTTTTTTTTTTTTCAAATGAAATACATTCAACTAAATCTTTGTTTTCAAAGATTCGTGGTAACAAAAAGAGCCCAGCTAAGTATTGGCATGGACAGGCTCTGGTTGTATAAAAAGAAACTAAAAAAATGGAATAAATTATATTATTATTTTATTTTATATTTTTTATTTATATTTGTTTTTCCATTATGTCTATAACTTATGTATAAAATATAATATTTGATTGATTTTATTAATTAGTTAAAAAAATATAAGAATATGAGATTTTAATTTCAAGAAAAAGAACTCTCCCAAAGTCATGAGTGATACCACCAATAATAATAATCCATGGATTCAATTCTACCAACAACCTTCCATAGATTCTATGGCTTGGGATTCAACAATTCAAGGATCTTCACATGCAACTATGGTGACAAAAAATGATGATCCAATCATGTCATCAAATCAAGGCTTGAACTTTAGCCCAATAAATTCACACATAACTAGTTCTAGCCACTTGGTTCCAAAGGGAAATATTGCATTCAAACCAATCCAAAGAAGATCTAGAGCTTCTAAGAGAACACCTACAACTCTTGTAAATGCCAACACCAATAATTTTAGGGAATTAGTTCAACAATTCACTAGTTGTCCTATAACATCTTCCATGTCATCATTTTCTAAGGACACAACTGAGCCCATATGGACACTTTATGAAAGTTTTAAACAATATTCTCACTATTTTTTCCTACCTTTATTACACCTACTTTATAATATCATTGATCCATAGATTTTTGCTTTGTAAACAATAATGAGTAGATGATTAATATTAATAAAGTAGGTGCCAAAAATGGTGTTGGAAAAAAGGAGTGTGCAATTCATTGAACAACAAATAAGAAGTCTAGGTGGAGGTGGAACTAGGTGTAAACTCATTGTTCCAAGAAAAAAACTACAAGATTGTTTCAAACATTATGACTACTTCAGATGGTGCTCAAACAAAGATGCCATCTCAATCTGTAACAAAGATAAGTAAATGAATCATGATATTTAAATACCCCTTTTGAAAAAGCAAAAGTTACAAGAAGCAAAACAATTTTGTAGTAACATTTAGGATCCATTTGCGAGTTGAGTTTTAGAGGAGAATGGATGGGAAGGGAATGTTTGAGAGTCATGGGATACACTTGTGAGAAGACTCTGAAGTCCTCCCTTGCCCTTCCTTCCCCTCTAGAGCCCAACTCGCAAACAAATCGTTAAGAAAAATGAGCTTGTTAACTTGAAAAACATAACCACCTGTTTTCGAAGTCACTTGGATTTCATAAATAACTAAGATAGATAGTTTACAAAAAAATTGGATGGTTAATGAGTAATAACTTCATAATATCAAGTTTCAACTTACAGCAGTCAATGCAGCCTCAGCACCCTTGTTCCCAGATTTGCCACCAGCTCGGTTTATAGCCTGCACTTAGCAAAAAGAAGAACACACAAAAATATATCATAGTTCTCATCAGTTAAAAAGAAAATTTCACCACTTCACAGCAAATGCTATGACATAAGCTTACCTGATCCAGGTTATCACATGTCAGGACACCAAATATGCATGGCACACCTACAAATTCATCTCAAAATGGTTCAGCTTTCCATGTTGATGACAATGAAAAAGGAAGTCAAATAACAAATACTGACAATGCCAATAAATTTACACAGTCAAAAACCAAAGGAAAAATAAGATCAAATGATCTATATATGAGTGACTAGCAGAAAGGAAACAAACAATTTTATCATTTAATTCACTGAAGACAAATTTCATGTTTAACTTGCACATGGCTTGCATTAATGTGAACAAAATTGATCAGTATATAATCCGGACAATTTTAGAGTTTCTTCTCAACTTCGATGCTTATCTAAATTCTAGAAAGACAAGTCTCCATACTTAAGTTTAAAAAAAGGAAGCCTTGTGCACAAAGCTCCCACCTAGTGGGGTCTAGGTCGAGTAGATATACGCAGTCTTACCCTCACAAGTGAAGAGGCTATTTCAGGAGTTAAACCCATGACCTCCAGGTCACAAGGCAAGCAACTTTACCATTGAGCTGAGACTCACCCTCTATACTCAAGTCGCATGTGTATTTTAATTTTTTTAAAAATAGACTGCAATTGAATACTTAAGCATGAATTGTTTGAATCTAAAATATATAAAAAATGACATTAACAGGGAAAAAAACCTGAGCTTAGACCAGCTGAAAGCACTCCAGACGCTGCAGAATTAGCAACTGCGTCATAGTGGGTTGTGTCTCCTCTTATCTGTTAATAACATTGGTTGCAATAGAAGAGCAAATTTAGCCAACATCAAATATAGTTAAGTGTACTCATCACTGGAGTATAAAAAATTGATCTATTTGTTTATCTTATCATACCACGGCTCCTATGCATAAGATTGCATGATATCTTCCCAATTTTCCCAGTCTGTTTGCAACAACACCAATTTCAAAACTACCAGGAACCCACACAACCTAAGGGAGAAGGGAAAGCGATGAGTTTCTGTTAATGTCCACTGCAAAACATAGTGATGCTAAAATTCTGAACAAGACAAGTCTGCCTCAATTCATATATTATTTAACGTTTTTGGCAAGTAAACACAGTTGCACATAACATATTTGTATGAAACCATGAGCAATGGTGACATAATTATATGATTAGCACACCAAGTCAACACACATACATGAAATAAATGAAAAAGTTGTGTTAAACTAATAAGTAACAATAGCAATCAAGCCATAATCTCACCAGGTGGGATCGGCTAATATAGAAAATGGTAAATGTTTTCAAATTTCAAACTTCTGAAAAACGAAAGATAGGAGAGTAGGGAAAATGATTAGATTATATTGTTTAGCTTATTATGAAATACATGGGAAACTCTGTTTCACTTCATATTTCATTAAAATTCAATAGAGAAAAAGTAAGTAAAACAAAATATATCTTCATAGAGGATACTAGGAGTAGAACCATTGTTAAAACACCAGAAGAAGATAAATATTGAAGCCACTGAAGACTAATTAAAATGCAAAATCAATATTGTATATTACAAATAATTTCCAATAATTTATTTGACAGCTTACTTACATCAATGTCCTCATCCTGAACTGAATAATTCTTGAAAGTACCCAGAGCTCCCTCTAGGAGCTGCTTGGTGATGAACTCATTAAAACGTGCAACAACCTAAAAGAAGAGAAATTCTATGTTCATAAAGAAACATAAGGCAGTAAGAAAAGCTTCATGATTACAGTCCAGTTTGCAGCAGAAAAGGAATACAAAATCTTGAAGCAGGGTTGATAGGATCAAAGCCCATCAAAACATTAAGCATGTGTATAGAAGATGAGGAGTTAGGAAGGTTTGGAAGTTAGATAACTAACTTCCTTAACTGAATTGTCAGTTAGTTAGTTAGTTAGTTAGTTAGTTAGAGTATTGGCTTGTTATTAAATAGGAAAGGCTTATGAGGAGGAAGGTAGGCAATTATTGAGTAGGAAACTGATTGTGGAATCAGTAGGGGATTGGATCGTGGGATCCTTTTTATTATCTTTCTCTTGTAATTCTCCTCATATTCTTTCTCTAATAATATATTTCAATAGAGCCCAGCCAAGAACACTCACTGTTATGGCTTTGGGACAATTCTTTTCATTCTTTCTTCTACTCTAAGATACCAGTGTCTATCAAGGGTATGATAACTTCCACAGGATTTTATCTTAACACAATAAGCAGCAGTAAACATTAAAGCTCACACATATGAGTCCATAGAGAGAGAATGAAAACATAAAAACTCTATAAAGAGAGTTTTTGAACAAGGTTGAATTGATGAATTGTTGGAAAGGAGCTTCGCTCTTATTAGGTGGTATAATTACTACCATCTGACCCTCGTTTATCTCAGACTCCAGCAATCTTGGTCATTACTTATCTAATTTCAAGATACCTGTGGGTGAATCAGACAGCAGAACTGAGAAAATATGAGATTTATTATGGTCTGGAGAGGGCCACCAAGAGCGGTCGACTAGTTAACTGGAGGCGTATTGCAAGCACAAGGTAGAGGGAGGTAATTTGAACTTGGTAATTTGATCTCCGAGAACATTCTTTAGTAAGCAAGTGATTATAGCAGTTTCCATTGGAATCACATTGTCTTTGGCATCAAATAAATCACAGCAAGTATAGGATACAACAGAACAAGTGGATGCGATGGTGGTAGAGTGACTAGAAGTAACCCAAATTCTTAGAAACTTATATCAGGGCGAAACTTCATCTTTCCTCCCTTTGGGTTCTTTTATAGTTGGGGATGCCTCCTCCTGTATTAGGCAGTTTCTTTACCTAATATCCACGCCATTAGTGCATACCCTCCCTGCACCATCATCCCATTTGAACTTCCGATCTCTCCAAAATTCGTAAACTGCTTAGAATTTTCATTATTCTCAAAACCGTAATTAATCACCATGACGATTTGGATTTGGAACTTCATATTGCTGTGGTTCATTATTGTTATCCATTTTCATTTATGGACAGTTGGATTTGAGCAATAGACTCTGTTGGAGCTCCTTATCATTCACCAAATAAACAACTTTCTTCTTGAAAACCAACTTTTGAAGTCTGAGATTCCTTCTAACATAAAATCTTTCATTTGGCCTGCTGTACTTCTAGAATCAATACTAATGAGTTATTTCAGGTTTTCAGATCACACAAAGCTCTCTCCTCCTAATGTTCAGATTATGTGCCAGCAACAAGACATATTTGTTGTGTATACTTTTTAGTATTTTTGGAGAAAACTAGACTTGCCCAGATATTTGGATCAATCTCTAATACACCATCTTAGACTTTAGAGGTTGATGCCAACATCCTTTGGCAATGGGTGATGTATCAACTAAAAGTAAATTAAAAAGCCCCAACTTCAGTACTAACATATCACTCGTGTTGTTGCCATTTTTATTTTATTGCAAACATCATCCGTATAGCAGACACATTTTGCTTGATGTGAACAAAGGATAAGGTCAAATAGTTTAGCATTAATATTTGTGGAATAGTTACCACAGCAAAACGAAGTCCCTGGGTTCTGGTAACAGAACCTGTCATATGCTTCACAGCAGCTGTCTGTGCAAAAGATGATCGACTGTTGCTCTGAACAGAATTATGTGGCTTACTTTCTGAAGCTGAAGAAGGAAAGCACGAATATATTCAGCCACTAAAACAGCTTAAATGCAAGCAAAGAAATAAACATAATTAAAAGTTGGATAGGGATCCTAAAATTCTTTACCCCTTGATGAAAAGTATTAAAATTTGTATTCTTCATTATGTTTATCATAAATCATCAAAACGGTAAAAAGTTACAACGAATATACCTTTCACAGAAAGCATAAACGAGGGAGATTTTGGCATTTTAGAGGCCGTTTGAAGATGTAAGATGCTACTACTACCAAAAGAATGAACTTGGCCATCATGATGCACAAATCCAAGCTGAGACTGATGGTTAGAAAGGAAAGAATCGATAGAAACAGATAAAGCCATCCTATTGCTCTAAGTATGAGAGCACCGTCTTCTGGATACAGTAAAAATCTAGAGGCTATAAAAGCATGCCAGTGAGCATTTACCCATATACATTTACAGAATGAAGCTCTTCACAATAAAAAGGGAAGAAGGGGTAAAACAAAACTTGAACCCAAGATTTTAAATCTTAATATTTTCTCATTCAAATTAATGAAATAAAACTTCATAATGCCAAATATTCGACCCATTCTTAACTTGAATAAACAACATTAAAACAGGCTATTGCACAAGGCTCCTAACATCTTATAAAAAAACCAAAAAAAATGATCCTAACATCGAATAGTTTTAACTTCCTACTTAGCCAAGCAAAGTTAAATAATAGTTTGTATAGTCTGTTCAACTAGTTGCTAAAACCAAGGTTGTGTACATTTACCATCCCAAATCCCACTAGGTGAAAGTCTCGTGCACCAAGTCTTTTCAAGGTTTTAAAGCAGCAAGGATTTTAAATTGTCCACAAAATCAAATCATAAGCAGAATAGTGCCATTTGTTTAAGCTACAAAAAAGGATTCTGCTGAAATGCTTGAAGCTGAAAAAATCAGTTTTTTTATTCTTACAGATTATGCTTTTTAGTAAAGGCTCAACCAAACAAGCATAAAAATATATTCTACCGAAAAGCTTGCAGACAAAAATATCAGTTTTTTTTCCAGATTATGCTTTTCAGTAAAGGCCCAACCAAACAAGCATATAATATAAAAAAGTGATTTTTCTTTAAAAAAAAGGCTTTTATTAAATAAATAAAAAACACCCAAAACAACTCAAAATGAAGAACACAAACTTAGCTCAAAATCATTGTCTGAATAAAATTATTAGCCATAGTCGTCAATAAATCAATTACTGAACTTCAGATAGATCCAAAAAAGAGAGGAACATTTCTAATTTCAAATACCTAAATTGTAAACCATATAGATTTTATAATAAAAGCCATAAAAATAAAAGGTTGAAGCTAACAGTAACGTTGTAAAGATCATTAAAATTTGGAGAACACGAAAGATTAATAGAATAAGAAACAGTTTCTATGGTACAAAGAAATTCACCGAAAATGGATGGAGAAAACCGCGACCAACACCAAAGAGATGAACTGTGCACTGAAGAGATTGAAAGGATTGAAATCAAGAAACTTTAAACGCACCGTTTTGGTCACACATCATATATTCATGTTTATATTAATTTTGATTTTAAATAAAACTCTCAAATAATCATATTAGAAAAAACGTATATACTAACATATAAGAGTTTTATATATTATTATTATATAATTCATTATTCATATTTAATTATTATTAACCTTCTCAAAAGTTTAATATAAATAAATGATGGATAATATAAATTATATATAAACTTTATAATGGGTAGATACACTCTAATTATATTAGGCAACTTTATTATTAAAACTACATAATTATTTAATATGATAAATAATCATATTAAATAATTATGTAATTGATTCGGTTCTTGACGATATTGAATATATGTTGAACATTTTGGACTTCTTTTCTTCTCTTTGTTTCCTCCCCCTTCTTAATGCACATTTTGGATGAAGATCAAAGTCACACTCATCATAGTAGTATAACAAAAATGACCTCAAAGTTATCTTTTGGAACAAGTTCATTGTATATCTAAAGAAATATAGAACTAGTACTTGAGAGGCTAGTTGAGCAAATATACAAATCACCTTGATTATCATTAGAAAAGCTAAGGATGTCTTTGCATTAACCATTCATGTTTTCATTTTTGTAGAAAATTAGAAATATGTTTAGTAAGTTATGAGTGTAAATATTTTCTAGAAACATTTTATAGAAATATTGAAAATTTGGAAACATGAAAATGTTGTGTCCATCATCTCCACTCAAATTTTTGTAAATGTAGGAAATAGAATGTAAATGCACATCATGAAAATGGATTATTTAACCTGTTAACATACCCCAAGCTAGACAGTTTCTTGCCCGAGCGAGAGGCTAGCGCTCAAGCGAGAAATCATATCATTTTTTTCTCACTAATCACATAACCAAGGTATCTATGTTTCATTTTTTATTTTTTTTCATGTTTTCTATTTTCCAACGCCTAATCGCACCGAACAATGTTCACTTTTCTCATTCATTTTATAACCACGTTATATTAACCTCTTATGCACCTTTGTTTCTAATTCATAAACACAAGTTTGTTCGTCAAAATATTTAATCTTTCAAGTTATTTGAAATTGGGTATCCACGTTTTGTGTTTTGAATTTTAGATTGATTATAAAACATGAAATAGATTCAATATGTTTTATGTATTTATTTTTAATTAATTTAAGAGTTACATGTTTTGTGTTTGGTTAAATGTCCAAAATGAACTTTGCAAGGTGTATAAGTCTTTCTTGGTTGTTGATTTATTATGGTGTGTTTAATATTGGTTCTCTTATAAGTACATGGTTTCATTAACTACTTGTGTTGTACATGGATAATCGTTCTTTCTTTAATGGATTTATTCACCTAGAAAGACTTATATGAAAACGTATGAATATAGAGTCAATTAATATAATCTTGACAACACATTAAACATTTAATTTTAATTAAAATTTTGTCATTAATGATTACACAAAAGAGTATAAATACATTTGTCTCTAACTATGACGTGTTGTATATGTTTTTATAGAAGTTTTTTCTCTTCTTCACGGTGTCATAGTGTAATGTGTGGTGTTGTTGACTACCATTTCTTGTTTAGTGAGTTTGTTTTCATAAAAAATTTGAAGGGATATATTTTGTAAGAATTATAAAAGACGATTCACTTATTATAAGAGTAAGTTTTAATTTTAGGGGAATTCAATGGTTTAGATCTACTCACTAATTCAAACCATTGGATTTACCTATAATTGATGGCTAAGATGTGGAGTGAGTTTAAAAAACTTAATCTTAAAATCAATAAATCTCTCGTCAATTATAAATAGGTATTAGTTAGAAAATTTATGTTTTCTTTGGTTGAGGGGAGAAAATGGGAGAAAAGAGATTGGTGAGAAAGAGAGGGGAGAAAGAAATAGAGCATAATTTTAGTAGATTTTTGTATTGTTTGGTATGTGAGAAGGAGAAGAGAAAAAGATAAAATAAATATTTGAATGACAAAAATGTTCATACATAATATAATTACTACTAATTAAATAATTAAGATGCAAATAAATTATAATTATCAATATAGTAAATTTATTTTATATTAAATATTATAAGGTAAAATATTAAAACTTGTTCATTGTAATAGAATTTTTATGACATTTTTCCATTAAATCAATTAATTTAATGGGTAGTATTTGTGTAAGAAAACAAAATAAGGAGAGGTATTTTTGTCTTTGCAATTCATTTCTCTTCTCCTTTTTACTTTCTTTGCACTCAAGGGTAGAATGATTTTGGGCATGGGTCCCACATGAATTTAGTCTCTATTCCCTATTTTACATCTAAACCAAAGGGGAGAAAGGGACTAACTCTCTTTTCTTTCTCTTTTCACAGCTTCTTTCTTCTCTAATGCTTGCATACCAAAGGAAGGCTTAAGCTTTTCCGATAAGATATTTTAAAAATTAATTTTTGTTAGAAGCCTAATCACGTAGGTATGATAATGTCAAAATCGTTTATTTCCAAATTAATTTATTTAAAAAAGAAGCATAATAAAATGCACTATCACATCATATTATCGACTTTTCTCTAGTTTTTCTTACTTTAATTTAACCTATGCTGTTTTTTTAGAGAATGTTGTATTTTCCTTTGTTTTTTATGTTCCCCGATTTTACTGGTATGATATCATAAAAAAATCCAAATATAAAATGTTATTTTGGTCATGCACACATATGATCATGTTACTTCTACTGAAAAGTTAGTGATGGGTCATTTTGCACGGCCATCATCAAATGTTAGGAATCAAAATGTATTTTTTTACTCCAGCAATGAAGTTGCAAAGCAGTTTAAACCATGAAATCAATGAAACCGAATTGATCTGAACCAAACCATAGATTTCACTGTTTGGTTTGATTATTTTTTAAGGAACCATTTATGTTCAATTTGATTCATGATTTTAGATATTTAGGAACCGTCGGAACCGAACTAAAACATATATTAAATAAATAAATACTATGAAATGATATTGTATTGTTGTTTAAATTCATTAACCAAATTTGTGACTTAAATTATTTTTTTTTTGTGAATTGTAGTGTTACTATATCTATATACTATATAAGAAAAAAATGTTTTTTCATGTCATCACATGACAAGTGCCACAACCTCAACAAAAATTTTCCCTCCCAAAACACCTCACTTTGTTAATGTACAACCTCTCACACAAGATAAAATATACCATACCTATTTATTACCAATTATATTATTTAATACCATATAATAATAAAAATTATAACCACAATAAAGACACATCACTTTGTACAATCTCTCACATAAGATAAAATATATACTTATATATTGTTTATTACTCAATATATTATTTAATAAGATATAATAATAGAATTGAATAGTTTTATTGATGAAAATATAATTATTTTATAAAATTATTCTTGAATTGATAATATGGGTAACATGACTGTTCTTAACAATGCGAATATACAGAAAACATGTGTGTTTTAACTATGCGAAAATATATGTAATATGTGTTTTCTTAGCAATGTGAATGTATGAGTAATATATATGTTTTTAACCATTAAAATGTACGGGTCACATGTTTGTTCTTACCCATTATAAAATATAACCTCTCAGACAAGATAAAATTCTTCATACACATTCATTACCAATTATATTATTTAATATCATATAATAATAAAAATGACACTCACAATAAAGACAAATCACTTTGTACAACCTCTCACATAGGATAAAATATGTACCTACATATTGTTTATTACTCAATATATTATTTAATAAGATATAATAATAATAATAATAATAATAATAGAATTGAATAGTTTTATCGATGAAAATATAATTATTTTATAAATTTATTCTTCCATTGGTAATACGGGTAACATGAATGTTCTTAACAATGCGAATATACGAAAAACATGTGTGTTTTAACTATACGAATGTATAGGTAACATGTGTTTTCTTAGCAATGTGAATGTACGAGTAATTTATATGTTTTTAACTATTAAAATGTAACATATATTCTAACTTTTATGGTACTCAATTTGAAACTAACATACATCATAAATTGTTATATATGTAACTATAATGTTATATATGTTACTATAATGTTATATAGTTACTATTATATATTTTATTAATTGATATATATATATATATTGTTAAATTGTTATGTATGATAATAATTGTGAATTATATTGTTATATATGTTATTAATTTTGAATTGTATTGTTATATATGTGGTAATTTGCTTTTTCCCCTAAATTATATAATTGTTATACAAGCACGGATGAGTTTCAATTTTTTTACTCATCTATGTATGATTCATATTTTATGATAATAATAGTAGTGTTTTTATTTTATGGACAATTACGATATCTTATAATACATTTTAAACTTTTAATTGATGCAATTTTTTTAAATAAATAGAAAAACCGTGGAACCGAGCCAAACTTTTAGGATTGCACATGGTAGTACTTTACTCAGTTGCAATTTAACTACTCTAATAGGTAGCCAAAAACTCATCAATAACATTTATTTAAAAGACGATTGTAATATCTATGTATTGTCAGTATAAATATATATACAATTAATATATCATTCATCATTTATCTGTTTTACTTTTTGAAGAGTTAATAATGATAAAATATGAATAATAAATAATACAATAACATTCTATAAAACTCATATAGTGTTACTTGCCCCTATTAAAAATGAATTTGAGTTTGATGCATTTAATGAGGTAAAATTTGGTTGGTGTTAATGTAATTGTGTTACTATATTAGCCCTGGGTTATTTTAGAACTTTTGAGATATAAGTGAAGTGAAACTATTTAAATTTGAATTATAAATGAGTGTAAAGATATATATACAATTGGTGTATTTAAGTGTTGATGATTAAAATAAATAGTTATGTAGTAATAATGTAAAAAACTCTTATATTTTCACTATGTACATATTTTTATGTAATTGTGGTTAATGTATTATATCTTATTGTTTGACATGTTCTAATATCCCATGTTAATTGACATAATTATTTAACATTTGCTATTAATGAATGTGTTAAAATGTAGTTAATTGAAGTGGTTTTATGACCTGAATGAATTAAGAATTGAGAAAAAAAATGTATTAATTTAATACTGTAAGAGTTTTTTATACTATCATTATATAATTTACTATTTATTTTAATATTGACTTTTAAATAAAAATAATAAAAATAAATGATGAATGATGTAATAACTGATGATGATTGAATTTTACATTATCATGATTAATTATGTAACTACATCTATGATCACCATTGTCAAAAATATTATAAAATTGAATTTAAAATTTTAATTTTACCTTCATTTTTGTCAAACTCAAATATAAATTTATATTTCCAAACTAATTTAGAATTCGAGGTGAATAATTTCATACTACAAATTAATTAAATCCACCAAAATCAACCATAAATAAAAATATAAAATGGAAATGAAAATTAACTCTTAGTATACTTTTTCCTTTTATAATTCTAAAAGTTAAAAAAAGTTTAAATATATTAAAGTAACATGTACTATGAAATAGGAAAATGAAATATTTTTTTATAGAAAAGTAATAAAGTTGTGTATAATATTATTTTATATAGAAATTTTACTTACTTTATTTGAGAAATAATACATATATATAATATTTATAACAAATTAGATCACATATCTTTCCCAAAATAATATATGTTGTTGTTGGAGAATTTATATGGTAATTTGTTTGAAGTATTTATTATTTATTAATTTAATTTACAATTTTCATTTATTTATTTCCTTTTGATGCAAATATTATTAAAACTAAAAAACCACTCTATTCTTCTAATTCCCTCACTTCTCGTTTCTTCTCCAAAAACCATCTCTTCCTTTCTCTCTCTACTTTCTACTTTCACTCGCAAAAAATTCACTTCATTTCGATTCTCTCATTCGATTCTGGAATTGGGTTTTTTTTATTTATCGGATTGGAGGATCAATTCTCTTCGATTGTTTAGGGAATTGAATGAGTTTTCGCTGAATCTGTTTCTCTGATTCCTGCGATGCTATCAGTTCTGTGATGAAGTTGAAGAGAAAGAGGGCACTTGAAGTGGTTTGTTTTTCTCTCTCTTCAATTCTATTATCCGATTGTATATTTGTGTTTTTATGATCAAAGTTTTCATTTTTTTAATCCATTTGTTATTGGGGTTTATGGTGTTTTTTGTTTTCTATTTTTTTTGTTATCAATTGTTAATGAGGATGAATTTTGATTTTCTTAATATATAAAAATGTATTAATTTTCCACTGATTTAAGTGTAAATTGGTATGTTTTAGTTGATTATGTTAATGTCACTATGATTTTTTTTGGTACTCTCAACTTTTTGGTAAGAATTAATATCTTTCGGTTGTGTGACTTTCCCTCTCAATAAGAGTTATCCCGGGAATTGAACCCTTGACATTTTGTTCTAAGAGAGCTTTACACCACTAGACCAACGCTAATAGCTCTATGATGTTAACATATATTTGACTTGTTTAAAGTATAGTAATGACTACCTTCTCCTTGACTTGTTGCAGCCTCCAAAAATTAGAAGCTTCATCAACAGTGTTACTTCAGTTCCTCTTGAGAAGATAGAAGAACCTTTAAAAGGCTTTGTTTGGGAGTTTGATAAGGTGCCATGGTGATCTTCTCATTTTACATTACTATTATGTATTTTTTGATGTATTTGATTCATTGGGTTTTTCTTTTTTCTAAACAGGGAGATTTTCATCACTGGGTTGATCTTTTTAACCATTTTGATTCTTTCTTTGACAAGTTTATAAAATCAAGGAAGGATCTACAGGTTGATGATGATTTTCTGGGCTTGGATCCTCCCTTCCCTGGACAGGCTGTTCTTCAAATTCTTCGTGTCATTAGAATAATTTTGGATAATTGCACAAATAAGCATTTTTATAGTTCTTATGAGGTATTGGTTTTTCCACATTGGTTTATTGCCTTTGTGTGTGTGGGTTTGTGAATCTAGATATCCTCGTTCTCTTTTTGTTGGTGATCTGGAATATTTGTTTATCTAATCGTATTTTATTTACTTTAAAATGTGCTATCATAATCTTATAGCTATTTTACTTACTCAGCCTTTCACGACCCACTGTTAATACTTTGTGTGTATTCTTTGAATTTGCAGCAGCATCTCTCAGCATTGCTTGCTTCTACTGATCCAGATGTGGTTGAGGCTAGCCTGGAGACTCTGGCAACCTTTTTGAAGAGAACAGTTGGGAAGTACTCCATAAGAGACACGTCTTTGAATTCAAAATTGTTTGCACTTGCACAAGGATGGGGTGGAAAGGAAGAGGGACTTGGATTAATTGCATCAGCTGTGCCTAATGGTTGTGACTCTCTTGCTTATGAATTGGGCTGTACCCTTCATTTTGAGTTTTATGCAGCAGATGACTCACAAAGTGACATCAAAGTGACTGAACCCTTGGTACAAGGGTTACAAATTATTCACTTATGTGACATTAACAAATGTGTGGAAACTGATCTTGAGCTTTTGCACAAGTTAGTTACAGAATATAAGGTACCTGCCACTTTCAGATTTTCTTTATTGACAAGATTGCGATTTGCTAGGGCTTTTGGTTCTTTTGCTTCTAGACAGCAGTACACATGCATTCGTCTGTATGCCTTCATAGTTCTGATTCAAGCATGTGCTGATGCTGATGACCTGGTTTCGTTTCTTAATGCTGAGCCTGGTTTTCTCAACGAATTAGTGTCATTGCTGAGCTATGAAGATGCAGTCATGGAAAAAATCCAGATTTTATGCTTGCATTCATTAGCTGCTCTTTGCCAAGATCGATCCCGTCAATCTTCAGTACTGTCTGTGGTTACATCTGGTGGGCACCGTGGCATTTTATCTAGCCTGATGCAAAAAGCCATTGACTCTGTTGCTAGTGGTGATACCTCAAGATGGTCTGTTCATTTTGCAGAAGCTCTATTATCTCTTGTCACTGTATTGGTTTCATCATCATCTTCTGGGTGCTCTGCCATGCGTGAAGCAGGCTTTATTCCTACTCTGCTACCTCTCCTGAAAGATACAAATCGACAGCATTTGCATCTAGTTGAAAAAGCTGTACGTATTTTGGAAGCTTTTATGGATTACAGTAATCAAGCTGCTGCATTGTTCAGAGATTTGGGAGGTTTAGATGATACTATCTCTCGCCTAAAGATCGAGGTCTCCCATGTAGAAACTGGTGGAAAGCAGCCAGATGAAAATTCCGAGTCTAGTGCTAGGAGTGCACATATGAAAGAAGGTTCTTCAACTGGCCAAGATGACATGCAACCCTTGTATTCTGAGCCATTAATTGCATATCATCGGCGGTTGCTGATGAAAGCTTTATTGCGTGCTATATCCTTGGGAACTTATGCCCCTGGAAATAGTGCTCGTATCTATGGATCTGAAGAGAATGTGCTACCTTATTGCTTATGTATAATTTTCAGAAGAGCCAATGAATTTGGTGGTGGAATTTTTTCACTCGCAGCTACTGTCATGAGTGACTTAATACAAAAGGATCCTACATGTTTTCCTGTCTTAGATACAGCTGGTCTTCCATCTGCCTTCTTGGATGCTATAATGGATGAGGTTCTGAACTCTGCAGAAGCCATTACATGCATCCCCCAGTGTTTGGATGCCTTATGCCTGAATAGTAATGGTCTCCAGGCTGTGAAAGATAAGAATTCTTTGAGGTGTTTTGTGAAAGTCTTTACTTCTAGAACATATTTGCGTACTCTTACTGGTGACACACCCACATCTTTGTCTAGTGGATTGGATGAATTGATGCGACATGCTTCTTCATTACGTGGGCCTGGAGTGGATATGTTGGTTGAGATTCTGGAAACTATCTCAAAAATTGGCTCTGGAACTGATTTGCCATCCTCGTGTTCCGATCCTTGCTCTTCAACCTCTGTTCCAATGGAAATGGATGGCGAGGGCAAAAATTTGATGTTGCCTGATAATAGGGAATCTTCCAAGGCAGATAATACAGAGCAGATTACTGAGCCATCTCCTGATGCTTCAATAATGAATATTGAATCATTTCTTCCAGATTGTGTCAACAATGTTGCTCGTTTACTTGAGACAATTCTCCAGAATGCTGATACGTGTCGAATATTTGTTGAGAAAAAGGGGATTGAAGCTGTTCTCCAGTTATTCACCTTGCCATTGATGCCTCCTTTTGCTTTTCTCGGGCAGAACGTATTTGTTGCCTTCAAGAACTTCTCCCCCCAGCATAACGTTTCTCTTGCTCGCACTGTATGCTCCTTCTTGAGGGAACATCTGAAATCAACCAATGAGCTTTTAGATTCAGTGGGAGGAACTCAGCTTGCTGTAGTTGAATTTGCAAAGCAGACAAAGGTGTTGAAATGTCTTTCTAGCCTTGAAGGTCTTCTAACTCTATCTGCATCTTTGTTAAAAGGAACGGCAGCTACTGTGGTCTCTGAACTAAGCACTTCAGATGCAGAGGTTTTGAAAGATCTTGGGAGAACCTACAAAGAAATAATTTGGCAAATATCTTTGTGTAATGAGTCCAAGGCAGAGGAAAAGAACACTGATCAAGAACCTGGGATTTCACAGGTACCCCCATCTGCTGCTGTTGAAAGAGAGAGTGATGATAATGCAAATGTTCAGACAGTGAGATACACAAATCCAGTTTTTGCTAGGCATGGTTCACATTCCCTGTGGAGTGGAGAACGTGATTTTGTTTCTGTAGTTCGTTCTGGAGAAAGTTTGCACCGCCGTAATAGGCATGGATTATCCCGCCTAAGAGGTGGAAGGACTGGTCGTCACTTGGAGGCTTTAAACATTGATTCTGAGGCATCTTCAAGTTTGGTGGAGGCACCTTCATCCCAAAATCTGAAAAAGAAAAGCCCTGATGTTCTTGCCTTGGAGATTCTTAACAAGCTGGCTTCAACTTTGCGCTCTTTCTTCACTGCTCTTGTAAAGGGATTCACTTCACCCAATCGTCGTAGAGCTGACCCAGGGCCACTGAGCTCAGCTTCAAAGATTCTTGGAACTGCTTTGGCTACAAATTTTCTGGAGGCTCTTAGTTTTTCTGGGCACTCTACTTATGCTGAACTTGAGATGTCGCTTTCTGTAAAATGTAGATATCTTGGAAAAGTTGTGGATGATATGGCAGCTCTCACATTTGACAGCAGGCGCCGGAGTTGTTATACTGCCATGGTTAATAATTTTTATGTCCACGGGACATTTAAAGAGCTACTTACAACATTTGAAGCTACTAGTCAGTTGCTATGGACACTTCCATGTTCTTTTCCATCCTCAGATATTGATATTGGAAAGAAAGGGGATGGGAGTAAATTGTCCCATAACATTTGGCTACTTGATACATTACAAAACTACTGTCGTTTGCTCACATATTTTGTAAACTCTTCTATACTTTTATCCGCAACCTCGGCATCTCAGGCAGAACTTCTTGCTCAGCCAGTTGCAGTTGGCCTGTCAATCGGTCTCTTTCCGGTTCCTAGAGATCCAGATGCATTTGTTCAAATGTTGCAGTCCCAGGTTCTGGATGTGATCCTACCAGTCTGGAATCATCCAATGTTTTCTAATTGCAGTCCTGGTTTCATTTCCTCTATTATTTCACTTGTTACACATGTATACTCTGGCGTTGGAAATGTCAAGCGAAATCATAGTAATATTGTGGGAATCACAAACCAACGTTTCATGCCCCCACCACCTGATGAGGCAACCATTGCCACTATTGTTGAGATGGGATTTTCTAGGGCACGGGCTGAGGAAGCACTGAGAAGAGTTGAAACAAATAATGTTGAAATGGCCATGGAGTGGCTGTTCAGTCATGCTGATGATCCTGTCCAGGAGGATGATGAACTTGCAAGGGCACTTGCTCTGTCCCTAGGAAATAGTTCTGAAACTAGTAAAGTGGATAGTGCTGAGAAGACTATAGGTGTGCTAACTGAAGAGGGACATGTGAAGAAACCTCCAATTGATGATATACTCGCTGCTTCTGTCAAGCTGTTTCAGGGTAGTGATTCTGTGGCATTTCAGTTAACAGATTTGCTTGTAACACTTTGCAGTCAGAACAAAGGTGAAGATCGCCCAAAAATAATATCTTATCTTCTGCAGCAGCTAAAACTATGTCCATTGGATTTTTCAAAGGATAACTGTGCATTGAGTATGTTAGCACATATTATAGCACTGCTTCTTTTTGAGGATGGAAGTACACGTGAAATTGCTGCTGAAAATGGCATCATATCTACTGCCATAGATATCTTGACAAACTTCAAAGGCAGACACGAGTCAGGGAAAGAACTACTAGCACCTAAATGCATTAGTGTTTTACTACTTATATTGGACCAGATGCTGCAGTCAAGACCAAAAACTGAGAATACAGATGGAACCCAAACTGGTTCTGTGCCTGATTCATCTGGTGATCATGGTTCCCTTCAATTTCCAGGTGTGGCTGTGCAGAAGGAAAAAAAGTTAGATGTAATTGTGAAAGAACCTAGTGCTGCTTTAGATAACATACTGGGGAACTCTACTGGTTTTGCATCTATTGATGAGAGTCATAAGTTGCTGAATATTGCTTGTGATTTGATAAAACAGCATGTCCCGGCTGTGGTCATGCAGGCTGTTCTGCAGTTATGTGCCCGATTAACAAAAACACATGCTTTAGCTTTACAGTTCCTTGAAAATGGAGGTCTGACCGCTCTTTTTAGTCTTCCAAAGAATTGTTTTTTTCCTGGGTACGATACTGTTGTATCAGCTATTGTTCGGCATCTTCTTGAAGATCCTCAAACACTACAAACTGCAATGGAATTAGAGATACGACAAACTTTAAGTGGAAATCGCCATTCTGGACGTGTCTCTCCTCGTTCATTTTTGACATCATTAGCCCCTGTTATCTCTAGGGATCCAGTGGTTTTCATGAAAGCTGCAGCTGCAGTTTGTCAGTTAGAGACATCAGGGGGCAGGACAGTAGTTGTGTTATCAAAGGAAAAAGAAAAGGAAAAATCTAAAGCATCAACTACTGAGGTTGGGTTATCCTCCAATGAATGTGTCAGAATACCTGAAAGCAAGTCGCATGATGGATCGGGTAAATGTTTGAAAAGCCACAAAAAGGTTCCTGTCAATCTCACTCAAGTAATTGATCAGCTTCTTGAGATTGTGTTGAAGTACCCACCCACGAATGGGCAGGAAGATTCTAAGTGTGGCTCAACTTTCATGGATATAGATGAACCTGCTATGAAGGTTAAGGGTAAATCGAAGGTTGAAGAGGCGGGGGTGTTAGAGACTGAATCTGAAGGGTCTACTGGACTGGTGAAGGTGACTTTTGTTCTCAAGTTATTAAGTGACATTCTTCTAATGTATGGGCATGCAGTGGGTGTCATACTCAGACGTGATTCTGAAATGGGTCAATTCCGTGGATCCAATCAACCATCTGGACATAGTGGTATTATCCATCATGTATTACATCGGTTGCTACCCCTCTCTGTTGACAAATCTGCAGGACCCGATGATTGGAGAAGTAAGTTGTCTGAAAAGGCTTCATGGTTCCTGGTAGTTTTGTGTGGTCGGTCTGGTGAAGGGCGTAAGCGAGTGACAAATGAACTTGTTAAAGAATTGATGTCCTTTTCAAACTTGGAGAGCAATTCAATGAAAAGTAGTTTATTGCCAGATAAAAGGCTTTTTACTTTTATCGACTTAGTATACTCTGTTTTGTCAAAAAATTCATCATCTGGTAGCCTACCTGGTTCTGGATATTCGCCTGACATTGCAAAAAGCATGATAGATGGTGGAATCATTCAGTGTTTAACTAGTATCCTGCAAGTGGTTGATCTAGATCATCCCGATGCACCCAAGATTGTGAATCTTATACTCAAAGGTTTAGAGGGTCTTACAAGAGCTGCTAATGCTAGTGAGCATATCATTAAATCTGATGGGATTGAAAAGAGAAGATCTGCTGGTTCAAATGATAGACCTGATGATCAAATAAGAACTCCATCTGCAGCTGAAACAGTAAGAGATGATCAGAATGCAAGCAGTCAAGAGGCACATGGATATACAATGGAAAATTCACATGATCAAGGGACCTCTCAAGGTGATCATCACACTGATAATCCAAATCAAACAGTGCAGGATATGAGAGTTGAAGGGGAGACTCAAAACCCATCAATGGAACTCGGAGTGGACTTTATGCGTGAAGAGATTGGAGAGGGTGGTATCTTGCATAACCCAGATCAAATTGAGATGGCTTTTCATGTTGAGAATAGGGCAGATGATGACATGGGTGATGAAGATGATGATATGGGTGATGATGGTGATGATGATGAGGATGATGAAGATGATGGAGAGGATGAAGATGAGGATATAGCAGAAGATGGTGGGGGCATGTTGTCTTTAGCTGATACTGATGTGGAGGATCATGATGATGCTGGCTTGGGAGATGAGTACAATGATGAGATGATTGATGAAGACGATGATGATTTTCATGAGAATCGTGTCATAGAAGTGAGGTGGAGGGAAGCTCTTGATGGCTTGGATCACTTGCAGATACTTGGGCAATCTGGAACTACAGGTGGCCTTATAGATGTGTCTGCTGAACCTTTTGAAGGGGTTAACGTGGACGACCTTTTTCGTATTCAGAGTTTTGACCGTCGACGTCAGCCAGGTAGGTCTTCCTTTGAGAGATCTGCTACTGAGGTAAATGGGTTTCAGCATCCTCTCCTTGTAAGACCACCACCATCTGGGGATTTGGTCTCAATGTGGTCATCAGGTGGAAATTCTGCTTCCAGGGATTCAGAAACTTTGTCATCTGGGAATCTTGATGCGGCCCATTTCTACATGTATGATGCACCTATTCTTCCATTTGATCATGTGCCAAGTAATTTCTTTTTGGACCGTCTGGGTGGTGCAGCACCCACACCTCTGACTGATTATTCTGTGGGTATGGGATCATTGCACCTTCCTGGAAGAAGAGTGTTAGGCAATGGTAGGTGGACTGATGATGGCCAACCACAAGGAAGTGCTCAAGCGGCTGCCATCGTGCAAGCAGTGGAGGAACAATTCTTAGCTCAATTGGGGAGCGTAGCTCCTTCAAGCAGTCTTGTCGAACCACAATTACAGAATTTGGGAGAACAAGAAAAGCAGTCTGATGCTCTTCCATCACATGATGGTCCAACATTGACTGCAGGAACTGATTCTGTTTCTCATCAGATTGAAGATCAGGAGCAAGAAAATGGCGACGGGACCATTGTTCAGCAAATCAACCTTTCAGTTGACAATGCTCCTCGTGTGGAAGGGATAGATGCAGACCCTGGTGTCCGTGATACAGGTGAACACCTGCAAGCAAATGAGCCCATGTCCGCTCAGCCACCTTTGCTGAATATTATGCCAAATAATGGTCTTGACTGTACACAATTTGATGGAAATGCCACTCCCATTGAAAATGTCTCAATAGATCAGGCTATTGTCAACTCATCTATAGTTTCTAATACTGAACTACAATGTGAAAGGGGTGTGGATGTGCCTACTAGTATCCAAGATATAGCGGCTGTGGGCATTGGTTGCAATGGATCATCGACTCCTGATGGGCAGCCTTCAAATCCTGAGTTAGTGGGCTCTGGTTCTGAGATGCCTAATCCAGGTGATTGTAATGCATCATCAATTTATGCCAGTGTTGATGTTGATATGGGAGGTGCTGATGCTGAAAATGAATCAGAGCAACCAACTGATTCTGAAGATAGGCAGGATGAGCCCTCTTCAACTCAAAACACAGAGGTTGCTCCAGGTGCTAGCCAGGCTGACCAAACTAGTACAAATAACGATGCTTCTGGTGCTAATACAATTGACCCTACCTTCTTGGAGGCTCTCCCTGAAGATCTGCGTGCAGAAGTCCTGGCTTCCCAGCAAGCTCAATCTGTTCAACCGCCAGCTTATGCACCACCTTCTGCTGAAGATATTGATCCAGAGTTTTTAGCTGCTCTTCCTCCAGATATTCAAGCAGAGGTTTTGGCTCAACAAAGAAATCAAAGGGTTGCCCAGCTGGCTGAAGGACAGCCAGTTGATATGGATAATGCATCTATAATTGCTACTTTTCCTGCTGATTTGCGTGAAGAGGTTTTAAATTTTTATTTCTGTGCAACTTGTGGAGGGATTTTTATATTTTGAAAATATGGCATGATTTTAATGTTTGTAATTTGCTCTATACTAGGTACTTTTAACCTCTTCCGAAGCAGTTTTGTCAGCATTGCCATCTCCATTGTTGGCTGAAGCTCAAATATTGAGGGACCGAGCAATGAGTCACTATCAAGCTCGCAGCAGCTATTTTGGAAGCAGCCACAGGCTTAACAACCGAAGAAATGGGTTGGGATTTGATCGGCGACAAGTTATGGATCGGGGCGTTGGAGTTACAATAGGCAGGAGATCTGCTCTTACAGATAGCTTGAAGTTAAAGGAGATTGAAGGTGAGCCACTACTTGATGCAAATGCATTGAAAGCTTTGATCCGGCTTCTACGACTGGCTCAGGTAACGTAGTTTTGATTTCTAGCCTCGCTTGATGTGAAAACCCATTCTTATTTTTCCTAATAGTTTGGGGCATTTGTAACTACTGTTTATTCTGGAGATTTTTTCTTTTATTAAATTAAGTATATGTGGTCATACATGAATGCTTTTATTTCATTGTTAGTGTTATTTGATTATAATGGTTTGCTAATATTTGTTTTTTGTCATCTTGGTAGCCCCTTGGAAAAGGCCTTCTACAGAGGCTCTTGTTAAACTTATGTGCACATAGTGTTACAAGAGCCACTCTTGTTTATATTTTGCTTGATATGATTAAGCCTGAAGCTGAAGGCTCTGTTAGTAGACCGGCAACATTAAATTCCCAGAGGCTTTATGGTTGTCACTCAAATACAGTTTATGGTCGATCTCAATTGTTGGATGGTAATGCTTGCACTTAGCATGGTACAGAATATTCTCGTGTTTATAGCAATATTTTACTTTATTGTTTGCTGATCACTCTTGATATGTTTTCATAGCAGGTCTTCCTCCTCTCGCGTTTCGCCGAATTCTTGAGATTCTGTATCACTTGGCTAAAAATCACTCTGCTGTTGCAAACATGATGTTTCACTTTGATAAATCAGTTATTCCAGATTGTTCAAGATCATTCATGGTTCATGTGATGAATGAGAAAGGGAAGGAGAAGGTTATTGAAGGGGGGCCTTCACTGGAGCCCTCTGGAAATTGGGCAGATGATGTTCCCTTAATCCTCTTTTTGAAGCTCTTGAACCGACCTCTATTTTTACGCAGCACTGTTCATCTTGAGCAGGTCATGGGTTTGATTCAAGCTGTAGTCGATAATGCAGCATCAGAATTAGAAAGTCAATCTCAGTCTGACAAAAAAATGGCAAGTACCCAAAATTTGTCAGTCGATGAAGCCTCAGCTAATATTACGAAGGATCCTCCTTTAGTGAAGACAGGAACTTCGGAGATGGCTTTGAATGAACAAAATAAGCTTGCTGATCTCAATCATTGTGATGGGAATAAGAAAGAGTACAATATTTTCTTGCATTTGCCCCAATCTGATTTGGGAAATCTGTGCACTCTTCTTGGTCGTGAAGGGTACTTTTCATAACCCTATCATAGTTTTGCATTCTTTTTGTTAAGTATTCTAACAATTTTCTTGATAGTGTCTCATATGTTAATTGGCTTATCTATTTCAGTATTCCTTCTACCCTTTTCAGTTGTGATGTAAAAGAGTGACTAATTTGTTAATTCTTTAGGCCTTCGGATAAAATGTATACACTTTTCATAACCCTATCATAGTTTTGCATTCTTTTTGTTAAGTATTCTAACAATTTTCTTGATAGTGTCTCATATGTTAATTGGCTTATCTATTTCAGTATTCCTTCTACCCTTTTCAGTTGTGATGTAAAAGAGTGACTAATTTGTTAATTCTTTAGGCCTTCGGATAAAATGTATACACTTTTCATAACCCTATCATAGTTTTGCATTCTTTTTGTTAAGTATTCTAACAATTTTCTTGATAGTGTCACATGTTAATTGGCTTATCTATTTCAGTATTCCTTCTACCCTTTTCAGTTGTGATGTAAAAGAGTGACTAATTTGTTAATTCTTTAGGCCTTCGGATAAAATGTATACACTTTTCATAACCCTATCATAGTTTTGCATTCTTTTTGTTAAGTATTCTAACAATTTTCTTGATAGTGTCACATGTTAATTGGCTTATCTATTTCAGTATTCCTTCTACCCTTTTCAGTTGTGATGTAAAAGAGTGACTAATTTGTTAATTTTTTAGGCTTTCGGATAAAATGTATACACTTGCTGGTGATGTGCTGAAGACGTTGGCCTCCATTGTTCCCTCCCATCGGAAGTTCTTTACTGTAGAGCTTTCAGAATCAGCTCATGCTTTGACAGATTCAGCTATCAGTGAGCTTGTCACCCTTCAGAGAACAAATATGCTTGGCTTGAGTGCTGGCTCCATGGCTGGTGCAGCCATTTTACGTGTGTTGCAAGCTTTGAGCTCGCTCACTTCACTTAATACTCATGGTGATATGGATATGGGAAATGATGTAAATCAGCATGAAGATCAAGCAACCATTTGGAATCTGAATGCTGCACTTGAGCCATTGTGGCAAGAACTGAGTAATTGTATAAGTGCAGCTGAGATGCAGCTTGGTCAGAGCTCCTTCAGTCCTACCATGTCAAACATAAATGTTGCTGAGAATCTTCAAGGTTCCTCTACTTCGCCACCTCTTCCCCCAGGAACACAGAGACTCTTGCCTTTCATTGAGGCTTTCTTTGTTTTGTGCGAAAAGCTACAAGCAAATGAATCCATCTTGCAGCAAGACAATGGAAATGCTACTGCCAGAGAAGTAAAGGAGTCTGCTGGTTGTTCGCCTTCAATGAGTGTAAAATTTGGTGGAGACTCACAGAGAAAGCTCGATGGTACTGTTACATTTACAAGGTTTGCTGAGAAGCATCGCCGACTTTTGAATGCTTTCATTAGGCAGAATCCAGGTCTGTTGGAGAAATCACTTTCGATGATTCTCAAGGCACCAAGATTGATCGACTTTGACAATAAGCGAGCCTTTTTCCGCTCAAGAATTAGGCAACAACATGACCAACACTTGTCTGGCCCACTGCGTATAAGTGTAAGGCGAGCTTACATTCTAGAGGACTCATATAATCAGTTAAGGATGCGTCCTACTCAGGATCTCAAGGGGCGATTAAATGTGCAATTTCAAGGTGAAGAGGGTATTGATGCTGGTGGTCTCACCAGAGAATGGTATCAACTACTATCAAGGGTCATATTTGACAAGGGTGCTTTACTTTTTACTACAGTGGGAAACAATGCTACTTTCCAACCAAACCCTAACTCCGTATACCAGACTGAACATCTCTCATATTTCAAGTTTGTTGGCCGAGTGGTATGTGCTTGTTTTTGGTCTCAGATTAGTAGATCTTCTTTTTTGGGTCTGGATTTGGACATATAATGAATCCCACATCTGACCTGCATGTAACATTTTATGCTTTTAATTTGAGTGGTTCTTTGACAGTTTTTATCTTACATGTAGGTGGGGAAGGCTCTGTTTGATGGGCAACTGTTGGATGTTTACTTTACCCGATCTTTCTATAAGCATATACTTGGTGTTAAGGTGACATACCATGATATTGAAGCAGTTGATCCTGATTACTATAAGAATTTGAAGTGGATGCTAGAGGTGATTTTAATTGTCATTCTTTACCACTTCATTATCCCTTTTTCCTTAGGTACTATTTGGAATACTGTATGTAGGGAAAGGCTAGGTTTGATATAGGTCATTGAATTGGATACTGTAAGCTATCTACCGGAACCACATTGTTGGGTCATCCTTTGGATTGTAAACGTTATCCTATGTGGTCCTCTCTTGTATGATGCACCGATCATGGCCTCTTCATTCTATTTGTGTTCATGATATAGTTGTTTTCTACTTGTTTTCTGCATTTTTGTATTTCGTTTAATTTATGTTTTCATGTGCATACCAGAATGATGTGAGTGATATTCCTGACCTGACATTTAGCATGGATCCTGATGAGGAAAAGCACATACTGTATGAAAAGAATGAGGTAAATGAACAAATTAAAGATTACATCTATTCAGTAAAATCTTGCCAAAGCTTTAATCTAATTTTTAAATGTAATTCAAATATATTAACTCATGATAAATTCTTACGCGTTTTCCTTTCTATTGTTTTCACCATCCCTCTCAAAATTGCGAAATAGGTCACTGACTACGAGCTTAAACCTGGAGGGAGGAACATAAGGGTTACAGAAGAAACAAAGCATGAGTACGTAGACCTTGTTGCTGAACATATTCTGACAAATGCCATCCGTCCTCAGATCAATTCCTTCCTGGAAGGTTTTAATGAATTGGTACCAGGAGAACTAATATCCATCTTTAATGACAAAGAACTTGAGCTACTCATAAGTGGTCTTCCAGAAATTGATTGTGAGTTGGCTTCATCACTAATTATATTAATTAATATGATTTAATTTTCTTTGAAGCATCTGAATAGTGTGTTATCCTCCTTGCAGTGGATGACTTGAAGGCCAACACCGAGTATACAGGTTATACGGTGGCATCAAGTGTTGTTCAATGGTTTTGGGAGGTGGTGAAATCTTTTAACAAAGAAGACATGGCAAGATTTCTGCAATTTGTGACTGGAACATCGAAGGTGGTTTCAAATTGTTATCCATAAAGTTTTCAATCACATGTTTGATATTTGTGCTTTAACCATAATCTGTCTTACATAAACACATACATTCACACACGCATGATAAATTACATTGCAAAGTCAATTTATTGTCTGCAATAAATTTTATTAAAGTCATCTTATAGCTAGTTAGCAGTTTGTGGTATAAGGACCTAGGCCTGAACCTGTACTTTCTGAAATGCCAAACAGAATTCTACACAGAAACAGATACAAAGTAATGTAAGAACAAATGGCGAACATATCCGGGGAAGTAGCCTTATGTTGCTTGCGATCCTGTGACATGTCATTTGTATTAATTCTATTGAGCATTGTGGTCCATATGAAGAGGGAGATTTGGACCTCAACATCGATATATTGGAATGAAAAATTATTGAATGAAGCTCTATTGGCCTTTGTGGTGGCCAAATATATTTGGCGATGTTACTTCTAGCTTCAAAATTTCTTACTTTTTTCAGGATGTCTAGTTGATCTTCCATTTAGGTTTTATTTTTCACCTTCACTGTCATACTTGACCCTCTCTAAAATATAAGCATGACTGAATGATAGTATAAGTTTATTTACCTTGGTTGGGGGTTTTCATGTTTCCTCATGCTATGAAACAGTTCTTAGTGTTTTTGGAGTGAAGTTAGAATTCTGCCTGATTTGATGTCTCCTGAAATCCAGTAATAAAATACAAGCCTTTTTGGGCATCCCATTGGAGTGCACTCAGTAATAAGTGTATCCTTTCTGACTTGTTTTTCAGGTTCCTTTGGAGGGTTTTAAGGCTTTACAAGGCATCTCTGGTCCTCAAAGGTTTCAGATTCACAAGGCATATGGAGCTCCTGATAGACTGCCATCAGCTCATACTTGGTGAGTCATTATGTTGTGTAGATTGCCTTTCCATAAATGTATGGTTATTACCGACTACATCGTCTGCGTGTTGGCTTTCGGGCATTCTAATTCCTTATATCCTTGTCCGATTTCAGCTTCAATCAATTAGACCTTCCTGAGTATACCTCTAAGGAACAACTTCAAGAACGTCTGTTACTCGCCATCCATGAGGCTAGTGAAGGGTTTGGTTTTGGTTGACCAGTAATTTGTCTGCTATATTTTTGAGCAGCAGTTCTGCCATTATGACTTCAACCTGCCATCCAGAGCTCAGTATGTTCTGTTTTCCTTTCTTATATGATATTGATTTTTATGTAAGTTTCGGCGCAATAGTAAGGTTGCTGCTTAGTGACCAAGAGGTCACAGTTTCGAATTATGGAAACAACCTTTTCTGCTTGAAGGGTAAGACTGTGTTTCATCTACCCTTTCTCAGACTCCACTAGGTGGAAGTCTCGTGCGCTGGGATGTCCTTTTACCGTATGATGACTGGATTAGAAAATTTAACCACTTATATTTCTTGGAAAGTTTAATCACCATGGTTCCCTTCTCCTTTTTCAGAAGTTGGGTGATTTGTCTGGGCTGTTATTCCATTGTGGTTCTGTTGAGAAAAGGGTCTACTGATAGGCATCAAAATGAGGCATTCCTATGCTGTGATCAATTTCATTCTGATGCTCCCTCATAAAAAATGGCTAAAGTATTAATTTTTTCTTTGTATAATTCTACTTTTGGGAGCTTACAAATGGACATCCTCCATACTGTATAAAGCTTTTATAATCTGCTCCAATTTAATCTCTTATATGTGATCTCTATGGCCAAAAAGTGCCTTATATAGCTAGCTCTATAATTCACTAATAAGATTGAGGATGTACATATTCTGGAACACATGATTAAAATGGAGTTGAGGATTTAATAAAATAAATTGTTTGGCAAGTTTTAATCATAAAAAATGGAATTGACTGAAATCTCTACTGCCAACTCCTTTTAAAAAAAAAGTGATTATTAAAAAAGCCAAAACTTGCTTGATCCTGATCATATGCTATGTTGGTGGAAGTATAACTGCTAGAATTGGATTTTTGTGACATTATTCTAAATACAGTAATACTACTACTATATCATGCCTGAGATCCCAGAGAATGGGTAGAAGTTACCAGAATATTGCATTTTTAGGATATACTCATTCATATGGAATCTACTCATACATAGAATTGCAATTTTGAACTCTTAGCATCATCATCATAAATTCCTAATGTAGTGGATCCAACTAGTTAATTTGTTTGTTGGCTAAGTTTGATGATTCTTTTGTCTCTTTTTGCTCTTGTAAGCATATCTGTCTTACCATTGATATATGAAAAAAGGAGTATAAACATGCATGCACAATCAGAGAAATTTTAATATGAAATAAATAAATATTAATTTATAATTTCATAATCTTCTTCATATTTATTTCTTCACTCTCTGATAACGTTACCTATTCTTTTAAGTGTCTCCAACATAAAGGAAAATCACACAATGGACTAAGAATATTAAAGGGTACTTATGATGTGTCTTCAGCTATGCATGTTCATGATGTGTCCTACAAAAATGATGTAAGAACTCCTCCAATTCACTTTGCATGTAGTGACACTGTTGCATAAAGGGTACTTATGGCACTCAAGAATCCTTCACTATACCTTTAATTAATTGCTTAAGAGGAGGTGACCCTCAAACTGTGGGATATCCTTCAGCATATGAATGCAGTTGAAGATACATATTATTCTTAATTTTTTGTTTGGTTATTATATAGAATATAATCTATACTATACTATATAGAGCTTAGAGCCTTAGATAGCTGTCATTATGTGTTAATATTCCCATTTGCATTCTTAATTTAATCTTTGTTTTAAGATTTAACAATATCTCGACCTGTATTATAATTTAATTTTTTGTTTCCGAGACTCAATAAATTGCATTCTTGTTTGAAATTTTGTTTTTGAGATCCGGTAATATTCAAACATGCGTTCTCATTTTAATTTATATATATATATATATATGAGAGCGATTGCAATTTTATATTTAAAGTTAATATTAGATATTTCTCTCTCTTTTTATTTTCTTTAATAATTTTAAGAGTAAAAAAGTCTAAAAAACATTATCTTTATCAAATTAATTCCTAAGAAATACTTTTTATCAATATACAACACATCATTGCCTAATCTCTATCCAACAACACAAACTTGGAAAAGAAGTAAGGTCCACTAATTTATGAATTGAAGTAAGGTCCACTAATCTCAATCCAACAAGACTTCAACACTTCCTTTCTCAAATTTATGAATTATCTCCTAAATATACCTTATTCCAAATAATAACCTTCCTATTCACACCGAAAGTTCCACTAATTTTCATTCATGTAGTGAAATTCTGGAAACTTTTTGTAAAAGTTTGGTATGAGTCATGAAAGAAAACTAAAGAAGAAGAAATAATGGATTGAATTGAATAACATTTTTCATTAGTGAAAATGAATTGAATTCAAAGATTAAGGGAATCATCATTTATATATAACATTGTCTAACTAACAACTAACCAACTGAAAGCAACGAACAGCTAATCGATTAACTATACTATTAATCAATTAACTCTTACAAAATTACACAGATAATCAATACAAAACAGAATACACAATTATTTTAAGAGAGAGAGAAAAATATGTGGTCAAACTCATATCTAATATACAAGTCATTGAAAGGGACAACCTTAAGTTTATCCAGCAGCCTAATAATCAATGTTGAGTGTTGATAAATATTTGTGTAGATTATTCCATCTTATAGGTATATGCCTAAAATAGTGTTCATAAGGTGCAAATTTTCTTATTCTATGACCAAACTTTTGTTATTAAATTATATTTAGTCTGAATAATTCTAACATGGACGGCCACATTATTTATTAAATTTCATACTCCAAATGTCTGATTTTTGACATATGACTAAAATAATAAATTTTAAGTGAATTACTTTTTAAGTCTATAAAAAATTACTTGCAAATTTAAATGATATGTTATTTTTCATATAATATATTTTTAGAATGGTAAAATAATGCAAAAAAGAATATGACCTGTAAGTAGGAAGATTATGAGACAATTAAGAAGGTTCTAAAGTCAATATATATATATATATATATATATATATATATATATATATATAAACAAGACAATTTTCTTACAAAACAAAATTTATTTTCATTGAGTGATTCATAATCCTCTCTCATGCATACTCAATAACTAAGAATTTAACTTGTCGGGGCAAAATATATTAAAGAGGATCACCTTCCATTTTTAGTGTCATAAGCATATCTCATCTAATTAAAAAATGACACCTAACTAAAAGGAAAATTAAAATATGATTGGTTTGGGATATGAAGACAATGATTTTTTTGATAAGGTAGTCTTTGTCCAAAATATATAAGCATAGAAATTAGATCATACATGAAAATAGAAACAACAGTATTATTGTTAAGGAAAAGTTAAAATCATGAACACTCATTCCCTTCAAAATTTGAAGAGACAAAGTGTGGCAATATTAAAGTCTTCTTCATCGATTCATTATCAATAATAATTTATCTATCATCATTATTTAATTTTTAGTTCACTAACTACAAGAATCTTCTTCATTAACGAAGAGATAAATACATTTATTTCCTTTTATTTTTAATAACAAAATATATTTTAATCATTATTAGAATAATAAGTATATCATTGAAAATTATATTTTCATTTATCTTTTTTAAAGTATTTGTCGATCCTAAGTCTCGGTATAGTCTGTGTTCAAACCTGAAAATTCAAACACTGATAGTTAGTTTCATTTCAAACAACACCAACCCACTTATTTATTTATATATATATATATTTGTCTCAAACACTAACCCACCTACAAAGAAAAAAGATGGGTATGGTTAAATTGGTAGTGATGATGATGGTGGTGATAGCAGTTCTAAACCCAGCACAGGCTCAACCAGAGGCTAAGTTCAATTGCACAACAACAAATGCCACGTGTCGTGCTGTGATAGATTATACGAACCCAAATGGTACAACACTAAGTTACATCCAAACCCTCTTTAATGTTAAACAACTCATAGACATCCTCGGCGCAAACAACCTCCCTTCCAACACCACAGGTATAATACTTATTACTTCTATAAACTTGTTCTTAGTTATTCGAGAGAGAGGTCTTCCTTGAAGTATTTGGTGCAAGTTTGAAGTCTTCCTTGATATGTCCGAAGTGAGTCTGGACCTGCCGATAGAGGTACCTGAAAAGGTGGTCCGGTAAAGAACAAATATATTACAGTTAATAGTAAGTTCAATGATAATGTGACATAGAATATGAGAGAATAATATACTTCTTTATAGTGAATCTTCTTATTTATAGTAGTAAGATAGACAAAACAACTCTTGCTAAATAATGTTAGCTTGGCCGACCGGATGGCTTGTCGGGGGCTGCTTTTCTTGTGTCAGACAGACGTGACATGACCGTACTCTATGCATAGGCCTGAGAACCATATCATAGTTAGGCATGTTGTTGTCATATTGCATACGGTGTCACAATATGCTGTTGGCGGCATGTCAGATGGAATGTCTAGATAATGGTCCCATAATCAGCCAGATATACCTGGTTAGTGATGAGGTTGCCCGACGGAATCGAAACCTTATATTATTTTATGAATCAACCTCAACCTCAACCAAACCCAAACATTAAATTATAAGAGTTATCTAACTTCTTGTTCAATATAACTAGCAAGTGACCCGTGCATTTGCACGGGACAGTATTTTGTTGTTGTATGATTCAGAACATACATTATATATGCATTCATATGGTTAAGAACACACGTTATTTGTATATTTGCATGGTTAAAACACACATATTACGTGTGCATTATGAAGACACATGTGACCAATGCATTCACATGGTTAAAAACACATGTTATCCCCTACATTCGCATTACTAAGAAAATACATGTTACTCATATACTTTTGTACTTTCTTGATTGATTTTCATTCTCTATAGTCTATATATTTTGCTAACTAATAAATATAATGAAAACTTATGTGATTCATTATTAATATAGACGTATATATGGAGAATTTGTTTAATTTTATGATTTATTGTGATAATTTCTTAATTTAACTTGTTTATAATTTATTTTACTTCCAAGATATTATTTCTTAGTAGTTGTTAGTATAATTGATTTATTATTTCATATTTTTTTAATAAGTAATTTAATGATTAATACTTTGCGGATTTAATGATTTAGTATGTCAATTTCAAAAATAATATTTTAATAGATAGAAATGAAATTTAGTAATAAATGGTCATTGAAATAGAGAATTTGTAATTATATAGTTCGGTTTTTTTCTCTCAAAATAATGGAGGCCTAAATTATTTAGGATTAAAACTGTTAAAATATTTTAAAGATAGTAATGGAAATTAGAAAATTATAATTAATTTTTTAGATTTTTTTTAAAATAAAGCAGACATATTAATTTGCATGTAGTGATTACTATACATTATTTTCCACATTTAATAACATCATTGATATCACTCATAAGCACCACATTAAATGACAATATGTGTTTCTATTCCCCTATGTTCACCAGTTTTATTTCTTTCCTAATGGTCGACGATATTTATTCAAAGTAATTATTAATTGTTAATTATTAGTTTGCAACTGATATGCGATATTTATTCAACGCTGTCGATATTTATTCACTTATTCGATTACAAATTACAATAGTATAACAAAATTTATTGTCATTATTCACCCATGCAGTTTCTATTCCCTTATGAATTTTCCTTTATTGTTATTTTTCCACTATGTATTTTTGTATTTCATTGTTCACATTAATTACTCTTAAATCTCGAGAGTAATTCTCTCCAAAACTGTTATTATTCCATAATTATACACAATTTATATAAATGATCATTTTTAGTACTTGAAAAGTTTGTCTATATGTAAAAAGAAAAGAAAACAAAATGTTAAAATTTATGACCTTTTATTATCTTTAATTAACATATACGATACATTTGAGAGATAATTAAAAAAATTATGGTGTCATTTTTTAATAAAAAATTATGGTGTCATTTTTTAATAAATATATAACATATGTAATGATTAATAAATTCAATAAAAATATAAGATAAAAAAATTGTATTCATAGTATATTTTAATTTGATAACAATAAAGTTTTGTTTTTATCATAACATAGACTCAAATATAAAAGAATATATTAAGTTAATTTCCATGAAAAGTTGCACATCTCTTTTTAGAACAATGAAGAAACATTGTATTCTTGACATTTGAATTATTTAAAGACACATAATCAAATATCAAATATGAGGAGAAAACTTTAATGAAATAAACATATATAGATTGACAATGTTGAAGGAGAAATGAAGAAAAAAATTGGAGGGAAAATAATGATTGTGGTGATGACACATGTTATGGCTAATGTGAGAAGGACTTAGTTTTCTTATATAGTATATAGATTAGTAGTTAGACTATTTAATTCCAATTCTAATATCATTAGTAAAAACAATTATTATTATGAGAACAATTACTATATATTATTACTTTTTTTTTCTTCTTCTTGTATTTTCACAATTTGTATATATACTATTTATCTTTAGGCAACTACAGTGTGGGTCCGAACAAGGCAATAAAGGTCCCATTCCCATGCAAATGCAACAATGGGACGGGTCTATCGGACCAGGTTCCGGTGTACACCATAAAGACCGGAGATACTTTATATGACATAGCCACCACCGTTTTTGCAGGCTTGGTCAAGTATCCCAAGATCCAGGTTAATATTTCACTACTACTTACTAATAATTACTTCATTTCTTTTTATTATTATCGTCATTACACTTACATATCTTAAGTTTTACTAAAGTTATATAAATCATTTATCTCTTTTTTATACATACACAAATCACCCCTATTTATACATTACACTTATAAATCACCATTTACATTCTATAATTATTTGTTAAAAACTTTATCCGTAGAAGGTAGAACCTTAAACGTCGCATGTTTGTAGAATATTGAAAAAGGTATAAAAAAAAATTTCAAATTTCAAAAAAAATCACTTTTTTTAAAAGTGTTTTTAAATGATTTTAAAATTGCTATTCTAAAAGGTGATTTTAAAAAATGTTCTATTGAAATTGTGATTTTTAAAATAATGATTTTCTTCGATAATGTTTTTAGTTTCAATAAAAAATTCAAATGAATTGGATATTCATCTATCCAAATCCATAAAAATGGAGTCGTGAATGGATTGAATTAAATTTGGATATGGATGAATTGAATAACTTCAAATTTTGTTTAAATGAATTTATATGGATTGATGAATTGTTTTCCATCTATCCATTAGCATCAAACTCCATATTCATCCATTTGCTACCCTTAATTGACTCGTATATTATCCATTACCCTTAATTTGTGTGGTAATTCTAATTTGTGTGAATTATAGGAGGTGAACAATATAAGTGATGGAAATACAATACATGTTGGGGATAAGTTATGGATCCCATTGCCATGTAGTTGTGATGAGGTTGGTGGAGTGAGTGTGGTTCATTATGGGCACCTTGTGGAGTTAGGAAATAGTATTGAAGGGATTGCTGAAGAATATGGAACTACACAACAAATACTTCTAACCCTTAATGGGATTACTGACCCTAAGACCCTTCAAGCTGGTCAACTTCTTCATGTTCCCCTTAAAGGTACTATTACTATATTCTTTCATTTAATTCACCATTCTTTTGTTTCCTTACTCATTCAAACATTTCTTCTTAATTTCATATGTATGTGGTCATAATATTTTTTATTAATTTTGATGTCTAGTAATAGTAATAGTGGAAAAATGTATGTATTGATTGTCATTGCTTTATTTATCACTGATATTTAATTATTATTATTATTGTCTTTTAAATACAAATAATACAAATGAGTAGTTGATAAAGTATTAATTGTTGTATAAATCTTAGATATTAAACTCTTATTCATATACCATCCGTTTTTAGTATATAATTAATCCCTTTCGAGATGTATGGATGTCATTCCTAACAAGTGTCACTCCTAAAAATCGAACCTGATCTTTTGGTTATCCCAGAAATCTAGAGTGACCTTACACCACTAAATGAATACCTTGTTGGTAATGTTAATCCATAATGTCATTGAGCATTAATTTTTACAAAATAAAAGTGTCTTTGTTTATATAATATTAGTCAATTAATCCATTTTGAAGGTTTATGGTGGTACCCTCTTAACAAATGTCGAATCTGATAACGATATTTGATCTTTTGGTTGAAATGATTTATATAGATTCAGTACAACCTTACAATAATCACCAATATCTTTTTGGTAAATAAAAATATTATAATTCATCTGCAACAATCTTTCTTGTATCAGCTTGTTCTTCAAATGTAAGGAATGACTCATTGGATTACCCTTTGCTTGTTGCAAATGCTAGTTACATCTACACTGCTCATAACTGCATCAAATGCATGTGTGATTCTACCAACAACTTCAAGTCAGTACCTTCCATTGTTCCTTAATTTTTACAAATTCTTAACTATATATCAATTAACTTATATATATATATATATATCACTCTTTTAAGTTTGGAGAAATTCTTGTAATGAAAATATATGATGTATATTTGGTTGTTATGTATGTTTAGATTAGAATGTGAGGAATCATCAGAATTGAAACCAACGAATTGGTCTATTTGTCCAACTACTCAATGTTCAAGCAATGTATACATTGGAAACATTACTGCTACAGATTCATGCAATCAAACAACATGTGACTATGCTGGTTATACCTCTAATAATATCTCTACAGTTCTTGCAACTCACAACACTTGTGCTGCAGGTTAGTGAAATTGGACTCTATATTTTGTGTTTGGAAGAGTTTAGAAAGAGCTTATTTGAACTTATAAGGATTGTTTGTGTAAATAAGTTTATGAAATTAGATTATGTGTCTGTTTGGTAACTCATCTTTTTTTTTCTATAAGTAATGGTATCCCCAACTCTATGAGTAAGAAACAAATCTCTCACGGGGTGTGTAACTACACCTCCCAATAAGTGTCGCCCCTAGGAACCGAATTGTTGAAAAATAAGTCTCACATTGAGTACCTCATTGTCTCAAGAATGGTTTAAATATCTGTTGAGCTACTCCCATCATTGTCAATTGGTTTTGAGATGAAACTTTAACATGGTATCAGAGCCAAAACCCAACTTCTTTCATGTTGTCATGGGCCAAAAGATGCCCTTACTTATGAATAAGAGTAATCCTTCGCCTCGTCCGATAAACTTATACTATTAAACCAACGCCTTGCTGGTAGTGTTATTATTTGACCAAATATAAGTAGTCTTGTTTGGGCATGAATGATTTTTGAAAAAACATATGACTCATAAGTCATTATTGGATAAGTGAATTTAAACTTATCAACCATCCAATTCAATGAATTATCTTACCAGCTAGCTTTTTAGCTAATTGTACCAAGTAGAACTTAAGAGATTCTTTAAACTCTTTTTAGCTTAGTTCAATATGGTTATTAGATAAGTTTAAGAAAACAAGTTTTTGAAGCTAATTCTGGCTCTTAATTAGTAACATTTAATAATATGCTAATATGTTTCTGATTATTTTACAAACAGCACCAAATGGTTCGGGTCCAAGTTCAGGAGCAACAAGAAGCACCTTACAAGGATGGTTTTGGAGTAATCTTTTCATTGTTATTCACTTAATCTTCTTTTCTATCTATCTTGTGTGGTAAAACAATATGCAGCAACATTTTTATTCTTATTTTGTTTTCTTTTTTAAGGATTAGTCTACTATACTATGTTGTTTTGTTAGTTAAGATAAATTGTTGTGTGATGGAGGGTAGCTTCAACTGAACCACTTTTGTTGTTCCTTTACAACATTTGTAAATGTAACACAATTGGCAGAATAAGTGGAATAATATATGCACCATTATAATCTATACCCTTTTCACCATTCACATTCATCATTCATCATTCATCCAAAACCTTCACTATATATGGACATTATTTGCATTTTGCAACAACAAAAAATTAGTTCCTCAGTCATATTCATATTGTGTGATGGGACAAAAAAATAATAAAATTTTGTAACTACAACTTCAATTATAAATCAATATAATAAGACGTCATATATATAATAAAAATCGAAAAATGAAAAATGTCATTAGTTCAATTTGTGTGAGAAACAATTATTAAATATAACATACATATTCTAAAATAGATTAGTTTCTTAGTCATAATAATGATGAGACAAAAAAATCTTAATAAAGAACTCTTAGAGTATTAAATAACAAGGTCACACCTTAGAAGTATAAGACAAAGTTTGAGTATCATTTGTTAATTTTGGAAGCAATGCTTATTTATATATCATAAGCCTACACTTCATAAATTCACTTCATTGCTCTGATCTCAAATTCCAAATCTAAAACCCACCTTCATCTTCTACAACAACAACAAAATCTCAATTTTACATCAAAGTTTCAATCTTTACCTCTTCCCACAACTCAATTTCATTCCATTTCTTCATTCATCAATGTCACACATTCTACACCAAAGACCTCTTCAAGCCCATTCGGTTAGGAGTTATACATTTAGTAGAATTACAAACTCAATATGGTATTTAAGTCATGAGGTTCTCTCACCTAATGAATTAGTTTTTTGGATCAGACTTTTCTCATGTGCTTAAGTCCGAACACATTTTCTCACTCCTTCTCACTACCTTCTTCTACAAATTCCAAGAGACCCATTTCCCTTTCAACCCCAACAACCCTCCTTGTCCTCTTACTCCTCATGATTGTAATGGGTATCTTATGTCCTTGGGTAGATCTTGTTAAGATTTCATCTCAAAACCAATTGACTATGATAGGAGTAGCCCAACGTGTATTTAAATCATTCCCGAGATAATGAGGTAGGCGATATGAGACTTAATTCACATAAGGGCTTATGCCCCAAAATATGGTTTTGTGAGTTTCAAAAACTTCTCCTTTTTCTTCTACCAAATGGAGTCACTACACATTGGACCAAGCATTGAACTTTGTGGCAAAAAATGGGACTGTGATTGTTTGCATTGTGAGCCAGCCTTACTTACCATTTTTGAATAATTTGTTGATTAGTGTTACTAGACAGAAGAGACATGACATGGTTCTTGTCATAGCTGAGGATTATACTTCATTGGATGAGGTTAATGAGCATTGGCCTGGCCATGCTGTGATCATTCCACATGTGCTTGATGCTGAAAATGCTCATAAGTGTTGTTCTAAGGTTTGTAACTTCTGTCTTTTATGTTGTATCAAGGTAGTTAAGTTTTTACCAGTTTGATTTTATTAATTATATGCTGTGGTGTAGAAAGCACCAATTCTTCAAAATGGTTGTGGCATCTGTTATGGTATTGATACTTCTCATATAACTTCAAAATTGGAAACATGGTTTTAAATTGCGGTTGCGGTCATTGTCATTGCAGTTATTACGTAGTGGATTGCAGCTATTGTGGCACGAACTTTTTTCTGGCTAAGATTTATTTTTGAATATATTGCAGTCCGGTGCAGCCAAATGTGACTGCAATGTGATCCGATGCAGCTGGGTCACCGTTTTGTTGTGGTACCTTTTAATAATCACAATGTGATCCGATGCAACTGTGTCACCGCTTTGTTGTGGTACCTTTTAATAATCACAATGCAATTGTGGGGTGATGTAGTTGCAGCATAACCACAAGCATAATATTGCAACTACATCATATGACGTGTTCCACAGTTTAGAATCTTGGTTGTACACTGCTTAAGTCTTTTTAAGTGAGATACCCCAACAGTTATATAAATGATAGGATCTTATTGTATCTGTAATAACTATTACTGATTATGAAGCATTGATGTCTTTATTATAACATAGGATTTGTGTTTTTAATTTTTTGTTAATATTGTGTTAAATTTAGATGTCATGTTTATGATGTTTAGGATTTTCCATATTTGTGTATCAGTATCTTGTTGTATTTGTATCTGTCATTTCTAGCTTCTGGCTCAAAAATTTGCTTTCATGATGTTGGAGCTTGGATATAATTTGGTAGTGTTAGTCACAGTTAGAATCCAAACATTATTGATCAGTAGCGTGTATCCTGATTAAACTCCATTTTGTGAATCTACAAATGAAATAATCATAGATGTATTTGAACATTGTCAAAAGAGATTCCGTTGAGATATATACCGAGGGACATGCCGATGTCTTATGTCTCATAGTGATCTGTTTGCGAGTTAGGTTTTGAAGGGGAAGGAAGAGATAGAGAAAGCTTCAGAGTCATCTCACAAGTATATTTCTTGTTTGAACAGACCCTATGTTGCGCCCATGAGATTCGTTTTATCTATCCCTTCTAAATATGTGCCACATGCTAGTGTGATTCTGTTTTCGTTTATATATTATTAACTAAATATATAAATGAAGATTGCTAAAGAGGTTTATTACGTTTTCCTTCCACTTTGTATAACCTTCATACACTAAATATACAAATTTACGAGGAGAGCCTATTTATATTAAGATTTTCTGTAACATTCTTTGATCATCTGTGACTTTGTTGTTTCTGAAAAAGTACTATAATGTGTGCCACTATAAGCTTGAAATTAACTAGTTGGGGTATTTTGCTTCTCATAAAGTAGCACATCACATGCTATTATAGGCTTCAGTAAAATTATTATGTTCATGACACAATAGTTTAGCTCATATTAAATGTATACTTCTTTGTGTATCCGAGTATTTCTTCTATCCATGACATTAACTTAACAATGCTAATTGACATTGCTTACAAAGAATAAAGAATGATTTATTCTTAGATTTAAGCCATGAATCTTTTGTTTTAGAAAGTGAAAACTATTTCCATCACAAGAAACTCTTTTACCAATGTGATGCATTATGAATAAGAGAATCCAAAAATCCTTCTATGAGTAGAATGCTAGAAGGAAAAGGACAACTCCATTGGCAGTTGGCACTGGAAAATGCGCATTACACTTCTCATCTTTGTCATTCTAGCCCCAAATGTTCTTCTTCAATGGTTCTAAATCGTTGAGTACATTAACCACAAGATTTGTACCGAAAGGTATACATATATATAACCAGCTTTAAATCATTGAATACATCAGGCACCAAGATTGAGTGGATTTATTTTCTGTAGTATAGAACATCTAATAGCCGACCTCACCTAGTGGGGTAAAGGCTTGGTTGTTGTTGTTGTTGTATAGAACATCTGATATATCGATATTTGTTTTTTCTTCTTTTATGAATTGTTTTCCTATGACTTCCTGCAGGTGGATTTGTATCTTCTGCCACAGGCGGATTATACTTCAAGAACAAAACATGGGTTAAGGAAACTAAAGGTATGCATCTTATAATTCATAACAACTACATGGTTGGTTTTGAGAAGAAGATAAAGCGATTTCGTGACTATGATCATGCAGAAGAGTCCCCTCTAGATTATGATATTTGGCGGATTAAACTAGTTTATCAGCATCAGCTCTGGTTCAAGCATTTAGATTTGGAACATGCTTTCTGATAATTTGCTCATCATGCTTGCTTGGTGGAAATTGTCTGAAGAAATTATAATTTTTTCGGTCAACATGCGCCCTTCCCGGAATGCAGGGTTAGCAAAGATGATATTTTGTTCTCATCTTTGTGAGAAAAAATGTTTTTGGAAATGGCAGATTTTGTTTCAAGGTCCTAAGAAGAAAAGGGTGGTAGATTTCATTTGTTTCTTAGAATTGTACCTTGTGATGATGTACAATAGCTATAAAAAAAGTGATTTGTACCCTGTGAGTAATTGACATTTAAGCTTAGTTTGCTTTTTAGCAATAAAAGAAAATGTAAAGTGAATGCAAGGAGTTAAAATGGTGGATATAAAATGCATAAAAATAGCCATGAATAAAACTATAGACAATGAATCATTAGTTTCTTGGAGTTATATTTTTGTAATGATGTATGGTTTAAATAAAAAATGTGCTTCAACACATCACTCAGCAATATTCAATTAGCATAGGTAGGAGTGGCAAAACGGGCCAGCCCGGCCCTGTCCGACCCGCCTTTGGTCCGCCAAAATATAGGTTGGGTTGGTCCGATCCTTATTGCTAAAAGGGCTCAAAATGTCAGTCCAACCCATATTTGGCAAGGCTACCAGGCCAGCGGGCTAACCCGTTTTTCTTTTTCTTTTCAAAAACACATTTAAATTACACTGATATTTCATGAGTTTTAGTGAAATTATACAAATTATTCCTCCATTTTCTACACTTACAAAAAACCCTTAATTTATAGACATACATTACATTGATCAACCTTCTATGAGATGTGTAATTTTTTAAACAAAAAATGATAAATGTAATTAAGTTAAACAAAATATGATATATGATATAAAAAAACACTAATATGTAAATGTCTTGTATTGTATATGATATAAATTACATTGATAAATAATTTACTCATAAATGTCTTATATATGAATAATAAATTGGTTGCACACGGTATGTAAAATATTCGGTTGGAAAACAATATTAAATTGACTACATTATTCGAATCACATGTAACCTTAAAATGGTAAAACATTATTAATGTTGGCCCGCAGGGCTAGCCTGGCCCGCCCCGCCATGACCCGTCTAAAAAACGGACTTCCAAACCGGGCCGGGTTGAATATAAGCTTTTGGGCTAAAATCTTTAGTCCAGCCCACAAAAAATGTCAATCAAAATAGGCTGGCCCGTCGGGCCAAGCCCATATTGCCATCCCAAAAGCATAGGTAATATAATATATAAATTTGAAGCCAATGGATTATCCTAATCTACAAAAATTTGGTTCCTTGAAGAAAAGAGATATTATGATTATGTGGTGTGGGAGACAGACATTCATGGAAACAGTGTTATCTTGACCTTTGTAGCAGTTTAGTTTTCATATTGACCAGTATCATCTTCAGTACAGTATTGGATTATGACACATGATAAAATATTCCTCTAATGTTCATGATTTCATGTTATTTTTCAATAAAAATAAATAAAAAAATTTAATAAAATTGCAGCCTCATATTCCAGGTCTCACCAGTATTAGTATTAGAAGAGGAATTGAACTCTTTCATATGGTCCATGAAGTGTAAAAAAATTGCTTTCCTAATTGTAGTAAATTAGTAATTGTTCAGCAAGAGATTAAACATGCCCAAATACATCTGTGTAGTTTATTCTACATAAGTTCAAAATAATTTTAACTAATATGTATGATCAATGGTGTACATGTGATCTAAAAACTATAGCAGCAGAAGTGCAAATAATATATATGAAGCTAATAACTTCAAACTAAAGGCAAAAATTATTATATGAGGAATGGTTCCAACCAAATTCCCATCATTGATGATATTTTAGTAATTTAGAGTAAAATGAGTTTATTCCAAAATCAATATTAAAGACTAAATTGAGACTTGGTCTAGGAAAGGAGATTCCTTGTCCCAATATTTTGTTTTATCATGTCTCAATCCAATTAAAAAATAACAATTAATTAATAACAAAAATCATAAAAATATAAAATAGTTTTTTTTATTGCTTGTTAGAATATGATTAGTTTGGGATATGGAGCCATAAGACAATCCATGTTCTGGTGTAGGTTAAACAAATTACCATAATTAACTTAAAAGTTAAAACCAAACAAATGTAGTAATTAATAATACTACAAAGTTACAAACAAAGTCATTGGCACTGCATTTTTTTCATACTCCTAGGTAGGAGCAAAACATTCATATATTAAGTTACCATAATTATTACATACATATAAATGATTATTTGATTTCACAATTCAAGCATCAAGATTCTAAAATGGAAGTGCTAATTGATCAAGTAGAGCAGTAACAGGAGTAGCAAGTCTAGGCTCATAAGCAAAACCATGAAATTCAAACCCATCATTAGCAGTGTAAGGACAAGGTGGAATCCATTGCCATCTCTTCTTTGAAATATCAAACAACAATGCTTTATCTGTTCCTCTTATCATAATAACAATAAACTCTCCATGCCCTACACATTCAAATCCATTCCCATTTTCAAGGTCAGAAAACTGAACATAAAGTTGTTGAGGCATTCTTTCTGACTCCACCCACATGGTTCCACAACTTTGCAAACTCCAAACCCTTAAACTCTTTGGCACATTCAGCTTACTCTTCTCAACAGCTGCAACTAGAAGCAGCTTCCCTTCACACTCAACTAAATTTGGAGATCTTAAAAACCTCCTCATAGGGGCTTGGATTTTGAACCAAGTGTTTGATGAGATTTCATAAGATAAAACACTAAAAGGGCTGCAATTCATGCAGTAGAATTTCCCTTCTGCATGAACCATTCTGCCAGATTCAAGACTAGAAAGCCTTGGAAGAGAAGAGGTAGTTCCCCAAATGGAATAAAACCCACCTCCATCAATGTGAAAAGTTTCAGATGTTAGATTCTTAACTGCATAAGGTGATATCATGTCATCACCAGCAACAGTAACATCAATGCAAGTTGGGGTAATGGTTAAACCAATAGAAGGAAAAAGCCTTGGTATCAAAGTTGGAGGTAGTAATTGAGTTAAAGAACCAAGTATAGGGTTGCAAAGAAGCATGGTTTTTGGACCAGCTTCATCAGAAACCCAACAAAGCAAACCAGAAGAAGAAGAAGCTGGTGAAAAACCAGATGGAACTAAAGCAAAGGAAATTCTATACCATGCCATATCATAAGGATCAAACAAGTACCCTTCACTTGATGAAGCACCAGAACCATGTTCACTGCCACTACAAAAATTGTTAGTGTTGTTCTTGTAAATGTAGCTTTTGCAGGTTTTGTTCTTGAAGAACATGAAGCAATGTCTTCTGGGTGAAACTTGGAGGTAAAGTTCAAGAAAGGTATTGTTATAGAGAAAACCATACCATCTTTTGCATACACAACGGGCTCTGAAGAAAGCTGGTAGAGGAAGAAAAACTAAGATTCTATCAATGAGCCTTTGAGGGAGTTTGCTCCATATTCTGCTGTTCATCCAAGGAGTAGTGTTGAAAGTGCTGCTGGTAGTAGCATTGGTACAACTATCACCACTGAGAGTGAATGTGTAAGCAAAAGGAGAAGTCATAGAAGGGTGAAAACCTTCCATATAAATAGATAAAACTTTCAGGGTTTTCTGTGATACTTTCAGAAAGTAAAACTAGAGAAAGAAATCTAGAAGAGTGTGTGTAGTAGTAGTGTAATACTAGCTAGGGTTGCCTTTAATGTTAAGAAGAAAGGTTATACATGATTTCTTCTTTTGCTACATAATGGTGGAAGTGGAAATGTTTGTAAAATATGGATTTGGAAGAAGAAAGAGGGTGATACAACACAACCAGAAATGGAACAAAGGACAAGTTTCCAAACTAGTGAAAGAAAAACAATGTATTCACTAAAACATAGGTGTTCTTTGGAGGTGGCTTTTGTGTAGCACTTGGTGGGGCTAGGGCTTGTATTTATATATAAGATTTATGACATGTCTTCATTTATATCCAACTTTGTGTATTAATTCAATGAGAAAATTTCATTTAACTAAAAGGAAAAAGGGAGGGATTCATTTACTCCAAGAGTAAGTGGAAAAACCTACTCAACATCATAATCATTCATTTTTTGGGAAATCTAATAATTTGAATTGGTAAGTATATCTAATCCATTAGATTTTTTAAGATTGAATAACTAAGAGATGGATGGAGTAAGTTTTTTTTACATAATACATAAATTTTTTAAGACTTCTTCCATAAGTTTCTTTATACAAATGAAAATAACGATATATAGTAATGTTTTTTTTGTATTATCTTTCCTCAACATTTTGTAAAAAAAATCACTAAATAAGAGCATTTGACTTTCGTATTATCTTTCATGCAATATTGAAATACTACATAAAAATATGATATGAAAATAAAATTAATAAGAATGAGACACTACTTTTCATTTGATGTCTCTCAAGTTGTTTCTTCTGATGGATGCATCTATCATTTCAGTGTTGTTTTGTCAAAGCCGAGGTTGGAAGGACGAAGTTGCAGAAGAAGAGTGAGAAATATGCAATTCATTACAGGGTAACCATGCAAGTACATATTCACATGAGATAATATATTATACATCAAAAGACCTCAAATTGATATTGTATGAGTTTTTTATACTATTTTTATATTATGTATCATTTATATTTTATTATCATTAACTTGACCATTTACAAAAAAATAATATAAATGAATAGTAAATAATATAGTTACTTTATATAAATTTTTACGATTAGATATTACACTTATTATATTAATGATATTCCATATTCACCCAAACCTAACTTTTTGTTTGGTACCCCTAAATTTTTCTCTCTTCACTTTGTGAGGAGAAAATGAGAGGAAGAGAGAATAATGTAATAAAACACACATTTCTCTTCTTTCTCTTCTTATTTTCTCTTATACCAAACAATATAAAGATTATATCTATTTCTCACCTATTTCTTTCTTCACTATCTTTTTCACCTTTTTCTCTCTAACAATAAGCTATTATTACATATATCTGAAATTATGAATACATATATGTATGCCATTTTATCATATAAGTCATCTATAATAAAAAATAAACTATATTTCTTGTATCCAGATATGTATGAGTTGGTGTATGAAATAAAAAAATGAGAATGGTAGAAAGAGAAAGAGTGGTTTGATGAATGAAATGATGAGAAAGAAAATGAGAGTTTGTCAGATGAATACATACGTCCAATCCCATCCAAACTGATGCATGGCAAGGCGTGACCTACCAAAAAGCTATGCAGAATCAGTATCAGAACTTCAACAAGCCCTAACCTACCTCTTACTCCTACTTTTCATTACAATACTTATCTAATATACTTTTAAATTTCACTTTATATCGGATAAAAAGAAATGAGTCAAAGAATTTATATAAAAATGTTAATGAAATTAATGTCTTAAAGTTTTTATTTAATCTATATTATGTTACTTATGACGTTTCACTCTTCATAGCATATAAAATATGATTGGAGATTCCAAGATCATGACCGAGTCTAATAATATAATAATATTATGGTTCGAGGTTTTTCCAATAATTAGGACAACAATTGTGAGAGACCAAATAGTAATTCTAACCATGTCTCTCAACATTTACCCTACCTGTAAATCTAGAATTAGGATTTCTTTGTTAATAGAGAGACAAACATTTCAAAAACAAAGAGAAATAGAATCTTCAATGATATATGTATTCATTTAATTACAATAAAATTATATTTTTACCATTAAAAATAAAGGAAAAATATACATTTGTCTCTACATTTTTACCTACTACATATATTTAAGTTCATTTTTTTTTCTTTCTAACTATTCATTTTGATGTCTGTATGAGTAATAATATTCCTCTTTCTCTTACTTTATTGGGTTTTGTTAAGGGAAGAAAATCTCAGTCAGAAAAGCCCCCACATTTCCCTTCTTCTATCATGCTGTCTTGTATGTGTCAATCTTTCCTATACCATTATAATTTGTCTAAGGATTCAACACTCTATATCAATTTTTGGAAAAAGTAATGATGCTCATGTTAGGAAATTTTTGTCATCCTTCAAGAAACCTCTATTTCTAGAAAAAGTGTAACTAAACATATTTAGCAATTTATGTACACTCCCAAGCAATCCCTACATAGATATCATCACTACTTTTTTTTCTTTTCAGGAAGTCAACAAATGTTTCTTCCCATTTTAATAATGTTTTAGCTTTTTTTAAGCATCACTTTTTTCATATACACATACAAGTATAACCAATTTTGAAAATGATAAGTAAAAATAATTATTGGAGTTAGTTTTTCATAGATTTGGAATAATAATTTGATAATAAAAAAAGTTAAATACAGTTATCATATAGGAATACCAATCATAAAAGTCATATTTAAAAATCTATATTTTGTTTTCTTTCTTGTCTTTTATTTTAGTGAGTAAAGCTATTCTTAGAAAAACAATTGAAGAAAGCTACTATTCCATGTGTGTATACTTCATAAAAAACTATATAAAAAGTAATTATTAAACATATCATAAAAGTTGGGGTGAATGTAGGCCGGGTTGGGACGGGTTAAAACTTGTCTTTACCCGACTATAAATGTTGTTCGGACCATTTTTCTGAACCCAGACCCGACCCTATACCTGAAGTTAACCCAATCTTAAATATTCACAGAATTAGCCTTTAAACCCGGACCTGACCATATACTCGGTTAAATATAACATATACTCATTTTACATAAAGTCTTCTAAATATTATTTATTATTGTGAATATGTAATTTGACATATAAAATAATATATGTGTATATATATTATTAAATATGTATATATGATGAAAAATTAGAGAATCGATGATATTTTCGACCAAAAAAGTATCATTACTCTTTATATATTTGAATAGAGACACATACAAACATCATGAGTCAATTCAACCGTTTATTTGGTATGAATCTCGTCCCTTCGATCATTTATATTTATATATTTTTTATTATGATCATTTATATTTATATTTTTTTCTTATGGATGAAGAGAATAGATATATAGTATTTTTTGAGTAAATTATATTGACATCTTCTAAATTTTAGTAAAATTATATAAATTACTTAATTTTTTGCACATACACAAATCGCTCATAGTTTACATAAATATATTACACTGATTATCTTTGCATAAGAGAGATGAGTGTATTTTTTAAACAAAAAAATGAAGATACGTCGGTGTAATTTACTCTTAATTAGTTAATTATATATTATCTAGGATAAAATGATCATTTTTAATTTTGCTTATAGAATTTAATTATGAAACCACTCTTCTCTTTTATGTATTTAAGCAACGTCTTCTTAAAATTGTAGATGCATTTTATAAGAAACTAAAATTTGTTTTTTTTATAATTTACTTCGTTTTGACACATACTACGTTGTTAAGTATGACAACGGTTATTTCTTTCAACTTCATGTAGAAACTGAAATCCGACTTTTTTGGGACCAACCAACCAATTATCTCTTACTTTATTATTTTTCTAATCATTTTCAGAAATGTATTAATCCCCTACAAATAAATAATGAAATAAGCTCAAATGTTTATTGTTTCTTAGTAATGATATTTTAATATAAAAATTCATAATTTTTAATATTATCAGTTTTTATATATAAAATACAAATTTTTTATTTGAGATAGTTACAATATTAAAATGTCAAAATAATAATAACAGAATAGCAACCAAGATTCATATAAAATTAAAGTATAATATTTATGGACTGATAATGTAAAGATTTATATACACTATTCATTTGTAGTACTTTTATCTAAAAGTTAACGATAATTAAAATAAATGATAGATGATATATTGACAATATAAAACTCTTACATTATAAGTTAATACACATTTTCTCATAAAATGAATGGTTGGATTTCTTTATCATCAGCAATATACGACAGGAAGGGATAATAAAGAAGGGATGATACTATATAATTAGGGGCAGGATCCACTTACTACAAGAGTAAGTGGAAAAAAGCTATTCATCATCTTATCCTTCCAATCTTGGAAAATCCAATGATTTAGATGTACTCACCAATTCAAACCATTAGATTTCCCAAGAATGAATAATCATAATGTGGAGTAGCTTTTTTCCACTTACTCTTGGAGTAAGTGGATCTCTCCCCATATAATTAATCTGTTTTTATAAGGCAAAGTTTAGATGGTGTTTAAACACATTTTGTCTTACTAGTTAGAAGTTTTTAATAATATTTAATAGTTACATTGAATGAGTTAGTTGGGTTGGAAATGCATACTTAGGATTCGGTGTGCAGCGTTGTTAATCTTGGTCGTGGAGACTGTACTATTGGTTGTGCCTTATGAAGTAGAGAAAAAAGGTAGAAGAAAATAGAATGCACTTTGAAATAGGGTAGATGAAATTAATGTAAGTAAACATGAAATGTAACTACCATAAGAAATTAGAGAGAATGAGATAAACTTCATCATCAAGTAGAGAGAAGATTGGGATTAAGATCAAATTGAAAGATAGTTTTGGTCATAGAAGTGTACTTACTATGAAGGATCACATAGGGGAATGCAAATTATTCTGTGGTGGTTACAATTGAAATGTGGTTTTGAGTTATAAAAGTATAATTGCTATGAAGGATAATATAGGAAAATGCAAATTATTTCATGTTGGTAGTTAAAACATGATTCCTTTTATATATTAATATAAATATAGGTTATAGTGGTGGAGTTGTTTAATAATTAAACAACTTATTTATTTTATTATAAATATTATAAATTTATAAATATGAAAATTATTTGATCAAGTTAAAGAAACCTATCAAATTCAAAGTTTAAATTGTTAATGTGTCCTTTTGAATAATGCTTAAATTTATTTTAACTATTTAACTAATCTTGATAAATTTAATTACATGAACGATTAATTATCATACCATACTAATATGAGAATCAATTCTCCGATTTACCGGTTAATATCATCAATATCTTTCTACATTTATAACCATGGTAAAAAGGAAAGAAGGAAGTACTCGGCGGAAGGGTAACAAAAAGTGGTGGGCTATCACTTATTATTTCCTTCTCTCATGTATGCTTTGCTTTGGTTGAATAGAGAAAAAAAATGAGAGAAGTGAGAAAGAGAAGGACGAAAATGATAAATAGAATAGATTATTGTATTGTTTAGTACGAGATAAATAGAAAATAATAAAATGAGAAAAATGTAGATACAAATTTTTGAATTACATAAATATCCATATAAAAAAAATGTAGCTTAAAAACACAAGTATGGGTAATTTTGTCATTTTATACCAAATTAACTCTTGTACCAGACTTTCTTTAGTGAAGAGAAACAATTTTGAGTAAGTCCCATAAGAATCAGACTCCTCTCCATTCTCGGAGATGACAGTTCTGTTAAAATGCATAGAAAAAATGAAATGATACCCTTGAAATTACACTATTCAACAAAATTGTCCTCTCCAGTAATGGAGAGGAGTATGACTCATCCCGTATCACTACATCTCTTTCCTCCCACTTTCTTTGCAAAACCAAACAACCGAAATCTGATGTTTCTTTTCAACTTCGCTCCTCCCATTCTCTTTCTCTTATCTTTCTCCTCAACCAATTTTTTCCCTCATTCCTCAAATGCTCTTATTGCAATCCATAATTACTTATAGGTACATAAATGTAAATAAATCTTATCAAAATCATAGTATCTTGTTAGAAATAGTGATAGAAGAAAATCTAAGCACTCACACCTTCCAACAAGATACTATAGTAATATTTTTGTTCAACCTATTGACTAAGAAGCTCTTCCATAATTATGTTACTGCCATTTTGGACATGCTTCTTCTCCTAGGATGTCCTATAAGACCAAGTGAAAGAACCATTCACTTAGGTAAAAGTGTAATAAATGTTTTAAGTGTATCCACATAGCACAAGTGATACATAGGAACCATTAAAACAACTAACAAAAGTGAAATGTGGTTTTCAAACATTTCTGCAGAAGCAATACTATAGCATATGTTATTATGAACTGTAACATTAATTGCAAGGAAGATTCATTTGGAACAAACACAAATCTGTTGTAAGGCAATGTATGTTACTATATGTGTTATCATATTTCAAATAAATTTAAACCATAATTTTTGCAGAAGAGTATTACTAACTACACAATTTTATACTGACAAAATCTTTATACAAGCATACATTTCAACATCCAATTATATTTGGTCTAATCCCATTTTTTTATGCAATTGCACTGTATTTCTGCCCCCTCACACAAATGTAAGATGAGTGCAGTTAAATGTGACATATCAATAGCGCTCATTACAATGAGCACTTTTAAAAGTCACATATTTAACAGCGCTTAAATGAATGATATTAAAGGTTATATTCAACATTGCTCTTTTAAGCAAGTGCTATTGATTTGAATATATTCAATAACGCTTGCTTAGAAGAGCGGTGTTGAATGTCACGTTTAACAATGCTAATTTAAGCTACAATGATAGGGCAAGTCCTTTCCATTTTTGACAGTTAAAAAAACTACATGTTCACAAAAAGTAGGAAAATACTTAGAATTGAGAGTTTGAGAGACCCACACCTTCAAAAACCCTAAAATATAAGACTTTAATGCAAAGCCTGATAAAGGGTAAGACAATGGAATGCCAATGTACCCAGTTTTGAAGCATAATGTTGCAACTGAAGTTTCAGTTTTGGGGGCATGGATCTACAAGTATTACATATCAGTTGCTTTTGTTTTTCCTAAGGAAAAAGAGGATATATCCTAATCATAGAAAAGTGTTTTGCTAAAGGATGTTAAACTGGACCATAATCCAAAGAACGTGACACATTCCAAGAATGAAAAGCACTCTAATTACAAAGATAAGATAATAGATCACTTAAATAATGCATAAGACAATGAATAGGTATCATCAACACTCCGTTATTGAATATCAGTAGTGACAGTGCAACATAAGCCGTAATCTTCAACCGTAGAAAAGTGTATCAAATCAAGTGTGGCAACAATACCACCAACAATGTGATGGTGTTATGCAGAATACTAAAGCTTTGATCGATACGAAAGCAAAATTAAGTTGCTATTCTTCAACATAGTCCTGGTAACTTACTGTATGGTTATTTTAGTTTCACAATCAAAGTTATCACCATAACAAAACTCGCTAAATAGTAAAATTGAGTTATAAAATGATCATATTTGAAGATGTCATACTATTTCCTTCCTCGGCTGAGCCTCTGCAATTGATAATTGATGCTCCCCCAAGACTTTCTGTTCTTCTTACTCTGAAACAAACAAAATCGAGTTTTTTCTTCACTACTTAGCAAACAAACTACGAGAATCATCGACCTTGAACAAAAGGTGCAGTTTTTTTTCATTAAACAAATATTCATATTACCTGTGATTCCATACACGCAACTAATTGTTCCTTCTGGCGAACACAAGCATCGGCATCGCTATGGCTTGTAGTCATACAATTGAGAAACAAAATCATGTCTTTCATACAAGGTTTCTGAAGTGAACCAAATCTCTTTGAATTGATGAAAAGCCCACCATCTTTTCTTCCCATTATATCCTATAACTTCAAATCCAACAAAGAAAAAATCAATTTTTTTCAGATTTACACATGAATGAATATATAACAAAGATCCATAATTGGATGATTTATATAACAAAAATGGGACCAAATTATTCCAAAAAAAATCTTTTTTTCCCTTTCCACCGAATGAGAGAATCGAGGGGCAATGAATTAAGAAAATAGAGAGAAAGGGTGAAGAAGATTGTTACCTATGAGGTGAATGAACCCTAGCTGCTGCAGAGAGAGTGTTGCAACAATGGTTCAATAGTTTTCTTTCATTTAAAACCCTTTTTCTTTTCTTTTCTTCTTCTTTTTAATTGTTTACTTCTTATTTTATTTAGCAAATATTTAAATAGAATAGATTAAAAATATATTAGGATAGTAAATATAATTGAATAGATACAAAATATAGACTTTCGGTATAAAGATTTATACACAATCAGCGTATAATTTATTATTCATTTGTATTATTTTTTTGAATAACTGATGAATGATGTAGTGATAATATATAAAAATCATATACTATCGATATATACATTTTTTCTCATATATAGGTAGATACAGTATTGCTTGCAGCAAATAAATAAAAATTGGATAAAGAGGTGTGATTCATTTACTCCAATAATAAGTTTTTTAAACTTACTTCATATCTTAACCATCAATTCTAAAAATTCTAATGATTTAGACCTACTCACTAATTTAAACAATTGGATTTCCTTTATATTTAAACTTTCTCGTAAATGAATTCCGTTGTAATATTGTGAATTTTACGTTCTTCGCAACAATATGGTAAAAAACAACATAATCATGAATATGATCCCAATATAAAACCTTTAGACAAATAATTATCATAAAGAATATATAAATGAGAAGAAAATGACAAAAGAGTATCCAAAATTGAAAAATTAATTTAAGATATATTGAAAAATGATAAAAATGTGCAGAACCAAATCAAATAAAAATATGAGTTAAATGGAAATAGATGATGCTTTTATGGCATAGTAGTATTCACATCTAAACTAATCCAAAAAAAATCTCAAATTAAACCAAAAACCCAAAGTTTAAATTTCTCCTAGTTTTTAGACTGATTTTATAAATAACTAATTGGATTTAGATCAAATTTCATATTCATTTATAAAATCAACCCGAAACAAATTGATTAGACATATAAGATTTTATATATTTACTATATTTTATGATTACACATATAACTTATGTTATCACTTTTGCTGTATATCATTAATTGTTGTTGTACTTATTTTATTTGTATATATTATTACTAGAATAGTTCAGAATTTTTACTATTTAAAATACAAATTTAATAACATATCAAACTAGAATAACATATTTATTTCTAAATCAAACCGAACCAAAATTATATGAGACAAAATCATTCATTCATGTTTGTTTAATAATGATTAACTCTTTTATAAAATTATACAATGCAAAATAGTGTATTAATTATGTATAATTGATAATTATTTGTCAAAAGGTTTTATATTGGGTCATAATGATAATCATGATTATTATGTTGTCTTTATTATATTGTTTGAAAGACTATAAAATTCTTGGGATGGCTACTAAAGTGTTTTACCTTATTACTTAGGCAACGCTGCTTAATGAGATAAATATTTGGTTATTAATTGTTATTGTGTTAGAATTCATAATCTATGGGCTATTGGGTGTTATTATATTTAAACTCATAACCTCTAAGTCATAAGACAAACAACTTTACTGTTTTGCCGAATCTCAACCACTCCTTACTATCAATGAATTCAAAAAATATTAATATTTATTTTGGCAGCTTTGCTGACTTATATTTTTTCATGTTGTATATGAAGATTAAATAGTATAGTATTAGTACTTAGTACTTACTCTTAAAAATTAAAAAATGCGTTTAATCCAATTTCAAGTAGATCTAGTGACCAACAAGTAGTGTAAAAGAAGCTTCTTTTGTATCTCCTTCCCTAATTAGAAATTAGAAGTGAAAAGTAATCAAAACAGCTTGCTTCTTAATCCATATAAAAATGATTTATATAAAAATGATTTTTACTTAAAGTGGCTTTTGCCGCAGTGGAAATTTGATATTAGGCAAGGAAGCAAAGTACTTATTTTTTATGTACTACCAAGTACTAAGAGTATTCCTTTATACTAGGTAAAGAACTAGTCTTTTTTAAGGTGTTGGCTGCATGTCCCAACAAGTGTCAGTCACAAAAATCGAACTCTTACCTTTTGCTCATCCCGGGGATAATGCCTACTAACCTAAAATAGCAAGCCAAATATAAGACATAAAGGTAGATAGCATACCTTAAAACTTTGAATATAACTACTATTACTTCATCCAAATTATAGTATGAAATAGAAAGTCAGAAACTGAAGTTGTAAATTTCACTGTCTATAGGGTGTCCCTATAAACTTATTACTAATATAATTATTATCACTATCTTATGTTATTGTTTCATACATATCAATATCAAATAACAGTGATATTTGATGCCTGATTTTGCTATTATCATCCCCAAATTCAATAGCTATATGTATGTAGGACTCCTGTAGCATACTGAGTGTCCATAACATCTATCACTGTGTCGGCTATGAGCCTATGACACTTGCATACACCGAAGAACCTTCGATTATTTGTCTCGGTAAACGAAGTTATAGGTAGTTAAATAAACAACCACAACAATGTGATACTTAGTTTTATATCGAAAGGCGTAATACCGACCTTGCTATTGAATAAGAAACTGCAATATTCACCAACATTTCCACCTGCAACATGTTGAAGTTCCATTTGAAGTTCATCAATGACCTTGGAAACAAACAGCAGGCAGTTAACCTTCTTCCGATGAAAGAGCTTGATTGTTACATCATAATCGATAATCCGGACATCAACCTCGCTGTCTTTCGATTTCCTTGGAAGCCATGATGTCCTTATTTTCCCATCTGGATCACCCAAAGGCTTTATGTTACACCTCTCTGCAGCAACATCTTCTGTTTTATGCCTCTTGCACCTCTCCCTCTCATATCTTTTCTTCTCAACCAATAATTTCAGCTCATTGACAGTTCTAAGAAGCTCTCTTATATACTCAACGGCATCACCTACCACAGAGGCTCTATCAATCTGTGTTAAAACCAAATCCAACCTATAATCTTCATTCATAAGAAATGAAGAGTATATTTTTCAAAAAAGTTTATTGATTTTGTATACCTTAGTAGGGTTTGGGATAAGACTCCTCAAGATTTTGTATTTGCCATTCAATTGCTCTCTTCTTTGCTTCTTGGTTGCAAAATGTTTCGTGCCTTTTCCTTCCTTTTATTTTCCGAGAGAAACTGCACCACTATTGAATTCTAGCACTCCCATTTCCCTCTATCTCATCCACTTCACCGAAAAGAGAACCATTCCTCGAGTTGGTTGGCAAGCTGTATCTGAGGGGGAGAGGCTAAATAGTTCTCTGAAAGGTGTAGGTTGAGGAGGTAGGTCCAAATGAAATAGAGGATCATACAAAATCGACGATGCACTTCTGTTTTTTGATCCTATTGGAAGGTCTCCAAGAAAGGCCATCGAGTTGTGAAAATTTGGTGCCTTGTGAGTCAATTTTGGGATGCAAATGGAAGGATTGGATAGCAAAGATGAAGCTGAGCATTTTGGAGGGTAAGGAGGAGTAGGAGGAGGAGGAGGGTCCAGCATGGAAGAGGAGTTGTAGCTTTGGCTGCAACGCTGCGCCTCAATTCGATGAAATCGTAGTTCATGCCGTTGGTGATTAGCATAGGGCATGTCTTGAAATTCCTGGTGTCCCAAGTTGTTTGGTGACAGGGAAGGACATCAATAACCTCTTGAACCAAATGGTTATCCTTGTTGTTGTAGTTGTAAGAGTTGATCATGTTGTAGTTTGTGCTTACTTTAACGAGAGTATAGAACATTTGTTTCTGACGTGCCCCCTTAGTGGCTAAAGTTTGGTAAGGTTTCTACTTTTAGCTTCAAATTTATGTACATATCCCAGATAATATTTTGGATTTCTTTGGGTTGCACAACTCTACGTAAATTTCATAAATGAATATATATCTAGAGAATGCTATGGTTTAATGTGATTTGGTGTATTTGGACCATAAGGAATGATGTAATATTTAAGGAGAGAAATTTTAGTTATATACATATTATGGATATAATTCAAATTAGATCTTAAGTTTGCTTTACAAATATTGTTGGTTGTAATTCGTTATCTTTTGCACAATGATGCATTGATCCTATTACTTGTATGGACCTATGTTGCAAGTTTTAATCGGGTTGACACCATTGTGCCTTTTTAATATTTTTGCTTATAAAAAAAGAGGTGCTCATATTTAAAGCCAAATGTTGTGGATTTGAGATTCCATAGATGAGAGATTGAGGCCATTTACATATTTGGAGACATCTTCTGATATAGTTAACTCTTCAATGTCACAGAGTTACTGTTTATGGTATTGTGTGCAATCATTAGTGGTGGGTTTGGCATAATTTGAGGAAAGTTGTTATCTTTTAGAAAGGATACACTTTCTGCCATTGTGTTGGGATCAAAAGCAACAATTTTGATCATGCATTTGTGTCCTGTCTTCAGAACTCATTGGTCTTTGTATGCAGTAGTTAGTTAGTTAGACAGACACATTAACAAAACATGGAAATTTTAAATAAACAGAACATACCATAAGAGTGAGTACACAATAATATGCCGATTAAAGCTTGTATATGAACAAAGTGGTAGAGAAAGTAAGATTTTGGATCTACAACATATTAGTTGCTTTTGTTTTTTTCCTAAAAGAGGATATATCCTAATCATAGAAAAGTGTTTTGCTAAAGTATGTTAAACTTGACCATAATCCAAAGAACATAACAACTTTCAAGAATGAAAAGCCCCCTAATTGCAAAGATAAGATAATAGATCATTTAAACAAAGCATAAGATAATGAATATGCATTAGTGCAACATAATGCCATAATCTTCAACCATAGAAAAGAAAGTGTATTCAAAAATCAAGTGTGGCAACAATCTCACCAACAATGTGATGGTGTTATGCAGAATACTAAAGCTTTAATCGATACGAAAGCAAAATTAAGTTGCTATTCTTTAACATAGTCCTGCTATAACTTAGTATATGGTCATTTTAGTTTGACAATCGAAATTATTGTCATAACAAAACTCTCTAAATAGTAAAACTGAGTTATAAAGTGATTCATATGTGAAAATGTCATACTATTTCCTTCCTCGGCTGAGCCTCTGTAGTTGATAATTGATGCTCCCCCAAGACTTTCTATTCTTCTTACTCTAAAGAAACAAAATCAGTTTTTTCTTCATTACTTAGCCCTCGTTAAATGTGACAAAAATTACTAACGGTAATTCTTCATCTACAATGAACAAAATATGCAGTTTTTTCCATTAAACAAATATTCATAGTACCTGTGATTCCATACATGCAACTAATTGTTCCTTATGGCGAGCACAAGCATCGGCATCGTTATGGCTTGTAGTCATACAGTTGAGAAACAAAATCATGTCTTTCATACAAGGTTTCTGAAGTGAACCAAATCTCTTTGAATTGATAAAAAGCCCACCATCTTTTCTTCCCATTATAACCTATAACTTCAAATCCAACACCGAAAAAATCAAATTTTTTTCCAGATTTACACATGAATGAATATGTAACACTAACACAGATCCATAATTAAATGATTCATATAACATAATGGGACCAAATTATTTATAAAAAAATCATCTTTTTCCCCCTTTCCATCGAAGGAGAGAATAGAGGGGCAAGGAATGAAGAAAAGAGAGAGAAAGGATGAAGAAAATTGTTACCTTTGAGGTTATTGAACCCTAGCTGCTGCTGCAGAGAGTATTGCAACAATGGTTCAATATTTTTCTTTCATTTAAAACCCTTTTTCTTTTCTTTTCTTCTTCTTTTAATTGTTTACTTTATTTTATTTAACAAATGTTTAAAAAAAACAATAGAATAGATTAAAAATATACTAGGATAGTAAATATAATTGAATAGATAAAAGTGTAATAATATTAAAGATTTATATTACTTTTTAAATAATCTAATGATTAAAAATAAATAAATAATGGATGGTATAGTGATAATATATGAAAATCATACACTATCAGTATGTATATTTCTTTCTCATATATAAGTAGATATATTATTGCTGGTAGCAAATAAATAAAAATTGGGTATTATTTCATGTAGATATAATGGATGGTATAGTGACATTCGTAAACTTATTTCACATCAATTCTACAAAATCTAATCTTTTATATCTATTCAATAATTTAAATTATTGAATTTCCATTTATTATAAGTTTTATGCATTATCATTTTTATATTCTTTGCAACAATATGGTAAATGACAACATAATCATCACTATGAATATGATCCAATATAAAACCTTTCCACAAATAATTATCATTAAGAATATAAAAAGAGAAGAAAATGACAAAATAATATCTAAAATTGCAAAAATTATTTAAGATATATTGAAAATTGATACAAATTTGCAGAACCAAATCAAAATAAAAATAGGAGTTAAGAAATAGATGATGTTTTTATGGCATAGTAGTATTCACATCTAAACTAATCCAAAAAAAATCTCAAACTAAACCAAAAACCCAAAGTTTAAATTTCTTCTAGTTTTTAGACTGATTTTGTAAATAACCAATTGAATTAGATCAAATTTCATATTCATTTATAAAATCAAACCGAAACAATTTGATTAGACATATAACATTTTATATATTTACTATATTTTATGATTACACATATAACTTGTTATCAATTTTGTTGTATATCATTGATGTACTTATTTTATTTGCATATATTATTACTAGAATAGTTCAGCATTTTTTTCTATATATAATTTTACTCATTGTTTTTGAAGGATTCCATGCCAATTTTCATTGTTAATGATTTTTAAAATTAATTTTAATATTAAATTAGAATTTTTGTTTCACACTTTCACTCATTTGTGAAGATAAAAACAATACATTAAGGAAAAAAAGTACTTTGTTTAGGAAAATGTTTCTTAGATACCATATTTATAGGTGTAGGGGATGATGAAGATAGAGAGGAAAATAAAGAGGTAGATAAAAAGATGTAATGTAAAATGAAGTAAATGAAAACAAACAAAAGGAATACTTGGATGATATTATAGTAGCAAACTTATTTATATCCCTATTTTTGAATCTCCAAATGTATATTATAATTTTTTTTTGTATGTTTGTACTTTGAAATATTAGTAGATTTTTTTACTTCTATTCTAACAAGTATCGTTTACTTATTTATTGAGTTAAAGTTTGTTAAGTTAGATATAGCTATGGGTTTGAAGAATAATTTCATAATTAAGGGCAATGTAGAAAACTACCCTTTTATTTCTTAACCATATTTATAGTTTGGAGAAAATACTTATTAATTTGTATACAATGAGTCCTAGGTTATATGGCAACCTTAAGTTTTTCCATAAAATGTTAATCACAATTGAGTCCTAGATTATATATGATAATCTTAAGTTTTTCCACAACCATTGATGAATAAATGTTTTTTTACAAGAAACAATTCAAGAGAATTGAAATGATGCAGATTTTTTACTATGTAATGAACAATGAATTTAGATTGAGAATGCAAATCACTCAGAAAGTGAAGGCTAGACTAAGTTACTAAAGTTCAAAAAAATGAAGCATAACCAAAAGAATCATACATATTCATGAGTGAAAAGGACAAATAAATAAGAATTAATCTGGACCATAGTCTAGGAATAAGCACTACATTTTGATATTGAAATAATCTGAGTCAAAATGGTGCAACCGTACATAACCATCTTCACCTCCACTTGAAAAACTACACAACAATAAGAAATAAAAGAATGTAAGAAACTGTATCACAAAAATCAAGACAAATAAAAGAAACATAAATAGGGAACAAAGATATGTTATCCCAAATCTATGTCCTATTCAATGATAATGAAACAAAAACAGCAATGATAGTAAAGATTTAAAAACTTTAATTGACATGACATATTTTTATTAGCCTGAGATAACGTATAATGTAACATTTTATCGATACAATTTGAAAATATTATTCAATCACAACAAATGAGTTAATTTACTACATTTAACATAAGATAACAATGGAGTAAAAATTGTTGCATCTACAAATTCCTTTCCATGATAGTTATATAATTCAGAGAACTAATGCAGAACATAAATTATTTGAACAGATAAATTGCTTAGAACAAATTTTAAAGCTCCTTTTAATTTTGATGGGCAATAGAAAAGGAAACATTCATATTTTCATCTCTGTTATGATGAGTATTCAATTAGAACCATGCAGACTAGAAGCCAACATTGTGCGACTCTCACACCGAAAACACGCCGAAAACAAGGCACGGTGCATTAACGTGTCCTTAACCCTTTTACCGAATCCTAGGTGAATCATTATCCTAGCAACAACTAACTAGATAAAGGACCTAGACACATTATCAGGATAACTGGATCATAATCTCAAGATAATGATAACCATCTTAGAACTCATCAGCATAGGGTCAGGGAAGCACTTGATCTTATTCATTAAGGATACAGGCCAAAAAATCAGTTACTTATCTCATCAGCACACTCCCCCAACAACTACTTGATTCAGTAGTAGGGGGCAGAAATGTTCTAAAACCCTTAAATACACCATACACTCTTGACAAGAATATCGCAGATCCCCCACTGGAATCCTTCGATACATAAGTCCTACCTCAAAGTAGATTCAGTCTACACCTATGTCTCAAAATAACTTTGTGTGATCTCGGCACCGAGATCAGTGGTTCAGCTAGGTCACTTTACTATTAATATCAACTCAACTACTAAAATATTTTTCATTCAAGTGATATTTCATGTAAATGTTGATCTACGGGACTACATGTTGAAATTTCTATATTATGCATACATTTACAATCATTGAAATCTTGGGTTTTGATTGATCAATGTAGATGATCCTATCAAGGGGAATGAATTTGGGTTGTTCAAATTTACACCATAAATACACAATAATGCATAGTGAACAGCATAAGGCTAAATGTAGAGATAAACAATTATGTGAAAGAAATGGTGCCTATTCGTTATACATAGTGGATTAGTGGTAATTAACATAATCATGATCGTCAATTTCTCCAGTGACTCAATGAAGGGAAGATTTTAAACGGTAAAATTATGATACAAGTATGCAGCTCAAAAGGGTGATATGAAGAACAAAAAATATACCTTTTCCCGTCAGGGTTGAAGGCCAATGCATTAATTGGCCCAAAATGCCCTTTCACACCTCCAATCTCTTCTTGAAGAATCTAAATAAATGAAAATAAGAATCTGAATACTCACTCATTTAACATCTATACAGGTTGGAAAACTAGAAACGGCACAAGATAATGAAACAACCAAATTTACCTTATCATAGAATTTGGCTTCAAACTTCCCAGCACGATGATCAGTAGTTGTAACAGCTGATGCATCCTGGCCACCTCCAAGTACCACCTATGAACAACACACGGCACAAAATTCATAAAATCATATTATGTCTGGGAATAATGCATGGCCCAACAAATGGAATAAAGAAACTGAAGTAGATAGATGATTTTCTGATTTTCATCTGGCATTAGCAAGTACAAACTATTTCACAGTGAATTTATTTCTTGAAATAGTGAGCAACTGTAAATGATATAATCAAAATGGTGTTCGTTGTTTAGGGGAAATAAATTTGTATGAATGGGAAAAGGGTTTAGGTATATTCTTGACCAGTTTCCTAAATTTATAGTGTGCTTCTGTGCAGGATGCAGATGCAAGTGTATATTGAGTATAGCTTGGGTTGGATTTGCACTTAAGTAGAGATGCTAAATTTATTGTATTTTCCCTCTTTGTTAAACCACCACCCTCTTGTATAAATACTTAAATAGGCAGAGCCTCTGAGGCTAATATACACAAAACATATACTAAGAATACAGTAAACTTCCTCAGTGCTTTCCCTATTGCCCTTTTTCTCACAGAGACATTAATAACATAAATTAGCAATAAAACTACCTACATTGATTATCAAAACACTATTGATATGAATATCATAACATGAGGTTAACTAATTTGCAATGCTTTACTTACATGGCCAAGAAGGGGTGACATTGAAACTGCATTGACTGGGCTTTCTGTCACATATGTCTTGATAAGAGTCATTGTTCTGGTATCCCAAAGCTAACCAGTTGCCAGAAGAAAGGAAAAATCAGTTAGGTGAAAATAAAACAATCTGAGCTTTAACACTCATATGTCAGCAGTAAGATAAGTACAGAATTAAAATTACGATACCCTAGCAGACTTATCGAGGGACCCAGTAAGGAAATGTGAGACATCTTCAGATTTTACAAGCGACGTAATTGTCTTCTTGTGGCCAGATTCTTTGTCTGATTCTTGAAGTAATTTTCCGGTCTGCAAGTTGGAAAAGCAAGCAAATGAATTAACATTGATGGTGATGAATAAAGCGAGAGAGGAAGAATCATGAAAATAACCTCAGCATCCCAAATACGAATAACAGCATCTTCTCCACCACTAATAATGGTTCTGTTGAGGGGTCCCCAAACAGCTCTATTAATTCTTCCATGAGGACCCTTAATGACAAGCACAGATTCTCCAGTCTCTGAGAAGATAAATGAGACAGATGGTTACTAACGTGAACGAAATTGAAGATGGATCAGTATTCAGTAGTAAAGAGTAGTGTGCTTACGATCAGCAGGATCTCCAGCAATGCGCTTGACATGGATTGCAGAAGTCAATTCCATAAACGGATCAGAAGTGATAACCGCAAGCTTATCACCGACGGCAAAATCGACAGACCTAGCAGGGGAATCAAAATTGAAAGTGAATAATTGCTGACCAGTTTTCACACTCCACAGTTTCACCGTCTGGTCCGCACTACCAGTTATCAATCGACCCGAATCTCCTGCATCATTAACCATCAACTCATTAGTCGCTTGCTTGCATAATTAATAATAATGTAACAATAAAATAGGCGGCCTAGTGCACGAGCCTCTCACCCTTCCTCCTACACGAATCACCCTTGGTTTTGTAAATATATTACACTGACTACCCCTGCTATAAAAGTGTAATATTTTAAACAAAAAACATGTTGGGAGTGTAATTAAGTTAAATAAAATATTGTATATTGTGTAACATTTCAAATAGTACAAAAGTCTGTGTTTCTTTATTATTTCTGTGTCAATACAAATACATTAATAATTTCAAAGATATATTTAAATAACTCTTAAACTAATTTGTAACGAGTCAAATAATAAAGACGCACTGAGTCTTATATTATTTGAATTTTTATACACAATATACAATATTTTGTTTAACTTACCTACCCACGCCACACATTTTTGCTTAAAATATAAAACTATAAGTGCTTCGTGTAGGAATGAGGGATTGTTCATGTAAGGACAAAAAAAATATAGTTAGTTTGTGTAATTTCACTAAAACATGTGTAAGTGTAATTTACTCAAAAAAAAAAAAAAAAAAGAACTTGCCTGAGACATCGCAGCACCAAACAGCTCCGTTATGGCCGCGATAAGTGCCCAAGCGTTCGCCATTGTCAGCAAACCAAACAGTAGGGTTGTGGTCCTTAGAACAAGAAAAAAGGAGATCTCCATCAATGTTGTACTTCAGGAATGTTAATGGTCTCTCGTGACCCTTCATTAAAATTGGCCTCATGATTCTTCTCTCTCTCGATTTTGCAATTACCTATAAGGAGACACAAAATTAACCTAACAATTCAGTACTAAATCAAACAAATTGCATTTCAATATTCAAATTTCAAACAGTTCATAATAAATTATGCAAGTAACGCGAAAAGAATCATGATGTGGAAATCGATAAGGCAATATATTATACAACAAAATTAAGATAAGCATCAGATAACCACTCACTGCGTAAGCGGTGAGTGTGGACAGGGAGGCGGCGGCGTTGAGTGAGGCGGTGGCGGGTGGTGGTTGCGAGGCTCTAAATTTTATGGAATTATGGCTACGGTGACCTTTATTATATTTTATTTTTAAATCTATATTTAGTAATATCTAAGATAAATTCTATTTTGGTAAGATAATTGCACTAACATTAACATATTAATCGATTCTCTAATATTAATTTTATATATTTCATTTTAGATAATTATATAAAAATTATAATTTATATAATAGAAAAATATTGTAATATTATTAAAACTTATATTAAAAATTGCACATGTGGTTTGATACTTTATATATATATATATATATATAAAATTAACTTTAATTGATATTTAACGGACAAAACTTATGTAAAATATTATAGGTGCTAGTGGTATAGATGATCTATTAGAAGATGATATGTTGACTTTTTTGTTTACTTTCAATGTCAAAAAATGTTTGATTGTAAATCTAATAAATTTTCCTTCTTTAAAAGTAAACAAAAAGATTAATGTGTCATCATCTAATAAGTCACATGTACTACTAACACATATGGTACTTTACCTAATTTTTGTCATTATGTGTGGTAAACATTATAATAATAGTTAATTAGAAGGGCAAAATAGGCAATAAAATTACATTATATAGATAGTTATAAGATGTTTTGGTTTTATATGTCGTATAGATAGATATATACTATAGATAATAGATGAGAGATAATCATGTTACACCTAAGATTATATGATTTTTTTGTAGAATTATTACAAAATGTTAATGGCAAAATAGAAAAATATAAATTATACTATGGTGATGGTTACACCATGTTTTTGCTTTAAATATAAGATAGAAATAAAATTTTAATATAAAGTACAGTGAATATAAAAATTTATAAACTACACTTAATGCAAAAAAGATATTATAATTATCCAAAATAAAATATATAAAAATTGAATAATTAGTAACATAAAATAAGAGTATAGGCCGACGGTCTCAAAGTGTCTGTTGATACATTAGAATAAATTAAAAAGACGAACACCTTATTGGTTATATATATTGATGATGTAAGAGATTTTTACATTATCAATGTATTATATACTATTCATATTTAATTATTATTAACTTTTAAATAAAAGTAATACAGATCAATGGTAAATGATGCAATGATTGCTACACTATTACTATATAGATATTATGCTCTAATAATTTTAATAAAAATAATATATTATAAAAAGTACATATAATTAACATTTATATATGATTTATGAAGAAAACCATATTTAAACATGATAGTTGTACACTAAAATTAAATTGTTTAATGTTTTAGAATTAAATTTTAGTTTTATAAATTTAGTTGACCGTAGATGTGATTGTAAAAGAGAATTCTGAACATGATTAGTTTTATATTTTAGAAAATAATTTGGGTTAAATTATTGTGTAGGGAGAATATCCAAGTTGGAAGATGTAGACTCATTATAACGTAGGGAACAAAATTGACTTTTAAAAAAAATACTTATGACTACAAAATAGACCTACCCAAAACTGATCCAATTAAGATCAAAATGACATTTTATGTAAAATCATCACATATTTTATGTACTCTATAATTACCTTCCTTTTTTCTTTCAGTTTGGTGCATAGTTTTATATTTTCCTAACATGCATATGTATTGTATTTTTCAATCATAAATCATTTATTTAAGGTGTTTGCTAATTTGCGAATTACTACTTAGTTTACTTGAGAGTCAACTGCTTTATAACCATTTGATAAAAAAAATTGTTCACCAGCTACCATTTCATTGACCTTTTGGAAGTGGGTATGGAGGTTAACGAATTTAATTTAGAAGTCGATATGGGAGAGTACAACTTCCAATTAGTCTGAAGTTGGTGTGGATCACATCGACTTCAGTGTAGAAGTTGATTTGGCTATACCGACTTCTAAACATAACAACCCATAAGTTGTTTCCTGTCATACCGACTTCTAAACATACCAGAAGTCGGTTCCTACCATAATGACATCTAAACATAGCAGTGCATAAGTCGATTTGGGCGATACCGACTTCTGTACTATGTTGAAGTCGTTTCCTACCATGCCGACTTCTAAACATAACAGCTACTCGATCAAGATTTTAATAGTTGGGAATGAAGGAAAATGATCTAACGACTCACAAATTAGTTCGCTTGGAAGCGAACTAAAGTGTAGTTCGCAAGTTAGTCATCCCTCACATCCAATTCAATGTGATGAACGAGAAAACATTACTTGCGCTCGTCTCACCCCGTTAGAATAATATATCAAGACTCATATTCTTTATATCAACACTGAAAACCCACTCCTCCAAAAGGAAAGGTGTCAAATGGAAATAGCCAAATAAAGAAAGCAGACACTAAAAAAGGAAAGGTGTCAAAGCACTTTGGTTGCTTTTAGGCAAAGCAAGCAAAGCATACCTTTCATCTCCTTTTTGTTTTACCTACATTTTCAAGAACCACCAATCTTACAAAGCAATGAAGTTAAGTTTTCATGGCAAATTAAAGTAACAAGTCCCCTTAACTTGAACATAAATTTGTGTTAAAAGTTTTGAAGAGATGGAATGTGGTTTAGTATGATCCTCTCTATTAATGAAGATACAAGTACTTGATTTTACTTGTATTTTTAATTGCAAAAGTATTATTCCATTATATATAAAATGTAAAAATGTCTTATCGTATTATGTTTCTATTTGTTTTTTTGTAATATTTATTTCTCTATTAATGAAGATAATTCTTACTTCGCCCCAAAATGTCCTTCCATATAGTCCATGCATTGCATTTAACATTGAGTCTAGTAAGTGGAACTGTGACACAATGTTTGAAATGTGAATGAACTTCATCCATAAAATGGAAAAGGGACAATTTATGATGATTAGCACTCTTGAACATTTGTACCTTTAACCCAAAATTTTGAAATTATGATCAAAGAGTGTACAAATAGAGCTACCAACAGGACATTATGTGACAAAATCATCTTCGTTTTATTATTCTACCAAGAGTATCTTCTCACTTTTTCACTAAGGAACTAATCTCTTTTGGGGTACGTGATTGTCTCTCCCAACAATTGTCACTCCTAGAAATCGAATTCTTAACCTTTTGGTCTTTATGAAGATCTAGCATAACCTTAAACCACTAAAACGACTTGTTAGTATTTTCTAGTTAAGGTTGTTACTTTCTAATCATAAATGAACAATATAATGTAAGTACTAAGTACTAGTATGCTACCACCACCCAACAAGTGGAAGGAGACAATGAATTGAGACAAGTCCTCAATGGTTTTGCTTCATTTATAAAAGGAAAGTGACAAAGGGTACTATAGGAGTTGCAAGAAAATTATGAGGATACTTTGGGATATTGTGGAATAAGGTTATTGACCCTTCAAACACACTACTTTGGATGCCAAATCTTTGTGAACTTTTTCACTCAAAACAGTGGAAATTGAGGGAAGTTTCTACCTTCTTTTCTTCCGCTCCATTATTGAATGCAGTGAGCAAAGTGAGACAGAAACACCACCAACTGTTGGGTTTATTCAAATGTGAAGTTTCACATTGGATATAAGGAGAGGAGTAGAATAATTTATAAGTAGAAAAGACTCATAGAACTAATGCCTTAAGGTTTTGGTTCAAGACGTGGTGTCTTACTTATGGCTCTCAACTCTTCTCATACCCCGGTAACAATGGAACTCCCCGGTGGTTGGAGGCTCCCCGGTCGCAGTCCGATCGAACAAAAACCTTGTTGCAAATTTGAATCATCATGCCCCTTTCCTCATTGTTTTTTTAATCCAATAGCATATGTGTGAAACATAAATATAACATGAACATAATGATGACTATAACTACAATCTCATATACACATATCCTCATGTTTAAATGATTGGTACATAATCATGGTTTCAATTTCTCAACAATAATATGAACAAAAACTACACTCATATCAAACCAATTTAAGGCCTTACAACTCTAAATTAAACCATTGCAAATGGACCCAAAAAATAAAGGGAAGAAAAACCTGAAAATCTTAACAAAAATTATCATCTCAGCCTAGTTTTTACACCACTTTTGTTACATTGTCTAATGATATAAAATTTTGGGGTCATTCATATTGAAAGGTTTAACCATGTTAACCACTCCTAGTTAAATGGTTTATCATATTACTAACCACAAACTTATACAGCAACAATCATGTGGAAAAAAAACCAGTATGAGAAAATAGAATATGAAACCATAAACCTCTGCATAATCTTCTTCCTTCTTCTATCACTGAATTTACCTGTTAGCAATGGGGTTTGGACCACTAGGAACTTCATGAGCACTATCATTAAAGATCCGATTTCGCCATTGCGACCGAGACTGCGAAGCTCGAGGGTATCCTCTGATTGAACCTTGCACTTGTTCATGAACATTATGAAAGCCTTTGTCACTTTCTCTTAGTGCCATATCAGAATTTTGTGCACTTCCTTCTCTTGCTGAAGCAGCTATCACAATGTTCTTCTTCTTACTACTACTACTACTACTACTACTACTACCCTCTTTGGTAGAAGTTAAAGGAGAGAAGTTGTGTTCTATCACAGCCAAAGTGAAATGAGAAACTAAGAGCAAAGAGAATAAAAACAACAACAAGGTCATGCTAGTGTGAAAGGGTGATGCTACTTCACTAGCCATGCAAAACAAAGTACCTTATAAAAATCATTCAACAAGGGAAAACAATGTTTTGGTATGTGAATATAAAAAGAGAAGGTATAATATAAGTTATGTGATGAAAAATGAGTTAGACTATATATACAAGAGAGTAAGAGAAAGTGTATTGAATATATGAAAAGGGAAAGTAGGGATTGATGAAAAATTCTGCATGGGAATATATTCAGCTTCTTTGTGATGAATGACAATGTGAATGCAATAACAGAATTGGCATCATAATCTAAAGTGGACAAGAAAACACAGAGGTAACTGGAGACAGCAAATAGCATCAATATCTAAGGCAGTTTCCTAGCCAACCACTAGTAATATGTCTGAGAATCTATGTAAAATTTGTTTGTACAAGTAAAAGTTCGGATTATTCAATGTCTCGGTTCGAGGGGATGAGTGAAAGATTTTATAACTGAAAAAGACTAATAGAATTATTGCCTTTAAAGTTTTGGGTTGAAGATGTGATTGCGGCTCTTCAATCTTTCCATATTTGACAATAATAGGACTTTGTGATTCGAGATTCATCAATCGCAGTCGAGTCGAACAATAATATAAATATCTTATTTGATAGGACTTTATCATATAATAATAGGACTTTATCATATAGTTTTTATATCTTATTTGATACATTTTTTCATGTACTATATATTTGCAAAATACTAAGAAAAAATGGCATCTTAGGTTATCTCTATTTTGATAATTCAAGAAATATACATAAAAATACTTATTATGCTGTCACTATTTTGATGCTCAAGAAAAATGCACCACAAATCTAAAATGATGGGGACCATCTTTCAGGTTACTACAAGTTTTGTCTTTTGACTTTGTTGTTATTTTGTTACTATATATGTAGTTATTTACTATATAAGTCCTGTATTTCTATTCACTTAAAACAACTCTAATTTCACTTTCTTTTTTACTTACATTATATCTCATCTTGTAACTCCTAAAATCCTAAGTACTTGATAAAGATTCTCTAAAATTGTAGACCAACTACATATTTTGCAATTGGTGAGAGCAAGAAACAAGATATATAAGTTCATAAATTTTTAAGGATCAATTATTTTTTTCTTCTTTCATTTCTATGTCTCATTCTTTTCCTCTTAGACTACAAATTTAATACCATGAAAATGAAACAAATTTCTAACAATTTGATTGTGATAATTTGAAGTACATGTGTGTGTGAAAGTAGTAATTTTAATGATTTTATGTATTATTAGCATATTTGGAAACAATTATTTCTTATAAAATGATCTTTTATTTCAAAGTGCTTTTGGTTATACGTTGACTTATATATAAAAAAATAAGTTAATTCAAACCCCTAGAAAAATAAACTCTGATAACAAGAGCCAAGCACATATTAAAATTTGTTGGAAGCAAAACAAAGAAATATAGGGGTCAATAAGCATTGAAAAAAGAGTCTAATGTCTATGCATGTGTGGAGTTTTATACGAGTAGGAATTCTCTCAATTAATGGAGAGACAAATGAGGTGTAAAACAATGCAAAATGAAAAATGAAAAGACAATTCAATCTTTTTATTACACTTGTAATGACTTTTTTGTCCTTAAAACCAAGTGTAGTAACCTCACTTGTCTCTCTATTAATGGAGAGGATCTCGACTCGTTTTATATGCACTCAATACATTACCCATCATTCATGATCCATATGTACTTACTATATTTAAGAATCAATGATTATTAAATATGAATTATAGATAATTTACTGACACATTAAAAAATTCTTACATTTTCAGTGCATACATTTTCTCCCTTCGTATTGGTTTGTCAGAACTTCAAGGGTGCAAAGCTAATCCAGAAATAATGGTAGATATGTCTTGGATCAAAATATAAGGCCATTGCTTTTGCTTTTGGCAATTATTTTCAGCTCTCATTTGCACCAAACAATTTCATCCTTGACAAAGGGGTCCTCAAGTACCCATCAACCTCAAACTTCTTTGGTGAAAGCTCCCTATACTTTGCAAACTGCTCTTTGGCCTCATCATTCTTATCAAGCAAACTATAAATCATGCCCCTACAAAAATAAGGCCTGAAATCACCAGGGTCTTCTTTGGTCAACTCTTGATAAATACCCAAAGCTTCATCCACCTTCTTCTGCAAGAATTGTATTTGCGCCATTATCAATTTCACATCCCTCGCTTCCTTCACCTTGTTCTCTTCCTCTGCAACCGTCAAAGCCTGTTCCAGCCTCTTAAGCACTGCTTCCCCTGTTCAGAAACATTGCAAGAGGCCAAATTGAGACTTAAGAGAAACTGGTAAATATGAAACTAAATTTACTTAATAGCAAGTCAATTACATAGCTTATATAGCTAAAAAGTAAACAATCAAGAGAATTAATCTATAAGCTAAGGTCAAAATAGAGTAACTAACTAGTAAGTATTTGGATCAGAAATACAGGACAAGACCCATCACAAGCAACCTATTACTAAAGAGCCCAAACCAAGCATCAGGCAAGCCATTACATCATAAATACAAGGCAAAGCCATCACATATGCTAGCCTCCTTTCTAAGACTCATAAACGGCCAAACACTTAGCGAATATAACAAACCAATTATGCATCTTATATAGCTAACTAGTAAAGAATCAGGCAAATAAATCTAAGCAACTTCTAAATAACGCCAAGGTCAACATAGAGTAACTAACTAGTAAGTATCGCGACCAATAATAAGGGACCAATGCCATAATTAGTAACCTATTACTAAAGGGCCCAAATCATAATTACAACATTCCATTGTTAACCATGCTTACAGCATATCAAATTGACCGAATCACATACACATATTGGATTCATCTTAGAGAAAGTCGTTAATAATAATAACGTAAAAAGTGAAGAAACACATACCCATAATGAGCCTATACCCCATACTTATACCCCGTATCACATATTCGGCAACAATAGCACATAGTGAGCCTCATGCAAACTTGCATTGTAAATACAAGACCAAACCATCATCAATGCTATAACTTCCTTCTAAGGCTCATAAACTGAGTATCCTATCTAAAGCGAGTATTGGATTACACAAACACCATTAAAATGAAATGCTAACTCAACAAACTAATCTAATGTATTTCTTGCTAGCACTAACCATTAATCAACAATTCAACATGGTAACTCAACATACTAATTACACTAACCTTCACCACTTCGGTCCATAAGCAAAGCATTCTCAAACAAAGCCTCGAAAGATAACGGATTCAAAGCAAGAATTTCCTCATACACATTGCGTGCATTTTCAATCTCCCCAATTTCACTCAACAACCTAGCCAAAAGGAATTTCCATTCAGTAACCTCAGGTTGCACCACCACCAACCGTTTCAGTATCTTCAATCCCTCCTCGTCTTCACCGCGCTCTAGCTTCTTCTGCAGCAAGGACTTGAGAGAATCCACCGCTCCCTGATTCGTTTCCAGAAACTCCAAAAGCGGCGAGGCCGATACGGCATCGTTTTCTTCTATTATCTGAGGCTGTTGGGTGAATGTGATGGGAGGTTCTGCTCTAGCGGGAAGGACGGAGAATTTTGCGGCGATAGCGGCGGTAAAGATTGCAGCTCCGGCGAAGGATTTGAGGGTATGGAGAATGGGGTTGGTGGGAGGATTATAGTTGGAGGTGACACGGTGGTGACGTGGAACTGAGAATCGGAGAGTGGTGGAAGAGGATAAAGGAGTGGTGGACATGGTGGTTCCTGTGGAATTAGGGTTCGTAGAAAAGAAGAACAAGGTTGAAGGGATGAAGATAATATGAAAGGGTGTCTTCTTAAGTCGGAAAGTTTGAAATAGTGAATAGATTTAAACAATTAAATTTTTTAATAATTAAGATTTTTAAATTTAGTCCGGAAATAAGTGAATCTATTCTCGCTAATACCGATAAAAATATAACAGGTTATATCAATTATAAAATTTAAATATTCATTGTTATTATATGATTTGAAATGTAAGAGTAAAAGCAATGATTTGCCTTCTCTATATGATTATTTCCCATTCAAATGGGGGTGGTGGGTTGATTAAGTACAATCATCAAAATCATGATAAATAATATAGTATGTTATAAAATTCACCTAAAACACAGTAAATTAATATCATTTATATAAATTAATTATTAGTAAATAAAATATTATTTTGGAATATATATTATTTTTCTTATGATATAGAAGAATTTGTAGAATAATATATTATTTTTTATATTTACATATTTTTGTTCTTCCAAAGTCACATATTTCTATATATCAATATTTTTTATACTTGAACAATTTGTAGCATTTTTTAATTCCAGGAACTAGTCCTCCAAAAAACTAATTCTCATACAATTACATGGGATTATAAGCTAAGTAAACTTAGAATTCCTTGGCTAGCATTATTGTAGTATAAATGATTATTGTTCTAACCCTAATAAATATGTTATTGCTCCCTATTTAAAAGAAGAAAGAAAAATAATTGTGCATGTAACTTTATTTTGACCATTTGAATAATATTAATAACATACTATTTCTAAATTAGTATTTCTAATAATATTATTTGTTTATTTAATTATTGGTACATGGAATTTGTAGTTGAAATATAAGAATGATGAGTAATGAAAAAGTGATATGAATTATTAATATGAGTTTCGAATTTTCGGCATTTCAGTAATGGAATAGTGATGAGATACACCATAGAGATAGAGAATGAAACTGATTTAATGTCATAGTAAAAATTAGTCAAACTCAAATATGAAAAGTCTAAATAATTTATTATATAAACAAAAACTATTACATACAACAAAATAATAATAATCCAAATAATAACTAACAAAATAAATAAAATATAAATAAATTAAAAAAATAAAACCAACTAAATTATAAATAACACAATATTTTATCAATCTAATTATATCTAAAATCTTCCAAAGTTAAAATAGTTGCCATAGAAATATTGATTACTCTCCTATGATATGGAATTATTAAAAGACAAATGGTAAATAATATATTATGTTAGAATTTTTTTGCACAAATAAATTTAAAATGAGCAACAATATATAATACTATTAATTTTTTACTTTAAATAACATAAAAATAAAAAACAAATAGCATGAGTGAAACTACATCCACAAGTAATTTTTTTAATTAGATTACATATCAAATGATTTTTTCCCTCAAGATCAATCCAATCCAATCCTCCATGGTACTATAAAAAATAAAAAAACAAACATTTATCATCTATAAAATATATACGAGCTAATTTTTTATTCATATATAATTATTTTCCTTTAAATTATTTTTGAATAAATAGAATAAAATAATACAATAATTTTAATTTTTAGGATAAAAGATATAAAGAGTTAAAAGTTATAAGGTGCTATATATTAACACATCACGAATATTACATTCTCGTTTGTTTGTTTCTCCAAACCACGCGCCACACCCACGCGCTTCCGTTACTCCTCCATCGTCTCTGTTTCCGATCTGGTTTGTTCAAATTCTCCGTTTTTCTGCGCTATCAAATTTTTTATTTACTATCAATAACGACTTTTCTGTTCAATATGTGTTCCAATTCGCATTCAATTTCTCAAATTGTAGATCTTAATTTTTGTTTTTATTCGGAGAAATCACAAGTAGTAAGAAATCGTAATTTTAATTTGTCAAATGGCAAAGGCTCTATGATCTGTAATTGTTTCAAATTCGAAAGCATTCAGATTGACTTAGATTTGTAATTTTCATGTTGAGGTCAATTTGATATACCATGAAAATTGGGGGTAAATTATGAAATATCCATTGTTGAAAGTTTCACCTCATTTTCTTAAAGGATACCAGATTGATTATGGTTAAGTGTGAGCCTTGGCACAACAATAAGGTGCCTCCTAAATCGTAATGTAGAGATCATTGGTTCAAATCCTGGAAATAACATCTTTATTGGGGGTGCTTGCATTCACCCTCCCCAGACGCACCATTAAGTGGGAGCCTCGTGCAATGCTCGCTTTTTTTGTTGATTATAGTCATGAATGGATAAAATGATATGATGTGTTATGACATGTTTATGAATGAATTGCATTTTACTGTTCAATGCTATTCAATGACTAATACCTATTGCTAGTTAACAGTCTCTTTGTCTTTTGTTGTTTCACTTGTTTATCATCTCCAGTTATACCAAATGGCCAACAGAGCTCCAATTGCTACAAGAAATTCGGCACTTATTGCCATGATTGCGGACGAGGTATTCTCTTTAGAATTTCATTGACATGTTTTAAAATATCATCTTGTGAAAGTTGAAATAACTATTGAGGTACTCATATTTGATATTCATGATTCTCTACCCCTCCAATTTGTAACCTAGAAATTGAGGATGTTTAGTTGGATGATGCTGATATTTTCTTCATGAGATAAGATCGTTGAGTATTTTGTGAAACATAAAAGTTGTCTTGTGCCTATGATCATTTGCCTAAAGGTATTAAAGCAAATAATATAATAATTAGGACCCGTATTGCCTTGTGATTTAATAGGTTAGGCTTACTGTCTTGAATGTTTGGGCTCAGCGGTTAGAAAATCGATGGACTTGAGAGGCTCTTGAGGATATATGTGGGAAAGTCTTGTTTGCAAGGCATAAGATGGGTTAAGGGGTCAAGTTGGTGAAGTTGGGATGCTGTGAGTTATATCTTTGAATTTGGTTGTTCCTTTAATAGTTGAAGCAAGAATTGCTAGGTTTTGAAAAATATATTAATATTGTCAAGTCGTTGCCTAAACTAGCAACATATTTTGTTCTTTAAGCTCTTCTTTTAAAATGCTAATTAGCATCAGTTCCCTGTTCCACTATAGATTTTATTTTTTTTGATTTTTATTCTTTCTATTCTTAATAATTAAGACTTCCTGAAGGCTTATGATGATTTCTTTATTTGACACAGGATACAGTAGTTGGGTTTCTGTTAGCTGGAGTGGGAAATGTTGACATACGTAGGAAGACAAATTACCTCATTGTCGATTCAAGTATGCCACTGGACTCTATTTTACTCGCTGTTCTGTATGCTTATGTTTCAAACTCCCCGAAAGTACAATGTTTTTCTTGCTAAATTTTACATCATGGAGTGACTCCCTGCCTGTTTAGCTACTATCCAGATTGTGATAGACATCCAATAACAAACATGTCAATGTTCTTATAAAGTCCTTCTTTGTTATTAGGTAAATGGTGAAAGTTAGCGGATACATATCATAGACTTAGACACTTCTAAGAATTTTGTATATCATACTCTGGTTGTTAGTAGATATCCTTGAAACTATAAGGTTGAACAGAAGGAAAATCTCAGGAGCCTTAGCGCAACGGTAAGGTTGTTGCTTCATGACCAAGAGACCATGAGTTCAAATCCCGGAAACAACCTCTCTGCTTGCGATAATAAGCTTGTATATATTTATCCTCCCAGACCTCGTTAGATGGGAGCCTCATGCACTAGGTAGCATACAAATTTGTGTAACTACATATCTATATGATATCATCAACTTTTTTGTACCTCTGGTAATGTGAACTTAAAAGAATTAGTTTTCCCACTTATTTTATGTGGTCATTTTGTGTTCATGAATGCATGTTGAAAAAGACCTACAGAAGCCCTTGTTTCGTGAGTAGCTTAGATGGAGAGAAACCCAATAGTAGATGTAGATGGGTATTACAAGTAGAAAAAGTGAGAAAAAAGGGAGAAAAGAGAGTGGAGAGAATTCTCTAGATCTGAAAACTGAATTGTAGTCTGAACTAAATGATGTGATACACATGTGTAAATGATATATAGTGAGAGTGAAGCTTTTATGTACAACTGTTACTTCCAACAACTCCCATCTGTTTCTAACAACCTACTTGTTTTGCTTAATCAGCAAGGAGCAAGGCTACACTATACACTCTAATATACCCCTTCTTATGCTCAAAGTGGGTTTACTAAGGTGAAATAGTCCAACACTGAGTTTAGTAGGCCTGTTGTCTGCTTGTGGTCTGGTACAAATGAAACTCTTTTCTCTTGCAAAGAAAATCTCAAGCTCGATGTGTGTTTCCAAATGAGTAGTCTTATCCTGCCACTTCTCTGTATGGTTGTGGAACCAATGGTGGCAGGAAGATTGGAAGCCATCGCTGAGGATCTTGAAGCTTTAATACCACTTTACAAGTAGAGAAATTGAGAGAAAAGAGGAGAAAGAAGAGAGAGAATTCTTTAGATCTGAAAACTGAACTTAAATGATGTGATGCACAAGTAGTATAAGCTATTTATACTGAGTGAATTTGTTACTTATAGCTGTCACTTCTAACCTACGAAGCACAAATGTCGATAACACAGATACTGATACATTGATACAAATCAACCTAAAAAATTCAAAAAATACTTAAAAGATATATAAACAAAATGTGTCTAAAATTGATACAAATCGGATTCCAGTGCTGCAACCATTTTGAAGTCCCCATGCTGCATAACTTCTAACAAACTTTTACCAGTTTCTAGCAACCTTAACCATCTAGCTTAGAGAGCTGGGAGCTAAGCTACGTGATACACACTAATAAATGGAGACCAAGAAAAACTATAGTAACAAGGTTAAATGGGTTGTCTATGAACATGATTAAATAGGAAATTATGACGTCCTTTGTTCAATGTAGCTGAGCTGACCTAGTTGGAAAAGGCTTGGTTATTAATATTGAAATAAAGTTGATTTTATTTTAAGTTTATGTTTTATCTCCTGGCTTTATTTTTCAGAGACAACTATCAAACAAATTGAGGATGCATTCAAAGAATTCACAGCAAGGGAGGATGTGGCAATTGTGCTGATTAGCCAATATGTAAGTCATATTTCATGGATATGAAAACGGTTGTGGCTGCTGTGCACTTGCATCTCGATTGAGTAAAACCTGTCTGCAATTGTTAATTGCACTTCGTAGGGCCTGAAACATGATTGTATCATTTCCTAAAAGACCCATTAACTTACCCTTATTACAGTTTAACCATGTGTTCTGCATGATAATCAAAGAACATAGAAGGAATCTATTCTTATCAACTACAAAAAACTTAGATGAAAGTTTTGAATGACCAAGTTGCTCAATGAACAATGCTGTACAGGTTTTATTAGACCGACTAATGTGGCAATAACATCATTCATCAATGCCATTATCTCATTAGCTGTCCCACTTTTATTTTTAAAAGTTGTCTTGTTGATTTAATGATGTGAAAATTGCTTCTCACAATCGGAAACGAGATTGAAACTAGAGAATTAAGGAGAAGAGGAAGCATTATGAAAATAACTGCTTGAGAAACCAAGAAGCAATAGAAAGAGGAGTGTTTTCTTATTGAGTGAATGAATTGAAAATACATTGGAGCTTAACTTATATACACTTTCCAATTGAATTAGAGACTTGAAAACTATACATTTTCCATTTATCCTATCACTAAGTTCAGTTAATACATCATCATCTGCGTCAAACTTTCTCTGTTTTTGGACTTGTTTTCGTGCTTGATTCTTCAACAATAGGCTTATACATTGACAAATGTTGCCATGTTATTTGGTTTGCACATTTAATTTAATTGTTAGTTCTTTTTCTGGGTCATTTAAGCATCATGGTTTCCTACCTGAGATTCAACGTTTTTCACGCTCTTTATTGTTGTTTCGGCTATTGCTCCCATGTATCTGCATGTTTTCCACACATTAAAAGATTGTGTACTCTTTCCTTGTGCAGGTTGCGAATATGATAAGGTTTTTGGTTGACAGTTATAACAAGCCCATTCCTGCAATACTCGAAATCCCTTCCAAAGACCATCCTTATGATCCTGCACATGATTCAGTTCTTTCACGAGTGAAGTATCTATTTTCTTCCGAATCAGTGGCATCCGAGAGACGCTAAATCTACCCAGTTTTAGTTGCAGCTTTTTATGGTGTTTATTGTTTTTCTCTCTACAACTGAGTGATTAATGATCTTTTCATAAAATGTATGAATTTCGTGTAGCTTAAATAAGTTGTATCATGTGCTGATATTTTTAAGTTCATGTCCCAGAACTTCAAGATGGGCCAAAGATTTATGTTATCAAGAACAGTTTCATATGAAATATTAGCATGAAATGTATGCTTTATATGATGTACTAGATTTTTTTTATTGATGTTTGCATGTTATGGCATTGTAGAGCTTATGGTTCAGCAAGGCCAAATGCAGTGATTTTAGGATTTTGATAATAGTGTAATTTTAGGATTTTGATTAGAGGACTTAGATTTTTATCCTAACAAATCAAAATCAGAAAGCATTTTGAAGTTGAAGTGACATGATCAAAGTGAACAATGTATATTGTTTAACAGATAACTTAAGTGCAACACTTTATAAGTTAGAATTTAAGTAAACAATGTAGGGTTTAACACTTTCTCGATATGACTTTTTAGAAATACCATTGTCATCCTAGTTGGAGTGGTTTTTTAGAAAGAAAAAATATATTAAAAAGAATATAGTAAAACTCATTTTTCAGTATTTCATGGTGCATTGTTGAACTAGTTCACATTTATTGTTAGTTTGACTATATCAATCTATTTCACAACAAAAAGACTATTTACATAAGCATTTCCCCATAAATAATATGCTATCACTTCCACCAATCATAAATTATAATTAAAACTCATGACTCTTAGTTATCTATGAAAGTTGGAGTACTTAAATGAGTTATAGCATTAAAATAAGATCCCAGTATTTATATACACAGATAAATAGTTATATTCATTTATATTATTATTATTATTATTATTATTATTATTATTATTATTATTATTATTATGAGAATAATGTATCTTTTGGTATAAAGAGATAAATTATCTTCTCCAATCACTAAAATTGTGACATGTGTATCATTTAATCATTTTCTACAAAATATTTCTAAAACTAAATAAAACAATACACATGTCATTCTTTTAATGGCTGTAGGAGGTAAGTTATCTCATAATATAAGAAAACATATTATTCTCCATTATTATTTTGTAGAGAAGAATCGATAATGATTAATATAATACCCATATTTCAATAAGAGGAGAGATTCATTGACTCGAATAGTAAGTTTTTTAAACTTACTTCACATTTTATCCATCAATTATAGGGAAATCCAATGGTTTAAATTAGTGGTTAAATATAAATCATTGGATTTTCCTAGAATTGATGATTAAGATGTGAAATAAATAGTTGAAATGGAAAGTAACAAAAAGTATGGACCACAATAGTATCCTATGATTGGTATCACATGTACCATTTTTAATGTCATAAATATGTTTCAATCCAATTAAAAAATATCATATAATTAAAAATAAAATTAAAAAATATAAAATAATTTTTATTATATTATTTAACTTTAGAGATTTTTTTTTGGGACAAATTGATTTTTGTTATTTGGTAAGTTGGAGCTGTAAACAGAGTTCAAAGACAGGTCTAGTGTTGTGTGTATCTTGTCTTCTCTCTCTCTCTCTCTCTTCATTCATTGAAGTGAGAAACATAAGTACAACTCTAAGGTTCAGCCAAAGTGGTACTTTGCTTAGAGCATAGAGGAAGAACACTGAACACAAATTAAGACTCTTAGTGCATCTAAACTACATTGTATATAATAAAGACTGCATTTTTACTCCAACCCCATTTCTCAAATATGGACTATGAGAGGATCCAAAAGCCTCAGGTTCTTCTCTTTCTCTCTTTCATTCTCCTCATCATTTTTTCTGTGTGTTTTATTTCAAAATTTTATATTTTTACTATATATGTGTTTGTTGGAAAATGAGTATCATCATTATTGGAATTTTTAGTTATATCGAGATTATGAATATGATTTAAATTAGATCTTGGGCATGGTTTACAAATATTGTTTGTTGTAATTCATTATCTTTTGTATAATGGTGCATTGATCCTGTTACTCGTTTGAACCTGTGTTGCAAGTTGTAATCGGGTTGACACCCCTCCGTGCCTTTTTAATATTTTTTATTATAAAAAAAATGATATTTTGAGTTTGATGCTAAATACAAACTCTTTTTTGGTTTGATCTGTTATTTTTCTTTTATGGTCTTTGATTTTATCTTTTGGCCTTGTTGGAACTTGGGTTTCAGGGAGGTGGAGGATTTTCACCAGGAAAATTGAGGAACATGCTATTAGGTATGGAGAAGAGGAGAAAAGAAGAGGAAGAGCTTCATTCTAATTTCACTATGAGATCTCAGAATTATGACATTGATGAATCTGGTATCATAGTTCATGTGATTCTTATGGTTTCCTTCAAAATATAGTGATAAGGTTGAGAATTAGTAAATCTAAGATGTTGAGTTTCTAAGAATGTAAGATTTGACTTAGTGTGATTTCTTATTCACCATCATGATGCATTTATTTTACTCCCTCATGGTTTTCTCATCAATGTGGTAATTTAGCACTATACTATGATTTACATTAAATGCAACTAAGTAGAACAAAATGAGAAAAGAGAACATGACATTAGTTCATGTATAATGTATTTGTGTATTTAAATAAGATATGGTGAAGTATTTGCTGTTGAACCTTGTGTTTCTTTCATTTGAAGAATTTCAAATGCATACGTGTTTCAACTTTTGATTAGCTTATACTATGATCAGTGTTTTAAATTGTGGTTGCGGTCGCGATTGCAATAACGGTTATGGCTACTGCGATTGCGGTCATTGTGATGCGGATTGCGGATGTTGCGGTGTGAATTATTTTGTTATTCAAACCTTTTTGAATTTGATGCGGCCTAATGTGGTATGATGCGGCCGGATGCGGTACAAATGCGGTCCGATGCAGTTGCGTTGCGGCCGATGCGGCCGCATTATTGTGATTCGGAGTCACACCACAATTGCGGTGTGATGATGTGGTTGCGGCGGTCACCACAACTGCAATATTGCGGCCGCATCAGGTGATGCATTCCACAATTTAAACGGAGGGCTGGAATTTCCGATAGGTTTGATTTTATAAGACATATCTGTTACAGGTGGCAGCGGTTTAGATCATTGTAAAGATGTAGATGTTGTGAGTGTTCTTCCTGATTGTTCAACTTCTGCTATATCTCGCACCTTCAGCGCAGACGCTGTTGGTGGCGGTGACCGCATTGTGAAGGATGATGCAACATTAGCTTCAAGGCATAGAATCTTAGAAGACCCTTCTTTGGATTATGATAGTGGGCATGATAATATGAACATTTCTTCACCAATGTTTGAATTTCAAAAGGCCGAGCGTGCTCCGCCGAGAGTTCCCGTGCGACCATTCTCAAAACCAGCACCATCTAAGTGGGATGATGCACAAAAGTGGATAGCAAGTCCAACATCAAACAGGCCAAAAATAGGACAGACCCAAGGACAAGTAGGACCACGTAAAGTTGGTAGTCTTAGTTATGGAAGCCGACAATCTTCAATGAAGGTCGTTGTTGAAGTTCCAGATCCAAGAGAAATTGTGTTAGATGAACCACATACCAAGCAAATTGATACCAACCAAACTAAGATGGAAAGTGGAGTACAAAAGGTTGTGAATTGGGACGATGACCCCTATGCAATTGAAAATTCTTATGGTAAGCTTTGGATGTTTATAGTTTTGGACGTCTTTACGGTGGTCAAAATATGTATTATTAAATTTTTATGCCATTTTTTGGGTGCAAATTTATGTGGTCATTTTTTAAATTACTTTCAGCTTGTCTAGTTGATGCAGGCTCTGCAATTTAGATCACACAAGCTTAAAGATCCAAATCCATTTTTTTCGTTTTTCTGAAATTTGATTTAGATTTGATATTAGACCTGCCACCTGATTTTAATATCACATTGCAATACAATTAGAATTTCGGTAGATAGTGTTGACTTAGTTAATAACTTATTTTCAGGCCTAGAGGTGTTTGTATGAGCATTAGTTTTGTGGGTTTTTTTTTCTTAACTTATTACAGTTGCAGATTTTCTTTTGTTTATGCTTATTTGAGGCTAGTTATTTAACCTGGGCCTTAAGCTATGGATTACGTGCTCGCCATGTTTGACAAATCATGCAGGAATGATGTGATTAGCTATCAAAACTAGAAAATGAATACGAGATATTAAGGATATGAATTGGTTTCCTACAGCAAAATGCGTGAGAATTAAGAAGTTGTAATAGATTACAAACTCAGCTATCTTCAAATGGTTTCGTATAACTAGAAGGTGCTAATAATAAGGACATAGTTGCATTTGAAGCAGTTAAATAATTCATGTCCAGTTTAATGTAGTAATTATAGTTCATATAACTAGCGCTTATTAATTCTTCGCTGCTATCTCATTTCCTTTCCACTATTCGATATTGGCAGTTAATCTCAGTCAGCATAATACATCTATTGCTGTCCAGAGTGCCACGACATTTGTTCCTCCCCCTTCGACGGCTCGGTCTGTATCAATGAGAGATATGGGTACAGAAATGACCCCTATTGCTAGCCAAGAGCCGTCAAGGACCGGTACACCTGTGAGGGATACGACACCAATGCGCAGCCCAAATGCTTCCCAGCCTTCTACTCCCACCAGAACCACTCCAATATCAGCTTTTACCGACCCATCTAGTGACCATCTTAATTCCAACAAGAATGAATTGTCTGAAAAGGAGCTACAAATGAAAACCAGACGAGAAATAATAGCCCTTGGAACGCAACTAGGTAAAACGAACATTGCTGCATGGGCTAGCAAAGAAGAAGAGGATAAGGTTGCATCGACTTCACTGAAAACTAAAACATCCGAACAATCTGCTAAGAGTATCACTGAAGCACGTGCAGCAGCATGGGAGGAGGCTGAGAAGACCAAGTATATGGCCAGGTTAGTTTACTCTATTTATGGACTAGAATGTTGTATTTTCTATTAAATTTATGGTTCCTTTCTTCTATCGCTTTTAGCGATATAAAACCTTTAATATGACTCTACGTAATAGCATAAGGTTTCAGGATAATTATTTCTTGACATGATATTGGATGCCCTCAACACGAGGTAGTGTAAGCTCGTGTATTGCCGTTGCTTCTAAGCCCATAAAACTCTAGGAGCCTGTTACATTTCAAAGATATAAAACCATCAATGTGGCTTCATGTCATACCTTAAGCTTTGTAGGAGTACTGGTTCTTGAATCTTGATGAGTTTCCATTTATATTTTCTCATATATCCATTTATATTTGCAAACAGAATCTGGATTTACCACTATTCTGATGTCCAATGCTATAGAAAGTTATTTTTCTACATTTCCTCAATAACTATCCTTTTGTGAAACTCATGGATTCGCATGGTGTCTCACTAATAAGGTACCCGAGATGTTGAAAAGTTGTGATGTTGTAAACTGCAGAAACAGCACTTAAAATATACAAATTCTTGTTAAGTTTATCACAATGATATAGTCCTTTATAGTGTTCTAAGATACAAAGGGTGATCATTCTTGTTATTATGCACACTTCTAACAGAAACAATGGAACAAATAAAAACGGGCAACAGAAATATTTGAAAACCAATCAAGAACTTTAAGGCCTAAGGATCAGAATTCACTAGTGATGTGTGGAGCTTTTCTGTACTCTGTATGTGATTATCTTCCATAGATTTGTCAGTTCCCTCGTCGTTTGTGTACCTCTTAGACACGGCGACAATAGCTTAAGACTCTTTTTCGCACCCGCGAGTATCGATATTAGTACAGATTTATGAATGTGTTTCTTATTTGTTGCAATATGAAGAAAGGTGAATAAATTTCTCAGTAAATTTGGCCGGACTTTCGAAACACGAGATCTATATTTTATGAGCATCTGACCTATTTGGAAATGTTTGCTCTATATTATGTTAAACTGCTAAATCTATATTTCTTCTGAACCGAAAATTGGGGTGTTAATTGAACAGGTATAGGCGTGAGGAAATGAAAATTCAGGCTTGGGAGAATCATCAGAAAGCAAAAACAGAAGCTAAGATGAGGAAATTTGAGGTATACACTATTATTACTGCTTTTGATGTATGCTCGGATTGTTTCGTTTAATTTTTTAGGACAACCCTTTGGGCAATGTTCTCTAAGAATGGAAGAATATATGTGTCAGACAGCCTAACAGCGGCGAAATTCGCTCTGTCATGATATGAATAACAATGTTCTCTAATCCAGATGTAGCATGATTGTATCTCAGTTTTACAATTGTTTTATACTTTCTTGGAAAATATCTTGCATGGACTAATGGATCTTCCATTTAATGTTGTGCAAAGTGAAACTTGGAGAACAATTTGCTAAAATGTGTTCATGATCCAAAAAAAAGTAAATGATTTTATACAATATGATTATAGTTAATCTTTCAAACCCTATTTTGAATTTGTCTAGCTTCTCATATTGTTCTTTTGTTTGCTCGCAAGTATGCAATGACCGATAAAAGTCTTAGTTGCATCAATAGGATATATATTATTCATGATATGGTCTAGTGGAGGGAATGTGAAGGAAATACGTAAACCATTTTTTCTTTGCATATATGATGCTTGCTCTGAGGGTGAGCCTCGATTGCTGCTTTGTGACCATCACAGATTCAAATCCTTGGAACGGTCTCTATGCTTACGGGAGTTAGGTTGCATACAATTTCCCTGTTAGGCCGTCTTTTTCATGTGATGTTTGCTCTGGTAGTTCTCATTCTTGTATATAAGAGAACAACCTTTGTTTGGTTAATCAATTATCTAGGTAAATCTGTATTCGTAAATCGATTAATAGAATAGTTAATCGATTAAATGGTTATTTGCTTTAGTTAGATAAGCTCTTGTGTAACTGATTGGAGAAAGCTTTAGTCAAATTCCAATTAGTAATAAATTTGCATTTTGCCCCCAAAGAGAAATGTCTCACTACCCTTTCCACATGTTCATGTTTATTTCTTTACCCTTTGTATGATCGCCTAAGCGTTATTCATTTTCATTGTTATAAAAGGGTGTCCCTGAGCTTGAGGCTCCCATCCAGTGGAATCTATCGAGGTTGATGTACTTTTCTTATAGTAAAATGTCATGTTATCCTCCAAAGACACAACTATCGATTAAGTCCGATTAGCACCAAAATGGTGGCTATTGTAAACTTTCGAGACGTATTTGCCGATCCAAGATTTTTGGAAGACTACATGCCATTGCATCTTAGGAGGACTAAGACACATCATTTCCATTGACAAATCATAATATTTTGGTTGCAGGTAGAAGTTGAAAAAATAAGAAGTAAGACACATGATAAGCTCATGAATAAGTTAGCAAGTGTAAGGCACAAAGCTGAGGAAAAGCTAGCAGCAGCAGAAGCTAATAGGAATCATAAAGCTGCAAAAACTGAAGAGCAATCAGAGTATATAAGAAGAACTGGCCATGTTCCTTCTCCATTTTCTTGCTGCAATTGGTGCTCTTAAAAGTAATGCATGTATTTCTCAATGTTGCTTTTTGTTTCTATATGTGTGCAATTCCTTTTGTTGACTCAAGTATGGTGTAAAATGATGCATTGATATGAAGAATAATTACAATTTGGAAGAGTTATCTTTTTTTGTCCAATATTAAACTCTTCTGAAAAGGGTTAGTCTCGGCACAACAATAAGTTTAGTTGTCTTGTGATCTAGAATTCACGATTTCAAATACCTTAAACACCTTTTTACTTGTGATCATTCCTAGATCTCACTAAGTAACCTTGACATTTCTAAAGTCAAGTTGATTTCCCTTGTGCTTTCAAGATTAGATGGTATGAATGTCCTTCTCATTTTTATATCATCCAAAAGTCATTATGTTATATGTCAAAATATAATGTATATATTTTAGTCCTTCATTTAGTTATATTTTACACAATTAGGTGTAAGAGTTTTTAAAAGTTAATAAGAACAACACTAAGATGAATGGACTTAGTGTTATGACAACTATATCATATAGCTAAGAGAAACTAACTAAAAAAAGAGGGAAATCTACTTAGCTTTTTTTTTCATGTACCAATTTGATTCCTGGAAATTAAAAATCTAAATTAGTACTCAATGATCACGATTGTAAGTCAAAATAGTCCTGAAGTATCATAAAACATGCTAGAAATTACTAATTTGATCCACATTTAATATTATTGGGACCATTTTGAGTTTTTTCAAATTTGAGGGACCAAACAGGTATATGAAAATTTTGAAAAACCAAAATATATAGGAAGGGGATCCACTTACTCGAAAATTAAGTTTTTTAAACTTAGTTGATCTAAATCATTGGATTTCCCTAGAATTGATAGCTAAGATGAATAGAGAAATTTTAGATAAAGCTAGTTGATACTTTCAGATCGAGGTAAAAGAACAAAGTAAAATTAGCTGAAAGTTGATAAATTAATTCATTTTCTTTAAATTGATGTAAAAGAAGATGCATGTGTGTTATATATAATTTATCATCATTACAACTATTATTGGTTTTTTTTAGCAAGCATCTTATATAAGCATTGTTCTGTGAACTAAGCATGGTTACAATAGAAATATATTAGATGTAAGCAAATAAGTCAAGATAATTGAAAAACCTTAGACTTAGAGTGAATGCTAATATTATTATCAACTTTCTCATGTTACAAGTCCTTATGCTGATATAGCACAGAGAAAATAATCCATTGATTACATAAAAATATCCATTCAATCTGATTAAAAAAACTATAGTAAAAATTGATTAATACAAGAAAAAGAAACTGATAAATGATACCAACTCAGTTCTACAAGTAAAATTTAAGCAGAAAATGTTGCAGTCAGAGAGAGACCTAGATAAAACTTAGAAGGTCCACTATAACATATTCATATCAAAGAGCAGAAAATGTTGTATCTTTTTTCTGAACTTTTTCTATAATTATGTAAGCATGACACCAATCTTCTTAGCAAAGTCATCTCCATCTTCATCATCAATGTATTCTTCTTGATCTGGATTTTCACCCTCCTCAACTTGTTCATATTCATAGTCCCCCTCATCAACTTGATCAAAGTCATATTCCCCTTCATCCCTTTGATCACCTTCATATTCCTGATCCTCCATGGCTTCATCATAGATCAGTCCTTTCTCGGATGATTGACCGTGAGTTGAATCAATATTAACTGCATTTTTTCCAACTGCATCAGTGGCCTGAGACTTGGATCCTTCTTCATGGTTCTTGACATTCTCTGTGGTCTCGGACAATGATCCGTTTTGTGTCTTTGTGAGAGATTTATGATCCGAGTTGTCGGTCATTTCTGTATTCTTATTCTCTGACGAATTGCCACTCTGGGAGGGTGCACCAGCTCCAACTCCTCTCTTCTCCTTCAGAATTTCACGAAGAGGTTTTGGACCTTCAAACTGAAAACCATCATCAGATTGTTGGTGTTCCCTTAAACCTTTTCTCTTTCCCAGAAACTGTTGGTCCCTGTTTTCGCCGCTCCTCCCATTTTTATGTTCAGAAAGACGTTTTGGCACATAAAAACCATTGGTTCTTTCCCCCATTAGTTCTCTACCCACCGATCGATCCCTGAAGTTTCTCCTCTCACCATCTTGCACCCTTCCTCTAATTCTATCTTGAAGCATTCCTTGATGTGGGGCCGGTAACCTTCCCGATGACAATCTGCTCCCAACTCTTCCTCTGTCAGTTTCCCTCTCTGGGTGACCATCACCACCATTTACTGGAAGTTTGATTCTCCCTCGGAAGCGATTACTGATGGAGCTCTCATTCGAGGGCAACTGGAGCGAATCCTTCCTAGGGAAGTGTCGGTGACTATGTTCCTCGCCATGGCTATCACAAACACAATCATGTGCCACAACAGATTTCAAACCATTACTCTTCCTGCGCTTGGATAAATGAAGTCGGAGATCTGAGACCTCAGCATTGTTAGGACTGTCAGATCTGCGGTGAGTCCTTTCTAAATGGGCTGGGGGCTTTCTGTGTTGCTCCCACATGTATGTCTCTTGTGTGTTATCATATGAGTCATAACCTTGAGGCACACGAAATCTATCTCGGCCAATATCAGCCGCTAAATTATAATCAGCAGAATGACCTAGATCATACTCACTCAAAGAGTCCAAGTTCCTTTCATCCTGACCCCTCGTGTTTCCAAACTCATCTTCTCCATGATAGTAATCAGAATTCCTGAGTTCATCAGCTACAAGAACATCAAACCCAGGAGAGGATTCTCTGAGAAACTCATCACTATCCTTACCATTATGGAAGCTATGATCATCTGGCACATAAGCTTGATGCAGACGACTAGATATGACTACAGTGGGCTCGTTGGTCACCTGTGGAGCACTTATTATCTTAAATTCTGAAGGCTCGTCCTCAAATCCTGTAGATGGTGGTAGCACATGCTTCTTCAACTGAAATTTTTTCTTTTGCTGAGCACTTTCAACTTTTTGGGCAGGTTTTGCTTCAAGTCCTCCAACTGGCTTTGCAACATTTCCTTGGGGAATTTTCCTATCTTGTGTATTCTTTTCAATGCCGCCAAATGGCTTCTTAAAACTCTGAGGCTCAGTTCCTTGACTATTCATCGGGGCCTGGGTAACTGCTTTATTACCAGTATTAGGAATCGGTCCGTGCAAGAAGGCACATCTGTCACCTTTTAAGCAAAGTCCTTTTTGGAAGAAAATGCAAGGGACAGCTGGTTTACTAGAATTATATGGTGCATGTGTTGCAGACGGTGTTGGATGCTGTAACGGTGGCACAGATGGTCCAGCAGCAGCGGCTGGTGGTGTTCCTAATAGGCCATCAAGAGGCTACAAGTGAAAAAAAACAAAATGCAGTTAGCAAAACACAGACAAGGAAACCTAAAACTTAAGAGAAAATGGTTAAAGAATAGTCCACAAACAGACAGTATAAATGTATGCATATAGAGACACTCACCGGATGACGGAATGAGCACTTGGGATTTAAGCAATTGCCGTTTAACCAATACCAGCAATCCCTAGGATTAACCCGAGCATACTCGCTATGCCGATACTCACATTCATTTCCCTGTTCCAATAAAGAGGAAAACAAATCAGAATACCAATGGCAACAGAATCCAGTTTAGAGTTCAAGATATCACACCAACTTTTCGTGTATGACTAGATAACCCGACATTCTTGAAAAATTAGACTTGCGGCAAGAAGCATAAGCAAATCATTGCACTGTAATCCAGTAGAGTACTTAGTATGCACGAGTACAAAGCATTTAAATATTTAATAGTATAAAGTCAATATTCATTCAATAATATGTCTAGATTCAGTATAAATTAGAACTAGAATGGGAATCGACATAAATATGTGTTGCATCACTAGTTCATGAAATCCCTAAAACTGAGGGATTCGGTTTTATAACCTATCAATACAAATCATTGAAAGCAGAGAGGATTTATCTCAAGCAAATTTACATATACTAGGGTTTAATTAATAATTATACAAACAGGTTATTTATTTGAAATGAAGTGTTATGGTATATTAACATATATCAGCTTCAATAATAACTCAGAAAACATAAAAAAATCATAAAAATTAATGTTTTCTTTCAAATGCAACCAAAACATCATCCATAACAATACATAAACCAAAAGAAGAACAAAAAACAACTAATCAAAAGTTTGATTTTTATGGCAATTTTTTTCTAAATGGATCCACACAATTGATCTAATTAAAACACTAAGTAGTAATTTTTCTATAAAAAAGGAAATTTTTTCTTTGTCACCAATCACTAACAAACACAAAATGAACATTAACAGATCCGATCAATAACACAATGATGAATGAGAGAGTAATAAAAAATAACCCATAAAAAAATTAAACAAAATCCCTTAGTTTTTCAAACAAAATTCTCCATACAGATATGTTTCCCCCAATTGAAAAAAATAAAAATCAGAAACCCTAATTTATAAAATTCACAGAACAAGATCCCATTACCCAAAAAAACAAGAAATGGGTTTTTCAATTGAATAGGAAAAAGGTAGGAATCGAGTGAAAAGACGGTACCTTTTTGCATGTAAGAGGAGATGCAAGAAAGTAGACACAATCGGTGTTCCTCTTGAGAGCTTCATCATGTGAAGAAAGTGTAGAAGGAATCTGAATCTGAGGTTGAGATTGTGGTTGTGCTACCATGGTGTGTTTCTTGGTAAAGTTAGAGAGATCGAAATCTTTGTATATTGATCCAAAATATGAGAAGAGAAAGAGTGAAAAGAGAGAGAATGTGATAATGAGAAGAACAAAAAACCTATGATGTTTATGGTACTAATGTTTCCTCATAACATAATATCTTAGCCTTAGTCTATGTGGACTTTTTTTTATTTTATTTTTTCATTATAAAATTTTGAGATTCAAACATTTGACATAGATATTACTATTGTTTTGGGATATAATTCAATGTCAAGGGAAATTTTACACTTTTCATTTTAACATTTTTCCTTTTTCTCATAACAATATTAGAAAATTGTAATGTTTATTGGCTCTTAACCTTTTTCTTCTTATTTTTTCATTTGCATTAGTTTTTTTGTTTAAAAAATCAATGATGATTAAACATGAATAATAAATGATAAACAATAATGTATAAGATTCATACATTGTCAGTACATATATATTTTCCTCGTATTAGAATTGGTTTGTGGTTATTGGGATGAAATCATATGTATCATTCTATCTATGAAAGTATAATGAATGCTTATTGTATTTCAGTGAAGCATAGCACTAATATATACAATGTCAAACTCTTTATTTGAAGGCTTCTTGTTTATCCATCTACTTCTTTAATCACTTATTTAAAAACACTATCTTCTATTTTTTAACAAAATAATTTTACCTCTAGCTCATCCCCTAATTATACATTTCAATATCCAATGATGAAATTGATTATTTTCAAAAAAAAAATAGTGATAGAGACTAGATACATTTAATTTTAAAGAAGGCAATAAACTATGTACTTTTAGATGACCCTCAAATACTAAGGTAAAAATAATAATGTCTTATATCATTTTCAATGTTATTTGTCGAAAGATAACAAAGAATAAGGGACTTGAGAATGTTTTTTGTATGTTCCAATTAGTTACAATATAATAACAACTAACATTTAGTCCTACTAAATAGGGATTCCATTAGTTCGAAAAATGTTAATATTTACTCTGTGTCAAATACTTTGTTTGGAAAAAGATAATGCAAAACATTATATTAGTCCTCTAGACATAATGATGGCTACATTAGTTCTCCAAAGAATATGTTTATCATATAAATCCCTAAAGTTTAGAACAACCTAATAATGTAAATTTTAGTCTTCAAAATATCTATGTGATCAACAAATAAGTTTAGACGAATACGGTGATCATTTTAAACTTTCAAAACTTAGTTAGTACCTAATTTTATGGAGGACTAACTTAACGATCAATGTATCTTTAGAAAATCAAATTGACATTTAAATATTATTAGATCTGTAATAGATTGTAATCAAATTTAAATTTTCTTACCAATCACACTATCTGTGACATAATAAGTGATACAAATTGTAACAAAAGATAATTATTTTTTGTTGTTGATAAACTTAGAACAAGTCATATTAATCATGTCAACTCATCACATTATAAAAGAAAGATCAACTTAGTGTTTTTGTACTAACAACGGTATTTAGGGTGATGAGCTAATTCATTCGGAGTGTGTGATTGTCATTCTCAATAAGTGTCGCTCCCATGAATTGAATTATTGACCTTTTGGTCATCCTGTGAATCTAATGGACCTTATACCACTAGACCGACTTTAGTTTAAAACCAAAGAATGAATGACAACTAGTTGGTGAGAAAATAGGAATGATGTGAAGAGCACCATGAAGAATGTATTGACCATTAATTAACACATGTTTCCTATTCTCACAAAATGCATCATTATGAAAAATTGAATTGGTGTGGTTGTCATAGTGAAGATTAGTAGAGGACATGTGGGTTGCAAATGGGTGTACAAAATCAACATTCATTTTAGTGGCTCTAACACCATAGTAGACGTAGAGAATGAACATAGAATATAAGTCATTAAATATGCGAATCGAGTTTTGAAGAAACTGCTAGAGTTTTAGCAAAAACCATTCTATCTGATTGTATTACATTATACAAAGGAGTTCCTGTTACAAACCAACATGTTCTGAATATTGGGTGTTTTTTTTGGTAACTTAGGAATCTTGTAATTTGACTATTCAAATTTCAAACATGGGTTTTCAAGATAGAAGTTTGAAGTTGAAAATTTGGGGAAATCATTTATCAGAGAGAACCAAGAAATTAAAAGGAAAACCCAGCATGGATATAATAATCTGCAGAAGTAAATATAAAACCTTAGCCAAGAGAAAATGAAAGTAAATTTCTCACCAACTTGCAGCAGTAAAACATTATGATATACAATACAATATATCAGTGTTGGTTCTCCCAAAATGGTTGATCATTGTGTCAAATTGATCAAGCTTGAGAAGCAACCATATATTTTTCTACAGACAGTGCAAATATCACATATATAACACAGCCCAGCAAGCTTGATAATTCATAAAATGTCACATCTTAAAATCTACAAAACTAAAGGGAGAACTTTAAATGCCATGATATATTAGCTTTGTCACTCAACATAGGAAAGACTGAATTCTCTATGTCGTCCTGAAGAGGGAGAAACATCCATGAAAACAGAGAACCGCGAATGGCACCTGAGTCATTTTTCTGCAAGTTCATTCTTTTCAGTGAATTTGGTGATATTGTGTGATACCACGCTTTGGTGGCAGCTTCCTCAAAATGAAAAGGACCAAAGAAGAAGGCAATATTTCCACCAACTGCAGCACAATATGTGAAAAAGGTAAGACCAATAATAGTTTAGAGACCTTGGACAAGCCGAACAAAAAAAACAATTATGTTTGAGATAAAATGCAAAGTAATATTTAAATTAATACCATCTCTCTCTCTCTCTCACTATATATATATATATATATATATATATATATGTAAGTATTTCCAACACAGCACGGGGAAAGTTGCAACTATTGATACCTAAAATCAACGACTGGATTCCTCTCAAATGGAAATCAGAGTACCAATTGCCATTTTTCAGGAGGGAATTTTCTATGTGGTTGAAAAATGCGTCAGGATGTTTCCCCTAACAATGAGTTAGAGGCTTTTGAAACAGCAGTGACCTGATTATCTGATTCACTGATTCCCTTGCCATTTAGGTTTCAGGTAAAAACAATGTTACCAAGAATCAAGGCTCACCTCAAATCACAAGCCAGAAAAGAAAAGTTGAATATAGATAGGTAAATTGAAGGGGGGAAAAAAAGAGAATTTGGCACAGTAAAACACAATTCAGGTAAGGAATGTCAGAGCTTCAACAAGGCTTAAAACAAGATTAACCAGGTGAGCTCAAAATAGAACCAGGCATAGAAATGATAACTTGAACAGGACAACAATAAGCAATAATAGAGAACAAAAGAAGCACAACAAAGGAATACAAGCAAACTCACCAAGTAATATATGAAGTTTAGAATGGAATGGTTCAAGACATCAAGGTCAGCAGCTTTATCAAATGCATTAAAGCACATCTGAGACAACAAAATATGATTAAGCTCAATTAGTAAACCAACCAACAGGACCACTGAGGTTAATAAAGAAAAGGGACTAACCATAACACATCTGACAAAGAAACATGAAAAGCATATTGTGGTCACATAGCCAACCTGCAATATAACAGGTAGGTTAACTCTGGGGCAAAGGAAAGGTGGGCAAGAGCAGCTGGATGTAGTAAAAATAGCCTTGTAAAAATGCATACCTCTTGCAGTTTCTTGCGTCGACCTTTGGATTCAACAGGAAAGCGTTGCAGCATCAAGAATAGTCTGTAAAAAAAACACAGAAAAGACAAAAATTGGATAGGGTCATCAGGATAACAAAGATGTATTCACATGATAAAGATTGAGAGAAAACTCTAGCCCAATTATTTTCACAAAATAACGTGGCATGCTAGTTGATCCTTTTTTCAGTTTCTTAAGCATTCCATAGTCTGTCAAAATCTCCTTATTGACAACCCATTTGGAAATCTAATGCCCCTCAAAAGTCAAACATTTTGTTTGGACAGTACTTAATATGATCAATAGAAATTATTTGCAACAGTTCCACATCATGCTCTCTCCAAACATGTTTTCTGTACAACTCAAGCTCTGAAACCATGACCCATTTATTTCTCCATTGCAAAATAGCTAGTTTCTTGGAGAAGTTGAACTCATTTTCAAGGGTTCTCCTTGCCGTTAAGTATGCGCTAGGATCATATTAAGTTTACGTATCTGGTGTTCTGCATGAGTGTTACAATGCTGTAGCCATCTGACAGGCTCACAGCATGAGAAACATTACTGCATTCTTAGCTCCTTTCTAGTCGTGTTGTTTACTCCCTTGTTTTGTGTGGTACATGCTTAGTGGGTATTATAGCCTAAACCCTGGATGAATTAATTTCATTCCAAATTACATCATATGAAGTTGAAATTTGAAACATAATTACCTTCCCCCATAGAGAAGAAAGCCAAGGGCTGCAAACAAAGAGACCCCTGTAGCAACATATGCACAAAACAAAACCTCCTTAAAGTCATGATTAATAAAATCTATTACTTAACGAAAAATCTACAACAGACAAACCTGCGAAGAACATCTTAGACACGATGACCAGTACACTGACAGGTTTCCACCATAATATCAACCACAGTGCAATCTGACACAAAATCATCAATACATTCAAAACTAGTGAATATGTACTAGTGTCTATTTAAAAAATTGGATAGATATAGATATTATAGAACAAAAGAATTAATGACACAGACAAGTTGAATATATTAAATATTAAAGGTCAATTGCTAAACATCATTTCGAGGCCAATAATGAAATGAAAGATGGAACCACATTAAAAATATATTTTTTATTGATCATGTTAAATCCACAGACCCACCAGGTGGGAATCTCGTGCATTGGGTCGCCCTTTTTAATCCCATAAGTCCACATACGCAGCAAAAGGGATCTATCATTAAGTTTAAATCTTTCAGCTGCAAGAGACAAAAATTCAACTCATCTATGTCTGTTTAGAAAGTTCAAATAGCTGATTTCCAGCAAGCTTTTGATACCACATCCACTATTCCCATGTAATGCTAGAACCTCTAATGCATCATACTTGATCCTGACAATTTTCCTCGGTTACTTAAAATCCCTTCCACAGTGGTTTTTTAAACATAAAAAAATCCAATGCCTTTTAGCCGCATAAAAATAGTGGGTAGTAAGTCTAGCTCACGCGCTCCCCACAATCAAACATGACTCAAATTTTCTTATTACAATCTTAACATTACACTAAAAACTTCATTAAAAAGAAACATTCCCTCCAGACGATGGCATTTGGTAAAATTTCACGCATTCTCTTAGCCTTAGGATACACCAATACAACAAAACAACATACTCCCCCACCAATATTAATGATTAATCTCATGATTTGAGGACTTTCTATGGTCAAGATGATGGAAACAAAATAAAACAATGCTAAATTAATGCACTGGTGGACCTTTCAAATCTGACCAGAGAACTTTGGATCAGTACATAACTTAGATATCCAATTTTTTAAAATAAGGTTGTCATTCTTTCTCTCACAGTCATGTTACTAAATTATTTTACTGGAAATATGATTTTCACCTGAACAATATAAACCACGGCATTGATCATATAGAAACTTGGTCTGAGTCCATCGGTGGATACAGCACGTGCCTGCAACACATTTCAACAACAAAAAATGGTAAGTAATTAGGCCATCAAAGCAACAAAATAAAATGTCATCATTTAAAGAAGAAAGCCATCAAATAAAACTTGCCTGATAATAAATCTCAGCCCAAAAGAGCACCAAAAGCGTGTAAGTCGTAAAGAAAGCAAGACTCGGCATGTCAAGTAAAATATGTTGGACAATCTACAAATAGTAACAACTATGATCATCACATTATTGTATCTATCTATCTATCTATAATTCATTCATTCCATTCCTAAATCCTAACTACCTACATCTGGTTGTAACTTGTGCACATGGCGACGAAAAATGAAAACTGAACATCGAACTGCAAAATTGGAAAGATCATACATTAATCATCAGCAGAATAAACATTCATAGAATTACCATAAAAGGGGAAAATTGAAAGATAAAAGGAAACCTGCATTTACGAAAAAATTGAGAAAGTGAAAGAGCTTCTGCGTTGTCCAACCATATTCTGGAACTCTCAATTGTATTCTGAAAAGTTGAACCTACAAAAAACAATAATGAAAATGAAAACCCTAAAATCGAAGAGGAATGAAGGGAAAGGTTGAAAGAGAGAGAGAGAGAAAGGTTGTGATACGAGAGCGATGACGGCGACGACGGCGTAGAGGGCGGCGAGGAGGTGGAAGATAAGATCCTGACAGAACGGAGAGTCGTTAATATCATGCCACCAATTTGAGAATTCCATTGATGGAAATCAAAACTTTCCTTTTCAATTGAAGAAAGGAGAATATAAGTAATAATCACAAATTGTGAGACACACAAAAATATTTATCATTAATTAAAAGTCAGTAACTATTGAAAAATGAATGAAGAATTATACAAAAAGAGAATAATGTATTTTATGGTATAAGGAAATAAGTTATCTCATTCAGTCACTAAAATCGTGACATGTGTATTATTTAATCATTTTTACAAAAATATTTTTAAAACTAAACAAAACAATACACATGTCATTCTTTTACTGTCTGAATGAGTATGATGAGATACTTTATTATTTTTAGAAGATAGGTTATATTTATCTATTTGATCACTAAAATCATGACAAATGTTGTATCTAATTATTTTTTAAAAACTAAAAGTATAAGATCAATGTTATAATTTTAGTAATTGGATGGAAATAATTTGTATTATATTATGTGAAGATACTTTATTTTATTTAATTGTTTGAATAAATTTGTCATCAAATTAATCTACTAGATATTGATTTGTTATGGATCTAACCATTTTTAAAGAAATTTGTTATTATATTAGTCATTCAAATAATGCATTGCTTGAAAGAAAAATGTCACAACAATATTAAACATTGAAAGGCTAATTTTACCATCAATTGAACCATCTAAAGAAATTTGAGATTGCATTAATCATTCAAATATTAAATCTGTTATTTATTATATTAGTTCCTTGAATATTAAATGATTAAGTCAGTTACATTGAATATATTGACAAATTGTGTACATTTCACTATTTTTGTTATAGTTGAATCATATTTACTTTAACATTAAATTTGAAAATCATTATTTTTTTTAAATCGTTCATGGGTACCATAAAACAATTTTCACATAGCATATATTATAAATGTGAAGTTTATAAAACGTGAGTAGGAATGACGATGGGACGGGGTCGGGTTTGCGCTTACCAAATCCCGAACCTGAAATCGAAAACCCGAATCAGAATTGAGCGGGGTTTTAATTGCTAATACCAAACACGAATCTGAACCCGAAAATACCTCAAATAGTGTAATGAAATAACATCACATTGAATAAAGGTTAGAAGAAAATATCAAATAAAGGTTTTTTCAAATACCTCACATGACTTTTTCAATCAACACTTTTGGCCAATGTTTTATTATTTGTTGCAATGAAAATTTATATCAAATAAAGGTTATAAAAAGATATATTAAAATGCTAATTTATATACACTTTATTAATTGGGACGAGTTCGGGGCGGGTTCGGGGTAGGGTACCACATGTACCAAACCCGAACCCGAAAATTAACATCGGGTAAAACCCGAACCCGAACTCAATAACAACGGATTTTACCCGTTAAATCCGAGTTGAATTCGGACGGGTACCCACATGTTCGATTTTCATTGTCATCCCTAAACGTGAGTAATTTTTTATGAGAAAATGTGTAAGTTCACAATATAAGAGTTTTATATATTGTCATTATATCATTACTCATTTATCTCTAATTATTATTAATACAAATAAATTATGAACAATATATATTGATTATATATAAATTTTTATATTGATGCATAAATATTATTGCATCATTTTTTATAGTGATTTTTAATCTCATTCATATATCAAAACATAGCATTTACATTTTTATAAAAAATGAGAAGGTGGCACAAGAAACTATGCATATTTCCTCCTAGTATCTAGGAATGCACAAATAATCTAATTATATACTAAAATAGTTGTTACATTTAATGTGTTAATCCTGGTGTTTGACTTTGTCATTTAAATCTTTATTTTAATAGCCACAAACTTAATATTTAAATGATCATTATTAGAGGATTAAGTTGTTGGCTTATTTAATCTTTGAAAGCTCGAAGAAAATTCACTTATTCTAAGAGTAAGTGAAAAAACCTATCACACATCTCAATCATCCATTCTTGAAAAATTCAATGGTTTAGATGTACTCATCAATTCAAATCATTGGATTTTCCAATAATAGATGACTATAATAGAAATTTTTTTGATTGACTAAATTGGTGATAAATATAATTTTTAGTTACTAATCTGCTAACAAATTTATTTGGAGGACCAAATTGACTATTAACTCTATTTTTTATTCCAATTTGCTTTGTGGTGCACCTTGTATTTTTAAGCTCTTAATGAGTGTAAGTTATTAAATAATTTAGAATTAATGGTCTCAAACTATCAGTCAAATTCTCTTCATTGATAATTCATTAGTTATTTACAATAATTATGAATTTATTACAAATCAATGATATAGATATGATAGATAGCATTAATCCTCAGCTATAGAATAATTTTTCCAAGCCCAATCCTACCAACAATTATTAATTATAGGAGGATAAATATTTAGCTGGACAAAACTAATTTGTTATGCAAATATATTATTTTTGCATGACATGTTTATAATTATTAATCTATTTGTGTGCTAATATAAAAGGAATTATTGGTTAAACACGTAATTTTGTATTCTCCTCTTTATCCATAATAATAATAGATGCATTGGAGAAAGATTACTTGCCATTACATGAAATAAGAAATTTTGTTAGAAAAAAATGGAAACAATAAAACCAAGGGAAAATTTTCATATAACTTATAGTGGTGTAAGATTTCACTACATCTCATGATTACCAAAAGATCGAACATAAATGTTCGATTCCTGTGAGCGACATTTGTTGGGATGAACAACCACACATCTCTTTTGAGATTAGTTCCTTATACAAAAATGTGAGTAAATACTTTTAATAGTACCAAAATATATTTAGTTTACACGATAAGTATGAAATTATCGAATATCACATGCCATATTTATCATAAAGAAAATATTGTAATAATAACATATAAAATGTGAAAAATCTCAAGACTATATCTTACTCCGTAAAACTATATGCCATTAGATGTCGCGGAAGGAAAACATTTATCAACACATATTCTCTCATTCTCCAAGTGGAAAAAATTAATTCACATCATACTTTTTCATTCTTGGAAAAAATTCAATGATTTGAATTGATGAGTATAACTAAACAATTGAATTTTCCAAAAAATGATGGTTAAGATGGAGTAGGAATGGAGAGGCAAATGAATTTTTAATGTGTATTATAAGGGTAAAGGTGTAATATTCTTTTAAGTAGTAAGGACAAAAGTAACATTGCATCTTCCACTTTTTTGATATATTTGGTATTTGTCTCTCCATTAATGGAGAGGAGTCTTACTTGTTAAGATGTGGAGTAGATTTTTCAGATAAGTGGACCCCTCTCATAACATAATAGTCATTTTCTTCCTGATTTATTCCTAATAAGTGGGTTCACTACATAAATACAATCATATACTCACGAAGAATTCAATGTTTTAGTTTTTACAATAGTTGCTGTTGCCATTGTTCCATGAATTTTATAATAGTTTAAATAAATTAAATTTAATTACCAAAGTTATTCCTATAGCATGGGTTTCAACCAAAATCTCATGTGCATACTCTTTTGTACCATTCTTTTTGTTATTAATAAAAAACAACTATGCAATTAAAAATGCAAATGGTTAACCCAATAAAATGATTGTTTCTTATTACTGAAAATAATTGTTATGTAGAATATTTATCTTTTATGCATGCTTCAAAAATAATTATTTCAGAAAAAAAATAACCAAATATTTTTTTTACCAAATACAAGAAATGGTGCATCATTAGATAGGTGTTCAATACCAAGACAAAAGATAAATCAAATATAAAAAAGCACACTTCTCAAAATAATTGTACTAATTTAATAATTTATAATGTTAGAACTCTTGATAACTATCCATTGTGTAATTTTAATTTTCCAAATTTACTCTTTACTTCTTAATTAATACTAATATTATAATTTATTAATATTTTTTGTTTTTCAGTCACAAAAAATATAACTGTTTTTCAGTTTATATCTACAGTAATTTAATGTTCACTATAATAGGACATTATGACTTCAATAACAACACTCTAAAAATCTAATTTTTTCTCAATTTCATTATCTCAAATAAAAATTATTACTCCGATTATCATATCTATTAATTTATACAATCACTATTAAAAAAATGTTTTGACAAACATTTAATGACAACTTTACATATTAAATTCCAAACATTATATGTTTATTTCTGTGATTATGTCCTAATTATTCACTTCATCTATAAAAATAATTGCGAGTGATTTTCAACTCCAAATTACATAATCTATCACAAATTATTGTATATCATATTTATAACATGCATACTACATTTTACAAATAATAGTATGGTAGATTAATAGACTTATAAGTATTTGTTAACACACTACTTAAATGTATATATATATATATTAATTAGATGTTATATATGCATATAATATATGTATATACTCTATTAAGCCGCTTTCCTATCGTTAGTAAAATGTAGTTCACATGCAATAAATGTTTAATGTAATAAATCGTATTATATGTTGTAATTTGCATATAGTCAATTTGAGTAGTTGTTTAATATTAATGAAGTGATACATATACAATTGTGTTCATCAGAAATATAATAAAACATTAGTGTATAATAACTTTATACTTTTATAGGCTCAATCATGTTCATAATTTAGTTATTCATAAAAAAAACTGCAATATGTCATGCTCCCAAATATAAAAACTGCATCATATAAAAACTGTTATAATAATGTTCACATCATCTCTACCCTGCAGTAAAAACTGTTATACTGCAATATAAAAAATTGCATTATAAAACTGCATCACTTAACAATTTATAGATGAATGAATAATGTATGTAGATATTAAGTTATAAATTATGAATGGTAAAATAGGTATTTAAAAACTATATCATGAGAAGTTATTTTAAGTTTTCATTTTATTAAATAGTATAGATATAAATATAGATATATGATTATTATATTTTAAAATTAAAATAGTATAAAAATTTAAATCATGCATTGGTTAAATATTATAAAAATTTAAATCACGCATTGGTTAAAAATTTATATAATTATCATTTGAGGAATTGAGAAGTCGAATTAAATACACGAGTTTCAGTTGAATCACACCAAGTTGAAAACAATAATTAGAACATAATTTTTAGTTGGATCAATCCATTTTTACTTAAAAACTGTTTCTTTGTCCGAAAATATGTACAGTTTCGTGTATATTTTTTCATTAGTCAAAAAAATATAATATTAATATTAGGGTCACAAGTGATTATATATGGGTAGATTTAGATTTACATTTGGATCCTAAACTATTTAATACATCCATATATAAACTTAATGTATTAATTTCAATTCATCTAATCGATCCATGAATCCATATTAATGGATTGAATTGATGAATATCTTAATTGAAACTAAAAACACTATTGAAAAAATCATTTTTTTAAAATTCAATATTTCAATAAAGCATTTTTAAAATCACATTTTTAAAAAACAATGAATTAAATTCACTATTTTTAGAAAAGCACATTTAAATATCATTTTTTTCGGAAAAAAATGTTTTTTATTAAAGAAACACTTAGGTGATTTTTTTGATCTTTTTACTTTCTTTTTCCAATTTTCTATAAACATTGACGTTGATGTGTAACATTTTTAACAAATATATATGCTATATATTTAAGAATGAGAAACACTATAAATAATTGAGAGTTGAGATATTGAAAAGAAAATATTTTTTTTTTGAGAAATACTACAAATAATGTTTGATTTTTTTCTTTTCGATGTACAAAAAATGATATAAACAAAAGTAATTATTGATTTCTTTCCTAATTTTTCAATATTAATATAATAATTATATATATCTAATTTAATGAGTATGTTTAATTAGTAAACCACCGAATTCAATTATTATACAAGGAGTATGATGATCTAGTTATATTGTCAAACTAGCAAGTGACCCGTGCATTTGCACGTGATGATATTTTGTTATTGTATGATTTAGAACATACATTACATATGCATTCATATGGCTAAACACACACGTTATTTGTACATTTACATGGTTAAAACACACATATTATGTGTGCATTAAGAAGACACATGTGACCTTAGTACTTTACGGGTTTAATGATTTAGTATGACAACTTCGAAAATAACATTTTAATAGATAGAAATGAAATTTAGTAATAAATGGTCATTGAAATAGAAAAGTTGTAATTATATAGTTCGGTTTTTTTTTCTTAAAATAATGGAGACCTAAATTATTTAGGATTAAAACTATTAAAATATTTTAAAGATAGTAGTGGAATTGAGAAAATTATAATTAAATTTTTAGATTTTTTAAAAATAAAGCAGACATACTAATTTGTATGTAGTGATTAGTTGATTACTATACATTATTTTTCACATTTAATAACATCATCGATATCACCCATAAGCACCACATTAAATGACAATAGTCGACGATATTTATTCAAAGTAATTATTAATTGTTAGGCGATATTTATTCAACGCTGTCGATATTTATTCACTTATTCGATTACAAATTACAATAGTATAACAAAATTTATTGGCATTATTCACATATGCAGTTTCTATTCCCTTATGAATTTTCCTTTATTGTTAGTTTTCTACTATGTATTTTTATATTTCATTGTTCACATTAATTACTCTTAAATTCGAGAGTAATTCTCTCCAAAACCGTTATTATTTCATAATTATCTACAATTCATATAAATCATCATTTTAATACTTGAAAAGTTTGTCTAGATGTAAAAAGAAAAGAAAATAAAAGTTATAATTTATGACATTTTATTATCTTTAATTAACTTATACGATACATTTGAGAGATAATTAAGACATTATGGTGTAATTTTTAATAAATATATAACATATGTAATGATTAATAAATTTAATAAAAATATAAGATAAAAAATTGTATTCATAGTATATTTTAATTTCATAACAATAAAATTTTGTTAACATATGTAATGATTAATAAATTCAATAAAAATATAAGATAAAAAAATTGTATTCATAGTATATTTTAATTTGATAACGATAAAATTTTATTTTTACCATAACATAGACTCAAAGATAAAAGAATATATTAAGTTAACTTATATGAAAAGTTGCACATCTCTTTTTAGAATAATGAAAAAACATTGTATTCTTGACATTTGAATTATTGAAAGACACATAATCAAATATCAAATATGAGGAAGAAACTTAAATAAAATGAACATGTATAGATTGACAATATTGGATGGGAAATGAAGGAACAAAAATTGGAGGGAAAAGAATGATTGTGATTGTGATGATGACACATGTCATGACTAATGTGGCAAAGACTTAGTTTTTTTATATAGTATATAGATAAGTGACAAAGAGAGTGATAAAAAAGGAAGGACATATTATTATTATTATATTATAATAATAATATTATTTATAATAATAATGGGTATAAATTAAGAACTGTGCTTTAGTTCTTAGGGTTGGACTTAATTAAAGTAACATATGTGCTAGTGTTATAAATAATGCTTTATTGTAAATCTAATAAATGTCTCTTCTTTGAAAATAAATAAAAAGGTCCACTTGTTATCCTCTAATAGATCACGTGTACCTCTGGTACCTACGTGTCATACTTTTATCAGTTTTTTCTTTCTTCAAAACCATCTTTTTCACTTTTGCATCATCTTATTTTTATTATCAACTTCAATTTTTGTTCCCTTTATGAAACATCGAATATTGTGTTGTTTCTATATCTGAAATTCAAGTAACAGAAAAAACAAAGCAATAAAAAAACCTAGCTGTGTTTTTTGAGCATTCCAAGGTGTACATTTTATTATCCTTATCATCCCTTAATTAATAAATAAATAAATTACAATATTTTTATATTCCTCACTTCTCATATCGTCATTTTCTCAACACAAAAAAATGGGTTCTATTGAAGATGATGCATCGGTTCTAGAACATTCTCTTCTTCAGGTTTATCCCTTTTTTTTAATCTTTGAATTGTAATAAATGAAAATTCAATACTAATTATGATAATAATAAAATGATAAACTGCACTATAAGGGGTAGATGCAAGTATGCAACATCTTTGAATTTAGATCCTCTCGGATTTATCTGCTTTTACTTTAAAATTATATATATTTTTTTTAAATATCGAAGTGTGTAGGGTCCGTTTGCAAGTTGAGTTTCAGATGAAAAAAAAAGAAAAAAATATATTTCATGGCTCTGAAACTTCTTTTTTTTCACTTCGTCCTGTCCAAAACGCAACTCGTAAACAAAACCTGGGGATGTGAATTCAGGCTTCTCCTCTTAATATTCATACCATGCTTATTAGGTGATTTTAGTTGTTTACTATTTGTCAGTGTTATTATATTGATTTATTATAAATTTAATTTGTTTAATATTTGTAACTGTTATTTTATTGATTTATTAATATGTAGAACTTAGACCTGTTTGGTTATATGGTAATATTCTTATATGATTAGAGAATAATCTGATTTGCACTATATGTAATTTGTCTTATTCTTTTGGCAAATTATGTTACTTGATGTAGTAAATTGACTACACAGTTACTCACAACTGGGTCTCAACATTGTAGCAATAACATTTAAATATACTAAAAGGTGACCCAGTACACGAGATTCCGATCTAGTGGGGTTCGGGAAGAGTAGTTGTATGACTCTTGCTCGCAAGCGAAGAGACTGTTTCTAATATTTGAACCCATGACCACAAACAACTTATTGTTGCACCGGGACTCACCCTTTTGACATTTGAATATACTACTTATTTAAATTCGATTACTGTGTTTCACCCCTTTCACATATCTTGATATTTACACATCAAATGTTGATATGTGAAATTTAGTTTGTGGAACAATAAAGTCAGTGTTTTTCTTGATTCTTCCATGTTGGTCATTCAGAAAAAAAGTAGCCTTTTGCTCTGAAATTTAACTGTTTATTTTATATTTGAAGGATGAAGAGCGCAAACGATACACGGGAGATGGTTCGGTTGACTTTAAAGGGAGGCCTGTTCTTAAGGAGAATACCGGCAATTGGAGAGCTTGCCCATTTATCCTAGGTAAAAAAAAATTTCTTTCATTTCTCTTATGTGTCAAATGATATATATTGTTGATCAAATTTTTATGCAATATGATTCGCAGGCAATGAGTGCTGCGAACGTTTGGCTTACTACGGTATCGCAACAAATCTTGTTACTTATCTTACCCGAAAACTACATGAAGGAAATGTGTCTGCTGCAAGAAACGTCACCACGTGGCAAGGCACTTGTTACCTTTCACCTCTCATTGGAGCTGTTCTGGCTGATGCTTATTGGGGACGATACTGGACAATTGCGGGTTTCTCCACAATTTATTTCATTGTAATTACAATCTTAGATAGATTATTCTCAGTCAAATAATTTTCTACACTCATCTCTCTGCTGATATATACTTTTGAAATTCTGCTATTCAACTTCTTAAGTGATGAAGCAAAATAAAACCTGCATTATGCCAAGGTTTCATCTTTGCACAAGATATGTGGGCGCATTCAAGGCATATGCATAATAATCTGTTCTGCATAATGTAACTTATAAGAGTTGTTGGATGTTAATGGATAATTTGTAGGTATTGTTTATACATGGAATATGAATTCTATTAGGTAAGTCATGGTAATTAGTTAGTAAAAGGTGAAGGATATGGAAGAAAATCAATTTCTACGTCGTCAAAGAAATTTGGAAAAAAGAGAATCAGGAGACCAGTTTTAAGTATATATGGTCCTCCATATTTATATTTCTTATCATAGAACTAAGGAAGTAGGGAATATTCCTTTATTAATAAAAGGGAATTAAGACCTGCACTTATGCACAGAGTATAACTATCAATTTCATCCTCGCTTTCGAAAAGTTATTGGCTTAATATTAGGAACAATCGCTGTTTATATTAGCAATTTTGCATTCTTCATTATCATTCTTTTTTCTGCGCATCCTTTGCTTCCATATGCACTTTTCAATTGGCTTTACACATTGTAATCTATGATGTCGCTGTTTCACTCAGGGGATGTGTATATTGACTCTTTCGGCATCTGCTCCAGCGTTGAAGCCTGCTGATTGTTTGGGTTCTGTATGCCCTCCAGCTACTCCTGCACAATATGTTGTGTTCTTTGTTGGCCTGTACCTGATTGCACTCGGGACGGGTGGAATAAAACCATGTGTGTCATCTTTCGGAGCGGATCAGTTTGATGACACAGATTCCGAAGAAAGGACTAAGAAGGGATCTTTTTTCAACTGGTTTTACTTTTCTATCAACATAGGTGCCCTTGTATCTAGCAGTTTTATTGTGTGGATTCAAGAAAACGCAGGCTGGGGTCTTGGATTTGGCATTCCTGCTTTATTTATGGGATTAGCTATTGGAAGCTTCTTTTTAGGTACACCCTTATACAGGTTTCAAAAACCCGGGGGAAGCCCTATTACAAGAATGTGCCAAGTTGTGGTAGCATCTGTCCGGAAAAGGGATCTAGTTGTCCCTGATGATAGTAGTCTTCTATACGAGACACCGGACAAGAGCTCTGCAATAGAAGGAAGCCGGAAACTGGAGCATAGTGATGAATTAAGGTAAATGTATTTTTTATTTGAGATTTACTCTAGTTCTGCTATTGAAATTTACTCGCAGGTACTACTCGTGCACGCTTGTGCAATTATTTTGTTTAATAAATGAAAACAAATTGATTCACTTCAAATTTAGCTTTGTTTTTGCATATTAAGGGTATTTGTGACCGGTTAGTTAAAACAATCGATTTTATTTAGCGATGCACAAATAATTTAAATGCTTATGATGTGGATAGTTTATCCTATTCTGTATGAGGGTGCCAAATGAGGCCTTTAAACATAAGGGGGAAAATGCTTTGTATACCATATAACTTATTAATGCTAATTGAATGGTAGTTTATGTATTGTACCAAAAAAGTGGTAGTTTATGTACAAAACAGAGATGGTTTTTGAGATATATATGTGTTAAGGGATCTAAAGGTTTGATTCAACAGCAAAGGCCTTTACCCTTTTTATAATAAAATATCATGTTATTTCTGACTTCGATCTATTTTTGAGTAATTGTATGATATCCTTTTTTCTGACTTTGATATTCGATCTTTGATTTATTTTCATGATAAATATAATCTTATGATAAAATAATAGTAGAGAATGTACTTTATGACTTCGATCTTCGATCTTTTTACATCATTTCTTACTTCGATCTTCATGTTAAGTATAATAGAGTGTCATGGTTTTAATGGTAAGTATAATAGGGGGGCTCTGGGATGCCGGCAGGAAGAGGTTCTTATTCTATAAAGGTTTGATTTAACAGCAAAAGCCTTTACCCTTTTTATAATAATACTGTTTCTTGGACAGTTTGGTAGGATGATTGCTTGTGTACAAAGTTGTTTTAGATAGTCTTCTAGTAAGTTGAGAAATCTCATGGTAATTTTTTATTAGCTTTTGTCCTAATAATGTTCTGTTCAATTGATTATCTGATTAATGGGTGAAGTATTGTTACCTTCTGCAGAAGATTTAACAAAATTTTCTAATATTTCATGTATTAATTGGGCTTTGTGCTCTCTAAAATGTAATTTTTTTAATTTTAATGAAGGTGTCTTGATCGAGCAGCTATAGTGTCTGATGCTGAGAGTGAATGCAGTGATTATTCTAATCCGTGGAGACTTTGCACTGTGACACAGGTGGAGGAATTGAAAATTTTGATCCGCATGTTTCCGGTTTGGGCGACTGGAATAGTTTTTTCTGCTGTTTATGCCCAGATGTCAACATTGTTTGTGGAACAAGGAACGATGATGAACACGAGTATTGGTTCCTTCCGCATTCCTCCTGCTTCCCTCTCGAGTTTTGATGTGATTAGTGTTATTTTCTGGGTCCCTGTCTACGACAGGATAATTGTTCCGATCGCAAGGAAATTCACAGGCAAGGAAAGGGGCTTTTCCGAGTTGCAAAGAATGGGAATCGGCCTTTTTATTTCAGTTCTGTGCATGTCAGCAGCTGCTGTTGTTGAGATAATTCGTCTACAGCTTGCGAAAGAGCTTGACCTCGTCGATAAACCTACCGCAGTACCTCTTAATATATTTTGGCAAGTCCCTCAGTATTTCTTACTGGGTGCAGCCGAGGTTTTCACATTCGTCGGGCAGCTCGAGTTCTTCTACGACCAATCTCCAGATGCTATGCGGAGTTTATGCAGTGCACTATCACTTCTAACTACTTCATTAGGTAATTACTTGAGCTCTTTCATTCTTACTCTAGCCACTTACTTCACTACACGAGGTGGAAAACCCGGATGGATTCCAGATAACTTAAACAAAGGTCATCTCGATTACTTTTTCTGGCTTTTAGCCGGACTTAGCTTCTTAAATATGTTGGTGTACATAGTAGCTGCCAATAGGTACAAGAAGAAGAAGGTTTCTTAAGATTTGAAAGGCATTTTATTAGGGTGTGAAAGCATGTTCTGATATTTCCTTATGCCATTGACATGAATGTTACCCTATATGAAATAAAATGATTCCACAATTATATGCTTAGTTTAAAAGAGTCATGTCCTTTTGCATGAAGCATATTATTCAGAAGGTTCCTTGATACACAACTAGGTAAATTTTGGGTAGCTAAGATTCACTTTATCTTCATTACAAAACTTAACAAAAAGCATGTGATCAACATCTGTTCATTTGTAAGGTTTGTATGAAAGTTTTTTCTTATAAGTGTCATTCCTTTTAGACAGAGTTATTCTATATAGGAGGGGTGAATAGGAGGGGTGAATGGTGAGCATGGGTCGAGTAAGACTTGTCCCTTACCTGATCCTAAATGTTAGTCAGGTTATTTTCTTTGAACCCGAACCTGACCTTAAATGTTAGTCTGATTATTTTCTTTGAACCCGAATCTGACCCTAGACTTGAAGGCTAACTCGATCAAAATGTCGATAGGGTCTTGAACTCAAACCTGATCCTAGACCCGATTAAATATAATGAATAACTCTTTTAAATAAAGTCTTCTCAATTTTATTTATTATTATAATATTTAGTTTGACGTATAAAATGATAATATGTAGATATTTTGTTAATATTTACATATATGATGACAAAATTAGAAAATCAGTGATACTTTAGGTCAAAAAGATATCATTACTTTGTACGCAGTTGGATATGCATATACAAACATGACGAATGAGTGATCATGAGATAGATCGTGTTTTATCATGTTTGTCCTTTACCCAACCCTAAATATTGATTGAGTCTAATTTTTGAACCCGAGTCTGACCTTAGAGCCGATGAAATCCGACTATATTCCGGCTCAAAAAGGTGATAAAACAATGAACACAGTTTCAGACAAAATGCATTTGTGGTTAAAACTTGTTCATTTGTAAAGTTTGTAAGCTTGTCCCCAAAAGAGACATTGTAAGACTCACATTCAACCTTAGGTAACAAGGGTATGAGTAGAAGAAGAAATCTCATGTACTTGTCTAAATTAATATGTCTAATCGATTTTATTGGCATGACTCAAATGCAAGTTCCCTTGTAATTTATCACTCCTTTAGTAATTAGCTATACTACACTAAGAAAATATTAAGGTGTAATTTTACTTTTCATTACAAGGATAAGTATCAAAGGGAAATGTAGTTGATAAAAACCATACTATACAAATAAGTGATTTAGGCATTATGAGTAAGAAACTAATCTCTTTTAGAGTGTGTGGTTTTTCATCATAACAAGTGTCGTTCACAGAAATCAAAATTTTGACCTTTTGATCATCCTAAGGATCAAGTGAAATAATGCTTAATATAATAGGTAGATACTCTTGTTCCTCAAATATAATGTATGAAAAAACTTTGTTGAGAGAAACAATATATGTTTTGATGATCTCTATACCTCGACATGGAACATTCTATCTTATCCACTTTGGAACCTTGGTATATAAAAAAAGTGTACTGTTGCTTCATTTATTGTTGTTTAATAAAAGGAGAGGGATTCACTTACTCCAAGAGTAAGTGGAAAAACACTTACTCCACATCATGACCATTCATTCTTGGGAAATCCAATGGTTTGAATTGGTGAGTACATCTAAGCCATTGAATTTTTCAAGATTGGATGACTAAGATGAAGAGTAAGTGTTTTTTGGAGTAAGTGGATCCCTCCCCGTTAAAAAGGTCGAAGTTTTGTGAATATTACCAACAACAACACTTACTAGACAGATGCACAAAATTTAATATGATGTTGAGTTAAGATAACTTTCAACCCCATTTATTTAGGTATTACTAAAAATATCTCCTCATCTTAAGGGTAAAAAATTAATCTTTTTTAAGGTGTGTGATTGTCCATATCAACAAGTGTTATTCATAAGAATCGAAATCGAACCATTGACTTTTTGGTCTTTGTAGGGATCTAGCGAAACTTTAGACCAGTAGACAAACACATTGTTGTCTTCAGCCACATTTTATATTTTGTACATGTGGATTAAATGTACACCTTCCATCAAAGTATTAGTTAAAGTTGTACTAATCTTCTAAAAATATTTAAATTTGAAATCAAATCTAACCTAAGCCACTTTAAAGGGGTTATAAAATAAAGATATATAATTATATATTTGTGTCATTCAAAGAAATTAATTACTATAAAAAAGTGAAAATTAAGATAATAAGTACTTATTCTTCAATGCCTTAGTATTCAATGTATCATAAAAGAAACCATTCCTTTGTGTTTTATTTTTACCATGAATAGTAAGAAATTAAAATGTCCCATGCTATCATTACAATTTGATTCAACTCTTTGAATTCAATTAGGTGCATCCCATAGCCTTGAATGCTGGAGTTGAAGTACTTCATATATTAAATTTTAGACATCATAATTGTTTGCCAACTTCTTCTAACACTCAAGTTCATGTACTACTCATAAAATTTGTTGATGTAATGTAAATGTACATTAATTCAAATCTCATCTATCTTTCTGACACACACAAGCATTAATTTTGTGTCTATCTTGCATTTTTAATCTTGAATGGTTAAATAGGTTTTTATAGTAAAAAGGCATACCATTAGAATTCTTTTTTATAAATTGAGCCTTAGGCCCATTGTAGTTTGAGTTTGATAATCAAGTTTCTTTAGTTGGGATGTAGGGCTAGAAACGAGTCGAATCAAATCGAACTAAAGCTCGACTCGATAAGGATTTTCTTGGTTAAAAACTCGACTCGAGTTCCAAATGAGCTATGTTTCCAGCTCGAATTTGGCTTGATTGAAATTCGTAAACTGTTTGGTTCGACTCGTTAGTTCGAATTGATTTTGTTCGTCAAGAGTGTGTGAAATGTTTAATTCAACTCATTAGCTCGATTAGTTCAATTTGCCAACTGGAATGATAATTAATTATTTAATATATATAAAATTAAATATTATCTATATATATACACAAACATATACACATATATATAATACACATATTTTTATACTTATATAGCCGAATTTAATTGAATTTAACTTAAGTTCGGCTCGTCTATTTAACAAGCTTAATTTGCTTTGGTTTTGGAACATTAGTGTATTTGTAGCCCAATTTCAATTTGTTTGGTTCATAAGCTAAGTTTATTGAGTTAAATAATGAGTCAAGTTTTAAACGAACATGTGATACATAAACTTTACTATAATTTTTCATTGTAATTGATGGTTTTGTCCAACTTTACATGAGACTGCTTTCTCTCCTTGATCCAAATTTAAATTTTGAAAAACAATAAGTTGGTTAACATAGATCAACTTTGATATAAATCTAAATATGTTAAGGTGTAAAGATTCAAATATTAATAAAAGAGAAATGATTTTAGAAAAATTGTTAATAGAAAAGCTTAAGTTAAAATTCAATCAATTTTGACACCAAGAACCACATACACTTACACTTCGGCTCCCGTTGAATTGTGTGTGTGTGGATCAATCAATATCCACACAAACTAAAATGTCTATGAAGTAACAAAATTCCACACTATTGAATCATTCAAAACATAGGTCAAAAAAGTGGTTCATAATACCAAACCCATGATTCTTTTTCCTTCTATTTCTACTTCAACTCATCCTTTTCCAACCAGGGACCCACAAGTGTGGTCAGACTCATCTCCATTAATAAAAATGAAAGGGATGTTTTCCCCTTTAATTTTAAGAGTAAAATTGTCTTATTATATTAAATATAAAAATATAAGTGTTATTGTATACGATTTTTTCTTTGTTTTTTACATCACTTCCCCGAGAAGGAGACATGAGTCTCATTCTATCAAGTGGGACCCATTTCTTATATGACACCCACCAAAATAATTTTCCATGTGGTGGAAGGATATTACTAATATGACCCCAACAATGTGGTAGGAGAAAAAATAAAAAGGTTCCAAAAGAGAAATGGTTGGTAACTATAGCATACCAAAAAACACAAAAGGAAAATCTAGAATTTGAATTATGTCTCTTTGGGAGCATGTCTTTTCCTAACCCTCCTACTTTTTACATGTAAGTGTAGTAGCACAATATCATCACATTGCAATTATTTAGTCCCCCATATATATAACCAATGAATAAAAAAAATTAAAAATAAAGTACCAACACATTTTCAGAATCCCAATAAAACATCCCACTTTTCTTCTTGTCCTACATTGACTAACTTCTACTTTAATGATGAATATGTATCCTCTATTGTACTAGAGGATACAGACAAATATTATAACATTTATAAGAAATTAATGGTGCAAATTTTCAATTATTTTTAATTAAAGTTTTTTTAATTTTTAAATTATTTTGTGTCTCACATTTCAGTACTGGAGAATTTAGTACAGAGGAAGATCTCAACCCTTTATTGATATAGTATTTTCCTACATATAAACAAAATTTATTTAATTTTTTATCTCAAATTTTATTCCAAGTTACTGACAACATATATTTATTAATTCTATATATTACTATATCTAATTGATACAAAAATATTATATTTTCAAATTATATCATTCTAAATTAACCAAACATATATGATAACCTATGAAGGGACACATAATCATCACCAATCTCTTTCTTCCAAATCTCCATGTTTTTTCTATTTTGCTCCACAACTTATACATAAATAGACCCATTTCCCATAATATTTTTGTCAGAACCAAGGCACAAACTATAGATATATACACACCTTAGTTACTTCAAAATGAATGATCTTCATTCCCTAGCCGGTAAGTATTATTTCATGCTATTTAGAATTGCTGCAAATTACAGTAAGAACACTTTACCAGGTTGGGATTATCATCACAACCTTGGAGTTCTGAATGTGGATACAATGTTTTTGAGTACTATACTTTTCTTTCTCTTTATGTATATATTTCTTCCTTGGATATCTATATATATATTTATATATTATATGGTTTTATTATAGGTAGAGTGTTACAAATTAATGATTGTTTTGTGTTCAATTATATGCAGTGGCAGAAGCTATGTTTAGAAGTGGAACATCATTTTCATCACCTCATCAAGAGTACTATCATGATTTCTCAACTGGGTATCTTGAAGATGCTTTGATTGAATTCACTTCTAAACGTAGAAGATTGTTGCAACCATGTTCTGATGAACAAAGGAAGAATAATTCAATTGATGACTTTGAAAAGGTACGTGTTGCTTATCTTATTGGTCTCGAGAATGATTTAAATACATGTTGGGCTACTCTTTTCATAGTCAATTGGTTTTAAGATGTAATCTTAACATGATATTAGTGTCCAACTTCTTTCCGGTTATCATGAGCCAAAAAAATGTCATTTAGTTATGGGTCAAATGTAACTCTTCGCCTGGTCCAACAGACTTATATGGAAAAAATAGTTTAAATACTTGTTGGGCTAGTCATCTCATTACTAATTGGTTTTAAGATAAAATCTTAAATGTATATATATATATTGGACTAAACTAAGTTGTTTTGAATATTTTCACTTTTTCATTAGTTTGCAATAGTTCTTCTTGTTCTTGGAAAGAGACTTAATAATATTATTATCTCCAGAGCTTTTGGAATTTCAATTTCAACCCTATATGGCAGCATCAACCAGTAGAGAATTTCTACTGCATGAACCATATAGAAAATATTTCTGGACTTTCAGGTATCTTTTCTTTGTTCTATATATATTATGTTATACTTTTGTTACATTCTTCATATGATTAGTTTAGTTCAAAATATTGTTACTTTTGTGATTAATTATTAGAAAAATGGATCTCTAAGAAAAGTATACATGAAATTAATATTGATAATTGATTTTGTTCATGGTGCTAGATACCCCTTTCTGATATATTATATTATATGATATATTAATTTAGATGAGCATATAAACACATCTTCTAGAAGCTTTACCAATGAGGAACCCAATAATATTATGGTAGCAGAAACTATACCACCAGAAGATACAACAATTTCAGAATCTGAATCTCCAAATTCATCTTCATCTTCCTACAAAGAATCAGTGACATCCAAAACCATACAAGTTAATTTACTCACAAGAGATCCTAAAGTTACACCACCTGGTATGCTTTTATTCTCAGTGTTTTAAATTGCTGTAAGGGTTGTGGTTATTGTGATTGCGGTTATTATAACCGTTGTGATGTGAATTGTGCTTGTTGATGTGTGAATTATTTTGCGAGTATGCCACCTGATGCGGTCCAAATGCGATTCGATGTGATTGCGTTGGGCCTGATGCGGCCGCATCCTTGTGATTCGGAGTCACACTGCAATTGCGGTGTGATGCGGTTACAATATGTTGGGAAGTGAGTCTCACATTGCCTACCTCATTGTCTTGGATATGGTTTAAATATCTATTGTACTTTCTCTCATTGTCAATTGGTTTTGAGATGAAACCTTAACATGGTATCAGAACCAACCCAACTTCTTTCCGTTTGTCATGAGCCAAAATATATCATTTAGTTATGGGTTAAAGGTAATCATTTGCATGATCTAGCATACTTATGTAGAGGGGACATGTACTTGTTGGACTATTTCTCTCATTGCCAATTGATTTTGAGATGAAATCTTAACACAATACAATCATAATATTGCGGCCACATCACATCACATACTGCGGTACACAATTTAACAGAATACAAGCACAATATTGGTTTTGAGATGAATTAATAGATGGTTATTGTATGATCATATAATTAATGAACAGGAACAAGTGGGTATGATGAGAAGAGAAAAAAGGTTATAACTAGAAAAACAAGAGTAGTATATCCATTTGCAATGGTGAAATCAGGAGGCATAGAAGGTGATGTGACATTGAATGACATAAATGAAAGAACCCTAATGCCTCCAACAAGGCCAGTGAAGCATCCCGTTGGAGATTTTGCATGTCACCCATTTGTATCAGTAGGACAAGGTTCAGGTCTTTCAGGAAAACCAGTGGTGTCCCTTACTACAATTCACACTTTAGGAAGAAGAGGCACTATCACTATTATCAGAACCAAAGGTTAAGAACTTGCATCAATCTTATTTTTATGGCCATAGCTTTTTCAAGCACCTTTTTGGGTATCATATATATATATATATATATATATATCAATTGCTAACTACATTCGTCTAGTGGTGGAAGACTTTGTTTGATCTTAGAAAGACCAAAATATTAAGGGTTCGATTTATGAAAGCGACACTTGTTAGGAGGAACAACTATATATCTCGAAAGAGCTATATCTATTACAATTATGGTATACTGTATAGTTAAATTAAATTAGAGTATGCAATTGAAATGAATTCTAAGGTACAATTGATCTTCATATATTATATATACTATAGGCTAAATAAAGTTAAATGTATAATTTCTAATACCGACATTTATTGGAAGGAGAAATACGTATCCCATAAAATATACAATATAATGAATTATTCATAAGAGAAATTGAAGAAGAGCACTTCGTTTTCTTTCCAATTTAAACAAGTCATTATACCTGCAATTAGAATTTAGAAGTTTATGTACCCAAAAAAATAATTTATCAAATTATGGTTAACATAGTCCATTTTAATCTCTTCCATAATAAACTTTTAGACCCCTTTAATCATTATTAAGGACTATTTAAAACCTACATTTGATACATTTGATGACTAATTTGAGTACATACCAAAAATAATATGAGTACGAAAATAGATTGTGACTCTTTACTTCATTAATAAAAAAATTCAATACAATCTAATAGTTTCATATCCTAAAATAAAAAAGCTATACTCAAATATAAAGAAGAATTGCTTTGTTAGAAGCAAATATTTTTTCTCTATCTCTTTTTTATTTCCCTTCCCTTTGATAAGATAATACTACTTTAACGATACAAACAGACAAAAGCTATCCTCAATCTTTGAATTGAGTGTTTCAAATATATCCAAAATCCATGTGCTTAGATTAATCTAGTAAATTATATGTAACACTATTTAGATGCAATTTTTCTTCTTTTAGCAAATTAACTTCCTATCACAATATAGGGAGGCTTAGATTATCAATTTTTGTCTTCATTTTTTTCTTCTTTTTTTAATGCAAACTAAAGAGTCAGACTCCGATCTAATACTGTAGAGGGAAGTATTATGTAAAACAAAGCAAAAAAAAACAAAATAAAATAAAAGTGATATCCTTGTATTTATACTTACCTGTAACAATAATATATAACAAATAGGTAGAATAGTCCCCAATGAACCTTAAGAAGTAGTACCTCAATCATTAGTCTTGTGCTTAATATTATATAATATAATGTAGTTGTTAGCAATAATAGGGCTTGTGATATATTGTGGCATTTTTCACACAAGTCAAACCAAATCAATCTTAAATATAGCACATTGTAGACAATATCTAACATGGGACCACTTGAAAGAATAATATAACCACCACATGCTAATTTATCATGATATATATATATACTACTACTACTTATACTACTTATAAAGGGAAAACATAAATTAACCACTCATGGTGTAATTTATGTTTTCCCATTTTACCCTTTACCATTTATAATTTCATTATAAATATTACTTTATGTGTAAACTAATTTAAAAAATCATAAACTTATGTAATACTCTCAAACTTGGATCAAAACATAACTTAATTTAATGTCTACATGTTTATGAACTAAATATTCAAACTAAGTAAACACATTAATATTGCATAATACAATTTAACAGAGTGATTATTCATAAACTAATATTCAATGCTTTCAAGATTTATCATGTGTTCAAGTATTGGAAGAAGGTGTCCCATAAACACATTAATATTGCATATGATTGTGGGACAGTTGTGTTAAGCCAAAAGGTTCACTACAGTAGACGGAAGAAGGTGGTGTTGGAAGGATGGATCACAAGGGATGGTATTCATTGTGGCTGTTGTAGTAAGATCCTCACAGTTTCAAAGTTTGAACTCCACGCAGGAAGCAAATTGTCCCACCCATATCAAAACATATACTTGGAATTTGAATTTCCTCTTCTACAATGCCAGATAGATGCATGGAACAAACAAGAGACTTCTGAAAAAATTGGTTTCCATTCAATGGATATAAATGGTGATGATGCACATGATGATACTTGAAAGCACCTAATGTTGTATAGAGAACATAAAACACATTAATGTGCACTATTGCAGTTTTTTTTGGAACATGGTATGTTGCAGTTTTTTTAACATGATGCAGTTTTTGTTTTGAATAACTGAATTATGAACATGTGAACAACTTATAAAAGTATGAAGTTATTATGCCCCAATGTTACACCCCTCCCTCTAACATTAGGTATTTCTCTTCTCTTTCCCCATTCAATTATTTTATCTCACATATAATCATCACAATGTTATAATAGTCTATCCACATTATTTGCAGATTATCAACAACATAAGCAAAATGAGGTAAAGAAGCGAACTTATTACTCCTCATTTTTTCTTCATCAAAGTCACATTTCCTGCATAAATGCTACATCCTCTTCCTCTAATATTAGGTATTTCTCTTCTCTTTCCCCATTCAATTATTTTCTTCCACATATAATCATCACAATGTTATAATAGTCTATCCACATTATTTTCAGATTATCAACAACATAAGCAAAATGAGGTAAATAAGCAAACTTATGACTCATCATTTTTTCTTCATCAAAGTCACATTTCCTGCATATATTTAAATTTGTTATAGTGAGTTATATTGTCTGAACAAAATGTACAAAAGTGCATATTCAACATAAGAAGGAGAAAGTAACAAACACATTCCAGAAATCACTGCATAATATCAAGGTAAGTCACTCTTTGTTGATGCCAAAGTGACTGTTTATTTATATGTCAATATTGCCAAGTATATCAACACATCAATTTTATGAAACAATATACCCAAGATAAAATCATCGTATTAATGAATTTTTGGTTATAAAATCATCATATTAAACAGATTGCACAATATATTTATGATCAATAATTATGCAAATTATAATACCTCTAAATTAATGTTCACTGTGAAACCCCAAAATGTTTTATCTATCTATCTATTTGATAAAAGATGGAACTGACTTAGAAAATAACATATTAACTAATTATACACAAGTAACAGATGCATAAAATATTAATAAAATAAATGAAGAAAATGTATATGTGTAAAATGTAAAATAAATAAGGGTACAATTAAAAAATAAATTCATAATATCAGTAGACGCACAACAAATCCATAAAAAATATTAATAAAATCATTCAACAAAATAAAATAAATAATTTTGAAGAAAATAAAATCAATACTTTCCAGATCCATAATTAATAAATCACAACATGAGTTAAAATATAAACTAATATGTCTACTTATTAAGGATAAGTCTAAGATTTGTTATAAAAATGATTTTTCAGTAAACAATTATTCCCTCATAAGAAAGAGAAAATATTCACCAGGGTTGAATGTAAAGTGGGGGATTGTACCTATCCCTCCATTACCCTCTATCACTTTCACATCTTTCACAAGGTTTGGGATAACCTTCTAAGTTATGAGTAAAAAGAGTAATGTACTGTACTAACATGATTAAACATGTGCTCTACTAATAACATGAGAAAAAGAATATACTAGACAAATAGACATTTAATAAAAGCTACATTCTCACACAATACAGAGTGGTAAATTGTAAGGACCGAAATTCTACCATTGAATTTTTTTTCCTCAATTTAGTTCAATTACATGCAATCTCTCCTATCTCACATTACCCATTTAATGTCTTTACTTTAAATCTTATTTCCCTCTTCGCAATCTATCTCAATATTAACATACAAAATCGTTTGACAGAAAAACATAATTCGCATTAATTAAACTTTGTAACCCTCACATATAACTAGCTATGGGTTTCCAAAATAACCATAGCTACACATATCTAGAGTTACAGTCTCAAGTTTGCAATTATATCTATATCGTTAGTTACACCATATTTCAAAATATCAACTATGCACTCATGTACAAAATAGTGCAAGTGAATAAATCCAAAATGTAAAGCTCCCTAAGACTTCCCAAAAATGAGTTCCTCTCATGTCACCTGTTTATCTGCAATAGGATTATCAATGACAAGTACACAAACATACAAAGGAGTAAGTCGTTAATTCAAATAAACATCATCATAAGATAATCCACATTAGAAATTAGGTTAGTAAACCATTTTTGAAATTCATTTTACTTTGCTACATAACTTGAGCCAAAGTTGCTACACCCCTCAGAGTTAGCTAAAAGCAGATTCTCATTTTAAATAAAACGCACTTATATACTCAAGCCAGAGTTTTGCTTATATACTCAAGCCAGAGTTTTGCTTATATACTCAAGCCAGAGTTTTGCTTATATACTCAAGCCAGGGTTTTGCTTATATACTCAAGCCAGAGTTGCTAACCATTCATGGTCGGCTAAAAATATATTTCCTTTTCATTTATTTCACCATAAATTATTTCCTGTAAATTCACGCTCACATTAGTATAAACACACCCATATATGTTTATACTAATGCGTACTTTACCACTCAATCATTGCATAATCATAAAATACACATTTTCGATTCCAAATGCACAATTAAAGACTTATCCTTACCTCAGTGAGTGTTGGGTTTGGTTCTTGGTAACTTCTCAAGTTCCACCGACACTGCCTCCAACTTTAGGATCTTTCCTCATCCCACCACATAACACAATGTTAGTCATTTATTCCAAATATCGCATAAACAACTTATATTGCATCATTTAATCATACAAAATATTCATCACAAGTATTCAACCATCTAAAACATGCATAATCATCTCATATTCCAATATTTGGAGGTAAACCCATCTTCTACTTTTATTCATTCTATCCTTTTACCACATTTTCACTTTTGGGGTTTTGGGGTTTTCATGAATCAACCCCCAACCCTTTCCATTCTTGAGATACTACCTCTAAACCAAGAGTATACAAGGTAAGAATGACATAAAATGAATCATCACTCAAAAGGATGAATTTCCATGGTTTCCTTCATTTTTGAGAAGAGATCCAACATACCCAAAATAGGTTTTAAAGAGAAGAAGAGAGTTAGAATCTAGAGTTTTACCTCTTCTCAAGCTCTTAGATGAGTATCCAAGCTTTTTGTACTTGAAAAAACTCTCTTCTCTCACTATTATTCTTTTCTAAACCCTAGATTGTGTTTAGGGGTTTCTCATTAAATGCTGTCTCGTCGGGTTCTCGTTTAAGCGAGCTTATCCTCGCTCAAGCGAGAAAATCCCGCCCATTTTAAAAACTCAGATCTGACCCTCTCGCTCAAGCGAGAATCTCACAGTGCCAACAGCCCCAAAATGATATTTCTCGCCCAGACGAGACAACTCTCGCTCAAGCGAGAATCTTCCAGTATACCCTAGGATTTCACCCTCCCAACTGAGCCTCTCTCGCCCAGGCGAGAATCTCTCGCTCAAGTGAGGATCCTCCAGTATAGCCCAATATTTCACCCTCCTAGGTGAGTCTCTCTCTCTCGCTCAAGCGAGGGTCTCAGGACTGATACTATAATTTTAAAGGCTTAAAATTTAGGGTGTTACATAAATCATGTAAAACAAATAACCCAAAATGAATAAAAACAGAAGAGGAAGAGAGAGAACAGAAATATGTACCATTGGAGAAGTAAAGATTGCCTCTTCTTCTGCCACAGAGTGAGAAAGGCGAGGGGGATTCGTTCTGAACATCGGAAACGGTGGCCGCTGGCGAAGTGAGAAAAGAACGGAGAAGACGAATCGCGAATCTCTTCCGTCTTCTCACCTCTCACTTCTCTTCTCCCAAAACCAAAAAATGGAAACCCTAAGTCTAACCCTTCTCCCTTCAATCCGATTTTCTTTACTGGGCCCAACCCGAATCCATTTTTTATATGGTCTAGTTTATGCTTTTTAATTCCCTATTTGTATTCCTTTTTTGTACATATGCCATTTAGTTTGTATTCCTATTTGTATTTCGTGTATAATCTATATGATATAAATTTTAAATATAATATTTTTTTGTTAAAATCATAATTTGTTGTTTAATATATTTAATTGGGCTAATTGTTCAATTTTATTTTTAAATTTTACATTCAAATAATTTGAATCAGTTGTAAAATTATACTATTATATTATATTACTTAATATTACTTAATAAAGGGAAAACTTAAATTAACTTCTCATGTTAACTTCCCATTGTATAATTTTTATTACCTATTTTACCCTCATAATTTATAATTTAATATATATTTAAAGGGTTTTGCTAACCTAGGGAAAAAGGGTTTTTTAGTTGGTGCAGGTTAGCACTGTACATCAAAAGTTTTGGACAAAATTAATCCTCCTATTTTAATTAATAAAGTTAGCAATAAGGATAGTTTTATAATTTCCATTAACTCACTCATCCCTAACCTTCCCCCTCCCCCATTAAATCAATCATCCCAAAACACCAAAATCATTCACCGCCATTAAACCACCGCACACACCACCACACCGCCGCATCGCCGCAAAATCGATGTAACACACCGCCGCAACACACTACCGCTGCACCGCCACAACACACCGCCTTGTCGCTGCAACACACCGCCACATCGCCGAGAGCAAGAAATTGTAGTGTTCTAAGACCTATAAGAATTTGCATGACCAATAGTGATACTAATTCCTATGGTTTGAGGCTTGGTAAAGTCACTAAGGACAGTGAAGTGAATTATGCTAGAGTTGGTTTTAGTGGCATTTTTGGGTCCTCTGCTAAGCCCATATCAGTTATGGTTCAAGCTTCTGGTTTGTATTCTGTTGCTAATATTGACTTTAATTTGTTTGGTTTATTAGCAAGTTTTGATTTTTGTACTGCATTTGCGGCAATGTGGCTTAGTGGTGGTGCGGTGGTGTGGGGAGATTTAGTGGTGGTGAATGGTTTTGGTGTTTTGGGATGATTGAGTTAATGGGGGAGGGGGAAGGTTAGGGATAAGTGAGTTAATGGAAATTATAAAACTATCTTTATTGCTAACTTTATTATAATTAAAATAGGAGGGTTAATTTTGTCCAAAACTTTTGGTGCACAATGCTAACCTGCACCAACTAAAAAAACTTTTTTTCCCTAGGTTAGCAAAACCCATATGTAAATTATTACTTTGTGTAAACTACCAAATGCTGTGATTTAAATTGTGAATCGTTAGATGCTAACAACTATGATCTAAAAGTGTAAGTCAAGAGTGACTCTTAAAAATAGTATTATTCTCAAGTAAATGATAAAGCTATTTCTTCTATGCATTAATTAATTATTGAAATATTTCATGACCATATTATTTCATTATTAAATCATATTGGGTTACATTTCATATTTCAAATTCAATTTCCAAAAACACCTTAAATGTCATGATTTGATTTGATTTTAAATATGATTAATTCATCATTTAATAAAGAACTAATACAAGATTTGTACCAACTACAATCAACAAATAACCATTGTAATTTTTTCTATGGTCCAACAGAAATTTATGTATGATCTATATTTTTTTTTATTTCTACAAAAATATGGTTGACACTAATTGTTTTAACTAAGTGAAAGAAATTCAACCATTAACTAATAGATGGAGAAAAAATAGGAAATGTAGGAAATAATGTGATATTATTAGGACCAGACGTATGATTAGATATAATATTGATATACCTTTTGTAGGTTTGATGCAATAAAAATAGTTGGGCCACTAATTTAACTTCTACAAAATTTATATCTGAAAGTTTGAATAAATTTGAGGGTTTAAATGAAATTGCAATGACAACTTCCATTAAAATTGCAATGATAACTTCCATAAACTTCCATTAATCTAATAAAAAAATAAACTAACAGAGAATTCATAAACTAATGTGTATATTTTTATTCAAACTAATATGAAAGCATTAGCTTTCAGAATAATTATTCATAAACACATATCAGGAGTTTGAGTAATATTGTATGTAAGTTTGTGCACCTAAATTATCTAGAAGCTTCAAAGATATAAAATTGAATTATTTTTATATGTTGTATCACTCATTAACTGCAGTTTTGTATATTGTACAAAAACATATAAAACTCATTAATTTGCACTATTGCAGTCACCGTATTAGTGTTATTTCTCAATTGAGTTTAGGATGTCTAAACTACTAGATCACATTGCACCATTAGAATATGTAACACAATTATGTAATACAAATATGACATTAGACATTTATTTCATGTAGACTACACGTTACATACGGTAGGAAAGCGGATTAACAAGCCTGATAGGGTCTGTCAACACACTAATATATATAATATTTGTAAAATATTAGTTAATAATTGTTTATAGAAAATTTTATAGAAAACCCCAAAAATAATTGTTTGTAAACAAAAGTGAAACGGGCCTTGGGTGAATAGGTGATTGATTAAGACTTAGATTTATGTGAGAATTTTATTTAACCATTATCATAACTCAAGGGTTGGTCTACTAGGTCAAAGTTAAAATTTTAATGAAATGTTTCTATAAAAGAAATGTCATTTTGTAATTTATATACCAAATTTTAGTGACTATCTATGCATGTTGTGTGGATCCACACTATTATACTATTCTGCATTGACATTTTATTATTTTATTTCTATTGTTTATATGGCAAAATTCAATTCATTAGTGATATTGATCACTTGACCCAATTATATATGTAAGTGGGAAATGTATATTGTCTCTTACAGAACAATATATATTGTCATTAATTCATTATTAGTTGGACAAGTCTTCTCTCACTTTGTCCCTTTTGAAAATAATTTTTTGGACCATCTTTTCTTTTATGTAATATATGTATGTTGAACCATTTTGTCATATATGGTTATACTAGGGTTTTTAAATCTTATAATTTTTTTAATGTAAATATTTATTCACAGTTATTGTATCATTTACTATTAATTTATATTACTTTTATTTTAAAGTTAATGATAATTAAAAATGAATAGCAGATAATGCATTAGTGTAAAAATCTCTTACATTATAAGTGTATATATTGTTTTCTCTTTTTTAAAAGGAAAAAATCCAGAAAACTCTCATAACTTTATGTCTTTTGCAAATAACTAACCGTAAACTATCATTTAATAGTAGTTTTATTTTATTAGATTTGGTTATGATTAATTCATGAGCTTATCCTCTTGAATAAAACATGCTGATTTGTACTTATAATACTTCCATTGGTACAATCCTTTATATAACTGTATAAAACATTCAGTTAAATTTATTGAGTGGTACTTAATTAATAAGGACAAGAATAACACTTTAAATAACTTAAGTTTTGCACCCCAAAAAAATCTAATGTTGTCTCACCATAATTGAAGAGAGACATGTACACTAATATGTGTTAAACTAAAAGGCACACACTCGCACAACACAGCTACAAAAGGCAAGTCACAGATAACAGAAGCTTATGTGCATCTGATGTTGCAGAAAGAATTCGAGAAAGAGAGAAAGAATGAGTGAGAGAAAAGTATAAGAAGCTTATGGGCAAGAAGATGAATAATACTGAAAATTAATTCCTCATCATTTTATTGACTTAAACTGAAGTTCTATTTATAGCACACAATCAACAAACTAACTTTCTAAAAACAGAAACTAACTAACTAACTAACAAAACTGAATTACAAAAGTCTAACAATATGAATGGAAGCTAAGTGGGTTCCATGCTAAAGAAAATCATCATTCATGATCTACTATTCTACTTCATGATAGATTGATTTTTTTGTACTATATTGTAGGGTCCACCAGCAATAGTATTCTTGAAGTTTATGTATTCCTAAAAGCAAAACAAAAAAAATTACGAATAATGTGTTGGTCTAGTGGTGTAAGGACTTATTGAATTCCCAGAAATATTAAAAGGTGAAAAGTTCGATTTCTTAGAGCGACACTTGTTTGGAGAGATAATCACGCACCCAAAAAGGGATTAGTTCCTTACCATAAGGTGAGGAGATACCATTGGTAATACAAAAAAAATTGAATATTACCACCTTAGCATTATAATATGAAGTAATATCCACTTTACTTGTTATAATTTTTTTACATTTATATTCTTAAAAACTAAAAATTCAAACTAGTACTCAAATATTACGAATATAAGTCAAAATAGTCCATATCATAAAAAAAAGCTAATAATAATTAATTTGCCTAAAATTTCAAATTTTGGATCAATTTAAGTTTGTAAAAATTTTAAGGATCAAGTTGATACACAAATTTTTTGAGATGCTAACATATGTCTTTACCTAAAATATATGTAGAGTCTATCATGTCATTTTTAAACTCTTGACATAATCAATGATGAGCAAGTAAGCCAATGTATTAGTTGAAATGGAAATGATTATTTAAGTGTCAAAATGATCATATTTTCTACATATTTTGACGATACTTTAACTACTTAATCAAGTCAAATAAATGAAATTATACTAATACATGATTAAAAATTGTTTAATTGGTCAAGTCTCAACTTTGGGGTGCTTTGTAAGCATAATTCGGAAGAATAATTGCAAAATGAGAAGTTCCAAGAATTCAGTCATGACATGTTAGAGTAAAATCGCGATAACTCCTTCATCCACTGTTGGATCGGGCTGAAACTTTGATATGGTATTCCTAACTAATTAAGTTTCAATGTGAACGGTCGATCGTTGAAATGATCACCACAACTCGATGCGCTGAATGCACACAATAGCGAAAATCAGCATTTGACCACTCTTTCATATTGCACTGATTACAGTGAGTGGTGCGTTGAGCGTGGCTAGGTGCGCCCAGCACAAATTGGTGCATTGAAAGGTCTCTAAAAGCTAGCTGGAGGTGCACTGAACGTATGGGATAGCACCAAAACATTATTTAAGGACTTTCAACTCGAATAATTAGATATACACTTTGTAATATTAATTTGTAATACTTCTTTTCATGAGTAGCTAAAACCCTTATTGAGATTGAATGTAGTATAAACTTGATGTATACGCACTGATTCACCATTAATTTATTACCCTATGCTTAAATGACTTAATTCTCTTTGATTTGGAAGTTGGACCAACACAACACTCTCTTCTTTCTTCTTGCTATATTCATTTCTTAACAACATAGTAATTTGCTTGATAGAATGAAGTGAGAGTTTATTAAGATTTAAGAGTATTATTGAATAATTCAAACTGATAGGACTATTCATTTATATTTGTTAGTAAAAATGATATCAACGAAATATTATTAGAAGAGGTCAATTTAGACATCAGACCATACTTTAGAGACTAGTTTTGAATTGATTTGTATGTAACAATATATGTGTTAATATTAAAAATAACAGCAACAAAATATCTAAAAATAAATTAGCAATGTTATTTTATACTCTGAAATTAATAAAAAATTATAATATATGTGGTTGTCACTTTCCTCTCTTATGGTAGGAACAATAAACTACAAATAGACATTATTTCTTCTCTGTTAATTTTTATAATTAAAAATCACTTCAACCAAAAAAAAAACATTTTATATATAGGAGCTGCCAAGTCTCAATTGTTTATTACATGTAGTAATAAGATAAACTATTACACACATAACAAACTACTCTTTTAATAAATAATAATAATAATAAAAAATTTAAACAAGTCTAAGGTATAGATACATGATATTAATGAGTGTATCGTCTTAGGGCGAACGAAGTACTAATATCTTTCTCGATTCGTAATTACTCTGGAACATCCAATGTCCGGTTCAGACCAAATTTATCAAAATTTGGCATAAAGCGTATTTTCCTTATTTTGTCTATAAAAATATGGTTTCATCTCCAATTTTTAGGAAGATAATAAAATGTAATATTACTCTTAAAAGAGACTTATTAACCAAAGTGTGGTTCATTCAAGTGGTATATGTTTTTTTTACTTGCAATTTCACTTATAAATCATCTCTTTCTAATAAAAAACTTGCTAAGTTGGAGAAATTAGTTATGCTCGTTTGTTTACAACTTTAGATTGGAATATAAGATAATGTTGCACATTAACTTACAGGGTTTAGCTCCTCTAAGTGTAAGTAAGATGTGCACTTTAAAATATTAAGTGCAAAATTATAATTATTGTTGCAAAAATCAATAAGAATAATCCATTTTTAAAGAGCCAAAATCAGTGTTTTATATAGTAGATTTTATTAAGTCATGGGCTTATTCCATTATATGACTAAGAAATTTCTGATATAGCCTTATGGGCTTTAGTCACACTGGAAGACATGGTCCTTCAGGTTTGAATTTTGCATAAAATTATTGAATGGTTTCCTTCAATGATTTATAATATATCTTTATCTTCATAATATATCAATAATTTAAAGTTAAATGATAGTATTTAAATCCGGTAATAATATTGTATAATAAATCATGAATCATTCATTCCAAAGCATCTAATAATTTAAGAATATTAGGATAATCATATTATTTGTTTTGATAAATTGTAGTAATTAATTATAAGGTATTTTGAAATAATTTAAAATAAAGTTTTAAAGAAAAATATATATAAAATGTCGTGTGTATGATAATTAATGGTAAAACTAACATGTAGTTGATTCAAGTAGTACATCTATACTACTATCTATATCTATATCTATACTATTAATAAAGTCAAAACTCAATGTAACCACCTGCCATTGTGTAATTTGTGATTCCCTATTTTGCCCTCTTTATTTTTTTAATTTTTACCAAAAAAACATATAAAACTCAATGTTCCAACCTAATGCATATTCCATGTTATTTGGTTAACTATTTCTTTAGAAAAATCATTCTAACTATCAGTTTTTTATTAGCATAATATAGAACATGATAAATTACTTTAATTTAATCACTATGAGCAAATATATGAACAAATATATTAGCAATATTATCTAACATCACATATCTTAGTCCAAGATGAAAATAAAAATAATTTGATATCTAACTACAATTAGTTCATCGATCATTTCATATCTACTGCAAATAAAAATAAGCTCAAAAAGTTCTCAATTATCATTACTCAAAAAAACAATTATAGTTAAATGATAATTTGTATTGCAATGTTATTGTTATCATTAATAGAAGATATGATTATGATTTGAGATACAATTTAGGATACTACATTTGACACTTATAACATGCAGACTACAATTACAAATAATAGTAAATCAGGTTGATAGACACGGTAGTATTTCAATGAAATTATATCAATGCATCTTATAATGGATTAATTATATTTCAATGCATCTTATCATTAAATGTTTTATTTCATGACAATTAGGCAAACATCGTAGTAAACATCCTATGAAATTATATTTTTCTTTTTATTTATGAAAAAAATATAATTTTTTATTAATAATTACACTTTTGTAAATGCAACATTTCATTAATTAAGATTAAACAATTATCATAATTAAATATATTCAACTGCAAATTATAATATATAATACAGCTTACTATATTAAACATTTATTACATATATACTACACATTATACGATGTCAACATGCTAGTATTTATATATAAAATGTAGGAGAATCAATCCATTATACTATGATGTTTCTTACTTGAATAAGATTGCATCTAAATTATGATACTTTAGCTAAATCAAAAGTATGACTTGCAATAAATGTTGATACATCATAACTTATCCTAAAAGTTGGTTCGATTTTTGATTTAATCCCTCTAATTTTTGTTGACGAATGATGGGTCTTAAATTAAATGTATCAAAAGTTTGATTTTGCTCCTTCATATTAGTTATGCGATGACATGACAAATGATGTTTGCCGCATGTTCCACTAATTAAATAGAAGTGATTAGATAATCATTCATTAATTAATGCATCTCATATTGGATTACATAACTATTTTTTGCAATTTCCATATTTGAAAAACTTTATCTACGATTGTATTGTTAACTTTAAAGGAAGATAAGCTAATGGGTAAACAATATCCGTTTTCAACTAACTTATTTGAAATATTATTGATTCCTTTCAAATAAGCAAATTCGACACAATTATATATCAATGATATAAGTCTTAAGTTGATTATCAAATATCATCATTAGTTGAACATAAATCGTGTAGATAAAACTTTGTAAGTTTAATCAATTTTGTCATATCAAAACTAGAGAAAAAATCAGTTACACTATAAAACAAGACATACAAAAAGAAACAAATGAGTATTTGTCTTAAAGAAACGACCATTAAGTTCCTTAAATTACATATTCATAATATTATAACATAATTCAACATAATGATTATTTGTTTTTTGTTTTTTACAAAGTATATCATGTTATTTATAAAAAAAACAAATTTTGGGTTTGCAGAGTTATAAATGATATACCTAATTTTTCAAACACTTTCCTTTTATATGAGAGTACATCTTTTGTCTCTAAATGTGTAGCATTTCATATAACTCTTGTTTTTCATAGAATGTTAACATTTATTTAATTTTTCTGATCAACGAGAAATAATGGATACATGAAGTGATATAAATTTTATGACAAATGAGGTGATTCCATATTATCTCTTCCTTATTAACTAGAATTTAAATATAAGTTGTGATTTTCAATTAATTTTGAAATAAAATTTTAACAAATATAAGTATATAGGCACATGAAAGACTCAAACTTTTATTTTGAAATATCAATTTTGTATTGTCTTAACTTATAATGTTAACAAATATAATCACTTTTAACATACAATGTTTCATATTTTCACATGTTTAATTTTTTTTTAAGTTTTTCGATTTTGATGTTTAAGCTTTTTAACCTTTTCAAATCTTTATTATCCTAGAAGTTTGAATACTTTATTTCTAATTATACAATTATTTATAATTCATATTTTTTATTCATACTTTTCTATTTTTATTTAATGTAATTCTAAATCTAGATTGAATTTGACTATTGTAATAATAAATTATATCATTTTCTAAATTATCCATAACATTAACCACCCCTTTTCTTTATATAAATTTCCCATATATAAATTATACAGGGAGGGATTCACTTACTCTAAACTATTAGATTTTCCAAAATTGGATGACTAAGACGTGAAATAGTTTTTTTTCACTTACTCTTAGAGTAAGTGAATTCCCCTATATATATTATATATATAAAAATATATGTTTCATTTAAGGTTTTTTTAAGTTTTAGTTACCCGAAACCCGACAGATTCGGGATGATATTATTGTTTTGAACCCAACTTAATTAAGATTTGGGGGTTAGATAAGCGTAAACCCGCTCCGACCCGCCCCATTACCATTCCAAGAGTATTAACATAAAAATAATTATTTCCTTACAAAAAAAAAGTTATTGAGTATAAAAAGAGGTGAAAAGTGATTGAGATAGCTTTGGTTGTTCTTGTTTCTTTTATTTGTTACCTGATCTGATTTGTATTGTGAAGAAGAAGAAGAAGAAGAAATAATAGAAGAAAGTGCATAGCATGTTTTCAACTTTGCTCTTCGTTTTCACCATTTCCTTATTCTCTTTCAATGTTCTATCTGATTCATCCAATCACCGTTACAATGAAGGTGATAATGTTCCTCTCTACGCCAACAAGGTTGGTCCTTTTCATAACCCCAGGTATTCTTTTCATCCCAATTCAAAAGAAATCGCTTTTCTTTATAGGATCTACTAAATCAATTTCAATTTCATTTTTTTTTTTGGAATTTGGGGGTTTCTCGTGTAACCCTTGATTTTCAACGATTTGAACCATTTTAGATGTTGGGTTATGCTCAAAATTTGATCTTGTTTTGAAATTTGTTATTTATTTGTTTTGGTTTGATAACAGTGAAACGTACCGGTACTTTGATTTGCCATTCTGTGTAACAGGTACTTATCTGAATCTATTATTTCCCCTTAAACTTTATTATTTTTAGTCTCTTTATTGTTATTTTTATTAGTAGAGGGTGAGCATGGTGCAAGTGCGCAATCGGTATTTCAGCTTGCAGGATAAGGCTGCCTATATCTACCTCCTCAGGGCCCTACTAATTGAGAGCCTCGTGCGTCGGGCCAGCCTTATTGTTGTTATTATTATTAGGGGAAATTACATCGACCTGCCATGAGATTTAGCTTAATTACACTACGCACATTTTGTGTTTCATATGCCAAATGTAATGATAATTGAATCTCAAGGTGTTGTGAAAGTGAAATAACAGTGGTGTCAAGTGAACTAAGCCATACCTAAAGGGAGGTTGGTATAATTTTCTCGTATTATTATTGTTGTTTTCGTGTATTATTATTGTTGTTTTCGTGTAAGTATGAATACTCGAAAGTTTAAGCATGCATGAGATTTGTGTTTCAGCTATTTCCATTTTCTGTTTCAATGTCAGTAATTTCTTTACCTGACCAGCTAAACGAGTTGGTAATCTTTATGTTTTAATGGAAGTCATATGAATCATCTGAACAAAGAACAGTTTTTGATTTCTTCGATGTAATTGATTGCTTGTGTTGGTTTTTAAAGTTAACTTATGTAATCCTGAAATGAGTGCTTCAATATGGCAGGTAAAGAGAAAGACAAGACAGAAGCACTTGGTGAGGTGTTGAATGGTGATCGCCTTGTTAGTGCTCCTTATGCACTTGATTTCAAAAAGGATAAAGACTCTAAGTATGTGTGCAAGAGGAAGCTCACAAAGGAGCAAGTTGCTCAATTCCGAGAAGCAGTTAAAAAGGACTATTATTTTCAAATGTATTATGATGACTTGCCGATCTGGGGATTTATTGGAACAGTTGACAAAGAAGGAAAAGCTGATCCCAGCGAGTATAAGTATTTTCTTTACAAACACATTCAGTTTGATGTTCTCTACAATAAAGATCGTGTAATTGAAATTGGTGCCCGGATGGATCCTCATTCTCTGGTGGATTTGACTGAGGACAAGGAAGTTGACACTGAGTTTTTGTATACTGTAAAATGGAAGGAAACAGATACCCCCTTTGAGAAGAGAATGGAAAAATACTCCCAGTCTTCTTCTTTGCCACATCACTTAGAGATTCACTGGTTCTCAATCATAAACTCATGTGTAACAGTTCTTCTTTTGACTGGTTTTTTGGCAACCATTCTTATGCGAGTCTTGAAGAATGATTTTATGAAGTATGATTTTCTTGCTCATATATCACTGGATTGTCATCTTATTACCTGCCAAATTGTTTTACTAATTTTTGTGTGTGCGTTTTTCTTGTTTTTATCTGCTTTAATTTTCTCTAGATATGCACAAGATGAGGAAGCTGCTGATGATCAAGAGGAAACAGGATGGAAGTACATTCACGGTGATGTTTTCCGGTTTCCAAAGTATAAGTCTTTGTTTGCGGCAGCCCTTGGTTCTGGCACCCAGTTATTCGCACTGTAAGTATCTTGTGATGGGTCTTTCCCCTTCCGTGTTGAAGTTGATTTGTTTGCTTTTTAAATTATAAACGTGATTTAATGTTGTTTTCTATTTCTCTATGCTTCTGCAGTACAATCTTTATTTTTATGCTTGCATTGGTTGGTGTATTTTATCCCTACAACCGAGGAGCTTTATTTACTGCGCTGGTGGTCATATATGCTCTCACCTCTGGCATTGCTGGCTACACCGCTACTTCCTTCTATATTCAACTTGAAGGGTCTAATTGGGTACTTATGGACTCCTCGCATTGATGTCTCACGGTTTCGTTGTATTGATATAATGCTTGTAAAATGAAATTATATAATACACTATTTTCTTGTTCTACAGGTTAGAAACTTACTGCTTACAGGATGCCTCTTCTGTGCCCCTCTGTTCCTTATGTTCTGCTTCCTTAACACAGTTGCGATTACTTATAATGCAACCGCCGCTCTTCCATTTGGCACAATTTTGGTGATAGTCCTAATATGGACATTGGTAACTTCTCCATTACTTGTGTTGGGTGGTATTGCAGGTAAAAATAGCGGAGCCGAGTTCCAAGCACCTGTCCGCACGACAAAATATCCCCGAGAGATTCCGCCTCTGCCTTGGTACAGGAGCACCATTCCTCAGATGGCAATGGCAGGATTTCTCCCTTTCAGTGCCATCTACATCGAGCTGTACTACATTTTTGCCAGTGTTTGGGGCCACAGGATTTATACTATCTACAGCATACTGTTCATTGTCTTCATTATTCTGTTGATTGTCACTGCTTTTATCACCGTGGCTTTGACATACTTTCAACTCGCTGCTGAAGATCATGAATGGTGGTGGAGGTACGCAACTTCTGGCTGTAGTTGTATGTTGTCATTTTCACTACATATTTATTGTTAAATCAGAAGTTCAATTTGTTCTCATATTGTCTATACTTTGGGTTAAAGGAATTTGTCAATGGCTATAGAAAGAGAACTAAATTTTGTAGTAAAAAAGAGTTGAAGGCATGCTTAAATTCTTGTACTAATATACAGATGAATAAAGAAGTTTCCTTCTTCACTTTTTCTTCACAAGGTTCCAAAAAATTCTTTCAGATAAAATATTAAAAAAGATAGATCATAGATATAAAATGAGTTTGGTTATGAGGTGGTGGTTATCCTACAAGGAATGGAAGATACATGTTATGTTAGACAAAAGAATAGGATTAGAACATATTTTGAGGATTTTATTAAGGTTGAAATTCTGGATCTTTTCTTGTCAAAAGTCCATATCGTAGTGTTTTTGACTAAGTTTTACGTTGGTCGTCAACCGCCTTAACACAACCTTAACCTTTTATGTGGGCTTAGGACTTGCTATGTATAGCATGAAGCACACATAGACAAGGATATTATTAGAAATAAATGCATTTGGGAGAAAGTTGGAGTAGCTGTGATTGTAGAAAAAATGATAGAGTCGTGCCTTAGGTGGTTTGGACATGTGTGGAGGCTTGGAGGGGACCGGTAGAAGCCTCAGATCAAGTGGAAGTTAATTCAATTCCTAGAGGAAGGCCAAGAAACACCATAAGCGAAATGAGTAGGAAAAACTTACACATCAGTGCTTTGTCAACGATCATGCTTTATGATATAGCATTATGGTGTCGTTTGGTCCATGTAGCCGATCCCACCTAGTCGGATTAAGGCTTGGTTGTTGTTGTTTATCTTCTGCTTTATCTATCTCATATGGTTATCTTTTGGGATATAAAATAGCTATGGATATGGACAATATCATTTCACACATGTCCTTTGCTTTGAACTTCAAATTATCATCTCTTATCCCTTTTTATCTCCCCCTTATAATGAGTAGCAGTAGCATATGACATTGGTAATTCTGATCCTGATATGAATGTTGGTTTGTGTTGTTGCCTTAGGTCTTTCCTTTGTGGTGGATCAACTGGATTGTTCATCTACGGCTACTGCTTGTATTATTACTACGCACGATCCGATATGTCTGGTTTCATGCAAACGTCGTTCTTCTTCGGTTACATGGCGTGTATTTGCTATGGCTTCTTCCTCATGCTTGGTAGTGTAGGTTTCCGCGCCTCCCTCCTCTTTGTCGGCCATATATACAAGTCCATCAAGTGTGAGTAACTATGATGCTTGTTGAAACTGAACTTACCTGAAATGAAATGAAAAGAAAAAGGGTATGTGATTTTATTCTATTGTTTCTTTTACCTAAGGTAGGTTATAATGTAGTAGTGTACCTAAGAAGAACAGAAGCATTCACTCTTTTCCATGCATTGGTCTCTCATGTTATTATCTCTGCCATTTTTGGAACTATGAGACTTATTAATCTTTGATTCTAGTCACAATTTTATTTCAAATACTTTTCTTTATACACTGTAATTGCATTATTCATCATTTATATTTGAAGAATGATCCATTGACTTCAAAAGTAAGTTTTTTAAACTCACTTCACATCTTAGCTATCAATTCTAGGAAAATCCAATGGTTTAAATTAATTGATAGATCTAAACCATTATATTTCTCTAGAATTGATGACTAAAATGTGAAGTAAGTTTAAAAAAATTACTCTTGAAGTAAGTGGATTCTCACCTTTTATATTTAATCATTATTGACTCTTAAAAAAAATAATTTAAATGAATTGTAGATGTTACATAATTGTGTATAAATCTTTATCCTGATAGTGCATAGATATTATACTCATAAATAAATATTAGCCAAATTTTAAATATCTTACTACAATATTTAGAGAATAATAAATTCCTAAAAAATATATTTAAGGGCTTCCATTAAAAACTTTTGGAGTTCTAATTGCAACTGAAGTCTCAAACAAATAAATATATATAAAGGTAATTAGAACAATAAATTTGGGTTATACAATTATATAGGGACCATTAACATTAAAAGTTAGTTAATGATTATATGATCACCTTAAAAAGTTATGCACATTTATTTATAAAATCATTAATAATTCAAATAAGATTCAAGTATAGTATTATTTATTGAAAGAAGTGAGGTGACAAGCTTTAAGCTAAATAAAGCAAATTAATTATTTTTCTTCATCACTTTGCTACCAAGTGGGGTATAACATATCAAAATTCCATTTTAAGTTCTTCCCAACTAACACCAACTTTTTATTTGCAATTGCTTTAGGCCATGAAAATACATTGACTAATTTATTTTCTCTCAATTAAGATAAATTATAAGCACTTTTTATTATTGTCAACTCTTGAAAGAAAATTCCAACCACTACTTGTAGGTTGAAATTTTGAGCCATTATTGTTGTTATTATTTGATATAGAGCCTCTCAATGTTTACCAAAAGGAAATAGAGAATCCCTTATGGGATTTCAAGTGTTCCCTATTTTAGGTTTCAAAAGAATAACCCTACTCACCTATTTATTAGCAAAATGTTAAATCTTTTTATTTTTTTTATTTTTTAGAGTGAGACACAAAATAATAGTTTGACCAAAATTAATTTTTCATAAATAGTTTAAGCTAAGTTCTTCACCGTTTAACATGGTCTAACAACATAATATTGCCTTTGCATTGGAAACAAAATTATTGTTTTTATTTAACAGTTTAACATTCCTCCATTTTTAGTGTAAAGTTTTTTTATACGATCAGTATATCAATCATGATTCATGTTTTTTTTATTTCAATTATTTTACCCTTCTATTACACTAGTAACACACTCAATAAATAATAAGGAGTGTCAGAATGTTATTCATGTAATAAATTACTAAAGTAAATTTACATGCGATTACTATTTTTAATTACTATAACATATTTTCATTAACATGAAATATTATATAATATACAATTTGAGATGACAAATTTATATTTGATAACTTTTGTGTCACAATCAATTATTTGGGTCAAGTGAAAAAAATCTCATTAGTGGGTAGTGATATGTAAGTTGGTCACGGGCGTGCCATGGAAGACAACATGGTCTTACTCCTTGCCCTTAATCCTTCTATATTTGCATCAAAAGTCCCACTTATTTGGGACCCTCTCACTTACTAGTGCCCCTAAAAGGGTAAATATGAACCACATTTTCAACAAATCATGTAAATAGTGAGCACTTAATTGAAATATTAAATAAGTGATGTTCGGACTTCTTTTGAGGATGAATCTATTTACTCTAAGAGTAAGTTTTTTAAACTTATTCCGCATCTTAGCCATCATTCTAGGGAAATCTAATGGTTTAAATCTACTCACTAATTCAAACCATTGGATTTCCCTAGAATTGATGGCTAAAATGTGAAATAAGTTTAAAAAGCTTACTCTTGGAGTAAGTGGATCCCCTCCCATATTAATGATATTCTTTCACCTTTTTTGGTAAATAACTAATCTCTTTTTGGGATGTGTGATTACCCCTCACAATGAGTGTTGCTCATAGGAATCGAACATTCGACTTTTAAGTTTTTCTGAGGATTTAATGAGATTTTACACCACTAAACAAATACCTTTTTGGTGTCAAGTTCTATACTTTTACCACACCATATCTATCCCCATATTATTCTCTCACAAAACAAGATTGTTTTGATTTTTTTGTCAAACAAAAATGATTGACGTCATCAATTTCTGATCAACATAGTCATCAATTAAACCTTAAATTAGTTAAGTAGAATTTTCTAGGTATCCAATTTCCGATCTAACGAGTCGAATCGACCAACCCTAGCCAATTTTTACAAGAACAAGTGTAAAACTTTTACCTTAAGATTTCATTTTTAAATGTTCCAAATAAAGCAGAACATTAGCATCTTCAGTTTTATCACTCTCATGTGAGTCACTCAATCACCCAATACTAAGTTTCATAATGCATTTCATTTTTTTGTCCCACACATACTCAATATAGAGAGATATTTTTCATAATGAAAATGAGTAATTTATTCCATGTATAATTAAAACTCATATAATTACCAAAGTTGATGTTATCAAATGAATTATGTATATGATTTACATTTTCCATGATGGCCTCACTAATTAGATAATTGTTACCACTTGGGTTAGACTTAGAATATGATGTGCTTTTTTTCTTCAAAATTTAATATCCAAATTTATGGAATTCAAAAGAATGGAATGAATCATCTTAATCATTCATAAACAATTGTGTGGAACTATTGAAGGGTCTTCAGAGAGCAATGTGGATCAACTGTCCCACTTTTTATGTCGTATGTGTCTAAATCCAATTGAAAGTTGTCACATATTTGAAAATAAAAATAAAAAACATAAAATAACATTCTTATATTATTTGGGCATACACATCAAATTTGTGCAAGTCAAACTCACATTTTTAATTTGTCAAGGAATTTTCAGGCTTCATATGAATGTTTTTTGAAGTGCTAAGAAAAAATCAATATTAAATATCAAAGTTTATCGTTACTATGGTCCTTTGAAATGATTATAAATGGGTCAGCATATTGAAAACTAATAATTAAAAGTATGATTACACTCTTTTCTTTATGGAACATCAAGTTCTCATGGTCAAAATTTAATCCTTCAAAGTATGGTTCACTTTCTCTCTTCCTCTTAGAGATGACTAGATATTTTTGTCACTAGTATATATATATTCATTTCGTTGCATTTTTTATTATCAAAACAACAACAAAAAAGAAAAAAAAAATGCATATTATATGTACACGATTAATACATTATTCGTCATTTATTTATATTATTTATATCTAATAGTCAATAATAATTAAATATGAACGATGTATTTATAATGTAAAAAATTCTTATAACGTCACACCATACATTATTTTCTAAAAAAAACAGTCATGATTACACAAATCCATTGGCTTTTCTTCCCACATGACTAACTTAGTTTTCTTCCCTTATCAATACGTATACAACACATAATATTTAGAGACAAATGTATTTATGATTATTATACTATCATTAATGACTAAATTTTAATTAAAAATAAATGTTTAATATGTTGTCAAAATTTTATTAGTTGTCTTTACATACATATGTATCCACGCAAATTTTTCCGAGGTTAATTTCTAATGCATATTAACTTTTTTTGAAGTAATACTCTCACGTTCATCCTTTGAATTGAATAGCGTACTCATACACTATTATATCATGCTTCGAGTTGTTCAATACTCATTCTTTAATAATTTAAAATTGAATTAATTATGCCTAAAGAATATATGTGCACACAAGAATCACTCATAGCTAGAGGTGTGGTTAGTTACATTGAGAAATTAAGTGTTAGTAGTATATGTGGTTCAATTTCGGAAAAAAGTTAGGCTCTTGATATTCGTTAGTGTCAAATACTCAAAAGACTTCTTTGAAGAGTGAGTTGCGATATATGAAGGACTCATACTTAATAGGGAGATAGAAAATATGAGTGATTTCAATGTCATATATAAATAGATGAATTCATATATATATATATATATATATTGTCTTGAGATTTTTTGAATTGGTGAGTCCATCAAGATTTTCATCTGAGCTAAAATGTTACTAAATTAAAAAATATATAAGTGAGTTTGACACCACATATTGACCCAAAACTTTAATAGGGACTAATCGACTAATCTCTATGATAAAATACTAAGATAGGGATCCCATTAGATTGTGTATTTTCCATGCACATGAGTAAAGTTAGCATCAAATATCCCTACTTTTCAAATATGAATTGTGTTTAGTGCTACAAAACATTTTCCATAAAGAAATTCACCATTTGGAGACATAAAATCTTGATGATACAAAAACAACTCAACATGGACTCACTAAGCATAATATGTTAATTAGAGTGTGTTGCAAAGTTATGCAAATGGTCCCTAACCCAGCTAAAAAGTTCAAACTTTAAAGGTTAAGGTGATTTAATGATCCCCATCACTATTAACTTGAAGAGTGAATAAATAAGATAAAGATTAACATATGTCGGGATCTTCTCCAGTATCAAGAAGAATATACATAAAAAAAACAAAAACAAAAAATCAATGTGATCCGACACTTGTATCTCTTAAATATAATGATATAACATTTCTATCCTTCTCTCTGGTACTGAATATGATATAGATTAACACGTGACAGGATCCTCTCCCACTAACAGAGAAGGAGATACATAAAAAACAAAAAACAATGTGATATGACATTTGTATATCTTAAATATAATGATATGACATTTTTATCCTTAAAACTAAAAGTAAAAATAATAACTTATTATTGAAAATGAATATGATTATATTAATATAGGAGCAAAAAGATGCATCATCATCTCCCATGCCATTAACACTGACCTCATTGATGTTGCTTACATGGTGGACCTTAATTTGTTAATTTACTCTTCATTCAACCACAACACACTATCATTAATTTCCCTTCTGATTTCAACATATGGGCCCCTCATAAAACATTTTTTTAATTTTTGAAAGGCTATATTAATATTCTAAATTAAATAGCCAAGGTTGTGGGTGAAAACTAACATGAGTATTTTGAATACAAATATACATTCTAGAGCATAGTTCAAGTGCAAGTGGCTACAAAATGATAAAAATATAATATATGTACACTTGGTTTATTTTCCAAAGGTAAGAAGATATAAGGTATAAGGATTGAGTTGGGCTATACATAAGACCAAGACATACCTTATGCATTTGGTAGATTTGACATAGTCTTAATTGAATTTGTAAATTGTCGGATTATAGATTTAGGTTTGAGTTTGGATTTAAAAATTAATCTCGAATAATATTTAGGATAAGATAAGGTTTTGTTCCTTATTTGTCCCAATCCAACTTTTGTTCACTGTTGACTTCTGTTTATACATATTTATCTCAATCCAATATAAATGCAGATTGACATATATGAGAGTATTTGTCAAAAAGTTAGTAGATATATAAATATAAGTATAGAAATTTAGATAGAGATATAGATGTAGATAGGAAATATATAAATATAAATATAAGTATAGGGTATAGGTATAAATATAAGTATATGTATAACTATAGTTATAGATGTGGATATTGATATAAATATAGTTATATAGATATAAAGATAGACATATGTGAGAATTGGCCTACATAAAAAATTTAGTAATCATGTAATATAAATTAATTTTTTACAAATATATTACAGACAATGATTCTTCTACCAGACCAAAATCAAAACTTATGATAATCTCTTTGTACAATTTGCACAGTAACACAAAACATCTTAAAGAGTGGTTTGGTAGTAACTCAACTTATAAGTATTATTTCGTACCATTGTTATGAGTTACCTAATCAACAGATCATGCGAACAACAAAGAGTTATGATGTGATATCGTATTTTGAACTAAAACTTTTTAGACAAATGGATTCCTTAATTTTTTCTATTTATAAAGTTTTTAAGTCCTCATATGTATAACTTAAACCCAACAAATTTTATTCTCACAAATAATACAACTTAAAAGAAAGATTCTTCCAAGTGCTACATGATTTATTTTCCTTAAACACTCTTGTATTTAGATATGATTTATTTTCACTTACTATTGTTCTGGTGAGGATCCATTTACTTCAATAGTAAGTTTTTAAATTTACTTTACATCTTAGTCATCAATTCTAGGGAAATCCAATGGTTTAGATCTACCCACTAATTCAAACCATTGGATTTCCCTAAAATTAATGGCTAAGATGTGAAGTAATTTAAAAAACTTACTCTTGGAGTCAATAGATATCTCCTCTATTTATATATTTGTACTCTAACTATGTAGCATATAGTTTTATATATAAAATATACAATTTTGAATGAGAAAAAGATGTTGGATAGTAAAAGTTTTTCATACTATGACTGCGTCATCCAATATTTGTTTTCAATCATTATTAACTCTAAAATAAAGGTAATATAAATAGATGATGGATGATACTCTCCGTGTGTATATATATATATATATATATATATATATGTATATATATGTTTATGATGCATAAATATTATTGTATTCTCTCACCTTCCCTCCTTTCAATTTTATAAAACTCATATAAAGCAAACTCCTTTTCCTAAAGTTTTTGCCACAACAATTTCTCATCATATTCACCACTCTCCACCTTCACATTACATCTTCCTCTACAAGATTTTCTCTACCTATACTTGTGTTTTTCTCAATGGAGAAGAACCCATTTCACCTTTTTCCTTATCTAACTTCAACAATACTCCTTATGATGATAACTATTATGTTTCCTATAGCAGAACAAGTTGCAGCATTTTCATCCATTAGAACTGATGCAGAGTCTCTTCTCATGTTCAAAAAGATTTTGAAAGATCCAAACAAAATTCTATCAGGGTGGCAGATAAACAAGAATCCATGCACCTGGTATGGAGTTTCATGCACACAAGGAAGAGTTACTCAACTTGATATCAATGGCAATAGTGACTTAATTGGAACCACTATTTCTCTTGATCCTTTATCTTCACTAGATATGTTGTCTGTTCTGAAATTGTCTTTGAATGGCTTTTCTGTAAATTCTACTTCTTTGCTTCAGTTACCATATAGTTTGACTCAGCTTGATTTATCCTTTGGTGGAGTTTCAGGTCCTGTCCCTGACAACTTTTTCTACAAGTGTCCAAACCTTGCTGTTGTGAACCTTTCTTATAATAACTTGACAGGTATTATACCTGAAAAGTTGTTAACAAACTGTGATAAGCTTCAAGTACTTGACATGTCTTCAAACAATTTGACAGGCTCAATTTCTGACCTCAAAATTGAGTGTAAGTCCTTGTTGCAAATCGATCTATCCGGAAACCGTTTATCAGACTCGATTCCGATCTCTTTGTCAAACTGCACTAGCCTTAAGGCTTTGAATTTAGCTAATAATTTGATTTCTGGTGAAATTCCAAAGGGTTTAGGCCAGTTAAAAAAGTTACAGACTTTGGATCTTTCTCATAATCAAATTACTGGTTGGATCCCTTCTGAGTTAGGAAATGCATGTTCTTCCCTTTTGGAAGTTAAGCTTTTCTTTAACAATATATCAGGTTCAATCCCTTCTGGTTTCAGTTCTTGCAAATGGATGCAACTTCTTGACATATCTAACAACAACATGTCAGGTCAGTTACCAGCTTCTATCTTTCAGAACCTTGGATCATTGCAGGAACTGAGGTTGGGATATAATGCATTTTACGGTCCATTTCCATCTTCAATATCTTCCTGCAAGAAATTGAGGATTGTGGATTTAAGCTCGAACAAGATTTCCGGGTCTATCCCTAGAGATATATGTCCAGGGGCAGCATCACTTGAGGAGCTGAGAATGCCGGATAATCTCATCACAGGAGGAATCCCTGCCGAGTTGTCAAAGTGCTCACAGTTGAAGACACTTGATTTTAGCCTCAACTACCTCAACGGTTCAATCCCTGATGAGCTTGGAGAACTTGAGAATCTTGAGCAGCTGATAGCTTGGTTCAATGGCTTGGAAGGAAAAATACCACCAAAGTTGGGACAATGCAGGAACCTTAAGGATCTTATACTGAACAATAACCAACTCAACGGGAAAATTCCGATTGAGTTGTTCAACTGCAGCAATCTTGAGTGGATATCACTTACAAGCAATGGACTCACCGGGGAGATACCGCGGGAGTTTGGCCTATTGACAAGGCTAGCAGTTCTGCAGCTCGGAAACAACAACTTTACAGGTGAGATTCCAGGAGAGTTGGCAAATTGCAGCAGTTTGGTGTGGTTGGATTTGAATAGTAACAAGTTAACAGGTGAGATCCCACCTAGACTTGGAAGGCAGCAAGGAGCAAAATCATTGTTCGGTATCCTATCAGGAAACACTTTGGTTTTTGTAAGAAATGTCGGAAACTCGTGCAAAGGAGTTGGAGGTTTGTTGGAATTCTCTGGAATTAGACCTGAAAGGCTATTGCAGGTTCCAACATTGAGGACTTGTGATTTAGCAAGGCTGTATTCTGGTCCTGTTCTAAGCTTGTTTACTAAGTACCAGACTTTGGAGTATCTTGATCTCTCATACAACGAGCTTAGAGGGAAAATCCCAGATGAATTTGGAGACATGGTGGCCTTACAGGTTCTCGAGTTATCTCACAACAAGTTATCCGGTGAAATCCCTTCATCACTTGGACAGCTCAAGAATATGGGTGTGTTTGATGCATCACATAATAGGCTGCAGGGTGAAATCCCAGACTCATTCTCAAAACTCTCATTCTTGGTGCAAATTGATCTATCAAGCAATGAATTGACAGGGCAAATTCCACAAAGGGGACAACTAAGTACACTTCCAGCTACACAGTATGCAAACAACCCTGGCCTTTGTGGTGTTCCATTGCCCGAATGTCAAAATGATAATAACCAAGCCACACCAAATCCAAGTGATGATGCTGGCAAGGGAAGGCAAAGAAGTGCAGCCTCATCATGGGCTAATAGCATTGTCATGGGAATTCTCATTTTTGTTGCTTCTCTATGTCTCTTAATTGTGTGGGCTATCGCGATGCGTGTAAGAAGGAGGGAGGCTGATGAAGTCAAGATGCTCAATAGTTTGCAAGCATCACATGCCGCAACAACATGGAAGATTGACAAAGAGAAAGAACCTCTAAGTATTAATGTTGCAACATTCCAGAGGCAGTTGAGGAAGCTCAAGTTCTCTCAATTGATTGAAGCAACCAATGGTTTCTCTGCAGCAAGCCTTATCGGTTGTGGTGGCTTCGGTGAAGTGTTCAAGGCCACACTCAAGGATGGATCAAATGTTGCGATAAAGAAGCTCATTAGGCTTAGCTGTCAGGGTAATAGAGAATTCATGGCTGAGATGGAAACCTTAGGGAAGATCAAGCATAGAAACCTTGTCCCTTTGTTGGGCTACTGCAAAGTTGGGGAAGAGAGACTCCTTGTTTATGAGTACATGGAGTATGGAAGCCTAGAAGAAATGCTTCATGGGAGGATAAAGACACAAGATCGACGAATTTTAACGTGGGAAGAAAGGAAAAAGATTGGTAGAGGTGCTGCTAAGGGACTTTGTTTTCTGCACCACAATTGCATCCCACACATCATACATAGAGACATGAAATCAAGCAATGTGTTACTTGACCATGATTTGGAGTCTAGAGTCTCCGATTTCGGGATGGCAAGACTAATAAGTGCACTTGACACACATCTTAGTGTAAGCACACTAGCAGGAACACCAGGATATGTTCCACCAGAGTACTACCAAAGTTTCAGGTGCACTGCCAAGGGGGATGTCTACTCATTTGGCGTTGTGTTGTTGGAACTGATCACCGGGAAGCGCCCTACTGATAAGGAGGACTTCGGTGACACTAATTTGGTGGGGTGGGCTAAGATTAAGGTACGCGAAGGGAAACAAATGGAAGTAATTGACCCTGACTTGCTTTCGGTTACTCAAGGAACAGATGAAGCCGAAGTCAAGGGAGTGAAAGAGATGATAAGGTATTTAGAGGTTAGTTTGCGGTGTGTTGATGACTTGCCTTCAAGAAGGCCAAGCATGTTGCAGGTAGTTGCTATGCTGAGAGAGCTTATGCCTGCATCAACCGATGGAAGCAACAATAGTACTTGAAAAATCATAATATTCTTGTTCATAATTATTATGACAAGTGTGTGAAGATAATATAATGAGGCATGTAATATTTTCTCTATAGCTTTTACTCAGTTTCTTGTGCCAGGTTTCTCAGTTTCTTCCTTCCTTTCTTGTAATATTCAGAAATTTTTGTCAGATTTTCAACCCATGTTAAATTTGCAGCAATTACATATGAAATTAGGACCGAAACTTATTAAATTAAGCAGGTTCAATGTAATCAATTAAGGTAATTCACCAAGCACATTGGCAGTATGTAAAGAATGATGACTTACTGATTCATCATTCAAGAACAACTAATCTAAGAATCCATAATATGGAAAAGCTACACAAATAAGTTTGATGGAAAATTTGTGGCTCAGAATAAAATTCGGCTTTGGCTCCAAATTGATCCAACCAAGGTATTGGTTCACTTTATGAGAATCAGTACACAAAACATAGTCTGGCTTGTGACCATACAATTATTGAACATAGCACCACTTGATAATATATGTATCACTTTTTTAATGTAAGCAGAACATGTAATAACAATGCAAGCATAACATGAAGACTTCTATGCATAAATATTATTGCTTAACTCCCAACCACATTACTCATAATTCAAACAAAGAGAACTGGATGTGAAAATTAAAGTGAATTGACTTCAAAAAATATAGCGAAAATTTCATTGAGAATACCAGGATGCAAATTTATTTATTTTTTTGGCATACCAAAAGTGTCCCATTGGTTTTGCCATTATTCACAAAGTGTATCTATCAATTGTGTTGGACAATGTTAATAGATGCAAGATTCTGATCTTAAGAATATTGTACAAAGTTAACCACATTGGTAGTTGCTTTGTTCACTGTTGGATAACCCCTAAATCAGGTAATGCCTTGAAACTAACCGGCTGCTCTACTGCTTCAACTATGCTTTCAGAATCTTCATTGCTCTAAGAGAAACCCAAAATGTGATACAATAACCTTTGTAATATCTGCAATGGTTTCACTAGCCATGCGAGCACAAAATGAAAACATAAAGGGTATGAAGAAAGAAAAATCACTCACCAATGTGGTATGCAGAGGTATTTAAGCTGGTAGGATAACACGCTGAGTATATTCATGGACCCGGGTCGCATGTCAGGACTGAGGTGTTACATGGAGGACGAACTACTACTTGCCCAAATACCATCTTCCTTCCTTCCTTTCAATCTTGTGCTGTTTCCATACATAATAATAAGCAAAAGTGAACTAAGATGTTCCATGTCACAATCATCCTAGAGGGACAACTGCAATAAGAGAGGCAACTAAATTTAAAAACAAAGTTAAAAGGAGTCACAAAATTAAAGATCTACATGGGTTCCAAAACCCACAAGAATCAAGCCACAGCAGGTTTAGCTAATCATAATAGTTCAGCAACCAAATCAGTTACACACATTTTCATCATTGCTATAAGTTATTTTTGTTGTTGTTGAAAGTAACATTGCTGTAAGTTAGATATATTGCTGAATCAAATATTTCATTGACATTATAGAGGATGAAGAAGCACAGGCACAACAGCACAACACACCCTTCTCCAAACCATTTCTTAGTCAACTAATGACCCTTTTAAGCTTCAATGGTTTATGTACCCTCTGAAGCACCGACATGGATACGCTCCGATTCGTCATGAATACGTATCCATAGAATATCCAAAAATAAAAAATATATTAAGATACGTGTCTGAAATGTTTTAAACAAAAAAAAACTAGGATATATATGATACGTATCTGAAACCTTTTCAACAAAAAAAACTATAATAAATATCATACATTTTAATCAAACCATCTCAATAATCAAGATAAATATCAACTTATTTAAAGACAAACACTAGTGAAGGCAAACACTAATGGAGAAAAAAGATTTGCAATTTCCATTATACTTTTTACTTTGTATATTTTGATTTACACTTATAATTTTATCATATTTTATATATTTTTTACAATTTTATACACGTATCATTGAACGTATTGTATCCTATATTTTAGAAAAAAATGCGTATCGACATATCAGATACGTATCGTATCCGACACATGTATCTATATCTATGCTTCATACCTTTCAACTTCAAATTGTGCATATCAAGGCCTACTATTTAAACTTAAACTTAGTTCCAGAGAACTAATACACTGCTAAATCCTAGAACCAGAAGCCACTACATAGAATATACTTATCATAAATATAAGTTAAACTTTTATAGCATAACAGCTCTAATTAGACCTCAGAGGAATAGTTTAGAACAAGAAACCATAAATGACTACAAAAACTAGAATAACAAAATGTAAAAATGACTCAGTTATGGTTGGGTCATTTCATCAAACAGCTAGCGTGCAATGAAAACAACAACAATAAAAATGACATATAATAAACAACATGGACAAGATTGTTATAAATATGTACATGTTTTTGTCCTTGGTAAGTTTATTAACATTTAGGAAAAAAATGTTAAATGTTCGATTTATATTAATAATATTTGTTGGAATAGATAGTCACATATTTTGAAATAAATAATTTTAGTTATACAAAAAAAATTATTTTATAAAAATAAGAGTAAATAAGATTGTTAATTCGTTTATAAAAGCCTATTAGGAATATTCCAATATTATATAACTGTGAGTTTCAAATATTTTATAAAAATAAGAGTAAATAGTGTCATCAGTTACAAATTGATACGTCAATTAAAGTTGTACTATAATAACTAAACAAAGTTAACAAAACATCCATTTTTAAAACATCCATTTATAATTAATGGCACATAGAAACTTGTGCTTATATATAAAAAAACATCCATTTTTAAAAAAGCTCTTTCTATATATGTGCCAACCACAACTTCCAAAATCCAAAAGCTAGATATCCTATGAATTTTCTATTACTGTCTGTCTATTATTTAAAAGAGAAATACTCTATGAGTTTTATGCATTGTTATAATATTATTCATATTAATTATCAATGACCCTTTAAAAAAGTAATGTAAATGAATGTTAGATAAAATACGAATTGAGTAAAAATCTTTATACTAATAGTGCATGAATATCATATATTATACCGAATTTAGAATGGGACAAATGTATAGTATTATATTATATGCACTTTCATAAATATCCTATTTTATACTTCACTTTCATATTCTCTCTCATCTTTCTCTCTCCAAAGGAACCAAACCCTAAAGTGCTTTATCCACCACCAAGTAAGTTTTCTCTCTCCTATCTCTTTCTCTCTCTCTCTTTCTCTTTCCTTTTATAATTTGAATAGATGGTGTCCTTCTTCTGATACTGTTTGAACATCCTTGTATATATTTGTTATATGAATTTTGTTTTTATTAACCATTTTAAGCTAGATCTCACATTAAAGTTCTCAACTTTTGTGAAACCCTAAATGGGAATTTGGGATCTACGGTGTAATGTTTAGTTCCTAAGTTAATTTAGGAATTACATTGATATTCAGATTGCAGGTTTTCCACTTTTTGGTGATTAGATCCATAAAGTTCAAATTTTTATTGCTCAGAATTGGGAAATCAAGATTAATTTGAGAAATTTTATATTTTGACATTGATAATCTGATTTTTTTAATTTTTGTGGTTGTTTATTTGTAATATTGTCTCAATTTTGTAGTTTTCTCAAATTGTATGGTGTTTCCTGTTCCATTTGCTTGTTAAGAATTATTTGGTTCTTCACAGAATCAGTGATTTATTTAAATTGCGATTGCGGTCAGGACTATGCTATTGCAGAGACACCGAAACCGCAACATTGCGGCCACAATTACAGTTGCGAGTGCAATTTTCATCAATCTATAGTTGTTTTTTGGTTATAAGGATTGGTTTGATTTATTTTTTTCTAATTCAGTTTATGTACTTTTATTTGCTTCATTAATGTGTTTCCTTGTAATGGTGCTTAGATTTAAATGATGGGCACTGAAAGAAGAAGCTAATGACAAATTTTGAAACTTCATGATCTTTTGTTTTTTGTTGTTATTTAGTTCTCATGGATGATGATGTGCTAAACATGTCCAATTGGGGTTATTACGAACCCTTCAAAGGAGGGCATCTTGGTCTGCATCTCATGACAGATCCTGACACAAAACCATTTTTTCCTGGACGTGATCCATCTATGTTTGTCGGTGCAAGCGATCGGGACTCAAAACCATTTTTATCTGGTCATGATCCATCTATGTTTATTAGTGTGAATGATCGTGACTCAAAGCCTTTTTTGTCTGGTCGTGATCCATCTATGTTTGTTGGTGTGAATGATCGTGACGTGAAGCCACTTTTGCCTGGTCGTGATCCATCTATGTTTATTGGTGCGAATGGAACCATGCACCCACGAGATTGTGTTGTTTCGGAGGCGCCAATGTCGATGAACTATGTAAGGGATGGTTGGATAAGCCTGAGGGACAGGTTTTTTAATATGCCGCCTGTCACTCCTGATAATGCTGTTCTTCCAGAATCATCAGCACCCTCCACCATGCAAACTACACAGCTACCCGACACTTCAAGAAATGAGAAGGTGGATAGCATTGAAGACTCGGTTGTTAAAAAAGTTGGCCAATCAAAGAAAAGGCAAAGTACGGGTGTTTTAACTTCTCCAAAGGCTAAGAAACTGAGGAAGCCAAAGGATAATAGCGATGCTTCAGTTCAACATGTGAAGCCCATTAAGAAGACTAAAGAGCTTCTCATAAATGGAATTGATATGGACATTTCTGGCCTACCCATTCCAGTTTGTTCATGCACTGGTACTCCTCAGCAGTGTTATCGCTGGGGCTGTGGAGGTTGGCAATCAGCTTGTTGTACCACAAATGTGTCGATATATCCTTTGCCAATGAACGTAAAAAGGCGTGGTGCAAGGATAGCTGGACGGAAAATGAGCCAAGGTGCTTTTAAAAAGGTTTTAGAGAAACTTGCAGCTGAAGGTTATAATTTTGTAAACCCGATCGATCTGAGGACTCATTGGGCCAGACATGGAACCAACAAGTTTGTAACTATCAGGTAGATAAGTGCTGCTGAGACTCAGGATATCTTGTCTGTTTCATGTGTATATCCACCTGTTGTGCGTCTTTCTCACCGATGTTGAGTTATTTGTTATCCAAGAATTGTCCGTCGTGGTACTTCTGCATTAAATTTGGACATTCGGGTTCAAATTTGGACATTCAGGTTCTTTTGTTCCTTTTCCCTTTTCGGCCCTTAGGTGCTATGGGGTGCTTTATGTTGTATGGCATCAACATTTATGTAGATGAGTAATTACTAGATAGACTATTTTTGGATAATGTTGATTCTCATTTAATTTATTTTGTCATGATTTTGCAATGCTATGATCTTTATTAATACAGTAAGTTATCTTTTTGTCATTCCTTTGGCTTTAAGGGTCATCAATTATATGCTGATTTTGTTTCTGTTCTTTGATTTAACCCTTCAGTTTTCTAGTTGTACAGATTTGATAACAATGCTAAGAGTGGATGGTGCTTGAAATGTTGTTCATTAGGTGTACAATCTCTTTCAATTGGAGTTTTAGTAGACCATGGTTTAATCTAAGATTTCTTTTTCTGGTCCTAGGAGTGTCAGATCCATTTCCTATCCAGTATCCATGTTAGTGTATTTAATGGCTCTCGCCTCTTTCCATCATTGCCTTACAAAAACTAACTCGCAAACAAACTCTTAACAATTACAAAGGCAATAGTCTCGAGGATGGGATGTGATTTTTTTATATGACTTCGACCATCGATCTTCGATCTATTATCAAGAATAAATATAATAAAATATCATGTTATTTTTTTACTTCGATCTATTTAAAAGTAATCGTATGATATCATTTTTCTGACTTCGACCTTCGATCTATTTTCATAATAAATATAATCTTATGATAAAATAATAGTATAGAATGTGTTTGATGACTTCGATCTTCGATCTTCTTACATCTTTTCTTATTTCGATCTTCAATCTTTTTACATCCTTTCTTACTTCGATCTTCATGTTAAGTATAATAGTATGTCATGGTTTTTTGATAAGTATAATAGGGGATGGGCCCTCGGGGAGCCGGCCGGAAGAGGCAAATTAATAAGATGATCTTACTGTATAAGGGCGGACAAATGTTGTACTGTATTTTTTCTAACAATTTTTGTATTGTATTATAGCAAAATGGATTGAAGTAATGAAATGGAAGATTTACATGATTAGACCCCATTCATATTTTTACCTTATTAATAGAATGTCATTAGCTTCCCTATTTTGTAGATGGATTTTGTCATTGGGCTGAAATTATTAGCTGTTCCATGTTCAAGAATATGAAATTTTTGTCTTCATAGGTTGTTTTACTTTTTTGTTAATACAATGTCATAAATGTATATTAATTCAAAACATTCATTCATATTTATGCACCTTTTTATAAGTGTTGATTAAAAGACTTGTGCTTTAAAAATAACAATGGATAGCTGAACAATACTACAATAGTTATAAAATAATTGCAAATAATAATGTTATAAATAAGATAACCATTTTCCAAAAAAAATGAAGGAAAAATACTGTAGGGAAAGCATCATGTACAAAAGAACTCAAGTTCAGAGACTTTTACAACAAAACAATTAGATAAGGGAAGAAGTCCAGCAAAGACTTGTTGGATTTTCAAGGCATAAATAGCAAGGTAATATAAATGACTCTTAGCAAAAGTAATATAAATATAAATATATTATGCCCACAAACAAAAAAAATATATTTAAACCATTATGGAAGCATAGTGGATAATACTAATATTTAGACAATATCTAGACATGCAAATTATCTCTCACTACCCGCTCTCACGTTGGATAGGAAAGGCTGGAGAAGGGCAATCACCCATTCTTAAATTCTTAAAATCAATATTCTTAATACCAAAGAGTCGGGCAGAAAAAAGGGGGAGCTCTCTGTTCCCGGTTCTCCTGTAGCTGGATCATCTGGAATCACAAGAATCCTTAGTTAGAATGGGATTCCAACTCAGTACCTTTTGAGATTTTGAGAAGAGTTGCTCTTTGGAGAGCACAGTACGATGAAAGTTGTAAGTTGTGTTCGGGGGGAGCTATTGTCTGCCTTTATGGTAGAATCAGTCGGGCCCTGAGAGACGGTAGTTTACCCTGTGGCAGATGTCAGCGGTTCGAGTCTACTTATCTCCAACTCGTGAACTTAGCCGATACAAAGCTATAAGATAGTACCCAATTTATAATTGTTGATAGCAATATAACAATCCAAAATGACAATATCCAGACATTATGGAAGCATAGTGGATAGTACTAATCACATAAATTGAATATTAACTGCATTAATTGCAACTGTTTATTTTATTTTATCAAACATGTAGCAGAATCTGTAAAGATACAATATATTCATGGTGATTAATGATAAAGACTGCTACATTAGCTAAGAGATGTTCATGAAATTCATTTCATGCCTTCAAGTTTCTTATTCTTCAAGGCTCAATAACTATAAATGGTTACTTAAAAACTCAAGACTATCCCTTCCTATTTCAAAAACTTTTTCCTTCAATCATAATTAGCACATTGAATTATAGATGCACCCCCTGCTCCTATGGTACTTCCAAAAGCCTAAGAATATGTATCAAATTTTACACAAAAAAAACACAATAATAAAATAAATTACATCTAATCTTCAAATTGTTCAAAATAGGGAGATAATGAAAAAATGAAGTAAAAGATTTGTAATGTCAATCTCTAGTTATCATATAACATCAACGATAACATAATTTTACATGTTTTAAATTTTCCTAGGTGGACAGCCATAAAAAGGTCACAAGTTCACATCCTCGAAACAGTCTGTTCGTTTCTGAGAAATGTTACGTAAATCTACCCTCTCCATCGAAACTTCATTATGTAGGAGCCTCGTGTACTTGACCGACAGAACCTTTTTCAAAAGGATATCACAACTTCTGATGCAAATGTGGAGAGAAGAAGAGATCAAAGAACTTTACCTTTTTGGCTTCCACTTTTCCAAATTTTCATTTCTCCCCCAAAAAAGGTGCTATGATTCTAAAAACTAATTAGATCAGGAAGAACAACTTGGTTTTGAACAGAAGGAGGATGATAAGGTACAAGACTATTATATGATGATGATTCCTCAAAAGGGTTGGTTTTAGTAACAATATTAGGCCTCAAATCATTGAAAACATGATTTTCTTTAACATCAATAACCATTATATCATCATCAAAAACCTCCCATTGATGAGTAATCACTGTAGTTAAACCATTTTCTGAGTCATTTTCACAATGTCTAACCACAATGGCCTTATCCTCATCATTATTCACACCACCACCACCATCACCATTACCATTAACATTACCATTATTATATTCCATTTTCTTCTTATGAGATACACCACTTATAATCTTTTGAAGATCATGAATATCTTCTTTAGGAATTCTTTGAATTCTTGGGCATTGAGATGCATTAAGTACACCAATTTCTCTACAAAACTCAATGTACAAAGTGAGTTCATCTCCTTGAATTGTTGCTTTTTGAAGAACATTGAGTCCAATACCAGCTTCAACTTTTCCACCAATATCATATATCCTTAACAAAACCCTTGAAATAATCTTGCAAAACTTGCTATACATATCAAAAACTTCAACTATAACACAATCCATTGCTTCAAGAATAAGACCAACATTCATGTTCATATTCCCTGGCTTTATCTGCATAAGCCTATCAATCAAACCTTGTAACTTCTGCAACTTTTCAAGCTCTTCCATCAATGTTTCTTCAACCTCAACATCCTTATTATTCCTCTGCTTAATCCTATTACTCATTTTCTTTGCCTCACAAGACACAAAATTTGATCTTTGATCCAAATACGCGAAATAGGCGCGAACGAAAGCATTAAAGCCCCATGCTTTTTCAGGACTCATGTGCCCATCAGAGAAATTTGAAAGATCAAAAGGTAACTTACCCATTCTTTGAACCACAGGGATATCAACAGTGAAAACACCATGCATTAACACCAACCCTTTAAGTGCAACAACCCAGCTTCTAGTCTTTCGAACCCGAATCGAAATAGCCATCACAAGTGGTTTCAGATACAATGGTGAGACTCTTATCCAATGGAAAACCCTTTGAACATTCTTGCAATCTATCTTTTGTTCATCATGGCTTGTGGCTTTGATTATTACAGTTTCAAGATCAGGGTTTCTGAATGGACCATTACCTGAAAACCTTGCAACAATTATGCTGTTCTTGTCCTTAAGAACACCACTTGCTTTTTTCCATAGCCTCATGATGTTGTTCTATGATGTAACTTGTTTTGCAAGAAAAGAAAACAAAGGCACTAGTTTGTGAAATAGGGGTGGTGGTGGTGGTGATTTTTTTCCCCCTATTTCACAACCTTAATTCCCTTTGTTTCTTTCTTTCTCTCTATGGTTTGGATTTGTGAATAATGGAGATAACAAACACAAATGGTTCCTCTACTCTTTCTATTTTGTTGTTTGATGAGAATGTGTTGTCTTGTTTTTGGTCTCCTTCATGTGGTGGAATTTTTCAAGGTTGTTAATGTCTTATGTTAATGATGTGTCACCCACCAATAAGACCCTTTAGTAGATTTTCAAGTACACCAAAATATCAAGTGTTCGATTTATGAGAACGATTCTTAGTTGGGAGGGACAATCACAAAGTCGAAGGATATAGATTAGTTTCTTATTCATAGGAAGAGGGAATAACATTGGTTATACAAAAAAATCATGTATCGTCCAATTGGAAGTTGTGCGAAAAAACAAAGAAAACACAAAATGAAATATCATTGTTAATCATATTGAGATTACAGTTTTATCCTTAAAAATTAAAGAAAAAAAAGAAATTCCCTCTCCATTACTTGAGATGAGTCTTATTCAATTTTTTGCGAGTGAGACTCATCTCCATTAATAGAGAGAGAAGTTGTGTGAAAAATAAAAAAAAACACAAAATGAAATGACAATTGTACATTTTGTTAATTATATTGAGATTACATTTTTACCCTTAAAAATTAAAGAAAAAATAATTTCTCTCAATTATTTAAGAGGAGTTTCACTCAATTTTTGTTGTTGTTATATATGGAAAATATAAATGAATTTTATCCTGTGGCTCATTATCTACCTATAAAAGTTTTAATCATTATGGTGATTAATATATTGATTATGTAAAATACTTTATTATAAACATTAAACTCTTAATAATATGTCAATATTTTTTTTAGGGGAGGGATCCACTTACTCCAAGAGTAAGTGGAAAAACACTTACTCCACATCATGACCATTCATTCTTAGGAAATCCAATGGTTTGAATTGGTGAGTACATCCAAGCCATTGAATTTTTCAAGATTGGATGGCTAAGATGAAAAGTAAGTGTTTTTTGGAGTAAGTGGATCCCTCCCTTTTTTTTTTATAGATTCTATATTGGGCAGGGTTCAAAAACAGATCAAAATTATGTGTGGCTCATGTGTCACGACTAAAGATAGGGTTCTCAATAAATGTAATTGATCTAAAAGGAATTCTTCATTGTTTTGCTTTGCCTATGACTAACATTAGCACCAAACACATTTATGTGAAGTGGTAAAATTATAAGGTGTTAAAAATTAGATATAATTAGAATCAACTATAGTTAAGCAACATTATACATTAAAAACATTAACTACCTTGTGCTAAAGTTTAATGTTGTCTTTGAGTTTGTTATATATATATATATATATATTTATTGTGAAACTCGTGCCGGACATCAAACCGGAAGAGGTTCCGTATTAACCGTCTGGTCGGATCGGATGATTTTAAATAAAATTAATATTTTTTATCTATAAATATATAATTATATAAATGTAAAATTTTATATAATTAAATTTTATATAACTATATTGAAGTAACATATTTCCATCTTTTTTTGGATCGAAGTAAAACAAAACATTAGATTAATATTCCATTTTTCTAAATTTTAAGTGAATTGCCCCGTTCACTTCCTCAGTTATTTCGGTTTAATTGATTTTAGCATGGTCGAACCGGAACTCGGTTTAAAGCAATCCAACAACTTATTCGATTAAGACTACAAATCAAAGTCGTTTTTAAGTCCGGACAACAATTGAATCGGTCAGATCATCCGACCCGGTCCGATTATCACAATACTGATATATATCATCGTGCTTCTAGAAGGATTTATATAAATGATATTTGATAATATTAGTTCAAAGCTTAGTGGCCAGCATTTCTGGTTGTCTCTATGAGAAGACATGTAGAGTTAGACAAATTAATTATTTCATATATTATTATATTATTACATGTACAATGATAGGAACCCCTAAGTATATATATATATATATATTATTTATTTGGTCTAGCAATAATTTCATTAATTTTCTAAAATAAAAAAAATCAGAAGATTCTAATATTCTCTGAGTTTATGGGTTTGAAATACAGAAAAGAAACATAAGCAAGGCATGTGACATTTGAAACTACATTTTAAATATTAAAATTATTTAAAAAGAATGATTGGTTGTTTTTAAAATTTTACAAAATAAATAATAGGCGCTAACAATTACATTAAAGAATCATTATTTTTTGTTGACATATTTTTGATTAATTACTTTTAATTGGTTTGTACAAAAAATATATTAATGAGAGTGTATAAAATTCAATGATTGTAGGAGTAAATAATGTAGACTTTTAAATAGCTTTTAAAATATTATATAATTTTAAAGACATATAATTGCTCTGATTTAAAAGAAATTAGTTTAAAGGATAATTAATTGCTTTGATTTAATAAAAACACACAAATAGTTATAATTATTATTTAGCATGTTGTATATGAAAAAATATTTCAAATAAAAAAGATATTTGAGATCGTAAAGATAATTAGATAGTTTTTATTCCAGACCATAAAATATTAGTTTTTTATTATAATTGAGAGTGGATGAAGTATATTTATTCTTAATTCAAATAAATTTTATTAATAAAAATTTTAAACTCATATTAACACGGACTCATAACAAGTAGGTATAGAGTAATTCATTATACAAGATTATATTTTAATACTTTTTTTATAAAAAAGTTTAGATGAGTTGAATATGAAAGTGCAACATGCTTCAAGGTTTGGAAATTGCTCACATACTATCTACTATAAAATCATCATATCAACAACAAAACTTGCAATTATATTTATTTATTCAAGCAAAAACTTAAACTCCTCAAGTAGCCTTTTACATTATGGGTGGTCCCCTTTGGTTAGGGTGAAGATAAACTAATGGTCCTATGTAAGTTTCTTTGGGGTTACTTTGTGATCAATTTTCGTATCGCTCATGGTATATCTAATAACTCGAGCACCTATTTCAAATGTATATCCCATTTTTGCACAACAAGGTTATGAAAATCTACCAAAAGCAACGAGCGGTATTGTATGTGTCAATTGCCATTTAGCTAATAAAGCGGTGAACATCAGAATTTTGGTTGTGTGAATTATGTTCCTCCTTTGGGTTTATGAAATGGCCTCAAAGTGGCATGGGACATGGGCTTTGGAAGGGTTAATATAGTCTCTCCAAGCTACTACTCATTTAACATCAATCCAAAACTCAATATGATGTTTTTGAAATGTTAAAAATAAGGTTATCCAAAACTTCCATTAGTGGTTGAATCATAGTCCAATATAGTAAAGAATATTATCTGCGGAGTAATACTTGTTAGGAGAGACAAATATAAGGTAATGTAATATCCTTAAAGAACATTTTTCCTCTTAAAATGTTATTCATAGTCATGATAGTAATTTGCTAACATTCTTTTTAAGAAAAAAATTAACAAGTGATGGTGAACATTATTTTGCCAGTCTCAATATGTATCGTAGATACTACTACTATGTATTAAAGAATAACATTTATTTTTATGTTATCTTGTTACGTTAGATTTACATAATACATAAATATTTAATTCTTTACTTCAACCATTTTATATCAATTCAAACTCATAACTTATATTGTTGTTACTAAGAGAAAGTCTGATAGATTGTGATCGGTAAGTATCAATAGTTAGCATTTCATGCATTCTTTGGTGGGTTTAAGACATTATGGGTCATACTACAAACCTACATGACACCTTATAATGTACTTGTGGGTAAGATTATTTCATCATTTTGTATAAATATCTTTTACCCTATAAATATAATCTATGAAAGACTCATACTTGAATATCTTTCACGTATTTGGTATAAATATTCTTCAATACTCCATTGATATATTCTGTCAAAATTAATTTTTTGAAAAATTAATCAATTGTAATTGCGTACTTTCCAGATGAATTTGGATCATCTCCAGTATTAGAGGGTGAATTACTATGTTGAGATTATAACATGTGACAAAAATAAATATCTATCGGTAATGATTTTAACTTATTTTTTAATAAATAATTTTTTAATTTTCATAAAGTCTCATTTTTTTCTTCTAATCAGTACTAGAGAGGAATTCGACTCTTTCAAGTAAGATGTTTTTTAAAATAGTTTCCTCATACCTTTTAGATACCCAAACTATCATATAAGAGCACTTTCAAGGGATTAAGAAAAGAAAATTATCAACACATAATGAATTAAAAGAGAGAAACATAACATTTAAGCTTGGGAAAGAGAAAACAACCTCAACAATCATTTCTTCAACAATCTATGAAACACAAATAGTTACATTAAAAAGTTTGTATTGTTATCATGCATGCAAATTATGTTTGTTATAAAGTCACAATAGTTGAGGAATTACTTGATTTTGAATGTCAAAGAATTCTTAAGAATATTACTTTATGGTTTAAATGTTAAAATTATTACATGACATTAAGAATGAGATCCTATAATGAAGCAAGAAGAGAGACCAAATCTTAACCATAGGATACCCATGTTTTTTTTTCATTCTCAACATTATAAATACCTTATATTAGGTCATTAATTATTTTCAAATCAATATTACTCTTTCTCAAACACCATCTAAAATCTAATCATTATCAAAGTATACAATGGGAGATAATGCACCAAACAAAGCAGATTGTGAGTTAATTTTCAAGAGCATAGACAAAAATGGAGATGGGAAAATTTCATTAGATGAATTCAGTGATGCAGTGAAAGCATCAGGAACATGTTCTAATGTTGATGTTCCATCTAAAATGAAGGAAATTGATAAAGATGGTGATGGATTCATTTCAATAGATGAGTTATGGGAATTTTTTTCTGCTCATCCTCAAATGTTGAAGGAAGCTGTTAGCAAAGTTGCTTAATCACAATAATGGGACACACATTAATATTAATAGTACATAATAATCTTTTGATTTCATTATTATTCCTTTTCTCTCTAAATTTATTACATTTTGGCATATGCCAATGTCAATGGGTACTTCACCTTGATAGGACAGAAATTCCATGTTTCAAACGGTGTCTCATTCCATATGTATCATTCTGATTGGTACTGAATATAAAATGAAATATCGTTTAAGACATGTGATCTCTGTCACACCTTGCTATTTATATTTATTTATTACTTTGCATTATAAAATTGGAAAAACAAACAAACTTGTGCTATCAAATTATATTGCTTGAGCAGTAATGGGTTTCTAAATTATATTTAATTTATGTTACTTAATACATTAGGGCAATCAATTTGTTGATTGCACAACATTAACTACAATCAATCAAATATATAGAATAAGGGTGATAAATGAATAAATTTGGATGAGTTTGGATTTGGATGAAAATGGATGAATGGAAAGTCATTCATCAATCCATATAAACCATATTTTAAGTTATTCAATCCATTCAATCCAATCCGTGACTTCATATTTTTAAAAAGTGATTTTAAAAAGATATTTTAAGCTTCATATTTTTTAAATGTGAACTTTTAAAAAAATTCCCAAAAACTTAAAAGAGTAATAAACTTAAAAATTAATTTTTAAGCTTTTAATGGTAAATCACGTGGTTAAGTTTAGAGTAAATTACACTTACATCCCCTGAGTTTTAGTGAAATTACACAAATCACCCCTCACTTTTTTGTCCTTACACGAACCACCCCTCCCTCATACACAAAACACCCATAGATTTATACATACATTACACAGACTACCCTTGCATGTTATAAAAGTGTAATATTTTAAAGAAAAATGTGTGATGAATGTAATTTAAGTTAAACAAAATATTGTATATTGTGTAACACTTCAAATAATACAAAAGCGAATGTTTCTTTATTATTTTTGTGTCATTAAAAAATACATTAATAATTTCAAATAAATGTTTAAATAACTCTTATATTATTTTATAACGAGCCAAATAATGAAGACACATTGACTCTTATATTATTTGAATTTTTCTACATAATATACAATATTTTGTTTAATTAATTACACACATCATACGTTTTTTGTTTAAAATATTACACTTTTATATTATGTAGGGGTATTCAGTGTAATATATGTACAAAATTATAAGAGTGGTTTGTGTAATTTCATTAAAACTTAGGGGTGTGAGTGTAATTTACTCTTAAGTTTAAACTTACAGTCTTAAAACCTTCGGGTGAGATTCAAATTAGTTTTGTTAGAAAAATTTAACGTATATCATGAAATTCATAGATTCGTTTTTCTATTTCTCTCACTCTTCATATTTTTTTGGTTGGTTACAAACATAAATTATATTTAATAAATTTAAATTATATGATTGATAGATAGTTGAAATATCCAATTTAATGGAATACAAGAGAAATAGAATTGACAAGAAATGTTAAACACTCAATGCAATTATGTGAAGGCTAAGTAAAAAAAATTATACCCAAAGCAAAATAACTAATAAACTTCTAGCGAACACCAATCCACAAAATTAAAACATATTCTCATCAAAATTAAAGCATGTTTTTAAATGTCCTTCATAGATGAATTCCAATACCTATTTTTTAAATTCCCAAAAATAAAAGTTAGGGTTTTAAAGATATAAAGGAATCAAAAAATATATCAATCAATCTTGAAGGAACATTAAAATTAAAATAAACCATTGGGGAAAATGAAACATTCAATGAAGATGAGAGAGAATGAAGATATTAGAAGGAAAAAAACTCCATAGACTAAGAAAACTAGCTTTTGTTGAATAAATGCTTTTGTTAGAAAGGATAATGCAACTATTGAAAGAATCATTTTGTTAAAAATGAGTTTGCAGGTGTGTTTTGAGAAAAAAAATATTTTTATTTTTTTTGGATGGATTGGGTATTCATTCAAATGGATATACATTGGATATAATGGATGGATTTGAATCCATTCATTATCAACACTATCCATTAGATTATATCCATTTAAATCTATTAGCTATAACAGATGGATTTAAATGGATTTAACTTAGATGAGTTTGGATGGATTGTGGATAATTTTATTACCCCAAATATAGAATAAATAGAAGAGGGCGATAACTTTTTTAACCATATTTGGCCAGTTGTATTTACATATTTCTAACAGTATTAAGTAAGTACTAAAATTTATTGAAGAGTAATCATTAAAATTTCTAAACTTATGATTTGCTTTAAATAGGCACTCAAGGAACAAAGTTACTGGAAGAATAACTTTATGGAATTACTCTCAATCATAACCGTCACTTTTAATTAAATTTAAAATATAAGATCACACGTTTATTCATAAAACAGTTTGGGACAATCATGTTTTATTAAACCTACATACAAAGATAATATGATATGTACATTGAAAATGTTAAATAAAATTCTTTTACATAAAAAGTCCAGTGATGGATCCTGGACTGAGGGATCGAGTAAAAGTCGTAATGAATGTAGTTTATTAAACTTGATTAGACCGACCAGTAATGAATGTAGTTTATTAATGAGTTTGAGTTGCTTATCCTCAATCGATCTTGAACCATAATTGGAATGAATCGGCTCAATTAAGCTATTTTACGCGTAAAATCAGTCACTAAGTTCATTGAACCGATCAGATTGGCCGAATCAATCAATTTAAAAAGCATCAAATTGTTGTCTTATGAGGAAAAAATATTGTTCTTTCAACGTATTTGTAGCTACATTTGTCATTATTGAAATTTTATTTCTCATTTGTTACCTTATGTTATAACAAAACTTAATTTGTTTAATTAACTTTTAAATTTATGTGTCCGCTTTGATGTGATCAAAATATAAAACAAAATTGTTATTTGATGATGTTTTCAATTTATTTATGGTATTTTATTGTTATAAAACCTTTGTTATTGATTGTTTAATTAGGTACTTATGTGATAGTAATGTTTTTTAAAATTCAAGTACAATGTTAGTTATTATTATAAAACATTTCAAATTTGCTAATGTAAATCAATTAAAATGGTCTAACTAGTGGTCTACGAATCATATCATTGACTCAATAAGTGACTGAGTTGATGACTGATCCGAGTTTAATAACATTAATTACGTAGTCAAAATGTATTACAAGAGAACAACTAAGTGATTGAGGATGAGTCAGACAATTAATCAAGAATAGATAGTGATGCAAAATCGTGCATTTAATAAACAAATGATATTTATTTACAAAATACCAAACATGTAGTACACTTACAAAAGAAATCGACACATGGGATATTAAACAAGACAAAACAATAAGTATATATATAGATAGTCAAATTTCCTAATTATGTAAAAGCATGTTAAAATAAGTACCAAAAAATTCATCAACAAATCGTTAGTCTAGTAGTATAACGCTCTGCAAGATCCCTAGAAAGACTAAAAGGTCAAATGATTGATTCATGCACTACGCTAGAGATGTCCTTCAACAACGCGCATTTCAGTGATATAACAGTGCTTCCGAGTGCTGTCTATGTGAGCACAGTAGTATATGGTATGTTTTTTCTCCGCTGTCTATGTGAGCACAATAGTATATGACATACAACAACGACACCTCCAACAAACATTGTTATATATTTGACATATATAAACAGTGCAAGCTACATGGAGCATTATCGTATAATTCATATATAACAATGCTGCTTAAAAATGAGCGATATTAAATGAATCACATGCAACAACACACGTTGTAAGGAATGTTGTTGTATTAATCATATACAATAGTCGTCGAATCCAAATAAAATGAGACATGAAACAAACGTGGTGACACAAACAGCCACCAATAAAATTAACAAAAGTTTGTGTGCCATGCATGCATGCACCTAAACTTCATAGGTGATCCGTTCATTAAGCAAAAACCCAAATTTAGAAGTCCCATATTTTTAGTTCTTAACATATTAAAACATTATACTCATTCATTTTCATTAGTTTTCAAATCCTAGATTGTTCTTTGTGGTTATCAAATAAATATTATTATAGGTTACTATGGCAGATAGAGGTGAATGTGAACGTGTTTTCAAGCGTTTTGATGTGAATGGAGATAACAAAATTTCATTGGCTGAGTTTTCAGATGCTCTTAAAGTGTTAGGGTTAACTTCACAAGAAGAAGTTCAACGTAGAATGGAAGAGATTGATAAAGATGGTGATGGATTTATTACACTTGAGGAATTGGTTGAGTTTCAAAGTGCTAACCCTAATTTGATGAGGGATGTTTTGAAGAGACTCTAAACTTTTATCCTTTTTCTCTATTCTTATAATGTTTTGTTATTTCAACACTATTTGTTTTTTGTTTTGTTTGGTTTTTCTTTTGTGTGTATGTTGTGAGGATTATATTTTGCAAACCCTAACTTGATGAATGCTTTGTTGTTAGAAGCGATTTTCTTGAATGAATATTGTTTCAATAGCTTTTTTTGTACTACCAAGGATGTACTTTCACTGTGAGTAAAAAATTAATCCCTTTGAGAGTTTATGGTTCTCTCTCAATAAGTGTCGCTTCCAAGAGTTGAATCATTAATCATTTAGTCTTTCTGGTAATTTAGTGGGGTTTTCCACTACTAGACCAATGTTTGATTTGTTGTTTCAACATCTTTAAAATGTCAAGAGTAGCTATTTTTAGAAATGTAATTATGATTAATATTTAGTGGAATTGAAGACATCAATAATTTTCCATAGGATAGTTAAAGAATAGTACTATTGGATAAATAAAAAAGAGGCAAGTTATCCTTCTATCCTTTTCTATCTTTCATTCTTAAATATTAATTTTTTAATTAATAAATCAAAAGTGGGGATATAGAATCATAAGAAACATTTTTCAGGTTTACTGTACAAATTTGTGCAATAAACATACAAAGTTGTATACGTTGATCCTTTTGGTGGAGTTATAAAACATTATTGGTATGGTATGTTCACATCTATTATTATTATGGTTATGTTATGTACCACAAAATGTTGCTAATATGTTGTAACAAACTAAAAGAAGATTAAAAGCATACTTATATATCTAATAGTTTATGTTAATAAGTTTAAGAGTTATTCAATGTTTATATAAATCTATGTCTAACAATCATATTAATACAGGCATGCATGTGACAATTAAGCATAAAATTACGTCTAGAATTACACTAAAAAATGAGTTTCTAGTTTGGGCTATGAAACCAGAGTTTCTTCATGAGTTCAACATCCAAATTCATACAAAGATAATCGTCATTCACCAAATAAGCATTAAGCACAACAAAGACAACTCTTAAAAACCAATACCTCATAATTAACATGTATCAATTTCAATCGTATACATCAAGTGAATATTACAATCATTCTCAACAAGTGAGAAGTTTAGCTAAACATTTTTACACAAAACTAAAGCAAAGAAATTAAATGTGAAGAAAAACATAACCCAAAGAGAAGGGATATCTCCTCCATAAGCATACATCAGATCTATCTATCATCATCTCTCACGTTTACATCTTATTTTCGGCCTATATTAGCCTAAGAACTAAAAATTGGATCATTGCTTAGCTTTTTCGATCCCTTTTATCAATCTGATATTTTATATTGGCGTTGAGCGCATGGGAGGTGCGCTGAGTGCATCTCTTCGTTTAGCTCGACTTTTCACCTAGCCAAACAGCGTTTGGTGCATCTTCTTCGCTCAGCGCAAATGCGTTTGACGCGGCTCCTACGCTGAGCGCAAATCAGATGAATATGTCCTTTTTGATTTTTGGCCTTTTGACATCAATCTTTGTTCATTCGTGCTCCTTTTTTAAGTCCTTAAATGTCATGGAAGCTTGATTCATAAGATTAGTGCAATAATTTGTCAATTTTCTAAGCATGAATCTATAAACTTAGTATTTAGAATCAAAATATATTAAATTAGTCTTATTAATTAAGATAATTTTCATACCTAAAAAGTACCTACACTATAATAAGTATAATATGTAAAAATTATAAGAGGAAGTGCATAAAGCGAATGTCAATTATCATGAACTATTTTTCTTCATAATTACCCCTTACATTTTATCATTTTGTAAAATTGATCTCTATATAAATATATTATTAAATTACTAATATGTCAATAAGGAAACCAAAACAATTAGACTCACAATAATAGCAATACAACAATGTAGGTTAGTGAATGTTGATATCTAGATGAAACTGTCATCAAAATACAAATTTGACTGAGAATAAAATAAATAAATTTCAGATGTGATTAATATTGTAATGTTTATATATATATATATATATATAATTAATTAAATAAAAAATGTCTAACGATCAAGATTAAAAGGAAATGTATAGGGTAGAATTTCTCATTGCTATTATTTTAACTTTAGTTTTATGTGTGGAATAATTTCACAAATAATTAAAGTTTAAAGGACAATTATGAAGAAAAATAATTTATGATGTCTACTTACAAAAGACAAAGTTTAGAATGTTTTTATACATTTTTCCCTAAATATAATAAAATGATATAGATTATATAAAATGTGATGATGGAATCATTGTAAAGAAAAAGGTTTGAAAACTAAATAAGGTTGCTAATTTTATAGGCACATGTATCATTATGCAATAAAATATAACCACCAAACATGTAAATCAATTAGTGGGAAATTGTTCTATCCTAATAAGATATCTTTAAAAACATTCTGAACTTTGTTTTTAGTTAAACAATCTAACCTAATTAAATTGCTATTTTAGACTCTAAAATTAATTGTTTGTCTAGCATAATCTACACTTTATTTTCATTTGCGCTACAAATGGCATCATTAGCTTTTACCTAATATTGTTACATCATTTCACACATTCTAATTTACGAGTTGAGTTTTGGAGGAGAATTGAGAGAAAAGAAGGTTTCAGAACCATAAAATACAAATGTAAGATATCTCAAATCGATTTATTCCCCTCCAAAAATTAACTCGCAAATGAAATACTAAGCCTTCATATCCCATCTCAACTCACCATGCATGATGCTTCAAAAAAAACATTACCAGAAATCAAAATAAACAGCAAGATGCATACAAAAATTGAAATAGTAAAAGTCTAGATAGATAAAAATTAAGAATGGGGTTCCCTTTAGTGTAAAAGTTAACGTAGTAAGAACAACAACAAAAAAGGAATGAGTTAAAGAAAAGGATTTTGAAGAGAACCAACAAGTTCTACCTCCTTCCATTGATTGACATGTCGAATGCCGCCGCACAATTTACATTTACTTGAGACTCAAGTTAAGTTATGTTTCCTCTCTTTCCGTAACCTGTTAAAGTTCAACGACTTGCCGCGTCATTGTCGTTGCTATCACAATCTGTCTCAACAGCTTGTTCAACTTCAGCCCCATCGACATGTCCATTGTTGCATTCTTGCTTTTGCGTGTTTCCTTCCGGCAAAGCGCTTGTACTATCGTGATCACATTTCCCGTTCTCCTTGTCAGGCATGGTTGGAGTTTCCACGCTAGGATCATTCACTTCAGTTGAAGGACTACCTGGTAGCTGCTGAGATGCATTACCTGAGCCAGGCGGAGGTAGGAAGACTCCTGTGCCGGGAGCGGCGACTCGAGGAGGGGGATGCCTTGGAGGGACTGCTGTCCATCTGGTGGAACCGGGTACAGCAGGGATTGGCACGGACGGAGGAAATGGCATGGGGGGTATGACTGGGGTAGGCACAAACAATGGCTGCATAGCATTTGGAGGTGGAATTTGCGGTCGAATAGGTGGCGCTGGCAGTACTCCAGTTGTTGGAACCGGACCATATTGCCTGGGGCCTAAACTATGTCGGATATGATTTGGCGGTCGGCTTGGTGGTTGACCCCAGTGAAAAGGTGCTGCTGGCGAGGCAAGACGTTGTTGAGCATCGCTCGGCAGGTACTTTCTCGGTTGGGACTTTGTGAAAGTAACAAATACCCTTTCTTTAGGGATAGAAGGAATAGCATATTTAGCAAAATCCATGGATTTCCCTTGCAGAGACAGAAGAGATCTACAGCAGCCAAAGTATAACCATAAAGAATCATTACTAATAATTAATAATAAACAAAAGAAAACAATTAAGAAAGAAATGCATTTTTCTAACACAAATATTCAATATGGTGTATCCAAAGAACTAAAGATGTTAATATAACCATTAAATAGAACTTTTACTTTGATTGGAAACAAAGATCCATAATTCATAGAAATTCAAGCAATAGGGTCTCGAGGGTCTAGGCGTAATTTCAATTTGACATTAATATCTTTAACTTCTATAACCATTTATTCATAGACAAAAACATGTAACCATAACCTAGACTTACTAATAAATTCTAGAGTATAGCCATTTCCTTGTCGAAATAAAACGATATTTGCTTGTACAAGCGAAAAGATGATACTCTATACAGATATAAAAATACTAAAATACAAATACGAGAAGCAATATAGACAATGTATTAGAGCATTACCCAGGAGCAAGAGAAAGCTTGAGAATGCCCCGATAGTCCCCGTGATGGTCGGAGGCAATCGACCTCCCAAAAGTCATTTCACAATCTGTTAGGAAAAGGATATAAACAGGCCTTCCGATCCAATGAGGCCAATTGTAGGGCTGTGAGTAATCACCCTATAGAAAAATGCAATACCAGGTTTTGTAAGCAAGTTCGGTACCAATATAAAGCCTTGCCGAATAAAAAAAATGAAACAGTAAAAGAATGAACCTCGTTATAGAAATCCACGATGCAAGCATCAGGCTTCACAGTCATAACTTGCGAGGACACCATGCGCTCGATAATATCTTGAAACAAGGAAGGGATAGGTTCTACATTCTTATCTGCCAAAATCAAATTTGGAAACTTAATCAAACATTATTATGAGAGTGGTAAAAGACAAATGCCATGGCCGAAAGCCTGCAAATAAGGACTATGTGTAAAATGCGGAAATTATCGATATCAAAGGAAAATCACATAACATCACATGCCTATGGAGGCTCCTGCCATATTTTCCCCATCGGGTGGTGCATCAGCAACGGCAACACCCAGCTGTATCATTTCCCTTCCATGCCCTTTGATGGGTCTTCTTGAAACAACATATGTCTGAGTTCCTGCTTATAAAAAAAAGTTGTTTGTGAACAAAGCCGAACTTTTCTCGCAACAGGATGATATTAAATATAACAACCAGATTGACCATCAACTTATATGTTTTACAATCTAGAAGTGCACAGTTATCAAATTCAGCATCAACCGATATGCAAAAGTCAGAGAAAACACAGTAATAGGGTGATGTATTCTTCATTCTTTGTAGTAAAGAAAATTTATTAAGGAAGAAGAGAAGAGTACATAGATAAAGGATCAGTGGACAACACATCGTCATTAGAAGAAAACAAAACAAAACATCTAGAACCTAAGAGCAAATATAGCGCATAGCAAATGGCTAATACATTAAAATAGCAAATATAGTGTGTGTGTGTGTGTATGAACATACATATGTTACATACAACAACAACGAAACCTAAATCTCACTAGGTGGGGTCGGCTAACATGCATATGTTACATGACTTCATAAATTATGTCTACTAACATGTATATACTTACTATACATAATTATGAAAAAATAATGATAAATATATTGTTTGAAATAATGACATCAGTAACAAATAAGTATTTAAAAAACATAAAAGAACATGAAAAATATAATAAATAGTAGTTAATGTCAACCATTAGAATAAATATGATGACCTATAAAGCCAACCACTCGAAAACAGGTAACTGATCTCATAACCAGATGTGAACATCTAACATGAAAACATCATAATCCGGTGTCCATAAAAGTGAATGCCCAAAACACAAAATATTAGGGTAGGCTACGATGTCGCCAAAAAAGGAGAGTCTAGCTGGAAATGAAATAAACTTGCTGCAAAATATGGTAGGGTGGCTGTAACTGGAGTGAGAGGAAAAATAGCAGACTTGGAGACTGAACAGTCAAAAACCATGGGCAGAAATACTATTTCAACCGTACATGAAGGTAGTGGCTGGGACAGCCATGATTGGCTGCAAAAGCGGCCACAACAGAAAAGCACACCGCAATGCGTCGTAGCCTGGCTATGCAACACTCTTCAATGCTGCTATAGCAAAGCTATAGCTGACAATTGACTACAGAGGATGAAAGAAATTAAAAAAAATAGATACCAGTCAACTGCCCTTATATACACAAAACATTAAGTCCTCGGGAAAAGGAGCCACAGTTTATATGGCCACAACTAAACTATTTGTGATCAATCAAATAAAATTAAAATGGGAAGCAGTGAAAGAGTTTCACGACATGGAGTAAGAGGACACAAGGCACACTTACCTTGAAGTTGTCCTCTTCTTCCGGAAACCCTTAGATCATCGACCAATGAAATAAGTTTTGAAACTTCAGTGCCATCAAGTAAACCTTCATACAACTTCAGTCCATCAACCACATTCACCTAAAAATGAAAAACACAAAATAAAAAGGTATGCCTTAAATAAATAATATGAAAGATAGAATAAAATAATGGCATCGAGAACAGTGATGAAATATTTAAAGTACCCTACCATCTTCCCATCAAACATTTCATTGCCAGTAAAAGTTTTTGCTACAGAAGAAAGACTTTGGCTCTGAAGTTTATTTTGCATAGAATGTGAGTCATTCCCTGGAAACACATTACATGAGAATTAAGTTCAGAATTAAATGGTAAGCAAGTATTCAACAAAAAATATGCACACCAATGGAGCAAGAGCATATATTGTCTATGTGGCACACAAATTTAATGTTAAATTGTGTGAATGTGACAACAACAGGAAAAAAAAGCAGTGCAAATTCTGAGAGTACAATTTACATAGTTACTAAAATTCATTCACAAAACTAACACAAATTTTCTGACTGCAGCCTCTTTCCTTTATGTTAAATAAGGTATATATTTTCATTTAAATCACAGTCGGCAAGAAGCAAACCTTTAGAATCCGATATAGTTCCATTGTTTACAACAACAGCTTCAGATTCTGAGTTGGACAGAGATCCTTGGGAACTCCCTGAGCTCTTTAAGTTATCATCAGTTTGATGCTTTGTCAAATCATCTGCACAAGCAAACGAGAGAGAAAAATCTAATAGATTGGAAGCAAATAGAATGTATTCATGAAGTCATAAATTCTAATAATGTGTTTCTTATTTTTAACAACTAAGAAAGGGGGACACCGGCACAGTGAAACTGAATCAATTTGCTTCAATGTATGTGTTAGTTTATCAGATATGATTTGTTATGTTTAGATTATCTCTTCAGCCTTATAAGCTCTTCATTAACAGTAACTCTCAACCGATTGGTTCAACTGTTAAGTGCCACTCATAATTAGTGTGTTAATGATCTGTAAAATTATCCTTTACCCTGTCATTAATTGAACAGAAGGAGCCACAAGACCATGAACAATAAAATAAAAATAAGAACCCTTATTTTTAATATTCAAGGTCGGCCATTTAAATTCCTACTCAATCATCCAAGAGTTTTCTTCCACCGTGAAATCCAATACGAAACTACATCTCACTAATTCTTAGCCTTTCTGTGCATTAAACAAGAGATTCCTCACTTCACTCACACCCAAGTAGGCATTCCTATTTGCTTATTTGTTAACACATACATAAAATGGTTCGTTCTCGACTTCTCGCCACTGAACATCCTATAAATTATTGGTATGGAATATCCATCAAAAGTGAGGGCCAAAAGAATCTAGGTGAATAAAAACTTCTTATTTCAAAATCACAATGGTCCACTAAAATTGTATTTACCTATATTAACAACAATGCAAATCTGGGTTACTTACTTTGCCTGAATGCACCAAAAACTCGAAACTATTAAGCCTTTACTATATATTGGCAAAGAAAACGGGTAATCTCCAAATCAGCAATGTCACTATCACGTAAATTATAATGAATAGTATTCACTCAGAGGTTCAAGATTCACCATGTCATAGCATAATACATATATACTGATTAATCCATTATTTACCTTTCTTCTCCTCAGCAGATGCTAAATTACTATCATCCAACTTCTCAACCTTGCCCCCTTCTTTAAGTTCTTCACTCTTCTCGGATACAGGAGTCCCTTTTTCTGTGCCTCCCTTAACCACAGCATTTGCTTCATGCCTATAAGACTCCGTGCTAGAATTAAAACCTACCTTAGCAACTTCAAACCTCTGCCCTTGCCTATATCCCGGGCGAAATTTCCTACCATCGGCTGCACCTACTTTGACTGGATCCATATACCTCTGCTGCCTCCTCCACGCCACTTGCTGCAGCGCATACCCGACTTCAGCAACAGAAAAGTATTGCTGCATAAGCAGCACCTGGTTCCAATTACACCGCCTTTGCTGAATGGCGCCAATTGCCATATCATACTCCCGAGGATCACCAACTACACACAAATGATTACAAAGTGCATCGATCATAGCATTGGCAGCCGCGAATTCGCTTCGAAGCCAGCCTATAAGTTCATCCCTCTCATCAACAACCCATTGCTGGCTGTAATGGTGGTGGTGCATCTCGCCACCGCCACCATTGCCAGCAACACCACTTGGAAACTGCATTTTGTCCTGAACTACCACATTCCCCGATGGCATTGCCATTATAACTCAAATCACTACCAACAATTCACTAAAACCACTTACAAAGCATAACAAGAAACACAACAAGATCCAAATAAGGAAATAACAAGTTTATCAACCCAAAAAAAACAACAACACAATTCAATACCCCACAAAATAAAAATTAGAATTCAGAACAATTAAAGTAAAAAGGAGCAAACTTGTTCAGAAACAAGAGTACCCCAACAATGATTCAGAACAAAAAAGGTGAAAAAATGATTTTTTTTTAAATGGGTATTGTGATGAAATCTTTTGATAGTGATCATGAACAAAAATAGAGTGAATTGGATAGATCTAACAATGGGGGTTTGAACATTGAAGGGAATTGAAAAGGGTAAGTGTTGTTTTTGTTTGTTGGGTTAGAGTGATGCAAAGGAAGAAACTTGAAGAGGAAGATCTAGGGTTAAAAAACGAATTTTTGGAATTTATGAGAATTGCTTATTAGGCACGCATGTGTCTATTTGACACATATATAAGAACATGTTTCTTTTGTTATGTTTGAGAATTTCTAATTTCTAATCTTAGCATGCTTAAGATTAATCAACTAGATTTATTATTTATTTAGCATCTTTATCTATGAGAATAATGTATCTCCTGATATGCGGGTATAAGTTATTTTCTCCAGCCACTAAAATCGTGACTTATGTATCATTTAATCATTTTCTACAAAAAATATTTCTAAAAATAAACAAAACAATACACATGTCATTCCTTTTACTGGTTGGGGGTAAATTATCTTTTAGTATGTGTTCATGAAATTTAACTTATATTAAATGCTGATTTTTTTAGTTAATGATCACGTTGTTAATATTATTTATTTCAACTTTGAAACCTTCAAATCCTTATAGATTTGTTTTTTGATATCCTATTGATTTTGTAAGTGAAATCCATATTACAAATTGATTAGATAATTAAAAATTCTCATAATGATTCACTCTCTTTATCAAAAAAAAAAAGTGATAAGATTCTATCCATGTTTATCACATTAAATTTATTAGATTGTTTAAATCCCAACCTTGTCTTTTTATATGATATGATAATTATCTCAATGTGTTTTTTTATGGCTTCCTATTAAAGAATAAATAAATAAAATCAATGTGATTGTTAGTGTGAGTCTCTATCTTTATTTGAATCTCTTTCAAGTTTTTATCTTCTCATTTTAATAAGAATGTAAGTTAAACTTATCATCTCCATAAAATATACCATGAGAAGATGAGTTGTATATTAATGATATAAATTTTCTTACTATTTCTATTCATTATTCATGTGTTAAATAAGATTAACTTTTAAATTAAAATAATACATATAAATTGTCTTCATTAAATTCCTAGCAATAGTTTTTTATTTCAGATTTTCTTTTTTTTTTTACTTGGATTTTGGCATCTTAAAATTGTAGAGGAAATGTACATTGAATTTGGTCAATAATATTAGTGGGGAGAAATGCTATATTATGCCCAATTCATAGATAACTTCCTCCTTAGGAAGAAAGTGCAATTGTTGATATTTGAATTTATGCTCTTATATTTAATGTTCCACAACTCTTCAAAAAATAATTAAGTCTTTAAGATATTATCAAATGAATATGCAAAGATGCAAAATAAATTATTTTCTATTTTTTATAATTTCATATTAAAAATATAAATTATTAAAATTGTCCCAAAAAATGACATGAATAAGTATTTTATCATTCAAATTAACCTTACACAAATTAAAAATATTATTTATTAAAAAAATAGTATAGAATGTGCTATATTCTAAAAACTAATAAATCACATGTCTTAATCAAATTTAATACAAATTTCTAGAGATTAGACTAACATATAACAAGATTTTGAGATATCAACTTGGTTTTTAAAAAATAAAAAACTATTTGATGATTTTTTTAAGAACAAATTCTCTATCACAAAATCTTTTAGTAATGTTTAAATATTTTAGAATAATAGTCTCAAAAAATTAAGGTAGAATTTTGGTTTTTTAATCTAGGTTTATGTTAATATAATTCACCCCATATTAGATTTGACAAAATGATTACGTTAATGGTTCGAGCATTAGATTCGGATCGGGTAAAGGTTAGATCAACAAACTTCATTATAATTTATGTTTAACATTGTTAATCAAATACGATTAAGTTGTGATGGACCAACTCGCAAAGAGATTTTAAACGTAAAGGATGATATATATTAGAGAACAAAAACATAAACATAAGCTAAATTGAAGCAAAAGAAATGTGAAACTTGTTATAATCTTTATCTCCTATTTCAGTGACATTATTAATTATTACTGTTGAAATTATAGGGTTAAAGTAATGTAGGAGAAAAGATAATGCTCAAAATAATAAATTGTATAATAGTATGAATAATAATAGTGTGTTTATTTGATTGTCTCAAAAGACTTACAACTCACTCATATTTATACTAATATTATACTCCTAATTAAATAACAAACAAATCATAATAAAATAATTTGTATCATAACAGATCTTCTAAGATACTCTAAATAAATCTAACATATGATCATAATAGGATATATTTTCTTAAGATATATTCTAAGATAATAATTACTTGAACTTCCCAAAACATAACTTCAAATGGTTGCAAATGTTGATGAAATCTGAAATGAATTTGTCAATGATCAATGATGAGTTTTTCAAGCTCTCAGAAAAAGAATTGAAGAATATAAAGATAATAACACTTAACCATCTAGGCAGAAGTTATCTCAAAGCTTAACCACCATGACAATTTAATACCAGAAGGCAATTCAATATCCGAAGGCAATTTCAAAACTCGAAGACAATTTCAAAAACCGAAGGCAATTTCAATACCTGAAGGCAATTCAATATCCGAAGGCAATTTCAAAACTCGAAGACAATTTCAAAACCCGAAGGCAATTTCAATACCTGAAGGCAATTTCAATACCCGGAAGCAATTTCAATACCCGATGGCAATTTCAGAACCCGAAGGCAATTTCAGAACCTGAAGGCAGTTTCAGAACCCGAAGGCAGTTTCAGAACCCGAAGGCAGTTTCAATACCCGAAGGCAGTTTCAATACCCGAAGGCAGTTTCAATACCCGAAGGCAGTTTCAATACCCGAAGGCAGTTTCAATACCCGAAGGCAGTTTCAATATCTGAAGGAAGTTTCAATACCTGAAGGCAGTTTCAATACCCGAAGGCAGTTTCAATACCCGAAGGCAGTTTCAATACCCGAAGGCAGTTTCAATACCCGAAGGCAGTTTCAATACTCGAAGGCAATTTCAATACCCGTAGGTAATTTCAATAAGAATGATTGTCGCGCAACAAGCAACACCAAACAACATAGAAAAGGTAGACTACTGAGTCAGTAATGAACCCGATTTAGGCCAACAAAGGTTTCTCGGATGATCAATTCATATCCAGATATCCAAAAAAAGCAAATGTCACGTAATCAATGTAACAATCGAGCTATTCGAATTTTAGACTTAAGTTTCTTGGCTTCATTTGTATACCTAATACTAATGAGACCATCAATAACAACTCGCTGAGTGACCCTTAAGATGCTCTTCGTGCTCAACGATTGTCTTATGTCATCATCCACTAATGTGAACGTCTCGAGCAATTCCAACAACATTGACGGGCAACTCTCTTTCAAATGCATAAAAGCTTCAAACCGCATTACAGCTTCCAAGTTTGTTGGATTTGCAATATATAAATTGTATGATAAAATCAATGTTATCAATGGTGGCTCACATGCAGGAAATAAGCTGGCAATGCAGGAATTTATTATTCTCCCTGTTGGTGCTTCTTCTTTCAAAGAAGCAATGAAAGATGGATGTAGAAGTATACCATCACCTTTGTTGAAGGTGAATAAAATTGGCAGCGGAAATTGGGGTTTTGGTATAGGGAGAAGGTGAAAATGAGAAACGCATGAGGTTTGTTGTGATGCTTTCTTGAACATGTTCCTAGCATACTAAGGTTCCACGAGAGTCTTCATTTTCTTCAAGTTGTCACTTCATATCCCCTCCTTCTAGAGTTGTAACTACAATACTAGACAGAGGTGAGTAGGACCTGATTATGATCGGGTCTGAATAGGTCATGATAGATCTGAACCACAAAAGACGTGAACCACTTCAAAAATTCTATATAAAACAATTCCCCTCAAGTTAGAGCATATACATCATATGAATCCAACTTGTGATCACAAGCCTAAACTCTCTTCAAGGCGGGTACCATGACTCTCTAATACCATGTCGAAATTATAGGGTTAAAGTGTAGAATGAGAAAAGAGAATGCTCAAAATAATAAGTTGTATAATAGTATGAATGATGATATTGTGTTTATTTGATTGTTTCAAAAGAATTACAACTAACTCATGTTTATATTAATATCATACTCCTAATTAAATAACAAACAAATCATAATAAAATAATATGTATCCTAAGAGATCTTCTAATTAAAGCATTGTAAATAATAAATCAAATTGAAAATAAACAAATAAAAACAGAACAAACATGAGAAGGATGGATAAGGAACAACTCTTCATTAATGGAAAGACAAATACTTAATTTTACTTATATTTTTAATGGCGAAAGTATTATTCAATTATATAAAATGATAAAATATCTTATCATATTATGTTTCTTATAATATTTATATTTTCATTAATAGAAAATATCCTTACTCATGTATGCGGGTTGGTGATGGTATTAGCGGAGTTTCTTTTAAATAAAAATAAAAAAGTAAATAGGCAACCTGAACCCACTTAGGTAAGATGGGCATGAACACAATTTTAAAAGGATATCCACTAGGGAAGGTAATGAAAATCAAACTTGTGGTTACTTGTTTGATTGCAATCTGAATTTAATGGAGAAAAATCTATTATGATTGGGTTCGGATTTTACCCAAATATAATTTACGGGTTCGAGTTCTACCATAATATAATTTTCGGGTTCAAGTTTGGTATATATAATACTCTACCTCAAACTCGCTCCAAACTCGAATGATATATATATATATATAGGAGAGATTTATTGACCGTAAGTTTTTTAAACTAACTCCACATCTTAGTCATCAATTCTAGAGAAATAAAATGGTTTGTAATAAGTGGACCCCACCCATATATATATATATATATATATATATATATATATATATATATATATATATATATATATATTTGTGAGCATGGGATAACCAAATATTTTATTTTTGTGTGAATTTGAGTTTCATAATAAAACGTTAAACTAAATCAACAACATACTGCAATAGTGCCCAATGTAGTTTTTGGTTCCTCAATTAACAAGGTTTGGCACTTGCAGCTGTTAGAAGAAAACGCAGTATATTACTACTGCTAATGTAGGTGCAAACATGTGTGTATATATGTATATATTTTTCCGAAAACCCGATGGAGTCGTGATGGTAAATATTGTTTTTAATCATGCTTAATTCGAGGTTGGGTTCAAGTTTGAGTTTTAAATTTCAGATTTAGATTTGGGTAAGTGCAAATTTGGTGTAATCCGCCCTGTTGTCATTCTTGATCTCGGTTCGGGCTAAAATAAGAATAACATTTATTTTTATGGTTCATTTTTATGTCTCTATATTATTTTATAATTTTCTACACATCTACATAAAATAAGAATAACATTTATTTTTCTTACAATGATAAATATCATTATTATTCTTAGTTGTATCTTACAATCTATCAACACTTTTTATATTTTAGTTATAATAAATTATTAATTTATTTGGACATTAATAAATTAAAAGACCACTATAACCTACTTTAAATATTAGTAAAGAATTATGGGGACAGTAATAAAATTAAATCTTATTTTTATTATAAATTATATAAATAATTTAATTGCATACTAATAAAAAAATATAATATATTAATTATAGTAAATTAAATGATTTATATTTCGAATTCACATTTTTTTTATAAGAATAATAATGGAATTAAGGGTAGAAACATGTTAGACCAAACCAAACTTTGCCTTAAATAGATTAAGTTTATATAACATATAGGAGTCTAGGTCTGATATATTGGTCTGTTTAAAAAAATCAAAGCATAGGCATGATATGTTTAAAATTATGGTCTGACCTGCTAGTCTTTTTAAAAACTTGTTAAGGTAAGAAACTCAACACACAATGAATAAATTAGGAAAAATTATGATAAATATTGCAATTAGTATTGAATTTTTTACATTGTTATCACAATTATTTTCATCATCTTCTAATGTTACGTAATATATTCAAAGAATTTGTGGCGCTCTTGAGGTTATAAGATACAAAACAATGTTTTTTAATATAATAGTAAAATGTTTTATTGTTGTAATGTTTAAAATGATTAACAACTTAATTGTCAAATATGATACTCATATCCAAAAACATCCTAAAGTCAATACTAAATTGCTAAATAGCATCCAAATAACATCTAAAGAGTACTAATATTTTTACAGTATTGTCTAGATGATATACTATCCAAAAATTATAAATATATAATAACATTATATATGTCAGGTCATTAGCCTTAATAGACTTTTTAAAATATTTGAGTATGATTAAATAACCTTTTTAATAAGTCTAAACCTGACATAATAGAAAGAGTATTTATATATAATGTGCAAAGTGTACTTTGAAGTAAACATAGCGCGAACAAAACACTGTAATCATGTCTTCTCTGTCTCTCTTTCAACATTGTTCTCTTCTTCACCAAAACCCTTCTCTCTCTTCCAAATCCCTTCACTTTTCTCGCTTCCCTCACATCCTCCGCAATGAACCCTCTTCATTAAGTATTGCATACACTTTTTTATTTGTTTTTGTGAATCCCTTTGTTTTTTTAATTTTGGGTCTGAAATTTTGATGCAAAAAATTTGATTTTTATTGCAGATTTGCGTTTTTCTGCCAAAAGGGTTAATGGGGTTGTTCCAAAAGCCACAGAAAGTGTATTGGAAACAAATTCAAGCTCACCCATTTCATCCAGAAATTCCACCAATCCCATTGTTGTTATTGATAACTACGATAGCTTTACCTATAACCTTTGCCAGGTTCATCATTTTCCTATTTTTTTAATTTGAATTTTTGTATCTTTAATTATTTCATGTTATATGTGTATGTATATGTATGATCTAACCCCACCTAGTTGGATAAAGGCGTGGTTTTACCTAGTTGGATAAAGGCGTGGTTGTTGTATGTTTATGTATGTATGTATTTTAACTGTTTTGTTAAAATTCATGGAGTTGACTAATTAAATGGTTTTGATTGACCAAATTTGTTGAATTTGTTATAACATGATGCAAATTAGTAGAGCTGCTTGAGTTCCCGTTGTTATCGTAACGTGTAACAATTCTAAATGGCACGAAATAATATTTAATGACTGAGTCACGAATCAGTTGCTCTCTTTAAGACATTTCGTGGTACTGCCCAAAATGTGCAAGCAGACTATCAACCACGCCGTCAAGTTCCAACAATTCAAATCACTAATTGAAATGCATGTCTGAATTTGTAAAAATGTGTAACAAGTAAAGATTGTGTTAATTTCAAGCACTTGAGTTTCTTACATCTTAAACTATTACAATGTAAAAAGAACCAAATTTATTGGTTAATTGCTATGATTTTTGAAATTACCTTTAGCTGAAAAGCTTCTGATATCTCATGTTCTTGTTCCTCCTTTGCTGGATTTATATATCAAAACTGAAAATATGGTAGATAAAATTTCATGATAAGTTTCTTTATGAATCCAGTGAAGAAATTTGGGAGATAAAAAGAGCATCATTTTCATTTCCTCTATGTTTGGGGAATTTTCTAGGGGGTGTTGGAGTAGGGTGGTTCGTAGTGGCGTGGTTTCGAATGTGGTGGAGTAGAAAGGTAAAGGGATACCACTGTGTTGTGTTAACGACAATATTGTTTAGTACGATAGTGAATCCGTACAACAAAACTGTTTATGTTCATCGGAATAACAGTGTGTGATTTCCATTTATATCTCATTTTGTTATCAGCATTTAAATTTGTATAGCTTTCACACAAAAATGTAATTAGGAATCGGGTTAAAGGTTTCATGTAGAATGTGTTGTTGAACCTGTACATCCTTTACTTTTTACCCGTTGTTTTTAAAATCGAGATTCTAATATTTTTCTTCATTTGAAGTATATGGGAGAGTTGGGATTTCACTTTGAGGTATACCGGAATGATGAGTTGACCCTGGAAGAGTTAAAAAGGTAAAATCTCTTGCATATTCTTATTGATTTTGCAACCTATAGGAACATACAGAATCCTTAAAGTTTTTCATTTTATAAGCTCTTTTTTAATCTGTCATTGTTTATTAATAGGAAGAATCCTAGAGGAATACTGATTTCACCCGGGCCCGGTAAGGTTTTCTTTAACTATTTTCCATTTTATAATTTATCGATTTTAAAAATAGTTTTATACACGGTCAGTGTTTATATTATTAGATAAAGAAAATGAAACAATAGAATAAACATACAAGTTTGTTAAATGTGATGTTTCCTCTGTACAGGTGCACCTCAAGATTCTGGTATATCTTTGCAAACAGTATTGGAACTTGGGCCAACTGTGCCTTTGTTTGGTGTATGCATGGGTTTGCAATGCATAGGGGAGGCTTTTGGAGGTGAGTCTTCTAATATTCCTCGGCCGGTGTTATATTTGATGCATATAACCGAGTATAAGATTTTCTTGATATATTTGCGCATTGTTCATCGGCATGAATTGGTGGAAACCTTGTTTTCATTTTCAGTCATGTTACCTAATCTTTTAGCTTGCTTTCATTTCTTCACTTTGGCCGGACCGTTAGAATAGGATCAAATCAAGACTGTATGTATGCCTTTATTCGGTGCAGGAAAGATTGTGCGTTCGCCTTATGGTGTCATGCACGGAAAAAGTTCTATGGTGTATTACGATGAGAAAGGAGAAGATGGGTTATTTGCTGGATTATCAAAGTAAGGATTTGTTACTTTTATACGAAATGCGACGGCTGTATTATATGTTGCTTAGTTAGCTTTTGGTTTTTGTGTTCACTGTTCAGCTAGTATATTCTCTTCTCTCTGAACTGTTTTTGAGTTTCAACACTATTTGGCACTGTTTCCTTGATACCATTTTTCAGTCCTTTCGTAGCCGGTAGATATCACAGCCTCGTGATCGAAAAGGAGAGTTTTCCGCATGAAGAACTCGAGGTAACTGCATGGACAGAGGATGGTCTTATAATGGCTGCCCGACACAAGAAATATAAGCATATTCAGGTAAGATCTTCTTCCTGAAGGCTGCAACACTGATTGTCTTATCCACCATTAAAATCAATCATTAAGTTTGTTCGTTTCAAACCTTATCTCTGTTGGGAAGTAAGTCCCACATCGCCTACTTCATTGTCTCAGTACTGATTTAAATACTTGTTGGGCTACTTCTCTCATAGCCAATTGGTTTTGAGATATAACTTTAACATGATATCAGAGCCATAACCCAACTTATGTCCGGTTGTCATGGACCAAAAAATGTCCTTAAGTTATTGGTCAAATGTAAATTCACCTGGTCCGGCAGACTTATATGGAATGGGCATGTTGGGAAGTAAGTTCCACATCGCCTATCTTATTGTCTCGGTAAATGTTTAAATATCTGTTGGGTTACACTACTCACTGCCAATTGGTTTTGAAATGGAACTTTAACATTCCCAGACCGTAATATTTTGGCTCCCTAGAGGTCTTGTGTTCCATATTGTATGTTTAATATGTATTATCACTATTATGTATGTACTTCAGTACTATTTCCATGTTTAAGTGTCAAGATAAGTTTTTTGAAATAATAGAAAGGTTGAAATGTAAAAACAAAAGTTGAAATACTTTGGTGGTTTAAGATTAATTGAAATGTTTGCTTAAAACATTCATTGTGTTATGTTCATTTGAGGTTTATGGTTTTATTTTAACTTATGATGCTGAATTTTCACTCCTTTAATAATATTACCAGGGGGTTCAGTTTCATCCAGAGAGCATTATAAGCACTGAAGGCAAAACAATTGTCCATAATTTTGTGAAGCTGATAGAGAAAATTGAGGCTCGTGATTCATGAAACAACTGCATCATCTATTATTCATTTTTATTACTTACTAATAATAAATGGTGTTTGACACATATTAATTCTATATCCATTTTCAAATAAAGAGTTTTACCCAGAGGGTACATACATGAATGACTATTAATTCTAGATAAAAATTGAGTTTAATTGCTGCAAAGATTTACACACAGAAAATGCAAGAGTTTTTATATTGTCATTATATCATTTGTTGTTCATATTTAATCATAATTAACTCATAATACAAATGAATGATAAATATTATAAGAGATTAGGAGTGTTATGTGCTATCATTTCATATATCAAAAAACTAACTTTTAAAGACTAACTTCATATGTGTTGGCACTTGGGTTTGGATTTTCTTCGGTACTGGACAATTCAATACCGGAATATGAGGCCTAGAATAATTTAAAGATTAAAAAAAATTAATTAAAAATAATTGAAAATCTATATTGATAATTTTTTTAAATGACACATGTCATAATCTCTGGTTGTACTGGACTCTATTGTATAGCGGAGGATCCAAATTCTTCATCCAGATAGTATCATTTGAAAACTAACTTTTAAAAAAATAGTCTTAGTTTTTTTTTTCCAAAATCCTAAGAATGAACAACATAGTGTATTGTGTTGGGGGAGTGAGCCACGAATAGAGGTCATCTGTCCCATTTTTTATGTTTTAATAGTGTCTAAATCCAATTAAAAAGTAACATATAATTTAAAAATAAAAATCATTAAAATAAAAAAAATATTTTTTATATTACTTGGTGTAATATGATTGGTTTTAGACATGAAAACAAGAAGCTTTTGGTATATGTGATCCTTGTTCCTGACCCACAACTATAATAGGCTTTGCTCATTGTAATAGGGAGCATGATAAAGATCCCTGGCTAGGAAAATGATGAGTTTGGGTTATAGTGCATGCTACCTTACCTTGCATTGCATTTGGATGAGTGGGCTTAGTGATTGAAACTTTTTTCATGGCCTTAGAGTTACCAATCTAAGGTTGTTTGGGACCTATAACTCTAGGCTCTAGAGTTACCATTGGTGGTGTAGTCCGTGTATAGATATTAAACTCTTAATTTATATTGAATTATCGACATCTAATTAATTTATATGAAATTATCGATATCTACGTCCATTTATATACAAAGATTAAGGTTTATGAGAAAAGAGTATATTTAAAAAAAATTGCTAATTTATTGATAAGTGTAAACAATAATAAAATTGTTGGGAGATTTTCATTCATGGGTTATAACATACTTCCATGGGCTAAGTGAAAGAATCATATAAATGAGCTTGACACCACATCTTGACCCAAAACTTTAAGGTATTAGGTCTATGAGTTCATTCACTTATATACTTTTAAACTCATCCACTATTCCATAATGTGGGACTTCTTCATTCACACTTGTAATACCCAACATCTCCCCCTCAAGTGTGAGTTACTCCCCTATTCGAGTATTGGATATACTAGAACTCAACTCTCTATCTACTTGCACCGCCGTTGGCTTGTCCTTTCATCAACGGAACACGCCGCCTTGACCTCTCGTCAGGAAGACTTTCGACACAAGGATCACTCATGGATCTATCGACCATTTGTCGCTTCAATACTCCGCTGAGCCGTCGAACCATCGGCTCTGATACCACTTGTTGGGAGATTTTCATCCATGAGTTATAACATACTTCCATGGGCTAAGTAAAAGAATCATATAAATAGGTTTGACATACCAATGGAAGTATGTTATAACCCATGGATGAAAATCTCCCAACAAAAATAAATTGTGAAATCTACTTATGAACAAAGTCATTGTTGATATTATAGACTTTGAAATGCATCATACCCTGGAATAAATTATCTCTTTATATCAGGAGATAATTTACATCCTCTAACCAGTAAAAATATGACATATGTATTGTTTTGTTTAGTTTACAAAATATTTTTCTATATTCTATATTATTATTTATTCTATACCATGATATATCTATATTATTATCTATGTTAAGAGGTCCTTTCAACTATTGTTCACATTTTTTTAATAGTTGTGCATACAATATTTGTAGTTAGAATATCAAGGAAGACATGCATGTTCAGGTTCTGTCAGATTATGTTTTATATTCCACATATATAAAGGTGAAGCAAGTAGATTAATATTTTAACATTACATTCACTACTTACAAAAAATATGAACCTAAGTCACTGCTTCAATCAAAATTTACTATGTCCTTTTCTACTAACGTTTAGATTCCCCTAATATTGTTTTACATGACTTTCCCTAATGACACCAACTCTATTCCGGTAATAGAGAGAAAAGTGTTGTGAAAAAACAAAAGAATAACATTATACATTAATATTTATATATTTTTTATTTAAAATAATATTATATTTTTACCCTTAAAATACAAAGGAAAATGTCAATTTCATCTCTATTACGAGAGAGGAGACTCATTCTTCCTTAGTTTAATGTGTCTAAATTAGAAAACACCCAAAAAAAAATTGATTCACGGTTTGACACAAGAAAAATGATTTTGTGCACCGACAATATAAGATTTTTTTTATATTATTTATTATTCATATTTAATTATTTTTTACAAATAAATGATGAATAATATATTTTTTACACTAATAATATATAAATATTACTGAATTTAAACAAAATGAACACTTTTTAATTTCATGATATTTTATTTGTGGCTAACATATGATACCATAGAACCTATATAAAACTATGGAAGTATTATTTGAGTATATCTATGAAAAATATAAATTTATAATTTTTCAATCAATTTGAATCTTGAACAAGTAAAGCTAGTCATTGGGGGCAACAAATAGGGAGATAGCCTGCATTAAAGGGCCAAAAGTTCTGGAAAGTAATTGAAAAAAGCAACTTTTTTCTCCAATAATCTCTTTTCTATTTCTTAGTTTAGCTTTACATACATGTGGGGACAAGTTTAACATGGAAAATTCATTTTGTGCATAATATAGTGAGCTTCGATAATCTCTCTATGTTAAAATTTATTTATTAATGATTGTTTTACAAATAAAATATATTACTTTCTTGTAAATAACAGAATTTATTATTCTAAATATATTTTACGTTTCAGTCCTTTTTTCCTTTTAAACCTAGCATCAACTTGTATATTGATCCTCTAAAATGGGTTTGGTAAAAATTAATGTTATTCATTATATTTTAAACATTTTTTTATAGACAACTTCTTAATAAAGGAAGAGAAATACCAAGGTTGATGATTTTTTTTCTCATTTTCAAAAAATATTAAATAGCATTATTGTGTTTGTTATGTGCATAGATCTCAACTACCCTCTTCTAATTCCCATCATAATCCATAAAGAACAACAACAAAACATGAAATACTTTATTTAAGAAAAACAATACATATTATTTTTAATTTAATCGAGTGTAGAGTTGAGTTCAAATTTAAAAATTGGTTCGATGAATATTTAGAATCAGGTTAACACTTGAATCTATGGTCAAGTTAGAATTCAAAAAAATAATTTGACGAACATTTACGACTGACCTTACTCGACATTTAGAGCTGGCCTTACCCAACCAATGTTTTACTATGCTAGCATACAACAAAACATGGGAAAGAAAAATTGGTCATTGAATGGAAGCCTAAGAAATCTGACAAATGTTGTAATAATTGTTACATTCCCCTCAACTTTGGATTCCAATTTAAATGAAATAATAAGACTACATTAACTACTAGAGAACATGTGTATCAGTACAATCATGGATAATTAAATAAATAAAATATTTTATACCTAACATTGGTTAAACAACTAATGTTAAATAAATAATTTATTGAAACCCTGAAGTATAGAAATCAAGAACATATTCAATTTGTAGCAGAATAAGACATGAATGAACTATACATATACCCTTCATCTGAAAGAACCATATCAAAACTATCATCTTCATGAACTCTATTCCTCTTTCTTTATACATCAAAAATAAAGGGAAAATTTTCGATCCAGGTAACGAAACCGAAATGCCGAATCAAGGTTGAAACTATATCTTTGCATGGAACTCTCCCTGTTAAAATGAAGCAGCTTCTTCCTGGCTGCCACTGCCATGATGGTGATGCTTTCCATGGTGACGCCGACTTTTGCCAAATGTGACAGGATCATATTTTATTAGTCTTTCGGCTTCTTTGGGATTGATAACACACTCCGATGGAGGAGCTTTGTATCGGATTTTATCATAACAGTAAGAGTATGTCATGTGTTTCTTCCTGAAGTTGTCCATTTTGATTCTTTGTACCGGTGTAACACCCGAAGGAACCATTTTAGAACTTTGAGCATTGTCGCACTTAGCTACGTGTTCAATTGGATCGACTGCGCAACCATGCAGGACAAAGTTGGAAAACTCAGCAACAAAGGGAGCATACTTGTAGTTCACCCTGTATTTGCCTCCATTGGTAGCCCAATCCGATGCATCCCATATTGTGGCATACAAAGTCATTGGCTTAGACGGGAAATCTCCTCCCATAGATTCTGTTCGCTTAACTTCTCGAATAGGAACATTGTCTACGTAAAATCTGTACAAGAAAAACAGGAATTCCGAATTGAGAAAACAAGTAAACTATAGTATAATTAACATTTGAAAGTACAAGTTAACAAGATTCTATGGTTGGGAAAACAATTTCAGGTCGGGGCAGGCTCCGATCTAAACAAGTACACAATGGACCCTGGAACCAAATGTACTTAACTACTTACTATAGTGGCAACCGATTTCGGGGACATTAACATGAATGATTGACTCAGAAAAACAAAAATTTCTTATGAGTTAGCTATGCTAATTCAAGCATTAACTATGTCAATTTTGTAACTCTACTAACCATATATATAATTTTAAGAGTTAGCTATGCTAATATCAGTTGCACTCAGAAATCTATGAACAAAAACATGGCTAATGCAACAACAAAAAACATCATTTTACTACACTTATACACAATCCATTACAGGATGTTTGAACACAAAAAACATGGCTAATCCAACAACAAAAACATCATATTACTTACTTAAGAAAAGATTATCTGGTTTAGTAAATGGGAAAAGAAAAGCAGAATCTATGAACAAAAAAATCACCAATCCAACAGCCAAAAACAATTGAAATGCTACACAACAAATGTTAAAGTTCTATCATAAAACCAATTGGCTATGAGATGAAACCTTAACATGGTACCAAAGTCAGAGCCCAACTTCTGGACCAAGAGATGCCCTTTAGTTATGGGTCAAAGGTAACCATTCGCCTGGTCCGACAACCTTATGTGGAGGGGACATGTTGGGAAGTAAGTCTCACATCGTCTAACTCATTGTCTCGGAAATGGTTTAAATACCTATTGGGTTACTCCTTTCATATCCAATTGGTTTTAAGATAGAACCTTAACAACAAACATGGGACCACTAGAGTCTAAAAGGCAAAAGTAAATAATGATGAAATAAATTACTATATACAAAAAAAGATTAGAAAAGTTTTCTAGTGTTTAAAATCCAAAAGAAAACCAAAAAATGGCATATGATAGATTATATTACATGATCTGAGAATCTGTCCAAAGAATACTGTATTGATGAATATCCTCAACAGGATCAAACCATAGACCATATCTTTCTTCTCTTCCAATATTGGTACTTCCATTGCCATAAACATTGGTTTGAATTCTCCAATCTTTCCCTCTAATGTTTCCCAAAAACTCAAAGTCTATTTCATCATGGTTCTTTTGGTACATATCACCATTTGACATCTTCAAAAAATAAGAAATTATGTCAAATAAATTAGTCTTTTATTTCCTCTTTTCATGATAAGTTATAAAAATAAATACAAATATAAAAGCAAAAACATTGACTTTATGAAAAATGTTGAAAAATATCAATGATTATTATCTGTTGGTGAGCATAATAGAAGGAAAAAATGAAACTAAAAACTATTTGTTTTATTATATACTAGGGTGTTGACAGACACTCACGCATCTATCAATCCGCTTTTTTATTGAGTGATTGTAATTGATTTGTATATTTTTATTACATTTTTCATAACTATAACAAAATCAACAAAACATGATTTGCAATTTTGCATGTTAAAAAATGAAAATAATAAATTGTCGTGTTCAAATGGAAAAACTGTAAAACTTATATAAACAAACATGAAACATAAAATGATGAAATATGTTATATGGTTTTTGGTAGAAAATATATACTAGTAAGGGCAAATTTGGAAAACACAAATTACACCATCATATATAGTTATTTTGTGTTTTCCTTTATTTATATATATATATATATATATATATAGTATTATAAAAATTCAAAAGCATGCTTCAGCATATCAGGTAATGAAAAAAAGAAAATCATTTTGTTTAAAAAAAGAGCTTCACTTGGAGAAGAGATTGAACAGAAAAGCTCAATAAAGTTTAATCAAAAGGGGCAAGAAATTTTTGTACACATTCAAATGATGATGGATTATTAACTTTCTAAATTAGGATAACAAAATTAATGAAATCTTTTTATATTAAGAATAACAAAGATATATTTTATTATTATTTATCTTCATCAATTTGAGGCAATAATAATTACTCACATAAAATGCAACCACAACACCAGCAGTGTAATCAGAAGGTAACTTAATTGAAGCACTGAAATACCCATGAAGGTAAAGATCATGAGACACAAATCCAGAACCTGAAAAAACCATAAAGCTTAGAACTTTGGCTTAAAAAAAACCATATAATTAGAAACAAAGAACCCCTTATAGAATATTAATGATAAATAAGAACCAAATCCAGAACCTGAAAAAACCATAAAGTTTAGAACTTTGGCTTAAAAAAACCATATTAATGATAAATAAGAACCAAAGAACCCCTTATAGAATATTAATGATAAATAAGAACCAAATTGAAGAACCCCTTATAGAATATTAATGATAAAAAAGAACCTGTTCTTTCATCAAGTGAAAGATGAACCATTTTTCCATCACTATGGAGGACCAAGTTATTGTCCCCAAATAAAGGTGTGTACCCTTCATCAAAGGGTATTGTGGGAAGAAGGTTTTTGGAGGAGGTTGCATAAGTCATAATAGAAAGCATGGAGAAAAATAAAAACAATCCCATATAAGAAGTTTGCATGTTTTTTTGAGGAGTTGGTGGTGCAAAGAAGGGTGATGAAGATTGAAGATGAATAGAGAAAGTGTGTGTGTGTGTGAGAGAGAGGGAGAGAGAAGGAAGACTCTATAGCCAAATGAAGCTCTTTTATTGAGTTAGGATAATGGACGACAAGGAAATCAAAGTAAAATATAATTTTTAATGATATCTTCGATTTATAATAAAATTATATTTTTATTCTTAAAAATAAAAGTAAATATATGTACTTGTCATTTGACATATATAATTAATTATCAACTTGAGAATATATTATCATTACTATAAACCAAACAAATATTATATTATTTTTTTAGGGTGGTCAAATGAAGTTACAAATTATATTATGTTAAGGCGTAAGAGTCCAATAAAATGAGGGATTTAATAAATGAATTATGCTAAAAATTATATGCGTGGACTTGACATTATGTTTAACTCAACTACAAGACATTAGACTTGTAAGTTTGGTTGCATTAGTCATAGCAAGTGTGTTAAAAGAGTTATACATTAATATCAAATAATATATATGTGTGTTAAATTTTAATAAATATTTTTAATATTATGTGGGTCAGCCCGCCACAACCCACAATCTGCTTAGGCCTGATTTAGGCTATAATTTAATATGTATACATTACATACTAAATGTGATAGGAGCTAGCTTGAACTCACTCGGATAGTTTATTTTGACACTTTTACTCACATCTATCACAATGGACCAAAAATAAAAAATGTCTAATTTTTTTTAATTGCCATACATTTTTTAATTGAGACCCTATTTGTATTCTAATCTATAATATATTTCATTTGTTTACTATTGTTTTATTAGGAGTTACTATTTAAACAACAAATCATTTATTCTAGAAGAACAAAATGAGTCATAAAGTACTACTTTATTTATTAATAATTAATTTACATGTTACATATTTACAGTATATGAAGATTGATGAGAGAGTTTTGTAAGAAAATATATATTTAATCTATTTAAAAACATTGTAAAGAAAAGAGATATATTATATTTTCTTTCCGAGTATCATTTACTATTTAAAAATTAGTAAATGATCTTTTTATTGAAAAACACATTTTTTTTTAGTTTTTAGTGATACTACTGAATATGATTGAAATTGATTTAAAAGTTGGCTAAATGCCAACAAAAATTAATTGAAGGCTGAAAAGTCGAGGTTAAAAGCTAATAAGTGAAAGTGTAAACAACACAACAATACTCTACAATTACTCATTAATTGAACGACAAAAAATTTCACAATTGTTTTTGGTGTAATCCATTTTCGAAATTAGTTTTTTTAGCTTTTCCATGTAAAAAATCAACTTGTATCACTTTGTATTCCTGTTTAAGACTATTATTACAAGAGTCCAATAGTATAATATTGCTCATAGACAGGGTAAAAAAAAGGTAAAAACTTAAGTAAAATACCATAGGTACTAATGGTACAAGTGACTTATTAGAAAATGATATGTGTACATTTTTTTACTTTCAAAGAATGAACATTTATTAGATTTACAATTAAACATTTTTTGACTTTGAAAGTAACAAAAAATTGTACATGTGTCATTCTCTAATAGGTTATTTGTACCACTAGCACATATGGTACTTTACCTAAGTTTTGTCCCTAAAAAAATTGCATTACAATATATGACAATTAAATTATAAAAGAACATTTTAAATTTTCTCTTTTCAACATTCTTTTAAATATATTCTTTGATGTTAGGTGAATTTCATGTTGTGCACTCTAAATCTCACACAAACACAAACTCCATTCATTATAAATTAAAAGTATTAAATCTACTAGCTTATTATACTTGCATTAAAAAGTACATGTTAAAATAATAATATTATAATACATATCTACATAAAATTATTTAAATTATCAAATTACCATTCTTCAGGGTGTTACTTTTTTAAAATTTAAACTCAATTTTGTCAAACTTTATTCTTTTAACTTTATGTTTATTAAATTTTAAATAAATAAAAATTCAAATTTTTTTCTTATATTTTCCATTTTGTAGTTATTTAATAATTTTCATAATTAGTTTGAAAATTATTAATTTTTTATTCCTTTTATTAATTCTAGAATTATGTACTGCACGAACAAACTTAAAAAAAACAATTTAAATTGAATATATAGATATGAAACAATGTAATCTTAATTTTTTTTGGTAAAATTTAATCTTAATTGACTTATATGTATTGTAAAACAACACTAAAAAATGAATCTAACTTATTTTTTAAAAATAAATCACATTTTATTTACTATTTTACTCTAAATTTTAAAATGCTCGTGTATTATACAGATTACTTATTATATCTCTGATAACGAGTCATTGAATTATGAAAATAAAAATTCATCAAAAAAAAAAGAAGGGAAATATGAGATGATTTAATATTAATATACTTACAATATAAATTTTTTTTTTATATTTTCACTATATTATTCATCATATGTTAATTATTATTGATTTAATATGGTAAAAATTAAGAGAAGTAGAAAAGTGGATTTATTATCAGGAAAAAGCAAAGGGTAAGGTGGGAAAAATATACATTATTTTATTTGTTACATCTTTTTATGTTTTTTCAAATATTATATATTCTATTTTCCAATCATATTCTTTTTTCTTCATTTCCTTTAAGGTATTTTTAATGCATACCTACATAAGTTATTATAATCAAATTAATCAATTTTGTACATCATTTAATTTTTTTTAAACTCGCTATATAACCTTAAATATTAAGAGAAATATAATGAAGAGAATAATTATATTTCTTAAAAAATATGTTAGGATGACACTTAAATAGGAATGAATATAGTACTCTTCCTTGTCTATTTTGCATGACCATTTAAATAGTTTGATTTTGTTCCTTTTATGGATAATTAATTATAATGTTTTGGAAAGAGATAATGAGTAGTGCATAATTATGAATATTACTTTTTATAAAAATACACCTAATTTTAAATACATTAAAAGAAAATAATTGTCTTAGTTTTCCGTAAAATAGACCAGATGCATCCTAAAAAATAATAAATTTAGTCTTTATCAACAAATTTTTGCTCTATTAGTACTAGCGTGTCGACAGACATTTCGTGTCTGCCGACCCGCATTCTTATTTTATTATATTTAGTATTCAATTTTTATATATTTTATTTTATACAATTAGAATGTTTTTGTATTAAGAATACTTTATGTTAAAAAAATGTATTTATTATAATTTAACTTAATATGAGATAGGTGGTTAATGTGTTAATGATAGTTATGTAAGATTATATGGTTTTTTGTACAAATTAAAAAATGTAAGGGCAAAATAGGAAAATAGAAATTACATAATGATGATAGTTAATTCATGTTTTGGCTTTATATATAGTATAAATAATGTCTCATCTAACTATCAAATATCATATTTGATCAAATGTTCAATTTATATAAGCGACACTTATTGTAATAGTCATACCTAAAAATATTAGTTTATTACCGATAGAGTAAGAATATATTATTGATTATAAAGAAATGTAAAGGACAAGAATGAATAGAACCCATAATATATAACAAAAGCAAGAATGAACAAAAATAAAGTAGAAGATTTAGATGATATATCATCATATTCTATAAAACTTTAGGAAGGCAAAAAGGTTAACTCCTTTGATAATTTTTTTATTGATATAAAAAATATATGTAAAATGTTAAGTTGGGGCAAGCAAATAGTGAATTATATAATAACTCTGTGTAAATATTTATAATAATAGTATATAGATGTTACACGCATAAAATAATACCAAAGTATTAAATTATATTAATTACACCTATTTTGATTTATATTATCTAAAATTGATATTCCACCCGTTATATTTTTTTATGTTTAGGATTAGTTAAAAAGTGATATATCATCTGACAAACAATGTTGAATTTTCATACAATTTGAATAAATAACTTCACTTAATTGTGAAGAAATGAATAATAAATGAGAATACGATCAAAAACTAAAGTATTGTGTTTCTAAAATGTAAAAACGAAATGAAATGATATAAAAAAAATAAAAGAATGTAATATCTATATGTCGTAAATATTTATACATAATAAAAGTATCATATATCATTTACTTATATTTAAAAGTGTCTGATAACTAAAATTGAATGATAAATACTACAATAACACTATAAAAATTCATACATTAATGCAAATATTTTTTCCTCGCAATAAAAATATTAAAATACAGGGAATAAAGGAGTGATATCTTATGTGAGATTTCGTTTCCCCAAAGTTCTATGATTTATGGAGTCAATTATAGTTAAAAAAGATGATAATTGAGTGCATTAAGCAAAAAGTAAAAGTGTAATTACACTTTCACTAAATTTTACGTTAAACAATTCAGCACCCAAGTTATTTTGTCTCGTTGGTTTCACATGCACCCATGTTTTTTGGTTGGGCTTTTCTAAAATACTAGTTTTTCCGCCTTTTTTATAAGAATATTTTAATATGAAAACAATTAATTTAAATAAAGAATTGAAAAATATTTTTAAAAAGATAAAAATAAAATTATTCTTAAAATTTTGTTTTTTAACTCATATCATAATCACCATTTTAAGGATTAGTATTTTTCTCCATATTAAAAAATGAAGATGATCCATTTATTCATAGAATAAGTTTTTTAAGCTTATTCTATATTTTAGTCATTCATTCTAGAAAAATCTAATAGTTTGAATTAGTTAGTAGATCTAAACCATTGAATTTTTCTAAAATTATTGACTAAGATGTAAACTTACTCATAGAGTAAATGAATTTCTCATATTACAAAATAATTAAAATAAGTGCTTAATATAATTGCTTGATCTTTGGATTGTGTTCCTACTTGGTGTGTGACAGCTTACGTGCCATGATGAGTCACGTCATTATCAGATGACCGTTACTTTTCATTGGACCCCACAATCCTAGCTCCCCCATATTTAACGCCGTCACTCACTCACTCAATTCCCGCACCGAAAGCTGAATCACCGAGTGCTGCCTCCCATAACGTCCGTTAACAACGGCGTTACCTTTTCCGAGCACTAATGAGGGACCCACCTTTAACACTAGCAATTATATTAAGCACTTATTTTAGTATAATAAATATTTTTGTAAAAATAATTAAATAAGATATATATCGTGATTTTAGTGACTAAATAAAATAACTAATATTCTACTATGAATATATATTTTATTATCAAAAAATAATTATATATTTTTCTACATGAATAATTATATTAATACATCAATAATTATATTAATACATCATTAATTAGATTAATATATAACGAGTATGTCATATATAGTTCAATTTCGTAAGGATTATGTAAGAGTAATAATTTGTCCTTATCATTCACAATGGATCATAAGGTGCATAGTTGGATGATGGTATTAGCGTATTAGGTGGATGACATGAACGTGAGTTTGATGGGAATTGTGTGAGCGTGGGCCGGGTTGAGACGGGTTAAGACTTGTTCTTATCTGGCACTAAATGTTGTTTGGGTCATTTTTCTGAACCCGGACTCGACCATATACCCGGAGTTAACCCAACCCTGAATATTCACAGGATCAGCCTTTTAAACTCGGACCCAACCTTAGACCCGATTAAATATAACGTATACTCATTTAACATAAAATCTTCTAAATATTATTTATTATTGTGAATACGTAATTTGACATATAAAATAATATATATGTATATATATTATTAAACATGTATATATGATGAAAAATTAGATAATCGATGATATTTTCGACCAAAAAAGTATCATTACTCTGAATATATTTGAACAGAGACACATATGAACATTATGAAAAAGTGAAAATGGGACGGGTAAGGACGACTCTTGTTTGGTCCCTACCCGACCCTAAATATTGATTGAGTCTAATTTTTGAACATGAACCCAACCCTAGACCTGATGAGACCCAACCCTTTTCAGGTCCGATCACGATTGGACCATACCGAATCAGCGGGTAGAGCCTGGTCTTGCTCACCCCTAATCTCAAGTATCAATAAATCTTATCCATTATTATTCTTACTTCAACCATGAAATAATGTACACTAAGGTTTCACTATTCTAGAATATATATATATAAGAAAAAAGTCAAAAAATTTTATCACCACGTGCATTTCGAAAGAGATTATTTCATTACTTATAGGATATACAAAAAATATAATTTTAGAATAATAAAGATTAATTAATCTGATACGAGTCAGTTTAAGTAATTTATTGTATAGACAAAAGTCACTACCAATGATGAGAAAAAAATATAGAAAAAATCAAATAAAATGAAGTTATCTTAATCTTAAATAAAAATAATAATTTTTTTATTTAGTTAATTATTGCCCTTGGACCATATTTAATGAACCAAACTATGTAAAATATAATTGATAAAATTAATATTTAGAGTTAGGCTTTTTAATCTTTGAAGAGAGACTATATTCTAGAACGTTAGAGTAATGGTTAACAAAACTCTGGAATAATTATCATATTCAACAACCAAGAATTTGTTGAATGGGTTAATTTGGGAAAATGATTGGTGGGGAAATTTAAGAGACATTAATATTGCTGACTTATAAATAGTGAGGTAGACCTCTCTGAAATTATTCTTTCAAATTAATGACATGTTTGGTCTTCCGATCGCTAGTGAAAATAAAAATCAGAGTAAATTACACTTATACTCTATGAGTTTTAGTAAAATTATATAGATCCCTCCATTTTTTACCCCTAAAAAATCACTTTATTTTTGTTCATACATTACACAGTCAACCTCTACATATGAAATAAGTGTGATTTTTACATAAAAAATGATGATAATTGTAATGAAGTTAAACAAAATATGATATATTCTAGAGACATGTCAAAATAGTATACGAGTTAATACATTTTCATTATTTTTGGTTCATTACAACATGAATCAATAATTATAACGATATATTATTTAAATCACTCTTATACGATATTATAATGAACAAAAAATAATGAAAATGTGTTAACTCATATATTATTTGGACTTGTTTCCATATATACTATATTTTGTTTATCTCTATTACACTTATCATCTTTTTATGTAAAATATCAAACTTATTTCACATGCAGGGGTAGTCAGTGTAATCAAAATGCAAAAATCATGGTTTTTTTGTAGGGGTAAAAAATGGAGGAGTGATATGTGTAATTTCATTAAAACTCAGGGATATCAGCATAATTTACTCTAAAAATTATATATTAATGAAATATACCTTATAAATCCTCATACCCAACCTATAAAATAATATATAAACTAATCATTAATAAATAAAACTTCACGTTTTTTTAAAACTATAAACAAGAGTGTTCCTTCTCGTCCTTGTGTGTAACTTTATTAAGAGATTGACCATCACCCCTTTAATAATTTAGATTTCTAATCATGTTGATTAGATTTATTAACAAAATAACCATATTTAATTATGTATTATTAATTATAATGTATTAGAAATAGAAAAAAGAAGAAGAGTGAAACATAATTATAGTGAGTATTTTTATAAAAATAATCATAATTTTGGACAGATTAATTCAAAATAATCGTATTAACTTCCCTCCTTAATTTTCATGAAACAAGTGAAATAGGTTATGTAATTAACAAGGTGAATGCATGGGTAACACGTATGTTGTTAACAATGTGAATGATCGGGTAAATGAATATTCTTAACAATGAGAATGCATGGGTAACACGTATGTTGTTAACAATGCGAATGCACATATAAAATGTGTGTTCTTAACAATTTGAATGCAGAAATAACATGTGTATTATTAACCATGCAATATATGCTAACATGTGTGTTTTTAACCATGCAAATGTACAAATAACATGTCTGTTTTTAAACATGCGACAAAAAAATATCGTCTAATGCGAACACACGATAATTTACTAGTCTATTACTATATAAGAAAAAGATGTTCCAATACACTATTCATTGTCCACGTGTCAGCTCCTCATGCATTTTCCCCCCGCCTAAACACACACTCACATCCTAACCGTTGATCTCTGCTCATCCATGTGTCTTTCATCCACAATTCTTCAACCTTTTCATTATCCCCAAATCCACCAAACACTTCATTTACCCTAATTTCATTTCATCTCACTTCTCTCATCCCCAATTCTTCAAACTTCATCTGACTTTTCTCACCCAATACTTCGAACTCTTCATTTTCCTTCATCTCACCAAAATCTTCACCATCCCTAATTTCTCCAACACTTCATTATCTCCCGATTTCAACTACTCATTAGATTATGACTACAAACTAGAGTCGTTTTCAAGTTCGGTCAGCAATCAGATCGATCAGATCATCCGGCTCGGTCAAAGCATTGCACTCTATAAATGCATGCATAAATCAATTTAGGGCGTCGACTAAGTGCGAGAGATGTATCCACAAAGTAAAATACGCATGAGTTTTACTCAAGTAAGAGAGAAATGATGAAGATTATTAATAAAATTGAGAAATAATGATTACATTGAAGGAACATGTAAAATTGAAGTTGTTAAGAAACAAATTTATAGTAGAAAAAAAGAAGAAGAGTATAATATGAAAGACAAATATAATAATGTATAACATGAATATGATATTGTAGTGATACATATATAATTAGATTATTGTACTCAACAAACAACAATGAGGCCAAAAAGGGGATTGAGAATCTATGAGTAATGTGAGTGCATTCATTGAGATATCCTCTTATTGGAGGGTCTATTACCCAATAAAATTGTGACATGTCTCTTTAAAAAAATCAATGGTACAAATTTTAAACAGAAAAAATATTATAAATGATAAAACTAATTTGTAACTCATATTTCAATACTGGACCCTCCGGTACTGGAGATGATCCCTACCCATTCTTGGTAGAGGGTAGTTTTTTAGGAATAGTATTGTATTTGTAGGACCTTATGGCATCATTTATTCCCTACATGTCAAACACATAAGAGATAGCTCCAACTCATAAGCTAGGATAGTGCCCTCTCTCTCTCTCTCTCTCTTCCTGAGCCATCATGCATCATAATTTGTTGCTAAACTATTCATTCCTTATATCCAAAGTTTAATGATTGATTCTACATATGGAGCTTAATATGTAAAATGTACTACAAAATTAATGGGTGGATTTCTTGTCTAAGATGCAGAGAGGTTTGGACAACAAGAACTTTTTATAAAAGGTTCTTTTTTGGTGGGGCTGTAATTTAGAAGAATGGTATTAGTTGTTTTTTTTTCTTTTCTATTTCTAAAGTTTTCACCAAGGGGTGCCCATAGGATTAATTAAAATGGGTAAGACTTGTTACTCGACTAAATTAAATATTGATCAGGTCAATATTTGAATTTAACTTCATCCCTTTAGATTTGATTAACATTATCCATAATTAGGTTGGACCCATCTTAACATTATACCTGTTACTATTTCCGTTCCAAAATTCTGTCCCAGTTCGATGAAAAAATGTCACTTCATTACAAAGAAAAATTATAATAATATAAAATAACATTTTTTATAAAAATTGATTAGTTTGAAATATTATATTAATTTGGGAAAGATGATACTCACTCTATTTTCTCCAATTGTGTCTCCACACATATTTGGTGGGCAATGCACCATAGAGTTTAATTTTATCAATGTTTTTTATTTGACTTTGGTTAGTGCTATCAGCACAAATTTTTGGTGTTAGTTAAAACAGTGTTACTTACATTATCATTGAATTTTTTAAAAGTCATTATTATTATTGAATTTAAAATCTACTGGTTAACATTACCCTATAAATTAATTTTAATGATATAAGTTGAAGCAAATTAATTTGTGAAATAGAAGCTACAATTAGAAAAACCATACCCTAAAAATTTCATTATGATTTTTACGGTTTATTTTCTTGTTTTATGCTTATTTATATATCTTGACATAAAAAATCAATACATGTTGATCTAGTAGTGTAAGATCTCATTAGATTCCAGGATAATCAAAATATCAAATATTCGATTCCCAAGAACAATACTTGTTGGGAGAGATAACCACACATGCTGAAAAAAATTAGTTCTTTTCCAGGTAAGAGGATACCCTAGATAGCGCCAAAAAAAATATATTGACATGAAAATGAAAATGCTCATAACTTTTCAACCGTTCATATTGAACTTTATCGTGTGTAGGTTACATCTTTGTAACATATACATGCATAATATTAATTTCCACCTGTGATCTATGTATGAAAAGTATATAGATAAAGCCATGCATCTCTTATGATGGTTGAAAGCACTTATTTGCTCCATCTAAATATAATGCTGAAATTTAAAGAAAAAAAATATGAGTACAAATTTTATACAATATATACATTTTATATGTTATAATCGTTCAATTATCATTCATGTTTAATCATTATTGACTTTTAAAAAAATAATCAAAATGAACAATATCTAATAATTTTATCTAATAATGCATAAATATTAGAGAAAAACTTAGAATCCTGATCAGAAAGTGGTGGCTCACATATTTGAAGTCATCCACATTAATGAATGGTGGATATATACTAGAATGAGAATCTGATGTGTAACACATATCTCTTTTTCTCTTACAACTGTCCCGGACAAGGATTTGATTTTGACATAAGTATCATCTAACTAAATAAGCATCTACAACATTAACTGAACCAAATTGAAAACTATGGTCACATAAATAACTGTCACCAAACAGATTCCATTTGATGTGTCTTGTCTTAGTTAGGACATAAATATATTAGCAACTAGCAAGTGACTCCTGCATTTGTACGAGACGATATTTTTTGTCGTATGATTCAGAACATATATTATATATGCATTAATATGGTTACGAACACACGTTATTTGTGCATTTGCAGGGTTAAAATACATATATTACGTGTGCATTAAGAAGACACATGTGACCAGTGCATTCGTATGATTAAAAACACAGATGTTATTCGTACATTCGCATTGTTAAGAAAATACATGTTACCCATACACTTTTGTACTTTCTTGATTGATTTTCATGCTCTATAGTCTATATATTTGGCTAACTAATAAATATAATAAAAATTTATATTGTTCATTATTAATATGGACGTACATATGGAGAATTTGTTTAATTTTATGATTTATTGTGATAATTTCTTAATGTAACTTGTTTGTAATTTATTTTACTTCTAAGGTATTATTTCTTACTAGTTGTTAGTATAATTGATTTATTATTTCATATTTTTTAATAAGTAATTTAATGATTAGTACTTTACGGGTTTAATGATTTAGTATGACAACTTCGAAAATAATATTTTAACATGTAGAAATGAAATTTAGTAATGAATGGTCATTGAAATAGGGATGTTGTAATTATATAGTTCGATTTTTTTTCCCAAAATAGTGGAGGCCTAATTTATTTAGGATTAAAACTTTTAAAATATTTTAAAGATAGTAATGAAAATGAGAACGTTATAATTACATTTTTAGATTTAAAAAAATAAAATAAAGAAGACATACTAAGCATGTAGTGATTACTATACATTATTGAATAACATCATCGATATCACCTATAAGCACCACGTTAAATGACAATATGTGTTTCTATTCCGTAATGTTCACGCGTTTTATTTCTTTCCTAATGGTCGACGGTATTTATTCAAAGTAATTATTAATTGTTAATTATTAGTTTGCAACCGATCGGCAATATTTATTCAACGCTGTCGATATTTATTCACTTATTCGATTACAAATTATAATAGTATAACAAAATTTATTGTCATTATTCACATATGCAGTTTCTATTCCCTTATGAATTTTCCTTTATTATTAGTTTTCTACTATGTATTTTAAATGAATTTTTATCTTTCATTGTTCACATTAATTACTCTTAAATATCGAGAGTAATTCTCTCCAAAACCGTTATTATTCCATAATTATCTACAATTAATATAAATGATCATTTTAATATTTGAAAAATTTGTCTAAATGTAAAAAGAAAAGAAAACAAAATGTAATGAGAGATAATTAAAAAATTATGGTGTCATTTTTTAATAAATATATAACATTTTAATACTTGAAAAGTTTGTCTAGATGTAAAAAGAAAAGAAAACAAAATGTTACATTTGAGAGATAATTAAAAAATTATGGTGTCATTTTTTAATAAATATATAACATATGTAATGGTTAGTAAATTCAATAAAAGTATAAGATAAAAAAATTGTATTCACAATATATTTTAATTTGATAACAATAAAGTTTTATTTTTACCGTAACATTGACTCAAAGATAAAAGAATATATTAGGTCAACTTCCATGAAAAGTTGCACATCTCTTTTTAGAACAATGAAGAAACATAATTATTTAAAGACACATAATCAAATATCAAATATGAGGATGAAACTTAAATGAAATGAACATGTATAAATTGACAATGTTGGAGGAGAAATGAAGAAATTTTTTTGGAGGGAAAATAGTGATTGTGGTGATGACACATGTCATAGCCAATTTGACAAGGACTTAATTTTCTTATATAACTAGCAAGGTACCCGTGCATACGCACGAGACAGTACCTTTTGTCATGTGATTAAGAACACGAATATTATATGAGTATTAATATAGTTAAAAATATATATGTTACACGTACATTCACATGGTTAAAAAATACATGTTCTATGTGCATTTGTATCGTTAAAAACACACGTGTGAACCATGCATTTGTATGGTTTAAAACACACGTTACCCATGCATTCTCATTGTTAAGAGTACACATGTTACCCGTGCATTCGCTTAGTTAAAACAATGTTGTTGGTTCAATGGTGAATCTGAAACGTTGGTTGGTTCAAATTTGTGATAAGTGATAATGTTGCTATACCTAATATCATTATTTGTTATAAGTAATAGTTAATGGATCTTTGCTAAACCTAATACCATTATTATTATTATGTTGGGAATAAATATGAACATTGATTTGTTATAAGTATAATTGTATGAATTATTATTAGTCATTCCTTATATACATAATTGATTTGTTATATAAGTATTTTGGAAATGTGTTGGGATAGTTTCATATTATTGTATTCAATTTAAATTATATTTATTTCAAGTTATTCTAGAATCAAATTATTCTAAAGTTTATCATATTTTAAAATCAGCTAATAATGGATTATAAACTTATATCCATAATGATCATTCTCTAAACAATTGAATACCAAAATTTAATATTGTTGCCTAAAGTTAACCAAATAACAGAGAACTTATTTTATGTCAATAATATTAATCGTTACTAAAAATAACCTTTGGTCCCTCATGCTGAAGACAACTTTCATTGGGTTAGAACAGACTGAATCATTTCAATGTCAAATATCTTACCAATGACATCTGGTGTACAACATTGAAATAGAAACATCACGGTACTTATTTGTCAATTAAAGAAATCAATAAACTGAGAATGTCAAGAAGAGAAATAAAATGAGAATGTAAATGTATGAAGGAATTTCCTTAAGTTCTTTTGCTTTCATTATGGTTCCTTTTTGAAATATTAATTTGTAAATATGATTACAACCTCTATATTTTCCCTCGTTCAGAACGACATAAAAATTCTGACCAATATAAGTACAAATTTCTCTTAGTTCATATTCCCATTGTAAGATGTGATAATTCTTCTCAACAGCTTGTATTTTATCCCCTAATCAATACATTAAAATGTTATTATATGTTATACAGAAGAAATAGAGTAAAAGTAATAGAGTACATTTTGATCCATAAAGATCATTTCCAACGAAGGAACAATAGAACGTTCAACACGCCACAGACCTGTACCTTCAGTTTCCAAGTATCTTTTGAATAATTGATTTCTTCAATGAAATTAGCTCGACGTGCCGACTTCATAAATATATTATTCACCCATTAATATTTTCTTTGTTAATAATGAAGTACAAATGATATGAAAGAGATTAAGAACTGAATAAACTAACCTTAGTAGAACATAAAACCTCATTCAAACGTCAACACTCACAAGGGCTTGTGATTAAAGACAAACAATGGAAATGAAAAAACACTAACTCATAAAAGAAACAGAAATAACAAACAACATCAAAGCATTCTATAAAAGACAACTAATAAATAGGAAAAAAAAACAAATAAGAACAAATTCAAAGGTTAGTTTTCTAATATGAAATAATAAACTTAAATAAAAAACAACAACAAACAACTATGTAAAATCAAACGAAGATATTGAAAAAACAAATAACAACTAAGTGAAAATTTAAATTTTTAGTATCACAAAAAATAAAACAAAATGCAAAAGTTTACGTTTTTAAAGAGTTAGAATGAAAGGGTGAAATGAGGAGATTTTGAAAGGAAGAGGTGAATAATGAAATTTATTAAAGGAAAATTGTAGAATGAAATTAAGAGTTGAGATTGGAAATGAAGAGTTGTTGGAGAATGGAGAAGAGATAATAATAATCATAAAGGATAATAATTAGGATAATATAATAAAACATAATTTTTTGGGTCAATGAGATATTAAAGGAATATTGTAAGTGAAAATGAAGAGTTAGGATTGGAAATGAAGAGTTGTTGGAGAATGAGGAAGAGATAATAATAATAATAATAATAATAATAATAATAATAATAATAATAATAATAATAATAATAAAGGATAATAATTGAGATAATAATAAAGCCTAATTTTTTTGGATAATGAGATATTAAAGGAAAATTGTAAATGAAAATGAAGAGTTAGATGTGTGACATGAGAAGAAAATATTGCATGAGAAGCTGACACATGACAGAACATGAGAAGCTGACACGTGGCAGATGAATATGTCAAAGAACATTATTTTATTATATAGGTAATAAATATATAGATATTTGGTCTCCAGGGTCAACGATTTTCAGTTTCTCTATAAATTTCCATTACTCTTTGGGTTATTTATTAGGCAAATACATGTATTAAGGTTCATAGTCGAAGCAATTTAATGTACTTTTCAACATGGTTTTTTAAATATTGCACATATAAAGCAATGGTGATTGAAAACGGGGTGAATGATGCAGGGTAAGAAACTCTTACAGCAATGTTGATATATACATTTTTTTTCTATGTTTTTTGTACTAACAAGAGTATCCCCACCATTTGGGTAAAGAATTAATCTCTATCGGGGTGTGTGACTGCCCATGCCAACAAGTGTCGCTCACATAAATTGAACTTTTGACATTTTGATTAACCTGATGATCTAATAGGGTCTTACACCACTAGACTAATACTTAGTTGGTTATGTTTTGATCGTTTTATTCTACTAGTGTGAGAGAAGAACACTTTGAAAAAACCACACAAATGACCCATAACTCAGATTCTCATACAATCTTAAATGTCTAATTATTCTTCATCTCATAGTTCACCTTCTTTTACTCATACTTTTTCAATACTTAACAATTTCATATTATACCAAATATCTTGTTAATTGTTAATAGAAACCCTTGTTTTTTCTAGGGCCATTTGAAATCCATGGCAGGTACCCATACACTAGAAATTTCACAATTGCCACTAATGTTTGTGCAACCAATAATGCTGTAAGTGATATGTAACAATGTTGACATGCAGTCATTTATAAGCGTTGAGATTCTCTCATGTGCTGGAGAGTCCAATAATGAAATCAGGTATTAAAGAGAAACAATATATCATTACACATAGTTATGGTACAAAATATGTATTGCATCGATATATTAAATATGAATATATTTAGGTAATTTGCAAGTATATGTACAAAGTTTTACCTAGATCCAAAAAGTAAATAAATTTGACCTTGAAAGTAGAAACAGATTTCATGATGTGTAGACTATGTCACTAAAGTAGAAGTTAGTTACTTTAGAGTACAATAGAAGCAAGTAGATTATTAAAGCTAAATCTATATATCAGAGTATATTAATGATTATTATATGTAATTTAAGAAATTATTAAATGAGATTAAAGTCTCATACAATTTGATTAAAATAATTTCATTTAATTTACATTAAAAATTAAATTAATGGAAAATGAAGAAATAAGTTATGAAAATAAAAGTAACTAATGAGGGTATATTTGCAAAATAAAATATAAATATATATATATATATTGGATTATTAAAACTTCAAAAGAATTGGGAAATATGAAATGTTAAAAATAAAGAGATACGTAAATAGCAGTAAAAAATAAAGATGAAACACAATAATCTTGATGAAATTAAGACAACAAATTTTTGCAAACTAAGCTTAGAAACCAATGTCTATTATTTTTAAGAGTGCAATGTCTATCTATAGTTACTGCATAGTCTATCATTCATTTATATTATTTCTATGTAAGAGTCAATAAAGATTGAAAATGAATGTTGAATAATACAGTGACAGTATAAGAAACTCTTACAATGTCTGTGTAAACATTTTTTCTCTATGTTTTATTATACTACTCACCCTTTTGGGTAATGAACTAATCCCTTTCAGGGTGCATGACTGTTTCTCCCAACAAGTATCGCTCCCGGGAGCTGAAATGAGCAAAACAGATTTCCAGTACTCACTACTGAATTTTCTATATTATGCAACTTGGTTTTTTGGAGAACAGGAAAGGGAACTTGAAAGCCGTAAGATAGAATTGTGAAATGAATTTGAAGCTTTTACTTTCTTTTCTTTTTCCTCCGAAACTCAACTCGCAAAAACAGAATCAGACACAATATTTGTTTAGACAAAAAAAGTCAAGAGGCTGGAATTATTTGGTGGTAGTATAATTATTTGCCACTCATAAACATCAAAATAGTTTTTTTTCTTCTCAAAAAGGGAAAATCTTTCATAAGGGATTATTTATAACCAAAGAGATTAATGTTATTTTCTGTAGCCAACTCATGCAAATAGTAAAATGGTTTTATTGCAGTTCTAAAAGAAAACATGGACCAATACATGGTATAGCATATTTGTAAAATGGATCATTCACATTGTACATATAAGCAAAATTGCACATACAAGATGAGTTGCTCAAACACAATTCTTTAGCTGATCTCCTGCACCTTGGAAGAAACAACAAGAAAGTGCAAAATCGGCAACGAATATGCCGACAAGAGAAATAACCACAGCTGATGTTGTTGATTCCCCAACACCTTTAGCACCTCCCAAAGTTGTAACACCCCAAGCACAGCTCACTATAGATATGATAGCACCGAAAACCTGTGACTTGATCATTGCACTGATGATGTCCCATGGTCTGAGAGCTCGCCGTGCCGAATCCAAGATAATGTTAATGCTCACCCCGTAAACACTATCAGCAAGGAGGGCACTAGATGCCATGCCTAATGTGAAACACAGCAGAGTTAAAAGCGGTAGGGCGATAGAAGTGGCGATCACTCTCGGCGTCACTAGATAATCAACCGGGTCTGAACCAAGAACTCTCAATGTGTCGGTTTGCTCAGAAACCTGCATAGTTCCTAACTCTGCTGCAAAGGCACTTCCAATGCGACCGCAAACCACAATTGCTGTAACCACGGGACTTAGCTCCCGCGAAAAAGCCAGAGCTAAAACCCCACCCACGGATCTATTCAATCCTAACCTAGTGAACTCTCTTACAAATTGTATCGTGAAGGCCATGCCAACAAAGGCTGAAGTTAAAAGACATACCCCGACTGATTTGGGACCAACTCTCTCCAATTGTTGAAGAGTATTCCTCCAATGAATCCTTCCCTTTAAAGTATTCATAATTACCTGTCCTGCCAGGATTAAAACCGATAATCCCCTCCACAAGTACCTCGGAGGTGACCAGTCGCTGAGAAATTTCGGTGGTATGCCATCATTAGGAACATGGTGTGTGTTCATTTCATCATCTATTATTGAAGCAGCAGGATAACCATCATCAGTGTTAACCACTAACAATCTGTTTTGTTTCAAGTGGATGGGAAATTTACAAATATGAGGCCGCCTATTGAATTCACATTTCCGATCAATCTGAAAGGGACATGGCGCATGAGATTTCACTGAACTAGTCTTCACATACAGTGCATGAGATTTCACTGAAATAGTCGTCACATTTGTACCCGATTTTCTACAATATTGGTATGTTCCATTCTACAGTCAATTAAACTAAACTGCAGAAAATACATTGCTGCAAGCTACAAAAAACCACGGAGCAATAAAAAGTACAACAAACCTGTGAGAGAAACAAAATAGAGGATGACTGTAAGGTGCTGTTTGCATGGTCGGATGCTTCACTATCAGGCTCTGTTCGACTTTGTAGCATACATTAGTGAAATGACCAAAGGCACACTGATAGTATCAAAGCTCTGAAATCTGCAAGTCACAATTTCAAGATCTTGGTGAACAAATAAGACGAGATTGAATCGGCATATCATTATAACTTGAAAAATAAAAGGGTCATGTTAAGGGCACTAGTTAAGGAATCCAAATACAGAAAATGTGCATTAAAAAGTACAAAGCTTGATTTTTCACAGTTTTGAATGCATGACTAGCCAATGCACAATTCCTATTTTGAAAATTCCTCAAGTGTCCTTAGGCACTATTTAACATTTCCCATAATAAAAAACAATAGTAAGATTAAGCCATAGCCAACACTACCCATTTTTTCACAAATTTCTATTTTTTTTATAAAAACAAATTGTTGGACTAGACTGCGACCAAGGAGCCTCCAACCACCGGGGAGTTCCATTGTTACCGAGTATGGGAAGAGTGGAGAGCAATAAGTGAGACACCATGTCTTGAACCAAAACCTCAAGACATTAGTTCTATGGGCATTTTCTACTTATAAACTCTTTTACTCATCCCCGCATATTCAATGTGGGACTTTACACTTGAATAAACCCAACACAAATAAAACACAATATGAATATACGAAGAACACAACTTGTTCCCACAGAAAAGTAAAAAAAAAAAAACCATGACTTCACATATCTTCAGATCCTAATCCAAACATTCATTTGACTTACATAAATTGCATAATTTAAAGAATATATAAACCACTGCACAACCAAACTAATCAAAATAAGTAAATCTAATTCAAAACATTCACACTTTTCATAAGTACTAAATTCTTAAACTAACCCAGATTCTGAAATCAAGTAAAAAAATTACTAAGAAGCCTGGGATTGCAAAAAGTCCCAATTTTGGGGAATTCAATCATAAATAAACAAATAATGAAAAAATAAATCAATGAAGTAAAATAAAATCAGTCAAAAATTGGGGAAAAAAATCAAAAGTCAATAACTAGAGGTTTCAGATTTTGCCGATAACTTTGTTTGCTTCAATTGTAGTAGCATAAGGGTTTTGGTTTCTGGGTTTAGTTTGTGAGAACCTAAAAGGAAAAGGAAAAAAAAAGTGAAAATCGATGGAGTTTGAAGAAATTGGGAATTTAATTTAGGGATTGGAAATTAGAAATGACCTAATAATGCTAATGTAATGGTGGGTCGTCAATTCCAATTGTTTTTAACTTTTTAAAAACAAGTCCAAATAGTAAACCGGATTGGGTATGAACCAAAGTAAACTCAGGTTCAACCAGAAAATCGGTTTATTGGTTTTGCTTTTGTAAGTATAAAAATTAGAATTTAAGGAAATGATGAAACCAAAAATTATGTTGTGAATATAAAGGATTGTTGTATAATATATTAAAATATATTCTTGAATGTTTAAAATGATTGAGGGAGCTATGCTTAAAACAAATAGGAAAGATTAAAAATATTGTTTATTGTTGTGTTGGTTGATTTTCCTTCTTCTCATGTATTAATATTTTTACTACATGTATATTCTGCATTCTAGAAAAATCACATATAATTGACCATAACTAAAAAGGGTCGAGAGATGAATAATTTAACAGTTGTTAGTGATTGACTTTGTGACTTATTGATGAAACAATCGAAGGAAATCGTCTCCTTGTTAATTTGAAAGACCACGATGATTGGGAAGGAGCCAAACTCATTCATGGAATATAGAATATCTTCCCAACAATTTTCTCTATCATTATCCTTGCTTCGATAACATGTTTTGCCAACCTATTGACAATTATTATTGTCCCATTACATAATCCTTCAAGTGCTTGATTATCATTAACCTCAAATTTGTCCAGCTTAAATTAGGGATGACAATGAAAACTGAACCTGCGGGTATCCGCCCGAACCCAACCCGAATTTAATGGGGAAAACCCGATGTGATTGGGTTCGGGTTTTACCCGAGTTCAAATTTCGGGTTTGGGTTTGGTATTAACAATATCAAACCCGAACTCGATTAATATATATAAAACTATAAAATTACATATATAAACGCTATATATATATAAAAATTTCACACACACATATATATATATATATTTCATAGTATATATATATATATATATTTAAAAGCTATACATATATAAATTTCATACACACATATATATAAACTATATATAAAAATATGTATTTTCGAGTTTTTTTCGGGTTCGGGTTACCCGAAACCCGACGGGTTCGGGGATGATATCATTGTTTCCAACCCCGCTTAATTCGGGTTCGGGTTTTGGATTTCGGATTCGAGGTTGGGAAAACACAAACCCGACTTCGACCCGCCCCGTTGCCATTCCTAGCTTAAATACCTCATTTCTTCACCTACATTTGCAAATAAAGGCATTAATGTTTGTTACTAATATGCATACGTATACCATAGCCGATCAATATGTTTTCAACCTATTGACAATTATTATTGTCCCATTACATAATCCTTCAAGTGCTTGATTATCATTAACCTCAAATTTGTCCAGCTTAAATTAGGGATGACAATGAAAACTGAACCTGCGGGTATCCGCCCAAACCAAACCCGAATTTAATGGGGAAAACCCGATGTGATTGGGTTCGGGTTTTACCCGAGTTCAAATTTCGGGTTCGGATTTGGTATTAACAATATCAAACCCGAACCCACCCGAACCCGATTAATATATATAAAACTATAAAATTACATATATAAATGCTATATATATAAAAATTTCACACATATATATATATATATTTCATAGTATATATATATATTTAAAAGCTATACATATATAAATTTCATACACACATATATATAAACTATATATAAAAAATATGTATTTTCGAGTTTTTTTCGGGTTCGGGTTACCCGAAACCCGACGGATTCGGGGATGATATCATTGTTTTCAACCCCACTTATAGTAATCATAATGAGAAATTTCAAAGAAATTCAGCCCCTCCGATTTCTTCCTCCGCGTTTCCTCGGCCTCATGCAAACACAGCTTGCCAACCTTCTCAGCATACTCTTCTTCCATCTGTGCAGTCTTTGTCCTTATCATCCTCCGGAATCCTTCTGCCTCTCGCTTCACTTCATCTGCCTTAGTTTGGAACATTCTTGCCTCAGCCTCCTTTATCCGCACGACGCTCTCCAAGTTCTCGACTCCACCTTTCCTTAATAAAGCACCCAAATGGAAATCAGCCTCAGTTTTGAGGTCATTCTGAGGATGATCATTTGACATGGCATGAGCATCCCGAAGAATAGCTCATGTCATAAGGATATTTTGGTATTGGAGAACTAGATTTTCGAAGAGACGGGTTTTCCTTTGAATCCTTAGCTTGAGATGTTGCCAAATCCTTTGAAGATATGCAAGGAACAGGAAAGTCGGGCATGCTATCCGCATCTGCTTATCAGAAAAATCATCTCTAAAAAGTTAGATATCAGATATCATTATCCATGCCTTAATTAAATCGAACAAGCTTTCATCACAAAAAGCTAAGAACTATGTTGAAGCAAAAAATAAACTTCTACGAGGGAATATGATCGAAAAAAGCAATGGGTCACAAGTAACTCAGGTTTATATCCATCACATATACCTTACAAGCAACTCGGGTTTATATACGTCGTTCCAGTTTACTCCTATCCCAAAGTTAAAAAAACTGATGGAAGTAATAATAATAAGTGCAGTTTTCGGGGAGTAATTATATTCCAATGTTTTATATCGTAAATGAAGCGCTTAAATTCCAAATACCATTGTTAAGATGTAATATTTTAACCATGGAGCAGATGCAAGCATTGTCATACTCATACCAAGTCTGTATTACACATACCATATACGGTATGAATGCTCAACGTAACATATATTTCATTGTTTATGTAAATCAAGCATCAGAAAACCATTACCAATTGTTGTCAATTCTCATTCATTCAGGAACACGATGTGTTTATCAAGTATCGACTGTAACGCTTTCCTTGTAGCACGAGAATTCAGCAAACTTCTAGTCCTCCGTTATCCACAATACTACCACGGACATAATAAAAACACAAATAATAAAGTAGGCGACTCATCTGAATGCTACTAATTCAACAATATATCGGTAAAGGATCAGAAAGGTTAGCATATCAAGGGATGTTTAGACAAACATCATATTCATTAAATAAAATGGATTTGTCGTTTACTCGTTGATGAGACTAGGCACATCATAACATATTCAGAATGCATTATTAACATTTAAGCGTTGTATGACATAAATAACGGTTTTAAAGATAAAACATGAATTCGAGTAAGAAAACAAAAATCAAAATCCAGACACTTACAGCTGAAAAATTGTATGATGTAGTTGCACACATCTGAAGGAGCAACCGTTTTAGTTTGAAGCTTTAACAGCATGTCATCAGTTCTAACATATAATTCCTTCCCTTTGCGATCTTCACTTCTCCGAAAAATCCTACGTACACAATCAAGCTCTTTCATCAAGTTTCTATACCCCAATCCTTCACACAACATACAAACATGTCTTTAACAAACCCGAACATTTCGGAAGCATGTCCACATCCAGTACAATGAAACTGCACTTCCGAGGTCCCTGAAGGTCCCTTCAAGCTAGGCCCGGGCTTGATGAGATTCCTCTGAATGCCACAAGTAGCATGGCACCAATGTGAACAAACATCACAACTGATCCAACTACAAGTGTTGTTTGCACAATCGAAATTCAAACATACAGGACACATACAAGAACTACAAAAGCCCTTATTCCCTGAGCAAATCTTGCATTCACAATCATCAACAGGAAGCACACTCTTGCAGTTCACATTTCTACATCGCCTATACAAGAAAATCTCAACCATTTCGGATAAGTTAACTTTACCGGATAAGAAACTCGCGTTACCCATCTTGACAGCAACTATAACCTCTAACTGCACTTTATGGCACTTTGAAAGACTCTCTTTTGTAAGATCAGATCTTCTCTCAAGCCTGTTTTGGAGGCTTACAAATTCCTCATTCTTCTCACCCTTCTCAACGAGATTCTTCAAATATTCCTTAGTCGATGCTATGACCTCATCGGTAAGTTCCTGAATTGTCACTGCCATAGCAGGTATAGATTCAGAAACAATCTCTCTGATTATTCTCTCTGGCCTAGAAATTTTCCTTATCTTCCCACCATCTAAACCATCCAAGACTCTCAAATTCTCAGAATTTCTTCCCCTTGAGTCTCTAGACTGAGTTTCAAACCTTGGTCTAGCATGCAATTCTGAAGGGAAAAATGAATGATTTTCTGAACTAGTAGTTTTATGTTGACTATTATTACCTTGTTGTATAAAGGAACTAAAACTACTAGCACCATAATTGGAGAAAGCAACACCACTATCTCCTATTGGCTTGAACCTGCTATGAACAGAACCATTAGTACCCTCACTACAATTCCAAATAGGGTCATCTTTGCTCATTGAGTTATCAAAATTCTCAGTTGAATTGTTTGTGATTGAACAACTTGGGTTGTGTGAAAATTGGTAAGAATAAGAGTAAGACAAAGAAGGTGAAGTGTAATAATCATTTGAGAATGAAGTGTGAGTTGAAGTTGAAGGCATGATACACTTATTTTGCAATGCATTTGAAGCAGTAAGAGAAAGTGACACATTAGGCAAACCAAGAGAAAGATTAAGTGTCTCTAGCTTTTGCTTTTTCTCACTATAACTTTCATTTTCAACTTCTTCAATTGTTCTCTTTGAAGAAGAATTCTCTCTTGAATCACTCAAGCTCAAAAAATCTCTTTCAACACATTTTCTATCCTGATTTGAATTCTCAGAAAAACCAACAATTTATTTACCTTTGTGATTCACTTTTTCCATACAATAATCAAACAAATTCTTCTCTTTCTCAACAAGATTCAATTTTGAGCTTTCACAAAGGTAGTTTAGTGTCAGTTCCTGAAACCCTGAACTGGAACCAACTAACTTGGTTGTTGTGGGTTTTGACTGAAGAATCTTATCAATAACCACTGAATCTCTTAGAAATTCAACAACTTTCTCATCTGGGTACTCCTTATTGGGTTCAAAATTGTGTCTTGAAAACTTGTTCCTTGAGTTTTCACCATCATGGTCAACACCATTTTGAGGAAGATATTTGCTTCTTATCATAGCCAAAGAGAGAGAAAGTAAGAGAGAGAAAGAAAGACAACAAAAATAAAAGACTTAAACAAAGGACTAAGAAGGGTAGTTCTGAAAATTAAGGGAGAATCTAAGGCTTTTTATGTTCTCAACTTTTTGAGTGTCATGTTTCAAGTGTTCACATTGAATGATTGAAATATGGAAGGAAAAAAATGTGTTAATTGATATATATGACCTTTTTAATATCCATTTATGTTTATTTATTTACTTTTAACGAGAAATAATATAAATAAGATAATGGTATATAATTGTTTATATTAGACCGTGCATTAATATTACAATTATCTAAAAAGTGGCTAAGCTTTTCTTAAAGAGTAAATTACAATAACACTTTTCAGTTTATACAAATCACTCATCCATTTTTTACCCATATAAAAACCTCATAATTTATAAATATATATTACACTGATCACCTCTGCATGATAAATAAGTTTGATTTTTAACTAAAAAGATGATAAGTGTAATCAAGTTGAACATAATACGGTATATTGTGGAAATAAGTCCAATAATATATGAGTCAATATATTTTCATTATTTTTTGTTCATTATAATATATTATAAGAGTGATTTACATAATATCTCATTAGAATTATTGATGCATTTTGTAATGAACCAAAATTAATGAAAATATATTCACGCGTATAAAATATGGAGTTGCCTTCACAATATATTATATTTTGTTTAACTAAATTACACTTATCATTTTTTTATTTAAAAAATTACACTTCTTTCTCATGGTTAGTGTAATGGATTTATATAAAGGGTATGGTTTTTGTAGGTGTAAAAAATGAAGTGATAATTTATGTAATTTCACTGAAACTCGGGAATGTCAGTGTAATTTACTTTTTCTTAAATAAACCACTTTTTTCTTAAGTTTTGGAGGCCTATTCATCTTCTTGTGTTTTTTTTACTTTGCAACTTTCTTTTTCTTTTACTTGTTTCCTTTTGAGTCTCTCATTAAATGAACATACATAGGCATTTATTATGGTATATTTGGAAGTTAAGATAGAAATCCAATAGTTTAGATGTACTCACTAATTCAAACCATTAGATTTTCTAAGAATAAATGAATAAGATGTAAATTAAGTTTTTTCCATTTACTCTTGAATAAATAGATCTCTTCCCAAAAATAAATACCCTCATAATATACCCATAGTAAATGTGTATGTTTATTATCTGTCTTCCATAATTATATCACTATAATATAATAATTATAATAGACATTTAATTCAGTTAATCCCGATGGAAATAGGGTTGTACTTGAAAAAATTACAATTTTCAAAATGATACATTAAATAGTAGAACCTTAAAACTGAGTTGTTTTTTAACATGCTTAACAATGATTTATTTTAATAATTGAGTTATATGTTACAAATAAATATTTATAGAATTAATTACACTGATACCTCATGAGTTAGTGAAATTATACAAATCACCCCTCATTTTTTATCCTTATATGAATCACATCTCCATATTACACAGGTCACTCCTAATTATATATATATATATTACATTGACCACCCATTCATGAGATTTAAGTGTAATCTTTTAAATAAAAAATGTGTGGTGAATGTAATTAAGTTAAACAAAATATTATATATTGTGTAGGAAGTTCCAAATAGTACAAGACTGAGTGTGTCTTTATTACTTTTGTTTCATTACAAAATACATTAATAAGAAGATGTTTATATAATTTTTATACTATTTGCTAACGAACCAAATAATGAAGACACATTGACTCTTATATTATTTGGATTTGTCTACACAATATACAATATTTTGTTTAACTTAATTACTATATCACACGTTTTTTGTTTAAAATATTACACTTATATCCCATGCAGATATGATTAGTGCAATATAGGTACACAATTAGGAGTGATTAGTGTAAGAAATAGTAGTGGTTCCTGTAATGACAATAAAGAGATGAGTGATACTATAATTTTACTAAAACTCAAAGGTATTAATGTAATTAACTCATATTTATATTTATAAATTTGTGATATTTATTATAAAATATATAACTTAATCGATACGCCTAAACTATTAATTAAATTGTTCTAATACTTTATCAATATTCTTACCCATATGATATGAAAATTAATACAATATTAATAAGTTCTTATTATTGGTAGCCATAGTCTTTGACAATATTGATTTATTAAATATACTTGAACACATTTCCACTTATTATAAAATTAATATATTTTATGACAAATTTAAGGATCATATTTAGGGAGTTAGGATTCCCTTCAATATTGAAAAGACAAACACATAAAAGACAACATATAAAATAGAAATATGAACATTTTTATCTTTTAAATATAATGATATGATATTTTTATCTTGAATATATATAAAAACAACAACTTATGCATCCAATATAGAATATGTATCTTTTCCATACATTAGCTCTTAAAATCTCAGCTCTCAATTACTTAAGATCCAAAATATAGACTCAAACCCAATACATTGTGAATATTTTATGTGACAGCTGGTAGCTCCGAGTATCCATTGTGATCCCCGATACGGACTCCTATCCTTCAAACATCAAAATAAACAGTCAACGCGGTATTGCTAGTTAAGGATAGGTTAGTTCCTAAAAGCAACCCCTATCATGGTTCATGGTTTGTCACTTTGTCGTTAAATTCTATGTCATAAATTTGCATTATTACGTGTTCTAAAATTGGACCGTGTGCAAGAAGTATCACGTGATTCAAAAGGGTGTTAAAACAAAAAATAATAAGGTTATCAAAATTCAACATCTAATAATAAATCGAATCATTTAAAAAGACTCATCAAATTAATGAATTTGTGATTCCCAAATATCCAATTGTTTTATTAATTTTTAATAGAGAAAAAAATGTATGCAATAAATGTGTTTGAGTTTTATATACTATCATTGTATCATTTATATTTAATTGTCATTGACTTTTAAAAAAAGTAATACAATTAAGAGTTGTTTTGAAAGAGATTCTTAGCGTCGGAGAATGATAAACAATTATAAAATGAATATAATATTTATATATTGTCAGTGTAAAGATTTATATATAATTAATACATTATTTATCATTTATTTATATTACTTATTTTAAGAATAAATAATAACAAAATATAAATAATAAATGATACAATAATAATATATAAAACTCAGACAAATATATTTTCTATTACTACTGAATACACATTGGAGATCACTTAAAGACAAAACAATAATCCATGGATGACAATGCTAATGGACCCATATATGCAACTTTATGAAGTTTATAACTATGGATACTCTTGTAACTTCATTATTTATGAGATGTTTGTAAAGATTTATATATAATTAGTATATTATTTATATTTATTGTATTATATATCTTATTATAAATAATTTATTTATGATTTATATTTTATGATAATAATAATAATAGTGTTTTTTATTTTATAAACAAATAATATATCTTGTAATACATTTTGAACCTTCAATTGACGTAGAATTTATTTTATAAAAATATATATATTCACATCCCAAATTTTAAAACAAAATACATATGCATGATTATAAAATTACAAACCAAAATAAGTCATATTTAGAAAATTGAAAAAAGACTAGTACAATAAAATTTAATTCAATAAATCTTATAACTTTATTGGAATACATTGGAAGAACACCAAGTTTAATTATTTTTGAATAATGACCTATTTCGGTCTCTCTTCTTTTTTGACCTTACCAAGTTAGTCCCTAATAATTTTAAAATACCAGTTTAGTCTCCAACAATTTAAACATGGACCCACACTAGTCATTATATGCATACCTATCAGTTAATATTAACGACTTTGTCTATCTGGACCGTTAAATGTGGACTTGATGAGACATCTTCCGTCCACGTGAATGTGTCACACGTCACTAGAAGACATGTTTTTTTTTTTATAATTTTTTTTTCAAAACAACGTCATTTTGGGTTTTTTTCCTCCACCAAATAAAAACATGACATGTTAGACGTTAAGACGGAGAAGAAAAGTGGAGGAGTAAGTAGAAACCCAAAACAACGCCGTTTTGAAAAACAAATTTTTATAACTAAAAAGCAATGACATTTCAAATACATTCACGTGGACGGAAGACATATTATCAAGTCAACTAGTAAAAGTTCATGTGGACAAAGTCATTAATGTTAATTGACAGATATGAACAGAAGGACTAACTTGAGTCATTGAAATTGTTGGGGACTAAATGTATAATTTAAAATTATTAAGAATTAACTTTGTAAAATCGAAAAAACATTAGGATAATAACTAATCTTATTTTTTTAATAAATTGTCACAATTAGTTTGGAAATTTGACTAGTTAATGAAAGAAGTAAAAGAAAAATCACACTCCACATATATGCCTTTCATATCTCTCCATCCTCTCTTGTCCTTAGCTAATTGCACCTAATTTTTATATTCTAAGTTTATGCAATAATTTCTCCTTATCTTCATATACCATATCCATTTAATCCTTGAAGAATGAACATGAACATGATTTGGAGGCAAAATTAGCAATTTCTAAGGTAAGAAGGTCTATCTTTGTTTCACCAAAATGCATAAGTTGGATCTATTAATCTTATATCAAAGTTATGCTTAAGATGTTTATTTTCAATTGACATGGTTTGTTTCATGACAATTTAAACTAAAGAAACACACATTCAATAATAACCTATAATAACACAAAGTCAAGTTAAGAAAATGCAATCCTATTTTATAAAGTCCAGGAATCATTTTCATAGACCTAAAAAATAATCAATTTGATAGACAAAGACCATTTCATTCAGGATTAAATTAAAGTATGCTTCCTATACTTGGACAACTTCAAAACATCATTGGTTTTGTTATGTCCACCATTGGAGTTAATAAACTTTAGAGTATATATTTTATAATGTAATATATATACATTATCGGTGTAAATATTTATACTCACTACATCATTTACCACAATAAAGATTAAAACATTAATGATGAATAATGCAGTGATAGTGTATAAAACTCAAACATTTTTACACATTTTTTCCTCATAATGATAGCATGAAACATTTTTCCTCACTTGAAAAAAATAAAGTTTATCATAATTCATAACCACATTTTAGACCTTGAACATTATTAATTTAGTCTGAATTCCTAAGCTTGCAGGGTAATAGCTACAACATCATCAATAATGAAGTGAAATACAAATTAGAGGAATACAATTAGTTATGGGAAATTGAAATAAGCTAAATTCTTCAATGAAAAATCTTTATAGAAATAATACATAGACAGGCAAATCCTCCATAAACCCCTAGTAAATTAAGTTTGATTATGAGGAATGAGAATAATGTCATCCATGACTCACTTCTCAATCACCCATTAAGGTAAATTTGATAGACATGTCCTAACAGAAGATATAGATTTTATTCCGTGTTCGGTGTGTTCGATAAATAGAACAAAACACGAGACAAAGCGAAAATGTATTTTGGTTGCACTTAAAAGTGGAACCAAAGAGAGTGATACATGTTTTGACCGCTCGCCGAACGCTACCTTATTGTTTTGTGAGAGGTTCGCGACAATTTTGCTTCTGTATGTATGTATCATTTCTTAAATCTTAAGAACTCATTTGCGAAATGAGTTATGAAGGGAAATGAAAGTCTTGAGAGTCGTAAAATACATTTGTGAGATTACTCTGAAACCTTACCTCTCATTCATCTCGGAAACCTAACACCGAACCCGACCCTAAAGCTTCAGAGTAAGATCTGGTGATGAAGAAGTTTGTGGTGGAGGAAGTGCCATTGGAACAAAACTAGTATTTGAAGTTTGAGCATGTCCAAGATTAACACAAGTTCTGAAACTACCAGGCCAAAATACACTTACATCATCATCTGCCATGAAAATTGGTGATCCAAAATGGTTTCTCTCAAACTTAGCACCACATTTCATATCATGAGTCCTTACTAGTGTTGATGGCATTTGCATATATCTCTTGTGCATTGCAGAATGAGCTTCAATACCAAGTGATCTAAAAGGTGAACCTTTAAGAGGTAGAGATGCCAAGTTTGTATACCTCTCATTGAACATTCCGATCCTCATCGCGCGCTTCGCCATCGTCCGTTCTCTTTTGTGTGCATTCTGATGACCCCCTAATGCCTGTGAGCTAAAGAATTTCCTCCTGCAATAGTTACAAGAGAAAACTCTAGGACTTTCTGTTGCTAATGCTGATGCTAATGCTTCAATTCCTATATTGGTGCTAGTGTCACTTGTACCTTTTAACTTAACATCATTTGAGTTGAAATTGAGTGTTAAGTCAAGGGTCATAGAACTTGTTGTACTTTCCTTAGTAAGATTAAGATCATAGAGTGTTTCTTGCAAGGATATATTAGAACCTTCTTGGCTTCTTTCTTCTGAATTATTTTCAGGTTCTAAGTTCAAGTTAGGAGTCATCATGTTTTTGACTATAGTCCTAAGAGTTAAGTTCTTTTGTAGAAGGAAAATGGATGGAACAAATTCCTCACTTCAATCACCTTACATACCTGCATTATGATGAAATACATTATTAGTTATGTAAATTAAAGTAGGGGAATTTTGTTTAAAAAGGGTCGTTCGGTGCATCAGGCTCCTACCTAGTGGAGTCTGGGGAGAGTGGATGTACGCAGCCTTACTTTCGCAAGCGAAAAGACTGTTTCCAAGATTCGAACTAACGAGCTTCAGGCCACGAAGCAAACAATCTCAGTGTTGCGTCCAGGTTCACCCTCTTTCCTAACTAAACTACTAGCTAACAATATTTCATACCAGCAACTGCATAGATCCCATTGTGTTTATCAATCATTTGAGCATAAAATGAACAGATATCATAGTCATTGTATTGGTGATGCTAATTATGTTAAATAACCTCTTCTATTAAGCTTAACATATTTACATAATCACCATAATGTGAACAATGTTACTGAAGTGCTTCTCATAGAAAGAGTTATCATAGCTCAAATCATAAGAAATGGTTACAATTGGCATAAAGGTTTTTTCTTGTTTACTAACCACTTCTCCATAGATTAAAGTAGGCATTGCCTCTTAGAAACACAATTTTTTAAATTGCGGTTGCAGTCACGACTGCGGTAACGGTTGTGTTTATTGCGATTGCGATCATTGTGGCCTAATGTGGTCCAAATGTGGTCCGATGCGGTTGCATTGCAGTCCAATGTTGCCACATCATTATGATTCGGAGTCACACCACAATTGCGGTGGTCATCGCAACTGCAATATTGCGGCCCATCTGTTGATGCGGTCCGCAATTTAAATCACTACTGAAAGGTAAAGAGATGGCAAGCAATAACTAAAGAAACATTTTACAGAGAAACATAAATATTTCTTCTTGCATACCCTACATTACAGAAAGGTTTCAAGAATCAGACCATAAATTTTGACCCTACCCACTTACCTTATTCTAGCTACCATTCAACCCCACCTGATTGAAAATTCACCAACTCAAGGTACTCACCAATAATCAGCCACTCTTTCTAGTTAATTGTTCTCTTCATTTCACTTATACTTTAGGCCCATAAAAACAGTTATGTTGATTTGTAACAGGCATGAATGCTAGTAAAAATGTACTCAAATAAACTGTATTGAGTCTAGGATATGCGGGGAGGAGTGCAAGAGTTTATAAGTGGAAAATGCCTATGAAACTAATGCATTAAGGTTTTGGTTCAAGACGTGGCATCTTACTTGTGGTTCGAGGCTCTCACTTGTGGTAGACTTAAGGGGGTGCGAACCAGAAAGTATATAGGTGCCTTAAGGTAAGGTTTACAATTACATTTTGCCTTAAGGTGCTTATCTCTAATACTCAACTCACAAATGAATCCTAAGGGTAATAAAAGGAAGGAAAGACTTCAAAAGTCACAAAATACATCTTTTCTATTATTTTTCTTCATTCATTCAGCTCTAATTTGTAATACTCTATAAACTCATATTCTTTGGTTCTCCTTCAATAAGATAATTTGGTATCCTTTCTTCCATAGGAACCCCTATTATTTGTTCTTACATTTGATACCATTAAAAACAGATGGAGTGAGTGATTCAAATTGCGGACCGCATCACGTGATGTGAACGCAATATTGCGGTTGCGATGATATCGCAACCGCAATTACGGTGTGACGACGAATTACAATGATGCGGCTGCATTGGGTCGCAACGCAACTGCATCGAATTCAAAAATATATTTTTAATCACAATAACTCACACCGCAACTGCCACAATCACATCATAATGACTTCGCAGTAACCGCAACCGTAACCACAACTGCAATTTAGCACACACGGTGAAAGTATAAACCTACAAGGAATACTCAATTTGGGATTTGCCCTTCACAAATCATGAGTCTTAAGATAAAGTATTATATTATGCTACTTGTTATAGTCTTGGAGTCTTAAGTCACATGGCATGAATTTTTCAGGAGTTACTCCTTGATAATTTTAAGGAAAAAATTGCAAAAAATTATGATTATTTAAATCATAGGAGGTTATCTCCATAAATTTGAGACACTTAACTCTTCCATGGTAGCATAATAGTAAATTATTTGCAGAGATTAACCAAAAAATTTCCAACATCTCTCATCAGTTGATAAATATGGAAACCTTAGTATATATAATTAGAAGATTACAAAAACTAAATAAAATAAGATAGTTATTATTTAGATTGGTTATTACAAAGTAGAAAGGAGTTAAGAACAGTGATAATTAAGAGTTACTCTAAAATCACTAAACTATATATAAAAAAAAGATACTATAAACATCAAATTAAATGCTTCATGATGATATTTACAACATAGATCTAAATTTTAACACTAAAGTAGAAAGCATAATAATCCTTCTAGGAAACTAATGATATCACAAAATCACAAGAACCCCTTAAAAAAACACAGTTTTTTTTACAAGAAAGCTAGAGTGGAGCTTCATAAAACTCCAAAGTTGAACAAAAGTAAGAGCATATGGTAGTAAAAAAAGGTGAAAAAAGAAAGAAAAAACAAGTAAAGTTAAGAGGAGTATGTGGAAGCAAAAGAAGGCCTTAAAATGCATGGAAGAATTAGAAAAAAGTGCATATATAACAAAAGAAGGAGAAAAAAATAAAACTTGAAGTGATGAGATAGGTGAAAAGATAAACTTACATTACATAGTAGTAGTACTATTGTTGGGTTGAGTAATATATGCAAATTAGTACTTGTGACTCTGAAAGTGTATCAGCAAAAACAATAGATTGTAATATGCTGTTTTTAGCATTCAACACTATAAAGGGGTTTGAGCTGAAAACTAAAAGGAGATAAGATTAGAGAGAGAGAGAGAGAGAGAGAGCACTATTTTTTGTTATCAAAATTGAGGTTTGAATGTATTTGACACTGTTTAAGGTAAGGTGGTAAAGGGTATTATTAGTGAATATGGGATGTGTCCTATGTTTTGTCTTTGTGTTTGTTGGAAGATAAATAACAACAAACAAGAGAGACAAGAAAAGCAATGTCTACTTTATATCTAGAGACTAATAATTTTGTTTATATTAATGGGTATAATGTGATTGACGTGGGTCATAGAGACAATTTTTTTTGAAATATATGATCCTTGTTGAAAGGAATTAAGAACATTTGTGTGTCTCATTTGTGTCTCGACCTAATTAAAAAGAAAAATTATAAAAAAATAAAATAAAATTTTTATATTACTTGATGTAATGTAATTAGTTTGGGATATACAGACAAAAAAGTGTTTGGATGTGATTTTTGTTAGAAGGAATGTAGATCATATATTTCACTTTTGGTATCTCATTTGTGTCACAATCTAATTAAAAATAAAAATTATAAAAAAATAAAATAATTTTTTATATTATTTTATGTAATGTTAATTGCTTAGAAAATAGAAACATATATTTTTTGGGATAAGTCTTTAATGTTGCATTTGAAATAGAAAATGTGTATTTTCTGGTTATGCAAAGACTAAGTTGTAAATTACGCATTTAGTATGAACATATATGGGTGTGTTTATACTAAAGTAGGCGTAGATTTACGGAAAAGGAAAATGTGAGTATTTTCTGGTTATGAAATGATCGAGTTGTGAATTACGCATTTAGTATGAACATATATGGGTGTGTTTATACTAAAGTAGGCGTAGATTTACGGAAAAGGAAAATGTGGGTATTTTCTGGTTATGAAATGATCGAGTTGTGAATTACGCATTTAGTATGAACATATATGGATGTGTTTATACTAAAGTAGGCGTAGATTTACGGAAGATGGAAAATGTGTGTGTTTCCTGGCCATGCAATAATTATATTGTAAATCACGTATTAGTATAAACAGATATGGAGTATTTATACTAAAGATGACGTGGATTTACGGGAAATGATTGATGGCAAATCGATGGAAGGAAAAATATATTTTTAGCCGACCAGAAATGGTTAGCGACTTCGGCCCGAGTTTATGAGGCAACACTTCGGCCCGAGTTTATGAGGCAACACTTCGGCCCGAGTTTATGAGGCAACACTTCGGCCCGAGTTTATGTAGCAACACTTCGGCCTGAGTTTACGCGGCATGTTTTCTTTATAAAAGAGATGAGAATTTGTTTTTAGCTAACCCTAAGGGGTGTAGCGACTTCGGCTCGAGTTTATGTAGCAACACTTCGGCCCGAGTTTACGCGGCATGTTTTCTTTATAAAAGAGATGAGAATTTGTTTTTAGCTAACCCTAAGGGGTGTAGCGACTTCGGCTCGAGTTTATGTAGCAACACTTCGGCCTGAGTTTATGAGGCGTGTTTTATTGGTAAAAAGGATGAGAATCTGCTTTTAGCTAACCCTGAGGGGTGTAGTGACTTTGGCTCAAGTTATGCAGCAAGACAAAATGAATTTCGAAAATGGTTTACTAACCCTTTTTCTAATGTGGATTATCTTATAATGACGTTTATTGAATTAACGACTTACTCCTTTGTGTGTTTTGTACTTTTGTCATTGATAATCCCATTGCAGGTAAATAGACGAATGGAGTATGCTAGTTCGGGAGCTTTAGGAGCTTTAGACGTTGGATTCACTATTTGTGTTTTTGTACTTTAAATGACTACTTGTGGATTTGAATGATTGTAACCATGACTGACATTTATTTGGGTATTCGTAACCATTGATATTGTTATATTTGGAGTATTATAACTTTTGGGCTCTTAGTACCCAATGAGAATAATAGTGAATGAATTATGTTTTTCCGCAATTTAAATTATATGATAATATAATAGGTGTAAAGAGTATTTTTAAGGAATGATTCCTGAAGGTTTTAAGTAAGATGATGAATGTATGTAAGAGGGAATTAAAATGAATAAAAAAAAATTTCAAGGGTAGAAATCGGGTCGTTACAACATGGTATCAGAGCATAGTTAATCCTGCGGCCTAGGATATGGCCTTACATGCTTCTTTGTGATCTTTATGTGTTTGAATTGCTTGGTTAGCATTGACGATTGTGTGTTATGTGATGCTTGTCTGGTTATACAATTAGTCTACTGACAAGTACGTGAGTGTAGGTACACATGGCTGGAAGAGAAAGAGGAGCGAGTCAGAATGTTCCGAATGACCTCTTGGCCCAGATGGTGGCGGCACTACAACAAATGAGTGAGAATTTACAACATCTGAATCGGAGCGTGGCACCAGGTCCAAGCTCGCACACCCTAGTTCAACAAGGACCGGCTGAGTACTGGGGGTTAGATAAATCCTGCAGAAGGAACCCTAGTCCGTTTCAAGGCGGATTCACCCCGAATGCTGCTATTGAGTGGGTCCAAGGAATGGAGTGTACTAACATGAAGGCGAATGGAGTGGCGACCTCCGAATCCATTCCTCACAAGGACTTTGGGCCTCAACGAAATTTTGTGCACGGAAGAGGCAAGGATAAGAGGTATCGTGAAGAGCGGAAGCATTATTTTCCACGTGTTGGTACTCGGAGTTGCATTTCGTATGGACCGAGGACCCATGCGAATACCGGAGGGTCACGGTTAAACTCTCCACCTTGGTGCAACAAGTGTAACCGGAAACATGACGGATGATTGTGTTCTAGAACTACAAATCACCGTTTTCGTTGTAAAGAGACCGGACCTATAAAGAGGCATTGTCCTTCGTCACGGCAGGGTATGAATGCTATGGGGACTGGACGACCTCAATCTATCGGCAGAGTGGTTACCATGTATGGTGCAGAGGCATCAGAATCGGATAGTCTGATCCGATGTGGGATGTATGAGGAAAGGGGAATGGATGTTTCCACTGCAAGGAGTTTGAGCATAATAAAAGGTATTGTTCCAAGCTGGATCGGAGACCTAATGCCACTCCTGCCGAGGAGGCAAGAGACCACGGTCAGATGGTTACCCCAAGTGGCGCAGGGACATCAGGTGTTGATGATCCGGCGAGAGGTAAACGCATGGTGACAGATATTCCTTGTTTAATGTTGTTGATTCGGGAGCGACACACTCCCTTATATATGATAAATGTGAAAACCGGCTGAAATTGTAAACTGAGTCATTACTTCCGATTTGGTCGCGTCGACCCCAATCTTTGTGCTGGTGGTGGTGTCGACGTTTATGTTCTAGTGTCCGATTGTGGTAAATGGTGTGATATTTACCGTAGATTCAGTCTGCTTGTCGTTATCCCAGTTAGATATAATTTTGGGGATAGACTAATTGTCAGCAAATCATGTTGTGATTGAATAGTGCTGACAAGGTTGTGGCGGTTACGGATCTGTGCGAGATCTCTGACCAGGCTAGTGGTTTGGTGCCAGTGTCGGCTAAGAGAGTCAGGACCCTCCTTCGAAAAAGGGATCGGTATTCATTCAGTAAATGTCACAAGAGGGTATTTAAGAACTCGTTAGTATTTCGAGATGTTAAGATTTGAAAGAACTATTTATTTTGTCTTGGAAAGTGGACTTTCGTCTATGAATGATTGACTTTTATAATAAATATACTGACAAGAAAAATGTTTAAGTCGGGGATACTTGTTTTCTCTTATGAGTTGTTAAAGGTTAATTCCCTTTGTTGGCCTTAGTGTGTATGCGCACGCTAAGAGGTGAAACTCATATTTCGAAAATGAAATAGAGGTTGGATAAATTACCTAAAGGTCATTGCGACTAATGTGTTTACATGGATGTTGACTAATCAGATGTATTATCATTTTGAGGTGACCTATGGTTGTTACCCCAAAATCGATTAAGTATGAAAAAGTTATTTTTGATTCTTGTGTATGAAGCTTCTGGTCTATAAAATTTATTTTTTTTAAAAGATGAGTGCCCGTCGTAACAAATGTATATTGGTATTGAACACCAAGCTATGTGCGGGGATGTTGAACCTCAAAAAAAAACTTATTTTGGATCGGGAGTGTCTCAGTGTACGGTTGGGGTAAATGGTAGAAACTTTACTATAGTGTTGATATGCGCGATGATGTCCCAGTTGGATTTAATCCTTTAAATGGACTAGCGATCAGCAAATTGTGTTATGTTTAACTGTGTGTACTTGTTGAGGTGAAGAATTAAGATCTAGTTGCATTGATATGCATATGTGTGCAAAAGGGTAAGACTTATAATGATAGTCGAGAAAAGAGGCTAGTTAAGTTACTTACCCCGCCAATGTGATGAATGCAATGGAATAGACGTTAAACTTTTGGTCTCGAATGACCGGTTCTTTTGCGGTAGGACATTGGCAACGCATGAAAGAGTGGTGGTGATCCGAAATTGTCTGCGTTGAATGTGTACCGGCAAAAGTTGTTGTTGTTTTGTGAACGTCAGTAATTGCGGTGTATGGGTGTGGTGTAACCATAGGAGAGAAGAAGTTTTGGGTTGTGTCGAAATGAGCGTGCGAACCTTGTTTCACGACGTGGTTGCCATGAGTCGTGGATTCAAACCGCTTTCGAAAATCATTTTTGGGAAAACTTAGCTTGTGCCTAAGTAATGATTTAGTATCATGTTGGAGAATTCCGAAATTTTAGCAACCATATCGGAATAAGTATGAGGTTGTTAAAAGTTTAGTGATATGAGACGCCCATGTATTTCTGGACATAATGCGAGTGGGTTAATAAGTTTATATTTACTAACGGAATTGGGGTGACCAAACCAAACGCAAGTTGTAGGTTTGAGTGTTGGTCGACTTGTGCTTGCCGATTGATAACAGAATACCTAGTTTTGGTGTGAATCAATGGTTTTATGGTTTCAGTGGAGGCTAGAAATCGGTAATTTCTTTAGACGATAAGATTTGATGGTAGAAATATTTTATGTAATTAGACAATTACTGGATAGTTTGATTGTGTACAATGGATGAGACACTAAGAATTCTATTGTGTAAGTATTTTGTGGATCTAGTAAAATGAAATTGTGCTAGAGTCTCGAGTGGAGATGAGACTAGCTAGTGTATGATGGATGTTAAAAGATGTATTTAGATAGATATGGGATCAGGAGTTCCCCATTCGCTGAAGTTCGAGAGTGTTATCGGGATTCTTAACGTATGTTAGGATTGATAGATGGATAGGTGTTAGAGATCTATGGTTCTTGATGGATATAAGAAAAATCTTTAGTCTGAATTACGGATTAGTTCCCATGGCACTCGAGTTATTAAAGGCTGAGATCTTAACATTTGGACATTGAGGAGTTAGTTCATGAATTGGTTTGGTGATATCGTGATTTAGTGGTGTATGCCCTTAGTGACTGATTAAGTAATCTTAATGGATTAGAGAATCGAATTGTGATTTTGGTTGAATATTCTTGTGCCTAAGGTCTAGGTGATGATTTTATTTTCCGAGGTATGTTTAATTTTCGGGGACGAAAATTCTTATAAGAGGGGGAGGATTGTAACATCCCAAATTTTAGTCTTTAAAAATATAGTATCAGTCCTGGAAGCCTCGCTTGATCGAGAGATTCTCACCTGAGCGAAAAAGGATCAGCTGAGAGGGTGAAATCCTGGACTATACTGGAGGATTCTCGCCTGGGCGAGAAATGGCAATTTTGGGCTGTTGACACAGTGTAATCGATTACACTCTGCTGGTAATCGATTACACACTGCTGGTAATCGATTACGCTCTGCTAGTAATCGATTACATCGTATTAAAAGCATCAGATATGTGCATCTGACACAGTGTAATCGATTACACATTTCTGGTAATCGATTACACATTGCTGGTAATCGATTACACATTTCTGGTAATCAATTACATCGTATTAAAAGCATCATATATGTGCATCTGACACAGTGTAATCGATTACACACTCCTGGTAATCGATTACACAGTCCTGGTAATCGATTACACACTCCTGGTAATCGATTACATCGTATTAAAAGCATCAGATATGCGCATTTTTCACGTTGTAATCGATTACACCATGTTGGTAATCGATTACAACCCGACGACACCTCTTTAAAACAGAAACCCAAACACATTTTAAGGTTAAAAACTTTGAAGGGAGGTGAGAGAAGAGAGCTTTTCCAAGGCCATGGAGTTTTGATACTCACCTAAGAGCTTGGAAGAGGTAAAACTCTTGATTCTAACTCTCTTCTTCTCTCTTAAACTCATTTTGGGTATGTTGGATTTATTTTCAAAACATGAGAAACCATGGAAACTCATTCTTTAGAGTTATGGTTCGTTTTATGTTGTTTTTATCTTGTAAACTCTTGGTTTAGAGATAGTATCTCAAGAATGGAAAGGGTTGTGGGTTGATTCATGAAAACCCAAAAACCCCAAAAGTGAAAATGTGGTAAAAGGAGAGAATGAGTAAAATGTTAGAGGTAGAAGATGAGTTTACCCCCAAATATTGAAATATGAGATGTTATGCATGTTTTAGATGGTTGAATATTGATGATGAATATTTTGTATGATTAAATGATGCCATATAAGTTGTTTATGTGATATTTGGAATAAATGACTAACATTGTGTTATGTGGTGGGATGAAGAGAGATCCTAAGGTTGGAGGCGGTGTCGGTGGAACTCGAGAAGTTGCCAAGAACCAAACCCAACACTCATCGAGGTACGGATAAGTCTTTAATGTTGCATTTGAAATAGAAAATGTGTATTTTCTGGTTATGCAAAGACTAAGTTGTAAATTACGCATTTAGTATGAACATATATGGGTGTGTTTATACTAAAGTAGGCGTAGATTTACGGAAAAGGAAAATGTGAGTATTTTCTGGTTATGAAATGATCGAGTTGTGAATTACGCATTTAGTATGAACATATATGGGTGTGTTTATACTAAAGTAGGCGTAGATTTACGGAAAAGGAAAATGTGGGTATTTTCTGGTTATGAAATGATCGAGTTGTGAATTACGCATTTAGTATGAACATATATGGATGTGTTTATACTAAAGTAGGCGTAGATTTACGGAAGATGGAAAAGGTGTGTGTTTCCTGGCCATGCAATAATTATATTGTAAATCACGTATTAGTATAAACAGATATGGAGTATTTATACTAAAGATGACGTGGATTTACGGGAAATGATTGATGGCAAATCGATGGAAGGAAAAATATATTTTTAGCCGACCAGAAATGGTTAGCGACTTCGGCCCGAGTTTATGAGGCAACACTTCGGCCCGAGTTTATGAGGCAACACTTCGGCCCGAGTTTATGAGGCAACACTTCGGCCCGAGTTTATGAGGCAACACTTCGGCCCGAGTTTATGAGGCAACACTTCGGCCCGAGTTTATGAGGCAACACTTCGGCTCGAGTTTATGTAGCAACACTTCGGCCCGAGTTTACGCGACATGTTTTCTTTATAAAAGAGATGAGAATTTGTTTTTAGCTAACCCTAAGGGGTGTAGCGACTTCGGCTCGAGTTTATGTAGCAACACTTCGGCCCGAGTTTACGCGGCATGTTTTCTTTATAAAAGAGATGAGAATTTGTTTTTAGCTAACCCTAAGGGGTGTAGCGACTTCGGCTCGAGTTTATGTAGCAACATTTCGGCCCGAGTTTATGAGGCGTGTTTTATTGGTAAAAAGGATGAGAATCTGCTTTTAGCTAACCCTGAGGGGTGTAGTGACTTTGGCTCAAGTTATGCAGCAAGACAAAATGAATTTCGAAAATGGTTTACTAACCCTTTTTCTAATGTGGATTATCTTATAATGACGTTTATTGAATTAACGACTTACTCCTTTGTGTGTTTTGTACTTTTGTCATTGATAATCCCATTGCAGGTAAATAGACGAATGGAGTATGCTAGTTCGGGAGCTTTAGGAGCTTTAGACGTTGGATTCACTATTTGCGTTTTTGTACTTTAAATGACTACTTGTGGATTTGAATGATTGTAACCATGACTGACATTTATTTGGGTATTCGTAACCATTGGTATTGTTATATTTGGAGTATTATAACTTTTGGGCTCTTAGTACCCAATGAGAATAATAATGAATGAATTATGTTTTTCCGCAATTTAAATTATATGATAATATAATAGGGTAAAGAGTATTTTTAAGGAATGATTCCTGAAGGTTTTAAGTAAGATGATGAATGTATGTAAGAGAGAATTAAAATGAATAAAAAAAAAATTCAAGGGTAGAAATCGGGTCGTTACAGTATAGAAATCTTGACTTACCCTATGTGGTATAGAAATTTTGACTTGCCCTAAGTAGAGGTGTCAAAACGGGCTACCCAGACGGGTTCGGGCTAGCCCGTATTGGGTTCGGGCTAAACCGGGTCGGGCTAAAAAGTCCGGATACAATTTATGTATATCAAAATGTAGCTCAAGCCCGCCCTATGCAGGTTGCGGGTTGTGGCGGGCTGGCCCGCATAATATTAAAAAAATATTTAAATTTTAACATATTTAATATATTTAATATATATATATATATATATATATATATATATATATATTATTTGATATTAATGCATAAATTTTTTAACACAATTGTTATACTCAATGTAACCAAACTTATAGATATAATGCTATGTGTTTGAGCTAAGACATGATTTTAAGTCTACGGATATGATTCATAACATAACTTATTCATTAAATATTTTATTTATATTAGACTCTCAATCTCTAACACAATATAATTTGTAACTTCACTTCAATATAATAAATGGATACAGTAAAAAATAATATCACTTTGGTTTATAATAATGATAGTATATACTCAAATTCAGAATCAATTCTATGTGTCGAAATATAACTATCATCATAATATTTCTTTACTTTGTGTATGAATATCTTTTGTATGCTCTTTATGAAGACTTTCATTGTGAATTGTTATGTTAAATTTGGTTGTGTTGAGTTCTCTACGGTAAATAATTAAGTTGTTTTTCAGTTTCGTTGTAAAAATTATTTTCTTTATTATGTTTTTGTTGTAGAAGTTAAATCTAATTAAATATATAATTAAAAAAATAGAAATAGAATCTATATGGTTTAATGTTCTCAGTTAATTTGATACACTATTTTGATAATGTGCTTAAAAGGATATTAAGCAAAATAGAAAAAATAATATAATTATTAACTTGATAACATTATTGTAATTTATAAATATTTATGTTATAGACATTACTCTGTTTTTTATTCAAAGTTTATTACACAATATTTAGTATATATTATCTATTTTTTTATCATAAGATATTTTTTAAAATAATTTTCATCTTAAGCTTATTACCTAGCCAAAAAATCCCAAAAAAAGTTTTAAAATAAGAGAAAACGGGTAGCCCGAACCCGCTCGGGTAAGCCCGGCCTGAGCCCGGTTTTAATATAGCCCGGATTCACTAAAAAGTGTCAAATTTAATACCCAAGTCCTACAAAATTTCGGGTTGTGGCGGGCCGGCCCGCACGGGTTCGCCCATTTTGACACCTCTAACCGACAGTATAAAGACTTATACATATTTATTATATAATTTATCATTCATTTATTTTATTTTTATTTAAGAGTAAATGATTTAATGAGCGGTGAGTAATATAGTGATAGTATAAATTGCTTGCTATCTTATATTATCATTATATATCCTTATCTCTAAAAAAATATTATGGTAAAAATTGCTTGCTACTAACTGAAACCAAATCACATGCAACTCTACCTTTATTCTAGAGAAAAAACTAGTCACATACATACAATATGAATAAAATATAACTTTAGTTATATAAGAATAATGTTTTTCACATATTAACACGTGTTATTTACATATATATTATTTTAATTTATTGTAATTAATCTCAATATTGATTACTTATTGCTTATCTACACTTTATTTTGACGTAACTCAATATGACATGATGTGATGTATACCTTAAAATTTTGTATGAAACATTATTTATTGAATAATTAATTAATGTTTGATACATATACATTAACTAACTCATTGGTAGGGATGGCAACGGGCACGGGTGGACACGAGTAGTGCATACCCGTGCCCGTACCCGCGCTATTTGTGGGTAGCGGGTACCCGTGTGGGTATCCAACAAGTTTTTAACTCTAATTATATTTTTATATATTTTACAATAATTAATCTATAAAAATAATTTTTACTTAAATAATATGACATATATATGATAATTTTATGATTATAGTCTCATTACTAAATTTTATTATGAAGTGATAATAAAATAAAAAAATATAATGTTAAATTAATAATAACTAAATATAAATTATTTAACTAAAATATATATGCGGGTATCATGATACCCGTTCCCACCAATGAGCTATTTTTGTGGGTACCCGTTGCGGGTATTTTGGCGGGTACCCACGAGTTCAGGTATTTTTGCCATCCCTACTCATTAGGGAAGTTGCATAAGATGAGAATAAATAATGTATAATATTACAAAATATACCAACAATAATGTCTCAATTTGTAACCTAATTAGATTCTTAGGAGCAACACTTGTTGGAATGGACAATAACATATTTTGAAATGATTAGTTTCTTACCTATAGGGTAAAAAGATACCATTAATTAGTAGTAAAAAAATCTGTAACTTAATTAATTGAGTTATATCTCACATTTGTTAATATAGTAAATGTAGAAAATAAAGATAAGTAAATAACTAAAAGATAAAATTATGTATTTTTGAACTGATATATATGTAAATAAGTGTAAAAATAATATTACTTAATTTATCTAAAATATTATAGATATAGGGAGATTATTACATATATTCATTTAGTGACATGGATGTGTGCTTCTCCACAAGATATAAAAAGAAGTGGTCCATTCTATTCAATATTTAACTTTTCTCTCTTTCGGCGATATATAATATTTTTTGTGTAGAATTATTATATTATGATAATGTTATACTATAGAGGATATTTTTCTTTATTATTTATTGACCCAGTTCCCATTCTCACACTCATAAGAATCCCATAATTTCACATCAGTGCATTAATGCATATTCTTCTCTCTCTTTTTGATGGACAAAATAAAATATTTCCTATATATAAATTATATCTTTAAACTACTAAAATTATGAGATGCATCTTATTATTTATTTGAGTTTTTAGAAATATTTTTGTAGTAAAGATTAAATAGAATTCATATAATTTTAATGGTGGAATGAGATAACTTATCTCATTTCTTAAAACTTTTTTGCTTTAGCATTTCTTTATTAAATTAACATCTTTTATTTTATTTAAATAAATAAGCTTAAAGTTTTAATGTGTTGGCACACTATCATTAGCTGCAACAAAACATGGTGCCTTCCAATAAAATAATAGGTGAAAAACTTGGAAATGCATAGAAAATGTTATATTTGGAGACAAATAAATCTATATTTTTAATGGTATTATTTAAAACTAAATTTTAATTATAATTAAATTTTAAATATTATCAATTAAGTACGTCTAGAAACAAATATTTATCTTTTATTTTACTCCTTTATAGTTGAATTAGCATTATTATACAATCCCCACCAATCATAGCTATATAAATTAAAAATAATACATCATGTTATTATTATTTTAAATTTATTAAAAGAAAAGAGTCTGGTTCCTCTCCATTACAGGAGAGCAGTGTATATCTAAGATCATGACACATGTTAAAAATAAAATTTCAATGGTCCAAATTTTTAATTTTTTTAAATTAAATATTTTGAAATTTTACCTCTCCCACATAGATAGGGGTGGAAACAGGTCAGTCAGACCAGACTTTGCCTTAAACAGTCCGAACTCTGAACCTATATAGCATATAGGAGCCTAGGCTTGACCTGTTAGCCTGTTTAATTTTTTTTTTCAAAGTCTAGGTCTGACCTGTTTAAAAGTCTGGTCTGACCTATTAGCCTGTTTAAAGGTATGCTAAGGTAAGAAATTTAAAAAATTATGTAGAAACTAGAAAAAACTATTATAATTATAGCAAATAGTGTGAATTTTTTACATTTTTATCACAATTATTTTCATCACCTTCCTATGTTATGTAATGTATTCGAATGATTTGTGATGCATTTGAGGTTATAATATACAAAATAATGTATTTTAATATCATAGTAAAATATGATATTGTTCTAATATTTAACATGAGTTGAATTATGTACTTAAACCCAAGTCTCAACAATTAAATATTCAATTATTAAATAGCCTAATCTCTAAGTTCTAGTGGATTATTTACATAATTTTTTGTACATGTTATAAAAATAATTTATAAATATATAATAACATTACATAGGTCGGTCTATTAGACTTAATATGTTTTTTAAAAGGCCTGAGCCTAATCTATTTTGGTTAAATAGACTTTTGGAGAAGTCTAAGTCTGACCTGTTTATTAAAAAAGTCTGGTATGGCCTGATCTATTATAGGTTAGGTAATAGGTTCCTGATAGACAGTCTGACATGTTTCCACCCTTACATAGAGGAATCAATTTCGATATAAACTTCCACAAAAGGTTACACCTTTATGAAAAATATTGGAAAAGTTACATCAAAACTTTAAGTGCACCTTCCCAATAAAAATTCCCAAGCGAGCCAACAGAACTTATGACCGAACTATTTTTGGAAAATGAAGTGATAAGACATTAAAAAATTAAAAAAAATGTATACACTGATAATATATGAGTTTTATAAATTATCACAGTAATACAAATGAATTGTGAATGATATAATAAATGTGTATAATTTTTTATCCTTACATTTTGCATACATGCTTTTCTTTGTTTGAGGAAGTTTCTAGATTGTAGATATTCTTTTACAACTTATAATATGATGTATTAACATGCTTTATCTTTAGTTAGGGTCTGTTGGTAGAAATGCTTTTTTTCTCTTAAAAATTATACAATTTATATGTAAATTGTGCAAAAAACTATAGCATAAGATTATAATTTAAATTTAATTCTCTTAAATAAAATTTATGATGGGAATTTATGATAGGGTGATTAATGAAATTTGTTTTTACCTTGTTGGGAATTTATACATCAATTACCAATAAAGAAAACGTGATAGTAGTTGAACTTAAGTTTCAATAAATATCTTTTACATAATCAATCATATACTAACATATTAATACAAATGCTTTGCACTTCACACTAATAAACAATATTAAAACTTGAGAGTATAATAAATGATGATGCACGAATGATTGATAACATAAAATATTTTATCACAATAATAAGTTGAGATTAAACTCTTTATTTGTAGGTGTGTATTTAGCCTTGTTTATATTAAAAAATGCTTTTTGAGAAAAATTGAGAACTTGGAGGTTTTTATTTTGGGTTTACACATAGATATTCTCTATGAGAGGGTAATATCTTGCCAAAACCAAGTAGTATCATCAAGGGTAATAAATGCGAGCACAAATGTCCCAAACATATATATATATATATATATATATATATATATAATTTTATGTGATTAGTTGAAAAATATTTAAGTTAAAAGTATAAAATTAAGTGTTTTTGTGATCAATTACATAAAGTAAGTGTGCAAGTGGTTACAGTTTAAACTACGAAACCAATGGAATCGAACCAAGCCAAACCAAATCATAATATGTGGTTCAGTTTCACCGTTTAGTTAAGGAATGTTCATGATTTTAGAAATTTAGGAACCGTTGGATCCGATTTGAACCATGTATTAAAGAAATAGATACTAAGAAATAATGTCATGTTGTTGTTTGAATTGTTCAACCATATTTGTGGCTTAAATTATCAAATTTGTGTGAATTATAGTGTTATATATGTTACTAAATTATTATTACTAACGTGTCGACAGACACTTCGTTTCTGCTAACCCGTATTCATATTTTATTATATTATATATTCAATTTTTATATATTTTATTTTATATAATTAGAATGTTTTTGTATTAAGAGTATTTTATGTTAAAAATGTATTTATTATAATTCAATTTAAGGTGAGATAGGTGATTAATGTGATAATGGTAGTTACTTAAGATTATATGATTTTTTTGTAGAAATTAAAAAATGTAAGGGCAAAATAGGAAAATAGAAATTATACTATGGAGTAGTTATTTCATGTTTTGGTTTTATATATACTAGCGTGTCGACAGGCACTTCGTGCCTGCCGGCGCGCATTCTTATTTAAAGTTATGATTTATAATATGTGTCATCTTATTTGTGGTTAGAAAAATCATAACTCTTTTATTTTGATTTTGATTACCAATTTATAATATGTGATGAATAAATAGTGTAAATGAATAAATCATAACCAAACATATATAATTTATATAAAAATGATGCATTGTTTAAAAATAGCATAGAATATGCATTGAGTATAGATAAATATTGGGTTATATATGGTTTTTGGTAGAATTTATAAAATAAAGAAGCAAAAATAGGAAACAATAAATTACACCATGTTGGGTAGTTAATTTGAGTTTTACCTTTATATATAGTATAGAAGTATAAATATAAATATATAGTATAGATAAATATATAAGTATATACTATATAATAATGTCATGATGATGAAATGAAATATATGATTTTTTTTTGTAAAAATCAAAAGATGGTAAGGGTAAAATTGGAAACCAGAAATTACATCATAATGAGGTGATTATTTTAAGTTTTGCCTTTATTAGTAGTATAGATTAGTAGTATAGATAATAGATAATAGATAATAGATAATAGATAATAGATGTTAGTGTTATATACGTCATTACTTACTAAATTGTTATATATGTGATACTTTTTCAGTGTAATGAAGATTTGTAACATATCTTCTAACTTTTGTTATACTGGATTTGAAACTAACATATACCATAAATTTCTATACATGTATTGTTATATATGTTACTAATTTTGAATTATAATGTTATATATGTTAGTATATATGTTTACTAATTGATATATATAAATATGGTACTAAATTGTTATGTATTTCAATAATCGTGAATTGTATTGTTATATATGTTACTAATTGTAAATTATATACTATTGTACATGTAGTCATCCACTTTTGTCTTCCTAAATTAAATAATTGTTATATATGTTACTAACAAACATTTAGTAGTTTCAATTTTTTACTAATAATAATAGTTGTGTTTTTCCTTAACAATATATCTTGTAATACATTTTGAACTTTGAAATAATGTAATTTTTTTTAAAAACATGAAAACTGTGAAACCGAATCAAACCATTCATGGGCGGTTCAGTTCGGTTTGGTTCTTACAATAAAATTTGTGGTTAATTGAGGTGAACCAAATCATATCTTTGTATTCGGTCCGGTTACTAAATTGCACCAAAAACTAAACTAAACTTATACACCCATAACAGAAAGTGATACATGAAGTAGTAGTACGAGACAAAAATATGTTCCCATAATAAATCTCTCATTTTGAATACGTTACATATCAGTTTTATATGAATGTAATACCTATACAGTTTTAGTGTAAAATTTATACACATTTAGTAATCATTTATCATTCATTTGTATTATTTTTAAGAATTAATGATGATTGAAAATGAATAATAGATAATGAAATAACAATGTATAAAACTCTTATACGAATATATTTACATTTTTTCTCCATTTATATACATGGTTCAAACTCAAAATTAGTACACATTGTTTGGTAAATTGAAAAAAAGAAAAAGTGGGTGAATAGTTATTCTATGATGGGGGAGAACATTAATTATTGGCATGTTAAACAATGCAAAGATATTGGCCAAACATTACACACATGATATTAGTTGCAAGCTAGCCAAATGGCAAAATAATTTTCCACTTGTCAAAAAATGCAAGACAATTAAATTTAATATAGTAATATAGTAATTGATTCTAATGATATAGCATTACCCTTATATTGAAGAATTTAAAATATTTTTTATGTTTCATTAAACATACAATTTTCCAATATTCACTTTTCTACAAAACTGTTTTCTCAAATCTCACCAGCTCTTCAAGGATATGACATGTTTTTCTTTGGAAATTTAAAAAAAATAGTTTTCAAACTAACACATTTTTAAAACATATTTGTGAATCATATGGCCAATAGTGTTAAAAATATGAATCATGATAAAAGAAGCCACTTGAATCATGTTACTAGTTGAGAATCAATAAGCTAAGCCAACCTGCTAGCTCAACTTTCTAGTTATTTTTCAATTATTTGAAGCTCTAGTACCTTAGGACTATACTATCACATTTTATCTTTTTACAAGGTTATTATCGTCAATAAATTTAGAAGAAAAAAAATGTATATACCAACATTATAAGAGTTTTTTACACTGTCATTGAATAATCTACCATTCATTTTTAATCATCTTTGTCTCTTAAATAAAAGTATTACAAATGAATAATGGATAATGCACAACTCTATAGATATTAAATCCATAAATTTATATAGACAATGATACACTTTTCGTCCTTAGTTTTTTTGGTCTTATATTGGTTCTTTATATATTTTTCTTCTCATTTTAACCTATTAATTTCGTTTCCATTATCAAGTTAGTCACTCTTTTAAAATTTTGCTAATGTCCATAATTATTACCCATTACAATAGCCTAAAGGATTACACATGAGTGTTCCATATCAACTAATTTAGTATTGTAGCTTATAAATTTTTCTTCAAATTAATTAATCATATGTTTTATATATCAAACAAAAAATATAAAGGACATGCATGGTTACCATCACCTCCACTTGAAATTACCCTATATATATATCCTATCCCATGTTGGAGAGTGATATTGTGTTTGCTTTGTCCCTATAATTGCAAACAAATTAATGCTCACATTTCATACCATGCCCATCATTATAAAACATGCAAACAACCCCAAACTATATAAATCTCCTTTGGGTTGAGATAGAAAAAACATCACACCCTTTTTTTATTTTCTTGGCAGGTTATATATGGTAATGTTGGATCCGACTCTGAACAAACTCGGATAACCAGAGAATTCCATTATTACTTGGGCATTTGAAGAGTTAAGAGTTACAAGTAAGAGACAACATTTTGAATCAAAATGTAAAATCAATGGTTCTGAGTATTTTTCACCTATAAACTGTTTCACTCAATGATTCACATTTGAATATACTCCACGAGTAATATAAAATCATCAAAAATGTTATATACCTCCTAATTTGTATCATTCTATTAGCAACAAATAAATGAGAAACAATTACATCATAATTGTTTCTAATTGATGAAAAATAGATAAGTGAGTGCAAAAGATTTGTATTTTGATAAAAGGGGAAATAGTATCTAATAAATCTATTGAAGATCTTGAAAGATACCAGATTAATTGTCTCTTTATATCTACTAGCCCTTTAATCAAATTTCTTAGGGGAAATTTTAGCTCTATTTTAAGATGGTTGGTGCTCTTTTGGCTAGTTAGTGGATGCAAAAATGCTATACATTGCTTTCATCTTTTCATTCTCCACCATTATATCATCCACTTGGTGGTTTTGATTGATGGTGATAATCATAATATAATAATCATGATAATGCAATGATTTCAACAAGTTAAATATTTCTTTTGTACAATAGAATTTAGTGGGTATCTTTCTTCACCCCACAATAATAGATTGTTCGTTTATTCAACACCCAAAAAATAATTTAATTAGTGGTGATATTATTATACTTTATTTTCTATTATCTTGTTGAAAAAATTGAACATTTACATATATATAATGCTGAAAACTCCTGGTTCATCAAGTGGATGACAATGACTCATGAGAGTATGAGACATATCATAATCTTAAACCCTAAATTCTCAAATGATAATATGTTGGACTACTTCTCTCATTATTAATTGGTTTTGAAATGAAAGATTAATATGATATCGAAGATGAAGCCTAATTTATTTCCGTTTGTCATAAACTAAAAATATCTTTTAATCATGAAGTCAAAGCTTAGTCTGATAGACTTATACACAAGGGACATGTTAGAAAATAAGTATTACATCACATGTCTTATTTTCTATATCTATCGAAGGACACACACATAATGAGAGTATGGGACATGTTTGGCAGCTGTTCTTTTCATTCTTTCCTTTATCTTTTAAGGAGAACATTTTTTTAACCATGAATACAGAAAAGTATTTATTTCCTTCATTTTTTAGAAGAACATGGTTGTTTGGTTGTTTAAACATGCATGAATACACAAAATTCTGGCATGACAGTTTTTGTAGCTTGAATGGGGGCAACTAAAACCGTTTCTGAGCAATCAATGCTTCACCCAACTACCCAAGCTTGTTTGGATTTTAATGCAGTGACAATTAATAGTGATTTGTTGTAACTCAACCAATAAATATTATTTTGTGTGATTGAGATTCTAATCAAAAGGGTTTGAGCCCTTTCAAAGGAAGGAAATAAAAAAGAATGGCCATTTCTAATATGCGAACTGAATATTAGTTCGCATCGGTATGAACTAGCTTTACATTCATTAGATTTGCATATGATAATCTCAACCGTTGATTGCATTACCGGGTAAGTTTTTTTGCAGAAGTCGGTGTATATAGCAACTACATCTAATTGGGTCTGAAGTTACAGTAGCCTAAACCGACATATAGGGAGTTTTTTTAATGCATTTTTAAATACATGTTGAGAAGTCGGTGTATATAGCAACTACATCTAATTGGGCATGAAGTTACAATAGCCCAAACCGACATCTGGGATGATTTCTTTCGCAAGGATTTGTGGCATGTTGAGATGTCGGTTTACAATGCACCATCTTCTTATTGTGCTGCAAATCACGTGAATTTTGCAGGGATGTGGCAGGTTAGTGAAGATTTTTTTGGAGTGGCAGGTGATCTCATGTGTTTAAGAGAGTAAACTAGAATTTTGATATTAAAATTACTTAAAGCATTGAATTTAATGATGATTATCTTGCTTACTATTACTTAAAGCATTGAATCTTATAAATATTTGCCTCAGTTTTATATAATTAACGTTGAGAAGTCGGTACCCCTGGGAAGAACATCTCAGTGGGTTGATTTTTTTGTTGGGCCTAACCGACTTCTTTGTTTATGTGTCATAAGCCCAAACCGACATTAGAGCTACATATTTCCTGGCATGTTATTTTATCAAAAACCGACTTCTATGAAGAAGTCGGTATGGCCAGGACAATCATCCCTCCAATGACATGTTAGTTAAAGCTAAACCGACTTCTATGCACAAAAAATATGTAACTTCCACCCAAACCAACTTCACTATTAGTTCACATCCATGCGAACTAAAAGTTCACATGTTAGATTTGGCGAAAAAGAATAAGCTGACACAATTTTCCTAGCCTGACTCAACAATACAATCACATAAAAGATTTTTTATAGAAGTTTCTTCAATAACTTAATCTAAAAGATGAAGATATATTATATAAAAAAATATAGAGTAATTACATAAACCACTCCTCCATTTTTTACACCTACAAAAAAATCTCTAATTTTTATACATACATTACACTCATCACCACTGCATGAGAAATAAATGTGTTTTTTTAAATAAAAAGGGATGATAAGTGTAATTATGTTAAACAAAATATGATATATTGTGAAAACAAATCAAAATAGTATACAAATCAATATATTTTCATTATTTTTGGTCATTGCATAATGCATCAATAATTCTAATGATATATTATTTAAATAACTCTTATACTATATTATAACGAACAAAAAATAATGAAAATGTATTGACTCGTAAAAAATAATGTAATGTATGTATAAAAATTAGGAGTTTTTTGTAGGTGTAAAAAATGAATGAGTGATTTGTGTAATTTCACTAATACTCAGTGAATGTCAGTGTAATTTACTCAAAAATACAATTATAAAACAAAATAAAAAATTATAGTGCAATAGTTAAAATGTATGATATAAGTAGATACATTCTTGAATAAGTATATTCTTCACATACATATAATTACAAAGTGAACCTAATATTAGCTGGCCTTCATAATTTCTCTTTTATGCATATTTCGAATTGTCTCCTTTGTTGTGAATATTTATTTATTATTAAATTTTATTGCGGATAATAAAAATATTAACCTTGGTAATCCTTCTCTTCTTAGTCAGAGATGGATAACTTTTAGCATTATCTCTTGACATCATTTTAGATATTTATTAGAAAATATGAAAATCGGAAGAGAATATCTAAATGATATATAGACATAGTGATATATTTTATATTATGATGATTAAATCTTAGATTTGTTAGAATAACTTGGAATATCTCTTAGGATTGACATTATTTTATTTTATGATTTATTTTCTTATTTAATTAGGAGTCTAGTATTAGAATAAATAAGAGTTAATGTCGTGTCTTTTGTATCAAAAAATAATTATAATAACATTTTCATTATTCATAATATTAATGGTACAATTTACTATCTCGATCATTGTTTTTATTCCTTCCATATCTAACGAGACTTTACACTACTGGACCAACGTCTACTTGGTGTGTTTACCTAAGTTAGCCTATCCAAGAAATATTACAAGGCTCTAGGAACCTTGATCATTGATCAATGGAAGCACACAAATACCTATCAGCTGTGTGTGAAAACATTTGTACACCTTTTTGGATTTTATAACACAAGGTACATGTGATTTGATATAAGTTATAAAATCCAAAGTTGTACAAATTTGTAGTAGATGGTATGCAAGAAACATTATTTCCAAACAAGCATTGAACAACTTTGATCTTTATAATCTAAATAATAAATAATGGTTGTCAAAATGGATGTACAAATAATAGTAGCATAACAAAGGTTGTTGGTTTTTACCAAAATATAATGTACCTTATAATCCAACTTGTTAAACATGCACTTAACCTACATAAAGAAGTTATATTAGCAATGTTCTTGGAAGGAGAAGTAGCTGCACACATAAACTGAGTTTTATCCTGTAAATGCAATACACAAACCTCAAAAAATTCATCAAAAACAGTGCTAAGGATAGCAGAAACAAAAATCTATACATTTTTTCATTTTCTGCATTTTTTTGCTTCCATGTTAATCCCATCATTGAGAGTTTCTTGGGCATCATTTTCCATTCCTAGGCTGAAAAGACAAGCTGCTTGAAGATATAAAGAAGTAGGCCATTCAGGAGATACAACTTGAGCTTGCATTGCATCCCTTAGAGCTTCTTTTGGCATTTCATTCATCAGATAAGATAAACACCGCCTTGCATACACCGTAGGCGATACCATTGTTCCTCCATCAATGAACTTGAAAAGCAAAAAAAAAACGAAGAAATTTATATTTTAGCGTAATGCATGTTAAGGTTACATCTCAAAACCAATTAGCTAATGAGTAGTAGCCCAACAGGTATTTAAACCATTTCTGAGATATTGATGTAGGCGATGTGAGACTTACTTCCCAACATGCCCCCTCTACATAAATCTGTCGGACCAGGCAAAGGGTTACCTTTGACCTATAACTAAAGGGCATCTTTTCGCCCATGACAACCGGAAAGAAGTTGGGCTCTAGCTCTGATACTATGTTAAGGTTCCATCTCAAAACCAATTGGCTATGAGAGGAGTAGCCCAACAGTTATTTAAACCATTCTCGAGACAATGAGTTAGGCGATGTGAGACTTACTTCCCAACAATGCAAACCACTCACATAGGCCAATGCCGGAAGAAGGAAAACCACTACCCATTTTTTGTAATGTATAGTTGTATCATAAAGTACGGTTCTAGGTAGGGATGACGATATAACCTGAACTCGTGAGTACCTGTCTGAACCCGACCGAAATTTGACGTCAAAACCCTGTTTTGACTTGGTTCAGGTTTACTTCCAACCCTTTTCAGGTTCGGGTTTGGTATTGTTGATAATCTTTCGGGAGCCTCCCCTTAGTCATATATGTATGTATATAAAGTTAGGGTTATATATAATGGTTTTATGAAACTACCCTTACCTACGTGTTCGGACCGAGGAAGGAAGGAAGCAAGGTCAGGTCAAGGAACCCAAAACGCAACAAGGCAGGGATAGGGGTTCATGTTTTCAACCCTGAAGGGCTCGGATTCGGGGTTCGGGAGTCATAGGATCCAATTTAAACAACAGTCCTTAAAAAGCACTTACTTGAGTGTAGCATTCAACAGCAGTGACAAAATCCTTAGCTCTAAATGCAGTATCTCCATGTTTCTTCAAATTCAAGGTCTCTTGCATTTGACTAGTCCACAATTGGAATGAAAGCTGCAATTCCAACATTAAGAAGGATTAACATTGGAGTTAGTAGCAGCGAGTTCGAGTGAAATTATATACACACAGTCTTTTTTTTCATCTCTTTTATACACTACTCAAGTGAGATGAAAGTCATGAAATTAAACCCTCTTATGTAAGGTGAAAATGGTGGCAAACCTCATTGGCAATTCCTTCATCATCCTTGTAACCAATTTTCTCTAAAATTCCGTATATCGCAGTAAGATCGAGTCTCAAACAAGCTTCACCAAAAGGTGTCAATGACAAGGCCTTTGTTGAGGGTGCAGTTTCATGCCGAAGACCGAGCAGAATAAATGAGGGGACCTGCTCATATACTATCCAAATGAGAAATTATAGTCTTCTCAAGATGGTTACAATGTTTTTGTTTTAACATTTGTTGAGCATAAATCCCAATATAAGCATAAAAGTAGCAATTCCATACTACCGAACTATACGTAAACAGTAAAACAATCATCGTATTATCAAATACTTCAATTACAATTCACTTAAAGTGATAATCCGTTATCGTAAAGAACACAACTCGCAAAGGATATAGGAAGTATAGAGGTACTTCATCAACATGAATATAAAGATCAAAGTTCCACAAGGTTGCTCAAAACCAGTTTTAAAAATCAGTTAAGATGAAATATTTGGATAGAAGTAACACAATACTCTTAACGCTTATCAAGATTGCGGTACAATACCTCGGTTTCTTTTTGAAGTGACATGAGAGAAGAAACAAGAGACTTTGCGTTTGGCCTCTCACGAGCTTCATACTGTAAACAACGGGAAGCCAAACGAACCAACTCAGTTCCATCATCCTTTGAGAAATGACCCTCTAAGGCAGAATCCATCAACATCAAAAAGTTTTTGCCGCGAATCAGGTCAAGTGCCTGCAAATAAAGAGAATTGAATGCAGTGAATATCCAATCTTTGTACTCCAGTAACTTGAGGAGAATTAGATCAATTGAATTACATTGAACTTAATGCATCTAGTAATCTTTGATCAGAGGAAGGGTTCTTTAAAAGCAATTGATTACACGAAGATCGTCAAAGACTTGCAGTGTAAAAGGAGCAATAAACTACCATATTATTCAATACTTTTGCCGATCCCCGACCTAGTGGGATAAAAGTTTGATTGTTGTTTATTGAACAAATATTTGTTGTCCCAGATCCTGTCTTATACGTCGTCTAATGTCAATGACAATGAAGCAAAAACAACAACACTAATGAAAATTTAAATTTTTTAATTGACATGACATGTTTTTATTGGCGCGTGACAATGTATGAGACAAAATCTGAGACGACAAATCTTTGTTCGTTGTTTATCATTCAATACTATTACCATGGACTATTCTGAAGCATTTTTTACTAGCCAATTAAGAGCAAGGATATAAAAGAGTAAGAGTTCATTGCTTTGCTTATAATTAGTTTGTCTATTTGTCTTGCATTCTGAATGTGAATTCTTTAGCAACTATATCAGACATTAACATCCATGTCCAAAATAAATTGGCCATAGATCACATAAAGTTACATTTTGTTCAGGAAAGGAAAACTCACATGGCTTGGGGGAATATGTTTACCACTCAAGAGATCTAACAACAAGGTTCCAAAACTGTAAACCACACTCTCTTGTGTAACTCTACCTGCATATAAACCCAAATTTATAAAAGAACAATTGTCACATACTATAGTATATGCAAGCATATACAGACTGATTCCACACATATTTCCCACACAGATCATAAGAAGGAACGTTATCGTTTAGAGTGACGAAACAAGGGAGAAAAATCGACAAAAGGTGTCATTTATGAGATGGATTTCTATATAATGTAGCGAAATTGAAATATCTGCATAAGAGGATTTATAATGTTACCAGTTCTTAAGTACTCAGGAGGGGTAAAAGCCAAGTTTGTACTGTAACTCTTGCCATCTCTGCTGTTTTTCATGAGCCCAAAGCAAGACAACCTGGGATTACCATCCTATCGATGAAGCACAAGCCGATCCGAGTTACGAAAAAAGCAAGGAGCAAAGGGAACTTGAAACATATATATTACAACACCAAAACCACATATATACCTGATCAAACAAGACCCTATAGGCATTGAGATCATGATACAAACCTCTTCCTTTACTGGTGCAATACTCTAGAGCTTGAGCTAAGTAGAATGCCACCCTCAACCTCATTGCCCATTTCATGGGCTCTGCCTCCCCTGCACCAAATCAACCATAATCTTTTGTGGTTAGAGGCTGAGTTTAGCACAACAGTAAGATTGTTGCTTCGTGATCATCAGGTCACATGTTCTAATCCTTGAAACAACTTTACCGCTTGTGGGGTAAGTCTGCCTATATCTACCAAATCTCATTAAGTGGAAGCCTCGTGCATTGGGTCGCCCTTTTTTACGTGTCGGATACGATACGTATCCGATACGTTGATACACATATAGGATACGATACGTTTAGAGATGTGTATAAAATAGTAAAAAATATATAAAATATGATAAAATTATAAGTGTAAATCAAAAGTAGAAAGTAAAATGGAAATTGCAAATCATTGCTCTCCATTAGTGTTTGCCTTTAAATAAGTTGGTATTTTCTTTGATTATTGGGATGTTTTGATTAAAACGTATCATATAGAAACTAATTTTTTTGTTGAAAACGTTTCAGATACGTATCTTATCCATCCTAGTTTTTTTTGTTCAAAACGTTTCAGATACGTATCCATAATATTTTGTATCTTTTTTATTTTTGGATACTCTTAAGAATCGGAGCGTATACGTGTCGGATACGTGCCCGACACCGACACGTGAAGGAGTTTCACGTATCCATGATTCAGAGAATAAAAGACCAAATATTTAATGAAAGATTTAAAACCCAACAAAAAGGTACAGTAATCACAAAGAACCCACAATGAAATAGATGTTTAGCAAGAGTTTCATGGGGCATAAACTCTGCTACTAAAAGCCTCTCTTCCCCTTCATAGCAATAACCAATCAAATTGGCCAAACGTTCACTTCTAAGTCTCCCAACTTGTCTAGCTTCCTCCTATAAACAAGTAATACATAACACATTTTGTCATGCTCAGTATAAAGAAAATGCAAATGCAAATATGATAAAAATAGAAAAATAAGAGCAAATACTTGAATAAAAATCTTACTTTGGTCCCTGAAAATCTTACATATCTATAAAAAATAGTCTTTTTTATAACAAACTTTAGGAACATATTAGTCCAAATCATAGTTTCACGATTCCCTCGTTTAGCCTAAGTACCGCATACTGAATTCGGCGAAGAACAACATAGAATCAGTAACTATGATCCATAGACAATTTTAACAGGAATATGAGATTCTTAAAGACCCAATTGAGATTTGATTTGATTTGATTTCTCAAAGATTAAAAGCTGAAAGTTGGAATTAACAAACAAGGAATTGTCTAGAATCAGGCCAAGCAAACTTGTTGAAGCGTTTGATAGCTATCAACTTTCCATCTTCAATCTTCCCTTTGTAAACAACATTAGGAGCTTTTTCACCATGCTCAGACACTATGTTTTCTGAAGAAAACCCATTTGTTGCACCCTTCAATTGCTCCAAACTGAACTCACTAATAGTACCCCACATGTTTATTTCACTCTTCCCACCATTTTCTGCAATAAAGGTAGCATTTTTAAGCAATGCAAGGATTCTACAAAAAAGGGTGTGTGAGCTGAAAAAACTGTGAACAAAAAAAGAACACAAACCTTGGTCTGGGGATTCAAGCACAGAAGGTTTGAGATGAGAGTGGAACCAGCAGAGAGAGAATTTAGAGCAACTAGACCCCATCTAAGTGGAAGAGAAGAAGATTGAAATGGTTAATGTAGAATTATCAGACAATGCTCATTGTTCAGAACTCATGTGTTTGTGTTATGTTTCAGCATAAATGGAAAAACTAAAGAGTTAACACTTCAAAAGGTTCATACTTCTCTACTTTTTAGGCAAATCTTTATTATTATTATTTTCTTCATATTTTTTCAATGATAAAAATATAATTTCATTATAAATAAAAAGTAAAATTGTAATTTGTTCATTTGTTATTGTGTGACACTTACTACTCTAGTAATAAAGAGAATCTTTACTTATCCTACACAACTTTTGGATAAAAAATTATTTCATACATTTTTCTTCCCCATTTCTTTCTCTTACCAAAAACACTCAAATGAAAACTTGGACAAATGTTGGAGAGGTGCAACTGCTAGAGAAGATCCAATTTTGATATACACTATAAATACTAGTTGTTAATTTTTAGTGTAAAAATTGATTCTTTATCTATCTCATATCTCTAAATTCATTAAATTCGTTTTCTTATATCATTATATCAACATTTCATTGCTAACGATAATACTATATGAATACAATATATTTCTTCATTTTTTGAAATCCAATAATATTATGTCTTGAACTTTGCATAATGTGGCTATGACTTTGAGCCATTCATTTCCAAGAATTTGATTTTCCCTAGTCTTATGATACATCATTAGTTTATATTCATAATATTTAATTTAAATTTTTTAATAACATTACATTCATTAGTTCTATCATGGTATTATTATGAGTATGGGAAGTTTTAACTACAACACTTGTAGGAGAGCATCAATAAGGCATGTTCACTAATATCTTAGTTTTTTGTATTATTGAGTATCTCTCATTCTATAGGTAATAAACTAATTCATTTTGGAGTGTGTGATTACTCCTCCTAACAAGTGTTGCTTACTCATATTAAATATTTGATATTTTAATCTTTTGGGATCTATTGAAACCTTACACTTAACATGAATAAGGAGAAAAGAAAGAAACACCAACCATAGGCTCAAAGACATTCGGATAATGTTTTATGCGAATAAGAAAAGAAAAGCATATTATAACCATAGAAGTTGGTGAAAGAAAATTTTAGTTAGATTCCTTGTCTAAGTTATTGATATTAACTATAATTTGTAGTTAAGGTTGATTTAAGGAATTGTATATGACATAATTAATAATCATGTCATGTTATTCAAAGAAAAAAGCAACATTTCATGACTTGTGGTAGATGAATTAATACATATTTGAAATATACATATTTGTCAATGATGCAGACATCTAGTATTAAAAGAAACATATCTTGTTATAGTGTGATATTTTTTGTTGTTGGTATTTTCCTAAGTGAAATAGGAGATATGTTCTATTTATGTTAGATAAACCACTTTTGAAGTACTCTCCTTAAAACCATGCATGGAATTCAATGCAATTTTCAACTAAATTAAAGTAATCAATATCTCCTCTCACTTCATTCTATCCCTTCTGCTTTTAACCGTGTGTTTGTGAGTTTAATTTTAGAAGGAAATAAATAAAAAAGAAAAGTTTATGAGTCATCTCATAAGTATATTTTATAATTTTTAAGATATCAATTCTCTTGTGAACATTTTCAAGATCTAAATATTTGTACAAATATGACTATACTATGGAGGTAAAGAGGTGATTCATTAAGCCTAACAATCTTAGACCACTTGAAGCATATCTATTATTGTTACCACAATTAGTGGGATGTGAGTGAAATCACTTTTATTCATAAGAAATATTCAAATGATTATTGTTTTATTTTCTTCCACCAAGATGCTTGTTACCCAAAAAATCTACTAATTAAGGTCTCATGTAGACTCTAGTAATAAAACTTTCTTTTCATAAGTCAATTTTAAGAAAAATTATATCACTTCATATTCTCATTATTATTTACAAATCGAGTTTTACCATGAAAATAAAGCCTTTTAAATATATATTTATCACGACTCGTAAGTTATTTTATTACTTTTATTTTATTCCAAAACTCAACTTCATTTCTAAAAGTTTTATTATTGTCGTAACTTCCATCCTTTTTTGGGATTATCATTACCCTAATACTCATCATATATAAAACTCATAGTAACAACAAAATAGGCGAACCAAATATAATGAAATCAAACTTTAAAGAAGATTAGTGTAACTTCTTTTATTTAACATTCAACAAAAAGGTAAGAAAAAAAGTTCCAAAACTAGAAAACCATTGCACATGACATGATCACAAAAAATGAATGAAACCACCAAGTAAGAGGTGGTGTGATTATTGATAGCACCAATATGAGGATCAAAAGAAGGCTTATACAGGGAAAGGAGCAGCACATAAAGGAAGAAAGTGGTGTCATTATTTGGATTTGTAAACATGCTTTTTATCATGATTTTGCATCACTCACGTAACAACCTTATCATTGTGTTATGTCTCTTGAATGTGTTTATGTATATCATTGTTTGTCTCACAATGAGTATGCTCCCTTTTTTTACACTGACTTACTTTTACAGCTTAAATTGCGGAACCACTACTACCTTTTGTTTGTTTGAAGACATCCTTGGTTTGGTGAGAGGAATACTGTTGGGATAACCGGAAGTTCCGAACAATCCGATCGCTAACCGAATTTGAAAGCGACTCTGATTTATAGTCTTAATCGAATGAGTGGTTGAACAGCTTTGAATCGGAGAAATTCCGGGTGGTTCACTTAAAATTTTAAAAAATGGAACATTACTCTAATGTTTTATTTTACTTCGGTACAAAAAAAATGGAGATATGTTACTTCAATTTATATAAAATTATTAATTATATAAAATTTTACATATATATATATATAATTATATATTTATAGATAAAAATATTAATTATATTTAAAATCATCTTGTCCGACTTCACAATTTACCTGTTTAAACCTAATACGGAACCTCTTACGTATTCATCTTGCGTTTCGTACCATCTCAAATCAATATTTTATGTTAGCCTTAAATATGTGTTTGAAATTATTAGATTCTGGTTCCTATATATATTTTTTTTTTCTTCATCATTTGGTCCATATTTTTTTCGTTTTGGTTTTGATATCTAATGACAAGTTGTCATGTCATATCAACAATACTAAGAATAAAACTATATTTTATTTGTAAAACAACTTGATTGATTGACCCTTTAATTTGTATGTATTCTTCTTGCCAATATAGATTCTTTAAGTCATTATTACTTTACATTAACTTCTTCTTTAAGCTAGAAACGACTATGTTGTGCTCACTCAATGTCACCTCCAATATTATCATGTCTCCATCACTCTTAAATAAGGGTGGAAACATGTCAGGTTAGGTCAAACTTTATCTTAAACAGGTCGAATCTATATAGTATATAGGAGTCTGTGTCTGACCTGTTAATCTGTTTAAAAAAAATTCAAAGCCTAGGTCTGGTCTGTTAGCATGTTTTAAAGTCTGCTAAGGTAAAAAAAATTAAAAAATTATGTACAAATTAGAAAAAATTATTATAATTATAGCAATTAGTGTGAATTTTTTTACATTGTTATCACAATTATTTTCATCACCTTCCAATGTTGTATAATGTATTCGAAGGATTTTTGGTGCCTTTGAGGTTAAAATATAAAAAACAATGTATTTTAATATCATAGTAAAATATGATATTGTTCTAATATTAACATGAGTTGAGTTATATACTTAAGCCCAAGTCTCAACAATTAAATAACATAATCTCTAATTCCTAGTGGATTATTTACATAATTTTTTTATCTAATTTTTCGTACATGTTATGAAAATAATTTATAAATATATAATAACATTACATAGGCCGACCGGTTAGACTTAATAGGCTTTTTAAAAGGTCTAGACCTGACCTATTTCGGTTAAATAGGCTTTCGGAGAAGCCTAAGCCTGACCTGTTTACTAAAAAGGTCTAGTATGGCCTGACCTGTTATGGGTCAGGTAATAAGCCTCTGATAAACGGTCTTACCTGTTTTTACCCTTATTCCTAGACTTCAAAAAACATTAACTTTCACAAAAAGAAGTGAGTAAGAAGAAAATTGTTTTTAGTTTTAAAATATATATTTTTTATTGGAAGTATTTAAAATTTTCTAAAAATGAAATTTGGTTTGAGTCCCTTTAAAATATAATTTTTAATTAAAGTCCCTACAATGTGGCTTTTGTTAAGTCATATTAATATTTTTCATCCAAATTTGATATTAGAGACTAAAATAAAAAATGGAAATTACTAAAATGAAAAAAAAAATCAAATCGACCAACATATATTAAAATATTATTTATATTATTCGTAGATACACTATGCTAACATAGCTGTAATACAATGGTGAAGATCAAAACAACACATAACAATGGAGGGATAATGATGTGTTAGTAGTAATTCTGAGTTGATGAAGTGATTGAAGTTGGACTTGGATCATCTAATATAGGTTGAACTAAATTGAGAGTTAGTGTTGAATTGTTCTATTAAGGAATTCAATCAATGTCTTTTTTATATTTAAATAAACAAACATCATATCCTAAATATTTAGCAAGAAAGAATATATAAACACTTATAAAGATGCTATATATTTATACAATTTGAACTTATTGTTATAGCATGTTATGGTATGATTATGAAGTTTAAACACTATTTGTAAATTGTACCAACAACAATGCTCATGCTTATCATTGTTTCTAGTGATTATGAGAATAAGTCTTTATCATCTGGAATAAGCATTTTCAACTACCATCTCCTTCAATATGAGTGGCCCATTTTTATTTTTATTTTAAATCCAAAATTTCACTTTTAATATTTTCTTGGAGATTTAGGATGCAAGAAAATTACCATGTATGAGCATTAGGGTTTTAATAAACAATGGATAAAGAATTTTATTACTTAGAATAGATTAAATTAATTTACTTTCAGTGTGTTAGTTGAGATATTGTATTATTTAGTTTAGAATTCTATTACTTACCTAATCGATTAAATTACTTTCAATTTGTTAGTTGTGATATTGTATTATTTAATCGATTAATTGATTAATTGTTGAGTTAGTTAGGAAATATAGTATATAAAGATTGACTCTCTTTATCTTTGTAACTAATTCAATTCATTTTCACTAGTGAGAAACTCATTCAATTCAATCCATTCTTTCTTCTTCTTTAGTTTTCTTTAATTTTTCTTTCATTTTCTCATTTATGTCTTTCTCATATTTCTTGTTAATCAATAAAGTTTTTTTCATGGCTCATACCAAACTTTCAGATGATATCGGAGCATAATTATTCTTTTGATTGTTTCTGCTTATGCATTCTTCTCTTCCAAGATTCAACAAATAATCATCATTCTCATGCATGGACTATGAAAAAGAGTTCAATGAGAAGTAACAAATATATTGTTGCAGAAAGTGGCGTGGCTGCTTGGATTTGTCATCATCATTCTTATCTTCAAGAAAAACATGTTCAAGAACTTAGTTGGTGCATGCATGGTGTGTTGGTTCTTCTCATGGTTACCTTGTTCTTTGAGATAACAACTTCTTTCTCCACCACCTTCACTTCCATTCTTGATTCATCAATCTGCATCGGTTAACGTACTTTATTGCTACTTGGTCCTTCCTTATAGATGGAATGAGAAATATCGAGGGAAAGGTAATGTTTGGTATTGGAGAAGCTAGATCTATGGAAAACAAAACCAACCTAGCTACCTTTTTCATCTCGGTGATGCTGTTGGGAAGTAAGTCTCACATTGCCTACCTCATTGTCTCGAGAATGGTTTAAATACATATTGAGTTACTCATTTCATTGTCATTTGGTTATGAGATGAAACCTTAACCTGCTTTCCATTTCTTTCTTTAATCTCTCCTAACAAGAAATGGAGATTTTTATGTTTTAGGGCATAATAACATTCATGCGACTAATGAAGCAGCTCCTAAGAGACTAATGAATTTTGACCTGAAATGGCCAAAAAATGTGAACCAAGTTGCTTACACAACACATCTATGTGAGGTTGAGTGGCTGGTGTAACTTGGACTCTTATTTTGCAAGCTTTGGGTTATGTTTTTGCTAAAGAAATGCATTGGTACATTATCAACAACTGTTAGAACTTTTCAAAGAAAGGGATAGTATTCATTCTTTCCTTTATCAACATCAATATGGATCCTCCCCCGGTATTTGAATGATATGTGTCATTTAAAAAAATTTAACGGTGCAGATTTTAAATTGTTTTTAATTAAAGTTTTTCTTTAAATCTTTAAATCATTTTGGATCTCACATTTCAATACTAAATAAGTCAAGTACTAGAGAGGATTCTAACCCTATAAACATACTTTATTTTCTTTACCCCTCTATACCCACACAACATTATTATAGTGTGTATTCTTTTATCATCATTAAAGCATCATATAATTATCAAGACTAAGATCATTTTTCTCTCTCTTTCACCCATTATGGTTGGTTAAGCTTCTATTAAATTAGATGTTTAAGCTTTGGATGAAGTTGCTTCTACCTATGATGATTAATCATCATTTTTGCTTCACATTATGATTTCAAGATTGAGATATCAAGATTCGCTCAACAACAAGATGATGTTTTAGAGTTTAATCATCATGATCAACAAAATTGTTTCAAGCTTGGAATGTTTGATAGGTTCCAGCTTGCGGTGGATATTGAAATAGTTGAGCTTCTATAAGAGTTAATCGATTAACAATATAATTAATCGATTAACAATATAATTAATCGATTAATTGGTTTGTTGTTGAGTTAGTTAGGAGATGTAGTATATAAATAATGATTCCCTTTATTGTTGTAATTAATTCATTCATTTTCACTATTGAGAAACTCATTCAATTCAATTCTTTCTTTCTTCTTCTTTAGATTTCTTTAAGCTTTCTTTCATGTCTTTCTCATATTTCTTATTAATCAAGAAAATTTCTTTCATGACTTATACCAAACTTTAACATAGGTTGATCTAACTCGGTTAGATGTTGTCATATAATTCATGTATTGTTAGGAACCTACTATGGAAATGAAGAAAATAAAATAATTTGGTGTCTTGTTGATTTTTGACATAAATGAAGTAAGATGTCTTCACAACTTACACAATCCAAAAAAAAAATACTTTCAGTTATCCACAATTCATTCAAATCTAAGAAAATTAAAAAAAACATCTAAATTATTTCATTAAAGTTAATGCCTTTAGATGAATATAAATAGTTTTAATAATGTAGGAACTCAAATGCCTAATAATTATATCTAATAGATATTTATAAATAGGGTGAGGATCTACTTACTCCAAGAGTAAGTTTTTTAAGCTTACTCCACAACTTAGCCACCAATTCTAGAGAAATCAAATAGTTTAGATCTACCATCTAATTCAAATAATTGGATTTCTATAGAATTGATGGCTAAGATGTAGAGTAAGTTTTAAACTTACTCTTAGAGTCAATGAATTCATCCTCTTATAAATATATAATAGATATTAAATTTATCCAAAAACAAACATTCACAAATGATATCTTTTTTTTTAATTTCTTTTATTATCTCAACTTTCACTTTCTTTTATGTATTTTTCACTTGTCATTTTGACTTTCGTACTTTTTTTATTATATTAAACTTCCATAGTTGTATATGTTATTAGCAGAATTTGCAGACTGACAATAATAGAACATGTGCAAGTGGTTAATTAAAAATTTGATTTTAAATCCATATCATATAAAAATATTCATTAAAATTTGGGAAAAGTGTATAGAAACACCTCTAAATTTATGCTTTTCTAAATAGCCATTGTAAACTATTTTTTCTTTATAATTATTGATTAAATTTTATTAGTCACTAAAATTGATCCCTATACAAATATGTTCTTAGATTACTAATAGGCCAATCAGGAATTCACTATACTCATGTTCACAATAGTAGTAACACAATAATGCATGTTAATTAGCTTTGATATCCGATAATCCAACATCAAATACCAAATTGGTGGAGAATAAGATTATAAGTAAATTTTATAGTAAAAAATGGTTGGTATAATAATATTGTTATATATAAAATAAATTGAATAATAATGATTTAACATTCAAGATTAAAACAAGTACATGTGTTACAATTTCTTATTGCTATTAATTTAACATTATCTTTATTCAAAAATCAATTTCACTAACAATTGAAGTTTAAGGGGAAATTAAGAATAAAAAATAGTTTGTGATAGCTACTTGTAAAAGACATAAAGTTTAGGGTATTTTTATAGATTTGTACATTAAAATTTTATACGTATAACTTTAAATATGACATGATTGTAAAATGTTGCAAAAAAAATATTTGTTTAAAGTTCAAAAAACACTTTTTAAAATGTGTTTCTTAAAAAAAATTAAATTGATTTAAAAAAGTGATCTTAAAAAAATGTAAGGAATGTGTTTTGAAAAAATATATTTTAATGAAATAATTGTTTTTAAAAGGATGATTATCTTCAAAAGTATTTTTAGTTCCAATTAAAAATTAATTGGAATTGATATTCATCCTATCATTCAAAATGGATTCTTGGAAATTTTGAAATCTATTCAATAAGTTTGGGTAGAATAAATTAAATAATTTTAAATATGATTTAACGAATTTATATTGATTGATAGATAAATTTTATCTGCTAGGATCCAAACTCATCAATTTAACTATAGAAACAAGACTAATATCTATATATTATTAATGTAATAATTTATATACAATTAATAGGCAATTTACTATTTATTTGTATAAATTTGTTTTGAAAAGTCAATAATAAATAAAAATAAATAGTAGAAAAATTTAGCACCCTAATTGTACATCTCCAAATAGTTATGTTTCACAACTTGACTACACAAATAGTGATATATAGAAGCCCCAGGATGTGGACGTGAAAGCCCATTTAATGCCGTTGAAACTCAATGGAATTCATAACTCTCAAAATGTTTTTTATTGTCAAAATATTTGAGAATTATGACTATCTAGTGTGAGAAAATTACTCTTCAAAAAAGGTAATTTAAATAAATGGTAATATAACGATTGTGTATAAATATTTATCATGATAGTGCATAGATATTCTATTTTTCAAATGAATTTCTGTTGGGTATTCCAAATGTGAACGAAGAAGTCACACATTGTGCAAAAGTGGATGAGTTGAAAAACATATAAGGTTGATGGACTCGTAGACTTAATGCCTTAAGGTTTTGGGTCAAAGTGTGGTGTCAAACTCACTTATATGCTTATTTCACTTAACCCATGTGTTGGGAAGTAAGTCTTACATCGCCTATCCCATTATCTCAGGAATGATTTAAATAATTGTTGAGCTACTCCTCTCATTGCCAATTGGTTTTGAGATGCATGGAAGAATGATATATTCCATGGCTAAGGATCTCTTTCAATTCCATATATAGACATCATCTTTATAAAAAACACAATGATTTTGCATGAAAGCTTAATCATAGCAAATATTTATTAATGAGTGTTGTTATGTTTTGAAAATCATATTCAGACATTGTATAATAGCATATATTTTAATCTGCACTCATATCAAGAATGTCAATGCATACCATATATACTAACTTTTATTCTCACATCAATAATTAACTGAGTTTGATTCTGATTTATAGTTTCAGTTGTTCTCTTTTTGATTTGCACAAGTAGTGCAAAGGATAACCCTGTTGGTTTTATTCATTAACTTTTTCTTTTGTACAAAGTTGATGTTGGTGCAAAGGTTTATTCATTAATTTTGATTTGTCATATCTTTATTAAACAATAACCTCACCGTTATACATACCTGTAACCCTTATATTTTTCACTTTTTTTGTTATACCTATAATGAGGTTTTTTATTTATTTTATTTCAGTGATTTGTTCTGTATTTTTTTTATAATAGTTGTATTTTTTTTATTCTTTTAATGATAGTATAATTTTGTATGAAAAATGAAAATATGATCTTACATACACTAATATTTATGTGAGTACTCTTTAAAATGATATTTATTATTTATTACATACATACAAATAAAGGGAGGAAACCATGTGTTAATCCAAATTATTTCAATTGGACCAACATAAATAGTTAGCCCTTTTATTTGTAAAAGAATATATTATTACTCTATCAATAGATTATTTTTTAACTAATATCTTGTATTACCATTTTTAATGAGAGAAAATAGTAAAATTGCAGGAATTCAAAATTTGGGTTGTTATAATTGCGCTAACTAACTTGCAAGTGATTACGGTTCACAGTTTTAACTAAAAGAAGAATTAAATCATGAAAATTCTTGTCTGAATGGGTAAAGTCGGAATAATCTAGGAAGTAGGTCAAATGATTTACTTTAAAAAATTTAAAAATGTGGAAAAGGCTACTCTATTGTTTTCATTTTTCGGGTACAAAAATAAGTGAATAAATTAAATATTGTTTAATCTAATTATAAATTATTACTAATTACATATGTGAATGCCAAAGTTAGGAAAAGAATTGAATACATTAAAGAAAAAGTTGTAGTAGCTCTTATTATAGAAAAGATAGCAGAGTCGTGCCTTAATTAGGTAATTCGGGCATAGGAAACCGATAGAAATCATAATAAGGAGAGTAAATCAAATAGTAGCTTTCTAAGTCTCAAAGGAAGATGGAGACCAAGAAAAACCACATGAGAATAATAAAGAAAATCTGAGAGATTAATATTTTATCAATGAATATAATTTATAATAAACATTATGGCTATTCGGTTTATGTAGCCAACTCACCTGATGCGATAAAGATTCAATTGTTATTATATTACAATAAATATATATATAATATCATTCAATCCTATCAAACATTTTAACCTATTAAAACAATTAAAACTAATATTAGACATCTTCTTTTGATGATGTTCGGCTAGGGTTTCACACCATTAATTACCATGGTTAAATGCTATGCTTTTACAGCCCTTTGCACCCAGTTAAACCCCATAGGATGAAGGACCACTTTTTTGCATTAATCATTTCTAAAGAGTGCATATCTCTAACAAGATGAAACTTTGAACTACCCTATGGGCCAGAAGTGCTAGAGGAAGTAAATTATCAGCACAAAGCAAAGTTATAAATAATAATAAATACTGTGACAGAAAATATAAATGCAAGAAAATGAGATGCATATGGCATATAACAGCTAGTTGTAGGCCATGTTGCATTTAATACACAATAATACCCATACAAATGATTGTTACTCTTTATTCGGATGATATTTATAGCTGCTATTATATTCTTAATTGTTCTCAAACTAAGATATATACTCTTCTCAATATGATAAAAAAGTTTTTGTTATGATTTTTATAAGATATTAAATATTTTACATTTTATATATGCTACATTTATTTGTTATTTTCTCCATTTGTCTGCATTAAACTAGTATTGTAAGGTCCTATTAGATGCTTAGGGTGGCTAAAATGTTAAGGATTCGATTTTTGTAAATGACACTTGTTAGGAGGGACAACCACACACCCCGAAAGAGATCTATTCCTTACTCATAAGTGATGAGATACCATTAATAATACAAAAAAAGTAATTCGAATAGTGAAGTAGTTGATTTTTTAAATAAAATTGTTATAATTTTTTCCTATTGCACCTTTCCACAACTATTTGTTCTCTATATAATAACGAGGACAAAAGTATAATTATAAAGGGGTAACTATTATTTTGTTGAGTAGGAACAAAAGTTTTCTGAAAAACCAGCGGAAGAGTAATTTTGAACAATTAAATATGTAGGACTATATCAAAAGTATTAGATATATAGTTAAAATAAGATACAATAATCATATTAAATAGGATAAAGAGCGCTAAAACACGATTTCAACTTGTAAAAGTATTTTTTTTAAACACTAAGAATATACAATTTCCTCCTTGAGATAATGTGTTGCATGAGTGCGGTTTCTCATGTACTATATAGTATATATTATAAATCTATATCCTATAATGTTGATGTAATAATTTATACTCATTATTTATCATTTTTTGCATTATTTTCATTTAAAAGTATAATATATATGTAATGTTAGTGTAAAAATTTATATGCAGTCAATTATTATTCATAACTCATTAATATTACTTTTTTGAAGAGTCAATGATGATTGCAAATTAATAGTGGATGATGAACTGATAGTTGTAAAAAACTTACACTAACAGTGCATAAGTATTTTTATTTATTTAAAAGTCACCCATATAGTAATAGTACACATCTTTTTGTTGATGAATTTATCTCATTTTCATGTGTCTATTATCATATTTTGAATACTCAAATAACATAAATCTTAAAGATTTATTAACTATATATTATTTTTTATGCATAGGAATAAAAAAGAGGGGAACAAAAATTTGTGGAACCTCTTTCCTTTATCAAAAAGAAATTCTATATATGTTTTGAATGATATATAAAAATTATTATTGAAATAACAAAGTTAAAAAATTGCTTTATATTTATTAACTTTATTTATTCATATATATGAAAAGTTATTTAACTGGCACATCAATATCATGATGACTTGAGCACTATATAAAGGCACTTAACTTTCTTGTTCTGGTGCAGGATTTTGGGTAGAGATTCATCCAACATTTTTGATATTGTTGTTGTGTGTTTTCTTTGTGACAAACCCATGGAAGAAAGCAACCTAAGGATTATAGTTTCTTCTTTGTTTATGATTTTATGTATGTTCATAACATTGTCCATTGTTGCTCCACAAGCTGAGGCAAGAGCTTTTTTTGTTTTTGGTGATTCACTTGTAGACAATGGCAACAATAACTACCTAGCCACCACTGCTCGTGCAGACTCATACCCTTATGGCATTGACTCTGCAAATCATAGAGCCTCTGGTCGTTTCTCTAATGGCCTCAACATTCCCGACCTTATCAGTTGAGTAATCATAATATATATACACTAAATATAGTTTATAGTTATATGGTTGAATGTTGATATATGAAATGTGTATGAAGGTGAAAAAATAGGGTCAGAGGCAACATTGCCATATTTGAGTCCAGAGCTGAATGGTGAAAAGCTACTTGTTGGTGCCAACTTTGCTTCTGCTGGGATTGGAATTCTCAATGATACTGGAATTCAGTTTGTATGTCTCCAACTCATGCTTTATTCTACACACAGTGACATACAAATATTATGAAACTCAATCATATATAAATTAAATTAAGGTTTCATCTCATACCCGCACTATTTATGAGTATCTGTACGGGTAGTGGTTTAATATAAAAAATTGTATTTTTATATATTTTAATTATATTTGTATATATTTTAATTGTATTTTCTTGATTTAATTGTATTTTTATATATTTTACAATAATTAATATAAAAATTAATTATTACTTTAATAATATAATATGTATATGATAATTTTATTATTATAGTCTCATTACTACATTTTATTATGAAATAATAATAAAATAGACAAATATAATGTTAAAATAATAATAATAAAATATATATGCGGGTACTCGCGGGCGGGTATTATGATACCCGCTTCTACTCATGAACTATTTTTGCGGGTACCCATTATAAGTATTTTGACGGGTAAACGCTCTCACCCATGAGCTATTTTTGCGGGTACCCATTGCGGATATTTTGACAGATACTCATGGATCAGATATTTTTGCCATCGCTACCGTTAAGGATAAGAAATTAAACCTACTATTTCTCCAAGTAATAAATACATAATTTTCTGATGCAAAGTTATTTTTTGACCTCTTATCCTAAGAATGTTTAACATTCCTCATTAAAAGCTAGCAATGTTACCATACAATAAATATGTATGTAACTATACAAATCTATGTTTGCAGATAAACATAATCCGAATTACCAACCAATTATTGTACTTTAAAGAGTATCAACAAAGGGTGAGTGCACTAATTGGAGAAAAACAGACACAAGATCTAGTAAACCAAGCATTGGTACTCATAACTTTAGGTGGCAATGATTTTGTCAACAACTATTACTTGGTGCCTTTTTCTGCAAGATCTCGTGAATTTAATCTTCCAAACTATGTTGTCTTTCTCATCTCTGAGTATCGCAAAATTCTTGTGGTAATTCTTTCTTTCTTGCTATTACTTTTAGCTTTGAATTACTATATCACTATTTCTACTACATTACATTTTTTTTGTTATTGGGGTTTGGTCTAATTAACACAAGATTTATTAAACTATAGATCATTATCTTCTTAATTACATGTTATAGGGAGTGATAATGTGGTCTGATGGTTAAGATGAAGGCTTTAAGGATTGTAATGAATAAAGTTGTAGGTTCGAGTCTCATCGATAGAAGGGGTTTGGGTGTTCAAGTCTAGCCGATAATTTTTTTTTTAATCTTATAGATTTAAGAAAAGGAAAAGGAAATAAAGAAATCCAACAATATAAGTAGTTATTTTCTAACTATAGATGGTTATCTAGCATGTGTTTGTTTAGCATTTACCAAAAAATAGAGAGAAAAACCTTTTTTTATTAATTGGATTTATATGTAAAAATAACTTTACAAGAATTGAATAAGGGCAAAAAATGTAGATAATAGGATATTTAATTATTTTATAATCTTGACCAATATAATTTAATGGTCCAGATTTGATCTTTTAAAATAGATATACAAAAATATCTTGCTTGTGTTTCTTGTTTTTTGGGATAGAAGTCTTTTATATACAATTTGGCTCCTCTAAATATTTACGTTATTCTTTTAGTTCTTGAAGATTTGAAAGTTGAAATTGGTTCTTAAGGATCTCAACTTTGGTTAAATTAGTCTTTAGACCACATCTTGAAATCTAAAGGACTAATTTGTACTTTCCAAATCTCTGGAATTGGTATACGATAATATCTTGAGATACCAATGTCCAACATATAACATATAGTCAAATTTTGTAAAATAAATTTGAGTGTTAGGTGAGTAAGAGTGTATATATATATTATATTTAATTCTAATCATTAATGCTACAAGGTGAATGTACATTTACTTAAGGTGCATGTAGATACATATCACATATCTCACACAGTGTCTCACTCTCTGTCCTAAACCAATCAAAATGTTGTTACATGAATAAAGGAAAAAATTTAAAAATAAAAAGTAACATTTTAATTGACACGGAGACAGGAAATGAGATATCATGTGAGCACATGATCTGTCTAAGCTCATTTAAACAGAACATTTTATGTATTATACTATGTTAATATCTGATCCAATATTCATAGATGTGAATGATTGATTGTTTAATGATAGTGAGTCTACACTCATTGAACTCTAAATTTTAATCATTTATGAATGACTTGTGTTAACAAGTGTCTCAAGAATATTGTTCAAAGAATATAAAAAATGATTTATTGTCGGAAAACTAAATGGAATATTTGTTGATACTATAAAACATTAATTTTTGAGATAATTTTTTTTAAAATTTTCTTAAACATTACCTTTGGTACACTTTTTCACATTCTCCCTTATTTGTTTCTACTTTCTTTGTTAGAATTTAATAAGTGTTTGAAAAGAGAATCTACACATTTATGAAAAATTCTTGTGTAAGACAAGTGAGTTATGGTGACATAGAATGAGTGGTTGAAGCCAGCGAACATAGTGCTGATTAATATTAAAATTCACATGATCTCCATTACCCTAGACAAAGTGTTGGCTACCATAGTATAAATGGAAGAATTAATGCACTTTCTTTAAAGATCGACTCTCGAAATAACAGTAACATGAGTTCAAATCCTGAAAACAGTCTTTTCATGTGAGAGAATAAGACTGCATAAAATCATAAATCTATTATCATCGGATTTCATTACGTGGGAGTCTCATACACTAGACCAACCATTTTTTATGTACTTGAGTTTCATGAACTAATGCAACATTGAATTTAATGCATACAGAATCTGTACGAATTAGGAGCAAGACGAGTTCTTGTCACAGGTACAGGACCATTAGGTTGTGTACCAGCAGAATTGGCAATGCATAGTAGAAACGGTGAATGTGGTGCTGATCTTCAACAAGCTGTTAACCTCTTCAATCCTCAACTTGTTCAACTTCTGAATCAACTTAACACTGAAATTGGTTCACATGTCTTCATTTCTGCTAATGCCTTTGCAATGCATTTGGATTTCGTTAATGATCCTCAAGCATATGGTATATAATATTTAATCTTTGTGCTTTTGTTCTTAGATAATTTGCAGCATTATAACTTTTATTTTTATATATATATATATATATAATGGTTGCGGTTACTGCGATTGTGACCGTTACGAGCGATGCAGATTGCGGCCATTGCGGTGTGAATTATTTTCTGATGAGGTCTGATGCAGTCCAAATGCGGCCCGATGCGGCCGCATCATTGTGATTCGGAGTCACACCGTAACTGTCGTGTGATGCGGTTACGACAGTCAGCGCAATCGCAATGCGGCCGCATAAAATGTTACGGTTCACAATTTAAATAATTGGTGCTAATACATCACTATGTTACAACTTTCAAACCATTTCATTCATTTTTTGCTTTGAAATTGAACATATTCATATTCTTATTTCCCTGATCATAGAAGTAGAAAATAAAAAGAATGATATTTAAGAATCACTTATGAGAAATAGTAAGCAACAAATTTTTTAATACCCTCTTCTTGTATGAAATGTTAAAAGAAAAGTACAACAAGAACCAAATCTTAGTCCCGATAAATGTTCTAGGAAGCGCTGTTAAAAGATCGTTGTTAAATACAATTTTTGACAGAGTGAGAGTATTGAAAAAAATGTGTTGATATTTGTTTGGGTTATATATTGCATTTACAACACCTCCCCATAGATGTACGAATTTGTATAGATGATGTTAAATGGTGTGGGGACTTTGGCTTTGGGACCATTTTATGTAATTGACATATCACACTTAGGGTTTGGCTGCCCCATGCACAATGACAACACACATTTAAGAAGCTCATAGGCCACCCTTATTATCAGATTCATAATTTAGAATCATCTTCATATAGTACATTGTCATGTTAAAAAGGATGAGAAAGACTTGTGTAAAGACATATACATATAGAGACAGTTAATAAAATCTTGACAATACATTAAAATTTTAATATTAATTAAAATTTAGTCATAAATGATAAGAAAAAAAATCACAAATACACTCGTCTTCATAGAAGTTTTTTTTTTCATAAAAGAGAAAGATTTAATAGTTAGATCCATGTTATTTGTGACTATGTTCTATTGACTTTTATTTCTTTGTTCTTTTATTATATAACGTGACCATGTTATATATAAGATCCAAATAAATAAAAAAGTTACCCATATTACCATTTTTTATTTATTTTGTGGCCATATAATATAGCACAGAATAGAGAAGAACCCTTTATTAAGATAACAAAAACTTATCTATATTATTTAATACTTTTATATCTGTTATCATTATCATAAATCTAGAGTCCATATATATTAATAAAAACACATTATTTTTAAGGATGGAATATACAAGCTAAGTCTTAAATTTGGAATTTTTTTAAAGCTTCTAAAAGTGGTTGACTGTAGACGTAAATACATCATTCATCATTCATTTGTAATATATTTTTAAACAATCAATGATGATTACATGTGAATGGTAAATGATATAGTGACAATATAAAAAAACTCTTACACCGTAAAGGCATACATATTTTTCTCTTAATTTATTACATTTTGTACTTCACATGCAGGATTTGTTACATCAAAAGTAGCATGTTGTGGTCAAGGAGCATATAATGGAATTGGACTTTGCACTCCAGCTTCTAATTTGTGCCCAAACAGGGACCTATTTGCATTTTGGGATGCCTTTCATCCTTCTGAAAGAGCAAATAGACTCATTGTAGATAAATTCATGACTGGATCCACCCAATACATGAACCCCATCAACCTTACTACAATTATAGCTTTAGATTCTACAACCTAATTAATAATAATGTCTTGTTTTTCTTATGTCTCTACAAGATATTGTATTATTATTATATGAATGTTTAAGCCTATGTTTTAAGCTTGCAATGTTATTTATGGACTTTTGGTGATTGTAGTAGTTCAAACTTCAAGTCGTTATCCAGCACTACTACATTCACATTTTTTGTATTGTTTTTGGTGTTCAAATAATGAAACTAATACAATTTTTGGGTAAAAATATTATTAATCTATATACAATTTATTTATGGTATTCTGATTCTATATACAATTTGGAGGTTTGATGATTAGAGGTTTTAATATTTTCCGCTTCACTAATAATATTTAAATTTTATTGTGTGTCCTAGGTACATTCTTCATAAGATGCTTTATTAGCGTGTTAGAGTCGGGGTGTTACAACTATTGTGATTGTCATCACTATATTTGTTGTCATCTTTGCCTTTGTTGTTACATATTAGAATATATGATATTATCTTAAAATATCTTAAGAGAATATATCATATTATGATTATATCTTAGATTTGTTTAGAGTATCTTAGAAGATCTCTTAGGATATAAATTATTTTATTATAATTTGTTTGTTATTTAATTAGCAGTTTGATATTAGTATAAATATGAGTTAGTTGTAAGTCTTTTCTTAAGACAATATCATCATTCCTATTACTATACAATTTACTATTTTAAGCCTTTTATTTTCTCCTTCTATACCTCAACTGTAACATCCTGATTTTTGAGTCTTTAAAATTAGAGTATTAGTCCTGGAAGTCTCGCTTGAGCGAGAAAGGATCACCTGGGAGGGTGAAATCCTGGACTATACTGGAGGATTCTCGCCCGAGCGAGAGTTGTCTCGCCTGGGCGAGAAATGACAATTTGGGCTGTTAACACAGTGTAATCGATTACATGGTCCTTATAATCGATTACATGCTGATATCTAATCAGACATGTGTAATTTTTCATGATGTAATCGATTACACTATGAATGTAATCGATTACACTATTAATGTAATCGATTACATCATATAAAAATATCAGATACGTGCATTTTTTCACACTGTAATCGATTACACCTTATGGTAATCGATTACATTCGTCACTGTGAGATTCTCGCCTGAGCGAGAATCCCTCGCTTGGGCGAGAGCGTCCGAGCTATAAAAGTAAGGAAAAGGTTTCACAAACCCTAATCTTCACTTCTTTTATTCCATTTCACTCCTAGCGACGACTCCTCATAGATTTCGACCATTCCCTCCACTAAACCTCAAAAACACATCAAAACCTCTTCCTCTTGCTTCTTAATGGAACATTGGAGTGCTTTGGAGATGAAAAAGCAACAATGGAGGTTGAAGGAGATGAAGCTCTTTTGCGGAGCAACGGAGCTTACGCAACCTAAGGTGAGGGAGAAGACCATTGTGGTCTTAGAGTAATTCATTAGAGTCATCATTCTCCGATTTCCCTCAAGAATCGGAGTATATTAACGGGTAGAAACTCTTTTGGGTGTTTATGTCCCATGTGAAAGTATGTATTTCACCTGAGGATGTATTAGCCATAAAAGTGGGAATATATGTGCGGGAAAACTGTTTATTTACATAAACCGCTATATGCTCATTTATGGTAATACACCTTCGTGAAAGCTGGTTCTAACGTTAATGTGTTATATGATGAAGAATATGTTGTGTGTGGTGTATTTACGATAATGTTGTGTTATGGATGGTTGATTTGCTATAAACATATATGAGTGTGTTTGTATCAATGTTTGTGTGATAAGTTGTTGATTTGTTGATTTGTGGGTATATTTGTAATAATGATTTTGTGGGGAATGACTTGTTGGTGGAAAATTGACATAATTATATTATGTGATGATGATGTTGTGAGTGGTTTTTATTGTGGAAGGATATGAGTTACATTATGTTTATGACATTGATGTGGTATCCTGTGTTTTAAGGAAGTTGCAATGTTAGAATAATGCAATAGAAATATTATATTGCGATTGATGTTGTTGTATTGGAGTTTGACCTGTCCTTCGTGGTATGGAGATTGACATGTCCTTCGTGGTATGGAGATTGACCTGCCCTTCGTGGTATGGAGTTTGACCTGCCCTTCGTGGTGTGGAGTTTGACTTGCCCTTCGTGGTATGGAGTTTGACCTGCCCTTCGTGGTATGGAGTTTGACCTGCCCTTCGTGGTATGGAGTTTGACCTGCCCTTCGTGGTATGGAGTTTGATCTGCCCTTCGTGGTATGGAGATTGACCTGCCCTTCGTGGTATGGAGTTTGACCTGCCCTTCGTGGTATGGAGTTTGACCTGCCCTTCGTGGTATGGAGTTTGACCTGCCCTTCGTGGTATGGAGATTGACCTGCCCTTCGTGGTATGGAGTTTGACCTGCCCTTCGTGGTATGGAGTTTGACCTGCCCTTCGTGGTATGGAGTTTGACTCGCCCTTCGTGGTATGGAGTTTGACCTGCCCTTCGTGGTATGGAGATTGACCTGCCCTTCGTGGTATGGAATTTAGACCTGCCCTTCGTGGTATGGAGTTAGACCTGCCCTTCGTGGTATGGTTGTGACTTGCCTTGGTGGTATTGATTTGATTGGCCTTTGTGATATTGGGTTGTCGTAGGAGTATTGTATTGTTTTGGAAGTGTTGAATTATCTAAGTGAAACGTGATGATTATACCGATTGAATATGTGAACATTATGTGGTTTAAGGTATTGACTGGTATATAAATGGTATATGTTTACTATGATTGATTTTAGATGATTGTATTGGTTTTTATACTTTAATGATATTACTCCATGTAATTCCACGCTACGGTCGTCGTAGTTGGTTCTTACTCCCTCTGCTTTTCCTTGTCTATGTGTTATATATGAGTTCAGGATGTTGCTGTTGCGTCGTGGATGTTGGCTGATGGGAGTATAGACTGGAGTAGTCGTTTTTGTATTCCAAAATTGTATTTGTATAATGTATATAATATGAGGAATATGTTGAAGTAACTATGTTGTATAAATGATCTCTTTCAAAATATGTAATAAGAATTAGTATATTACCTTTGATAGTGTTGTAATTGAAACAAATGATAATTGTATGAATTATGGATTAAAGTGGAAGGTGATGTAATGTTTTTGATGAAAATGTATTATTGATTATTTCCGCATTTTGAATTGGGAACTTAACTAATATTTACTTTTAATAAAGTTAAAAAAAATTTGGGTTATAAATTCGGGTCGTTACATCAACCCTATAAATTCAACATGGTATCAGAGTCATGATATTCGCCTTGAGGAAAGTTTAGGCTTGTGATCACAAGTTGGATTCATATGATGTATATGCTCCAACTTGAGGGGAATAAGTTGGGAATTGTTTTATATAGAATTTTTGAAGTGGTTCACGTCTTTTGTGGTTCAGATCTATCATGATCCAGTTGTTATTTTTTTGTTGACCCCGTAGAGTGTTGCTTATTTAAGACGTCCATGTAGGTTCTCAAGCCTTCAAGCGTTGCATTGTTTGAAGATGGTGATTGCTCTTTCTAATATGCCAATTGTTGAAGAAAAAATGATGGAAATTTAAAAACAGTTTCATATTAAGAATCCCCAATCATGTCTACATACTTGGTTGCAGTCGTTGTTGGTTTGTTTGATTATGTGGAAGATCATACTTCCGATGAGGTCAAAGTCCGAGTGTATTGTCAAATTGGCAAGCCAAACCAGGGGAAATTTGCATTACATGTTGTTGTGAAAACTTTAGAACTATTCAAGGATTACTTTGTCACTCCCTATTCTCTGCCAAAGTTGGATATGATTGCAATCCCTGATTTTGCTGCTGGAGCCATGGAGAATTATGGTTTGGTTACTTACCGGGAGACTGCTTTGCTCTATGACGATCAACATTCTGCTACTGCTAACAAATAGAGGGTTGCAACAGTTGTAGCTCATGAGTTGGCACACCAATGGTTTGGTAATCTTGTTATAATGGAGTGGTGGACACATTTATGGTTGAATTGGGGGTTTGCATCATGGGTTAGCTATTTAGCAATTGATAGCTTGTTTCATGAGTGGAAAATTTGGTCTCAATTTCTTGAAATTACTAATGGTCTTAAGTTGGATGGGCTTGCAGAATCCCACCCAATTAAGGTGGAGATAAATCATGTTGGTGAGATTGATGAAATATTTGATGTTGGTTATGCTGTTTTTTATAAAAGGAATGAAGCAAGTATAAACCCTAATGTTATTTCCTACAATTCTTTGATCTCTTATGCTGCAAGAAAATGATTGTTGTCTAAGTACTTGAACATGTTTGATGAAATGCTTCAAAGAGGTATACACCCTTATATTTGGAGTTATAATATATTGATGAATTGTTTGTTGAAGCTTGGGAAACCAGATGAAGCAAATCGTATTTTTATTGATATAGTGCTTGGGGAATTTCGTCCTAGTCCGGCTATGTATAATGTCATGATTAACGGGGTGTGCAAGAATAGGTTCATTCCTCAAATATTAACGTATAATGTTATCTTATTAATGGACTTTGCAAGTCTAGAAGAATGGGTGTAGCAAGGAAAATTCATTTTTGCCTCCAAGATTTTGGTTTCTTGTAACAAAATGTGGCTTTAAGATCTTAAGGGCTACTCAGCGAGATGTTATTGATGGTCTCAGTAGTATTGGGTGTATAAATGAAGCCAGAAAACTTAAGTCTAAAATTCGAATAGCTTGATTGTTACATTGATTAGGTGACAATTGTTTTTGGATATCTAGATATGTATTGATCATTGGAGGAACCTTTGTTGGCCTAACAAAGGGATGAAACTCGGGTTCATAACCCATAATTTGATCTTCGGGTATTTTGAAATTGTCTTCGATTATTGAAATTGACTTCGGGTATTGAAATTGCCTTCGGGTATTGAAATTGCCTTCGGGTATTGAAATTGCCTTCGAGTATTTAAATTGCCTTCGGGTATTGTAATTGCCTTCGGGTATTGAATTACCTTCAAGTATTGAATTGCCTTCGGGTATTATGAATATGGAGACATTTTGTCTGGAATTACTTTGCTCTATACAACTAGTAAAATGTTCTGAAATGATGGAGAAAAAGTTTGGACCAACCAAATTTGTTGTTCTCCCATAAGAAATTTAAGACTTGCGTCTTGGGGAGTATCTTTTGGAGATCCTTACGAGGATTAAGTCCTATGAGCTATGAAATATGTTGAAGTTGGTTTGCTTCCATCCATGGCGGTTAAGCTTTGAGATAGCTTATGTCATGGATGGTTAAGTGTTGTTGTCTTCACATTCTTCAATTCTTTTTCTGAGAGCTCGAAAAGTTCATCATTGATCATTGACCAATTCATTTCAGATTTCATCAACATTTGTAACCAATTGAAGTTATGTTTGGGGAAGTTCAAGTAATTATTATGTTTACTTTTATTTTAAAGGGAATATTTGTAACAAGCTAAGCTTAGTAAGCTTTAGTTTGATGGGGAGTATTAGAATATATGATATTATCTTATTATGATCATATCTTAGATTTGTTTAGAGTATCTTAGAAGATCTATTAGGATACAAATTATTTTATTATGTTTTGTTTGTTATTTAATTAGGAGTATGATATTAGTATAAATATGAGTTAGTTGTAAGTCATTTTTAAGAGAATCAAATAAACACAATATCATCATTCCTACTACTATACAATTTATTATTTTGAGTCTTTTATTTTCTCCTTCTATACTTCAACCCAATAAATTCAACATTACCATCATTGTAGCTGAAGTTGTTGTCATCATTGTAACCATAGAATTAAAACTTTAATTCAAATGAGGTGTAAATTTAAACACATTAACCAAAATCATTTTAATCTCACTCATATAGAAATGGAAGATAAATCTTTATACTTTATAGATTATTAATGTTATTGTTGGATCCAACTGAAATTAAGGAACTTCCAACTGCAGGGGAGTTCTATTGTTACCGGACATGAAAAGAGTGGAGAGTCACAAGTGAGACAGCACGTCCTGAACCAAAACCTTAAGGCAATAGTTTCATGTGTCTTTTGTACTTATAAACTCTTTCATTTTTCTCATCATATCAAATATGAGACTTCACACTTGAATAAATCCAACATTCTCCCCTGAAGTGTGAGTCTCACACACTTATAAGTGCACTCTCCCTTAAGTCCACACACTAATACGACTTGTTAGACCAGACTATAACCAGGAGCTTTCAACCACCGAAATGAGGGGTTCCATTGTTACCGAGGCATGAGAAGAATGGAGAGCTGCAAGAGTGAGACACTATATTTTGAACTAAATCCTTAAGGCATTGATTTCATGGGCATTTTCCACTTATAAACTTTTCCACTCATCCCCTCTTATCCAATGTGAGAGACTTCACGTACACTTTAATAAACTTAACAATATCTCCCTCAAATTTGGGTACCACACACTTACTAGTCTGCTCCTTCTTAAGTTTATCATGTCCCAACCGAACAATCGGTATGATACCACTAGTTGGACCCGATCTCGACCAGGGAGCGTGTCTCCAACCATAGGGAGTTCCATTGTTACTGGAGCATGTGAATAGTAGAGAGCCACAAGTGAGACAACATGTCTTGAACCAAAACCTTAATGCAATAGTTTCATTGTCTTTTACACTTATAAACTCTTTCAATCATCCCCTTATATCTAATATGAGATTTCATATTTAAATAAATTGAACAGTTATGTATATGAATTTACTTGTACATATTTAATTACATGTAAAAATGAGATAAAAATAAGGATAAAAGATTATTTACAAATAAATCCATAATTAAAAAATAAATAACAAACTGATATAACTAATTAAGTCAAGGAGACGGAAAAGTAATGAATAAATTGGAAGAATATTTTTAAAAAGCATATTGATAATAAAATTAGGGATTTATGTTTTGTTCGGTTAAAGAGTAGAAAAATAAGAGAAGAGAGAAAAAGAGAGGTGAGAAAGAAAACTTTGAAAAACATAATAGATTTTTGTATTATTTGATATGAGAAAAATAGAAAGAAAGAAAAAAGAGAAAATATACATATAAATTTTTGGATGATAAAAGTATTCATAAACTAAAAAGTTTGACAAACATAAATGTTTTAAACTATATCTATATCTATACTATATATAAAGTCAAAACATGAAATAACTATCACCATGGTGTAATTTCTATTTTCCTATTTTGCCCTTACATATTTTAATTTCAACAAAAAACCATATAATCATAAGTAACTACGTTAGCACATTAATCACATATCTCACCTTAAATTGAATTATAATAAATATATTTTTTAACATAAAGTACTCTTAATACAAAAACATTCTAATTGTATAAAATAAAATATATAAAAATTAAATACTTAATACAATAAAATATGAATACGGGTTGTTTCGTGTCTGCCAACAGCTAGTGATAATTAATTAAAAACTAGTGTGGCTAGAATTGAGAGAGAACAATTTTGGTCAAAGCACTTCCATTTCAGAGATGCTAATGTCAAGCTTAATTTAGCGATTTTAATTAAGGGTGACAAAAATATTTAACTCATGGGTATCCGTCAAAATACATATAATGAATATCTGCAGAAATATCTCATAGGTAGGAACGAGTATTATAGCCCCACGAGTACCCACATATATATTTTAATTAAATATTTTATATATTTTATACTTAATTATTATTATTTTAATATTATATTATTTTATATTATTATTATTTCATAATAAAATTTAATAATAGGATTATAATCATGAAATTACCATATACATATTATATTATTCAAGTAATAATTATTTTTATATATTATTTTTTTGTAAAATATATAAAAATATAATTAAAATTAAAAACGCGTTAAGTATCTACGGATACCCATTACCCACGGATACTCACTACTCACATGGACACCCAAAAATAGTACAAGTATGAACATGAGTATCTAATACCACTGCTTTCCCGTCCTTGTTGCTATCCCTAATTTTGAACTTTGGGTCAAAATAATATTTCTTTTTTAAGGGCAAGACTATGTGTATTGTTGTCAAATCAAATGCAATCAAAGAGGTATGCAACTTGGTCCTTTATTCAATGCCTCATGTGATTTACATTTCCAATTATGTTGTTTTTGTACCATGAAATTGAAAGCCATTAATGATAATCGATCAAAATGAGAAAACGAAAAATCAAAATAGAATATGAGAGGGTCCACCCTTAGTCCTTTAATTTCTTCCACTCAAAAAATTATTCCATGGCTTGATTCCGTCAAAAAAGAAAGATCATCTCGGTTTTATGTGTTACTAATGAGTTATAAATCCATCATTTATTTTTAATCAATGACTTCTCAAAAAAGTAATATAAATAAACGGTGGATAATACATTAACTGTATATAAATCTTTACAGCGTATATATTACATTCATTACTTATTTTTATTGGTGAAAAATATTAGTTATTAATTGATTGAAATAAATATTTTTCTACATGGTTTTTATATATTATTGCTACATTATCTATTATTTATATATAATTATCATTTACTTTTCAAAAAAGTAATTCAGATGGGAAATAATACAATAACTATGTTTAAATTTTTATATTTAAGGGTTTTTTATATATACTCATTGCCTAATATAATATTATCCTCATTACCTAATATAGTGTTTTTTTGGATATATAGTTAAGATGTGGTCCTGCATGATACATGTACATCACATATATAATAATTGATTCTCATAAAAAGTACCCATTCTGATTAGTTTTTACTTTTGAGTGTGTTACCAGCATTCAAATTAAACTTAAATTTCATTAACATTTTCTCATTATATCAGAAAAAAGGAATCTCAAAACTGGGTTGGTCCACATGATTTCAAAGAATGCGGGTAAAAAACGTAAGAATTATGCACATAAAATACATGCTCTATTGTTTTGTGTTGCATAAAAGAAAAACTTAAGGTTCTATCCTAGTTTTAAGGTTATATCAAACCATTAATCAAAACAATTACGTATATTAGAGAAAAGTGTAATTGTAGAATAATGTATATCTTCATACCATGAGATAACTTATCAAAGTAAAAGAATGACATGTGTATTGTTTTGTTTTGTTTTTAAAAATATTTTTGTAGAAAATGATTAGATGATACACATGTCACGTGTTTAATGGTTGGAGAATATAATTTATCTCCTTATACCAGAAGATACATTATTCTCTAATGTTATTAAGATCGACTATCAACTTGATCATGCTATCGGGTCATTGATCGGAACGGTGAGTCATTAATTGAACTGGTTAATTCAGTTTTCATTAACAAATTCCTAATAATATTAATCATTTTTTTTAAACACATGTGACATATGTAACTTTTGCCAATAAAGCATGTATCAAACATTATTTTTATTTTGATTTGCATTTTCTATAGGGTTTATTGTGTATCATCATCATAATCTAATTTCTGCCTAACATATCTTTAAGATGAATTATGTGTTGATGCTTGTAAAGTAAATTTTTCAAGTTCATTAGAGTGATTAGAAGACATGTGTAATTAGAACATTAAATTATAGAACTGAATGGAAATTAAGCATACAATGTGCACACACTACACTGCATAATGCAGTGTGCATTAGTATTACATTGGTTTTTATTTATAAATAAAGTGTATTAAAATTAGTATAAGGGGTGCTAATCTAGTATAAGATCAGAGAAAGATTAATAATTATTTTTTTAGTAGATAAAGTAACATAAATTTTTAGATTGTTACACCAGTTTGCAAAAACTAGAAAAATTGAAGCTACTTTTGACAAAAACCAAGTCAATTATTGTACTACCTCACATGTGAGTAAAAGATAATTCTTTTATTATTATCAAGTCACAAAAAATGGCTAGAATTATTTTTTATTTTATTTTATTTAATTAAAAAACGAAAATCAAAAGGAACCACATGTGTTTTCATATAGAAATGAAATATCTCCATTAATAGGCTAATAAGTGTCTATTAAGTCACTTAAAACCATTTTTATTTTTTATGTTAAAAATTAAACCAAAGTTGGTGGAAAATTTTATTTTGAAATAATATCTCACCCTTATCAATCTCATTAGATGATCTTTAAATATCATAATTATTTTTATTTATAGAGAAAATCAAAATTTAGAAGCAAAGTTGACTTTGAGGTTGTATATAGTCACTAAATTAATCTAAATCCTATTTTTCTACATGACTGAGAAATATCATATTATCTCATCCCTCATATTGTTTTTCCCAAAATAAAATCTCTCATTTATTATTATTTTTGAACCAAATCTAATTAAAACATTTGTATCACATCGATTTATATTTGTTTTTGTTTTTTTATCATATCATAAAATAAATTGTTATAATTTTTGAGCCGAACAAAATTGGATATTCATACATAAAAAGTATATATATGGAAGACAATAGAAATGGGAAAATAAATAGACATGGAAGGGAATAGAAAGGTAAATTATATATATATGGAACAATAGAAATGGGAAAATAAATAATATGGAAGAAAAAAGAAAGGAAAAAATATTAAAAAATTGGTATATCGAAAGAAAAAAATATAATATAATGAGCATCATTGTTCCATGAGCACCACTATTTCATAACACTTTTTAGAAAGTGAAAATGACTTCAACAAATTTACACAATCTCCTTCAACCATTAAGGCAAGAAATATTTAGAAAAAATAAAAAAACAAATGGAAGAAAATCATGACAACTTGGCAATAGTTCATACCTTTCTCAATATTGGTAAAAGTTGAATCTAAATTTATATGTTTTCTCTATTAGTAACTTAATTAATAAGAAATGAATGAAAGAATTGCTGGCATTATATTTTGGGCAAGTTTATGAGTTCACGTAATTCAAAGGTCCTTATCATAGTAAGCTAATAGGAGCATTAATATCTCATATTACTTTAAACACTTATGCAGAATGACTACATTGTCCTTCATTTATTTAAATTATTATTTTTTGAAAAGTCGATAATAATTAAATAGCAATGTTAAATGATATAAAATAGGGGGAAAGATCCACATACTCCAAGAGTAAGTGGAAAAAAACCTACTTCACATATTAGCCATCTAATCTTGGAAAATCCAATGGTTTATATGTACTCACCAATTCAAACCATTGTATTTCCCAATAATAAATGACCATGATATGGAGTAGATTTTTCCCAGTTACTCTTTATCCCATAAAAATATTATATAAAACTCATACATTGTCTCAATCCATTACTGATAGAGATAATAATACATGATACAAATAAATTTTTAATGATCCAAATCTCCAATGATATAATAATAATGTATATAATTCATACATTGTCTCAGTCTATTACTGGTAGAGATAATAATATATGACACAAATAAATTTTCAATGATCCAAATCTTTATTTATATTTTAATTAAATAATTTCAAAAGTTATAAAATTCTCATTTTCTAAGTACTAAACCCTCTAAGAAAGTATCTGAATTTGAATTTGTACATCAATTCAGCTGGTAGCCTAGACCTCAGACAATTTAAGATGACATTTTATTTTATTTTATTTTTTTAAATGAATGATTGTATTTTTAGAATTTAAAGAGAAGACAAATAGAAAATATATGTATAATAACTAACTCAATATTTTAAAATAAAAGTGAGAGTTTTGACTGAGGGTATAAGAGTATACATTAATAACGTAGTAAACTTAATTGAATTTTATTGTACAAAAAGTAAACATTATTTTTTATAAACAATTATTTTAAATTTATGAAATTTCTATATCTATACTACTATACATTAATCATATCATCATAGTACCATTTCATGAAATATCTATCCTTATGAAATATCTAATGAAATATTTATACTTATAAAATAACTATATCTATATTTTCATTCTTGTTTTTCCTTAATTTTTTTTATTTTTACAAAATAAAAACTATATATATATATAGGTAATCACCACCAACACATTAATCACACTTCTCACTATAAATTAAACATTATAATAAAGACAAAAACTTATAATATAAAGTACACTCAATACAAAATTATAATATAAAATACATCTAATACAATTAAATTATAATGTAAAGTATACCCAAATAAAAACGACATTTTAATTCTCCAAAATAAAACATAAAAAATTGAATATTATATACCATAAAATAAAAATATGGATACATATGCACAAAGTGTCCAACAATGAGAGATAATTATATGATCAGTTATAGTAAATCGTAAGCTCCTCTCAAAATCACGTTTTAAATTTAAATAAATATCATAATTAATAATTAATTTATTAATATCTTGCATGTTTTAACGTTTTTTAGTTTTTTTTAAATATTTTGATATTTATAAACTTAGTAAACATTTATATTTCATCTTCCAATTATATATTTATTTATTATTCATTTTCAATCTTATAATTTTTTTCATTTCTCTTTAATATACTTTCAAGATAATCAAACTAACTAATATTAAATTATTATTTAATAATTTCCTAATATCTATGCATTGTTATGTAAAGATTTATATACAACGAATGCATTGTTCAAATTCATTTAAATTATTTTATTTAGAAAGTGAATGATGATTAAATATGAATAGAAGATGTTGAAATGACAGTGTATAAAATTCATACTTTATGAACGTATACATTTATTTTCCCGAAATGATTTAGATTTAGTCACACATATAGAAATATATGAAAGAGTGGTGACAATTCAACTCATCACAAATCAATGAGTCTATGGAGACATTAATAAAATGCTAATTGTAGAATGGTGACAACTAACAAATCAAAATGATTACTCACGAGAAAAAGAATGAAAGATCTATAAAATGAGTGTATAAGGTAAAGGAAGTGAAAACAATTAGCACAAAGCTAGAATCACTCAACAAGAGAATAATGGAAGCAAATCCTAAAGAGGTTAATGAAGAGATGAAATGGGTTAATGATTCTTCATATGATCACAAAGGTAGAATTCCTCTTAGAGATTCAACTGGTTCTTGGAAAGCTGCTTTCTACATCATTGGTAAGGAATAATTCTTCATTCCTTCTTTCTCTTACCTTACCCTAAAGTTAATTAATAATAGTGGTAACATAATTTTTGGTACCTATATACTACTAGCATTTGTTTTCTATGTGATACTTTTTGTTCTTAAGTCCCTTTCTTTACTTCTTAATTAATTAACAATATATTTCCCATCATCTGTTTTTTGTCAAAAAAAAATTAACTTTCTAATCAGTTTGTAACTTCTTTTTTTTTGAACTAACGCTCTGGAGTTTTTGTTGTAGTTAGAGTTTCATTTAGATATTTTTATTGATAAATAATAATTGTAAATATGTCAAGATGTTTTGGTTTCATTTTTTGTTTGGAGAATACAATAGTTTTGTTTTTCTTTCTTTTAAAAAATGATTTGTGCATAAAATGGTAAAATAGTAAATATTGTTTTCATCTATTCATCATCATATACAGAAAATATATATTCCACCACCATATGGGTAAGGAACTAATCCTTTTTGGGTGAGTGGATATCCCTTTGAATAAGTGTCGATTCCAGAAATTGGACTATTGACATTGTATATAACCATTTTAAAAAAGTCACACATATTTAAGCTTAAATATACTTTAGTTATGGTAAAGTTGAGTCTTTTAATATTAGCTCCCTGAAGTCTTTGTAAAGTTATTTATTTTGATTTTAGCTTTTATCACTACCCAGTGTTTATAAAGTGTAGATGTGGCACTACGTCTTTGTGTGTTTTCTTTTTGAATTAATTGGTATCCTGATACATTAATTGTGTTGGATTTTTCACCTTTAATATAATTGATTTTTGCTTTTGTTGACCAAAATCAAAATAAAGCAGTTGTTAAATAATGTGAACAATCTTTTTTGAAAAGAAATAAAATCAAAAGTCCTGAACTATACAAGGAATACAAACACAATTAATTCATTTACTATTTACTAATCAAGAAAAGAAGACCAGTTAAAAATTTCTATATATATTTTTATCATATAAGTACAACTACTATATAAACATCAATATAATATCTATGTGCTTTTAGTGTAAAAATTTATAAGCAGTCAAAATATTATCCAAATTTATTTAGATTATTTTTTGAAAAGTCACTTATAAATATATATAACTGACGAATAATACAATAACAATATATAAAACTCGTATATTATTATTCCAATTTTTTTTTCTCAACCATTACTTCAAACTAAGAAAAAATGGAAAGGTCAAACTCCCTTAATTGCAATGGTCAAGAGGCTACCCACAATTAGATATATTGTACTTATAGAAGTCTTTCACACATTTGTCATATTTCATAAAGAATAAATTATTTTGTGGTAAGTTTTATACATTATAGTTGTATCATTTACTGTTTATATTTAATTATTATTGACTCTTCGAAAAAGTAATCAAAGTAAATAGTGGATGATGCAATTATTATATATTAATCTTTACACTGTCAAAATATAAATATTTCACTCTATTTCATCAACAACAACAAAAAATGTAACTCTCCTATAGTATATTTATATCCTTCATAAGAAAATATCAAGCTTATTGAAGGGAAATGTATTTTTTTGTTTGATAGTGGAGGGTTAGTGAGAAGAAAGAAAAACATAAATAAATGTGTTAAAATATTTAAAAAATACTATAGGTGTTCAAATTATTTGTACCAAATAATATAATTGAATTTATTTTATCATTGTTTGCAGGAATTGAGTTTAGTGAGAGGTTGAGCTACTTTGGAATTGCAACTAGTTTGATCCTTTACCTCTCAAAGGTCATTCATCAAGACCTTAAGACAGCAGCTAGGAATGTGAACAACTGGAATGGTGTCACCACTTTGATGCCACTCATAGGAGGATTCCTAGCCGATGGATACTTAGGTCGTTATACCACTGTCATCATATCATCTATTATTTACGTCATGGTAATTCCAACAACTACTGTTATGTTACAAGAAAATAGTCTATATAATTATTAGGGGTGAGCGTGAACCGGGTTGGAACGGGTTTTAAGCCTTGTCCTTACTTGACTCTTAATGTTGGCCGAGTTATTTTTTAAACTCGGATATGACCCTAGACCTGAAGTTAACCTGACCTTAAATATTCATCGGGTCAGCCTTTAAACCCGCAAACCTAACCCTATACCCAATTAAATATAATGAATACTTGTTTTAGATAAACTCTTCTCAATATTATTTATTATTATGAATATGGAATTTGACATATAAAATTATATATGTATATATATATATATATATATATATATATATATATATATATTACTAAACATGTATATGATGAAAAAATAGAAAATCAATGATATTTTCGACCAAAAAATGTATCATTACTATATACATATTTGAATGGAGACACATACAAACAGCATGAGTGCGTGACCATGAGACGAGTTAGGACGAGTCATGTTTGGTCTCAACCTGACCTTAAATATTGAGTGTGTCTAATTTTTGAACCTGAACCTGATGAGACTCGAGCCTATTCAAGCTCGATCATAATCGAGCCATACCAGATGAACGGGTATGGTCGAGTCATGCTCACCCCTTTATATATAATGAAAGTAATACACATATATTAAACTTATTGTTTATTATTATTAACTATGAAAACACATGTTTTTTGTGTCTATAAAAATAGGGTTTGGGACTTCTTACTCTATCATGGTTCATGCCAGGATTAAAGCCATGTGAACATGGTAATGTGTGCACTGAACCTAGGAAGATTCATGAAGTGATGTTTTTCCTAGCCATATACCTAATATCCATAGGAACTGGAGGGCATAAACCTGCATTGGAGAGTTTTGGAGCTGATCAATTTGATGATGCTCATGATGAAGAAAGAAGACAGAAAATGTCATTCTTCAATTGGTGGAACTGTGGTCTTTGCAGTGGACTTGTTCTAGGAGTGACCCTTGTTGTTTATGTACAAGATCATGTTAATTGGGGTGTTGCTGATATTATTCTCACTATTGTTATGGCTTTGTCACTTCTCATTTTCATCATTGGAAGACCATTTTATCGTTATAGGGCACCAATTGGGAACCCTTTCACTCCAATGTTGCAGGCTCTTGTTGCTGCCATTAGAAAAAGAAAGCTTCCATATCCTTCAAATCCTAATCTTTTGAATCATGTTTCCAAATCTGAGAGCAACAATGGAAGAGTTCTATTGCATACTAGTAAACTCAAGTAAGTAGTGTGTTTGGGAATGATTAATTATTTTTTAATTTGTGTGATACAGATATAAGTCATTAAAAACGAATGTGCAAATTTCTCATTTAGTAGGATATGGGAAAGATAAAAAAATATTTTGTTTAATGGGTATGCATTTTTACAAAGTTGACCGGTTATTCATTTATTATTTCTACTTAAAATCAATGATATAACTATTACCATATACTATATGAATTGAATATATTATACTATAAATAACTCTTACCTCATTCGTAGATTTTTATATATAATAAACTCTCTTTTGAATATTTTGATTATAGTCAAAATTAGATTTAACTTTACTATATTAGAAAAATTCTTCTATAATACAATTCATCTAAAACTTATTACTATCTTAAGTTTGTTTTTTCAATTAACATTTTTTATGAAAACAAAGATGAAATATACTAAAGTATGTACAAGAGGTAAGAGGGTTATCCTACAAATAGATAGAAACACTTACCAATTTACAAAGAAAACATTAACCTCCCCAAAGTTGTTAAACCAATGCCAAAACCTTAATTACTTTTTTTTTCCAATAACATATTCAAATATAAAACTTATTTCTTCATAATTCATTTTATTCATAATCCATGCATTTAATGACTGTATAACTTGTTTCAGATTTCTTGACAAAGCAGCAATTATTGAAAATGAAGGAAACATTGTAGAGAGACATAATCCATGGAAGCTTGCATCAGTGAGTCAGGTTGAGGAACTGAAGCTTATTATCAATATGATCCCTATTTGGTTACTCACTTTACCATTTGGTGTTTGTGCTTCTCAAACATCCACTTTCTTTATCAAACAAGGAGTTATCATGAACAGAAAAATAAATGGATTTGAGATTCCTCCAGCTTCAGTTTTCAGTATTTCTGCAGTTGGAATGATAGTTTCTGTGGCCATTTATGACAAGATCCTTGTACCAATGCTAAGAAAGATAACAGGAAATGAAAGAGGAATGAACCTTCTTCCTAGGATTGGTCTTGGAATGTTTTTCTCTGTTATTACAATGATAGTAGCAGCATTGGTAGAGAGAAAAAGACTTGATGCTGTTCAGATTAATCCATTAAAGGGTTCTCTTTCATTGAGTGTCTTTTGGTTAGCACCACAATTCCTAATTATTGGTATTGGTGATGGTTTTGCCCTAGTAGGGTTGCAAGAGTATTTCTATGATCAAGTGCCAGATTCAATGAAAAGTTTAGGAATTGCACTTTATCTAAGTGTTATAGGTGCTGCAAATTTCCTAAGTAGTTTGCTCATAACAATTGTTGATCGTGTCACAAGTCCGAGTGGGAAAAGTTGGTTCGGTAAGGATTTAAATACGAGTCGGTTAGATAAATTCTATTACCTACTCGCAATCATAACCGCAATCGATGTGGTCGCATTTGCGTTATTCGCTAGTCGATATACATATAAGACTGTGCAACATATTGAAATGGTGAGTGACCCCAACAATGAAGGTAAAGGTAACCACCACATTAGACCAGAAACGGTTTGAATTAGTTCTATGTAGTGTTTCTACTACCAAGTCATTTTTTTTGTATGTTCTATGTTGTCCTCTTATCCTTATATTTATAGGGTTACAGGGTTATTAAATGTACGGAGAAGAATTCTTTTCATTAATGGAGAGACAATTAATTGATTTTAATGACAAAAATGTTACTTCATTATATATAAAAGGATAAAAATTAAATGTCTTAACATATTATTGTTTCCTTGTTTTTTGTAGTATTTGTTTCTGCATTAATTAAGAGAATCCTTACTCTAAAAGTATCATGTTCAAAAATTTTATATGGTTGTGATTTACATATGCTTCTCAGAAATATTAACTATGTATTTTTTTAATATCAAAATTTAAATATTTTCTTGTTCAACCATTATTATCCTTTGGATAGATAGAATTAAGATTGGTGATAATTAATAATTTTATTTTTGCCCCATTTCATAATGGTTCTAGGCTATCAACCTATGTTACTCATCCTTAGGTCAACCATGCTAATAAATAAGACTATGTTTACTCTTAATTATTGTTAATGTTATAAAAACCGTACCGTAACGGCCGGTTCAACCGGAAAACCGGACCCCTAACCGGTACGGTACGTATGTTATATCGCATATACAATAAAACCGGTGAATCGGTTTAAACCGGCCGGTTTGTACATTATTATTTTTTTAAAATTTCAAATTTTCAATTATTCACCAATTCTTCGACTTCAATGATTAATAATTGTGTCATTTATTTATATTATGCGTTTGTTAAGTGATAATTTTGGATTAATATATGTTTTGAACTTTAGACTTTGATTTTGTTAAAGACTTAATGTTGTTTGTTTGTGTGAATTTGGAGTAGATTATGAATATGGATTATAAATATGAATACCTACTTATTTGAAATTTTTTGTTATAGGTTTACATATATATATATACATATATATATATATATATATATATATATATATATATATATATATATATATATATATATATATATATATATATATATATATATATATATATATATAAGCAAGTATGTCCGGATTAACCGGCATGCGGTTTAATTACTGAACCACTGTACCACTATACCAGTACCCTGACCGGTTTGATAACCGGTCCGGTTTTAATAACATTGATTATTGTAGATGAATAAAGATTGTAATATATTTTGGATAAAATTAAGTTTAAAATACCCCTTAAAAATATAAATAAGTCTTTTGGTTCTTGTTCTTTTTTTAGAAGGAAGGGAAGGATGTTTTATTATTGTCCTTTTTTATGCTATTATTATTTTCCATTATTTTTCCGATATTGATTTTATTTATTTTCATTCGTCATCTTTGCTTATGCCTTCAGTATGAGAAAAGCTTTAATGAAAAAAGTACTCAAGTTTTTTAATTTTAATTTTCACAAAAATGCCAAAAAATAAAGTTGTTTCATGATTATTTATGTGGCTTGAATTGGATTATAGATATTTTGACTTGTTATAATATTCTCAAATTTTTGTTGTTGTTGTTGTTGGTGTGCATTCTAAATTATAAATCTAAAATTGAAGTAAAGAATGATGGGCCTTGACAAGATGATAACTAAATTGACATTTTAATTTCGGATCTTCCTTCCTACAGGAATTTCATGACATTATTCTCACAAAAAGAAATGAAGAATATATCGGGTGGTTGGAACATGTATTTATTATATTAGGAGAAATAAAATCAGTTTAGTGTTATTAATATCATACCAATGATTAAACCCATCAAAGTACATGTATAGAGGTATACTTGTTCAATCAGTAACTTGCTAATGAAACTGTATATCGATAAATTAGATATACATACATATTATATGGGGATGTATCCATTGAAAATAACAAAATTATATGAGAGCGCAATGAATAATTTTTAGCCATCGGATTAAAATTAAGAGCTAAGAATAGGAACTCCTTTTAAAACCTTCATATTACATCTAAATCCTTCTATCCATGTGCCTCTGCATAAGTATTCTTCTCATTAGTTGTGCATATCTATTCACCACATCTGTTTTTGGTGGTATCCTTCTGTTACAACATCTCCATTGTGTTGCAACTCACTTTATGTCTCATTTATAACACAACTCACTTTGCATCGATGCTCAACATAGTGAGCCATTTGTCTTCTCTTTAATACAGTGATAAATCACTCATTGTGCATTCTTGTTTTTTAATTAAAATTCAAGTGTATGATGAAACTTCTTTGAAAATTACCAAATTTATATAAAATAACTATAAAGAAAATAATATTAATGTAAAATTACAATAGGTTAGGGAAAACTAGGGATGGCAATATGGGCTTGGCCCGACGGGCCAGCCCGTTTTTATCGACATTTTTGGCGGGCCGGACTGAAGATTTTAGCCCAAAAGCCCATATTAAACTCGGTTTGGAAGCTCGTTTTTTAGACGGGCCAACGTTAGTATTGATTTACCATTTTAAGGTTACATGTATTCCAATAATGTAGTCAATTTAATATTGTTTTCTAACCGAACATTTTACACTTACCGTGTGCATCTAATTTATTATTCATATATAAGATATTTATGAGTAAATTACTTATCAATGTAATTTATATCATATACAATACAAGACATTTATATATCAGTGTTTAATTTATACCATATATCATATTTTGTTTAACTTAATTACATTTATAACTTTTTTTAAAAAAAAATTACCCATCTCATACATGGTTGATCAATGTAATGTATGTTTATAAATTAAGGGTTTTTTGTAAGTGTAAAAAATGGAAGATTAATTTGTGTAATTTCACTAAAACTCATGGAATATCAGTGTAATTTAAATGTGTTTTTGAAAAAGAAAAGAAATACGGGTCAGTCTGCTGGCCTGCCAGCCCTGCCAAATATGGGACGAACTGACATTTTGAGCCCTTTTAGCAATAAGGGTCGGGCCAACCCAACCTATATTTTGGCAGGCCAAAGACGGACCAGACAGGGCTGGTCCATTTTGCCACCCCTAGAGAAAACAATGAGTTGTTTTTCAAAAGAATTTCAGTCAATTGGAAATAAGATTTCAAAAATTAGTTCCAATTAACATAAAAGTAAAAAAATAATTAATTCGGTTGCTATTTATATAAGATGGAGCAAATCCAATTTCTTAATGTTACTAATAATGTGTTTGTTGTAATGCCTAAATATAAGAACTTAGAGAATCTATTACCTAAATAACAAAAAAATGTTTTTGTCACATCATTATGGACATGTGTTAGCCTCTTCTCTCCAAAACTGGTCCATCTACTTACTGTAAAGAATAATACAATGTATGATGTATCATAAGAATCCCCAAAATATCATATAAGATATTTTCTCTTGGTTTACTACATCTATTCAATGTTTCATCTATGTATTCTTCTCCACTTCTTCACATTCTCTCTACTCAAATTACACAATATTTCTCACTTTTTTCAAATTTTGTTGAAGAAATCTACCATCTTCAACTCTCAAATCAACTCACATGTATGATTTTATACTCCCTTTTTTTTCTTTGTTAATAAGTATAATTTGTGTATCATATAAATTTTTGCATATACACTATTTTACTATTATTTATCCTATAGTTTAAAAAAGATTCAACCTTCCACTCACTTACCTCAACAAGGTATCACATGATGTATGTTAATTTTTTTCAATGTGGTTATTTTTCCATAATATGGACTGATAATATTCTTTGTTTCAGCATTTGAAGAAGATAAACTTCACCTTTTAGAATACAATGATTAGAGATTGTATTAACTATATGACCATAGAAGAATAATGTATTTATTTTTATTATGTGTTTACCATTATTCATTTTCAATTTAAAATTGTTTTGGATTTTTGGGATTCTCATATATCTTCAACTCTCAAATCAACTCACATATATTATTTTATACTCTTTTAATTTTTTCTTTGTTGATAGATATAATTTGTTTATCATATAAATTTTTGTACGTGTGCTATTTTACTCTTCTTTTTCCTATAGGTAAAAAAGATTTAACTTCTTTAACCTTCCACACACTTACCTCACCAAGTCATCCCATGATGTATGTTAATTTTTTTTCTATGTGGTTATTTTTCCAAAATATAAACTGATCATATTTTTGTTTCAGCATTTGCAGAAGATAAATCACACTTCTTAGAATACTCTTTGTAAGTGATACTATGATAATTGTTTAGTCCTTATATGACAGGGATGATTTCATCCTTAAATAATATAACATTTGATTTAAAACTCATGAAGAAATAGTATAATCAGTTTAAATGAGGAATTTGTTTGAATACACAACCAGCAAGTAACTCTTGCATTTGCACAGGGCGATATTTGTTATCATATGATTAAGAATACACATTATATGTGCATTCATATGGTTAATAACATACACGTTATTTGTGCGTTTGCATGGTTTCGTGAAGATATGATAGCTATATACTTTTGCACTTTTTTAGTGATTTTCATACTCTATAGTCTATATATTTTGATAACTAATAAATACAATAAAAACTTATATTTATCATTCTTAATATAGACTTACATATGAAGAACTTGTTTAGTTTTATGATTTATTGTAATTATTTATTAATGTAACTTGTTTATAATTTCTTTTATTTCTAGAATATTATTTCTTATTAGTTGTTAGTATAATTAGTTTATTTTTTTTAAAGTATACAAAAGGAGAAATTTAATTAATTACTTATATTTTTTTCAAAATAAATACGGATTTAATCATTTAGTATGACAACTTTGATAATAATATTTTACTAGATAGAAATGAAATTTTAGTAATAAATGACCATTGAAATAGGAAAGTTATAATTATATAGTTCGATTATTTTTCAAAATAATGACGGCCTTAATTATTTATGATCAAAACTGCTAAAATATTTTAAAGATAGTAATGGAAATGTATGAAAAATATTAATAAATAGAAATGAGAATATTATATTTAATTTTTAGTTTTTTATTTATTAATATACATTATTTTTCAACTTGAATGGCATCATCGATCTCACAAATAAGCACCACATTAATTGATAATATGTGTTTTTATTCACTTATATTCATCACTTTTATTTCTTTCTTAATGGTCGACGATATTTATTTAAAGTAATTATTAATTATTAGTTTGCAACTGATCGACGATATTTATTCAAAGCTGTCGATATTTATTCACTTATTCAAATACAAAATTTATTGTCATTATTCAACTGCAGTTTCTATTCTGTTATGAATTTCCTTTATTGTTATTCTACTATATTTTATCTTTCATTATTCGCATTAATTACTCTTAAATCTCGAGAGTAATTCTCTCCAACCATTATTATTCCATAATTATTCATAATTCATATAAATAATCATTTTAGTACTTGAAAATTTTATGTGGATGTAAAAATAAAAGAAAACAATATGTTAGAATTTATGACATTTTATTATCTTTAATTAACAATTAATAAAATTCACCTATGTGACATGAAAAATGGTTCATTGAAAATTCAAAAATTAGTGTTTTTGAGGTATTAAAAAATTATGATGTCATTTTTTAATAAATATATAACATATGAGGATGAAACTTAAATCAAAAGAAATTTAAGACAATGATACACTCTAGGTGTTTATAACAACATGCAAAACATAAAAAAGAGTATAAAAATAAAATAAGAGATGAAGATAGAGAAAACTAACCCGTGAAGATGTTCTAAATGGATAACCAAAATGCAAATGAAAAGAGAAAATGATTATGGTAAAATATGATGAAGAGATAAATATGTAGTAGAAAAGTAGCGAATCTTTGAATAAAATATATATAAATAAAATTAGAGATTAAGAGAAAAAAAATCTTAAATGAATAACCAAACTACAAATAATAAGAGAAAATTATAAAAGCGATATATGATGAAGAGATAAATAAGTTAATAACAAAAGCAAACAAACAACCAACAACCATATATTTTGAAGGTTTGATAGTAGTCGTGGACGATATTCTTGCTTATAAGAAGCTAACGAAGAGAACGATTCGAAGAACAGATCTACAAAATAATGAAATCAGTTAGAACACATGTACAGAATAAGGAAATCAATGAAAAATGAAAAATAAACAAAAATCAATGATAAAATAAGAACAAAATCACAAAATAAGAACACATACACAAAATGAACAATAAATAAATAAAATATGCACTTTAAATATGAGATATACAAAATAGGAATTGATTTTCAAAATAATAGGATTGCTTTCGCAGTATTATAACGAATGTGCATAATAGGATAATAGGATTACTAATAAGAATACGAGTTTATGGAAAATGAAGAAATATAAGAATTGATTTAGGAAAAATGAAGAAATATTTTTGGATGGAAAAATAATATGAGAATGTGAGAATATGTGAATGATTGAGTATTGATAGAAAAAATGAAGGATTAATATAGTGTGTAAGGGAACATGATAATGTGTGTGACATGTGTCTAGTGATGATGTGACAAAATTTTTTTTTTTTGTGTTAGATATATAGATTTCAATATTAATCCTAGCTGAAATATAACATAAATTTAATATTAAATATAGTATACGAAGAAGATGAAAAAAACTAGGATAATTTATTAGTGCTTTATGAAAGTAATGATTTCATATTTAACATGTCATTTAAAACTCATGAATATAACGTATCATTTAAAACAATCAAATGCATAATTTTCGTAACCGTGAAGTGTTATATATTGCACATATTTGTAAACAATGAAGTTTTAAAGTATTAAAACTCTTCAATCTCAATTAAACCAAATATAAAGTTGGTCTATTAATATTTATGATTGTTACCCTTTATATGTTTTAACTGAAATCTATTTTCATTGCATTTGTCTACCTAAACAATGTATTTAAAGACATTAAAATGTAATAAAGAAAGAAATCAAATCTTTAAATATATTGATTTTCATTTGATTGGATTATTTGTTTGATTTCAATTGATAAAATTGAAATCTTATGATTGTTGACACTTAACACCTTTCATGCAGGAAAGATTTTGTGTGAATTAATCTCATTTTAGATTTTGTTACTTTTTTATTTCAAATCATTACAAAATTCATGTGGTATAACTCAATATTAAATATTGGCTTGAGATGGAAGAAGAAATAAAAATATATATATATTACATTTTTAAAAATAAAGCTAAATTGTAAGGGACACTAATGAGAATGTGAGAATTAAGTTTAAGGTTTTAATGTCACATAATGAAGTAATACACGAGTATATTAGTTCAATAAATAAAATAAAATAAAATACAATTTTAATAACGGTAGGATAATAACTTCTGATAAAATCAATTTAAGTATTAACTATTAGTTTTGGTAATGCCATTAACAATTAGTTGTAACTTTATGATATGAATTGATTTGACATAATTGTGTTTGCAATATATTACATATTAAATGTTTGATTATTCAAATTTCAAAACGTCAATTTAAAAATCAAATGACCATTACAATTGAAAGTTAATCATATCTATTTCATAATTATATAATAGGTAAGGAATTCAATGTGTCCAAATATTTGATATGTTATATATATTTTTCAAATGTAAAAAAATATAGATAAAAAATGTATAAAAAATAAAACTAATAATATAAAATGAATATTCAAAATGTTAATTTATTCAAACAAAATGTTTGATTTAAAACTCATTAAGAAATAGTATAATGTAATCAGTTTAAATGCATAATTTGTTTGATTATACAATTGCAATATTAATGATAATTGAAATATAACATAAATTGAATATTAAATATAGTAGATTAAAAACGGTAACAGTTTTTTTGTTAAAGTTTGGATTGAGCCATAAAAGAGATTTTTCTTGTTTAACAAGAAAAATGAGAAAGACATGAATGTGAAATAAAAGAAAGCTAAAGAGGAATAAATAATGAGAAATAATTGATTGAATTGAATAACTTTTTTCTCATTAATGGAAAATGAATTGAATTTCAAGGATTAATGGAATCATCATTTATATACTATATTGTCTAACTAAAAATGACTAACATTTAATCGATTAACTATATTGTTAATCAGTTAACTCTTATAGAATTACATAGATAATCGATGATTAATCATATAGCTATTCGATTTTATACAAAAATAGAAAACACAACTATTTTAAAGAGAGAATTATATATAATTTAGAGTAAATTACACTCACACCCCCTGAGTTTTAATGAAATTACACAAACCACTCATCCCTTCTTTGTCCTTACACCAACCAATTCTCCCTCCTACACAAACTACCCCTACCTTTATACATATATTACACTGACTACCCCTGCATGTTATAAAAGTGTAATATTTTAAAGAAAAAACATGTGATGAATGTAATTAAGTTAAACAAAATATTGTATATTGTGTAACACTTCAAATAGTACAAAAACAAGCGTTTCTTTATTATTTTTGTGTCATTAAAAAATACATTATAAATTTCAAAGAAATGTTTAAATAACTTTTATACTATTTTATAACGAGCCAAATAATGAAGAAGCATTGACTCTTATATTATTTGAATTTGTCTACACAATATACAATAGTTTGTTTAATTAATTACACACATCATACATTTTTTGTTTAAAATATTACACTTTTATATCTTGCAGGAGTAGTCAATGTAACATATGTACAAAATTAGGGGTGGCTCGTGTAATGACAAAAAAGTGAGTGATGGTTTTTGTAATTTCACAAAACTCAGGGGGTGTGAGTGTAATTTACTCTATAATTTAATATTCCAACATATTAACCCAAACACTTATTAAAACAAATAAAAAAGAACCTGAAAAAGTGTTCCCTAAGTTATTGCTTTCTTCTCTTCCACCCCATTCTCTTTGTGCCTATGATCTGCTATGACTATGTGATATGATATGATGTAATGGATAAGGAATGAATGTTTTCTAGATGTATGGTATTTCTGATTCTCATTGCAGGAAAGTCCCTTTCTAATATGGATAAGTAAACATTTTTGTTAAATTAAGTCTATATACATATATAAATGTTTCTTTGTATTCTCGAACTTTCGTAAAAGTTTTTTATCCCGTGCGAATGCACGAGTACCTTACAGGTGAGTTTTAAAATGAGTTTTTAATCTTAGCCTTGAACTTAATCCTACGACCGAGAATTATTAATCTCACTCTTATGTAATTTTATCTTTCTCACTAGATACATCCCCTATATTATACTAACATTGATATTAAAAATAAATACATAATGTGATAAATAATTTTATTTAAATCATGTATTAAAACAAATGTGTGATTTGGTGATATATAATGTTTCAAAAGTATAAATAAATGAAATGATCGTGTGTTTGATTCCTTGTATTAACATTTTGGTAAAAATTAAATCACTTTCTTACAAAATTTATAATTTTAAATGAAAGTCGTCTAACATGACCAGTACAATTTAAATAAAAACTGACAGGTATAATCTGTTTGAAGCGATTTTGACCAATTTTAACTTGTATGATTACATGACAAATATAATTATCATACAATACCGGTGGATACCACTTCACTAATTTTTCAATTCAACCATAAATTAAAAATCTCAACAAATATTTAATAATGGAAACACATTGAATCGAGTCGAATAATTTGTCTTAGCGATAAGAATTGATTCATCTTGAAACTCAAGTCAAGTTTAATATGAGCTATTTTTTCATACCGAACTTGACTTGATTTAAATTTGTGAATTGTTTGGTTAGACTCGTTTGCTTGAATTAATTAAGTTCGTTATGAGTTTGTGAAATGTCTAATTCAAAGTCATTAGCTCACTTGGCTTAATTTATCATATTGAATGATTATTATTTATTTAATATATATAAATTTAAATATTATATACTTATATATATATATCTCTATTATACATATAAGAAAAAATGTTCTTGCCACATTATTATGGACACATGTCAACTTCTCCTTGATTTTTTTGCCTCCAAAATTGGTCCACATTCTTATTATGTACCCACACATTGTATTAAAATTGGTCTATATATTTCATTTTATTTTATCAAAATATTACATAATGTTACTAATATATATCTTTAATAAGATTGATAATTATGTGGTTTTAAATATATGTAAAAATCAATCTTTCTCGTATGAATGTAGGAGTAATATGTGTTTTCTTAATGATACGGCAAAAAAGTATGGTTAAGAACAATCTCCCAGGATAAAGACACATCACTTTGTACAACCTCTCACATAGAATAAAAATACACTTATACTCATTGTCCATTACCCAATATATTATTTAATAAGAATAATAAAATGTAATATATATACTATATATAAAGGAAAAAAATTCATCAATATTCATTTTCACATGTGTTACAACCACATTTGTCTTTTCCCGTCCAAAATTCATAGGCTAACATAATAACACAGAGGAAATAGTAATTACAAAAAGGAATACCCTATACTTCACACTTGGATTTTTCAAGGGCAACTTTGTCATTAGATAATGACTTTTTAATATCATTGTAATGTAAATTGTACAATATATTTCTATGTATACATTTAATATTGTTGGTGATATTTTAGTCATTTCCACTCTATTCCATTCATCTCATTTACGAGTAACATATGTGTTTTTAACTATTAAAATATACGGGTCACATGTTTGTTCTTAACAATACGAATGCACATGTAACATGTGTATTTTTAACCATGTGAATGTATAAGTAACATGTGTATTTTTAATCATGTAAATGTATGAGTAACATATGTATTATTGATCATGTGACAAAAAATACCGCACCGCAATATATATATATATATATATAATCAAGTCTACCCAAGAACCTAGTTTGTCATATTGAATACATGGTGAGAAGAAAAAAAAAATTTGGTACTATAGAGGGTATTTCATCACCTTTTGGCAAGGAACTAATTATTTTTTGGGTGTGTAAGTGTTCTTCCCAACAACTATCACTTTGAGGAATTAAACCTTTAGTTTTTTGGTAGTTTTGGAAATCTATCAGAGTTTTAGACCATTAGATCAATGTTTTGTTGGTGACGTAAAATAATTTGTAATAGAAATGTCATTTTATTTATTTTTATAAATTAAATCATATAATTGAGTATACATTAAAAAAAAGAGTAAATTATACTGACAACCCAAATTTTAGTAAAATTAGACAAATCACTCATCCATTTTTTATACATACAAAAACCCCTCTAATTTTTTATATATACATTATACTAACCATTAGGGGTGAGCGGTCCCGACCCTACCCGCTCACTCGGTATGGCTCGATCATGATCGGGCCTGAAAAGGGTCGGGTCTCATCGGGTCTAGGGTCAGGTTCGAGTTCAAAAATTAGACTCGGTCAATATTTAGAGTCGGGTAGGGACCAAGCATGACCTGTCCCAACTCGTCCCATGGTCACTCACGCATGATGTTTGTATGTGTCTCTGTTCAAATATATACAGAGTAATGATACTTTGTTGGTCGAAAATATTATTGATTTTCTAATTTTTCATCATATATACATGTTTAATAATATATATACACATATATTATTTTATATGTCAAATTACATATTCACAATAATAAATAATATTTATAAGACCTTATGTAAAATGAGTATACATTATATTTAATCGGGTTTAGGGTCGGGTCCGGGTTTAAAGGCTGACCCTGTGAATATTTAGGGTCGGGTTAACTCCGGGTCTATGGCTGAGTCCGGGTTTAGAAAAATGACTCGAACAACATTTAGGGCTGGGTAAGGACAAGTCTTAACCCAACCCACGCTCACCCCTACTAACCACCAATGCATAGGAAAATAAGTGTAATTTTTTAAATAAAAAAATGATGATAAATGTAATTATGTTAAACAAAATATGATATATTGTGAAGACAAATCTAAATAATATATGAATTAATATATTTTCATTATTTTTGGTTTATTACAAAATGCAATAATAATTCTAAGGAAATATTAATTTAATCCTCTACCATATTATAACGAACAAAAAATAATGAAAATGTAATGAACTTGTTTTCCACAATATACTATATTCTGTTTAACTTAATTACATTTATCATTTTTGTTTAAAAAATCATACTTGTTTCTCATGCATGATTAATCAATATAATATATATTTATAAATTAGGAGATTTTTTGTAGATATAAAGAATGAAAAAATGATTTATGTAATTTCAGTAAAACTTAAAAAATATCAATAAAATCTTACTAAAAGAAATGATATGCCATGAACCTTTGGAAAATAATTGGGGAAATGAGAGTAAGGTAAAAGTAGGTCAAGGGTTTTAGGTTGTAATGTTGATGTTAGGAGTAGCAATTATCAAAGCAACAAAGCCATTATTCTTCAATTTCTTCCATTTTCAAAGACACCCATTTCTTCCTCTCATGGCCACTTCTTACTCTTCTTCTCCTTCTCATTCTCCACTTCACGCGCCTTTTAAGCGCGTCGGTACCCACAACGGAAGCTTCCATTGCGATGAAGCTCTTGGCTGCTTCATGATTCGACTCACTCACAAATTCTCTAACGCTGAAATCATTCGCACCCGTGACCCGAAGGTTCTTCTACTGTTATCTCCTCAGATCAAAATCTATTTTTTTCTTTTCTGTTTCATTTATGAGAAAAATATGTTCTTTTTTGTTGTTTTTGTTTAGTTGATCAGAAAAAAATATGTTTTTAGTGTTTTTTTGCTTTGTTGGTGAGAAAAATATGTTTTTTAGTGTTGTTTTTGTTTAGTTAAGGAGAAAAATATTTTTTGTTGTTGTTGTTTTTGTTTAGTTGATCAGAAAAAGATGTTTTTTAGTGTTGTTTTTGCTTTGTTGATGAAAAATGTGATTTTTTTGTTTGCTTGATGAGAAAATGTGATTTTTTTTGTTTGCTTAGTGAGAAAATGTAAATAGGGTGATGCATTATGAGTTGGCAATAATTTTTTTTTACTTGAATTTTAATAATTTTTTTTGTTTGGTTTTACTTGTATGTGGTGGTGTGTTTGATTGCTGAGAAAATGTGGACAAAGGTGATTTTTCTTTAGTTGTTGCATAAATGTGGGTTTCCTTCAGGAAGTTTAATGTTTTAGGAGTTGTTCAATGCCGAAATCTAATAAGTAACCGAAAAAGTACCATCGACTTTTGCTTTTAGTTCCCGAGAAAATTTGGACAAGGGGGTGGAATTTTCTATCCGGAACTTGTCACTTATGAATGGGCTGGTGAGGTGTTGGTTTGTTTTGGGGAGTTATTTTAATACTTATTTGGTTTTTTGGTTGTTACCCTATGTGTTTAGCAACTGGCTGATGGAGCGGAAGTTTGTATTTCTTAATATCTTTTCGAGTTTTTCTTTAAAATAAATCATGGATCTGTAGGTGTTGGAGGGTCTTGATGCTGTTCTTGATGTTGGCGGAGTGTATGACCCCAGCCGAGATCGGTATGATCATCACCAGAAAGGATTTGGAGAGGTTTTTGGACATGGTTTCTCCACAAAATTGAGCAGTGCTGGTCTTGTTTATAAGGTAATTTTTCTGATCTTTACAATTAGTTCTGGTTTTGATTTTATGGCTTCTTGCATAAGTCACCTACCTAATTTGAATGGTATAGCTAATTCCTCTATTTGTAGTAAAATTGGCAATCGTCTGCGAGGAACTTTATTTTGAATACGAATCCACTCTAATAATTATATTATACTTCTTTTTTCTATTTGTAGCATTTTGGGAAGGAGATTATAGCCAATCAACTTCGGGTAAATGAAGAACACCCAGATGTGCATCACATATTTTTGGCTGTTTACAGAAGTTTCATGGAGGTAATGAATTTTGAATTTTATTCTCTTCTTGCACTTTCTAACTTTGTATACTTCGTACATCCTTGTTGTGTTTAATTCTCTTCCATATACTTATACTTTTTAATTATGTTCATATTGAGTAAAACTCGGTTAAGGAGACTTAGGGGAGGTTCACAAGGATAGTGGATGTTGAGGAGAATAAAACCTTTTTCATTTCTTGCATCAGGATAGTGAGTGCTTCCTAGTATAGTTTCTATCTTCCATATCTGGTTTCTAGCAGGCATGATCGGAATAGAGAAAGAATGAGTATAAAGGAAGTAGAAGAATTAAATTTTACATCTCAAGTTCTTAACACAAGACTATATCAACGTCGGCATTGTTTTGTGATGAATCGTTATATTTTACTTAACTGAAATATGTCAATCAATATGTGGAAACATATATGCACACATTTGCATACTAATATTAGGGTGTTGGCCTGATTGCTTCTCTTTAGTCATTGTGGGCATCTTCTAGAGTATAACTTAGACAGTGGGACCTTTAAAAATAATTTTGTCGTATAACATATGTTTTCTTCGTCATCAATGCTATTGTTGGTAAAGTTTGAGTTACCACATACTCAATGTTTTGTTTCTTTTGTAGTTTGGGTGATATGTCGGGCATATCGCGTATTTATTGTGTGCATGATTCCTTCATTATTTGAGATTCATTACTATTGGCTTGTGCGAAAGAGATCTTTGTTCTGGCTTATGATATCCAAAATTTTGTTTATATCAGGCAATTGATGCTATAGACAATGGAATCAATCAGTATGATACAGACCAGTCTCCAAAATATGTGAATAATACACATTTATCCTCAAGAGTAGGAAGGTTAAATTTGGATTGGACAGATCTTGATCAGTCACCGGAGAAAGAAAATGAATCCTTTCAACGTGCCATGGCCCTTGCTGGCAGCGAGTTTCTCGATGTTAGTCTTCTCACCTAATGCCTTTTCTTTTCAAAGTGTAACATGGATGAAGGGATTTAAATATGTTCTTGTCAATTTTTCCTGACCCTTTCCCTTTGCAGAGTGTTCGATTTCATGTCGGGTCTTGGTTACCAGCTAGGTCAATTGTAAAGGAGACCCTTTTGGCTAGGCAAACTGTCGATCCTAGTGGAGAAGTTCTAGTTTTGAATAAATTTTGTCCTGTAAGTTGGAAATTCTTGTCTCTGTCCTCTAATGTTTGTATAAAATTCGAAGTCGATTATGCAAGTTATGTAAATTTCACTAATCCACTGTCATATGTTCAGACAAAATTTGAAGCTTGAATGTTGATGAAATATTCTAAAGCATTGATAATACAAAATTTCATGCTAAAATTAAAATTAGATAAAATTGGCGGAAACAAGATTTCTTAATTAATTTATTGAGGAAGTTAATCCTGAAATCATCATTTGAAGCTTAAAAGTGTATATTGACTAACACCTTGAACGTTTCTTTTGATGAAAATCCCCAAATATTTCGTATGCCATGCAACTTTTCATGCAAACATTTAAAAATACGTTCAATTCGTGGAAACAGGATTTCCTAATCTGTTCAATACTTCATAAAATAAGTTTATAAAATAGCTTGTAATTATTAGTGCCTTTGATTGGTGCGGAGTTATGTAAGTTTAATCTATCAATGTGTGATTTGAACCCTTACAAGTCACAACACAACTAGTAATAAGGTAGCATGTCGGAGCACCTCTTCTGTCCCAAAAAGTATCACTCTTGTGTCGCTGGCTCTGATTGGTCAGAAAAACCCTTAATTATTGAACTTTTAACTTAAATATATTTTTCCAACCGATCACAATAACTGACACATGGGAGTGATACTTTTTGGGACAGGAGATGTGTTCCCGCAAAACAACTTTCTAGATTTAGAGTGGTCTTAGCTGTTGTGTAACAGCCAATGTTTTAAATTGCGTTTGTGGTAATGATTGTGTTTACTGCCGTTGCGGTCATTACGGTTGTCGCGATGTGGACTGCGGCTGTTGTGGTGTGAATTCTTTTGTGCTTTAAACAATATTTTTGAATCCAATGCGGCCCGATGCAATCCAAATACGGTCCGATGCAGTTGCGTTGCGGTCCGATGTGGCCGCATCATTGTGATTCGGAGTCACACTGCAATTGCGGTTGCGGTGGCCACCGCAACCACAATATTGTGGCCGTATCAGGTGATGCGGTTCGCAATTTAAATCACGTAACAGCTATGCTGATCTCACTATTTTCTATTTCCCAAGTAAAATTGACATTAATTTAGTTAGTATAAAGACCAACAAGGTGTTGTAGTTGCATATGGTCTAGAATAGCATCTCTGAGCCTGTTCAATTATATAGGATATTTCCTTAACTTGTTTTTCTCTTATACTAAATTATTATCAATCTCTTTATTCTCTTTAGGATGTTAGCTGCATGGTACTATTAGCATGAGTACTTTGTGAGAAGATGTTAACTTGGTCTTGTTTTCTGCAGTGGAAGCTTCACTTATTTGAGCTTGAAGGTGAGCTGAAAATCGACCCTCCCATCAAATATGTTCTCTATGAGGTATGTATTTGATTTTTTTTATTGTATTGAAGGGTTTTATATCGGAAAAGGAAAAGTGCGAATAGACAAAAGTGACGATATGAATTTACGTGAATTGCTTAAGTGATTTTGCACATAGCATGTTGATATTTATATTGGGCTAGAGTTTTTGACATACTAAAAACCCAATTTCCTTAATCATGTTGGAATTTTGATTGTTGAAAAGTCTATATCGCCATCACTATTTTAGAGTTTTATCGAGTGACTTTGTTAACTTCGTCATGAAGGTTGTTATTGTTAAGGTTAGTGTATCTGTGATTTCGGTTCGTGTAACATATCGGTCTATTTTTCAATACCCTTTACAGGATGAGAGAAGCAAGCAGTGGCGAGTGCAGGCAGTTTCAGTATCTCCCGATAGGTTTGAGAGCCGAAAGGCTCTACCCTCGCAGTGGCGCGGTCTTAGGGATGATGAACTGTCAAATGAAGCTGGCATTCCTGGTTGTGTTTTCGTGCATATGAGTGGATTTATTGGCGGAAACCAAAATTTTGATGGCGCCTTGGCCATGGCGAAAGCTGCTTTGAAAATTTAGGCAAAGGATTTATAACTTTTGGTCTATCGATTTTCGTCTATCGATTTTACAAATGCCTTTACATTAAAGCTTACTTGATTGGATCGAAGACTCGGACAGAGGCTGGGAATTCTATGTTTAGTTATTAACTTCTGTACTGTACTGATGCTGTTTATCTTAATCCAAATTTTCATTCCATAGCTTAACCATGTCTTGATGGTGTTGTTATTTTCACATTCCTCTCTTTTGATGCTTTTCTTGGATAAAGTTTATTAATTTATTTTGGTCTATGAAATTTATATTTATTGTTTATATATTCTCATACTCTTATATTGAGTTGATTTTGCATGAAATATTCTGTCATTTAATTTAGGAAGTTCTGATTTGTCTGAACAGTATTTGATGATTATTTGAATAATAAAGCTAAATTTGGGTGAAAGTTCATTCAAGATAGTCATCATAATTGAAATCTCTTCAACTCAATCATGCTTGAAAGATGATTTTGACAATGATTCCATTTTTTGAAACTTAATCCTTTCCTCATGACATCTACCATCTCTCGGATGATACTAAGTGGAAGACTTGTGCATTTGGACCGACATTTATGATCGATTCTACCTTTTTTTTTCTAAATATGAATGCAATTTATACCTTCTACTCTTTTCTCTTTATCATTTTCTATTGCTCTTAATATTATTATTCATCTATTATTAGGCAAAATTGGACTTTTTATAATGTGGTTTTTATCATTTTTGTCCCTCACTCTTATTTTTTTTATTTTCATTTTAATCCCTTAACCTTGTTTTTATTATTAAGTTACTCCATCAATTAAATTTTTCCTGGCGTGAAATTTTTTGAAACACTTACTGGCGTGGCACAACTTGAAACAGAAATATAATTAAAAAAAATTTAATGATAAAAGTAACATGATAACCAAAACGACCGGTTCATCAGTCCACATATCTGTGTCATATGATAATATATCGGACATATGATATTATATCGGACATGTAATAAGACTCGTCAAAGTTGAAAAATATTGGTCAAAATTAATCAATTTGAATCGTATTGTAATGATGAAAATTGGTTTGTACATGAAAGAATTTGATATTTCCCAAAATAGCACATTCAAGTTTCAAACTATGAACTTAATAGTTATTTATAACATGAACAGAGGAGAGTTGGTTTACACTCAAATTAAATTACACTAATTACGATCAATCTTGTGTATTCGTTTTTTTAAATCCAACTGATCATGGGTTGTAACTTAAAAGTCACATATTGTTCATTTTTACCTCTTTTATTACATCTTTCACTCAACTCTATGATTCGTTGAATTTTAAAAAATGAATGAATGAGATTGAATATAACTAATGTAATTTAGTTAAAATAAATTGATTCATCCTCTTATAATTTATATCATTTTAACAATTAAGTTATATTTTTAAAATATTTATATTTATATATTTATTATAATATACTAGCGTGTCGACAGACACTTCGTGTCTGCGACCCGCATTCTTATTTTATTATATTAAGTATTCAATTTTTATATATTTTATTTTATACAATTAGAATGTTTTTGTATTAAGAGTAATTTATGTTAAAAATGTATTTATTATAATTCAATTTAAGGTGAAATAAGTGGTTAATACGCTAATGGTAGTTACTTAGGATTATATGGTTTTTTTTGTAGAAGTTAAAAAATGTAAGGGCAAAATAGGAAAATGAAAATTATATCATGGTGGTAATAGTTATTTCATGTTTTGCCTTTATATATAGTATAGATAAGTTAATCAATATATGATTTAATTAGTAAGTGATTGGTTCCTGTAACACTTTGCATAATACACACATAATAGCCAGTGTCATATTAATAAAACAGAAAAAATGCATTTCAGCCTATATTAATAAGAGTTCATGCACTAATAAAGTAATATTTCTTTTACATTGTCAACAAAAAAAAATACATTTTTATTAATATTCAAATAAAAATGATACACATCACCATTAGACAACTTTATAAATATTAAAATCATTATATTAATTAATATTCTTTTGTACTAAAAAGTATATTACTCATTTTTTAATGATCAATTAATCCTTTTGAGATGTTTAAAAAATCGAACTCATGAAGTAATTAATCTCTCTTTGAATATGTAAAAAATAAAGTAAAGTCTTCCTTATATTAATTAATAGGGGAGGGATCCACTTACTCCAAAAAACACTTACTCTTTATCTTAGCCATCTAATCTTGAAAAATTCAATGGCTTAGATGTACTCACCAATTCAAACCATTGAATTTCCCAAGAATGAAGAGCCATGATGTGGAGTAAGTGGATCCCTCCCCTAATTAATATTGTATAAGGAGGTTTGAGATGAAGAATCAATTCCCATTTCCATTTCTCATCTTCCCCTTTCTTCAAATTCCCCTCAAAATAAATCAATAACTTTCAATTTTCCTTCGTTCTTTCTGCAAACAAATCGAATTTTGAAAATCCAACAAAACCCTAGACATGGATTGGGGAAATGTCACGGCGGAGGATCTCCTCGACGCCCTCCGTGAAGTCGATTGGTCATCGCCGCCACGCCCTCTCTCCGAATTCTTCTCCAAATTCACTTTCCCTCGATCCTCCTCCAAATGGAATAGCCGCCTCAAATGCAACCTCTACTAGTACAGTTTCTTCTCTTTTTCTATTCTTGTTTTCAATCCAATCTCTTCTTTGTAACCACCTTGCAATTTCTCTTTCAATCATGTCATTTTTTTAATCGATTTAATTTGTTAGGGATCCATGGAAAATGTTTAACGTTTAATTTTAGTTTCTTGTGTTGATTAAGAATTCGAAGTATTGCAGTACACGTAACAGGGATTCCTATGGAAGAAAGGAACACTAATTTATGTGATTGATGAATAAAGAACGGAGTTGAAAGAGTTTAGGGATAATAACTGAATGAATCTATAACAGTATTGGGGAAGAGGCTGTTTATAGTACCTCTGTACAATTGGGAACCCGAAATGGAATCGAGAGAAATGATAGTTGTAACTGTCATAGTTGTCTTGATGACAGCTCGCTAACTATGTATTTGCATAAATGTTTTTAGGGACTTAGGTCCATTTGCGAGTTGGATTTTGAAGGGAAAAGAAAGGAGAGGAAAGGCTTCATGGCCACATAATACACTTGTGAGATGGCTCTGGAGCCTTTCATTTTCTTTTTTTGCTTTCCAAAACCCAATTCGCAAACAGACCCTTAGTGTACAATATAGTTACCCTATGTGCTTTATGACTGAGCTAATGCTTATAAGATTTAGACAACCTTCACCTTATGAGCTAACATAAGTGGGTTCCATGTGAGTATTTAAACTACTAAAAAGAAGGTTTTCCACTTTTGCATGGTTTATTTATGAGAATTCCATGTGACTACTTAAACTACTACTAAACAAGGGCAGCCAGCCCACGAGGCCCCTACCTTCTGAATATGGGGGTGCTACATGTATGCAACCTTATTCCCCCAGGCAGAGAGGTTTTTTACCAAGATTTGAACCAATAACCTACTCATAGGAAAGCAACCTTACCTTATGTTGAGGCTCACCTTCAAGGCATAAGCCTTGCTACTCAAAGATAAAGTCATCCCAAATTAAATCAGTTTCCGTGTGCAAGTAATTGCTCATGCAATTCTGGGTTGGGGTTGGGGTTGTGGTTAGATAAAACTCTTCCTAAAGTGACCATTTTAAGAATCACTAGACTTCACCTAACCACTATCCTAAGCCTATGGGTTAAACTGGTAATAAGGTATGGGATACATTGGTCATAGGCAAGAAAAAAAAAATTGGTCTCTTTTAGCTAGCTATCCATACCCAAACATGGATAATAATATTATTTACTAAATAGATTTGGGGAATGACATGGTTAGTTTATCTTTTCAACCATCTCTACAAAACAGAACAATATATCTTTTAAATATCTAATTTTATGTTTTTATTTAATAAGTAATGTTTGTATTTGCAGCTATCGGACCAACTACTTCACTTTGATTGTTTCTGTTCTCAGTAAGTGAACATAGTTAATATCATTTATTCATTCCCCCCATTAATATATGCCTTCCTGTCTCAACATTCACGTTTTGACTTGTAGTATTGGGCTTCCTTCGGCGGCCGCTTGCTATAGTCGCTGCCTTTCTTACTGCACTTAGCATTGCTTTTCTAAACGACAGGTAATCAACTTATATAATATATTTATGTATTCTATTACATCACATTATCAGTTGGAATTAACTTGACTTCAGTTCACATGCGTCATACTCTAATAGTGCTTTACTACTTGAGTGGAGCAGTTTTGTATCAGTTAGGATATTATTTCTATTTATTGCAACCGTAGTTTTCTCATGATTCAGTGTTATTTTTGTTTCGCATCATAGTTAATAAAAGCCCTAACATCGAAGTAGCAGTTTAACATGTTCAATCATCATTTTTTTATTACCTGGCATGGATGCCATATTTTGTGGGGGTAGCTGTGCAAAGGAAATCTTGTGCTTCATTTGGTAGGAAACTCTGGTTTTCATAAGATAACTTTATGCAAAGACACACTTTTAAGTAACCTCGGAAAAGCTGCATATGGTGATTTTCTATTTGACATGCCCCCCCCCCCCCCCCCCCCCCCCCCCCCCTCCCCCCCCACAAGGGCCTAACCCCATAAAATTAGAAGGTTTGGTTGTTTTCCTTCTATTTTCGGATATAGTCCTATTGGTGCATGATTTGTGTAAAGAAGTGATAATATAGATATATTGATTATGGCCACCTTGCTGTTTTGGCCTTAAATAATTTGGGAAGTATATCAACTTTGTAAATTTTTAAATCTTGAGATTTGCAGACAAGCAAAGATGCTTAGATTGGACTATGAAAATATCTGTTGGATAAAAGCTTAATTGATGTTTATAGAGATTTTATCAGATTTAGAGTTTAGGATTTCAGATTACCTACTTTACTTCATGTTCAACTAAAGCAGTAGCATCATTAGTTTTGCCCATGACTCATGTAATGGTAATCTATATGTTTAGAATCTGGTTCCCCACTAGTCTAGTGTGAAAAGAGGTAGTGTAACTGTTGATTTATGGCAATGTTAAATCATGTGTTACTGTAATTTTATCATGGTTACAAAAGAAAAAATAGAGAACTCTAATGGTTTGACTGTAGCACTTCAACATGAAGGGGGGCTTGTGGGGAGAGGTGGCAGAGAATCAGTTAAACTGACCTGGAGTTATGACTTTATGACATCTATGGTTTGATTTTAATTTTTAAATAATTGATTGTGGTTGAGTGTAAGCAATGTATTTTAACACTGCCGTAAACCATCCCTCCGATATATATATGTATATATATATATAGAGAGAGAGAGGTAGATAGTATTTATGGCTGAATTTTTTAGAGTAAATGCCAACTCAGTTGTCCAAAGATGAGAGTGTCACGATTTGGGTCCTGGAAAGATTTGTGTTGCCAATTAAGTCCACAAAGATTTAACTTGTCACCAATAAAGTCCTAGAACGACTAACATAGTGACATTTTAAAACTTTTAGGGACTTATTTGGTGACACAATTCATTCAGTATCAAACTAGTGATACTCTCATCTTTGGAGGATTGGATTGATTATTTACTCGACTTTTTATTCCAAATCTTGTGACTTGGATGTTGGCCATATTGCCTTGCACAAATAAGTGACTTGTGTGATTCTATCACGGTAGAGAATTGTTTGTTAAATGAAAACATGGCAATTATCCACACAAAGGAGTTGGCAATCTGGTTATTTTGACAAGTAATGTGCTTCAACACTACGGTGTATACTTGACTACGTAAGTCTTGTTGAAATTAAATGGAAGTGTTCACCATAAAAAGGTCGTTTAGTTATAATATATAATTAGCTGAAGCATGTGTTAATCTAATTAAGAAAAGCAATTTAACTGTTCATATTTGGCCTAATTGCTCAATTAAGCAATTTAACTTTTTGCTTCAACTTTTTGATATTGCTTAATTCATATATTTTTTTGCAGCTTTGCAGGCACGTTTAGTGAAAAGGTGTCGCGAACAGTTAGGCGATTCTCACCACATTTAGCTGCAAAGATGAGACCTCCTCTCACGTGAGTTTGTTTTGATGTTAACTTTGTAAGAGTTCAGTTTTTATTGTATTGTTAATAAGTATTCAATTTTCAGGCCTGTTATTCGAGGGCGTCCATCATCTAAGAGAGCAATTTATATATGTGGTCAGCCTCGTTGGGTATTTGTATTGATGTCTTCTTCTGGTAATTGAAGCCTATGAAATTTGGAACCATCTTTCTCTAATTAATAGTAATCAGGAAGTTCAGACAAGAGGGTGAGCTTGGTGCAACAGTAAGGTTGTTGCTTAGTGACCATGAGGTCACAGGTTCAAATCCTGGAAACAACTTCTCCACTTGCGGGGATAAAGTTGCGTACATCTACCCTCCTCATTCCTACTAAGTGGGAGCCTCATGCACTGGGCAGCCGCCCAGGAAAGTTTAGACAACCCTTGCACTTGTACTTTTTTATGTCATTATTGCTAAATTGTCTATAAATTCTTTTCCAGCAAGTTTCTTCCTTTGGTTTGTGTCTGCTGGTCTCCTAACTGTTTTATGGGCGCTTGCTATTGGTCTTCTAGGTAACATGGCATACTGATAAGTTTTACTATTTAATATTTTTTAGCATCATTTTTTTCTTTTAAGTTGGATACTCTTGTGCTCCATTCAGCTACCATCCTGCACGCAAGCTTTAGAACACCTAACTTGAAAGCACGATTGAACACATTCCGTGAAGAATTTCGTGCAGTCTGGCGCAACTATAGTGAGCTGTAGCTTCCATAAAATTTCTGAATGTGAGTGCTCTCTGTCTTACAACTTACGCATGATCATGCTCTTAAATGTGATTAATGTACAATTTACAAAATATGTATAGTACAACTCATTTTTAAATTGACCGAGAGACATATATAGCTTAAAGGTATTAGGATGTAAGAGTAGCCTCATAAGTTGGCACAGCAATGTAAGAGATGGTCCATGTTAAAGGAAGACCTAAGAAAATGTTAGGGAAAACCTTTTAAAAAACTTTGAGCTGTAGTAGACCCCAGTATTCAAGCTAGTGATCTGCACCATAACAGACTACCTCTGCCACTGGCAGTGGTAAATAGGTGAGAAGGGAAATTCAGTTGGGGTGAGTGGGGATAAATGTAAAGATAAGGGAGAATAAGAGGAAGGCATGAGTTATGGTTTTTGGGGTTCTTGGGCAGAGAGGCTTGTAGCCCCTCAAAGTTTTGGTGTATCATTTCCATTTTGTCTGTGTTCTAGTTTCACCACAGAGAACGAGAAATAGGGCATGGGCAGTTATATATAGGTAAAGAAGGGGAATTCAGTTGGGATGAGTGGGGATAAATGTGAAGAGAACGGAGAATAGGAGGTAGGCATGAATTTTACAGGGAGACGGCTTGCAGACCCTTGAAGTTTTGGTGTATCGTTTCTATTTTTTGTTTCTGTTCTAGTTGCACTACAGAGAAACGAGGAATAGGGAGGGATACACTTATTCTGGTCAGCTCACCATTTTTCTGGACACATCCTGACCCTTTCCCAACAGCCACACCCCCTGTTGAATCTTCCTATTGAACAAGAAATGAAAACAACTATCATTGTCCGTTTCTGGGTAATTGGGTTTACTGCTGTTAGTCTATCAATATTTATGTAAAAAATCTATGGTAACTATATGTATCTTGATTAGATTACAAGAAGCAGTTACTGCTTATTAGGCTAGAGATTGATCTGTTAGCTTATAATACTCTTCAAGTAATTGTAAATCAATTCATAAGTAGGAAAACATGTGTGTAGCCTGACACAATTTCTCTCAATTACCCCCTTCAGTATGATATCTGTAACCTATCATTTCATTATTCTACTCCAGAATTCCTGGAACCTTTAAATATTTCATTATTCTATGGTATATAACATTTGAGCAATAATGATGAAAATGTCTTAGGTTTTGAGTATTTATATGGGTGTATAAAAAACTATTTACATTGTATCTGCTATAGTGCTATACTCGGTGTAGCCGCTGCTCTGCAAATGTACTAATATAGCGTTTTTGAAGTTGATCACTCTACACTACTAACTCTGATTGAGTACTATAGATTTGATGATGATGATGATGATAGCATTGTTTTTTAGTACATTTCTGTTACATTGTGTCACTTGGATACTTGTTTTTGAAGTTGATGCTGATGACAAAACTGATAAACTTTCCTATTAGGTGGTCGCCCCTTGTCAGTCAACGTCGATGTCCTTTAGGGGGGAATAGAATTTTCTAGCGAAGGCTGCCGATTATTGAAGATTATCTACAGATTGTAAATGGTCAGAAATGTTGGTTTTCGTTGTGGATTATGTTTCCATTGAAGCATTGCAACATTGCTACTTGCTGTAAGTCTGATATGTCACCATAGTACTATTTATACTTGTCACAGTCCCTAATTGCCTTGACATATATTTGTGATAGAAGATAGTTATGTCTCTTATTAGTATAAGCTACATTCATTTTGGATAGTTTGGTTACTTTTATGGAAAAATATTAAAATGATACCCTTCCTTTCTATACTTTAGTCAGTGTTATTAAACTTGGATCTGCCGGGGAACTGGTAAACCAACACAAACCGGTGTGAACAGGATGGGTTCACAGTTTATTAGTTGATTGATTTAGAAAAATAAATTTGTGAAAGTGACAATGATTGATTATAAATTGCAATTTATACCAATGTTATTAAAACCGTACATGTTATCAAACCGGGCAGGGTACTGATATAGTGGTACAGTGGTTCAACCAATGGTTCAGTAATTAAACCGCATGCCGGTTAAACCGAACATACTTGCTTATATATATATAAGTAGATATTCAGATTTATAATTCATATTCATAATCTACTCCAAATTCACACAAACAAACAACATTAAGTCTTTAACAAAATCAAAGTATAAAGTGCAAAACATATATTAATCCAAAATTATCACTTAACAAACGTAAAATACAAATAAATGACAAAAATATCAATCATTGAAGTTGAAGAATTTGTGAAGAATTGAAAATTTGAAATTTAAAAAAAAAATTAATGTACAAACCGGTCGGTTTTCACCGGTTTTGACTGGTTTTGACCGATTTTCAACCGGTTCTATTGTATATGCGGTATAACATACGTATCGTGCTGGTTAGGGGTCCGGTTTTCCGGTTGAACCGGCCGGTACGATATGGTTTTTACAACATTGATTTATACATATATTTCAATGATTAAATTATATTAAATTCTTTAAAATGTTATGTTTTGGAACACTTGAATTCAAATTATACAGGAATTAAGTAATGATATATCTCCTACCTTAACTAGTGGACAAAACACTTATTTTATTCTACATTATTTATGCAATTGATGCGTATCAAATATAAATTTGCAAAAGAATAGAATTTAATGATATAATACCATTAATGTATCTTATGAGTGAAACCTGCGTGGATGGGAAGATTCAATTATCAGTATGTTATGATAGTAATGAATAGAATATATTGCTTCCTTATTCCAGTTTTCATTGCTTTCAAGACTCTTCTTTCCTGGACGCCATTCCATCTCCCTAATTTATTAAACCCAAACCTATACTTCAACTAAAAGAATAAATTAACGACATGTTGATCTAGTGGTGTAAGGTTTTACTAGATTTCACATCGATCAAAAAATCTTCAATTTCTGAAAGCGACATTTATTGGGAGTGATGATCACGCATCTCGAAAAGTAAAAAAATACATCTAAAAGTCAAATATATTAAATGGCAAATGAAGAATTCACACATCTTAGTAGAGATTAGTTTCTTAGTTGTACAGAAAAAAATACATCTAAAACTGTAATCCATTTCAGTTTGAGAAAAACAAAAAAAAAAAACTAAAAGTTCAATATGTATAAACTACCATCTTTATACTCTTTTTATAATGGTAAATATTCATTCATTTGAAAGATATTGATAATTAATATAATCTATACTTTTATAGGTAAAATAATATGTAATTATTATTGAATAATTTTCAATTTCTTCTTTTGATTTCAACATTTTTAAACTTCTAAAAAACAATATAGTAATATAAAATTTAGATGTACTCACAAATTGGGTAGATTTTTTCCACCCACTCTTCCCTTCTCCTAAAATAATAAAGTATATAGTCATATTGGTAAATATATTATCTCATTCAACTACTAAAATTATGACACGTGTTATATCTTTTTAGTTTTTAGAAATCTTTTTATTAAAATTGGTTAAATAAGACACATGTCACAATTTTAGTGATTGAATAAAATATTTATTTGATGTGATACTTGATTCTCTTCTCTAAAATGAAATATATAAATATTAAATACTTATTATCATAAGGATGATATGAGTAGATAAAGTAACTATCGACATGTTAGTAAAATATGATAGATAATGTGATGATAATATTAAATTAAAAAACTAAAGCTTTATTGTCCAGGTTCAAAGTTTTATAAAAAATCACAAAATTCTTTACCAAAAATAAAGATTAGGAAAAAGATAATAATGATAACAACAGATAGAAATTTGGAAACTATAAAGGGAAAGTTGATTTGAATATTGGAAGAAATTCTATTTCTATATTTGGGATTCTAGGGTTTCGAATTTGTGATGGCTGAGGCGACAGGGCGGAGCAGGGTGGTCGGAGATTACATAGTTGGGAAGCAAATCGGAGCTGGCTCGTTTTCGGTGGTGTGGCACGGAAGACACAAAGTTCACGGAACCGAAGTAGCGATAAAGGAAATTGTTACTCTTCGTCTTAACAATAAGTTGCAAGAGAGTCTCATGTCTGAGGTTTCCATCCTCAATCAGATTAATCATCCTAACATCATTCGTTTGCACGAAATCATTCAGGTTTCAATTTTTCCTTTCCGCTTTGTTTGTTGCTAATTTGATGTAATCTAATAGTCTGGTTTCGATTTTATCGGGTGAAAGTTGTGTTAGACAGTCGTAAAATTGTGTCGAATTTCTAATATATAGTATTTGCAACTCTCAACAATTTTGGAGGGAGGGTTTTGGCACAATTGTAAGGTTGTTGTAGCTTAGTGGTAACAACGCAATGGAATCTATGAGTATAAGTCCCCAAGTTCACGGGTTTGAGTCGCGCGATGCTCCCTCTGGGGGGAATAAAATACTCACAAAGCAATTTGGAGGGTGGGTCTCGGCATGATTTTAAGGTTGTTTGGCATGATTTTAAGGTTGTTTGCCTTGTGACCTGGATGTCGTAGTTACTTACATTTACTTCACTAGGTGGTAGCCTTGTGCATCGGTCTGCCTTTTATTTTAGGTGTAGTGCCAAATTAAATTTGCATTTATTGGTGTACTAGTGAAGTCCCTTGATATAAATTTCATTAATTTTATGTAGGCTCCCGGTAAGATACATATTGTGTTAGAATATTGTAAAGGGGGAGATCTCTCTCTGTACATACAACGCCATGGAAGGGTACCGGAGGCTACTGCAAAGCATTTTATGCAGCAACTTGGTGTGTTTCTGCTTTATAAAGTTTTCTTTTCCCTTTAATTGTTCTAGACTTAAAGAAAACTTTGTGTTACAGCTACGGGTCTACAAGTTCTTCGGGACAATAACCTTATTCACCGAGATCTGAAACCACAGGTTTTGTGTTTGAACCTAATATTTACAGGCAAAAATTTATATTCATTGATTTATAGGACATTTAATTCAGAATCATAGCTGTTTCCCTTCTATTTTCAATTAATAACATACTTTCGAGCTTCAACTGAAAAGCAAGAAAGTGTTAATAGTAGGCAATCATATTTCTGCAAGGGTTGCTAGGTGATTCTTATAAATAGCAAGATTATAGATTGTTTAGTCTGTAAAATTTGTTCTAGTATAAATGTTGCATTGCTATTTTATATACTTCTTAGTAATGCCTATCTTCCTTGAAACAGAACCTTCTTCTCTCCAGAAATGATGAGAGGTCAGTGTTGAAGATCGCTGACTTTGGATTTGCCAGGTACCCGAATTTTGGGTTTAGAGTTCCACAAATTTTGTTAGTATGTGGCTCAGTATTTACTTACAATAGTTACTGAAACATAATTCAAATGGGTTCAGTGCGTTGGTCACCATCATCATATTATAGAGAAGTTTGGGTTTAGGGTTCCACAAATTGGGTTAAGGCTGCATACATCTAGGTGGGTGCTTTATGCATTGGGCCACTTTTGTTTCAATTGTGTATCTACTTGCAAATTATAGCACCTTGTTTACTTAGACGTTATTTTCTCCATTGCATGTTTCATTTTTACTATCGATTTGTGGGGAATTCTATCTGGAGAAGCTTCTATGTACTCCTTTCTATAATTTAGTTGTTAATTCACAATTTTATTCTTGAGCAGATCTCTGCAACCTAGGGGCCTTGCAGAAACGTTGTGTGGTTCACCGCTCTACATGGCTCCAGAAATCATGCAACTACAGAAGTATGATGCTAAGGTGATTTTTACTTTCTAATACCTTCAGAGCTCCATCGTTTATGGTTGGTTTCCTTCCTATTTATCTTGAAAGATGCAGGCAGATCTCTGGAGTGTTGGTGCTATCTTATTTCAGCTTGTTACTGGAAAGACACCTTTTACCGGAAACAATCAAATACAGGTATTAATTGATATTAATATTTAGTACCCTTCTTATACTCTATTTTTAGTATTTTTCTTACTTTCTTAAGGAAAACAACATAGTTTATTGCTGGTTAATAGCTTATATAGTTCGGCGCTATCATCTGAAGTGTAGTCCTCCAACTGGGTACAACTCCCCTGGCCTTCATAGTTACCTTACTGTTATAATCATGAATTCTGCAGTTACTACAGAACATTATGAAATCAACAGAATTGCAGTTTCCTTCTGATAACCAAAGTCTGAGCATTGACTGCAAAGATTTGTGTCGCAAATTGCTACGCCGTAATCCAGGTATATTTTGATTTATTGTAGGTTGAAATGAGACATAATTGACATAACGTAAAATCTATAGGCCTGTTTAAGATATTTACCGGTATCTCTGGTTGTTATTTAATTTTTTTGAATTGGACTATTCTGGTTTGGGAGTTTCCCAGAGTCATTCTATGACTAATTGCAAGTAAAAATAGTTTCAGTAGAGTGCGGGTGGGGGAATGCATGTCGTATTCACAGCATGCCTGTGAAAGTAGATTTGCTTTGTTAGCCATCGATATGCAGCCCTTGACAAAAACATGGGCCAGAAAATCTGCCTTGATGTTTCAGGCTTTTACATTAATTGAATCACCCTCCTGCTAACCATGCTAACAGGAGTCAAGGGGTGATTTTGTTCTTCCTGCTAATGGAGACCCACACTACTTGAGAAAGGAGAATGCTTTTTTTGGCTTGTTGTGTAAGATATAGATACATAGTTACTTGATACAAGGGTCTTGTTGCGAAGGTAAATTATTATTCATTGTAAAGAAAATAGGCAATTATTAAGGAAAGCCTTATGAATTAAGGAATGGTTGATACTATACTCAAGGGGTGAATAATTGGGGACTGCTTATAGAGGATTGATTGGATGATAACCTGTGCTTGCAATAACTCTCTAGTCTCTAGTATAAATTGAGGCATCAGCTGTGGAAAATTTACACATTGTGCTCCAAACTACGGCCCTCCCTGCTCTAATTTGTAACAGTTATTTTCAGCAAAAGAAACAAGGAAAAGGGTATATCATAAGCAGGTCATAGGGTGTTTGTCTTGATTTTTAGTATACGTCATTTGTCGCAAAAACTTATTCTGATTGACTGATACATTGTTCCTTATTTTTTAATTTTCAGTGGAACGTTTAACTTTTGAAGAATTCTTTAACCACCCATTCCTTTCTCAGAAGCAACCAGAGCTAGATGAACCATTGAGGTAGAAAGAAATGTTCTTAAAATTTATGGTTATTGCAGTTTTTCTTTTCGTGGGCAGAAATGTTTTTTTGTTTGTTTGCAGGAGCAGAAGTTCTTCGCGGCTGGTAGGCGAGTGTTGTTCAACAGAGTCTGACCCTTTAAGAAGGACCGAGGAAAAGTATCAAGAGGACTGCTTGCCTTTCTCTCTAGATGTTGATTCTAGTGGTGCTGAGGGGATCCCTTCCTTTTCAAGGAAGAAGTCCTCAATCAAGTCTACCTATGGATTTGATCTAAATACAATACTAGATAAAGTAGAGCCAACGTCTCCTATTTCGAATAACGTAAGTTATACCTCAAAATATGATAGTCTTGCACAGAGACCTGAAAACACTACAAGAAGATTGGACAACCATAAAATATCAAGAAATCTCACTGATCCTCCAGAACAGAGATTTGTGATCCCTCATTCAAAAGGTATCAATAATAAAAAAAAGAATTCTCTTTTTTCCATGTCTGTTTTTATGATTAGATTTATGACATGGCTTTTTAATTTTTATAAAGTGCTGCTTATATTTGTTGCATGAACTCTGCAGTCACTGATTCACTAGAGAATATTGATCAAGATTATGTTCTCGTGTCTGGGCCACCTATGGATGTTTCACCGTCATTGGTGAGTGATTCAAAGATGAGTCATTCCCAATATAGGCCAGGCAATGTACCCCAAGATCCTTCTAATACAATGACTAAGTTAAGTGCTCCTATGCCAATTGTTGTTGCACCTACCAGTAGCACATACCAAATTGGAAGTTCAGAAAGTCGGGACTCTGCTCCTGGGACCTCACATGGATCGATAGATACAGGTGATGAACAGCCATCAGCTCACTGCATGACACGGATAAAATCATTGAAACAGTGTGCATCCGCCATCACGGAATTAGTTAATGAAAAGGTACATGTATATATAAGTTTGCTCACTTTTGTGACTTGTGGTCTTATCACTTGGTAATTTTTCTGTAAAGGTTTTATTCTGAATTGCATGTTATGTGAGAATCATGTCACTGTCTCAACTAGAGTTTTTAGAAGTTTAATAGTTACATGATCTTTTAAATTAAGCAGGGCATTCTGGCCCAGTATTATGAGTGATGCAGTATATTCCTTGTAATGGATATATGCATTCTAATTACAGAATAGGTTACCCAATTACTTTTATTGGGCTTTTTATATTATGATATAACAATCAACTGGTAAGGCATTCTCTATTGATCAACTACAACAGGATACTGCAATACTGGTCTTAGATTACTTTGTGTAAAGGTGTGTATGCATGAGGTGAGCCTAGAAACATGTTGGTGTTCTTCTTATTATAATTATCATAAACAGTAAAGCTGTTGAGTTATGCCTTCAGCATGCATTAAGAACTATCTACTTGCCTTTGTGAAGCTTTTCTTTTGGTCGGAATAACTGCACCCGGTTACACTTTTTTACTTCTTCCTGATGTGTGTATCATGCTGCTGCCTTTGGATCTATGTTTGTACTTTATACAATTGTTTGAAGTTTTGTTGTGTTGTGAAATTCGTAATACTCATCTGCTTGCCTATCTCCCTCTTCCCCTCCTAAAATGAATAAAAGATAGAGGCAGGAAAGCAGCTTGAAGCATTCTCTATTCGGCTTGTAATTCTTGCCATTTGGAAGCAAGCACTGCACATGTGCCATACTCAGGCTGCTTCAGCCATGGAAGGAAATCCAAGTCAAGAAACTTCAAGATATAGGAGGAGCACCAGCAAGAAGCATGGCAGTTTTGATTTGGAAGGATGCATTCTTGGAAACACCCAAGGGTCAAAAGATATATTACCGCAAATTGAAAGTGAATTTCTGAAGGAATTCGAACATGCTGAAGAGCTTGCGAAGGCCATTGAACCTGGTATGAGTTTTTTATTTTGATTCATGAGCTGAATGGCTAGCTTACTTGCCTTCCTTTCTGAAAACATCTATGTTTTGTATCAATGGTTGAGTACTTAATTTTAGTGAGATATTAGTTTTCATTTCTATTATAATGTCTGCTTTCTATGCTAGCTTTGTGAAACCCACTTGGTAAACTTGGCTCCATTTGGGGAATGCTTTACATTCAAAACATTTAAAGCACTTTATGACCAAGGCCAAGCCAACGCTTGAGTGGGTATTAGTCCCTCACCTTAAGGATGCCAGGAAACCTCATTGTCTTACCGAAGAGGATTGATGTTTAGAAGAGAGAATGAGAAATGTTATTCTTCTTGTTTCACTCCATAATATAATATATTTATAATAGCAAGTATATTTTCATCCTTATTGCAGGAAATGCAGAGATGCCAGATGCAATGGAGACGATATTTCAATCTGCCCTTGCTTTTGGTAGACATGGGGGTGTAAGTATTTCCTTTCGAGCGGGCTTTTATAGTCCACCTTAGAAATACAATTTTCGATTAACTAAATTATTCAGCCTTGCTAGATTTTCTTTTGTGCACTATAACCCAAAATAGTTGAGACACTATTAACTTCTTACATAAGCTTTGTTCCTTATTACACTCCATGAATGTCTATGCTTTCCTTGCTGTTTTAAATTAGGTAAAAATAAAAATCAAAACAAAATAACTCCATCCTGATCTATTGAGATAGTTTAGTTATTTTCAAGCTTATAATTGCTTGTATGCCATTGCAAACAGAAAGCATGCCAAATGATAATAAAAAATTCAGGTGTCATGAACATTTTATATTTTTGCACATGATAATATGATAGGAGTTAATGAACATGAAGGTTTGATCTGTAATCCAAACTGTGGTATATGTTGTTGGCAGGTAGAAGAGCTCATGGGTGAAATGGAAAGTGCTGCTGCATTGTATTCGAAAGCTGTCCGTCTGATAGTCTTCCTTCTAGTGGAAGCACCATCCCTGATTCTTAATCCTCCATTTTCACTGACAAACTCAGACCGCTACCGACTTCGGACTTACATCGATATTCTTAATAACAGGCAAGGTTATTCAAGGTCTCAGCGAATCGACCTTCTGAAATGTGATGACAGTCAAGGCATGCTTAAGGAAAAGTTTTAGTAATGGTTCTTTATCTCCCATTTTACAACATAACATTATTTATTTGTACAGTTATTCTTTGAGGGAGGGAAATTGGGGCAAGTATAGGTTGTAAAATTCAACATTTCTGTGATTAGAATGATGGTCAAATGTGCATTTGATTATTGTCTTAGGTACCCAATTCTGTTATGATGAGCAGAGATGTTTGGTTTTGCTTCAACCTGTGTTTGGAAAGTGGATTTTTAAAATCCCATGAATTTAAAAGAGAACTGAAGCATTTCAAACAATTCAAAAGGAATGGATTGATATAGGATTTCAAAATTTCAGGTATTTCAAATGCCTTATCCTAATTGGAACAGCTAAATTCTTTGACATAAAGTATAATGATAGGATAGTATATTAAATACTCTTATCAATTACATTCCTCTAAAAAAGTTAACTTAGCCTATCACACACTTTATCTCTTTCTCTTTCCGTCATAACTCTCAAACATTGCCTTACGGAAAAAAAATCGGATAATATGCAAGATGTAACACCACGAATTTTCTGATTTAGAATTATAAAGTTTTATGAGTTTTTATTAATTATTTATTTTATCAACGATTAATTGTAGAAATTAATCAGTGTGGATTTAGGCTAAGCCATAGTTGAATATTAGTATTTTTTGTGATTTCCTATTTTATGGTAAATTTTCGTAATTTTCTGTGACGAAATATTTTTGAATTGTCGTCGGGCCCAAATAGCCCGAATTCGGCCCAATAATGTGTTTTTGAGTTCCGTAACTCGGAATCGAATTCCGATTGCACTATTGGCTTCGAAATATTATTTCGAGTCAAGATAGACATCAAGTTCATTCAGAACGCATTTCTAAATATTTTCACTCCAAATTCTGTGTTTCGAAGTTCTAACCGTAAACCAAAATCGGGAGATTGTATATTTTCGGACGAAATTATCCGAAGATGTTCGGACACGACATTTATTGGGAAATTACATCATATCAATAAAGTTGGAAGTCATCATTTCATGAGTCACTTACTTGTTACACAAGTAATGCAAAAGCTTCCAAAAACCCCTAAAACACTCAACAAATCCTCTCACTCCACCACCATTAGACACATCACCTATGCTAGTCTAAAGCTACTTACTTTGCATTAAATTTTCTGATTTGATGAGGGTGAGGCTCTCCTATAAATACCTCACCTCATCCTCTCATTTTTACACTAAATTCCTTATACAAACTAAGGTAGTCTTTTATTTTATCTTCTTCATCTTCTTCTCATACTTCATAGAAAGTTATGAGCTTTTATTATTTTGTTCATAAAGTAGAGTTTATATTTGTTCTTTAAGTATTTTATGAAAGCATAACTAAAGGGGATGATAATAAAATCATATGAACCTTTATGTAGTTTTTGACTTTTGTAAATCTTGAAATTTCTTCCTTGTTCTTAGATGGAAAAACTATATCTTTGGACAAGGTTAGATGAGTTATTTATTTGGAAATATTAGAAATTATTGTTAGTATTTGAATATGTTTAAAGGTGATGATTTTAACATCAAAGGAACCTTTAATGTGTTTAGGAAAAAGTTTGTATTTTATTCTTGAAAGTTTATGATGTTGATGAGTTGTTGAAAATATTTCATTTTTTAGATAGTATTATGTTTTAAAAGTGGTTTACATATTTTACTCTTTGATTCCCAAGTTAAAATAATGATTTGAGATAAAAGATGATTTATTAAAGTCTTGACTTCATAAACTTAAAGTGTTATGAAGTTTTAGATATTAAAGTAGTAGAAAGTCTTACCTTATGATTTATTTTCATGACCATGAAAATAACACTTACTAACCCTTGAGGTTTTTCCTAAAATATTAGGAGGTGTTAAGATGTTCATAGAAAATTGTTGTATTTATTTTAGTTGACTTACTTTAAAGTGGTAAGAATAACTAAAAGATGTTTAATGTAAAATATTAAATTAAGAGTCATTCTTTCTCATGACTATGAAAATAACACTTACTAACCCTTGAGGTTTTTTCCTAAAAAATTAGGAGGTGTTAAGATGTTCATGAAAATTTGTTTTAGTAGTATACTTGAAATAATGAGAGTTACCTAAAAGTCTTGACTTTATAAACTTAAAGTGTTATGAAGTCTTAGATGGTAAAATGATTTAAAAATGTTGAATCTTAGTTAAATGAACTTACTTTAAAATGGTAAGATTTACTTAAAAAGTAAAAAGGTTAGTTTTAGTAAAAATGTTTTACTTACAAAAAAATAAGATTTATGAATTATCGGAAAATACAATGAAGTGAGAATACATGTCTAGAAAGGTTCTGTCTAAGGAAAGACTTGGTATTTAAGGGTGTCTTTATGACCCACCTATCTTTCCTGGGAACTAGCCTGGTGTATATCCACGAATTACGACATAAATGAAGTGGGAATACATGTCTAGAAAGGTTTTGTCTAAGGAAAGACTTGGTATTTAAGGGTGTCTTTATGACCCACCTCTCTTTCCTGGGAACTAGCCTGGTGTATATCCACGGATTACGACATAATTTCGGTATAAGTTTTATTGAAAATTTTACTTTAAAAAGTATTATTTGATTGTAAGACTTTCGATGACAAATGATGATTCAAGGATATTCAACCTTGAATTGGATGGACGAAAGCAATTAAATTCATTTTAAATCGGAAGTTTTATCTTCGCGTAAAAAGTTATTTCGTAAGTATAATAATTATCGTCATTTAACTAATTAACGTTATTTTGGCATAATAAAGATTTCGAGAGGAGAACGAATCAAGTAAGCTCACCTACAAACAGAGAACCTAACGACCCGACACACTCAGGTGAGGGAGAAAACATCGTGACACAGTGGTGTCCGAATATGCATCAGGACCTCCAAACTCCCTCACAAGTTTGGAGTTGCCCTGGGTATTAAGAAAGCTTGTACTTAATCAATTGCATGTTTGTTTGGATTAAGTACAGCAATATTTCTTATACCGATTTATGTTATGTTTATATATGCAAATATCATGTTTACTCTTGAATTATAATGTTTGAATGATTATTATGGGAATGATATGTATGTGATAATTTTGAAATTCAAGGTTTAAAAACATTTGATATAAATGAGAAATATTTTCCTTGAGAAAGGTAATTAAAATGATATTTAGGTTCTTCTCGCTTGACCGAGACAACTCTCGATTGAGCGAGAAGTGTATAGAGAAAACGAGTGTTTTAGCTCGAGGCGAGACAGCTCTCGCTTGAGCTAAAATAGGCACCAAGAGAACTGATTGTTTTCTCGCTTAAGCAAGACAGCTCTCGCTTAAGCCACAAATGCCTCAAAAATGGAAGCATCTCGCTTGAGCAAGACAGCTCTCGCTTGAGCGAGCGGGCTCCATACAGACATGACTTCTTTTTAAGTCGTCGGCATGATAACTCTCATATATACGAGAGCCCAATGGCATGTTTGCCATCAAGAATTTGTAAAGGTAAACAACTATATGAAATTCTTGAAAGTAATAAAAGTAAGGAATTGCTTTGTTAAAGGCGAGGCCGAGGGTGTGATATTATGCCCACGCAGCGAGATTATTTGACCGTAAGAGGCTTGGCTAGAGGAGCCGTCCAGGATAATTCAGCGATGGTTCGTAGTGGTGCCGAAATTATTCTCTCTTTTTGTTATATGTGTTAAGATCGGGACCCACTAGAAGCATTCCTTTGGGAGATGTCTTAGGTTGGGCCGATCATTTAAAAGAATGATTAAAAGATTTAATTGGCTAACCTCGGTTAGTGTGCATACTCATTATGAATAATGAAGTAGTGGAGAGGAAATTTACGGGAGACGAACGAGCCCCGAGATGTTGAGAGGGACGGCGATGGCGGTGATTCGTCAGCAAAGTCTTGAGGGTGAGTCTAGGTGAGACGAGTCCCTTGTATTCCTGGATGAGGTATTCTGTTGGATCGGACAGTTCTCACAGCGCAAACTAGATGATCTCTGACAACCCCTCTTTGCAATCAGGATCGATGAGAGGGATGCCCAGAAAGTGTTTGATACGACACTGTCCTGAAATGGACAGTTCTTTGGAACAGATCGATCATATATCCTTGCGAGGAATATTTTGGTGTTCAAATCGGCTTGTTATGGGACCTGTACTCTCGGTTATTTCCGAATAGTTATTGGGAGGATAAAGGAGTAAGGATGGTGGACTCATGCATCGCATTGCATACATGATATTCTTCGATATTGTTTCTAAATCCTCGAGTTTTATATTTCATTCATTGTTTTTATGTGCTTGTATAATCACATGATATATATGTACTCGTGTGTTGTCTTGGTGTATTATTCTGTATAATTCCACGACGTCAATGATAAGTTTTTCATTAGATGTTTTACTCCCTCTCTTCTTTCTTTTTGTCTTCTATCCGCGTTTGTTCAGATGGATCGTTCGATCGAGATTCAGAGTTACCACTTTTCGATGTCCTAGGAGGGGGCATGGAGGATTGAGGGAATCTGTTATACCTACACAGGCCCTGGTACTTTTGATTAGTGTACCTGTGTGTGGAATTTATTTTGTAGTAGTTTTTATTTGGGCGACGATTAGGATTCCGCCTTGTACCTCTACCAACATTTTCTAATGAAGTATGATTCAAAGTTATATTGAGTTTTTCTAGTTACCATTAAGTAATGGTTGTGATTTTCCGCATTGTATGTTACTTAAGTGATGTTCCGAAAATGAAACGAAGATAAGGACATAAATTTTTATGGCTCCTTTATTCAAAAAAAAAAATTTTTTTACCCATTTTCGAGCAAGATTATTGAAGTAATTTTCGGGGCGTTACACAAAATCATGTATAGGAAAAATGTATTTTAGCCCCTGAAATTTGGGTCATGTGCAATTTAGTCACTTATAAAATTGTGTATTTTAGTAAGAATGAAAAATACACTTTAACCTCATAAAATTTGGGTGCAATTTAGCCCTTGATGTATAATGTAAGAGGCCAGGTCATGTGCATGTCATGTGACACAAGTAGCTAAAGGTTTATCAGGTAGGAGATGGAAGTTTAAAGTCAATAAACTATTAATTTATTTGGTAAGATTAGGGTAGATTGGTATAAAATAAAATAAGTCCCCATTCTATAAGTTCATACCCTACCTCAAATACTTTGTCATATAGAAGCTAATTTATTCTATAATACTTGCTACATGATAAATTTGACAATTACTATTTTATTTTTTATTTTTGGATCTCAACCATTAAAAAAAATTCTGTCAATTTGTTTCTCCCAGAATTTTCCTTATAATTTATCACAAAATTTTAATGAATCATCAGACTTGATAAATTAATTGAGATGATATTATATCAAAAAAACTAATATATTAAATTATTAGAATGTCTATTTTTATAAATAAAAAAAATATGAAATTTAGCGACCAATCAAGTTCAAGTCGATTCAAATCCAGATTATTGGATTCACAATTTTCTTATTTTATTAAAAAGAACACATTTTGAACAATAGGTAAAATATTGAAAAATAATTAAAAGGGTGGAATGTTAACAAATCATAAAACAAATTGAATCCATATATAAATTAAAATAGTACCATATCCGTACTCATAAATATCATCTCAAAATTACATCAACTTCAATCAATTTGATTTTCCTTTTTCTACTTGGGTGTTATTTCATAAGCGTTTGTGTTGTTACATTCTTATAGGCAAGTGGCACAACTTAGTCTTATTCTCATTGGAAAACAGTACCTCAAACAAAATTGAGAAGAACATAGAAATGATAAGGGATTCACTTACTTCATACCATAACCATCAATTCTAGGAAATTTAATGGTTTATATATATTCAATAATTCAAACCATTGATTTTTCTAGAATTGATGACTAAGATATAGAATAAGTTTTTTAAACTTACTCTTATAGTATATTCCCTCTCCAAAGGAATAACTTGAAGGGACAATTATTTGACTATGAGTCAGAAACAGTTGGAGACAATTACACAATGACAAATGATTTTGATCGAACCAGAACCAGATCCAGAGGGATAACAACAACAATTTCCAACTATGAGCTAAGGGAAAAGGAGGAGGCATTCGGGATGAAATGTTGAAATGTAAAAAATTGAAATTTTGTTTTAGTATAACCAATAGTATTCTCTCACCCTGTGGATAAGAAACTAATTCCTTTCACCCCTCCCAACTCCAGTCGGTAAACAGAAAAACAAAAAAAAGTTGAAAATGATAGCATATGTAATGAACATATAAGCTAATACATTTTTATATTATACAGTTCAAGTTGGACATGTTCAAAAAAATTGAGCTTGAAATCCAAGTCATACATGATTGGATCTAATTACAAAAGCTCAATAAACCAAATCAAACCAAACCATAGAATTTAGAGTTTGATAAAATCCACTTACACCTTGACTGCAAATAATAATGTAGCAAGTATTTCATTGAATTTGTAATAATTAGGGTTCCAAGCCTTTTCTGTATCTAGTTTAAAAAAAGAAATTACTGCCCCTACAACAAAACTGCTTTGATATTCACTAGAAAATGATTCCAACACAATATTCAAATGTAGGTACAATTAACATCACTTCAGCTACAACTACCTATAAACATATGCTTGCAATGACAGCAAAATTTACCTCAGCAAAATTTACTACTAAATCTGAGTAGCAATCAAGTTGTGTGCTCTTCAATTAAGTTAACCGATGAGCATTATAAATGATGGGAATTTGCCAATTGAAGATGTGCTAAGAACTTGGATCGCCTGACAAAACCATCTTCAATGTCTCATAAGTCATAAAGACAATGCCCACACCAGGAACAACCTTGTAGTACTCGGGTAAAATGCCTCTATATAAACCTCGTAACCCTTCATTCCGAACGATGTGCCCGAATGTCTTAAACAAGCCTGTGTTATAAACACGGGCTCGACCGCCAACACCCTCTAACTGCATCCTGCGCCTTACAAGATCCAAAGGAAATGTTGCTGCATGTCAGAAAATAACATTAAACACAGACGGTTAGGTAATGTACAAAAATAATCATGCCATATCGAATCTCATCGAATCTAACTGATTTCTGTAAACGACTTCTTCCTTGGCAAAACCAGTCATAGCAAAACATGACAAATGAGATTCTTTTGGTGAAAATAAGTTAACACTAGCTAACTTCAACTCATGCCATTTTTGGGAATTAATATAGTATGTGAGAAAAGTCAGCTTACATCATGAGGTACATCACATAATGTCACTAAGAATAGAATTTCCATTAGCAAGTCTCCTCAGCAGGAAAAAATGTTACGGCCACACTAAAGAGGGTAATTGAACAACCATGTCAGAGTTGCAACCCCTCTCAGTCAATGAACTTAGCGAGTGTGTGACATACTAAGCTTAATTACCCCCTGCAGTGTAGTTTATTCCACCTAAAGGGAACCTCCCACGACTCAATGGAATCTATAACTAGCCATGTTTATGTTAGACAATTTAAGAAGTAAGATTATATTACGAGCCAGATAATGTTACTATGATCATTAATCATATAAGAACATCATGTTGCCATTTTAACATTATTTCATCATTTTCATTGTACTAGTCTTTTGCTAAGTTTCTGGATATGTCTTGCTTTGATTTGTGTTATGCATATGAACTGTGTTATAAATTTCAGAGTATATATATTAGTTTGCTAGCTAAAATGATAGTTGAAATGGACAAACTGTGCTTTACAAAATATGATTTGAAGTACTGCGGGATTTTAATAAAAAAACAAGGAAATCGTGGAACTGAAATGTTCATGGTTGGTTCGGTTCCCACACAGAATTTCAATATTAACAGAACCAAACTGAACAATGTCCTTCTATTCAATTCGGTTCACAAATTGCACTAAAAAACGAACCATTGCACCCCTAACTGAAAACATGAAACACTCATACTCGATCCTTTGGTGGAAAGATGAGACACTGAAGCTAGAAATCAAATTAACAATCAGATAAATGACTACGAATTTCCCTGCATCAGACACTTTTTTGTATTTTATGATGTACACCAAACGTAATTAAATGAACATCAAACACGAATACATGTCATATCATAGCTGAAATTGTGTGCAGATTATTTTATGTAGAAAGTTAAGAAATCCATAGTCAGAGAACAGAGTCAGAGACACACCTGTTGAAGAAGCAATTCCTGAAAGACTGCCACAAACAAGGCTGACCATGATAGTTGACTCATTTGGCCTAATTTTAAGGGAAATAGAAAATAGAAAATTAATATGTATAAAACCATGTGCACTTAGCATAAAGTGACTTTCAAAAAAAGAATAAACTTCCTCAATTCCATGCAAGAATAGATATTCACCTCCGGGACTGCCAAAAAGATCGTAATGCCTCATACACAGAAAAACTTATAGCAATGCTAGGCCCAACACCCTGAGCACCACAAAAAAAACAATTAGTCAAGTCATTGATAAAAACTAACAAGGTAACAGAAAGAACCAAAATAAGTGAAACTGCAACATGAGCATACCAACAATGTGGCTCCAAGCCCCTTATACAAACCGAAGAAACCTTCTTCTCTACAAATGGTATTGAAAGCATGTGAGATTCCCCTGTAGTACATGGTACTTCTCTGCAATGGAACATAGGGTTCTTAACACTTGAGGTGAAAGAGCAAGCAGGAAATCATCATGAATGAATATAGTTCAAGTAAACAATAAGCACCACTAAAAATATGGCTCTCATTCATGCAAACAACTAAATACCTGAAAAGTCTTATACCAAAAAAAAAATCTTGAAAAGTGTCTCCAACAATTTCAAATCACAGAAATTGCTACTTACCTGTGCTGCAAGTCGTGTCCTCACAAGATCCAACGGATAGGTGGCAGAGGCAGCTGTTATACCTGCCAAACCACCACCAACAAAGTGCACAGAGAGGTTAGCACTTGCATTTCCTCTAAAGCTATCCCCCATCATAGAATGTAATAGCTGGAACATAACAAAGAGAAGATGAAATTAGTTCAAGCAATAAGAATATATGCAACAACTTCTTAACCACTTACATTATGGAAAGGACAACAGAAATTACATTCTTGTAACGTTCATAGGCATAGAAGCTGACTGCAGAATATGGGAGACGATGAACAATGGTCACCAAATTGCCCTTCCAAAATGCTCTGAATCCTTCTTCGTTCACAATACGTGAAGCCTCACGTAATATGCTAGGCTTGGTCAATGCTGACACATCCGAATGCATACCTTGCACCTGTTAAACTCAAGACGTGTAGAATGGTCAGGTATACACCAATTAAACCTAAAATAACTGCAATTGAATCAATAAGAGGAGTGATCAATCTAATAGTCAAATGTCACTTTACTGAAATCAATCAAATTACATTTTGCGATCATACGTCATTAATGAAAATTACAGAAGCTAGAGTTATACAATCGTGATTACCAATGGCACCATAATCATCTATACCTAGAAGACGGCAACCTTCCAAAATTTGGGCTTCTATCATATATATTTTAAGCGTTATCTTAACAAGTGCCCTTAGGGCACTGGTTAAGAAATCCAAACATAGGAAACTTTAATTGGAAAGCGCAATGTTTAAATTTTTCAAAATATTGGTATCACTTTTAAGTTTTTAACACATGCATTTGTTGTCTCAAAAAATGTATTCAACCCCCAAGAAAGGAAGATTTTCATTACACTGAATCAACAAACTAAATCTGAATATATAAAAAATCACTAACAACAACACACTCTTTTATTAGGCCATATTTCATACTCTGTCCAATTTGTAGAGCATACTTTAAAGAGAGAGTGAGGACTAATCAGATAAATGAAATTGTGTTAAAAATAACATATTAAAGAAAAAGGTTGTGTTCTAAAATTTAATAAGTAAATAATCACTTTTGTCACTTTAATCTCTTACAGATGAAAATTAACTTTTTAGTCTACAACATTGTTTGATGTAGGACAGTTAAGTCCTTTCAAAGGGGCTTAGCTTAACTAACTGATTTCAAACAATACCAGGGACTTAAATAATGCATCAAATACTATCAAAAACTAAAATATATATAATTTCCATTCATCATACACTAAAGTGAAAGGTGACTACAACACTACAACGACAACAATCAAGTCTTTATCTCACTAGCCGAAGTTGGCTACATGGATCGAACGCCACCATAATGCTCTATCATAAATCATGTTAGTCAATGAACTCTAGGTCTTCCTTTATCATTTTGATCAATAAGGACCTATCTACTAGACATTTAATAGCAACAATAACAAAGTCTTCTCCCACTCAATATATATCATAAATCATATCTACATCCAAATCATCCACAATTGAACCCTAATTTCAAAATCAACATTATCCAATTCCGATGAATCAAAATCAAAAAAAGGAAACCTGGAAAAGGATAGTGAGACGCGCAAGCGGTGCAGTACAAGTTTTGCTAAAAGCACCGGCGATGCCACCAGCTAGAAGCTGATGAACGGTTCCTAACTGATGATTATTGTGGTGCAGAAATTTGGCGGAGGGTCCATCGGCGACGGTGGTTTGAGCGGTGGTGAGGGTTCCTTCTACGACACGAGCATCCATGATAAAGAGAAAACCCTAAAATATGATGAATGAATTTGGTGTGTATTAATTATTACATTGAAGAGAATAATAATCGTGTGTTGTTGTTGGTGTTGTGCTTAGAACACAAAGTAGGGTTTTGGAATGTTCACTTATATATGTGCTGCTTCTTCCACCATAACTATGAACCTATGTACTATTTATTATATTGAAGTATTTTTTGTGAAATTAAATTGATCATCTTTCTATTTTTTATCCCTATACAAATCTCTGATTTTTGTAGATATATTATACTGATCACCTTGTATGTGAAAAAACTGTGATTTTTTACACAAAAAATGATGATAAATGTAATGAAATTAAACAATATATGATATATTGTAAAGACAAGTTAAAATAATATACGAATCAATACATTTTCATTATTTTTTTGTTTGTTATAATATAATATAAGAGTTATTTAAATAATATCTCCCTATAATTATTGATGCATTTTGTAATGAACCAAAAATAATGAAAATATATTGACTCGTATATTATTTTGACTTGTCTTTATAATATATCATATTTTGTTTAATTTCATTACACTTTTCATCCATTTTTATGTAAAAAATCACATTTATTTTACATGCATGAATAGTCAGTGTAATGTATGCACAAAAATCAGGGTTTTTTTTGTAGGGATAAAAAATGGATGATGATCTGTGTAATTTAACTAAAACTCAGGAGTTGTCAGTGTAATTAACTCTTTATTATATACATCCGACTTAAAAAAACTTTTGACTAAAATATGAAGAATGTTTTTTTAATAATACTATTGAAGTAGTTTTTATATACACATAATTTTTTCTTCTCATTTTTTTTTGGTTTTATTCCTTATGTAATTTTTGAATGTTTTGCATTTAATCCATCTCATGTGAGAGTGGAAATAGATCACACCATTAATGAATGGTATTTTTTGGATTTCTAATTGCATCACAGAAATCGAACTTTTGATTTTTTGTCATCTTAATGATATAGTAAGACCTTACACACTATATGAACGCATTATTAATAATCAATGGTCTATTATATAACCTATAACAAGTGACCATATTATTTTTCTTAAGTAAGTGAGTCTACGTTATTTTAAAAGTATATTTAAAAAATATTTTGCATTTAATCCATGTGGGAGAAGATTGGAAATATGACAAACAATTAAGGACATATTTTCATGACCTATAACAAATTAAGTTAGAGTTTTTTATAAATATCTTGTTATAAATATGTGAGTATGAGGTATTTTAAAAAGTATATTTAATCTCATAACTTATATTATTAATTCTAATATGTCAACCTATTTAATTATATTATATATTAATATTTATATTATAATACTTTAATATAATTTAAATATTATATACCAAAAAATTCAATATAAAAAGTGTAATTTAATTATTAGAGTTAAATAGATCTATTTTATAATATGTTCATTATCACGGTATTTATAGGCGCTTTGGATCAATTTTTAGGTAAAAATCATTCGATCCAAATATATATTTAACTTATAGTTTGAACTCCTCTGGTTTGTTTACGTTAAAATATATGGTTTAACCCGATCTAAATATTATATGTGGTTTGGACTGGTTTTTAAAAGATTGAAACTTTATACATACATTTCAAAAATCATAAACATGAATAAAATATTAAATCTAATACATTTTAAAGTGACAAGATTACATATATTTATTTTAATATTGTCACTATATTGTTTAGATACATTATAAAGACAACGTAACAAGTCAATAACTTTGTTCCAACCACCATATTAATTTAAACAAACAATTAACTATTGCATAAATCTAAAAATTATTTTATCAAAGACCACAACATAATTGTGGTCACGGCAACGGGCATAAACATTATATTCATAAAAAAGAGAATAGATTTTTTATTCAAAAAATGAAACAATTCGATATACTCATAGTTGATATTAATTTTTTCATTCATTGTGATTGTATTCTATATTATAAGAAATCAAATCTAACAACTTAATTATATTTAAATGCACAATTTTGTTTGTGCATATTCCTAATAAGCTAAATTAATGCAGTTTAGTTTGGATTGGTCTAGTTCTTAGACTTATCTAAAAACCAATTTTTTTTTAAAAAAAAAGCAATCTAACACAATTCAATTACATTGTGTTTTTGCAGTTTCAGATTATTTTGGACTAATTTTTAATTTTATTTTAGACCGATTTAGATTTGAACAACCCTAATCCATTAGTCTATTTAAAACATGTAGATTGTAGCATAATATGCTTACATTTAATCTCATAAACAAGTCTAATTCAAATAGTCAAACTAACCACATTATAGGTTGGTTTTCGTCAAGTTAAAGTCTTACATTTTTCCAACTTTACTTTCAAATTTTAGATGAAAATTCTGACATAGAATCACATATTTTTTGTGGAGTGATATTATAAGAGTTTTTTACAATTTTATTATATCATCTATCATATAGATTTAATCATTATTGATTTTTAAATATAACTAATATAAATGAATGGTGAATGATATATTGATTATGTATAAATCTTTACACTCACAATACATAGATATTATATTATACTCATATTTTATTATATTGATCTTTATCTGAAGTTCTTTTCATTAAATCCGCACAAAATAGCGGATATCTCACACTTAATTTGAACTAAGTGATAATTAAACAAAGTTAAATTAATATCACAATTTAGATATGGATTTGCATGTAAAATAAAGAGTAATTATGATGTTTTTTGGGTACATTAGATGGACCGATAAAGCTTCACTTTTTATGATAAATATGGTGTTTTTTAGGGAAGGTAATGATATAGATTTTTAATTGGCTTTGAGGGATTGTTTAGGTGGGATAACCTAGTAAAGATCCAAAAGTACTTTTGATAATTGGTATTAATTTAGTTGGGGACATATACTCGATAAATTTCGAGTAGATTGAGGTTGATTTTTAAGTTACTATGATGAACAAGTATCGCATATAACATAAATCATATTTTACTATGATTATTTATCCCTATATCTTAAAGTACAAACATCATACTCATTTATTTGTTATTGATTGAGTGTATATAATTGTAATTTATTGTGTGGAATGTTATAATTTAGTAAATCCACACATAGGTCATCATATTGGGTATCCGAGAATTTTCGGGATGTGTGGTTACTTCTTTCAACAAATATTACTTACTTGAATTAAATTATCTTGATATTTTGGTTGTCCTAGGGATCTTGCATAGCTTTAGAGTACTAGACTAATTCTTTGTTGGTAAAGTGATACAAATCTTAGGATAAAAGATGTTAAATTGGTATTCAAATTATCAAGAAGTAAAGTGGCTGGCCTATACCTTATTGTTCATGGAAAAAATTTATATTCACACATTAGCTTCTTCCACTCAATTTAGTATTTTGTTTTTCTTTTATTTTGAAACATTCTCTCACACCAATGTGTGAGAAACTAATTTTATTAATGATTAAACCCATAACCATATTCAAGCACATTTTACTTTGATTGACCAATCATTTAACTTTCATTTGATCATTTGAAAAATGGTAACACATGATTTCATTCTTATAGTTACATCTTTAAACTTTGAGTATGAATTCAATTTAGTCCTTCAAATTTTTTGCCCGAAACAATTGAGTCCTAAAAAAATAAAGTCTTGAAGTAATGCATAAAATTTGTGACAAAAGACTCAATAAATATTCATGCAAAATTTTGGTCCTAATAAATAGTGTCACATATATAATAGTCCATAATACTTTTTATTTATGAAACAAAGTAGTCGTTAAAATTTTAATTCCATTCAATTTTATATGGATTAAAAAGTTCCAGAGATTATTATTTTACCAAAAATATCTTTAAGGATTATTTGGCGACTTTCTATTTTTTTGGACCAAATTATTCTCTCAAACAAACTTTCAAAGGTTTATTTTATTATTCTTTGGAATCTATTTGAATTGAAGAAATGGGTTAATTTGGGCTTTTATTTTTAAATATGTATGTTTAATAAGTATAGTATATTTTGTTTAATATTATTTTCATCCTAACCTTTTTTTACAAAAATATTTAATTAAAAAAACTCCTGCTATCATAGAAATAATAAACACCTATTGAAAATGTTAAACCATAAACAAAAGAAGGGTTAGACATCAGCAAAATTAGTACTATAGTGGTGGAAAAGGAATTTATATTTTTTACATATCAACCCTTCAATTTTATTAATTATAATAGGTTAAGTAAAATCTGAGTTAACTTTTCACCTATAGTGAAAACGTTTATTAGCTTTTCATAAAGCCTAAAAGAGCAAGAGATAAAAATCATGTTAATTTTTATTGATCCTTCCGGACAATATAAAGAAAATATGTCTAGTAGAATCAATGAAAACAAACTCTCATAATATTATTTTATGAGTTTATTTATGATGCAATATTACTCCAAAAAATATTTAATTTGGTGTGCATAAAAAATGTTCTAAGTTGATAGTAGACAACTAATCCTTCAAAAAATGTTCTAATTTGGTGAGTTAATTAGTTGATATTACACTAATTACTTTGAACCTTGTTAATGGTTAGTTAAAGTTCTAGTATTATATTATTCCATTCTTGACTTTTAGGATAATGGTCCTATGTACTAAAAATATTTATGGATTCAAAAAACATTTCACTATTAAAATCATAATTTTAAGATTTTCAAGATATTATTAAATACATAATGTAGTTATTGGTTATAATATGATAGTATATATCAATTATATTAATCCATATTTTATTCATTTGGTTGATTTTAGGGTTCTCTGATCTTTTTAAAACTATATGTTAACTATATTATTCAGATGACATATTAAATATATGAGGAAAACAAACTCTTAAATGCATGCTTATGTTGTTTTCAAATGTGATTATAAATATATCATAACTAATCTTGTTGACCTCACTTTTAAAACACTTATTACTATATTTTTCTCTTTGTCTAATTCTTACTTTACCATCGTCTTAATAGAGAGAAAAATGGATTTTAATCTTCAAAACTCGGATAAATCTGAACACACGAGATGGGTTTCTAATGATCAAGGTGGTGTTGGACAAGTTAGGTCATTTACTTGTGCTTTTTGTAAGAGAGGATTCTCAAATGCACAAGCACTTGGTGGTCACATGAATATTCATAGAAGAGATAGAGCCAAACTTAGACAATCTTGTGAAGAAAACATTATTTCTTTAGATATGAAGAAAACCAATGATCATGATGAAGTTCTTCATCAACTTATTAAGGATCATGATGATCATGGTGCACTTCAAAGGGGCAAGGAAATTGAGGTTCCTCTATTTTTTGGGAGACAAAGTTCTAGCAATGAAATAAGGGCAAATAGTGTTGTAATGGAGATAATTGAAGAGAAGAAAAGTGATTTAGATCTTGAACTACGTTTAGGTCCTCAACCACAAGTGACGCCAACTTTCAGCACAAGAGAATTCTTTTAAGTCTTTTTATTGGGAATTCGGCAAGAGGTTCTTGTTTTTTCCATACCTACCTCTTCTATATCACATTCTCCTATATATATTAAGGTAATTAAAATGTATTATTTCAATAAAGTAGGACATGATCCTATAAACATATGTGTTGATATTGTTTGTATATGTTTTATATGTTGTTGATGGTTTGTGATTCTTTGTATATATATTTTTATGTTATAGGTGATAAATATATATATGAATTATGAGGAGAATATTGATACTCTTATATGTCTATTTACATTATTCATTATCCAATTATAATTTAGTAAAACAAAAAACAAAAAAGTAGTATGACAAGTTAGTTAGAGGCATGAATATGTAATTTAGAGTGCAAATAATTCCACCTTAAAATATGTAAAATCAATTATTACTTTGTGATCATTTAACTATCTTTGGTTTTTTTATATTATTGAAGAAGTTATTTTGTTAATCATATATCTTTTTATAAATCCTTTTATATCATAAGAAAAGTAATATTTGTCATAAGTGACACTTTATTTATTAACGATTAGTTTACAAGTGACGACATATGTTACTTTCTTGTGTATAAGAAGATTTGTTGAAAAATTTAGTAGGAAAATCTACTCTAATTATACTACTTTTTTTGTAATCTCTTTGTATATCTAGTACATCTTTAATAAATATATTTTTGCTGATAAAAAAATATCTACTATCTATATATGAATGTAAAGGGCTTTAGATTTTACAAAAATAGATATCCTACATTGCTGACATTTGGATTACAAAGGTTTATTTTTGTAATGATATATACTCATTCATTTAAAAAAAATATTTTCATAGATATGGTAATTACTGATATGTATATTACTATTCACTATTGCATTCAATTCATTATTGTATTCAATACTGATTTGGACAATTTTGTCATTGTATATAAAAAAAATATTACTTTTACTATCTCTATATAAGAATGCAAAGAGCTGTGGATTTTACAAAAATAGACATCCTACATTGCTGACATTTGGATTACAAAGGGTTATTTTTGTAATAATATATACTCATTCATTTAAAAAATAAAATATTTTCCTAGATATATTAATTACTAATATGTATATAACTATTCACTATTGCATTCAATACTGATATAGTAATTACTGATATGTATATAACTATTCATTATTGCATTCAATACTGATTTGGACAATTTTGTCATTGTATATCGAAAAATATTGTATTCTACAATCTTCTACATAGGAATGCAAAGGGTTGTGGATTTTACAAAAATAGACATCCTACATTGATGACATTTAGATTACAAATGGTTATTTTTGTAATAATATATACTCATTCATTTTAAAAAAATAAAATATTTGCGTAGATACGGTAATTACTGGTATGTATATAACTATTCACTATTGCATTCAATACTGATATGGTAATTACTTATATGTATATAACTATTCACTATTGCATTCAATACTGATTTGGACAATTATGTCATTGTATATAAAAAATATATTATTTTTAATGATTTTTTGTGGTGCCAATATTACATGGTACATTTTTTTCAAAATAGGTTGTGCAATTACCATTGTAGGCATTTAATATATAAAGCAATTTATTTGAATTCAGGATTATAAACGTACTTACATATTATATTTATTTAATGATTATGCACTGTCATTATTACATGACACATTTTTTCAAAATAGAGTGTGCAATTACAATTGTAGGTGTTTAATATATAAAGCAATTTATTTGAATTCAATGTTATAATCGTACATATTATATCTATTTAGTATTTCTGCAACACCATTACAATGGCACGATTTTGTTTAGGTCAATACTAAGCTGAAATTTTCTTTAAAATACAACATTTACTACATTCTCTTGGTTTTGAGGTCATATATTTCTTATTTTTGTTAAAAATGATGACTTTACTATTGTATTTTAGACTTTCAACTTCGACTAGAAAATTCATTAAAGACCTCAAGTGTATTCGTTCTATGATTTTCACATGTAGTAAATGGAAAAGTTTATTGTGACCCTTTATTTCTCCGAGCTATAGATTAGTTTTTTACTTTTTTTTGCTTTACTTCTCATTGATTCATTTGTTTTGAGAGCTATCGTACTTCGTTAGTTAACCTTATGATAGTTTTTCCTTTGCTTTATTTCATATTGATTTAATTATTTTGAGCTATTGTACTTTGTTGGTTAACCTTATGATATACTCAGTTAACTCATGATTAATGTGTTGTATTATAACATCAAACATTCGTCATTATAACATTAGAAGTGTAACAATATAATAATATAATTTAATATTAGAATTGTAAAAACAGAATAACCTTAGAATTGTAACCAACAAAATTTATAAATAGGTTTAAAAGTGGTCCGCTATATTTTTTAGCTAAGAAACGATTTGATATTTTACAATTAAAAATAGAATAGTAATATTAGGAAAATGGTTAATTTATCCAGTGTTATTAATACGATATCAGTCATCAAACCGGTAGGAGTACTGGTACAATAGTATAGTGGTTTAACTAGTGGTTCACTAATTAAACCGCATACCGGTAAAGTTAGATATACATATATAATATATTAACATCAATATTGAAAAATCAATAAAAAACAATAATTATTTTTATTTTCATTAAAAAATTATTTTTAAATAAAAATCGATCGGTATGACCGGTACGGTTCAATTGAAAACCGGCCGGTATAACCGGTATTGGGACCGATTCATCAGTTTAGCGGTTCAACGGCCGACACAAAACGGTTTTAATAACTATCTTAATTCAAATATTAATACAATTTCAATCATTGTTATTTACGATTCATTAATTTTAGGCAATAGTCATTAAACTAAATTAAAACAACGAAAATATTATTTCAAATATATTCATTATAAAAGTTACAATTTATATTAGAAAAAAATAATGTAAACAATAATAATAATTTCCATATGTAAACATTGATTTATTAGCGTTATTGATATTAAAATTAATTTTTAATATTCATATTTATGATTGTATGAATTCATAATATTAAAAATATTAAATCCATAATATAAAACATAATGTGTCTCAATCTAAAGTAAAGATAGTAATTTTATTATTGTTATTGAAGTTACTGAATAATGAAATTGTGATAAAGAATAAAATTGTATCCACGAAAGATAATATTATTCCAAATTATAGAATTGAAACTTCATTTTTTAAAGACAATTTTTTTTTTGTAATAAAACCTCTAAAATAATCACAATGTATCATTAACCCTTATAAAGAAAAAACAATATTTTTGGCTTAAAAAAAGTCATGTATTTGATTTGATTTAATTGTAATAATCAAATTGGTTCTTCTACATTTATTCTATTGAAATCAAACAATATACAAAATTGAATGCATTATAACACATATGTATTTTATATTTGGTTTGAATTATTTCTGATACCTTAATTTAGGCAATGCTCATTGTATATATATTTTTTAGAGTTTAGATTTGATTCTAATATTACAATGTTACTATTATAGTATTAAAATAGTAAAAATAAGAAACGTATCAAAAAAAGAATATTAATAATTGATCGATGAATTCAGAATTTTATTTGTTTGTAATTAATTTAAAGTCAAATAATAATATGTACTTTGAAAATAGTATTATTTTCGAATAATATAATAATGTGTTATAAATTTATTGATGTTTTTTTAATTATTAGGATAATGACGTGTTTCTCATTTTTTATAAACTTCAATGTTCTTCATTTTCTTCAAATAGAGCAATACAAAGTATAACAATGTATTTTTCTTTCTCTGTCCTACGAGAAAATATGTACAAGTTTTTATATGATATATAGTAAAATGTCACAGGTATATTTTAATACAATTTAAACCAAACTTATTTTCTATTCCTTAATTTTAGCCACGGTCATTATGGATATAATTTTATAACTATTTGTTGTTTAATTATAAAATAACTAATAAAATATATATGTATAACTCATAAAAAAATATGTATTATAAATAATAGAAATAAATTTCCAATAACGTAGATGAATAAACTAAATTAAAACAACGAAAATATTAAGTCAAATATGTTTATTGTAAAAGTTATAGTTTATATTAGAAAATAATAATGTAAACAGTAATAATAACCTCTATATATAAACATTGACTTATTTTAACGTTAAAATTAATTTAAACGTCATTTTTTGGGGTAATGAAACCTATAAAAAATCACATTTTATCATTGATCCATATATAGAAAAAGTAATATTTTTTTGGCTTACAAAATCTTATAATTGATTTTATTTAATTGTGATAATGAAATTGATTCTTATACATTTATTCTATTAAAATCAATCAAAACATATACAAAGTTGTATACATTATAACACATATTTGATTTATATTTGGTTTGAGTTCTTTCAGATTCCTTAATTTAGGCAATACTCATTTTGGATATATGTTTTTTGTAACATCCTAAATTTAAGTCTTTAAAATTATAGTATCAGTCCTGGGATCCTCGCTTGAGTGAGAGATTCTCGCCTGTGCGAGAAAGACTCACCTGGGAGGGTGAAATCCTGGGCTATACTGGAGGATTCTCGCCTGAGCGAGAGTTGTCTCGCCTGGGCGAGAAATGACATTTTGGGACTGTGAGATTCTTGCTTGAGTGAGAGGGTCAGATCTGAGTTTTTAAAATAGGCGGGATTTTCTCGCTTAAGCGAGAACCCGACGCTGTTACATTACATAGGGGACCCCAAACACATTTATGAGGGTTAACCTAGAGAGAAGTGAGAGAAGTGAGCATTTTCAAGAGCAAGAAGGCTTGTGAGTCATTTAGAAGCTTGAGAAGAGGTAGATCTCTTGATTCTAACTCTCTTTTTCCCTTTGAAACTTGTTTTGGGTATGTTGGATCTCTTCTCAAAACGAGAGAAACCATGGAAACTCACCATTTTGAGTTATGGTTTGTTTTATGTTATTTTATCTTGTAAACTCTTGGTATAGAGTTAGTATTTCAAGAAAGGAGGAGGTTGTGGGTTGATTCATGAAAACCCCAAAACCCTAAAGTGAAAATGGGGTTAAGATGGAAAATGGGTAAAATGTTAGAAGTAGAAGATGAGTTTACTTTCTAATGTTGAAAATATGAGATGAATATGTATGTTTTGGATGTTGTAAACTTATGATGAAAGTAGTTTAGCAACATTGAAAATATGATGAATATCTTGTATAGTTGAATGATGCAATATAAGTTGTTTATATGATATTTGAGATAAATGACTAACATTGTGTTGTATGGTGGGAATGAGGAAAGATCCTAGAATTGGCGGCGGTGTCGGTGGAACTAGTGCAGTTACCAAGAACCCAACCCAACACTCACCAAGGTAAGGATAAGTCTTTAATTTGCGCATTTGAAATGGAAAATGTGTGTATTTTCTGGTTGTGCAAGGATTAATTGGTGAATCACGTATTTATTATAAACATATATGGGTATGTTTGTAATAAGGATTGCGTGGATTCATTGGGTATGATTGATAGTGAAATCAATGAAAAGGAAATGTATTTTTAGCCGACCATCAATGGTTAGCGACTTCGGCTCGAGTTTATGTAGCAACACTTCGGCCCGAGTTTATGTGGCAAAACTTCGGCTCGAGTTTATGTAGCAACACTTCGGCCCGAGTTTATGTGGCAACACTTCGGCCCGAGTTTATGTGGCAACACTTCGGCCCGAGTTTATGTGGCATGTTTTCTTTATAAAAGAGATGGGAAATTGCTTTTAGCTAACCCTAAGGGGTGTAGCGACTTCAGCTCGAGTTATGTAGCAACACTTCGACCCGAGTTTATGTGGCAACACTTCGGCCCGAGTTTATGTGGCATGTTTTCTTTATAAAAGAGATGAGAAATTGCTTTTAGCTAACCCTAAAGGGTGTAGCGACTTCGGCTCGAGTTATGTAGCAACAATTTGGCCCGAGTTTATGTGGCAACACTTCGGCCCGAGTTTATGTGGCATGTTTTCTTTATAAAAGAGATGAGAAATTGCTTTTAGCTAACCCTAAGGGGTGTAACGACTTTGGCTCAAGTAATGTAGCACGGAAAATGAGTTTCAGAGTGATTTACTAACCTTTTCTAATGTGGATTATCTTATAATGACGTTTATTGAATTAATGACTTACTCTTTTATGTGTTTGTGCTTTTGTCATTGATAATCCCATTGCAAATAAATAGGTGACATGAGGTGGTCTCATTTTTGGAAGCTTTAGGAGTTTTTATGTTTTGGTTTCACTTATTTGCACTATTTTGTACATGAGTGCTTATTGGATTAGTTGAAATATTTTGTACCTATGGATATATAACTTACATGATTTATTGTAACTCTGGATATTCGTAGCTACGGGTATTTTGGAAACTCATAGCTAGTTGTATGCGGTCGTTGCATGACATATTGAAATGAATTATGATTTTTTGTCAATTAAGTATGTATGTCATTTTGAAATATGAAATGAATAGGAAAGGGGAAAGTGAGAGTTAAATATGGTGGTTGGGAATTGTCGGTAAAATTTATGAGGAAATGAATGCATGATGAATAAGATAAGAAGAAAATTTTCAATGGTAGAATTTCAGTCCTTACATTTTTTTATAGTTTATATTTGATTGTTACTATTCCAGTATTAAAATAGTAACAATAGAAAACATATCATAAAAAGAATATTAATAATTTATTAATGAATTCAAAATTTTATCTGTTTATAGTTATTTTAAAGACAAATAATAATATGTAGTTTGAAAATAATATTACTTTAAAATCATATACTAATGTCTTATATGATTTTTTAATTATTAGAATAATGACGTGTTTCTCAATATTTTATAAAATTTGATGTTCTTCATCTTCAAATAGAGAAATACAATGTATAACAAGGTCTTTTTCTATCTCTATCATAGGAAAATATGTACATGTATTTTTTTTATATGATATATAGTCAAATGCATATTTATATGTCGTTATAAAAATAATATAAATATCACAACTCTAAATGGTCTACATAAAATGTTTCTTCAAAATTATAGGGAAAAAACTTCAATTTATGAGTAACTTTCAGTTAATGAGATTATTGCGTAAAATATAATCAAATAAAATAATATTTACTTATATTGTATGTGAATGTTAAAAATACATTCAAATATTTATACACAATGAGCTTCAATCTAAAATAAAACATAATCATTTTAGAGATATGTGGGGGGAAAATCCTTATAACTTCATATGTTATTTATAAACATAATCCCAAATTGTTATTAAATGTAAATACTACCATTATTTTTTTTTATGTTTTCTCTTCTTATATCTATGTACTTCCCTACCTAATCACACATATATATACATATTCTGAAAAACTAGATTTGCATCGTCTATTAATTGCAAATGATCAATTAATAATAAATTAAACAATACATGGAAAAATAGTAAATTGATAGGTTGATGTTATTTTGTTTTCCTATTTATTTATATTGATATTTAGTTTAACATCCATGTGAGATTCAAATGATTAATGAGTGAGGTATTATCGATAACGTTGAGTTGTAGCTTTAAATAGGAGATGTTGGACTTAATAGTTTTTTTGTATCATAAAATAATTTAATGTTTATTAATTGTTTTAGACATAATGGTGAAAATAATATATAAAGAATTAAAAAATAATTAATAAAGTATATGAATGTATACTTTATTTTAACAACTACTATTTAAAATACTTATGTAACCATATATTGTACGTAGTAAAAGAATAGTTGTGTGATAAGGGCTAGAGAAACCCTTTATCATTCGAAAGGTTAAACCTTAAACATGATAAATACTTAGTTTAATATTTTATTCCTTTACTCTTCATTTTGATTATTTTTTGAATAGGAGTGATACCTTAGAGCTTATTTTAAACTTTAGTATTAACAAGGATTAAAATTTCAAGTGTCAAATCCTCTATTTTTTGTTTATAGTTTTGATTTTTTTTAGAAATACACTTCAATCCTTATTGTTGTGTTTCCTCATGTTCTTTTTTCACTTAGGTTAAGTATTATATTTTGGGTGGAGAGGTTCATTTATCATACATGTAAGGATTTGTCATCTAAATATACTTTGAAATATATATTTTACATCCAATGATATAGTCGTTGAAACTATGCTCACCATTTTATTAAAAAGAGTCACCCTTTTTCTTAAATGGATCTCATCATGTTATACAAGTAATATATCAAATCAAATATATTTCATATAAAATTGATGCATGTAATATATTAAAGTAAATATTTAATCTATTGGTTTACAAACTAACTAAATGCATTTTAATATCCAATGAAAACTATCGGAATAATAGTTTTTTAAGGTTCTCACATTTAATATCTCTATATGTATCTATATCTTTATTTTTATTTATATCTCTATCTAGATTTGTATCTATATTCCTTTTTTTATATATGTATCTATAGCAATATTTATATTTGTATTTCTATCTATATCTATATTTATATCTATATATCTATATGTATAGATATAATAAAAAGTCAAGATCAATGTCACCATCTTGATATAATGAATAATAAAATGAATTATAAAAAATCAATTAACTATAATAATTAAAATAAAGGTTTATGTTACTTTTATCAAATATTTGTGCTTTTAGTGAGTGCAAAATATTCTTGAATTAACACTTCATCACCATACATTTTAGGACTATATAGTTGACCCTCCTTTTTTCATAATGAATACTAGTATTATAACAACTCTATATTGTGGCAATTCTTCTTGTAGAAATTGATATCAAGAACAAAAAATATTAAAAAAATATTTAAGGGTTTTTTTTACTATGAAATTCAATATATTGTTCATTATAAAGTCATTTTATTTTCTCATCCATTACTTCAATTATTATCTAAATTGTCTATTCATTTTATTATAATAATAAATGTTGTGAATATCTAATTTTATTATACCCTGATCCTCAAATATTTTTAATAAAAAATAAAAAAACAATAAAAGCTACAAAATATATTAAAAAAACTTGCCTTTGATCCATGAATATTTGGATTACAACATGAAAATAAGTTCAACAAGTTAGACCAAATCAAATAAGTTTGATTGAATGACATAATTGCAATAAAAAATCAATCAAATTAAATTAAGGATGACAAATAAACAATAAATTGTTGTCTTTTTTACCATTTTAGTTTTTAAATAAAAATAATAAAAAATTTAAACCAATTTTTATGAGTCATCATTTACTCAATAAATGAAGGACATCCATCATTTTAAAAAGGTAGAGTCAAAATTCAAAATTAGAATAAAATATTCATTTTGGTCCCTTAGGTTTTTGGATCATACCAACTACCAAGTTAGTTCATAATAACGGTAAACACAAAAAATTAGTATATATATATATTGATCCAACTCATGAACTTAACGAGTCAAATTGTATTCAACTCAAGTTCGGTTTGTTTATTTAACGAGCTCAATTTCTAGCTCAAGTTCGGCTCATTTGGTTCATGAACCAAATTTATCAAGATAAATAATTAGTCGAGTTTCGGACAAATATCGAGTTAATTTGGTTCATTACCCGCCCTACCTATGCCATTTTTATTCCGGATTTTTTAAGCCTAACAAGTAACATGTATCTCCTTCCTTTTACTTATTTAGTTTTTGTAGTAGTAATTGTAGCATTAGTAATTACAATAATAACAATAACAACAGATATAATTGTAAACAATGATTAACGAGAAAGTAAATATTTTAAATATTTAATAGTTTTTTCTGAAGAAAAATAAAAAATAACACAATATTTTTTAGGAAAAATAATTTCTTTAACATTGGACAACTATTTCTTTTAATATAAAATATAAGGATGTAGAGTGATCAAAAACACAAATACTATATTTTTTATACTTCTAAAACATCGTCTACTATCAATTAATACATTTTTGTTTTAACAAATTATATAAATTAAAGTTATTATTATCTTCTTATTAATTTTTTAGGAATTAATGTTAGTATAATATATATATATATATATAGTTTTACTGTTATGTGATTTAATCAGTGAACCACTAGTTGAACCATTATATTAGTATATTGGTTTGTTTGATGACTACGTTATTAATAACATTGGTAGAGAGTGTTGTGATGTCACATTTTCCCCTTAGATAATTTATAAATGATTGTAATCTCTCACTTCTATTCAATTTAATAACAATATCAATAAATATATCTTCTAACAAATATAAATAAATAAAACACATACTAATATTTTAACAAACAAATTAGTCTATTATAAATAAGTAAGAGGAAAATATTCTTTAATTAAGGGATAAATGAAAAAAAATATCAAAAATATAAAAGCAATAATTACATTAAATATATGAAAGAATTAAATAAAACATATCCAACCAACGAGTATCTTTCTACCAAGAACTATTTAATCTTAATTATCTATTACTCATGTAAATATATAACAGAAATATAAAATTTGATGAAACACCAAATTAAAAGTAGGCTTCCCCTCTAAAAATAAATAAATAAAACAACCTCATAAATTAAGGGTATAAAATAGTGGATGGGATTAGTGGGTCCTAAAAATGTGCCACATAATGTCTCACTTGTTTTGATTAATGAAAAAAATGCATTTGAATTAAAAATAAATAAATATTTTTCTGACACATTTTTGGAATAACAAATGTGTTCCCACGAATCCACGATTAGTGAGGGTGCCGACTAGTTATAGTTGAATGAAATGCTAATACCTTTATCGGTCTATAATCGGCTCTCTAGTCGAGATTTCAAATTTAAAAAGAAAAGAGACTTTCTACATTTTGACCGTAAAAAAATAAATTTGATTCCAAAAAAATTGTGTAACCAATCTTCAAATGACAAATGATCATGAATGTAATATATATGTATTGTCGGTGTAAAAATTTATATACAGTCATTATATCATTCACCATTTACTTAAATTAGTTTTTGTAAAGAGTCCATAACGATTAAATATAAATATTAGATGATGCATTATATATTATTTTCTGATTGATTATGAGTAGTAAGAAATATTTTGAGAAATTAGAAAGTTAGGTATGAGAATGTCCTTATTCACTAAAGTGAAAGAAAAAGTTATTTATTTTGATTAATAAAGAACAATTGAATAATATAACATAGTGTTTGTGAGGTTTAACGTTGAAGATGGGCGATGATCTTAGATTGTTGGAATTGAAGACAGGTACTCACATTCCATCTGTTGCCTTAGGCACTTGGCGTGCTCAACCTGGCATCGTTGCTGATGCTATAGCCACTGCTGTCAAGGTTATACACTTTATCCCTTCCACTTTCAATGAATATGGTTTTTGGAACAAAGATGGATCAATTTCGAAATGTTTATGCAGGTTGGGTATAGGCATATTGATTGTGCTCAATTTTATGGCAACGAAAAGGAGGTCAGACAATTGTATACGAAATAGAATTAGATGCGTATACTCCATTTCCGAAGAATGCGATTTGGTGTGTTTGGACTATAAGGAATGATGTAATATTTAAGGAGGCAAATTTTAGTTATATCGAGATTATGGATATGATTCAAATTAGATTTTGGGTTTGGTTTACAAATATTGTTGGTTGTAATTCGTTATCTTTTGCATAATGGTGTATTGATCCTATTACTTGTATGGACATGTGTTGCAAGTTGTAATCGGGTTGACACCCCTTGTGCCTTTTTAATATTTTTGCTTATAAAAAAAATTCAACAATTTTTTATCCTCTTCTTGGTATCACACTGTCATGGTTTCTATCTATTAACTTTGTTAACTTTATGTAGATTGGTGATGGCCTGAAGAAGTTGTTTGCTGATGGTGTAGTTAAACGTGAAGATATGTGGATCACCTCCAAGCTGTGGTTTGTCTTTTTCTTTAGACTTCTCAATACTTTTTCATGAATTATTTTTTTATTAGACTTGAAAGATGCTGACTTCGAAGTTGTTGAATTTGATTAGATGACTGAAATTTGCAAGATAACTCATTTTTCAATTAACCCTGTGTATAGAAAGAGGGGAAATTATAATATATGAAACATTAATGATTTTTTCCCTATGAAATTCATTGTTCAATTTTATTGCTCTTGTTCAACTCTTCAAACTTACTATAGATAATGATCTACACATTCAAAATCCTTGAATCTGTACAACAATCAAGCCTTATTCTCACTCGGTGAGGTAGGCTACATCCTTGAATCTGTACATTACCTGAAAGAAACTATATTAGATTAGAAAGAATCCTAATAATAGAAATCCGCAATAATTACATTGAATTCTCAGGTATTTGATAGTCCTAAAACTCTCCCTATGCCCAAAGGCCCTAACAACTCTCAAGTCTCAACAAATCATAAGACAGCTCTCCTTATCAACCCCTCTTCTTATTTATAGGCTACCAATTAACTAACTCTATCTGTTTCACTAACTAGGCCTAACTAACTGAGCCCTACTCTTATCTCTTCTGTTATATACTGTCTTATTTGGGCCTATTCCTAACATTACCATAAAACCATGTCCTCCTAATATCTGCGACAACCTTTTCAGCTATTACGAGGTTAAAGGTCACACTCTGTGTTCAACAAGAATCCCAAATAGATTACTCTATATTAAAGTTGTTGCCTTACAAGCAAAAATATGTAGGCTACTGTTTCTGAACTAGATCTTAAATAACACAAAACATGTAAGTAGAAAGTCCAGTGTGAGGAGTATAGGCTACAAATCTGCAACAAGTCATTTGTATATTAACATTTAACTACAACAATCCAAAATCAATACTTAACGATAGAGGGATTTGGAATTTTTATAAATTACTTGCAAGAATTCAAAGTTCAAACTTCAGCATGCAAGCCATAGTTCTACTATCTTTTAATCTCTCATATGGAAACCTAACTGTGTTGAAATCACCTCCGCGGCATCAATGAGGCGGAAAAAATCCAAAAGGGAAACAGTTTATACTTGAGAAAACAGTGTAATTGTAGTCTTGTTTAATCATAAATAACCTGGTGAATGAGGCTCTGACCTGGTGTATGCAGTCTTATCCCCGTAAGCAGAGAGACAATTTTCAGGAACTCGTGGCTATAGTTCACAAGGTAGCAACCTTACCGTTATGCCTAGGTTCACCCTCTATATAGTTGAACAATAGACATGAAGAAAACTACTGATTCCCTTTCCCACTAATATAAAGCAAAATTGAAACAGAAAAATTTCTTAATGGGGTCTAACGTAACCCTTGTGTCCTACATAACCAACATACTACATGAAGCTCTAACCGAAGGAAAACATTCCCAGTTCTTAAATCTAGAATCCTACATGTTTAACCAAGAATTAAAATGTCCAAACATTCCAATTTACTTCATTTAACAACACTCTCTGGCTGACTCTTGTAACAACAATTTTTCACTCCAGCGCTGCTTCCTTGGTTCCTCCAACCTTCTCACATTCCAACTAACAATTACCTTGATCTTCATCATAATTCATTGTTGTCACTAGCTTCTCCAATTCCTTCTTAAAATGTTCTTTCCACATGTTAGTCTTCACTTTCTCTGCAACGGAAACAAGGAAAATGTAGGCGGTGGAAGGTTTTTTCCACACACATACACCTCGGTCTCAAAATCGAGACCACGTGATTAAAGACGCAATCCCCTTCTACTCAGACTAACACAAGGTGGGATTTCTGGGGTTTATCCATTCAAGCTGTCCTTGGTAATTTGTATCTCAAACATGGTTACATATTATTGTTTCAATGCCCAAAATGACATTTTTTTACTCCCTAATCAACTTATACATGTTTTAGGTGTGATGATCACTTGCCAGAAGATGTCCCAAAGGCATTTGATAGAACTCTGCGGGATTTGCAACTGGACTATCTCGATCTCTACCTTGTGTGTATATCCCAATGAAGCTAGTTTCTTCCAACAACAACTACAGTTAACTTTGGAATATTTAATACTTTATCATTGGTGTCAAGTTCTTATGTTAATACTTTGTTTGCCATTTTACTATGCTCTTCCAGATTCACTGGCCAGTCAGCATGAAAAATGGGTGTCTTATCAAACCGGATATACCTAGCACATGGAGAGCAATGGAGGGACTCTACAATTCTGGGAAGGCTCGAGCTATAGGGGTCAGCAATTTCTCTGCAAAGAAGCTTCAGGATCTGTTGGATGTTGCAAATGTCCCTCCAGCTGTTAACCAAGTGGAATTGCATCCTTCATTTCAGCAACCAAACTTGCATGTTTTCTGTAAATCCAAGGGCGTGCACTTATCTGTGAGTGTCCAAATATAAGACTGTGCATTACAATTATGGGTGTTGAGAAATATCTGAATGTAAAGGACTTGAAGGAATTTTTGTTAATTTGATATAGTAGACGTTCTGTGATTACCTGACGATAACATTAGAAAGCTCTCATGATTCTGAACTAACATTCTTTGGATTTTGACCATTTATCACTATCTACATTCTTATTCAGGGTTATGCACCACTGGGTAAAGGACCCGACAGGACTAATGTTCTTAAGAATCCAGTTCTGCATGAGGCTGCAGAAAAATTGGGGAAGACACCGGCCCAAATAGCTCTTCGATGGGGACTGCAAATGGGTCACAGTGTACTGCCCAAGAGCACAAATGTTACAAGGATTGAGGAAAACTTTGATCTCTTTGACTGGTCTATACCTGAGGATTTGCTAGACAAAATTTCTGAAATTAAGCAGGCAAGTCACGTCATGCAATTTTTGGTTACTTAATATGCTATGATTCCATGAGCTTTTTCACTGTGTTCGTATACGAACTTAATTGCTAGACGAGTATGATATTTAAAAATCAGCCTGTTTCAATAGGCAAATCCAAGTAATTTAGGAAACTTCAGTGATATCTTACACACTGTTTCCCTTCAATTGCTTGATTTACTGATGCAGGAGAGATTAGTTACTGGAGGAATTTTTGTTAGCGAGACATCTGGTGGGTACAAAACAACTGAAGAACTCTGGGATGGCGAGTAATGAACAGACTCCAAACTTTTATAATGCAGAATGAGCTAAACTTTATGATTATTGTAATAATTTACAAAGTATTTATTACTTGGGAATTAAAGTAGACATTTTATTGGGAATTTGGAGTTTACATTTGTAACTTGAAATTTTAGAACCTAGTTTTATAGGTCTTGGGATACCTTATTTCTAAATTGCCACCATTTGGTGAAGCTCAATGTTGTTAAAACATACAACATTGCTGAAACTTCCTGCGTCTATGATAAATGAGAACAACTTTCCTTGTATGTGACATCTAGTGTGAAAAAGATTCTCCCTTTGGCATTGTCTTGTTCTTGAGTGCAAAGATCACCACTTGGAGCATTCTCTTCTATTTCCTCATATATGCTAACCACAGTCTCTATTTTCTTTCATGATCATTCATTAGCTTATTGGTTGGACACTTTGAGGCAATGTGTCCCCTTCCTAGGCATCTAAAGCATTTAACCTCCCTACTTTTGCTCCTAGGAGATGCATCACTTTCCATCATGAGACTTGCCTAATGTCTTGGATGTGGTTTCCTTAGTGGATGTAAAGCCTTCCTTCTTGTCTTTGTTCCTTGGTTGAACTCCTTCTGCTACCCTTATTCTTGACTTGTCTTTCCACCTTTGTTGCTTGGTGGACTAGATCACTAAGTTCCAAATATGATTATAACCCCACCATGTTCTTGATTTTAGTTTTGAGACCATTGAGAAACCTTGCAATGGTGGTGTATTTATCTTATACTGCATTTTCTCTAATTGTTGCAGTTTCCAATTATTTGAAGTAGTCATCCACAATCTTATCCTTGTCACCCTATAATTGCTTTGCCTTATCACCTAGGAAGGAAGGCTTATTCCACCCAATATGATAAGGTACACTAATACTGTGTTTATCTTAACCTCTAGTAGGGGATACTCTTATAAGTTTCCTCTTAAAAATTTACAAGCTCCCTTCATTTACGTGCTTGTAGTGAAAGTCCTTAGGGACATGGTTGAGTTAATCGCTTTGTCAGAATGTCACTATGTATTCCAAATGTAGATGTCTAAATTTATCATATCTTGCTTAATGTTGTAATTATTATTTTAAGGATAACTCGAGTGTGACGTAAGCAAGTAAAGTTATATCTATCCTTAATTAGTCAAAACATACTTGGATCTCAACCCACTTAGATACACTCTTATTTAATCACTTTAGAAGAGTTTTTCCCATTGTAGCTGCTATATTTGTTGCTCTCATGTTCGATTAGTAGGAGGGCTTGGATACTTTTGAGTCCATGAAAGAAATCAAGGAATGAGGGACACAACACAGACATGAGGATTCGATAGAAGAAATATAAAATGTTATAGAATATGGTTAGTAACCGACCTCACATAGTAAGAATAAGGTTTGGTTGTTGTTGTTGATAGAATATAATTAGGAGTGTCTAAAACTATCTAATACAATATATGTGAAACATGGACTCAGACATTGACTATTGTGAAGTATATGTCCTTCCTTCAAGGAACTTCATGGGATGCAATCCAAACTTGATCATTTTGGATTTCCAATTGATCTTCTAGGTTGATCTGGGTAACTAAAGGAGGTAGAGGAGATATTAGAAGACATGCTCATGAAAATGAATGCATTTTTGTGGAACTTGGGGCTTAAGGAACTGAAAGGTTCCATTTATTACCATTCCCCTCAAATATTTAACATTTCTTAGCACACAGGGTATTGTAAAAGAAACATGTATTACATGCCATTCTGTTGTGATGTTTTAGTTTTTACATTTGGACAAAAATGCACCATGAATTTGTGTTTCCTTCCTAACTTCATAGGTCTGAATCACACTAATGCTTATCTAGCCTTTAACATGATCATTATGATGTTGACTTCAAGATCATGTAAAAGGCCAATAAGTTTATGATGAAGCTCATCAATAATCTACAGTTGATTTGATTGCATTCAATATCTGCATTTCATGAGTGACAGAAACTTATGTCAGTCAAGACAACTTGATTATGCTACAAATGTAGTGTTCTGTGAAAGAAAATTAAGGTAAGCAAATGAGTTACCTTATTCTTGTTTGGCATGTAGAAGGGTTCGAAAACCAGTGGGAAAGGAGTGTCTAGACCACAAACTCTTGCAACAGGGGCTTCTAACTGTACCACAAACAAAAAAGAAAGACATGTTTGAGAGACATGTCCAAGTTGAATTCAATTCTAGAAGGTAAATATATAACCAACAACCCAGCCTTGACATGCGACCCCTCTTGGCCCATGAATTTACTGAGCATACCACCCTTAAGCTTAAATACCCTTACAATATTTTATTCCTCCAAGAAGGAGCCTCCGCAACTCGAACCCATGACCTCAGGAACTTATAGTCATTGATTCCATTGAGTCACTACCAGCTTAGTAGTAGTGACTCAATGAGAGTAAAAAAATTTATGAGAGTATCACTAGGCTAAGCTTGTACTTGTAAGCTCTTTACATCCTCAGCTTTATATAAATATAGAAACAGTTATTCAAGTGACTCCATCTTTCTAAAATGTCTCTCCCCAAATCCCTATCCTTTTCTATTTCCATATCTTCTTTTATTTACCTATCTTCACACATGTAATGTTGTGCTAAAAACTCCTATGACATAAATCAATTTTACATGTGCTTATTTAATTTTAGGGGACCACAATGAGTTTGGCGCAACGGTAAGGTTGTTGCTTAGTGATCATGAGGTCATAGGTTCAAATCCTAGAAACAGCGTCTCTGCTTGCGGAGGTAAGGCTGCGTATATCTACCCTCTCAGGACCTCACTAAGAGGGAGCCTCGTGCACTGGGTCGCCTTTTATAGTGTGGGCAGAGTAGCAATGACAGTCATCTCCAAGCCTGTTGGACAGCATGCCAAGTAATATACATAAAGATTGGAGCATACCCTCGAGAAGCAGCGTTCAACAATGGAAGCTGAGATTTCAGCTCCGAAACCTCCAGTTACAGGAGCTTCATGACTAATCTACATAGTAAATTCAATACAACATGTAAGGTATACGGAAATTGCATACATGTATTATTCTATGAAGTCTTTACTTACAAGCAATCTTCCTGTTTTCTTAACTGAGGCTTCCACTGTTTCCTTATCCCATGGTATTAGTGTCTTCAGATCTATCAGTTCACAAGAAATTCCCTCCTGCAGAATCTCACAATAACATTACAATTCCAATAGTATAATACTACGATAGATATATTAGAACTCTGTGCTTAAGTATATATCAGAATTATGATTTAGCCATTAAGTGGTGTAATAGTGTATGAATTGATTAGAACAATTAGAGATGCGAGTATGTAGTTACACTACCAACAAGGGTGCTGGGGTAGTGGTAGAGGCACACTACGGCTGCAGGGGAAAACCATGGTTCAACCCTGGCGAAAGTACTAGTGGGAAGGACAAGCCTGACTATGCTCGAGGGATTAGTTCTACCCTGCGGTGGGAATACGCGTGAAACCAAAGAAAATAAGTATGTAGTTACACATTCCATTGAGTCACTACCCTTCAGCCGACTATGATTCTAGTGTTTAATGCAGCATTCATATTCTCAGTGTAAAAGAAGAGTCTCTTACTTTCTCAGCATCAAGACAAGCTTGTTCCATTATTGATAATTGAGCTCCCCACCCAACAAGTGTAATATCCGAACCCTGCCGAATTACCTGAGTACATATTTCAATATTCAGTAGCGGTAAATGTTTCATCGCATTGCATTCATAAGTATATATAATGTTGTTTAGAACTTCTTCCCCTTCTAGCATTTAGTGTGATTTATATATACCTCAGCCTCAGATAAAGGTAACATATATTCATCATGTGGTACTTCTTCAACAGCCAAACGGTAAAGCCACTGAAACCAAGAATCACATGATTAAAATTTCAAAATTCTCGCATACCATAAATATGTGCACAAAATTCAGTAAGATTATTGCGGTAGAATGCAACCTTTGGTTCAAAAAATACAATAGGATTTGGATCTCTTATGCAAGATAGCAATAACCCTTTCGCTTGTCGCGGACTTCGAGGGATGACTACCTATAAGAGAAACACTTGTAAGAGATTTAAGGAATATCATATGAATTTGACAGAATGTAATTCAAAGTTCTTATATCCCACTAGGTGAGGTCGGCTACATAGACTGAACGGCGTCAAAATTCGAGTAAATTCCAAACATAACATTTCACATACACCAAGTATTCTATTCTATTCACACTACAGTATACTTAGTATGTTGGCTTTATTTATTGAAAAAAGATGAACTTTAAACAAGAGTACATAGAAAAAAGGTTATGAATTCCAAATGAATGATTCATACTTTAATACCGGGAACATGGCAGAAGAAAGCCTCCGGGGATTGAGAGTGGTAATGTCCACCATGGCCAACAGCTCCATAAGGGGCTCTGATTGTTAAACCTATAGGAATGTGTCAAACATTGTAATGAAAGCAGATGAAAATAGAGATAAAGCCATAAACTTCCAACACAGAAACAGTGAAAAGAAATTTACCACCACAATTGAATTGGTTCCCGCTCCGGTATCTGAATTTCGCAGCTTCATTGACAATCTGGAAACAAGAATCGGCCGATTACTTATCAACAAAGGGTTTGAATAATTTCTAGCCATGTTAACGGAACATGCCTGATCAAATGCAGGATAAATGTAATCTGCAAACTGGATTTCTGCTATTGCTCTATTGCCCTGCCATTTAAGATATATATCAGATATATGAATGAAACCAGAAAGACGAAAAGGTCAAAGATTCGATTCCTGTGAGCAACACTTGTTAGAAGGGGCAGTCACACATCCTGAAATGGATTAGTTCCTTACGCATAGGTGAGGCGATACCCTTCGTAGTACCGAAAAGATATATGAATGGAAGTGAGTGTTATAGCAACATTTGATGATAGAATTAGAAGTAAATTATTTAACCTCTTAGACTCACCATTGCAGCTAGACCAATGCCAAAGCCAATGATGCCCTGTGAATAGTATTTCAGTACAAAATACTGAAATCAGTGCTAAAGGAAAAACTAAATAATACAGAAATGAATAGAAAGATACTTAGCAACAAAAAGAAGAAATTCAGTGAATTGCATAATCAAAATCTTGGATACAATTTCAGTGGAACAATCCATCATACCATGTTCTAGAAAAGGATCTTTTGTCTTCGCCTAACATAGCTTTCCTAGAATTTCCTCATGAGGTACTAGAATCATGTTTTCATAAACCTTAACTATATATATTTACATTGAAGAATGTGAATGAGAGAAAGAAAAGAAATGCAGAGGTACCTGTTCACAGAGAGGAGTATTGAAAACCCTACTTTTACCGAATCGATCGGCTAATCCTGTTGTGCAACGGAACACCCCGCCAAAGCTTACATCCTCTCCAAACACATAAGCACTGGAATCAAAGTTCAACAGAAGCTAAGGATTCATACATGATATTTATGCTGACAAGTACCAAATATAGAAGCAAACAAGTCACATATATAATTTCATGGTTTCAAACTTTCAAGCTAGGGTAATTTGAAGATACCTAAATAACTTATATTAGCTCACCTAACATCAAAGAACTTTATAGTTTGACATGTAATACAAGCACTTATCAGTTTCAGTTCACCAATTGAATTAATCACAAAAGCAAAAGACTCATACAACTATTCAAGCATGCTAAAGGTTGAGTAAGATTTATAATATACGAAAACCCGTTCGCGCATTGTTATCGGGCATGAGAAGACTTAAGAGCCATAAACGAAAAATCGAGTCTTGAACCAAATCCTTAAGTTGGTTTCAGGTGTCTTTTTCACTAATAAATTTGTTGGACCATACTGCGATTGGGGAACCGAAGTTCCATTGCTACCGGGGTATGGGAAGAGTGGAGAGCCACAAGTGAGACATCACGTCTTGAACCAAAACCTTAAGACATCAGTTCCATGAGCATTTTCTACTTATAGACTCTTTTACTTCTCCCCTCACATCAATATGGGACTTCACAATTGAATAAACCCAACAAAAATTTTCCCCTCATACCCTATATCCAACAAGATGAATAGAAAATGATGCCCAAAATTGAATCTTTACTTCATTTTTTATAACAGCACATTACAAATAACACTTCATACATATACATATATATACTAACCGTGGATCTGATTCAAGGGCAATGTGAAGAGCTTGGTTAATAGCAGAAAAAAGGTTGAGTGACTTGAAACTTTGGTGAGAAGGGTCCTTTTGAATGGAAGAAGAGGTAGAAAAGGGTCTATGTGAAACTAAAGAAACCCATCTTCCTCCAAATCTCTTTACATAGTTTGATGACATGTTTATTGATATGTGACTCTTAGATTTGGAAATTTGGGTATCTCAAAGTTGTACCTTAAAAGTTAAGGTGGTTGGTCAAGTTATGTCTTATGTTGAGGGCACTTTGTTGAGATGAACAAAACACAACAAGAGTGAGTCAGCATCCCTATCTCCAAGGTGGTTACACAATCATATATTCATATCTATCATTTATCATGCATCATATCTTCATAAACTAACAAACTATTGTGAATTATTTATTATTAATGTATTGTTATTGTATTCACCTTCACCTTATTTTACTAAAATTAATAGGGTTATATGTTATAAATGAAATAGAAATAGATGGATATAATATTATGAAATCTACCTTATCACTCTAATAAAAAAATGTGATAATATATATTTAAAACATTCAACTTTTGTCATTTTCATCGTGATATTTTTCCTAGATTTGTTCAACCAAATTGGTTGAAGATAATAATGGACAGATTAATCATAAAAGATGAAATTTATTAAGTTAGTATTCTTGAAAATTATGATGGCGGATAGATATGTTTATCGATATGATAGATAACATTATTGAAAAAGTAATCAAAATTTCATTTATGTATGTATATTGTTCATCTTCAACTATTATATTATGCAACATAATCCATACATATATTATACTTTACACTATCAATATATACACATTACACTCATTTATTTTATTTCCTTTTGATATTAAGATGCATTTGATTAATGTTTAGTTTTATGCCAATCATCCAAAAAATGGAATGTATATGTTAATTGAATGAAGAAAATATTTGAACCAAGAATAGTATTGGTGTGATTAAAGTGAGCTAATTTTTTCCATTTCTTCAACAATGTTTAAAATTTCATTCTTTTACATTTATGGGTTAATTAGTATCATATACACTGTCTACAATATTAGGACACTTAAATTATATATGAAAATAAGTAAATAAATAGAACCATACATTTTACATAAAATTTAGCCCTAACTGAATTCCTCATTCTCAATGCAAATCACTAGAAAAAATGCCCAAATCAGAAACTAGAAAAGGCATTTTTAGCCAAAGTTTAAGAAAGAAATTGTAGCCGAAGCATCAAGTGAGGACTGAGGACTGTAGATGTAAACAACCTTAACCTCGCAATCGGAGATATTGTTTCCAGAACTCTGAAAGAAATTGTTGTTGGAAGACAACCTAAAAGGAAGCAACAATTCCATAAAATAACAGATAAGAGAACTAATTTGATTATGTGTTTGCAGATGAAGGCCCTGGTCCTAAAAGCAAAGGGGTATCTTTCTTTTCATTATTGGAGTCTTTCTTGGAAGTCGGGTTCCCAGCCGCAGATCGAAGTGAAGGTTCAAAATGTTTGCTAGCAACATCGGGAGGGGCTGCATCATCTTCAGGAAGCACAAGAAGGCCTTTCTCCCGAAGAGAAGATGGCTCATTGAAGCAACTACTCCATAGAGAGTCCACAAGGTGCCTTTCTTCCTTTGCTGCTCCGAGGTCCTCGGCCGACATTAAACTGATATCGTTTATTCGTTCTTGAAGAAGTTGCTTCATTTTCTCAACATCTTCCAAAGACCCATCTTTTCTATCACGAGCAAGCTCGAGAAGACCTCGAAGGGCAGCTTCTCTAACATCCGAATCTTCACTAGAGGCAAGATGCATCAACATACGAGGAAATCCTAGCTCATTCACAATGTTGCAGTCTGAACGATTCTCATGCAACAGGTAATGGATCAAATTCAGAGCTTTCCTGAATGATTTAGAAAAAAAGTCGGGAATTAATTTCCGCACCTACTAACGATATATGATTGAAAATTCTAATTAATCAACGAGTGGAAAGCAGTGACACAATGAGAACCTTGATAGAGTTAATCTTAATCACCTTTGAAATCTCACATTTTCGGAAGCTAGTGCATCTCTTAAAGCAGCATAACCATTTGCAAGACGAAATGCAGCAATGCCTGGTTTGTTGTGCCGAATTAGTGCTGTTAAGACATTCTCAAAGCAGAAATAAGTCAATACCATTTCAAACTCAGGAAATAAGGCATCATTACTGAAAAATATATACATACAAGATAATGCACCCAATGCCTTAGCTCGAACATTTACATCAGGATCTGAACTGAAATTAGAAATAAGAGGTTCAAAGCCATTTGCTTCCATAACAAGTTGCTGACTTCGAGGATTATTCTGTACTATTGTGGTCACAACATCAGCAGCCTTTGCTCGAATATTGGCATGAGAGCTCTTGAGGTAACCAAGAAGAGGAACCAACCCACCAATAGAGTGGAGATCTGAAAAAAAAGTAAATAGCGGGAAGTATGTGAGATATACATTAAGAAAATATGCGGACACACCAACAAACCAATTATCAAAAAACATGGCGCGCTAAATCTGATGCAAAACAACCTCAAAAAAAGAAAAAAATTCTGATGCAAGAAGTAAAATGTACAGAATAATGACAGCAAAATCATATTTCGGCTTACCAACTATTACCATGATCACATGGAAAAATAAGATGACGGTAACAATGAGACTCCAGTGGAAAGGTATAAATCAACAATTTTGTACGAAAAACATTACAATAGAAAACATCTTGACCAATAAAGCCTTAACTAGTAAACCCAACAAAATACTTCATCTCACGAAATCATTACAATTCAAAACAAGCCAATAATATTTAATATTAACTTATACATTACCAAAAGTTTAATAAAGAGACTTTTTATGCAGTGAATAATGCAAAGAAGCAGCTACTAAGAAACTAGACAATCAATAAAGTACTTTACATGATAATAATCATCCAATATACTCACCATTGGCCATATCAATTGATTCAACATGCTCTTGCAACTCATCCAACATATCTGTGAGAAACCAATGGTAGAGACTTATCCTGAGTTAGTACATGAGATTTATAAAGCTTTAATTATTAGCGGAAAAGAAATTTTCAAATTCTTTTTTTGTTTGTTTGTACGTTTAGCACAATGGAAATTGCTGGATACCTTCAATGTCTTCAGGGGTAACTCCCTGAGCTTCCAAATCCTGCTCTGGAGTTTGCATTACAAGCGAAATCTCTTTCATACGTTTAACAACATCAATAGTCTGAGCTTGCATCGCTTCCATAAACCATCTTCGATCCTCTTCACTGCAGAATCATAGAATTAACAAAAAATCAAACCAAATTCCACTGAATAATAACTACAGAAGTCCCCACTCATAACATTTTTTTGTCTGAGACCCTCAATATAGGAAAATCACTTTGGATTTAACCTCATCTAAGCCAGATCGGGAAGACCAAGGAAGCAAGGACATTTCATAATAGTTGTTGGACAATGACACGTATCTATATTGGACACTCTACCAACGTTCTCTAACATTTTATATTGAGTAAAGACTCATTTTGGTCCCTAAGTTTTTTAGGGTACCAATTTGGTACGGAAAAATTGGAAAATCCAAAATCGTCCACAAAGATTTCAAATGTAAGTGAACTAGTCCTTTTTAGCATTTATTATAACTAATCTTCAGGACATTTTAGTCTCTCTCAAGGATTATTTTGACTTATATTCATGATCTTTGAATACTACTTAAGATTTTTCCGTACACGTGAAATATTTTAAGGACTGAAGTGAATATTCACTCTTATATTTTTCGCCGTATTCTCGTATCTGTGTCCCATTTCGTGCCCATGCCTCCTTAGAGAAAGACACATTGAAGAAGGCTAAACTTTCACATTACCTATTTTTGCCTATGCTAATGCTTGAACCTAAACCTTACTTCAGTATACTCATTCATATTGAATTTAAAGAAATCTCATTTGCCCCAAAAAAAGAGTAAATAAATAAAAATTGACAAACATACATGCAGCTTTAGGACTAAAAATTCCAAAAAAAACTAGAAAGCACTAAAACTACCAACTAATTCCAGTGCAATTTTTTTCAGCATCACCATTCATATTAAACCACTAAACCCAACCATTTTTAAAGAAAAAACAAAAATTGAAACATGGGTATTCACTGAAAATGGGAAATAACTTGTTATTGGTCATAAAAATCAAATCTTTAGGTTTAATTAGAATTGTAATTTGTTATATTAAAAGATATAAATAGAGAAAGAGTAAAAATTGAACCTTAAATTGCGATTGGGTTGAGTTCCATCAGAGTGAGCAATACTCCATTTCAACAAACCATCCCAATTGGGTCCCTCTTTGGCCATTTGATTGATTCAGCAAAAACAAATTGATAAAAATTTAGAGAGTTTTTTTTTAATGTGAAGGGTTGTTGAAGTGAGAGAGTGTTATAGCATATAATGTTGTGAAGGATTTGGGAAAAGTGAAATCAATCTTGCTATTTCATATGGGCTGGATTGGACTTTCATATGCCCCAACCCCCTAATTCTCATCCTATTCTTTTTAAAATATTGAAGCTATGAGAGAATATGTTTGGTATGAGTAATGATATATCATTCTACTTTATTTGTTATTGATTGGTTTAAAAGTGACATATGTCACTTTCTAAAATATTTCAGCGGTTAGAGTGACACTTGTTGAAAGAGGAACAAAATAGATCAAAAAAAGGTGACTAAATACTTTTTGTATATATGTTGTGAAGGTTTTGATGAATTTCAAGGGACATTATTATGGTATGATATATATATTGTAGTCTCTTCATTAATGAAGACGATTGCGAACCAACTCTAGTGATAAGTGTTAAGTACTTTATCAAAAATGGATTGTTGGTTTTCTGATTTTATCTTTTATTGTCACCCAATTTTCCTTGACCCACTCCATTAATAAGATAGTGAGAAGTATTAAATTTATACATTTGTTTATATCATTTGTGGCACTTTTGATTTTAATTGACTCAATTTGATTTCATATGGGCCTCATTGGACTTCCATATGTCCCAACTCCCTAATTCTCACCCGATTGTTTTTTAAAAATTTGAGCTAGACTCAAGTTTATGGATAATAAATTAATTTTTTTTAGTGTGTTGTTCTTAAAATTGAACTTTTGAACTTTTGATCTTTTAGTTTTACACCACTAAATTAATGCATTGGATATAAAGACTTGAAGGTTGAAGACATTACAACCTTATGGAGCTCATCTTGGTGCTCTTTCATGAAGGGTGTTCATCTTCTTTTTCCATTTTGTTTGTTATCATGGAAATGAGTAACTGACTATTCTCTTGTGGGGATATAGTTATTCACTTTGATGTATATGCTTTGGATTATTTCAATATACTCATATTTATGAATGGTTTCTATGATTGATTTTTAATGCTTATCACGTAAAGCATGACTTTAAGTGTTAAATGTGTTGTTGAAAATCACATGCATATGTTTGAGTCTGGACTAGAATTAATATATCACCTAGTGAGCTTAATTTTTAGAAATAGAGTTTGGTTGATTAGTCAAGATAATATTCAAAGCTTAGTAAGTTGCATTATTGTTAATCATTCAAGAAAATGAGTTGTTGATCTTCTCATTACAATACTAATGATGTTAGATATAAATGATATTAGTAAATCAAAGTATAGATAATTTTTATAATTTAAACCAATGGAATATTGAATGATTGAGTAACCAAATCTAATTCAAATGTTTTTATCGCATTTAATTTTTATTTTAGTTTATAATTTTTTAATTCTAAAATCAAAATTACTTTTGAAAAAACATCTTAGCTTTATACTATAATTATTATCGAATAACATAATTATTATTACTATAATTCATACATATATGATAACTCTTTATACTTATTTACGAGAACTCAATTAAACAATTTCATTTGCATGAATAGTTTAATTGAAATTCCATCTCTCCATGGCATTTTGCTGAACATTAATTAAGTAGTTATAGACACACATATAAGGCCAAAAAGGATAATTTATTTTATACACTAATTTTTTTATTATAATCTGAACAAACCATCTATCTAAATCAAATTTTTTTTTCATTTCATCAAAGAACAAAGATTATATATATAAAATAAAAGCACTATTACGCTGTCACAAAAGTCTCCACAACAAGCTTATTATTAGTAGGGTATGCAACTTGTGATTTTATGTCAACTTCCCATAATTCAGGCACAGCTTTCCTAAGGTTGTGGATACTTTCCAATGCATAATCTGAACCTTTAACTCTTTGATATGTACCAACCTGTATGTGGTAATCAATAATTGTACCCAAAATTAGTTTATGGACTTTTAAAATAACCCAATAAAAGTTGGTATATACTTATTTTAAGAGTAAGTGGAAAAAACTTACTTCATGTCTTAGACATCAATTTTAGTATTATTCAATAGTTTGAATTAATGAATATATCTAAATCATTAGATTTTCATAAAATTGATAACTAAAATCAAGAGTAAGTGGATCCCTTCCGTATAATCGGTTTCCACTACAAAACAAATTTTTCTATGGCTTACCAGCACAGTATGTAGACCCACATGTTTTCCAGCTTGTATGTTCCTGACACTATCATCAAAGAACAACTGAAAGTGACAAAATAAATTGTAACCACAACTTTTTATTTTAGTTCATGGACCAACAACACAAATTAATATAGACATATTGTCTCAAATCATGTCTCATACGATGTCTTGCGTTAATAGAAACATGTCATATTAATAAAAAGTTGTAAACTTTTATTATTAATGATATTTTTGCTTCATTTTAATTGGTATAAGACAATATATAAAACATAATGAGCTCATTCTTCAACACAAATTATCACATGATCGACTATTATTTGGACTAAAATGAAAATTTGGTAAATTTTGAAGGACAATTAATATCTCTTATACTTTAAGTTTTTAACCACTAAAGTCCAAAAAAATTGTAATAATATAGGTAACAAAATTAGATCATAAAACCAAAAAGGGTGATTTTCTTACAGTTCTTTGTGGGATCAAGTTGGCTATATTGAGAGCAAATTCAATTGCATTTTGTGATGGTTTGCAAATAATTGGTGTCTTTGGCAACACTGCACTTGGATTTGGTTTAGCAAAATGTTCAATGATGTCAAAGATTTTAGAACTACTTGCACCATTAATATTAGTGGTAACATTGGTTCTCCTAGAACCTAAAAATTCAATGTCATCTTCATCATCAGAAACAATATTCTTGTGGATTGGATTAAGGGTCTCAAAGCATATAATTCCTTCAAAACAGTCTTCTAATCCAAGCCTGCTAAGTGCCTTAGCTGCATGTACTTTGTCTGCATTTGTGAAGACCTATTCACACAAAAAACCAAGACAAGCAATATAAGTCATATAACGTTATTGCCCTCCCAACAAATGTTACTGTCACGAATTGAATTTTTGATATTTCGGCTGATCTGGGGAACTAGTGGGCTCAGACCTTATACCACTAAACTAATACATTCTTAATTACTTGTGTCCCTTTTGATTATCAACAACTTACAAGTTTTCTGTAGGGCAGGCTTAGTAGCATGTTCCTTAGAGCTGAGTCTGCTTTCAAGTTCTCATAAGGTAATCTCCCATGAACAAAACTGTAGGTAGAAATTGAAAATTCAATTTTAACATTTCAAATTAAATACAAGGATTAAGTAAAATTAATTTTTTTTTACTCATTAGCACTTTAGTAGTAGTTTGAAAGTGATGGAGTAAATATAAAAAGCAAAGATAAAATACCTATGATATTCATCATAGTCAAAGTCATATCCAATTGCCTGAACAGAAAACAAAGAAAGAATTTAACAATGAAAACACATTTACCAGGAAATAGTAAACAATGACAACTAAGTCTTTATCCCATCAACAAAGTTAAAACACATGGATCGAATGATATTATAATGTTCTACTATAATAAAATCATAAAGTGTGAGCTTCTGAGTTAAAACCCCGAAAATTGCGATGTATCCCATCGCATTAAAAAAATGTTTGCCAATAAGAAAACAATAAAATCATACCCTAAGACCAGCCATAGTTGTTCCATAGTTCTTGTAAAGGAGGTTGGACAAGTCATCAACTTTGCTTTGTTCAATGCCAAGCTTCTCAACCATATAATCTAAGATAAATGATACAACTTATGTTAATAACAAAACAACTTCCAATAATAATAAAGACATTATTGAGAAAATCATATAACTATAGTTGCTTACCTTTAATATTTTGGAGACATGCTTTTGCAATACCAGAACTGAGGGGATACAAAGTATCATCTAAATCTGCAGAATTATCTCATGTTTATAACTTACAACATGCACAAAAACAAAACAAAATAAAAATAAAAATTGGCACTTCAAAAATTGTTAGTGCACCAGAAACGATCGTTGCGAAACGTTAGCTACTAGCAATCAAAGAATCTGATAACGAGGTTCGACCAAGTGTGACTACATCCCGAGAGTATTGAGCTGCTATCAAGATATTATTATATAATAAGGATTGCAAGCTCTAGCACACCCATGGGTCCAAGTGCCCATGAGCTGTTTCTTTTTATTACTTATATTTGGTGCATATAATAACAAAGGATTTGAGTACAATATATAACATTGATACTCTAGTCTATTCTAATTATAAGCAATATAGAACTTAATCTAATAACATATTTCAAACATTATGAACAATTACATTCATTACAAGGCTTACCAAAAAGAAGAGAATCATATTTTGGTCTCTGAAATTGTTGTCTGAAATGGTCCTCATACTCCATTTTTCAATCAGAAAACCTTTGACATTGGAAACAGAAAACAAAGTGAACACATAATTCCACAATAACTTAGACCTAGTAGATTTTGTATGGTATTTCAATTTAGTTATCAACTTATAATCTTCATGAATTTTGCAACAAAAGAATATGCTTTTATTGATTCAAATTAGCACCAAAAAAGGCAAAATGGATCCATAAAGGGACACAATCCAAACCATTTGGAATAATACTTTGTTAAGTTTCTGAATGAATAATCCAAAATCAGTGAAATAAGTTGAATAAAAAATACTTAAAGAATTAACATGTGAATGCTCAAAAGTTGCTTTTTTCAATTATAAAAAATTAGCAACCTTAATAAATGGACATGAATGCAAACATATCTTACATATGAAATGACACTAACCCATGATTCAATATAAGAGAAGATTAACACTTTCTAAAGTGCAGCAACTTTTGGAATTATGGAATTGATCATTTTGTTAACGTTTCATCTCAAAACCAATTGACAATAAGAGGAGTAGTCCAATAGGTATTTAAACAATTCCTAAAACAATGAGATAGGCAATGTGGGACTTACTTCCCAACACATTTAACAAACTTTTGAGGATTAAACTTAAGCATACTATTATTTAAAGGGGATAGCAATACTTTACAGCAATGAATATTTTATAGCCTCATTATAAGAATGAGAAAACATGTCTAGAATCTGCAGATAAATAAACAGGTTATGGTATTGTTCATAATTCCGAACATTTGTTCCATGCTAGTGAATTTTTTTAATTTTAAAACTATAGTCATGGGTTAATGTGAATTATGTTTCAATATTTGATTGAAAAATGTAACATAGATAAACCAAAATGGTAGAGCATGAAAGAACAGCTACATACCAGAAATGAAATAATGAATGAAGGGTAATTAAGGAGAAGTTAGAAGATGGTATGAAGAATCAAAGTTTAATGAGAAATTTAAGGGTATTGAAGGAAGTAAGAGGAAGAGAGGGGAGGAATAAGAGAAGCAAAAGGGTCCTTATATAGGACAAGTTTGCTTCTGTATAAGGGATCCTAGAATATAATATTCTATTGAAGAATTGATTCACCTAACTGAAAAAAACTTACTTTACAACATAGTCATTCATTCTTAAAAAATTCAATGGTTTGAATTAATAAGTACATCTAAATCAACCATTGAATTTTTTAAAAAGAATTGATGGTTAAAATGTAAAATAAGTTTTTTTCACTTAATCTTCTTCTATCATGCATTCAATTAAGTTATGTTTTAAAAATACTAGACAATGAAACATTATCATATTCAATAATTGTACTTTAAAAATTTACTTTTTTAATGGATCAAATAAAATGGATAATTTTAATAATGGATGAATTTTTAAATTCATCTATTCTAAAAAAACAAAAACAAAAATATTCTACTAAAACTGGTTAGAGAAAAAGCATTCGAGCAACTAAAAGTAAGAGAAGGTGAAACTAAAATGGTAATGGTAAAAAAATGAATATAAAAGGTGACTGAAAAAATATTTTTTTAAAAAAAAGTGATATTTGAACCAAATGATTTTAAAATATGCTTTCTCTGGAAAAGTGATTTTTGAAAAAATAATAATATGATTTTAGTTTCATTGCTAATAAAAAGTTAAAATGGATAAATTGAAATTGTGTTTGAATATGAATAGAATAATTTTAACTATTATTTAATTAATCGTATATGGATTGATGAATAGTTTTTCAACCATTTATTGATTAATAATAATGCAAATCATTCCAATCTATTTGTTTAGCCCCCTAGAATATATAAATTGTATGGATAACTTTATTATTATTAGAGTTTTAACCCCTACGAAGTTACCTTTGATAAATTAGTATATTTAATATAATATTTTTTTTGGCTGAAGTTAAATTATTAAAATATATAGATTTTATTATGAGTGATTATGATAAATTTAGTTTTAGAGGCATAATAGTTTGGTCAACTAATACTTTTTTAGTTTCAATTTGTAGTTTTATTAGCTTGTTTTGTATTAAATTAATTTATAATTAAATATTTTTTCAATTATTTTTTCCTAAAATTAAGCTACAACTTATTCAAAAATAACATATTCCAAAGCATATACTTATTTTGACTGAACTGAAGGATCAAAATTGGATTTCTTGTTTTCTTTTGATACTATAGACAAAATATAATGAAGTAAAATATGGCAGCTGCATTAATCATAAAATATGGAATGCCAGTTAATAACGTACAAAAGGAGCATCATTTGTCTTTCCTATTTTCTTAGGATAATAAAAAACTACCTACTTTCATTTTTCTTGCTAATTGTGTCCACATTTTAAATATGATTCATTAATCTCACAAAGCAACTTAATTATGAATCCTAAGAATTTTTGTGGATATAAACTGGGGTGAGCATGAGCCGATTTGAACGGATTTAGGTTTGTACTTACTCGACCTTAAATGTTGGTTGAGTTATTTTTTTGAACTCAGACCTGAACCAAGATCCAAAGTTAACCCAACCCTAAATATATGTCAGGTCGGTCTTTAAACCTGGACCTAGATCCGATTAAATATAATGCATACTCATTTTAGATAGAATACTCTCAATGTTATTTATTATTATAAATATGTAATTTGACATATAAAATATTTTATATTTGTATATAAATTATTACTTTCTACGCATTTGAATATGGATACACATACAAACATGATGAGTGGGTGATCATGGGTTGGGTCAGGCCGGATCATACTTGGTCAATACACATCCTAAATATTAACAGAGTCTAATTTTTGAACTCAAACACGGCTCTACACCCGATGCACCCGACCCTATTCAAGTCCGATCGTATCGGGTTAGCGAGTAGGGTTGGGTTCTGCTTACCATTATAAATTAAGAGTGTAATATCTATACATCATCGATGTAAAAATTTATACACACTTAGTACATAATTCATCATTCATTTGTATTTTTTTTGAAGAATCAATGATGATTAAACATAAATGACAAATAATTAGTGATAATATATAAATCTCATACATAGTCAATGTTTATATTTTTTTCTCATAAACTAGTTTATTTAAGAATAGGTGAATACATCTCTCAACAAATATCGCTCACAGGAATTCAACATTATATCTTAGTTTTGGAAAACAATTAGTTGAATTTATTGTGCAAGCCAAGTTATATCTATAATTCCTAATAATCTTTGACATATATGATGAACTTTTATTAGAGTTATTAGGGTGGTGGAGCACCATGAAATATATAATTACTCAATTGAAATTTAAATTATTTAATTCAATTAACCGAAAGAGTTTCTCTTTGAGAAAAAGTCAAATAACTAATGAAAATGAGTTATGCCAACAAAGTGGGACAGTGAATATTCTTCCATCCTACAAAGACTTAGTAATTTTAAGATTATTCAAACTTTACAACTTATTCTTCACAAAAAAACCTTTACAACTTATTAACACGTAATCCACATTATTTTATTCATTTCATTTATTTTAATAAAAAAAATCAACTTTGCAAGAAAATATTCGAATATTTTGTTTTGCATTTGATTGATATTTGGAACTTTAGATTTATATTTTTTGAATATATTTTTTGCATTTCGTCAATATTGAAACATTTTTTAAAATAAAATTGTACACTGATTTTTTTACTTGTGTATCAAATAATATTTATGACACGGATAAATTATTATTTTACATGAATAAAAATATTGATATAGAAATCTGAAATTGCATACAAACTAACATTACATTAATTAAAGTTTCCCCGAAATATAAAGTCCATGTAAAAATTATATAATAATTTGAATGTTCACAAATGGAAAGAAAATTAAGCCAACAACATTTGAAAATATAAAGGTTTTAAAAAATATTGGGTAGATAAGGTTGTTACATCCATAAGAGAAATGGAAAATAAAATTTTGGTGAGTGGTATTATAATCTTGAAATTAAATTTTTTTGAACAAATAACTCATCATAAGATTAAAACTTCAGCTTTAAGTCTCACAATCAATTTATATTGCATTAAAGATTTCAATATTAAATTATGACTTAAATAGAAAGAAGGTCTAACATAGTTATTAATGACTGAATTCTTTGTATATGTTGTCATGTGTTCCATTTTTATGAGAAAAAAATGTTATAATTCACCTAAACTTTTGTCCATTTTTATGAAGCTATGTCACCACCATAAGACATGGTCAAAATATTCAACCTCTCTTTCAAAACAATTGGTAGCTACATGTGTTAATAAGGTTGAACAACAATCTTAAACTATACTTTTGTAGTTAATGATTAGTTACACTTTTGCGTGTAGGACTCCTAGTTGGCCAAAAAAAGTGTTAAAAAGTCCATCACAAAACTAAGTCATAGATAGCTTACTCCACATTATAGTCATTTATTATTGTAAAATCCAATAATTTGAATTAGTGAGTACATCTAAACCATTAGATTTTTCAAGAATGAATGACTAAGATGTGGACTATGTTTTTTCCACTTCCTCTTGGAGTAAGTGGATCCCTCCCTATATGTATATATATATATATATGCACGAGACATTGATTTAGTTGTGTAAAATTGAATTGTCTTTAATTAGGTATGTTAAAATGTCTAAGGTTCGATTCTTGAAAGTAGCACTTATTGATAGGAGAGTCGTGCACCCTAAATAAATTACTTCCTTAAGCATAAGGGAGTGAAATACATTTCATTGGAAGAGTAGATATACTCAAAATGAATAAATAAAAATACATATTTATTATTAAATTGAAATGAATTAAGTTCTTAATACAGTTAAAGTCAAACTAGCTTTAATTTTATTTTTTGTGGAATCCTTTGCTAATTTGAGGTAGAGAACTTTGTATATAAAAATAATGCTTAGATCAATGGCTTTTTTCTCCTTGAAATTGTTTTAGTTCAGAAAAGATATTTTGGAACATTTTTTTGTGAGAAGAGAAATATTATAATGGTTAAATGAATCATGTTCATTCATTTGAATGTTTGGTGCATATAAGTGGAGTTGTAGCAAACAAATTACAGCTAATAACAGCTACAATGCAGTGCATACACGTGTACCTACATATAAATATATAAGAAGCCAAAATCATAACAATGATATTTTGGCAATTATTCCATTAAAATATCCACCAAGCAATTGGAGCAAGATTATCCATATAATCTATTTTTAAAATTAATGGACTGAGATGAGTTATTATTCATGAGATAATGAGGTAAGTAATGTGAGACTCATTCTTCAATATGTCAATCCGTATAAGCATATTAGTTAGTCAGACTAGACTAAGAGTTATTTTTGACCCGTGACTAATGAATATTTTTGAACCTTGATAATCGAAGAAATGTTAATTTTTGACCCTGATACAATGCTAGTGTTTCATCTTATAATCAATTGATAATGAAAAAAGTAATCCAATAGATAGAGTATGAGTTAGGTGATGTGAAACATATTTCCCAATATTATTATACTGGAATGTGGACTAAGAATTTCCATTCAATTATTTAGAGATCTTTTGCATTTTGAAATACCTCTTCTTACTTCATCTTAGAAATATCTATGCCTCAATTTATATTACAAAGAAAAATAGGTTACACAATGGTTCCATCTATAGAATATGTGATGTAACAAATCTCAAAATTATGGACCCTTTGACATGTATAAGCATGTGTTTTTTAATGTATAAAATAAAATCCCAAATTGTGGTGTCAATAATTGAGTGAAAATCACTATCCAAATGTAGATCTTCCACGTCTCCTTCCCTTATTTAATTGTTTGGGACCAAATAATTGGAACCAAAGAGGAAAGTACAAGTACTCTAAGTATAGCTGGAAAGTGAAAATATTGATGTTCTTTTGACAACTAATATAAAATAGTAGTATAGCCGATTTCCAATCGAAAATTGGGTTATGATAGTTGTTTGACCTTTACGAAAAGAATTAGAATGTAGCTTTTAATTGTTTTTTATTTTTTGGGACACATATAAAATAAAAATAAATCAAATAATAAGGTAATTTAATTCGTTCAAAGAGAATTTATAAAAGTAGCTATATGTGGAAAATAGGTGGTAGGGTAGACTCTTGTTTAGCAATTTTTATGTGTCACTAAATCCTTAAAATATTAAGAGGATGGTTACTTATTTGTCAAAACACAACCATTTGTGGTGAGTAGTGGACTATTTTGGGTTATGTGTGTTGAAAACTTCATTTCAATCGAGTAAGAATTTTCTCGATTGAAATACTATAACATTTTTATTATTTTATTTATAATGAAATGATAATTTTATTTTTAAGTATAAAAGTAAAAATAATAATTCTTCTCTTCATTTGCCGTAAAGGCTATTAATTAAGCTAAGTTTGTATGCAAAATATTCATTTATTGTGCATGCCTAGTTAAGTTAGACATATGATATGTTCAACCATTTGATTTTGTATTTCGTTTAATTTCACTAAATTATATTTGTATATGCTTATTGTTATAGATCTTCAACCTTGATTAGGTGAATTGTGGTAATAAACAATAAAGAAAAAGGAGCTTAAATTGGTTGATTGAGAAAGCTACATCTCTTGTGATGTGGAAAGCAATTAATTATTGTCACACAAAATAAACAATATTTTACTTTCACCATAAATTATTTTTTAGTTTGATGAGAAATTTGAAAAAGTGATGATTTTGTTATGATTAATATCCTTCAATATTTTTATTAGATTTGTGTTATTGGGTAAAATATTTATAAATTTTAGATTTCTGACTCAATATATGAATCTCTCTCCCAAGATATGGAAATATTAAACACAACCTTCCTTAACGAGTAAAGCAATTATTTCAAGAACTCATTTAAATTATATTTTATTGTAATTAAAATCTGAATTGTTCAGTTTTTTTAATGGATTATGTAAAATCAACATTTAGTAAAGTCATGGGATCCAAATTAGGATCATGTGTAATATGTTGTTATATTTCAGATGTTATTACAAATAATAAGGCAAATGGTTCTGTAAGTTTTTTTTGTATAACGAAAAATATCCTTACCTCATTTCGGTAACGAACTAATTTCTTTCGGGTGCGTAGCTGACCCTCATAATAATTAACATTCCTAAAAATTGAATTCTCGATATTTTTGTCTATATGAAATCTAATAAAATCTTACGTCATTAGACAAACGTCATCATTCATTATGTTTTTGGGAAGATGATAGACCTATTGACTCTAAGAGTAAGTTTTTTAAATAAAAACTTAATCCACATCTTAGCCATGAATTCTAGGGAAATTCAATGATTTGAATTAGTGGGTATTTGTAAACCATTGGATTTCTCTAGAGTTGATGGATAAAATATAGAATAAGTTTAAAAAACTTACTATTTGAGTAATTAGATCTCCACCCTTCTCCGGAATTGATTAATGAATGGATGTAAAACCATTAAAATTTTAGGGGCAGACTTAACTTTTTCATATTTAAGAACTGAAATGCAACCAGAATCATTAGATAGGTGATAATCAGAATTGAAAATGCTAAGAGCAATAATAGAGAACACAAAATAATATTAAATAATTAAACAACTATGCTATGTGTAGACCAAGAACAGAACATATTCATCTCTATCTCTTATTTATTGTTATTTTCTTTATTTCATATATGTCTCTAGAAAATACACAATTTAAAACATTGGACACAGTATAATATAAGATAAATATAAGCACTGAGAGGGGTGATTATTTATCTACAAAAAAAATATATTTCACAATATGATACTTTATTTATTAATAATTGATTTATTTATAAATTACATATGTCAATTTTTTTTAGGATGATAACATTACTCATATATAATAAATAAATGATGAAATGGGGTGTAGCTGGTGATGATTAAACCAATTTTAAATTTAAGGAATGCTTTTAACATATTAATTTATGTTTTTTATAGTACCAAAAATATTCTCTTACCTCTTGATAATGAATTAATCTATTTTAAGATCTGTGATTGTCTATCCTAATAAATGTTGCTCACAGAAATTAAACTTTTGACTGTTGGTCATTCTGGAGACCTAATAGAGCCGTACACCGCTGGAATAATGTTTTGTTAGTATATTTAATTTAGGACAAAACTTATGTAAAATACCATATGTACTAGTGATACAGATAACCTAATAGATGATGACATATAGACTTTTTTGTCTAATTTCAATGTCAAAAAATACTTAATTGTAAATCTAATAAATGTTCATTCTTTTAAAGTATACAAAAAGTCTACATGTAATCCTCTAATAGGTAACATGTACCACTAGCACATATAATACTTTACCTGAGTTTTGTAGTTTAATTTATGTTTGATTGATAGAATGTCATTAATGGTTAATAATACTCATAATTAACAAAATATCCAAGAGAGTAAAAGCGAGCATATTTTAAAGAATAATGTGAATTTTTTGTTGTGAAAGACAAGATTGCTTTGATATTTTTCCACATACATTCATCAAGTATTTATTAGTAATTTTATAATTTATGGATTCTTATACAATTTAAAGAAAATATTTGTTTTCATTCAATAATATTACATTTTTGGGAATCACATTCTAAAAAATGTTATTTTCCGAATTGTTGTTCTTTGATATTTTAATAAACATATTTGGTTGACATTTGAGAATTAGTGGAAATGACTTCCAAATTTGTTTGATTGATGATGTATATTCCTAGGAATATATGCCATAATTCATAAAATATCCTTAAAATACTCTTGTTATAGAAAACGTGATAGGATTGAGATGATCGCATGCATCTGAGATGATTATGAGTTGTATAAATGAGACTATTATAAGCTCCTAAAGAATAGTGAATCAAATGAAGGTTAATTCAATTTCTTGAAAAAAAAATAGAGACCAAAATCATTTAAATATTAATTCTTTGTTAATAAACACGATTTATGTAGAAAATTACAACATCATTCGATTTATATGTTTGACATCTCCTATTAGTATAAAGATTTGAATGTCGTAATTGTTAAAAAATTAAATGAAAAATAATAGTATTATTTATTATAACATATTATTATATTCAAGGTTTTATTAGATTGATTTTTTTATAAGTATACAACTATAAAAAATACAAAATATATTTTCTATTATTATGATAATTTATATCTATGTGGCATGACTATTTTATCGTGTTACTAGTTATATCCCTATTGCATTTATGGCTAATTATTTTTTTTAGATTCTCAATATCGCGTGTGAGAGAAAATGTGAAATGAGAGTTAGAGTGAGACATTTTTTTAGTTTCTTCATATTATTACAATAAGAATATAATATACACATCTTTGGAGCTGAGAATGAGAAGAGAACAAAACATGAATAAATTACTTTCACACAAATATAAAAATATGTTATTCTCATATTCAGAAATAACCAATATAAATGTGAATATTGCATTACTCTTTACAAAACAAGCCTCAACATACTTTTACCATGGTAAATCTTAGTTATCCTATGTAAAAAAACAGAATATTATCACTAATTTACTTCAATAATGTACATTTTTTAAAAGTAATTACCTAAATAGAGCAATTTATAAACTATTTACTAATTTGTAGATAGTCCAATTTTTCTTTTTACTAAAATAAGGCAATCAAAATAAACTATTTACAAAAATGAGGTAATCAAAGTCAACCTATTATTAAAAATAATTAAAAAACTAAACAACATTATTTAAATATGATATATAAATAATTCTCATAGGAGATGATTCGTGTAAAGACGAATAAAAAGAAATGATTTATGTAATTTCACTTAAACTGATGGAGTATTAGCAGTATACTTAACTCTATAAATTATTATTTTGTATGCATCAAATCCCTTAGGGGTTGATGTGGTGGATTGTGGCACGAGTTGAAGTGGCTTCATATTGTTTTTTATTTTTTTAACCTATCACTATCCGATATGTGTTAAGACAAAAATAATTTAATAATGATTTGAATTTGATTGCTACATCTTGATTAATAGTTTATTTTGATTTTTGAGTGCCATGATAGATATTTTTTTGGATTATCCACAAATTACTAAATAAATTATAAACTGCTATGCTTACATAATTATTTTAAAAAGTGCATTATTGCTGTATATTAGTTGGAATACTACAAATATTTTTACAACATGAGCTTATTTTTTTAGCAACCATTAATTCTTGCTTTGTTTTTCAATTTAGGAATATATATATATATATATATATATTTCACATTTGTTATATCTCTTATACCCGTGCAAATATGTGTAGTGAAATAAAATCAAATCTTAAAAATAAATCAAATAATATCATAACAAATAAAATTTAAAATCAAATAACACATGTAATTTATAAAAGAAGAATAAATAGACAAAATGTATTAAATGTTAGTGATTTGATACATGTTAGTGGATGAGAAATGTTAATATTAGTATAGATAAAATTGATTCAACAATACATTTGATTGAAAATAATTCATCTTTCACTATCAAATTGAGGACACGATTTACAAGAATGGAGATCATCTGTTCTAATATTTTGTGTCCCATTATATTACAATCCAATTAAAAAATGTAAACTAATTAATGAAAAAAATCATAAAAATGGAAAATAAATTATTTGTATTACTTGGTAAAATATAATTAGCTTGATATATGTGAAGAATAATTTTTGGGATAAGTGATCCTTATTCATTTTACACCTAACAATATTATAAAATATTCAAACTTTAATGAATTAAATAATAAATTTAATCATTTGGAAGAAAAAGAAGCTACATTCCTTTCTAGCTCAACCCTTCCCATAATTACCTATAAATAGTGTTGATCCATTAAGTAATAAGTTCATATTTTTGTTGTTTGAAATAGACCCTTTAATTATTTTCTATTTCCATATTTGTCTCTTTATTATTTTCATACGTGTCATAAGTTATTTTTCATTACTTTTAAATCTATTTCCAAATGATGTAGTTCAAAAAATTACTAACAAGATTTTGTAAATCTTATATTATAACTGTGAATTATAATTGACAATTAAAAAACTGAGAAAAATATATATTAATAGAATCAAAATGAAATAAAATATCACAATAACAAATTAAAAACAAAAAATAATAAGTTATCTAATAATTTTGTATACAAATAATTTTCCCTTGAATTTAAGGAATCTGACTTATATACATAATTTTATTAGCAGAAATCGCTAGTATTATTTTTATAAGTTTAATCATTTATTTATATTAGTTTTTGTTTAATAATTAATAATGGTTAATATACATTAATAAGTGTAATATATGCAATGATAATGTAAAAACTTATACACAATTATTATGTAATTCATAATTAATTTAGATTTCTTTTTTTTAGAGTGAATGATTGTTACCATAAAATTCATATACTTATTACATGCCTAATTTTTTTTAATTTTGTGTTTAATTTTAAAGATAATGTGTAGTTTTATCTCAGAATTTTCTAGATTTTTGCAAAATGATCTTTGAACAACTCTTCCTTTTTAATAATTATGAGAGATGTAACTATGAAATCTTAACACTTATATCCGTGAATTTTAGTGAAATTATATCAATCACCATTCCATTTTTAATACCTATAACACTTCTCTAATTTATAAATATATATTACACTGACCACCTGTGCATGATAAACAAGTGTCATATTTTAAAAAAAAAAATGTAATAAATGTAATTAAATTAAACTAAATATGTACATTGTGGAAACATGTCAAAATAGTATACGAGTCAACAAATTTTTATTATTATTTTGTTCATTATAATATAGTATAAGATTGATTTAAATAATATAATACAAAAACATAGGGATAATCTATATAATTTCATTAAAACTCAGGTAAATGTAATTAAATTAATCATAAATGATCATACAAAAAATCATAAAATATTTGTCTCAATTATGATGTGTAATTTTATATCTATCTATACTATATACAAAGTCAAAACATGAAATAACTACCATTATGATATAATTTCTAATTTCTTATTTTGCTCTTACTTTTTTTAATTTGTATAAAAAAACCATATAATCATAACACATTAACCATCTATCTCATCTTAAATTGAATTATAATAAATATATTTATAACATAAAATACTACTTATACAAATTCAATATTTAATATAATAAAATAAGAATTCGGGTACATCTATTATATATAAAAGTTCTAATTCTAACCTTAATCCAAACTGTTGTTTCTTCCAGAACCTTATTTTCTTTGTCATTTCCAACATCACAGTTTCACTACACTTGAAGCCATGGCAGGTTCATCACCGATCACTGTACTTGTTACTGGAGCTGGTGGTCGCACAGGTTCTCTCTTTTTACCTTTTTCTTTTATGGGTTCTTTTTACTTTTACATTTCTCACTCCGAATAACATCACAATTTGGAATATAAAAAAATCTTACTTTTTAGGTTTATTATATTTTATTAAGGATTATAATCTTGCTCAAACAGAACATTGTTTATTGATGGTATGATTTTAAAAATTAAGACACACCATGAAATTTTCTTGTGCAGTTACATAGGTAAGTCTGAAAATATGTGTTTTAATGTTATACATAGCCGGTTCTGAGCCCGGATAAAAGTCGAAGGTTGTGTTAGACAGTCGATAACCAACGTAAAATAACTTTGTCGAATCTTATGATACATAGGTGAGTGTGAGACTATTGACATTTTCAATTGCCTATTCATATTTGTGTTGATTGATGATAATTTTGTAAAATAAAAATGTAAAGCAATTATTGGTCAATAGCATTAATCAATTTACACATGCTGTTAGAATCAGCTTTTGATTGAAAAAGCTGTTACAAAAGTATGATAAGTGCCTTATTTTGCTGAGCTTTTATTTACAACATAGAAGAGGGTTGCTGATGACAACCTCTTGGGGTGGTTGCCTTTGTTAAGATCGTTTCTTGAATGAAAGTCCTTTTTGGAACTTGGAATTGTAATATGGAAATGGAAATTGCGGAAATAGTTTGTGAAATGGAATTGAGTATGTGTTGGATATGGAATTGATTAAGGAATGGAGATGAGATATGCGTTTGAAAGAATATGGATTGAGATCTGAGGTGGGAATGGAGCCACAAACACTAGGTGTTTGATAAGAGCGGCTTTCTTGATAAGAGCGGCTTTGGCTCAGCTAAGAAGCTAGGAGAACCTCACTAACAATGGAATAATCCAAAATAAAAATCAACTTGTTTTATTCATGAATGGAAATCAATTACATATAGTTTGTGGCTGGCCAAGAAGGCTCCATGAAAATATGAACAAAAATAAAGAAGCTTGAATGAGTCAAATATGAGACTAAGGCTAGGTTCAATGAATCCTCTTCTCAATAAGCCACACGGGTTTGGCTTGTTGTACACGACTAGAAAGCCTCCTTAAAGCAAGGGAGGTTTGATCCATGCCCTTCAATAAGAGGTAAACCCACACGGCCATATCTCAAACCGTGCCTTAGTTTGTTGCCTTGATTGCACACCTAGCTTGTGCTTTGTTCCACCTAGCCGAGGATCTCTCGAGGTGGTTGGGATTTAGTTGATCTGCCTAGCATTTTGGCTAAGGCTTATCCCATGTGCCTAGCGCCAACAACTTGATTTGGTTGAGGTTGTCACACGCTTAGCAAGTCCTATCTTCATGCCTAGCATCAATCAATTTGATTTATTCACATGCCTAGCTTCTTATCTCCAACACCTAGCACCTAACTTACATGCCTAGCGGTTAGGATTTGACTTATCTCCATGTACCATTGTATCCCACCTAGTGGGATAAGACTTGGTTGTTCTTTTGTAATGATTGAATGAACCATATATTTGTGCCAGTCATGGCATCATATAAAACTAAATAAACTAAAATCAATATTATACATACTAGCTAATCTGAAAGGTCAAAATTTGTCAAATCCTGAACAATTTTGTTCTCTATTTTGACTCTCTCCAATTGAAAGAGACAGTTCTCCATGATATCTGTATTTTCACTGCTTCAAAGTAAGTCTATGTTAGCATATTTTTGTGAATTGGTAATATATTTGTTCTTGTTATCATATGATGTATAAGTTACTTGTACAAGAAGCACGCAAACATTGACCTATCATAGTGCAATTTAACTATGGTCATGACTACAGTTTCCCCCCCTCTCTTCATTGGTAATTTAACAATAGATACAATAATAGACACTTTCCTTTTTTCACATCTTCTTCAGGGAAACTAGTGTACAACAAGTTGAAAGAGAATCCAACTCAATATGTCGCCAGAGGATTGGTTAGATCAGAAGAAAGCAAACAGAAAATTGGTGGCGCGGATGACATTTTTGTCGGGGATATAAGAGATGCTGCAAGTATTGTTCCTGCAATTCAAGGTATAGATACTCTCATAATTCTCACAAGTGCCGTGCCATTAATCAAGCCCGGGTTTGATCCAACAAAAGGTGGAAGGCCCGAGTTCTATTTTGATGATGGTGCATATCCCGAGCAGGTGCTATTACAATTTTCCTATGTGTGCTTGAGTACATGTACATCTTTTTATAGTTATTTCTTTTACTAATTTATAGTGCACTTCTTCATATATTAGGTTGACTGGATTGGACAGAAAAATCAAATCGATGCTGGTGAAAACACATTCATTTTTTTCCGATTAATTTTCAATCATAGTACAAATTTGTTCATGCTTGTGGTATTGAAATCGGGTTATCTCTATGAACAGCTAAGTCTGCAGGAGTGAAGCATATTGTGTTGGTTGGGTCTATGGGTGGAACAAACCCTAACCACCCTTTGAACAGCTTGGGTAACGGGAATATTTTGGTTAGTCATATTTTCTCCAGTACTTTTGAATTATTTCTTTCGTAACATTATGGCATTGTTTTTTGCGAGATTCAGTAAAAGATATCATCTTTTTCTTCCCTATGTTATTCTGGTTTTCCCCTTTGATAAAATATAGTTTTCATTTTCTTGTATGAGGATCAAAAGGAGAAACAATTGAATATAGTTTTCGTATTGATCGCAGGTTTGGAAAAGAAAGGCCGAGCAATATTTAGCTGATTCTGGTGTTCCTTATACGATCATAAGGTACGGCTGATTATTTTGAGGTGTAAACTTTTAGAATTCTTAAGTGTCATTTCTGCAATAAAAATTGGAATTTTTTTTTCTGTAAACTTTTAGAAGAAATGAAATGTTAATATTTTTAATTCTATTAAGTAAAGTTTATCACCTTGTAATCCTTTGTGACTTAATGACTGCAACATTATTTTGTTTTATTATCAAATGCACGAATTTGATACACTGAATAATGGGGAATTAGATTCTTAAGAACAAAGTATATGACGCACCGAAAATTGCATGCATGCTTTCTAGATACTTGTTGACAATGCTTAGTATTAATATTCTTGGAGAGTGACATTCTTATGAATATATTACAAAAGTATTTTCTGTACAATCTTTTCTCACCTTCTACGATGTATCAGGGCCGGTGGCTTGCTCGATAAAGATGGAGGTCTTCGGGAACTCCTTATAGGAAAGGATGATGATCTTCTCCAGACCGATACCAGAAGCATACCTAGAGCTGATGTTGCAGAAGTTGCCATTCAGGTATATTCTTATGAATGGTGTTATATGGTATGAATGATTTTTGCATGAAATTTCGACGAAATTTGTTGAATCTAACTGATACAAATGCTAATGAGAAGAATGAAAGAGAATATTATTTGTTAAGGAAATTAGGCTATATTCTTCTTTAAGAGATTTTACAAGTAAAATTCTTAATCCTCCAACTTTATTCTCCCTGAAATCCTTTTGTTGAATAATTCTGCATTCTTTTTTAAGGTAGTTGGAAGAAGTTTAGGACTATAGAACAAAATTCTTTGTGAAAATTGTTTAATACAATGTTACATTTCTCTATTGTTATATAACTCCGTAAAAAATGGCATCTCAATACACGAGACTTTCACCTAGTGGAGTCTGAGGATGGTAAATGTATGCAACTTTACTCGGTTAGTAGAGCGGTTGTTTCTAGAATTATAACTCAATGATCTTTTGGTCACCTCTAAAGCACAAATACGTGAAACTCCTTCATGTGTCGGTGTCGAACACATCCGACACGGATACACTTCGATTCGTCATGGATACATATCCATAGAGTATCCAAAAAATAATAATATTAAGATACGTATCTGAAACGTTTTGAACAAAAAACTAGGATAGACAAATACGTATCTGAAACGTTTTTAACAAAAAAAAACTAGGATATATGAAACGTTTTAATCAAAGCATAATCAAGGAAAATACCAACTTATTTAAAGGCAAACACTAATGAAGTACAATGATTTGCAATTTCCATTATACTTTCTACTTTGGAAATTTTGATTTACATTTATAATTTTATCATATTTTATATATTTTTTACTATTTTATACACATATTCCTGAATGTATCGTATCCTATATTTTATATAAAAAAATGCATATCGGATACGTGTCGTATCCGACACAGATATCAGCATATGTGCTTGTTGTTAAACTTTAAGATTTTTGTGATTAGATTTGGATACTAGTTGTTCATTCAATTGGTTTGACAGGCACTAAATATTGAGGAGGCTAAATTGAAGGCCTTTGACTTGGGATCAAAAGCAGAGGGAACTGGTACACCAACAAAGGACTTCAAGTCTTTGTTTTCTCAGATCACTTCTAGTTTTTGATATGTCTATCTTAGTTTGTTTGGGATTGTGTCCTAAACTCATTATTATAGTACTATGTTGTCTCAACCAACTTATTTTGTGTCTTCACAATAAAATAAAACTAAAAATGTAAGCTTCTTTGATACTTTTTCAGCAAATAATTCATGGGCATGTGTTTCTATTTCCTAATTATTTTACTTTTCACAATGATTTTAATTGCATTGCATTTATTAATGTAGGTTCCAATAAGTATATCATATTACCCAGATGACAAAAATACATTGAATTAGCATAATATTCAAATGTATCAGAATATAATAAACAAATAATATGACATTGATGCAATTTTATATAACTAAAAATATTATACTTTTCTCATTGGTTGCATAAATATAACTGTTTTAGAGTTTTTCAACATTGTTATCATTTACCCCTTTCCAAAAGTATTTTTCTTACCTGAATTAAGTTTAAGGGAAGAAAATAAACATGTAAATGTCATTTTATTTGACTTCACACTTTCATAAAGTATTCCATGATACTGTAAAACAACAATGCTGTTAATAGTTATTATAAATATATTCACCACATGTGTGAGGTAGAATAATAGTGAAACAATTCTTAAGTTACTCTTTTCTATAGAATCTATTTTTTTATATTAAACTCTCTACGAGGGTCTAATAAGAATGATATATTTTATAAATATGTTATATTAAAAACTATATAAGTGAACTTGATATAAGATCTAAAATCAAATATAAGACATCATATTTATGATTTGGGCATAACAAGTGAATTAAATAAGCATTTTCTAATATTGCGCCAACTGACCCACATAACACACAACCTACTTATGGTAAGTTTGGGTTATAATTTGATATATAAAAATTGTATTCGATTTTTTTTAACCTGAACCTTATGGAAGTTATCCCAAATACATTCGAGTAAAGCATTTTGACAACTCCAACCATATGTTTTGTTTTGAGTTATTTCAATTTTACCAAATTTCACATAGTAGTTGAAGAATAATTTTTACGATTCAAAATAACCAAACTCATAAGAGTGTGAGCTAGAAACGTTTGCAAATCCTCACTAAATCATTTGGACATGTGTAATAGATAAAAGAAGGGATCTACTTACTCCAATAATATTTACTTCACATCTTAGTCATCAATTTTAGGGAAATCTAATTGTTTAGATCCAATCACTAATTCAAACCACATCTTAGTACTTCCCCTAAAATTGATGGCTAAGAAGACATAGACTAAGTTTTTTAAACTTTCTTAGAATAAGTGGATAACTAATTCAAACAATTGAATTTTCCTAAAATTGATGGCTAAGAAAATATGAACTAAGTTTTTTAAACTTTCTGAGCGTAAGTAGATACTAATTCAAACCATTAGATTTTCCTAAAACTGATAATTAAAAAGAGTTTTTAAAACTTTCTTAGAGTAAGTGAATCACTCATTCAAACAATTTGATTTCCCTAAAATTAACGATTAAGAAAACATAGACTAAGTTTTTTAAACTTGGGTAAATGAATCACTAATTCAAACCATTGAACTTTTATGAGAGTAAGTAGATGATCTCGAAAGAGATAATATTTGATTTTATGGTTGAATAATAGAAGAATTGTTTCTCCCTCCACTTTCCTTCATCCTTATCTCACCAAATCCTAATCCATGAATCTCTGAACTTCAACTTCCTCAATCATGGCAATTCGTGCCGTCAATTCCTCTTCCTTCTTCTCCTTTTCCACTCCTCCTCTCCCCTCCGCCGCCTTCCATTTCTCCCCTCTCGCCGCCTTCCACTTTTCCTCCCGCCACCGCCACCGCCACCCTTTCTTCTCCCTCTATGGTTGCTCCGGCGCCGCTCGAAGCCACTCATTCCAGAGCATCTTCCAGACCGTCATGGAGGAGCTCCATGCCATGCGCAAGCGTAGGAAAAGAGTTTCTGCTACTTCTAAGTACGTTTATGTTTCCTTAACCCTAATTCCTATAATTGGAATCTTTGCAAGGAATGTGATGCATGATTTATTCTCGGTTTTGTTATTTTTTATTTGATTAATTTTTTTATGCTTATTATTATTACTAATATAATTTTGTCATTGTGCTTTTAGCATTTTGTTGTTATATAGCAAGGACTTAAATATATTGAGAATGGGAACGTGAAGTTGAAACTTAAATTTTATTCCTTTCGCTAACAAGAATGGTTGGTACACAAATGTAGTGCTCAACTCTAGCTCTTTCTCGCATTTACCCTACTTACCCGCATTGCGAATTTACTGTCTCATAAAATTAATGTGAAAAGTGACAAACTGCGTACATGAGCGACAAACTGCGTACATGAGCGACAAACTGCGTACATGAGCGACAAACTGCGTACATGAGCGACAAACTGCGTACATGAGCGACAAACTGCGTACATGAGCGACAAACTGCGTACATGAGCGACAAACTGCGTACATGAGCGACAAACTGCGTACATGAGCGACAAACTGCGTACATGAGTGACAAACTGTGTACATGAGTGGCAAACTGTGACATGAGCGACAAACTGCGACATGAGTGACAACCTGCGTACATGAGTGACAAACTTACCTGTACCACTTAATAGCTAACTATGCCTGACATCGGCTTCGTTTTCCTTCTTTCGGGTAGTGCTTCTATTTGCACTACTCTCTACCTCCTTGAACTACTCTTTTCCGTGTTGGATACTTGGGTACAGTCCAATAAATCCACAACCTATTTATACTGGTATATGTTGGTCATTACATACATCCAGCATCTTCTTGAATGACGGTGGGTTCACATAGAAAAGTATTTCTATTATCCATCTTCTCGGCAAGAGGGAAAGGTAAACATCCTGGGATCTTCCTTCAATTGCTTCATGTTTCTTTGCATGGTTGGAAAATTAGTCCACTGCACAAGAAACTTCTATTGTACTCTTAAAAGATAATCATTGGTCTTTCAACGCAGGGTATGTTTTGTTTGGTACATCCAGCGTTTTAAATTGCGGTTGTGGTCATTGCGGCTGTTACGGTGTGATTTTTGTTCTGTGATTAAAAAAATATTTTTGAACTTGATGTGGTCTGATGTGGCCTGCTGTGACCCAAATGCGGTCCAATGTGGCCACATCGTTGTGATTTGGTGTCACACCTCAATCACGGTGTGATGCGGTTGCGGTGGTCACCACAATCACAATATTGTGGCTATGAGATGATACGGTCCACAATTTGAAACAATGGGTACATCTTATGTTGGTTTACCCTGTTATGAACCCTAGCAGAGAAGCATGAGTAGTGTTTGGTTGGCTGACACAACAAGGTAAAACCCGAGGATGTTTTCTCTCTGATTTCACCTCTTTCAGTGGAATCAAACTGTCCATACTTTTTAGTATTTTGTCTTGTTCCATTATGCTCTTTTTACATGATACACCAAACATAGAACACAACTCATATATTTTGTTCCATGCTGATCTGACACATCTACAAAAATCTACCATAATATGTTACCTGGTCAAAGGTTTTTATTTTTCAGTTTTTAAATTTTTTCCAATTTTGTTAATAAAGGAAGTGTAAAGTATTCTTTTGAACGATTGCAGTTTTCTGGTAGAATAAGTCTTAATATCCACTACTGGGAAGTGCTTCTCCTTTGTTTTTGTTGTTTAGTTCATATGCAAAGAATTTATTGAGATAAAGTTGGTTTCAAATTTTTCTAGTGATATGAAAAACTGTTATGATTTTTGACAATTTTGTAAGTTCGAAGGGACTGTTCTAACATTTTTCTATACAATAATGTAAGAGACACCTGCTATGGAAGTGAAGCTTATAACTTTTTTACCAAGCTTGATTTGGCGTTTACTAGTTTGCCACTGCTTCAATATCGATTTTAGTTTTATTTGTTGATTTGACAGCATGGGATTGTTGAATGAAGAACTCTTGGAAGATAGACTTGTCAATCGCTCATTGAAAAAAGGGTTGCTTTTGGAGTTCAAGAAGGATTCTGATAGAGTATTGCTAGCAGTTGCTCAGAGGCCTGATGGCAAGAAGAATTGGATGGTTTCTGATCAGGTTCTTGTAGAAACAACATAATGCGGCATGCTTAATAGGTTGCTAGGTGTCAGAACTTCTTGCATTTTTATAAATGCTATATATTGCTAACATTATGTAGTCTGATTGTTCCTTGTTTTTTATTGGGCTGAAGAATGGTGTTGCTTCTTCCATCAAGCCACAACAAATAACATATATTGTTCCTGGTATTCACAATTTTGACGAAGCAGATATCACAGATTTTGTTCAGAAAGCTCAGGACAACATGGTCAGTTTCAGAATAGGATGGTTACATATATGCTAATTCTATAACTTGTTATTTACGTCAATAAGAAAAAAGTGGATGATATGTTGCAGGATCTATCACTACTTGAATTTGCTTGGGTTGAGCTCCTTGAAAAGAATAAGTCCGTGACAGTTGAAGAGTTAGCTGAGGTAATATGATTTCTGGACTGGATGTCAAAGTGTGCTTCTATATCTTTACAAAAGTTGTCTGTTCTGCAGATGATTTTTGGCAGTGCTGAGCCTCTTGATAGCTATTGTGCTCATCTCTTGCTGTCAAAAGATGAAATATACTTCACTGTGCTTGAGACTAAAGGACCTCGTTCCATTTATGGACCTCGACCAAGTGAGCAGGTAGACGTAATAATTTCATGTCTAAAGCAGCTTTTTAAACTGAAAGGATTATTCCTTACACAACTTATGTAGCTTCTTTGTGCAGTATTTTCGTAACATTTATATTTGCTCCAGGAAGAGCCTTACATTATTTAAAAGTTAGAATTGTTTGTTTTGTTTTTGTTTGTACCCATTTTGGATTTCAGGTAAACTGGGATCACGATTAGTAGTTTGAACCCTTTAATGGCTGCCTAGTTATGTAAAGCAGAACTTTGGCACAAGGCATTAAGTACTACTCCTTTCAGTTTTAAAATATCCTAATCATTGTGATTATTGTATCTCTTACACATGAATTGTTTCTTTAAGGCAGTTTCTTTGGCACAACTGCTGCATTGGCATAGGATTATGCTTCTCGCTTCTGTTTGGTCATGTAAAGTACATGTTCTTTTTAAGGAGGTTTCCCTAACAAATATAATGATGAATTTGGTACCTAAGCTACTTTACGGCTTCTCTTCTTTGTTAATTTAATTTTACTTTTTGGTTAAGGAGGACCCCTTTACCTCTAAATTTGTTGTTATGTTCTTCCATTGTTGTCATAGAAAAATAAGGAAAGTTACTTTAAGGTAGTTAAGTAGATTTGTTGAGATTTGAGTGGCCTGCGCTGGTTGGAATTATCGTTTATTGTGTTTTAGTCATCATTTGTTGTACAAGTTCATTAAATTGTAAATTGGATAGCCACAAAGTTGTATTACTTTTGTGTGGATGAAACAGTGTTTGTTTGCTTTTCTTGTTTTTTGAGATGCCTAACAATATTATAAAAAAATATATATCTAAAAAATATTTTTTGAAAAGGAAGGTTGAGGAGCTCATTCGGAGGAAGCTTGCAAGGGAAGCTGCTGAGAAAGAATTTAATGAGTTTATTGAATTGCTGGCTTCTGCAAAATCAATGCCTTCACAAGATAAACCTCCTAAATCTTCCTGGATGGATGAGGAGAAAATTCGGAGTAGAATTGAGGCACTTGAAGCATATGCTATTGACACATGTACAAGTGATGAACAAAGGAAAACAGCTGGGATGGTACCTTCTTCCTTCAAACCTAGTTTTTTGGACATATAATGTAGCATTGGGGCAACTGGTGTATGTATTTATTATATTAGTGATTTGGATAAGATAAATAGGAAGAGTGGAAAACATATGACTGAGATTGTCAAACTTAATGTAGTTAGACTCCTTGTATATGTATTTATTATATTAATGAATTGGATGAAGTACAAGTGTATTACAACCAGAGCCTGCCACTATATTATTCAGCACTTACAGAAAGTACTACTTTCTAAAATATAAAAATGTGAAAGGCTGATCTCGGTGGATTCAGTTGTCTCCTTGCAGGGAAGTTCTGAAGAGAACCTTACAATAATTATGTACATGAGTTTTCTTTTTGTATAGTAAAAATGTGTATGTAGATTCATTCATCATTACATTAATCTAACCCGAGCTTACTTGTTCTTCTAATAACTTATTCTTTTATGCCACTAGCAGATATTTAAGGAAATGGGTCTGGCAAAAACTGCATCTTCAGCTGTGAATCTCTTGGTAGATATCGGGTATTTTCCTGTACATGTCAATCTTGATTTATTGAAGATGGGTATTCCCACTGATCATTCAGAAGAAATCATATCAGTTGCTCAAAGTCTTCTTTCAAACTCGTATGATCGAGATGAGGTGGGTCTCCTTTGCCTGACAATATTTGTAAAATACAATTTATATCACATGTTCTTAAGGATGGGTTCTTTACAATGATACTTTAAAATACATACAATCAATATGATGAATATTTGACATTATTAATATTTAACTTTACATTTCCTTCCATCAAAACCCAATATCATGGGTACATGGTATAAAAGTAAAGTGAATTGGTGAGAGAGAAAAGAGAAGCATAGTGATGCTGAATCTGTGTCTCAATTTGATACACGTGAGCTCGCAGTGGAAAATACATCAGTAATGGAAGGAGACATAGATGGGCCTCAGAATGGAAGAAACGAAGAAAGGCTGAAATGTGGTCAGAAAGCACCACAGTGGATGGTTGACCATTATACCAAGTAGGCCTATTAAGTAACAATTTGAATGGGGAAGGGTACCCCTTTTGATGTACCCCCTCTTCCCAAACTTTCTCATTCTTTTTATGTACCCTTTATTTTTGGTTTGGTGTGGCTCTTGTACCTAGAAATTTGACACAAACAACAATTTCGTGTACTCCGTCTAATGTGACCAAACAAGGGCATGGCTCATACCTAGAAATTTGACTTGATTAACAATTTCATACCCAAACATCTTATGCCTTCTATAATGTTTTATTTGTTTATATTTTTTTTGTTAGATAATCATTGTGTTTTACTATTGTTAGATCAATAGGAAGGATCTTACTCATCTAAAGGTTTATGCCATTGATGTGGATGAGGCTGATGAGGTAAACAATCAACCCTTTTTTATTTCTTGCTAGATCTAATTTTGGGAGCCTATAATTTTATTAACTAACCAATAACTGTAGCTTGATGATGCTCTGAGTGCAACAAAGTTGCAAGATGGTCGAGTTAAAGTTTGGATACATGTTGCAGACCCAACTAGATATGTTGAACCTGGGAGCATTATGGACAGGTATCTGGTTGTGATTCAATGAGATATATTAATGAATCTTTGTTGGTATGTTCCTTCCTTTATATACTTCTTGCCGTGCAGGGAGGCTATGAGAAGAGCAACTTCTGTTTTCTTGCCCACTGCCACATATTCTATGTTTCCAGAAAAACTTGCCATGGGGGGTATGAGTTTGCGACAAGGAGAGCGTTGTAATACCATTACTGTATCAGTTGTGCTACATGATGATGGCAGGTAAATTGAACTTCACTGATTGCATGCTGTGGTAAACTCACATGATGACACACTAGCTATATAACATGAGATATAGGGAGTGAGGAAACCTGTTAGGACCTGTCCTGAAGTGGTCTGTGAATAAGAGTGGAGGTGCTTGCTCTAATCCATCTTGGATAAGTCTTTTATAATTTGTGTTTGATTTCGTGCCTTCTATTTGAGTATTTGATACACTTGAAGTTTGGATAAAGATCAACACTGGAGTTATTAGGAGACTGGATTGCATTTCAAAGCTTGTCATTGGTCCTTCACCCAATGTTTATATCTGAAGCATTTTAGGCCATTTCTTGTTAAGTCACTGAATCACATGGAAGAGGGCTGTTCACAAGTCTCTGTTCTGCTGCCCATACATGTTACGGCCAAATTCTGCCATCCCATTCTAGTTCTGGCCTAGCCCATTCCTTTGTGCAGCTTCTTTTGACACCTGGGTTGAAAATCCTCTGTTTCCCATCTTTTGATTGGAGGTCATTTTTGTGTGGAAGCTTCACCAGCCCGTGTTTAGCAAGATTCTTCCTGATCTCTGTTATTGACTTATTGTTATGATGTTCCTTGGATTAATGGTGACTGAGTTTTGAACTGTTATTGAGCATCTATTATTGTTTACTTTCCCATCTCCGTGCTGCTATCCAAGTTTAACATCCATGGTGGTAGTGGTAGTAGTAATAGTGTTCAATAATGATGATAATATAATAAATAAAAAGGGCGGCCTAGTGCACGAGGCTCCCACCTAGTGAGATTTGGGGAAGGTAGGTACACAGCCTTATCCTCGCAAGCATGGAGGTTGGTTCCAGTATTTGAACCCATGACCTCCATAGGTTACAAGGCAAGCAACCTTACTGTTACGTTGGGGCCTACCCTCTTAATAATATTAAATAATAGTAACATGTTGATTTGGGAGATGACCTTCTGTTAATGATATTCTATGTGGGTGTAACAGCATTGCAGAATGTTCAGTGGTTAACTCAGTGATTAAGCCAACATATATGCTGACATATGATAGTGCATCTGAACTACTCCATTTGAACCTTGAGGAGGAGGGCGAACTAAGAATTTTGTCCGAGGCTGCAAACCTTCGTTTAAATTGGCGCCGCCAACAGGTTTATTTTAGTTTTTTCATGACCCAGTCTCATTTTTGAACGCTTTTATTGTGCTTCAGCCTGTATTTGTAGTTGAATTGAAATAATTGAAAAATTACTTATTGTAATCACATTTGAGGGAAATCTTTCCTTGCATCACTGATGTATGATTCATGGCTTTACAGGTTTCCACTGTACCTAAATAAAGCATCACTTTCTATTTATATTATATTTTAGATAAAAGAATACTTTCATTTAGACAAAGAATAGATGATCTGCTACTTTTTTTGTTGATATAGCATCACCTATACTTAAATTATCCAACAACAATATTACATAGTTTTTCCGGGAGCTTTGGTCCATCCATTTGATCGTAAAATCTCATTACCTGCCTCTGATAAGTGATTAAAATTCACATTTATATATATTTTATTTATTAAGCAAAGCAATCACAATTACTGTTAAAATGGTAGAATGATTTTTTTAACTGTGTTTCTCCTTTCTTTGATCTCATAGAAAAAGCTTATTTGCTAGTCGAACTCTCTGAATGTACCGAGAGGCTGATTTTTTGGGAAACAAATATTGCACCCAAAAGGTGGAGATAGAAATCTGAGAATTTATGGGACTATATATTGAATAATAGATTTAGTTGAGTGGGTAATTGTGTTATAGTAATTGAAAGTTGAAACAAATGCTAATGTCTGGCACTGCTTATATTAAAAGTTTAATCGGTTACAGTTATTTTGTATTATTATATTCTGATACAAAATTTTCCCTTTGTCTTTGTTCAGGGTGCTGTTGACACAGCAACATTAGACACTCGTATGAAAGTGTCTAATCCAGATAGTCCAGAACCATCAATAAATATTTATGTAGAAAACCAGGCAGACCCTGCAATGCGACTCGTCTCTGAGATGATGATATTGTGTGGCGAAGCCATTGCCACATTTGGGTCCCGGAATGACATTCCTTTACCCTATAGGGGACAGCCCCAATCAGATATTAATGTTTCTGAATTTGCACACCTTCCCGAAGGGCCTGTTAGGAGCTTTGCTCTGATCAAATTAATGCGTGCTGCAGAAATTGATTTCAGGAAGCCAGCACGCCATGGGGTTTTGGGAATTCCCGGTTATGTTCAATTTACATCTCCGATCCGCAGATATTTGGATCTTCTTGCTCATTATCAGGTGAGTTGTTTCCAATTTTATAGTTCACAGGTATAATATAGACCGCACATCTTAATGCGGCTAGAGAAAAGAAGCAAGAGACCAAGAGAATGCAGAAAATGCCACTCTGGGTTCTTGCATTGTCTACTTGTGCTGGATAGAATATAACCATACAAAATATAGCTGTTATATTCACGTTTTAATAAAAGTCCCGTGTTGTATTTGAATGCAACTTAGTCTTTTTTATAAAAAAATTCATCTCATTTATGGTGAAATATCAAATCCAGGTCAGTATTTTTTGGTTACTACTTGGGTTCCCATGAATAATCAGTTTGAAATCTTGTACAAGCCTCATATCTTGAGAGCTACCAAAACTATATCGGTTAGACCCAGCGCCCACCAGTCCACCACGGAAAACCCTAGGTAGTCAATTGCGGATAGCGGCTAGCCCCAAAAACAATATAGCGGCATGACCGCTACAACTTAGGGAAAAATATAATTAATTTATACCCACACATATAAATTACAGTGGGTTCTCTAACATTCCCATGTCATATAAACATTATTTACAGTGGGTTTCAGCAACACATCATCATTTGTAGTAGGTAAGCATTGGGAGGTTGAGATGAACTCATGGTTGTGTATTAGAATAAATGAATAATAAAATAGAATAGAATAAAAGCATTTTTAGTTTTATAGTTTTCTTTAAAACTATTTGTATTGGGCCTAATGGGCCTCTGTTACTTGCATGTATATTAGTAAGGGTTTCCCTTACATTTCAATAATAAGAATTCATTTCACAAATTATCTAGAACTTTCTCTCTCACTCTCTGAAACTACTTTCAGTTTCTTTCTCTCTCGTTACGGTTACTTCTTCATTTCTCCATTGTTGCTTCTTCATTACATGGTATCACGCCATGACAGATCCTACGGAGAACACTGATCCTACGATGAACACTGCTAACGATCCTTCTTCTCGTCAATTTCATTCTTCACCACCGCTTTCTCCTTCCGCTGCTTCTCCGATTAATGCGGTGTCGGCGCCGTTAGTTCTTCCATTGTCGTCGGTGAAGTTAACCGAATCAAACTATCTAGTATGAGGCGTTTCATGTTAGCTAGCCTTAATTCAAATCGTGCAACTAGGTTTATTTTAGGAACTGAGATTCCTCATCGGTTTCTCAGTGATGACGATAGACTTATAAATCGCATCAATCCAGCCTATCTACGTTGGGAGGAGCTGGATCAGATGATCTTTTCATGGATTATGAATTCGTTGACGGAGAATCTTCAACCTCGTGTTATCAATTGTGTGCATGCATGGCAGTTATGGGAGGAACTAGATGCCTTCTGCAATTCGCAAACAAAAGCCCGAACTAGACAAATTCGATCTCAGCTTAGGTCAATTTCTCAAGGTTCTACTTCAATCTCTGCTTTTCTCTCAAAGATCAAAAACCTAGTTGATGCGTTGGTGTTCATAGGTACGCCTATTTCAGTTACAGAACATATAGATTACATTTTAGATGGATTAAATGAAGAGTATCAACCTATAATCACATATGTTGAAAGTCAACCTGAACCTCCTACTCTTCATAATCTGGAATCGTTCTTATTAACATTTGAATCGAGGCTAGAAAAACATAAAACCAAGGCAATCTCAGATGCTCTCTGTTAATGTTGCTACTGACTCTTCTATGTCATCTAAACAAGTTTCTTCTCAATCTTGTCCTTATAATACTTCGGTTACTCAAAGTTACTCTAATAAAAATGATATGCAAGGCAATTACTCTTCTGGCTATGGTTATTCTGGAAATTTTCGAGGAGGAAGAGGACGTCGTGGAGGACGTTCTCGTGGAGGCAGATTTTTTAGAAGGGAATCTGCTTACTGTGACTACTGTAATAGATATGGTCATGACCTTGCTATGTGCTATTATACACCTCCAAACTTTGGAAATACTCTTGCTCATGGAGCTAATTTTGGAATGTCTGGACCTTATCAGCCTCCTCCTCCTCCTCCTCCTCTGTCTCGACATGCTAGGAACACTTATCATCAAGAAGGAAATTCCAGATATCCACCTCACTTCTATCCTGATCATTCAGCTGATTTTTACAATGGTTCCACTAGGACATCTAATTTGGCTTATAACTATCCTGAATCTCTGCTTGGAGCTGGTCCAGTTCATGGCAACAACCAAAATCCCAACACTTATGCAATGACAGCCTATGCTGACCACAAGGATTTTCGTCCTACAAGGGACAACAAACTTGTTTCTTGGTTTCCTGATTCAGGTGCCACGAATCATCTTACCGCAGATCCTTCATTGATTCATGAACCAATTGAAAAATTTGGTCATAAACAGATTTATATGGGTAATGGTACTGGAATTCCAATTTCATCTGTTGGTCACTCATCCTTTGTCTCTAATATGCATCCTCATGTTTCATTTTCCTTAAGTAACTTACTATGTGTACCATCAATAACTAAAAACCTGCTTAGTGTTTCACAATTTACTAAGGACAATTCCTGTTTCTTTGAATTCCACTCTAATGTTTGCTTTGTGAAATCACAGGCTACTAAACAAGTCTTGCTTCAGGGGTTAGTAACCAAGGAGGGTCTTTATATCCTTCATGGTCTTCATCATGTGTCTGGTCACAACAATTCTTCTCTTATTTTGAATACTAGTTCTGGTTGTACTGGTTTGCCTATCCCAAACTCAGTCTCCTGTAATAAATCTAGTGTGTTTTCTTTATGGCATGCTAGATTAGGACATGTACATGAGGCAATAGTTAGGAATGTGTTGAAACATTGTAATATTCCTCATGTTAATAAATCTGTTTCTGATTTTTGTTCTTCCCGTTCTATGGGAAAGTCACATAGATTACATGCTCCTACATCTAATACAGTTTATCATGTACCATTTCAACTAGTATTTGTTGATTTGTGGGGTCCTGCACATGTTTACTCAGTCTCAGGTTTTAGGTATTACTTTTCCGTAGTTGATGCTTATTCTAAGCACACTTGGATCTTTCTCTTGAAACAAAAGTCTAAAACACTTACTGTTTTTCAGTACTTTCTTAAGTATATTCACACACAATTTAGTCAATCTGTCAAAGCTGTACAAAGTGATTATGGTGGTGAATTTAGACCATTTACCTACTAGTGTGAAAAATGCTCTCAGTATTCCTGTATGGCAGGAGGCAATGCAAGCTGAATTTGATGCTCTAATGGCACTAAATACTTGGACATTAGTTCCTCTGCCTCCTCAAAAACAAGCCATTGGGTGTAAATGGGTGTTCAGGGTCAAAGAAAATCTTGATGGCTCCATCAACAAGTTCAAAGCCAGACTGGTTGCAAAAGGCTTTCATCAAAAGCATGGTGTGGACTACAATGAGACCTTTTCTCCTGTAGTCAAACCAATAACTGTGAGAATCCTTTTAACTCTAGCTGTTACTTATCATTGGGAACTTGAACAATTGGACATAAATAATGCCTTCTTAAATGGTTTTCTTGAGGAAGATGTGTATATGCAGCAACCTGCTCACAATAGCCATGTCTCACAATCCAGTTCTGCATAACAGAACAAAACATATTGAGCTTGATCTCTATTTTGTTAGAGACAAAATTCAGAATAATACCCTTATTGTCAAACACATACCCTCAGAGTTCCAAATAGCAGACATCTTGACTAAGCCTCTTCCCAATATTCGGTTTGTCACATTGAGGAATCAACTTCAAGTTCAAGACAAAGACACAAAGTCTTCACAAGTTTTTTGTTTGGCTCTCCCTCAAATTCAGGGGGGAATATTAGAATAAATGAATAATAAAATAGAATAGAATAATAACATTTTTAGTTTTATAGTTTTCTTTAAAACTATTTGTATTGGGCCTAATGGGCCTCTGTTACTTGCATGTATATTATTAGTAAGGGTTTCCCTTACATTTCAATAATAAGAATTCAGTTCACAAATTATCTAGAACTTTCTCTCTCACTCTCTGAAACTACTTTCAGTTTCTTTCTCTCTCATTACGGTTACTTCTTCATTTCTCCATTGTTGCTTCTTCATTACATTGTGCAACTCCAAAATGAAGGAAGGGAAGGTTGGAAGAATCTCTGCCTGAGATGAGAGTGAGTGGCAGAAGGAAGGGAAGGGAGAGAAGGAAGGGCAGAAGAACAAATGTGTAGAAAGTGTCAAGAGGGAAAGTAAACAAAAATGTGCAGAAGGAAGGAGAAGGTGTGGCTGGCCTGCTCTTCTGTTTTAAAAAGGGAAGGGGAGGTGTTTTATGAAAGAGAAGGGAATGTGAGTGTTGTAGCTGAATTTGGCTGGGCTGCACGTGTTTTGTAAAAGAGTGGGAAAGGTGAGGGCTAAATTACTAAAAACCCATGCCACATTTTAAAAAATAAGGGCAAAAATGATTTTTCACTTGTAAAATTAGGGTTTTCCTCCAATAAACAACTTGGAGCAGGTTCTGACCCGCGATTTCGGGAAGAAGACCGCTACTCTTCAACCTGCTAGGCTGCTACAGCTGCGATGGCTGTCTGCACCGCTAACCACTGTTTCGTCGCGTTGAGGGGCTGGCGACCTCTGCTTCGCCGCTATCCCACTGCTATCGCTTGCGATTTACTACTTAAGGAAAAACCAGTTACAAACCTCACAAGCAGAAAGATTTAGAAACAGCCTGCATATATGTTGTTTGTTATTGCTCCATTGATGTTTCAGTTTATGGTTACCAAAGGCGGAGGGGGTTGAAGGAAATGAAGACAGAGTTTAGGGGAACGAGCGTAGGACTTCAAGTTTCCACCCAGTTTGGTGGGATTTTAAATTCTTCGTTAAACCATAAAGTACTTCCTAAAAGTACTCTAGAAATTCCAAAAAAATGATTAAGGCATTTTAAACATCCAAACAGGGCATCCTATAATAAGACATTTTAAATCTTGATAAAATACTTTGCTTTCTTAAAATTCAATAGTGCGTCCTATAATTGATGTCATGTGATATTAAGTGGATTCTTTAATACACAAAGTAAAGCCTCGAAGACATGATTCTATGCTTTAGTAAATCCTAGTTTGTATGGTTATCATACCATCATTAGTTTAGCATTATGGTTGAATGTGCAACATGTTATGGTAGTAATGTTTAAGTTGTGGGGCTTTGTTCCCTAACTACCTTTGTAAGAATTACTTTTGAAGTCTAATTCATATTGGTATTTATACAAATCATGGTCTTTTTTCTAAGATTTTTAAATCTCTGTTTTCTAGGTAAAGGCATTCCTTAGAGGGGAGCCCCCACCCTTTTCATCTGGTAAGCTTGAAGGGATAGGAGCAGTTGTAAATGAGAAATTTAGAGCAGTGAGGAAGCTCTGCAGCAGCAGTCTTCGATACTGGACCTTGGAATATCTACGACGACAGCCAAAAGACAAAAGATATCGAGCATTGGTCCTTAGATTTGTTAAAGATCGAATTGCGGCTCTGTTGTTGGTTGAGGTAAGCAGCTAATGAACCTACTATATAATCTGTTTTGAAGTTGCATGTAATTTTTTTATTGTCTCACTGGGAAATGCAAGCATTGTATTAAACATCTACATGGGCTAGCTGCCTTAAAAGAGTCACATCTCTTTGGGATGACTTAATTTTTGAGATGAATAGTGAAACATGATGAAGTGGTGCCTTAGTACAATGACTAAAGTTGTTGTGGTGGCCCATGTGATTAGGAGGTCATATGTTTCAATTTGGAACCAGTCTCTTGCAAACGCGAGATAAGGTTGCCAACTATAGTATAGACCCACACAGAGGGTTCAACCCTTTCCTTAGAGGCTTAGACCATACATGTTGGGGGATCTTTATAGCTCTATATCACCCTTTTAATAGCGAAACATGATTTCTAAAATGTTATTTAAAATGGTAGGAAATATCCTTTCTCACATCCAGGTGCAATATTTTAATTTGTATGCTTTTTTTAAAAGAGAAGAACGTATATAGATAGATGAGAGCAATGCAAAAGCAAGAGGATAAGGAATCTTCAAGATTTGTAGAATAAACTACATAAAAAATAGACAAAAAAACATGCAGCAACGCACGTCAATCTCTCTGCAAATCTGAAAAGACACCTCTCTAAGAAGGCCATGGGCAAAACAGCACAAAGAAGCTAGAAAGACTATTCTATCGAAAATGAACTCAAGCCACCCAGTGCCCTGAAAAGATTCTTGCATTTTGTTCTATTAGAATTGTGCAGGCTAAGCTAGTTCTTAGAGTGTGGGATGCCTAAGCCTTAGAAGCACCGGCTTGGTCATATTCTCATCCGATGTGGGACTATCCTAACACCCTCTCATGCTTAGGACCGGATATCTAGAGTGTGAAGTTTGCAAGAGTTGACATCTGTGGGTGACCAATATTGGGATGGTCCAACTCTGATGCCAACTTAGAAGTGTGCAGACCAAGCCTAACTGAGTCCCAAAAACTAGCTCATAGGGTGAGGGAGCCTAAGCCTTATAAGCTCTGGCTTGGTCACATTCTCATTCTTTGTGGCACTATCTTAACATGTTCCAACCAAATGCTCTAACATAACTTTAAGCAAGCACATTGCTGAAGTTTTTTAGCTTCTTGCTAGAGCCAACCTGCCGAAACTTGATACCGAGAATCATCTTTAAATCCATGAGGCGAACACAATGTTAAAAAAAGACACCAAACACCTTATTTTGAAGACAGGAAGCTGCTAAACAATGCGAAAACAAATGAGAACCACTTTATGAACTAGATTTGTCCAGTTAATTTTTGTTGTTGGTTCAGACACCCGACGGGCTCGACTTTGACAATTGACTCACACCCCAAAATAGCTAAACACCTTCAAGGAAAGGCACTTTAGAAAATTTCCAACTTTTTCTGAGGTAATATACAAAAAGTACTCAATGAACATGAGTTGGAGGTTGTTGTGTAAGTAGTCAATAGCACACTATCATGCTGGGATAGCGACATCGTGGTGGTTGTCGGCCCTTCCATGCGACAAATGGGCATGTAGCGGTGCAGGTCAAATCACGGGTGAGTACCCGCTCCATGGATAAATTGAAGAGTAGATTTTTTGCTTCAGAAGAGTCAAACTTCTTACTTTTAAAATGACCCCTCTTGGTATTTTTTCGAGTCTCATTATCATAGAAAATATAGTACAGAAATTAAAATGATATAATATTCTCATCTTTCTTGTTGCTGAGGTAATGCTTTTACTAGTGTTTTCACTCCATGTTTAATGTGGTTAAAAATGCGCAACTTTGATACCTGGTTGATTCTCGTTTGCAGGTTGGATTTCAAGCTTCTGCCTGGGTCTCTATTGGAACTCATATAGGGGATGAAATATTAGTTAAGGTGGAAGAAGCAGATCCTCGTGATGATATTATTTGTGTGAAGGAGGTCATAAAAAGTTGACTCAAGAGTTAAGGTAAGAAATGTTTTTGAGAAGACTTCCAATGTAAAATTTATTGAAGGTAAGTAACTTTATATGCATTTGCCTCATTTACACACACCTTGTCTGCTAGGATGTCCCATTGTCTTTTTGAATGGAAGAAAGATCATGCTTCACTGAAAAAATCTCAACCTTTTGAACTTTATCAAGCTGTTCACATTTTGAAGTCTCATTCTGGCTGAGAAATTCCGAAAAGTTCTAGCAACAGCATATCCAGCCTTCATCTTTCCGGTGGTGTACATCCTTCCCACTGTCTTCAATCAGACAATGACATAAAGTTAGCAGGTTTTCTCTCCCTTACTCGAATAGCTTTACTCGTTAAACGTATAATAATCGAGTATTGGAATGTGAGGTGTGTTAAAGTGTTAAAGTTCCATACTAGTTAAAAGAGCCATTCATAATGACTTGGGCAATGTTTCCTACTAGCTAGCTAGCATTTATAGTAGAGTTATACCAAGTTATGCTAATTCTCATAAACACAATAAGAAAGTTTGTACTGTCTTTTTTTCAACTTCTTCAAGTCTTTCTTGTGCTGCTAACTATATATGATACATATATTCCCACAACATAAGTTTTTTTCCATTCAGCTTAAAGAAGCAACTTTTTGAAAGAAAAAATATACCAAATGTCTGTTTGTGAATTGAATTTTAGAGGGGAAGTGAAATAGAAGGCTTCAGATCCATGAAATACACTTATAAGATAACTCTGAAGTCTTTAATTTCTTTCCTTTTCAAAACCCAATTCAGAAATGGACTTTAAGAGGCAAGTTATCAGATTCACCCAGAACACTTATTAACTGATTCTCGTAAGGCTCATGCCACAAAATTTCACTTTTAAAAATATTTTTGTAGAAAAGGATTAAATAAAACATGTATTATGATTTTAGTGGTTGGATGAAATATCTTATCTTATAGTACGAGAAAATACTTTATTATGGTACATAATTGTCAAAATGGTCAGAAAAAGAGTTTGCTACATACATGTTGTGTTTTGGCAGGTTATTTACTTGAGAGGCCATCTTGTGGCCCAAACTTAATTCCCCATTGAAGTAAAAGGTCCAAATCTCCATATTTTAATTATTCAGCAATGTTTATCAACATTTCCTAGGCAACTAAACTCACCGATATATTAAAACATATGCAAATTCTAACATATAAGGGCGTTCACGAATAATGATCAACAAATATAGACAAAGTAACAGTAATTATTGGAAGCCTGCCCAAAATTAAGTAGGATTCAAAGTTTAGCAATTACTCAATGGGGATCCACTTACTCTAAGAGTAAGTTTTTTAAAACTTACTCCACATCTTAGCCATCAATTCTAGGGAAATCCAATGGTTTAGATCTACCCACTAATTCAAACTATTGGATTTCCCTAGAATTGATGGCTAAGTTTAAACTTACTCTTGGAGTCAATGAATCCCTCCGCATTACTCAATACTCATCAATCTCAGGGCAGTATGAACAGAAGGCTGGAACCATTCTTCCACCATTTGGAATGAATTTGTCACTCATTTATTGGTGGAGTGAAAGACTATTCACATTTAATATACTGGAATCTGTAAGATCGTGATAGAAACACCCAATATAGCCAACAATTTTGTTAGATTTCAACTAGTTTGCTTGATATAGAAAATTTAAAATAGTTCATATTTGAAAACATTTTAATTTCATTTAAAACATTTGAGTTATTTGTATAAATTTTCATTAATTATCATTTTTAATAATAATTGCTAGGAAAGATATTTCCATTTGATCACATTTTAAACATTAACTTTAATTTATAAAGACAAATATCTCTTCTTTAAAAATATTTTATGTTGGGAAATTTTTTTAGTATTTACTAGCAAGATACCTGTGCACATGCACGAGATATTATTTTTTGCCGCATGATTGATAGCACATATTACATGTGTATGATTAAGAACATACATGTTATTCATATATTCACATGTTTAAAAATACATATATTACATGTGCATTCGTATTGTTAAGAACAAACACGTGACCCATACATTTTAATGGTTAAAAACACAAATGTTACTCATATATTCACATTGCTAAGAAGAGTATATGTTACATATACATATGTTACTCGTACATTCACATTACTTGTACAAACATGTGTCTTTTAAACCATGTATTCAAATGATTAAAAATACACATGTTACATATGCATTTGTATTGTTAAGAACAAACATGTGACCCATACATTTTAATGGTTAAGAACATATATGCTACTCGTACATTCACATTGCTAAGAAAACACATATTACCTATACATTCGCATTGTTAAGAACAATCACGTTACCCGTATTACCAATTCAAGAATAATTTTATAAAATGGTTATATTTTCATTAATAAAACTATTCAACTCTATTATTATTATTATATCTTATTAAATAATATATTGGGTAATAAACAATATGTAGATATATATTTTATCCTATGTGGGAGGTTGTACAAAGTGTTGTGTCTTTATTGTGTGTGTCATTTTTATTATTATTATATGTTATTAAATAATATAATTGGTAATGAATGTATATGGTGTATTGTATCTAATGTAAGAGGTTATATATTAACAAAGTGAGATGTTTTAGGAGGGAAATTTTTTGTTGAGGTTGTGACACTTGTCATAAAATAATATGAGAGAACATTACATTTTTTTCTTATATAGTATATAGATTTGAGTTAAGATCTTTGGACCAAGAAGATAAATTCATATTTTGGGATGTTACAAACATATGTCATCATACTTATTTATTAAAAAAGAGAGAGATAATATTTTTTCTTAAATCTCAATCCCATCAATTTCAACTAATGTTATTAATACTCATCAAACCGACCATAGGAATGATATGTTGTTAACATTGTGCTTTAACCATCACTTTACTAATTAAGCTTTATATTGATGAAAGGAATATTCTATTGTAGATGTTATTGGTTTAGTTGACTAAATGATTTGTCGGATCTGTCCCAGACAAGATTGTTTTTTCCTTTGTCACATGACTTTGGGTAGATTCGTACCCTGTGAATATTTGACATATGCTTGCATTAACATGTGCTATCGTGCCACATGTGCTATCGTGCCACATGTCTATTCCGTCTGCTGTTGAGAGGTACAGTAGGACACATATAGCTTGTGGCACATGGCAGAAGTTTTTGTTATGCAGACGGTATGACAATGAAGTGTTAGAGGTAATCATTACTTTGTCTTGTCATTTATACCTGGTCATAGGTGCGTCTCTTAGGGTTGTCCGATTACTTGGTTGAGACCTGAGATATCCGTGTTTGACTTAACTGTCTGACTATGACATGTACTTTGGAATCGGGATGGAACACACTTCAAAAGACTTTAAAATATACTTGTGGCTTCAGATGTTCAATATGAAGATATGATAACGATTTTTTGTAAAGTAGTAGTTTTGCCTTTAAAAATACTTGTTTTACATAAATTATAAGACAACGTGCAAAAAATCATTGTCAAATAAAAAAACGATATTTAATCATTGTCTATCATTATTTAATAAACAACTATTTAAAAATCATACTTCAAAAGTAAGTAAAAAAATTGTAAAAATAATTGTTGTCAATTCCTTTTCAGGAACAGTTTTACACTGTTATACTATGTAAATGTAAATAAATAAATAATAAGAGCACAAACTAAAAAACATGGCTTTATGTACTCTAAGATAACAACTTTAAAACTATTTATAATATAGGTATTGCCGTAGATAAAAAATGTAGTAGTGGTACAAAAAGGAATGATGCTAATTAGAATATCTACCGGTCATGGTTTGTTTGATAAAAAAAAAAGATATATATGTGACACATTGATTTACTCTCCTATATATTATTTCACCTCATTTAAAGAGAATGTATCCATCATTAATATACATTGTCTATGTTGAATGTTCCACTCAGTTATAGGAAACATTTCTTTTATAGCATTTTTAGATCCATAAAGAAATGCAACTCATTTAGCCTTTCCATGCAAAGGGATTTATTTAGACAAAAAAAATTAGTTGTTCTTCAATGCAGAGGTTATAGGTCGGAATCTTAATCTTTTTGTTGAATTCGGCAAGAGCCGGTTATGGACCATTTTGGGTGGGTAACTGAATAGACACTCTAACATTCAATTTCGTATAAGTGAAGATATGTAGAGAGAAGGTAAAGTGAGAGTATGATAATATAAGAATGTAAGGAAATCTTCTTATGAGGGACCTCTCTTATTTATAAAGAGGTGTACTCTAGAGTAAGATGCTTTAATCATGATGAGTCTTCCTCTCAGTTATTCCTAGACTAGCGTGGGCTTCTTTATTCATGTATGGCGGGTAGCCTTGTCGTTAATCTAGACTAATGCAGCCGTATATTAGTCCTATCCATGTCGCATGTCAGAGGGTAGCCTATAGTGTTTTGAAGGTGTGTTCGGTTCTATGCAGAAGTTTGTGGTTTTACAGGTGCTGACATGTTTCATGACTGTCGTCCTTTCCCATAGTTAATGTTAATAGTGTGGTTTTGTTATCTTGTGGCTTTTGTTGAGTGGGTTTTTTAATTGAGGTTCTTTGGATACCTCTTTTTTGAGATGTTCTCTATGTTGGTTTATTTATTCCCTAATTAATAATTTTACTTATAAAAAAGTGTCACCCCGTATTGTTTTTCCTTTATTTTTATGTAGAGTAAATATTCATTTCAATTTCTCATATTTTTTTATTTTTCTAGTTTGATCCTTCAAAAATTGGAAAACCTATAATGGTCCCCATAAATTACAAAAGTGGACCAAAATAGTCATTTTTAACATGTTTTATAACACCTGATAGAGACTATTTTGACCTTAAAAATAATTAATTTGACCCACATTTAATTTCTTTTGGGAGCATTTTGAGTTTTTCAATTTTGAGGGAGCAAACTGGTAAGGTCGAAAACATGAGGGGCTAAAAATAGTATTTACTCTTTTATGTATTTGTTTTTCCAGTACTCGAAATGATCCCAACTCCAACTCTTATAACTTTATAAAATAGTATAAGCTAAATCTTGGATTTGCTTTACTTGGATTTGTGAAGAAGATATTGCTCATGACTTTGACATGGTTTTGATGAAGACACCAACATCACAAAAAGAAGAAAATTAAGAATACTTATGAAGACAATGAAGATAAAGCTTCAAGACATTTAGAGTCTAAGTCCATAGGTACTTCTATCCTTACGCTCTTTAAATATATTATTAGTGATAATGCTCAAAGGTATCTCTTAAAAGAAACATAAGAATCATAAGTTTTAATAAAAACAATTTTCAAAACATTGTGTAATAGTCTACTGGATATAAGTAACAAATTACTGTGATTAAGTAAAAGATTACTAGAACCACGTAACATGTTACATGAGTGAGAAATGAGTTAACCAACAAAAACTGAAACACGGTAATCGATTACTGGTATCAATGTAACCGATTACTCAGTCGAACAGTAGGCTTAGGTAATCGATTACCTATGTATGGTAATCGATTACTGAGAACCGTTACACCAAGAGTAATCGATTACTCAATGTGAAAATTGGTTTCCAAGTTGGACATAATGTTTGGGTAATCGATTACCCTTATGATGTAATCGATTACTGAGAGCTGTTACATCAGATTTTTAGATTCAATCTGAACAACTTTCACCCCAAACGAAATGGTTTCATTCCAAATGAATCCTACCCTTTTCCAAAATGTGTTATGGCTGATTGAAAAACCAATATAAAGGCATTGAAACTCATGATTTATAACACAACTCATATACAACTCACTTATGCAAATGTGAATTTTATGAAACACTTTATTTGCACTTTTTATGCAACTCGCTTTAAACTTTCGGAATAACTTTCTGAAGTTGTGTAAATGCATGTTTCAAAGTTTTTCAAACCTTATGAGCATTATAAACTAAGTATATAAAAAGTTGTTGGATTGCAAGAGAATTTACTTGTCATATCTTGTATCAGTAATCCTTGTCATTGCTAATAGTTTTCTTCAAAGTTTGTGTAATACTTTCTATCGCAAGGGTGAGTAATTAGAAAAGGGTTAGAGTCACTTGGAAATGTTGTTATCCAAGAGAGTGACATAGGTATTGGAGTGTGAGTAAAATACAAGGAAGTCTTGGGGTGAGAATTTGTAATTATTATTCTTGATATCCAGTGAAGAAATCTCTTGTACTGCAAGAGTACTGGATGTAACCTTCGGTGGACAAGAAGGTGAACCAGTATAAAATCCCTGTGTACTCTCTTTTCCATTATCTCCTTGAATTTCATTTGATATTTTCCTGCATTACATTTTCAGCTGCTACTAACTTTAAAATTGCAGAAATATTGATTACGATCTTAAGTCAACTAATTCACTACCTCTTAGTTGCTATCTTAGTCTTACAGAATTGAATTCCTGATGGTATAAGCTAAATCTTGGATGTGAGGATCTTCCTCTTCACTGTAGTTCACAATCTCTTTGGTCATATTTGAATCCAACTTTACCATAAAAACTATAATGCATAGAAAAACCCTAAAATGACATTGTTATTGCAATTAACCCAAATAATGAACTTATTTATTCGTAGAGTGAAAGACTACTCATTGTAAATATACACGAATCTACAAAGATGCTCATAGATAGAAGGAGTGTAGTCAACAATTTCATATTATGACTAGTTTGGCTAATATGTAAATTTTCAAATAAGGAAGTAATTTATTACATGTATTATTAAAATAAAAAAGTCAAAAAGCCAAATATATAAAAACATTACACACCAATATCATATGTAGAAGAATTTCCCTCAATAAAAAAATAAAAATGTTTTTATTAATATCAAACAAGATGCATTACTAAAGCTAAATTTTCCTTAAATAGAAACATAAAAAATAATTCATATTTGAAAAAAAATTCACAAACATTTAATTTTAATTAAAAATTAAATAATTTATACACATTTCATTAATGTCATTTTTTAATATTAATTTATTTATACATTAACTATATAAAGAAAAATGTTTTTTCTTGGTTTTTCATTTTCAAAATTTGTTTACTCTTTATTTGAGTTAAGATCTTTGGTCTCATAAAATAAACACTATAATATCTATATATTGTTAGTGTACAGATTTATACACATATAATACATTATATATCATTCACTTGTATTACTTATATTTAAAAGTCAATGATAATTGGATATGAAAGATGAACGATGCAATAACAATGGACAAAACTCTTATATTGTCAACATATACATCTTTCTCTATAAGACTAATCCATGTTTTTGGACTTACTTATTAAAAATGAGTGTAATATATATGCACTATCAATATAAAGATTTATTCATATTCAGTACACATTCTATACTATTCATTTGTATTAATTTTTTGAAGAATCAATGACAATTATATCTTCTCTAAACCTTCAAGAGCTAGGAATATCTCCCATTGAGAAGTGTTTCACATGCCCTTGATCCATAGTTAAGTTTTCAAAAGACATAAATCACTTAATAATGTACTTCCAATATAAGAAGGAAATGTAGTATATAAGAGATATTATATGAAGCATAAGTCCACAAGTTTATTTGTTGCATAACTATTATAAGAAACTGATATATTTTGAAATGATGAAATATTCATCGACTATTTTTTCTTAAAAAAACATAATTAGCTCTAAGTGACAATGCATAATTCCAAACACATTATCATGGTTTTTTATCATGTGGGAAGAACACAAAAAAGTAATGGTTGTGTTGAACCAGATTGCGACCAGGGAGCCTCCAACCACCGGAGAGTTTCATTGTTACCGGGGTATGGGAAGAGTGCAGAACCACAAGTGATGCACCACTTCTTGAACCAAAACCTTAAGGCATTAATTCCATGGACCTTTTCTACTTATAAATTCTTTCACTCGTCCCCACATATCTAATGTGAGACTTCACACTTGAATAAACCCAACAATCTCTCCCTCAAGTGTGGGTACCACACACTTTCTGGTCCGCTCCCCCTTAAGTCCATCATGTCCTAGCCGAACTATCGGCTCTGATACCATTTGTTGGACCAGACTGCGACCGAGGAGCCTCCAACCACCAGAGAGTTCCATTGTTACCGGGGTATGGGAAGAGTGCAGAGCCACAAGTAATGCACAACTTCTTGAACCAAAACCTTAAGGTATTAGTTCCATGAACATTTTCTATTTTTAAACTCTTTCACTCCTCCTCACATATCCAACGTGAGACTTTACACTTGAATAAACTCAATACATTGTTTACAAGTTCGTGAGGGACACCTAAAATATGCAAGCAGAAACATTATGACTTTGAACAATGAAATTGTTGAGAAGTACAACATCGCCTACCTCATTGTCTCGAGAATGATTTAAATATCTGTTGGGCTACGTACTCCTCTCATTGCCAATTGGTTTTGAGATGAAACTTTCACATGGTATTAGATCTAGAGTCCAAATTCTTTCTGGTTGTCATGGGCAAAAAATATGCCCTTTAGTTATGGGTCAAACGTAACCCTTCGCTTGGTTTGGCAGACTTATGTGGAGGGAAAATGTTAGGAAGTAAGTACCATATCGCCTATCTCATTGTCTTAGGAATGATTTAAATACCTGTTGAGTTACTTCTCTCATTGCCAATTGATTTTAAGATGAAACCTTAATATGAATACTCCATTACAAAATTAGGTTGACCTTTAGTTAAAATGGTTTAGTCAACATTTTATCTTTTCAGAACTTCAATGGTGGACAACATGACTATAGTATCATCAAATATGCTTTAGTTAATAAAAGCGTACATTACACCTCAACATATTCTGGAGTCGGCTAGGGTGAAATCATGGCTTTGAATCAAAGGACAAAGGGGATGGACTCATCTACTCTCTCTCTACTTGGGTTGCTAATCCTTTAGTATGCCTAAATATCAGTTTGTAATTTCTTGTTTGTAATCTTTTTTTGCTTTTCTTCTCCTCTCTTTGTACCTCCTCTTTTAATTATTAAAAATTTTCTTTGGCCAATCAAAAAAAATAAAAGCGTACATTAATCAAATATGAACTCTAGAAGTTAAGATTACTTTCAAATCATTTGCAAATATATCATTATTTTCCCAATCCTTAATTAAGAATACAAATAAAAATCATCAGCCAATCATTTCCATCAACCTATCATTTAACAATGTTCCACATACGACACTAAGTCAAATTAAGAATAGTACGATTCTATTAAATCATCGTATATAGAAAAATCATCAGATATATCTTCTAATCTTCGATAACAATTACAGAGCTCATCACATGTAATATCAATTATAACCTTTGAACTATTGCTTGATTCAGGATTGTCTTTTTTGCCCTCGGCTTGTTGAAAATTTTGTAATTTTTCAGTTGAAGCATAACTTGGTTTAGGGTTTTCATTCTGGTCCTTACTAGTGTCTGTTTTCTTCACCTTTTTTGTTTTCTTCACTTTTTGATCCTATAAAAATCATAGTAATAATAAAAGTAATTAGTCAAGGTTAAGTTTAGTAAAATTCACTAGACCAATAATTTAATATGTCAAACTAGATCAATAATATTGAAAACTTCACCTTGTTTCTTCTCCTCTTTGGTAATTTTGTGTAGCCTTTTGGGAGTATATAGTTCACTACCTCATTGATGGATCGTAATTTTCTTTGTGAACTTTTGTGAATATAATGCTGAAAAAACAAACAAAGTATATGATTGTTATTATTTATCATATATGTGTGTGTGTTTGTGTTGTTCACTAGTTAAACCCTAAATAAAATTTAATTAAATGTTTAAGACTTTACTTTACTAATCTCAATCTAAAATAAAGTGAAAATTATATAGTTCTATCATATATGTGTGTGTTTGTATTGTTCACTAGTTATACCCTAAATAAAATTTGATTAAATGCTTAAGACTTTACTTTAATTTACTAGGAGAATGATGAATAATCTTATTTGAATACTTAAAATTGAAATGTCCATTAATTCATCATTACAAAATGGTATGACACAAACTATTCAAAATTAATAGACTATATATATCAAAGACAAATTCATAGTTTCAACTTATTTTTATTTTCTAATATAACAAAATTTATTTCATTATTATTTAATATAAATAATAATAAGTAACATAATATAAATTTTAATTTTGGGGAGAATTTAATTACCGTATCACATGTCTTTGTTGGGCGTTGTGTGCTTTGTATTTTCCATCCTTCAAGCTTAGATAGCACCTCTTCTATGTCTTTGAAACTAGTTATGTCACAATCTTTTGGAAGACAAAATGTAACATCTTGTTCTGCCACCATAGGGTTCTTACTCTTTTCCCCACTTTTTTGAGGTTCCTATCAACAAAAGAAACATATTAGTACATGGAATGTAAATGTAAATACTACCTCCGTTACATTTTTTTTTGATCGACAAATAATTGATTTAATTAAAAAATAGAATGACATCTCTATGCTCACATAGATGCGCGCTGTTGAAAGGTATCTTTGCGCTTACATAAACATATTAGTATATGGAATGTAAATGGAATACTATATATCTTTTACATTTTTTTGATCGAACAAATAATTGATTTAATTAAAAGGTACTATGGGTATAAGAAATTACACCGAAATAATTGAATAAAATCGATCACATAATTGTATCTCATGACTAGCATAGGAGCAATAATATAACACTAAACATAATTTAACTAAGCATCATGCCAATATTCACAAATCATTTGGTATGAAAAATGTTACTTATATTTATATAGAATTAAATGATATAGGATGAACTTACACTTACGGAAGCAATAACATTTTCTGAAATCTGAGAATCCCTCATTGCACAAAATTGTTGGTATGATTCCTGTTTCATATTAATTAATTGTTACAACAACTCTTATATCTTTGTAAAAATGTTAGAACATAATGAAAACAATTTTCTTTACTTACATGAATTGATTTGGCAAGAATATTAGCTAGATCTTTGCCTTGTGGATCTTCTTCTTCATTGTTGTTCATCTTCAATTTTGTCATATTTGAATCCAACATTGTATTAACCTCATCACTTATGTTTGTGGATTTAGGATCCATTGAAGAGAAAAAGTAGTAATGGAAGATAGTAGTATATATAAGGCACCAAAAACCCTAAAATGATTATATTGTGGAGGCTAAGTAAAATAATGAATTTATTTATTGGTGGAATATAAATCTATCTATTGTAAATATATATACATGAATCTAGAAAGGTACTCATAGATGCAATTAATATAGTCTACAATTTTTAAGATTTCATATTAGGACAAGTTTGGATAATGTGGAAAGTTTTCCAATAAGGAAGTAGTTTGTTACATATAATATTAATAAAAAATAAAAAAATATAAAAATTACCCACCAATATTAGGTGTAGAAGAATGTCTGTTGACCAACATAAAATAATAATATTTTATATATAATAAATCAATAAGAATGGATATTATACTAAAATTAAATTTATTTTCCTTAGATGGAACATATATAAAATAATTCACATTTGAAAATATTTCAAAAAGCATTTAATTTCATTAAAAACATTTAATTCTATATACATATTTTGATTAATTTCCTTTTTTTTTTTATCAGCAAAAAAGATTAATTTCCTTTTTAAATAATAATAGGTAGGTAAAATATTTCCACTTGATTACATTTTATTTAAACATGAAATATACAAACACAAATAACTTTGGATGTTTTTTTTTTCATTTTCCACATTTATGTACTCTTTATTTAAGCTAAGATCTTCGGGCTAATAAGATGGAATAAAGATCACATGTTTCCCAAAAAATCATATCTATGTCTCTTATCAATCAAATTTAATTTCAACAAAGTAATAGTATAAAAATTTTAGTCTATGTTTTAATAACTTTTATTATTAATGAAGTGTTATTTTTTAATTGGATTGAGAAACCAAATAGGGATATCAGATGAAGAAAAACTTGTTTAGAGATATATACAACACATCATATTTGGAGACAATTGTACTTATGTTTTTTGGTAATATCATTTATGACTAATTTTAATTAGAATTAAATTATTAATAATTTTGTTAAGATTTTATTGGTTATCTATATATATATACGTCTCCACACAAATCTTTCTCTAGATAATCTTTGGATGAAGCATAAGTCTAGAAGGTTGCTCTTTATAGAACCATATTATAAGAAACTGAGATATTTTGAAATCATTCAATCATTGTCTATATTTTCATAACAAATCATAATCATCTCTAGGTGATAGTGAACAATTACAAGCACCTTTCAATTGTTTTGATTTTTATATCTTAAGGAGAAGAAATGAAATAAAGAAGCTAAGGGGTGTTTACAAGATGGTAAGGGATACCTCAAAAATAAACAACCATAAACATTATGACTTTCATCCACAATATATTTCAAAATATCACTAAATCAATCCATGCAAAAGCACTATTTTGTATCATTAGCTTGGCATTTGGTTAAAATTTCCTACTCAACATCTTCTCATTTAAAAACTTCAAAAGTTGATGGCATGATACTAATTCCTTTTCAAAATTTTGGTTGGCAAGAATTATAATATATTGTTCTTAATATATTAGACAACCTATGAGTGGTTACTTAGAATGTGTTATGGATTGGTTCCTGGCCTAAGTCAAGACTCATATATGATTCACAGTGACTTCTGATTTGAGACGGAATATAGAAATGATAAAAATGATTATCTCCTCATGTTCTTAGCCAATAATCAACTTTTTCTAAGTAATATAAAAATGGTAGTACCCTTATTATTAAAGCCAATTTAGTCCTAGTTTTCCATTACCATAACATAAGCCATATATTTGTTTTATAGGTCTATGATTCTTTCCTCTTTGGGCTTGTGACCACACCCTCAATCTCCTTCTAATTCATAAAGATGGTTTACAAGAGTCCTTCACTCTGAACTTTAAGAGAAAATGTGCAAGCATCTAAAGAAGGAGTTTTGAAGAAGAGAATATATTATTTATATAGCTTGTAACAATTCTAAATGACATCAAATAATAATTACGACAAAACAATTAATACAATTTGACTTGGGATTTTGCAGCAGATTATGTTTGATACCACTTGTGGTGATCATTGGCTATGGCCAACTAGGTTGAGTTATTCTCTTAGTTAGGCTTCTTAACTTTTTTGATATTTTATTATATTTTGTAGTCCTTTTGGAAGATCTCAATTCCTTGTAATTAATTTTTTAATTTCCCATTACTATCAAATAGGGTTCCAACAAAAAAATACACTCCATAGTTGCAGTTGAGTTGCGTCTGCAATATTGCGATTTCGGGATTATAATCTCAATTATAGCGACATTGGTCATAACTTTTTCCATCCACAATTTAAAATATTCAGTATTTAATTCAAAATCCTTTCTATTTAATTTAACTTTAGGCTCAATATTTGTACTCCCATCATCAATATGCTTTTGGCTTATAAAAAAAATACATTCATGGAATTGAAACCCTATACATGTAAAGATTACATTCAAATCACTTGCACAAATCATTATTTTTTCAATCCTTAATTAAGAGCACTAACATAGCAAAAGAAACTTTGAAAACTCATAATTTTATTAAAACTTTGAAAACTCATAATTTTATTGAAACTTTGAAAACACAGAATTTTATTGAATCATTTGAAAATATGAGTTTATCACATTAAGAAAAATATGAGTCTATTAAATCATCATATATAGAAAAATCATCAGATATATCTTCTAATTTTTTGTAACAATTGCAGGGCTCTTCTGATACCAAATTAATTATGGCTTCTGAACCATTACTTGATTGAAGATTTTCATTTTTGTCCTCACTTTGTTGAATATCTTGTATTTTTTCATCTGTAGCAGCACTTGGTTCAGGTTTTTCTTTCTGGTCTTGGGAAGTTTGTGTTTTCTTCAACTTTTTTGCTTTCTTCACTCTTTGACCCTATAAATCGTAGTAATAAAAGTATTTATTCAAGGTTAAATTTATTAAAAAAATTCCAAAGACCAATAGTTTTTGAATGTGTCAAGCTATATAGATCAATATTGAAATAATTTTAAAACATTACCTTGCCTCTTTTCCTCTTTGGTAATTTCATGTAGCCTTTTGGAAGTATATAGTTCACTACCTCATTGATGGATCGTAATTTTTTGATTGAACCAGTATGAATATAATGCTGAAAAACCAAACAAAGTATATCATTGTTATTAATTATACATCTACGATATATATATATATATATATATATATATATATATATATATATATATATGTATGTATGTTGCTCAGTATAAAATAAAGTGAAAGATATTGAGTTGGATAATTGGCCACCTTGATTATCCAAAGCAACCATGGCCATATTAGGTCAAGAATTCAACCCTATATCCAATCAAGCCAAAATAACTAAAGATCTATTTGAACTTGAATTTTGTTTCAAGACCGTAATGGATCCAAAATGTTGTACTACACCAAAGGTTAAAAATTTGATTTATGAGAGCAACATTTACTGGGAGAGATAATCACACACTCTAAAATAAATTTGTTTCTTACCCATAGAGTAAGGAAATATCATTCGTTGCGTTATAAACGGATATGTGTTAATTAAAAGATCTTTGGGACATGTTTTGTGTGATTTAAACAAGGTTTCCTCTCATAATCATAGTGCATGCATGCACTATATTCATTTTAGGTCATATAAAAGAATACCAAGCTCATCCATAATCACATTAATATATATACATTGTCTATGTTGAATATTCAACTATAACAATGGGATTTTGTTAGACAAAATTAACCACATATTACAAAAATCAATCAACTGAACATTTAAACTTTTTTGTTTAAAGGAGTGGTTCAATTCGAATTGAGGAGGATTTCCTCATGTGAAGGACACCAAACTTTATACCAAAAAAACTCATTTATCAAGGTTTATAATCTTATTTGAACACCTTAAAATAAAGTTGTTTTTCACAAACTATTGAAGCTTTTTCAATTAAAACAAATTTAGATTATCTTAAAATAAACATTTTTTATAAAAGAATTATTAGATCAAACAATCTATGAAATTATCAAAATATTGCATCATGAAATACCAACAACTTATAGAGTAAATCACATCCAAATTCATAGGTTGAACTTTTTATTTATTTTTGTATATAGAAAAAGGTATAGCAATAGAAGTGATATATATTTAACAAAAGTAATAAATGGCATAAAATACATTTTAATTTGGGGACAATTTAATTACCGTATCAAATGTCTTTGTTGGGCGTTGTGTGCTTTGTATCTTCCAACCTTCAAGCTTAGATAGCACCTCTTCTGTGTCTTTGAAACTAGTTAGGTCACAATCTTTAGGAAGAGAAAATGTAACATCTTGTTCTGCCACCATAGGGTTTTTCACCCTTTTCCCATTTTCCTATGAACAAAAGAAACATATTACTTAGTACACATGGAATGTAAATGGAATATTATATATATCTTTTACTCATGCCATTATTCACATACTATTTGCTATGAAAATAAAAATTTACCACCCTATGTACTATATTATATTGTATAGAGAATAATATTTATAATCAAATGATAAAGGATGAGCATACATTTGTTGGAGAGACAACAATATTTTCTGCGATCATGGTTTCCCGGATTGCACAAAATTGATGGTATGATTCCTGTTTAACATTAATTAAGTACATGTAGTTAGTTGCAACAATTCTTATAGCTTTGTAAAAGAGAAATAACACAATGAGAACAATTTGCTTTACTTGGATTGATTTCTTGAGGATATTAGCTAGATCTTGGCTTGGTGGATCTTCCTTTTGATTGTTGTTCATCATTTCTTCTGCCATATTTGAATCCAATGTTGCCATCTAGTGTTTTGTACTTGACTATATGGAAGAGAAATTAAAACTACTAATGGAGTTATTTGTATAGGAAAAACCCTAAAATGATGGTGTTGTGGAAGCTAAGCAAACAAAATGGACATATTTATTGGTGGAATGAAATTATCTTCTATGTGTATATACATGAATCTATACACATCCTAATAGATATACTCAATTTAGTCAACAATTTTATAAAATTTTATATTATGAGTAGTTGGCTACTGTGGAAAGTTTTGATATAAGGAAATAGTTTGTTACAGATTTAATAATAAATATAAAATAATCAAATATATATAACATTAAATACCATTATATACCATGTTAAAGAATATCCCTCAGCAAAAATAAAATAAAAATATTTTATTGATGATAAAAATTTCGAAGGATATTTTACTAAGTCTATATTTTCCTTAGATGGAAATATATAAAATAATCCACATTTGAATACATAATTTGATTAATGTCCCTTTTTAATAGTAATTGGTAGGTAAAATATTTCCACTTGATCATGTTTTAAACACCAACTATATAAATAAGGGTGGAAACAGACTATACCGCCTATCAGGAGCCTAGTATCTAGCCTATAATAGGTCAGACCAGGCTATGTCTTTTTAGTAAACAAGTCATACTTAAGTTTCTCCTAGTCTATTTAACCTAAATAGGTCAGACTCAGACCTTTTAAAAAACCTATTAAGCCTAACAAGTCGGTCTATGTAATGTTATTATATATTTATAAATTATTTTTTATAATATTTACAAAAAAAAAACTAAATAAAAAAATTGTAAATCTAGCAGGACTTAGAGATTAAGCTATTTAATAATTGGACATTTAGTTGTTGAGAGTGACTAATTATTTGCTGATTGTTACCATCTTCTCATCTAAAAGCATAGAAAATAGACTCACCTTCTAGTAATTTCTCTACCCTTTTTCTTTATCAGCCAAAGAGAATTTTATTAAAGATAAATGAAGTATTTACAAAGGAAAAGAAAAAAAGAAAGTTACACAACAATGTTGATACAAAGTAACGGATTAAAAAGTCAATCGTCATACAGAAGGGAACCCATCCCAAGCTAGGTCTTAATCCAGAGCCATGATTTCACATTAGCAGAGTCAAGAATTTTGTTGATAGAGGGATTGATATTATTGAAGATAAGATCGTTCCTAGCTAGCCAAAGAGCCCAAATAGTTGCTATCCAAATAACACTCCAAGTTTTCCAGCATTTCCTATTCTTCACCAAGCCTATGTGATGAGTAAAGTTATCAGAAAGATTAAGTGGCAACAAAACAAAGATATTCAACCAGTTGTAGATAAGTTGTCAGACTAAGTAAGAAAGTTTGCATGAAGAGAAGAGATGATTAGTGGATTTCGGATGATCATTGCAAACGGCACAAGATAAACCTCCGCCATTGGTGAGAGGGACCTCCTGCTTAAGAAGAGCGTCTTTAGTTGGGATTCGGTTTTGGAAAAGTCTCCAAGCGAAAGAGATAACTTTCAAAGGAGCTTTTGATTTTCAGATGAGATTAGGATGATGAGTGTTGATATTTGGATGTTGCCCATGTTGATTGAGAAGAGAGTAAGCAGATCTAACTGAGTATTGAATTGTTTTGTCATTCTCCACTCCTAAGAATCAATTTTGTTGATATGAAGCTGCAATTGATTAAGTTCTTGCATAAAAGAATTAGTAAGTTCAACTTCCCAAACAAATAAATGGCGTCTCCAAGTAACATTCCACTCCCACTTTCCCCCCACCCAAGACCCAAAATCTCAAATAAGACCATCCTGGATAGTGCTAATATTGTAAAGCCGCTTGAACCTAGTGGATAAAGTATCACTCCTCAACCAATTATCATGCCAGAATCTAGTAGAAGACCCATTTCCTACTCGACGAACTAGACCATCCAATAACCATTGAGGACCAACCGAATTTTTTGAACAAAAAAAATTTAGATCCTTAACCCGGTTAGACATTTTCGCTACAGAAGACCTACTAACATTCCTATAATTTTGACAAGGACCATACTTGGATATTAACACTTTCCCCCACAGACTATCACTCTAAAAAAGAATAAGTCAATTCCATTTTCCCAAAAGAGCAAGATTGAAGGAAGTAATATCCTTAATTCCAAGACCCCCCTCATTCTTAGGTTTACACACCAGATCCTACTTAACCCAATTAATCTTCCTAGAACTATTAATCCCACCCCAAAGAAATTTTCTTTGAATTTGTTGGATATCGTGGACAACACAGAGAGGAGCTTTATAGAAAGACAAATAATACAAAGGAAGGGCAGATAAAACAACATTAATCATAATTACCTGACCACCAAAAGAGAGTTGATGATTCTTCCCTATAAGAGAGTCTGACATTGATTCTTTCAATAAGAGGCTTCCACATACTTTGTCGCCTCGGATTAACACCCACAAGAATCCCAAGGTATGAGAAGGATTGAGACGAGAGCTTGCAGTGAAGGTAATCATAGATTCCTTTCAAGTGATCGTCTTCAATATTCAACTCAATAAGACTGCTTTTGTTGAATTTGATTTTGAGGCCGGAAGATAGCTCAAAAAGTTTCAGAATGCTTTTCATAACCCATATATTTTTATCTGAACAGTCGCCAATTAAAACCGCGTCATCCGCAAATTGCAATAAGGAGACCGCAATGTTATCATAGCCAAACTTGTACGGAGTAAACAACCCAAGAGAGATGGCTTGTCTCATAAGGCCGGAGAGACCTTCAGCTACAACGAGGAAGAGGAACGAAGATAAAGGGTCACCTTGACTAGGGGTGAGCGTGGGCTGGGTTGGGACGAGTTAAGGCTTGTCCTTACCCGGCCCTAAATGTTGGTCGGATCACTTTTTTGAACACGGACCCGACCCTAGACCCGAAGTTAACCCGACCTAGACCCGATTAAATATAATGTATACTCATTTTAAATAAAGTCTTCTAAATATTATTTATTATTGTGAATATGTAATTTGACATATAAAATAATATATTTATATATATATATATATTATTAAACATGTATATATGATGAAAAAATTGTATTATCAATGATATTTTCGGCAAAAAATGTATCATTATTTTGTACAGATTTGAATCGAGACACATACAAACAACAAGAGTGAGTGACCATGGGATGGGTTGGGACAAGTCATGCTTGGTCCCTACCCGACCCTAAATATTGACTAAGTCTAATTTTTGAACTCGAACCCGACCCTAGACCCGATGAGACCCGACCCTATTCAAACCCGATCATGATCGGGCCATACGGGTGAGTGGGTAGGGTCGGGTTCTGCTCACCCCTAACCTTGACGAAGGCCCCTTTTAAGATGAATTTCCTCCATATGAGTACCGTTAACTAAAATCGAGGTAGTGGCAGTTGACAGACATTCCATGATCCATCCTCTCCATTTAGGACAAAACCCTAACTGATCCATCATATGATCGAGGAAGCTCCAAGAGATAGAGTAGAAAGCTTTTTCGAAGTCAATTTTGAAGATGCCACATTGTTGACTATAAGATCTCGTATCATGAATAACCTCATTAAGCACGACCACCCCATCCAAAGTATGTCTACCTTTAAGAAAGGCAGATTGGGTGTTGTTGATGACCTTACCAAGCACTTTCCTTAATCTGTTAGCTAGAAGTTTCGCGATGATTTTGTAAAGACATCCGATGAGGGAAATAGGGCGGTAGTCCCCTTGTAGAGAAGATTAAAAGGAAAGTGGACCTTTAAAAGGTAGAGAAATTACTAAGGGAGTTAAAAACTGATTCATGGACCTTTTTATTGTTGTGGTATAAGTTGTGTTATTGTAAGTTTGTAACCCAAATCTTTTACCTTTTCATTATTGTGGTATCAAAAAAGCTTTTGTTGTGGTATAAGTTGTGTTGTTGTGAATGAAGAATCTATTGAATCACTAATAAGCAGTGGGGATTAGGGATGGCAACGGGCACGGGCGGGCACAGGTAGTGTATACCCGTGCCCGTACCCGAACTATTTGGGGGTACCCGTGCGGGTAGCGGGTATCCGTAGGTATCCAACGGGTTTCCAACTCTAATTATATTTTTATATATTTTACAATAATTAATCTATAAAAATAATTTTTACTTAAATAATATGACATGTATATGATAATTTTATGATTATAGTCTCATTACTAAATTTTATTCTGAAGTAATAATAATATAAACAAATATAATGTTAAATTAATAATAACTAAATATAAAATATTTAATTAAAATATATATGCGGGTATCATGATACCCGTTCCCATCCATGAGCTATTTTTGCGGGTACCCGTTGCGAGTATTTTGACGGGTACCTTCGGGTATTTTTGCCATCCCTAGTGGGGATTGGCTTCTTAGTAAGTATTTTGTGAAGAAAAAAGAAAAGGTAAAACATCAATATTTTTAAGTTTGTTATTTTAGTTGGTTTTAAACTATTCTGTGCTTTAATATATTTTATTTTTATTTTGAATGATAGCATGAAGTTGATGAAGAAGATTAAACGGAAATTTATTTGAAGATTTAAATTCGTTTGTTGGATGTTATTGACTTTATTTTTGGTGTTATTATTATTTAGCAATTTGAGTTCTTAGACTTCATGGAGTTATGATTGAAACATGGTATTTGTTTTAATTTTGATGTGATAACTTTTGGATGGTATAACATTTAGACAACACTACAGCAAATTTAGTAATGTTTAGATGTTATTTAGCAATTTAGTATTGGCTCTTGGATGTTTTTTTTGACAAAAGTACCATATTTGGCAATTAAGTTGTTAACCATGTTAAACATTACAGTAGTATCATATTTTACTATGATATTAAAAGGCATTGTTTTGTATCTTCTAACCTCAAGGGCACCACAAATCATTCGAATACATTATGCAACATTGAAATGTGATAGAAATAATTGTGATAACAATGTAAAAAATTTCACACTGATTGCTATAGTTATAATAATTTTTCATAGTTTGTACATAATGTGTTGAGTTCCTTACCTTAACCGACCTTTAAACAGACCAACATGTCATACTAGACTTTTAAACAAGTCAGACCTAGACTTTTAAACAAGTCAGACTTAGACTTTGAATTTTTTTACACGGACTAACAGGTCAGGTCCAGAATCCTATATGCTATATAGATTCAGTCTGTTTAAGGCAAAACCCGACCTCGTCTGCCATATTTCCACCCTTTTATATATAAAGCAATGTTATAAAAACTATACCGTACCGGCTGGTTCAACCGGTGAATCGGACCCTTAACCGGTACGGTACGTATGTTATACTGCATATGCAATAGAACCAGTCAAAATCGATGAAAACCGGTCAAAACCGGTGAACCGGTTTAAACCGACCGATTTGTACATTAATTTTTTTTTTAAATTTTAAATTTTCACCAATTCTTCAACTTCAATGATTGATACTTGTGTCATTTATTTGTATTTTTCATTTGTTAAGTGATAATTTTGGATTAATATATGTTTTGCACTTTAGACTTTGATTTTGTTAAAGAATTAAGGGTAATGATCCACTTACTCCAAGAGTAAGTGAAAAAACACTTACTCCACATCATGATCATTCATTCTTGGGAAATCCAATGGTTTGAATTAGTGAGTACATCTAAACCATTGAATTTTTTAAGATTTAATGGCTAAGATGAAGAGTAAGTGTTTTTTGGAGTAAGTGGATCCTTCCCCAAGAATTAATGTTGTTTGTTTGTGTGAATTTTGGAGTAGATTATGAATATGAATTATAAATCTGAATATCTACTTATTTGAAATTTTTTGTTATAGGTTTACATATATATATATATATATAAGCAAATATGTCCGATTTAATCGGCATGCGGTTTAATTACTGAACCACTGGTTGAACCACTGTACCACTATACCAGTATCCTGACCGGTTTGATAACCGCTACGGTTTTAATAACATTGATATAAAGTCACATATCTCCTCTAATTTTTTTTCATTTTTTTAATTTTATTTACTCTTTATTCAAGCTAAGATATTGGGTCTAATAAGATGAATTCAAATTTTGAGATGAGACACACAATTATTAGGTAGTGTCGCCTTTCTTATTTATTATAAATAGAGAGAATATTTTCTATAAAACCTCAATAATTCGCTAGCTGGCCAAATGTTATGAAGGAATAAGAAATGTACTCTCAATATAAGAAAAAAATGCAATGTTATTAAAACTGTACCGGTTATCAAACCAGTCAGAGTACTGGTATAGTGATACAGTGGTTCAACCGATTGTTCAGTAATTAAACCGCATGCCGGTTAAACCGGATATACATGCTTATATTTATATATATCTAAGCCTATAACAAAAAATTGCAAATAAGTAGATATTTAAATTTGTAATCCATATTCATAATCTACTCCAAATTCAAACAAACAAACAACATTAAGTCTTTAACAAAATCAGAGACATTGTCATGTCCTAGACTTGATATTATACATTGCCCTAATTATATTCTATATTTAATTTTGGTAATGTGAAAGCAAATGTTTTAATGAATAAACAACTAAACGGTGAATTGTGAGCTCACAAGTCAATGTATTAGAAAACTTAAGTTTTTCACCTCCATTAATTACAATATCAAACAGATTAATGAATCATTAAAGCAGGGGAAACAGGAACATTAGAAAATATATCAAATAAGGCATAAGCATAAACCGACCGGTTTCCACCGGTTCACCGGTTTTGACCAAAACCGGCCGGTTTAAACTGATTTTCACGGGTTTTGTTTCTTATACGGTATAAAATTCGTGCTGTACCGGTTAGGGGTCCGATTCACTGGTTTTCCGATTGAACCGGACGATACGGTACGGTTTTTATAACCATGAAAAAATGTAGTACACAAGAGACAATTATATGAAGCATAACTGGTAAAAATTGATAAAACTCAAATTTAAGTCAGTCCAAGTAATTTATTATGTTGATAAAAGTTATTACAAACGATAAAATAATAATGATCTAACTAATAAATAAAAAGATAACCATAAACTATATACAAATTAAAATAAAATATAACTAACAAAATTTTAGATAAGATAATGATATATCAATCCAAATATATTTAACACGCTCCTTCACACTAAAACTTAGTAAACTTTAAGCTTGTTACAAATAATTCATTTCAAAATGAAAACAATTAAATAATTATGAGTTCCGTAAAATCTCAACATATTATCAACATTAGAATGATTGTCGATGTGAAAGGCAGTTACAACTAATATATTCATCATTTTGACAAAATACACCACCAAAATAATTTTCGTTGGGAAGAGAATCGTTAATATAACCATCATGGAATAATGAGTGAAATAGAGCACAAATGATCGTCGGTAGGAAGGAAATTTAGTAATATAATCACATCAGAATGATTGTCGATGAGAAAATAAGTTAATTAATACTCATATAGTTCTGTATGATTCTTGGTGGGAATAGAATCAAAATATATATATATATATATATATATATATATATATATATAAATCGAAGAAAGTGAATTATTATATTGAGAATATTTTTCTATTTGAATGATTATTACATTGAATTTAGAATTTTGAGGTTGAAATAAAATAATGGATACTAACAAGAAGGTGATAAGACAAATGGATGTTATTAATTGAAGTTTTGAATTTTCAGCACCTAGACAACAAAATAGTGGTCGGATAGGACATGGAGGATTAAACCACTCTAATACCACAAATACAAAACTAGGATGGTAAAGATTTGTCAAACTCAAATTTGAGTCAGTTCAAGTAATTTATTATATAGACAGAAGTTATTATAAGGGATAAGATAAAAATCATCTAAATAATAATTAACAATATAAATATAAACTATTGATAAACTAAAATAAAATAGAACTAACTAAATCTTAGATAAGATAGTCATCTATCAATCCAAATATATTTAACACGCCCTTCAAACTAAAACTCAGTAAGCTTTAAGCTTGTTACAAATAATTCATTTCAAAATGAAAACAATCAAATAATTATGAGTTCCATAAAAATGGTTGAAAGATGTTGTGAACTACAAAATCTGAATATATAATCAACATTAGAATGATTGTTGATGTGAAAAGTAGTTACAAGTAATATATTCATCATTGTGATAAAATGCACCACCAGAATAATTATCAGTGGGAAGAAAATCATTATATAATAATCACCGTGTAATCGTCGATAGGAAAAGAAGTTATTATTGACATAATTCTTCAAATGGGGAAAAATAAATCATTGTCAATGTGAAAAAGTCACTACTAACATAATTCATTAATGAGAGAAAATGGACACCACTGGAATGATCCTCAGTAGGAAGGAAACTTAGTAGTATAATCACTGTTTTGGTATTTTCGTCACGTGGCAATCAAATAAAAAAAGGGAGTTTACAAGTTGGTGAGGGATATCCTAAAATAGTTATAAAGCACTATCTGGACTTGTAAAATAGCGGCACTTAAAATTGACATTCAACAACATTTTTGGGCGTTATCTATGTGAGTGTAATAGAATGTAGGATTAGATTCGACAATGCTTTTAAAGCGTTATAGCAAATGATGACGAATCAATAGCGCTTCCTTGAGAAAGCGTAGTTGAATCCAAGAACGTTTTCTCAAGCAAGCATTATTGATTATGTCACTTTCAACAAAGCTTTCTCAAGCAAGCACTATTTATTGGGACACATTCAACAACACTTTCTCAAGCAAATATTGTTGATTGTGACTCATTCAACAACAGTTTCTTAAGAAACGTTGTTGAATGTATCAAATCTTTACTTTTAACAGAACCTCCTAGAACAAATGTTGTTGATTATCATAACAATACTATTTGATATAATATTACATCAAACAGTTTCTGCATATATATCAAACACATTCAGCAACACAAAACACATATAAAACAAATTCAACAATTTAAAGCAACACAACACATAGAACATATCTCATTTATTACTAGAACAATAAGTCGGTGTCTATTTCCAAATCTATGTAATCCATCAGTATAGTTAGTCTACAGTATTGATATGTCTATCTATACTAATTAATCTACTAATCTATACAATACTTAGGACATAGTTAGATCAATCTTCCCTAAGTTGTGGGATCTGATCATCACAATATGTCAATACATTATTGAATTCACATAAAATCTTATATTGTATCTCGTTCTTTTGCCATTCCTCGATGATCACATTCATCGAGTACATTATATGATAGCCGCAATCAATTAAGTTGTTTTGGTTGGGCGCTACAATGAAAAAAAAATAACATTAACTTCTGAATATAGGAAAATTCATTTACATGATATACTATAGATGGTTGAAATTTTTCTTTAGATGAATTTATTTGATGATATTTGAAGTATATATCCTATGAACCAATTTGTGGTATGTAAATTTGCAAGCCCCTAAAACAGAGAAAGTGCATATTTTAATTCAAATGATAGTATATTTCCTTCAAGAAAAATTATAATTCAAATGAATCCACTTTAACTAGTGAACATTTCTTTCATGTCGAGGTATTTGTTCCCATTATCATGATCCAATTAATATATCCAAATAGTATATTTGTTCTTCAATGCTATTTATGACGATCAACAACCAATGATGCCTACAAAAAATGTAGTAGAGTTAGAAAATGTTAAGCACACTACATTATAGAGAAAATAAAATATGTTTATAAAAAATGATCACTCAATATTATAAGGTGTAACGAATATTTCCTTATCCTAATTTTCTTGAAGAATATGAACTATATATATTGTTGTTGTCCCTTTTGTTTCTTTTTTCCATCAAATCTAATATCCTCCAATAACCTTTTAATTATTGACAAAATTTTCATACAAGTATTGAAAGTAAGAATTTTGATGAAGACAAAGACAATTTATACAATTACAAAATGAAAGAGGTGAAGAACAAAGACTAAATCCATTCAACATATAAGTGACAACAAGTGTAATGTGAAAGTAATTTACTTTATTGCAAACTAGGTCTTTATGATGTTTGAATGAGGTAGAGTCCTAGGTTAATTAGATGAATATCAACATATATTTATTGTCAATCAAATCATGATCATATTTTAGAAAGACTCATAAATCAGAATCTCTCTTTTAGTTGTTGATTCTCCTATAGGTGCTAGGTTCCAACAACTCGTGAACAAATCCTTTAGATTAGTTCTTTTAAGCCTCATATAATTGTCTTTCCACTCTATGTTATAAAAAGGGGACTTTGTTTTAACATTTTATTTAGTTCCAAAACATTGGATGAGCACTCTCACCTTTTCCAAAAAGATTGTGCATATTTTTCATCCCATAAAACCTATAAATATTAAGAGGGAAATGTATACAATTAGATACTAAGAATTTTTTATACTATCAGTATATTATTTTTCATTTTATTTTTTATAATTATTGACTCTTCAATAATACACATGATTAATTGAGTGATATATTTAGTATATATTAAATTTTACACCAACAATACATAAATAATATACTCTTATATTCAGTGTTGTTTGGACCGGACCGGACCGGCCGGTCCAACCGGTCCAACCGTCACCCGCTTGAGTAAACGGTCCTGTACATGTAGAAAACCGGAATTGGTTTCTAGCCGTTTTGGGCCGTGGAAAATCCGGTCCAACCGGGTTAGACCGGGTAAAACCGGAATAACCCGGTTGGTTAAACCGGCCGGATTGGTAAAATTAAAAAAAAATGTAAAAAATGCACATATCTGATGCTTTTAATATGATGTAATCGATTACGAGTATATTGTAATCGATTACATCATGTAAAATTCACATATCTGATGCTTTTACTATGCTGTAATCGATTACGAGTATATTGTAATCGATTACATCATGTAAAATGCACATGTCTGATTAGTTTATCAACATGTAATCGATTACCAGGATTGTGTAATCGATTACACTGTTTAAAAATTCAAATGATCTTAGTTTCATGCATGAGTTTTTCAAAGATCAGTATTATACATATTTTCTAATTATTATACATATTAATCTAACGTATATTCTAATTTGTAGGTATGGTTGAAGGACAAAATATTACTATTGATGGATTGCTTAATTTAGACTCTTTTCCTCAAGAAAATGTAGATAGTTACACTCAAAGTACATCTTTAACCAACAATGTAAACTTAGGATCTAACAAAGACAATGATACATGGATGAATTAGAATGTTTACTCTCTAAATGAGATGTGTTTTGATTTATTGTTCTAATTATGTAAGACTTAAACTTTGATGCACTTTTATTTTGATTTATGTGTAAGCTTTGTGCAAAGTTATTCACTTATTTTAATTAATTATATAATATATGTATATATATATAATTATATATAATATTATATTATCGTCCGGTCCGACCGGACGGTTTAACCGGTTAAACCGGTTAGAACCTATACAAGACCTCATCCGGTTTGACGTCCGGCTCGGGTTTCACAACATTGCTTATATTAATATTTAGTGATACTAACTATAGTGGAAGTCTCTATTGGCGATTCTCTTTTCCAAGAACTCACATTGCCCATTATAAGAAACTTCATTTATTGATCATTCATATGGCACGCTTTGGCCAGAGAATATAGGTTACTGGTAATTACTCACTCCCTTCTATATTTTTTAATATTTAAGGTTATTAAATTATTTAAAATTTGTTACAATTTGACTTATTTAATTTATGTCAGAAGCTAAATTAAAAGGAAACGAATATATAAAAGGCAAAAATGAAGAGTATTAAATAAAGATATTATTGAAAAAATATAAATGTATATTAAGTTTCTAAAACATACACGTAACAAATGAAATACTTTTGAACCTAATATTAATATGTGAAACCTTTTATCAATCTATTGACAATGTCTTTTAGGCAACACATAACATTATTTATATCTTTTATGATGTCTTAAATACATATTATGACTAACACTAGGGTAGATAATGAGAATAATATATAAATTAAAATTAAAATAAATTATGAACTACAATGAAAGATGATTAACAACCCAATAAAAACCAAAGGATAAAGAAATTAAAGATATAAACAATCACATATAATGGACTTAATTAAGATGACCAAAGTGACTGTTGTTCAGGGGGGGATGGTAGTAGTGTGCAACAAAAAAGACAAGAAAAACATAAATAAAATTTATATAAGGATATACATGATATTAGAGTTAATATACTTGTATGTATTAATTAATAGTATAAGATTTTTTTTATATTTTTAGCACATTATCCACTATTTATCTGTTAATCATTATTGATTTTTAAATAAATATATTATATATAGATGATGGATGATATATTAAGTGTATAAACTTTTTATTATCTATATTTTTATACTACATATAAAGCCAAAACATGAAATAACTATGGTGTAATTTCTATTTTCCTATTTTACCCTTATATTTTTTAATTTCTACAAAAAAAACATATAATCCTAAGTAACTACTATTAGCACATTAACCACATATCTTACCTTAAATTGAATTATAATAAATACATTTTTAACATAAAATACTTTTAATACAAAAACATTCTAATTGTATAAAATAAAATATATAAAAATTGAATATTTAATACAATAAAATATGAATGTGAGTCGGCAGACACGAAATGTCTGTCGACACGCTAGTACTAATAATATATAAATATTAAAAATTCCAATTTGAATAGGAATGGATGAATTTAAGAATTTATAAGTACAAAAACTGTTATGGTTTGGTTCAAAAATATATTATCTCAATTGTATTTTTCCATGATAAAGGAACATGGTTTGAGGCTCCCCAATGTCCAACCATATATATTACAAATCATATATTAAACAATGCTTTGAGATGAAAAATTGGTAGACTGTGACAATTTTAAAGAATTGTTTCCTAGTTTATATATACATGATATTCTCAGACAAAGATAAAACAGTGACTGATTTATTTTCCACTTGTGGTTATTATTGGTAGTGGTCTATGATAAATTTTACCCTTAACCAATAAGGTATTGGTCTAGCGGTGTAAGGTCTTATTAGATTTACAGTACGACTAATGGGTCAAGTGTTTAATTCTTGGGAATATGGTGAGTACTAACAGTCATGCACTTCAAAATAGATTAGTCATTACCCAAAAGGTAATCAGATACCCTTAGTTGTACCAAAAAGACCAGGTTTGAGTTATTCCAATCTTCAATATTTGATAAAATGGTAGGAGTTATGCAAGAAGCTTTCTTGATTAACAAGAAAGATGCGAAAGACATGAAAGAGAAATGAAATGATAGAGAATGAAAACTCTATATGAAATGAAAATTTTTCTCATTATTAAATTGAATGAATGAGTTGAAATAAGTTGAATCAATTTTTAAGATAAATGAAATCACCTTTTATATACTACACCTTCTAACTAATTCAACAACTAACCAGTTAATCGATTAACTATTATATTGTTAATCGATCAACTCTTACAGATTCACAACTGTACAAAATACAGATAATCGATTAACTATATTGTTAATTGATTATATTACATAGTATACATCAATCTTAACCATCTTTGTTATTTTCTTAGAATTTTGGGCATGATCTTTTATATATTTTCCTTCTAAGGTAATTTCTTTAACTGTTCGTTACGATCTAATAGGATTTTGTTGTTACAGAAGAGTTTGGTTTTCATGAATGAATCGTTTGTTTAGGAATCTATAGACTAGTTCTATTATTCATAAAGTTTTGCATTTAATTTGGCTATAGGGTGAGTACTCCTTGTATTTTTATCATCAATATGCTTTGGCTTATAAAAAAATTACATTCATGAAGTTGGAACTTTACACATGAAGATTACTTTTAAATCATTGGCAAATATATCATTATTTCTTAAAGAAACACTTTGATAAGCCAAGATATCATTCATTAAGTTACAACAACAATAATATGATTCTATTAAGTACAAAGCTCCTATACTTTAATATGGCTTATGGATAAATAATTGATTCATTTGGGTATCGTGACTGCTACTCTCTATAAATGTCCTTTCTAAGAATGAATCTTTTAATCATTTAATTTTTCTTTGAATCTTGTGGGACGTTACATATAGTTTTTTTTTGTTTGTCACTGTGAAATTTGGTGTCTTATCCATAACACCAACAAAAAGCGAAACAGCTTCAAGCTCTTACATCATTTTATTTGGGGGGATGGGTAGTTAAGGTATCGTACAAGGAAGCTTCAAATGTAATTTTGTGGAAGAGAGATTCATTGACTCCAAGAGTAAGTTTTTTAAATTTACTCAACATCTTAACCATCAATTTTAGGGAAATTCAATGGTTTGAATTAGTGGGTAGATCTAAACTATTAGATTTCCCTAAAATTGATAGCAAAGATGTGGAGTAAGTTTAACTTACTATTGGAGTAAGTGGATCCCAAACCAATTTTTTTTAATTGGAAAATGTAATGATCTTGTTTAAGATAAAGCTGAAAAGTAATTTTGTATGGTAGAGAGAAGTTTTAAATATTTCTAGAAGCATTAAATTTGAATTTCACATGTTAATTTATTAAATAACACTTCTAGAAATATTGAAAACTTCTCAAATAGTCCTCTTAAAACACTTCTTAACAAAATGATTTTACTAATTACATTTCATCTTATCACTAATTTGTATAATCTATTCATATCATAAAAGAAACAGTGGTGGAGAGAATCATTTGGCTAAATCAACCATCATAAATAAGATAAAAAAAATTGTTTTTTCTTGACTTTGGGAAATGATACATAAAAAATTAAAAACTTATAATTTTTAACTTTTAAATACATTTTATAAATATTTTATTCATAAAACTGGCAGGTAAAACTTTAATATATGGGAAGGGATCCACTTACTCCAAGAGTAAGTGAAAAAAACCTACTCCACATCATAGTCGTTCATTCTTGGAAAATCTAATGGTTCGAATTGGTGGGTACATCTAAACCATTGGATTTTCCAAGAATGAATGACTAAGATGTGAAGTAGGTTTTTTTCACTTACTCTTGGAGTAAGTGGATCTCTTCCCTTAACATTTATGTTTAGAACAATCCTATTCTCCATTAATGGATAGGTAAATACTTGATTTTATTTGTATTTTTAATGACAAAAGTGTGATTCTATTATATATAAAACTAGCAAGTAACCCGTACATTTGCATGATGCGGTATTTTTTATCATATGATTAAGAACACACATTATATGTGCATTCATATGGTTAGGAACATACAAGCTATTTGTGCGTTTGCATGGTTTCGTGAAGATATGTTAGCTATATACCTTTGCACTTTTTTTATTGATTTTCATACTCTATAGTCTATATATTTTGTTAACTATTAAATACAATAAAAACTTATATTTATCATTCTTAATATAGACTTACATATGGAAAATTTGTTTAGTTTTATGATTTATTGTGATTATTTCTTGATGTAACTTGTTTATAATTACTTTTATTTCTAAAATATTATTTCTTATTATTTGTTAGTATAATTGGTTTATTATTTCATTTTTTTAAAGTATACAAAAGGGGAAATTTTAATTAATTACTTATATTTTTTTAAAATAAATACGAATTTAATCATTTAATATGACAACTTTGATAATAATATTTTAATAGATAAAAATAAAATTTTAGTAATAAATGACTATTGAAATATGAAAGTTGTAATTATATAGTTCGATTCTTTTTCAAAATAATGAAGGCCTTAATTATTTAGGATCAAAATTGCTAAAATATTTTAAAGATAGTAATGGAAATGTATGGACAATATTAATAAACGGAAATGAGAACATTATATTTAATTTTTAGTTTTTTTTAAAACAAAGCACACAAACTAATTTGCATGTAGCGATTACTATACATTATTTTTCAACTTTGAATAGCATCATCGATCTTACCAATAAGCACCACATTAAATGACAATAAGTGTTTTTATTCCCTTGTATTCATTAGTTTTATTTCTTTCTTAATGTTCGGCGATATTTATTCAAAGTAATTATTAATTATTAGTTTGCAACTGATCGACGATATTTATTCAACACTATAGATATTTATTCATATATTCAATTACAAATTACAATTGTATAACAAAATTTATTGTCATTATTCACCCATGCAGTTTCTATTTCCTTATGAATTTATTTTATTGTTATTCTACTATGTTTTATCTTTCATTATTCATATTTAATTACTCTTAAATCTCAAGAATAATTCTCTCAAACCATTATTATTCCATAATTCATATAAATGATCATTTTAGTACTTGAAAAGTTTGTGTAGATATAAAAATAAAAGAAAACAATATGTTAGAATTTATGACATTTATTATCTTTAATTAACAATTAATAAAATTCACCTATGTGACATGAGAAATGGTCCATTAAAAATTCAAACATTAGTGTTTTTGAGGTATTAAAAAATTACGGTGTCATTTTTTAATAAATATATAACATATGTAATGGTTAATAAATTCAATAAAAGTATAAAATGAAGAAAAATTGTATTCATAATATATTTTAATTAAATAACAATAAATTTTTATTTTACCATAACATAGACCGAAAGGTAAAAGAATATGATTAGATTAACTTTCAAGAACAGTTGCACATTTCCTTTTTAGAACAATGAAAAAACTTTATATTCTTGACATTTGAGTTATTGAAAGACACATAATCAAATATCATATATGAGGATGAAACTTAAATCAAAAGAAATTTAAGAGGATGATACACTCTAGGTGTTTATAATAACATGCAAAATAAAAAATGAAAATCTGATTATTTGAATAAAAAATTGTATAAAATAAAATAAGAAATGAATATAGAGAAAACTAACATGTGAAAATGTTCTGAATTGAGAACCAAAATGCAAATGAAAAGAGAAAATGATTATAGTAAAATTTGACGAAGAGAAAAATATGTTGTAGAAAAGTAGTGAATCTTTGAATAAAAGATATATAAATAAAATGAGAGATTAAGAGAGAGAAAAAATTTAAATGGATAACCAAACTACAAATAATAAGAGAAAATGATAAAAGCGAAATACGATGAAGAGATAAATAAGTTAATAACAAAAGCAAACAAACAACCAACAACCATATATTTTGAAGGTTTGATGGTACTCGTGGACAATACTCTTGCTTATAAGAAACTAACGAAGAGAGCGATTCGAAGAACAGATCTACAAAATAATGAAATCAGTTAGTAAACATGTACAAAATAAGAAAATCAATGAAAGATATAAAAAAATCAATGATAAAATAAGAACAAAATCACAAAATAAGAACATATATACAAAATGAACAAAAAATAAATAAAATATGCACTTTAATTATGAAATATACAAAATAAGAATAGATTTACAAAATAATAGGATTGCTTTCACAATATTATAAGGAATGTGCATAATAAGATAATATGATTACTAATAAGAATATGAGTTTATGGAAAATGAAGAAATATAAGAATTGATTTAGGAAAAACTAGTAGGTTACCCGTGCATCCGCACGAGTGTTAATGGGTATTGCACGAATTTAATTAAAGTATAAGACTATAATATGTAAATATTAAAAATACTTCCGAGAGTATTAATACATAACTAAATGCACCTATATAACAAATATCAACTCAAGAATATGTAAATTACCTTTACAAAATCAGGAATGTATTACCTTTACAAAATAGTACACAATCAAAATATAAACTCAAGATATACTACCTATATTCCAAATGTTTAAATATGGGAAACACATGTACTAACATGAATAACATCTCTTAATTATAATAATATTGATAGTGAAATAAATAGAAACAATTCAACACAATCACATAGAATTTGTCATGTAAGTATATGACCTGTATTTCTCTGCTAATTGTATTGGCACTTACTCTTGAATAAGTCCATAATCACAATATCAACTCAGGACCAGAATTTGTTGTGGAAGAGGTTCTTTCCACTTACTCTTGGAGTAAGTGGATTTCTCCTCTATATGTATTGGCACTAAATCTATATCAATATATAATAGCCACAACATAAAGTTGTTCTAGAGCATAGAAATTCATGTTTCATCTAATTCTATTTATTAATTGTGGTCATAAATATAGTCAAGCTTTGAATAAACCATGAACATGCAAAATATTAGATGGCTTATTTAGGAAATTGGTTCTGTATTACCCACCCTTATTTCGGTATGTGTAATGTCTGAAATATCTGTCCAATGGTAAGATATCATTGAATTAACAATGATATATTCCAAGAGACCATAGATGTAGATCTGCAAGTATTTAGACAACAAACATCTGACATAATAGACTTTCATTTGTAAAAAAAAATTGTCTTATTACTTTTCAATATATTGAGAAGTTTAATATTTTTATACTTCAAATTATTTTTCTAATAAACATTGATTGCATTAGCTAAAATTTTGGTTGTAGGAATGTCTTACTTTTGTTAATCAAAATATACATTTGTAAGGGTTGTCAAATTTTATCATCAGCCTAGATGAACATGAAAATGATGATAGATCACACATGAAATATAATTACTATATTTAAATTTTTGGATGTGCAATGCAAACTTTTTTAAAATAATGAAATAAACTTAACTATTTATTTTGTGCCCGTAATAATTTCTTCATATTGATACCAATGATAATTTTGTAAAACATAAATGTATAATAATGATTAGTTAATAAAAAGTGTTATAGACAATATCAAAGTTTCAATGACATTGATCACCCTCACGTGACAAAAATAATTAAGTAGAACAAAAATTATCTAAGGATTAAAAAAATGTATATCATAGAGAATAGTCAATATCTAATAATTTCTATATAATTAATATAAAAATTGAACATTTGAAGTAGCAAAAAGTCTTAAACATGGAAGCGAATGATTCACATCACTTCCACCCCGTGACTAAAGTTCCTAACGCTAACATGTAGTGTTGGAAACTCATGATTACTGACTCCACTGTTAACGGTTCAAAACATATATGTCACTATGAGTCATAGAAAAACGAAAATAGACATTAAACAATAAAGTAAAATAAAAAATTTAATCTATCAATAAAACTGAAAATGAAAGTTCAGGAGTGATTAAAGTTTAACATAACCCAAGATGATTTTGAATCTATACTATACTTTAATCCCTAAAGTTAGTCTATTCGTAGATGGCTTAAAAAATATCTTTTATTAAAAAATAAAAATAAAAAGTTTTACCATGAACAAAAGATTTTGTTTTTCTTGATAACCATTAACATAACAAAAAATGAGACAGAATGGAAGAAGTCATACATCATTAACATGCAAAAATAAAAATGTCTCATTTTTAAGCATAAAGTGAAATAAGAAATAGAAGAAACCAACAATACCATGAACATGAACCTATCAACTCTAAAAGAAAATTATCCACAATGAGCATTGTCTTAATTAAGGAATCATAAATAAATCAAACCAAATATAATTTAAATATGTGTTACAATGCATACAACTTTATATATCATATGTTTGATTTTAATAGAATAAATGTAGAAGAATCAATTTCATTATGACAATTAAATCAAATCAACGATAACTTTTTTAAGCCAAAAAAATTGTATTTTTTTTCCTATAAGAGTTAATTACACATTCTGATTATTTTAGAGACTTTATTACAAAAAATTGACGTTAAAAACATTGAAGTTTCTTTTCAATTATTTGGAAGAATATTATCCTTAATGGATACAATGTTATTATTTTTATCACAATTTCATTATTCTTTATCTGTTATTCTTAAAATAATTCAGTTATATATTTTTGATTTACATTATGTACTATTTTATGTATATTCTTGTTATTAGCTAATCAACATATATATATTATGTACATATTGGATAGCCATTTTCCTAAACTGAAATGGAAATGGCGAAAATTCTCAAGTTAGTAAACTAATATTTCTTCGCATTCTCTCTCTCATGATATCTTTAGTTACTTCAATTATTTTCATATCATTAATTAATTAATAATGTATATATATTATTTAAATGTTTTAGAACGAATTGTTGATGGAATCAGAATTGACGAAGATAATTTAGCATATAAATCATTATATCATTTTATAATAAATGCATTTCAATACACAAACAATAAACATGATAGTTATGTGATTGATATGAATATATTTTCTTCATCCAGCTTATTTATGTGGTTGTTGACTCAATTCCAGAACTACGACATATCTCTCTTCATTTCATTTTTTAATTCTATATTTATACCATAACTTACAATAAGTCATCTTATAAATATAAATAAATGGTGACATTACCATTATTTTTAGTTATGATTGATTGATTATAGGGGGGAATATAAAAAATAAACATTAATTTCATATATATCATCATAATGGAATGTATTTCTCAATCATCATTATTATCACTTATTTCCCCCTCTAATTTTAAACTCCTTGAAATATGTGTCACCTATTTAATACTACCATTTTGTAACTCCTCTAAAGTAATATTTTTCAGATTTTAAATTTATACTATTTTTTCTTTTGCAAAATTCAATCCTCGTATTTGATTTATGCTATTATTTTAATTAATAAATAAGAAAGTTTGCAGATGAGCCTTTTGAGGAAAGACCCTCAAGATGGGGTAGAGAGAAAGATGAATGATAATGCTACAACACTTTATGATAATAACACCAAGAGGTACCATCAAAATAAATAAAAATATAATTTAGCATATTCTAGAACAAAATAAAACAGAGATGCTAAATTAAAAATAAAAGATAAAGAAATATACACATGTCACCTTAGTAACATTTTTCTCTCTGATGAGAATACTAAAAATAAAAGATAAAGAATTATACACATTTAAATTATAGTGAAATTGAAGGAAAGACTCCAGCAAATTAATACTAAATAGATATTAAAATATGAGCTATTGTTGGGTAGCCTGATCATTCAATGGGAAGAAAGTCAATCGGTATTATTCTGCAAAACCTGATAAACAATAACAGAATAGGTGGGAGAGGAGTGTGAGTTTAGAGAAAGATGTACGGTCATTAGACAGTAATGAGCCAGATTTGATGAGACAAACTTCTTGGAAAAACACATAAAAATTAATGAAAGACAATGGCTAATAGTAAGGAAAACATAAAACAAATACCAAAAAATGTTACCTTGTTAGTGAAGGTTGAACATAAAAATCATTATTCTTGTAACTCTGAAAAAAGATATGTGAGTATGAGATGTAATCCTCTCATAATGACAAAACAAAAAAATTAACACATTTGTATTCAAAACAGTAATGATAATTGTATTCAAAACAGTAATGATAAGGTAAATAAAAAATTATCTTACAAAAATAAATTACAAATAAATGATCTTAAGCTTGACATGCATAAAAAGTAAAAGTATATCAAAGTTGTGACATTATCAAAGTATATCACATAAATTATCTTGATTATGAATATTAACACGTGAAGATGAAATTGTGAGTAAAAGTATATCAGAGTTCTGATTTTTATTACATTTTCGTCATATTCAAACTTAAGATTCACAACATTAACAGTTATGACAATCTAAAAAATAAGATTCACAACATGGTAACGATGAACAATACAATTAACTTGAAGAACACAAATCTTAAGCATTTTAGAGTATAATAAAGATTGCATTTTTATAAAGAAAATGTAACGACCCGATTTTCTACCCTTGAAAATTTTTCGTTTAATTTAATCCTTTCTTACATACAGTCGTTACCTTCATTAAAAACTGTCAAATATCTCTCTTTGACAATACTCTTTACCATATCGTATTATGATACAAAGTTATGTTGCGGAAAAACATAATTCATTCAATTAGCAATTATCACATACAACCAGTTATGGGTTTTCCGGAGTTATAAAGTCAATAACTACAAATCTCTGCATTATCCTAATCAGATTACATTTATCTCAAAATGTCATCAATTCAACTACAATGTCAAGTAGCAACAAAGACGAACAAATTGATAAACACAAAATCTCCCTAAGTGAGCTTCCTCCTCAAAATCCTTCATTTACCTACAATGGGATTATCATAACGACACACAAAACACAGGGAGTAAGTCATTAGTTCGAAACTAACATCACATGATAATCCACATTCAAATACAATCAAGCTTTAATGTAATTCATAAACACACATACGAAATTATAAACATTCAAATCATCTTCCTTTAATTTCCACTTTACTCATATTCATCCTATAGTATATATATCTCATAATATATATTCTATAGTATGCATATTACGTTCGTTCGAAATATCATCAGTCTCGTTCTTCATATCCACCCTATAACATATATATCCCATAATATATATCCTATAGCATGTATATTACTTTCTTTCTCAACATCTTCCTTTTTATCGCTCATATTCACCCTATAGAATATATATCTCATACTATATATCCTATAACATGCATACAACATTTATGTGACATTCACATTTCTCGTCATTCATATTCACACTATAGAATATATATCCCATACTATATATCCTATAGCATGCATATGACTTTCATTTTGACATTCAGTTCTCATCCTTCATATTCACCTTATAGAATATATATCCCATACTATATATCCTATAACATGCATATGACTTTCATTACTCCGAGTCATCTTTTCATTGGGCCTCCCCCAACAATGTTACTTTCAATTGAGTCATCTTTTCATTGGGCCTCCCCCAACAATGGTACTTTCATCGGAGTCATCTTTTCATTGGACCTCCCCCAACAATGTTACTTTCATCGGAGATCTTTTCATTGGGCCTCCCCCAACAATGTTACTTTCATTTGAGTCATCTTTTCATTGGGTCTCCCCCAACAATGTTAATTTCATCGGAGTCATCTTTTCATTGGGCCTCCCCCAACAATGTTACTTTCATTTATCCGAGTCATCTTTTCATTGGGCCTCCCCCAACAATGTTACTTTCAATTGAGTCATCTTTTCATTGGGCCTCCCCCAACAATGTTACTTTCATTTGAGTCATCTTTTCATTGGGCCTCCCCCAACAATGTTACTTTCATATGAGTCTTATTTCCTTTGGTACTCCCCCAAATAGATTGAATTCATTTCGAGTCTTATTTCCTTTGGTACTCCCCCAAATAGATTGAATTCGTTTCGAGTCTTATTTCCTTTGGTACTCCCCCAAATAGATTGAATTCGTTTCGAGTCTTATTTCCTTTGGTACTCCCCCAAATAGATTGAATTCGTTTCGAGTCTTATTTCCTTTGGTACTCCCCCAAATAGATTGAATTCGTTTCGAGTCTTATTTCCTTTGGTACTCCCCCAAATAGATTGAATTCGTTTCGAGTCTTATTTCCTTTGGTACTCCCCCAAATAGATTGAATTCGTTTCGAGTCTTATTTCCTTTGGTACTCCCCCAAATAGATTGAATTCGTTTTGAGTCTTATTTCCATTGGGACTCCCCCAAATTAGATTGAAATCATTTTGAGTCTTATTTCCATTGGGACTCCCCCAAATTAGATTGAAATCATTTTGAGTCTTATTTCCATTGGGACTCCCTCAAATTAGATTGAAATCATATTGAGTCTTATTTCCATTGGGACTCCCCCAATAATGTTACTTTTATTACCATAACAGAAAAGCCACGCATTTTCCAACATAATGCATAAATTACAAACGTATCATTTTAAATCATTACCTCTTTCACATACCTCATTCATATCAGCAAGTATGATTTACAGACACTTATCCCTTACCTTGGTGAGTGTTGGGGATCGGTTCCGAGTAACTTTAAAAGTCTCCTCCGCGATTTCCTCCAACCTTAGGATCTTTCCTCATTTCCACCAATAACAACAATGTCAATCATTTATTCAAAATACCACATAAGTAACTCGTATTTCCTCATCAAACATACAAGATATTTACATATTTTCAAGGTTTCCAAAACTACTTCAATACGAGTTTCCAAACATCTAAAACATACATATTCATCTATTTCTCTCTTTACTCATATTCTCATTTTGGGGTTTTCATAAACAACCCACAAAACATTTCCATTCATCAAATACCAACTCTAAACCAAGAGTTTACAAGAGAAAAACAACCTAAAACGAACCATAACTCTAAAGGATGAGTTTTCATGGTTTCTCATATTTTGAAAATAGATCTAACATACCCAAAACATGTTAGAGAGGAAGAAGAAGAGTTAGAAACAAGAGGTTTACCTCTTCGCAAGCTCTAAAATGAGTCCTAAGGCTCCTTGCTCTTGAAAAGCTCCCTTCTCTCTCTTCTCTTCAAGTTCTAACCCTAAAATGTGTTTGGGGTTTCTATTTTTAAAGAGCAGTCGTCGGGTTCTCGCTCAAGCGAGCCCATTCTCGCTCAAGTGAGCCCATTCTCGCTCAAGCTAGCCCATTCTCGCTCAAGCGAGAATTTCACAGTAGCAATTTTCGCTTAACGCATATATGTAATCGATTACATGGATTGTGTAATCGATTACATAGTGTAAAATGCACATATCTGATGCTTTTATCTGCATGTAATCGATTACATGGATTGTGTAATCGATTACATCATGCATATCTGATGCTTTTATCTGCATGTAATCGATTACATGGATTGTGTAATCGATTACATCATGCATATCTGATGCTTTTATCTGCATGTAATCGATTACATGGATTGTGTAATCGATTACATCATGCATATCTGATGCTTTTATCATCATGTAATCGATTACATGTATTGTGTAATCGATTACATCATGTAAAATGCACATATCTGATGCTTTTATCTGCATGTAATCGATTACATGGACTGTGTAATCGATTACACTGCCCAAAATTGCCATTTCTCGCCCGGGTGATACAACTCTTGCTCAGGCGAGAATCCTCCAGTATAGCCCAAGATTTCACCCTCCCAGATGCACCTCTCTCGCTCAAGCGAGAATCTCTGGATCAAGCGAGGCTTCCAGGACTGATACTCTAATTTTTTAAAGACTAAAATTCGGGGTGTTACAATCCTCCCCCTCTTATAAGAATTTTCGTCCCCGAAAATTAAACATACCTCGGAAATCAAAATCATCACCTAAACCTTAGGCACAAGGATACTCCACCAAAATCATAATCGATTCCCTAATCCATTAAGATTACTTAATCAGTCACTAAGGGCATACACCACTAAACCGTGACATCACCCACCAATTCATGAACTAACTCATAATGTCCAAATATTAAGGTTTCAGCCTTTAATATCCCGAATGCCCTGAGAATTAAACCGTAATTTAGTCTAAAGATCTTTCCTACATTCGTCAAGAACCATAGGTATCTAGCACCTATCCATCTATCAATCCTAACATACGTTAAGAATTTCGATAACATTCTCGAACTTTAGCGAATGGGAAACTCCTTACTTCATTTCTATCTAAATGCGTCTTTTAACATCCATCATACACTAGCTAGTTTCATCTCCACTCAAGAATCTAGCACAATTTCATTTCACTCAATCAACAAAGTACTTACACAATAGGACTCTTAGTGTCTCATCCATCGTACACAATTCAACTATCCAATAATTGTCTAATTACATCAAATATTTCTACCATCAAATCTTATCGTCTAAAGAAATTACCAATTTCTAGCCTCCACTGAAACCATAAAACCATCTATTCACACCAAAACTAGGTATTACGTTACCAATCGGCAAGCACAAGTCGACCAACACTCGACCTACAACTTGCGTTCGGTTTGGTCACTCCAATTCCGTCAGCAAAATAAACTTATTAACCCACTCGCATTATGCCCAGAAATACATGGGCGTCTTTTATCAATAAATTTTCTTAACAACTTCATACTTATCCCGAGATGGTTGCTAAAATTTCAGAATTCTCCAACATAAGACCAAATCATTTCTTAGCCACAGACTATGTTTCAACCAAAGAAAAGGATTTTCGAAAACGGTTTGAATCCACGACTTATGAAACAAAGTTTACATAATCAGTTCAACACAACCCAAAACTCCTTCTCTCATATGGCTACATCACACTCATACACCGTCATTACTGACGTTCACGAAACAGCAACAACTTTCGCTGGTACAACATTCAATGCAGACCACTTAGGTACACCACCACTATTTCATGCATTGCCAATGTCCTACCGCAAAAGAACCGGTCATTCGAGACCAAAAGTTTCACGTCTAATAAAATGTATTCATCACATCAACGGGGTAAACAACTCGACTAGCCTCTTTCCTCGATTATCAGCATAAGTCTTACCCCTTTAGCATACAAATACATATCAATGCATACCAAATTTAAATCTTCACCTCAACAATTTCACATAGTTAAACATAACACGATTTGCTGACCGCTAGTCCATTTCCAGGATTAAATCCAGCTAGGACGTCATTGCGCATATCAACACTATGGTAAAGGTTCTACCATTTACCCCAACCGTACACTGAGACACTCCCGATCCAAAATAAGTTTTTGAGGTTCAGCATCCCCACACATAATTTGGTGTTCACTACCAATATATATTTGTTACGGCGAGTACTCCTCTTTAAAAAAAAATTTCCTAGACTAGAAGCTTCATACACAAGAATCAAAAATAACTTTTTCATACTTAATCGATTTTGGGGTACCACCCATAGGTCACCTCAAAATGATAATACATCTGATTAGTCAACGTCCATGTAAACACATTAGTCGCAAGGACCTTTAGGTAATTTATCCAACCTCTATTTCCTTTTCGAAATATGAGTTTCACCTCTTAGCGTACGCATACACACTAAGGCCAACAAAGGGAATTAACCTTTAACAACTCATAAGAGAAAACAAGCATCCCCGACTTAACAATTTTTCTTGTCAGTATACTTATTATAAAAGTCAATCATTCATAGACGAAAGTCCACTTTCCAAGACATAATAAATAGTTCTTTCAAATCTTAACATCTCGAAATACTAACGAGTTCTTAAATACCCTCTTGTGACATTTACTGAATGAATATCGATCCCTTTTTCGAAGGAGGGTCCTGACTTTCTTAGCCGACATTGGCCCTACACCACTGGCCTGGTCAGAGACCTTGCACAGATCCCCAACCGCTACAACCCTGTCAGCGCTATTCAATCATAACATGATTTGCCGACAATCAGTCCATCCCCAGAATTATATCTAACTGGGATAACGACAAGCAGACTGAGTCTATGGTAAATATCACACCTTTTACCACAACCGGACTCTAGAACATAAACGTCGACACCACCACCAGCACAAAGATTGGGGTCGACGCGACCAAGTCAGAAGTAATGACTCAGTTTACAATCTCAGCCGGTTTTCACATTTAACATATATGAGGGAGTGTGTCGCTCCCGAATCAACATCACTAAACAAGGAATACCTGTCACCATGCGTTTACCTCTTACCGGATCATCAACACCCGATGTCCCTGCGCCACTTGGGGTGACCATCCGACCGTGGTCCCTTGCCTCCCCAGCATGCATGACATTAGGTCTCCGATCCAACTTGGGACAATACCTTTTAATATGCCCAAACTCCTTGCAGTTGAAACATCCATTCCCTTTTCCCGGGCACGTACTTCCATAGTGAAGTCTACCGCACTTGTTACACTAGTCAGTAAGCTAATTTTAATTCACTCAAGTCAGGAAATCACATAGTCTCATAACAAGTCGCATGTCATCATACCAAAGCCACATGCTTTAAACATTCAATACACACAATCTCAACTAGTCAATTTTTTTACACATGTTACAAAGAAGCAAGTAAGGCCATGCCCTAGGTCGCAGAATTAACTATGCTCTGATACCATATTGTAACGACCCGATTTTCTACCCTTGAAAATTTTTCGTTTAATTTAATCATTTCTTACATACAGTCGTTACCTTCATTAAAAACTGTCAAATATCTCTCTTTGACAATACTCTTTACCATATCGTATTATGATACAAAGTTATGTTGCGGAAAAACATAATTCATTCAATTAGCAATTATCACATACAACCAGTTATGGGTTTTCCGGAGTTATAAAGTCAATAACTACAAATCTCTGCATTATCCTAATCAGATTACATTTATCTCAAAATGTCATCAATTCAACTACAATGTCAAGTAGCAACAAAGACGAACAAATTGATAAACACAAAATCTCCCTAAGTGAGCTTCCTCCTCAAAATCCTTCATTTACCTACAATGGGATTATCATAACGACACACAAAACACAGGGAGTAAGTCATTAGTTCGAAACTAACATCACATGATAATCCACATTCAAATACAATCAAGCTTTAATGTAATTCATAAACACACATACGAAATTATAAACATTCAAATCATCTTCCTTTAATTTCCACTTTACTCATATTCATCCTATAGTATATATATCTCATAATATATATTCTATAGTATGCATATTACGTTCGTTCGAAACATCATCAGTCTCGTTCTTCATATCCACCCTATAACATATATATCCCATAATATATATCTTATAGCATGTATATTACTTTCTTTCTCAACATCTTCCTTTTTATCGCTCATATTCACCCTATAGAATATATATCTCATACTATATATCCTATAACATGCATACAACATTTATGTGACATTCACATTTCTCGTCATTCATATTCACACTATAGAATATATATCTCATACTATATATCCTATAGCATGCATATGACTTTCATTTTGACATTCAGTTCTCATCCTTCATATTCACCTTATAGAATATATATCCCATACTATATATCCTATAACATGCATATGACTTTCATTACTCCGAGTCATCTTTTCATTGGGCCTCCCCCAACAATGTTACTTTCAATTGAGTCATCTTTTCATTGGGCCTCCCCCAACAATGGTACTTTCATCGGAGTCATCTTTTCATTGGACCTCCCCCAACAATGTTACTTTCATCGGAGATCTTTTCATTGGGTCTCCCCCAACAATGTTACTTTCATTTGAGTCATCTTTTCATTGGGTCTCCCCCAACAATGTTAATTTCATCGGAGTCATCTTTTCATTGGGCCTCCCCCAACAATGTTACTTTCATTTATCCGAGTCATCTTTTCATTGGGCCTCCCCCAACAATGTTACTTTCAATTGAGTCATCTTTTCATTGGGCCTCCCCCAACAATGTTACTTTCATTTGAGTCATCTTTTCATTGGGCCTCCCCCAACAATGTTACTTTCATATGAGTCTTATTTCCTTTGGTACTCCCCCAAATAGATTGAATTCATTTCGAGTCTTATTTCCTTTGGTACTCCCCCAAATAGATTGAATTCATTTCGAGTCTTATTTCCTTTGGTACTCCCCCAAATAGATTGAATTCGTTTCGAGTCTTATTTCCTTTGGTACTCCCCCAAATAGATTGAATTCGTTTCGAGTCTTATTTCCTTTGGTACTCCCCCAAATAGATTGAATTCGTTTCGAGTCTTATTTCCTTTGGTACTCCCCCAAATAGATTGAATTCGTTTCGAGTCTTATTTCCTTTGGTACTCCCCCAAATAGATTGAATTCGTTTCGAGTCTTATTTCCTTTGGTACTCCCCCAAATAGATTGAATTCGTTTTGAGTCTTATTTCCATTGGGACTCCCCCAAATTAGATTGAAATCATTTTGAGTCTTATTTCCATTGGGACTCCCCCAAATTAGATTGAAATCATTTTGAGTCTTATTTCCATTGGGACTCCCCCAAATTAGATTGAAATCATATTGAGTCTTATTTCCATTGGGACTCCCCCAATAATGTTACTTTTATTACCATAACAGAAAAGCCACGCATTTTCCAACATAATGCATAAATTACAAACGTATCATTTTAAATCATTACCTCTTTCACATACCTCATTCATATCAGCAAGTATGATTTACAGACACTTATCCCTTACCTTGGTGAGTGTTGGGGATCGGTTCCGAGTAACTTTAAAAGTCTCCTCCGCGATTTCATCCAACCTTAGGATCTTTCCTCATTTCCACCAATAACAACAATGTCAATCATTTATTCAAAATACCACATAAGTAACTCGTATTTCCTCATCAAACATACAAGATATTTACATATTTTCAAGGTTTCCAAAACTACTTCAATACGAGTTTCCAAACATCTAAAACATACATATTCATCTATTTCTCTCTTTACTCATATTCTCATTTTGGGGTTTTCATAAACAACCCACAAAACATTTCCATTCATCAAATACCAACTCTAAACCAAGAGTTTACAAGAGAAAAACAACCTAAAACGAACCATAACTCTAAAGGATGAGTTTCCATGGTTTCTCATATTTTGAAAATAGATCTAACATACCCAAAACATGTTAGAGAGGAAGAAGAAGAGTTAGAAACAAGAGGTTTACCTCTTCGCAAGCTCTAAAATGAGTCCTAAGGCTCCTTGCTCTTGAAAAGCTCCCTTCTCTCTCTTCTCTTCAAGTTCTAACCCTAAAATGTGTTTGGGGTTTCTATTTTTAAAGAGCAGTCGTCGGGTTCTCGCTCAAGCGAGCCCATTCTCGCTCAAGCGAGAATTTCACAGTAGCAATTTTCGCTTAACACATATATGTAATCGATTACATGGATTGTGTAATCGATTACATAGTGTAAAATGCACATATCTGATGCTTTTATCTGCATGTAATCGATTACATGGATTGTGTAATCGATTACATCATGCATATCTGATGCTTTTATCTGCATGTAATCGATTACATGGATTGTGTAATCGATTATATCATGCATATCTGATGCTTTTATCTGCATGTAATCGATTACATGGATTGTGTAATCGATTACATCATGCATATCTGATGCTTTTATCATCATGTAATCGATTACATGTATTTTGTAATCGATTACATCATGTAAAATGCACATATCTGATGCTTTTATCTGCATGTAATCGATTACATGGACTGTGTAATCGATTACACTGCCCAAAATTGCCATTTCTCGCCCGGGTGATACAACTCTTGCTCAGGCGAGAATCCTCCAGTATAGCCCAAGATTTCACCCTCCCAGATGCACCTCTCTCGCTCAAGCGAGAATCTCTGGATCAAGCGAGGCTTCCAGGACTGATACTCTAATTTTTTAAAGACTAAAATTCGGGGTGTTACAGAAAACACATGCATACAAAGTATTTTGTCACAAAGTTAAGGTCACGGTCGAGGATAAAGTAAAGAAAAATTAAACAACAAAATGGTCTCAATATGACTATGAATATTAACATGTGAATATGAAATTGTGACATTGACAGTTTTGACATATAATGTTATATCAAAGTTGTGATTTTTATTACATTTTTGTGAGATCCAGACTTAAGATTCACAACATTAACAGTTATGACAATATAAAAATTAGATTCACAAAATGTTAACAATGAACAATATGATTACCTTGAATAACATCACTCAAAAATCATTTCATTGTAGGCTAAAGATTGCATTTTTACAAAAAAAAAAAAAGAGAATGAAAATGATGAGATCCGTAAAAAGGAAAAAAGGTTAACAACAATGGCAAGTAAAGAAAAATACGATTAACTTGAAGAAGATGATCTAAAGATTTGAAATTGTGACATTGACAGTTTTGACAATGTTATATCAAAGTTGTGATTTTTATTACATTTTCTTGAGATCCAGACTTAAGATTCACAACATTAACGGTTATGATAATGTAAAAAATAAGATTCACAACATGATAACAATGAACAATACGACCTTGAAGAACATTATTCAAAAATCATTTCATTGTATGTTAAAAATTGCATTTTTACAAAGAAAAAAAAAGAAGAGAATGAAAATGATGAGATCCGTAAAAAAGGAAAAGAAGATTAACAACAATGGCAAGTAAAGAAAAATACGATTACCTTGGAGAAGATGATCTAAAGATTTGAACAAAGCAGAACAAATGGAAGATTTCACCTGCAAATTTTAGAAAAATGAAGATAATTAAAGGCATGGGTTTTTTAGTCTCAAATTATTTAACTTTTCATTTCTAAAAAAGAAAAGAAAAATGCGAATGACAAATATACCATTGAAAAATCCAAGTGTCAACAATATGGTAGTCTACTTTTGTAATTTTACCAGCCCCTTCTATTCTTATTAAATAAGATAGTACATGAAGAAAGTTTTTTGGATGGAAAAAAATATGAGAATATGTGAATGATTGAGTATTTGATAGAAAAAATGAATGATTGATAGAGTGTGTGAGAGAACATGAACATTTTTTCTTATAGATATATAGATGATAAAAAGGTTTTATCATATTATATTTTCCTTTATTTTCTGTAGTATTTGTTTCTTAATTAAGGGAGAAAATCACTATCCATATGTTTAATATACTGTATGGGGACATGTACCCCATGACCGACCTCCTCCTAGATATATCAATGTCATTAAATCCTTAAATGTCTCAATTATTATGGCATAAAATTTAGGGCTTCTGTTACTTACATTCACACATAGAGGTGTCAAAATGGGCTGGCCCGTGCGGGTCGGCCTGCCACAATCTGGAATTTTGTAGGGTTTGAATATTATATTTGACACATTTTAATGAATCCGAACTTTTTAGCCCGGACCGGCCGGACAATATTAAAATCGGGCTCGAGCTAGACTTACGCGGGCAGGTTCGGGCTACCCGTTTTTTCTTATTTTAAAATCTTTTTTGGGATCTTTGGCTTTATAATAAGCTTAAGGCGAAAATTATTTTACAAAATAACTTATAATAAAAAATAGATAATAGATGATAAATATTGTGTTATGAAATTTGAATAAAAAATAGAGTAATGTCTATAAGATAAATATTTATAAATTACAATAATGTTATCAAGTTAAGCATTATATAATTTTTCATATTTTGCTTAATATCCTTTTAAGCACATTAGAAAAATAGTGTATCAAATTAAATGAGAACATTAAACAATATAGATTTCATTTTTATTTTCTTAATTGTATATATAATTAGATTTAAGTTCTACAACAAAAACATAATAAAGAAAATAATTTTTACAACGAAACTGAAAGACAACTTAATTGTTTATCATAGAGAACTCCACACAACCAAATTTAATATAATAGTTCACAATGAAAGTGTTGGTAAAGAGCATACAAAGATATACATACACAAAGTAAAGAAACATTATAATGGTGATTATATTTCGACACATAGAATTCATTTTGAATTTGATTATGTACTACCATTACTATAAACAAAAGTGATATTTTTTTTACTGTATCAATTTATTATATTGAAGTGAAGTTATAAATTATATTGTGTTAGAGATTGAGAGTCTAATATAAATAAGATATTTAATAAATGAGTTATGTTATGAATCATACACGCAGACTTAACATCATGTCTTAACTCAAACACATGACATTATATCTATAAGTTTGGTTGCATTGAGTATAACAATTGTGTTTAGGGGTGGAAACGGGCTAGGTCAGGCCAGACTTTGGCTTAAACAGGCCGAACCTATATAACACATAGGAGCCTGGGTCTGGCTTGTTAGCCTGTTTAAAAAAAATTCAAAGGCTAGGCCTGACCTGTTTAAAGTTCTGGTTTGGCCTGTTAGCCTGTTTAAAGGCCTAATAAGGTAAAAAAATAAAAAAATAAAAAAATTATGTACAAATTAGAAAAATTTATTATAATTATAGCAATTAGTGTGAATTTTTTACATTGTTATCACAATTATTTCCATCATCTTCCAATGTTGCGTAATGTATTCGAAAGATTTGTGGTGTCTTTGAGGTTAGAATATACAAAACAATGTCTTTTAATATCATAGTAAAATATGATATTGTTCTAATATTTAATATGAGTTGAGTTATGTACTTAAGCTCAAGTCTCAACAATTAAATATTCAATTATTAAATAGCTTAATCTCTAAGTTATAGTGGTTAATTATTTTTTTATTTAGTTTTTTGAACATGTTATAAAAACAATTTATAAATATATAATAACATTACATAGGCCGGCCTGTTGGGCTTAATAGGTTTTTTAAAAGGCTTGGGTCTGACCTATTTCGGTTAAATAGGCTTTTGGAGAAGCCTAAGCCTGGTCTGTTTACTAAAAAGGTTTGGTCTGGTCTAGCCTGTTATAGGTTAGGTAATAGGCCCCTGATAGGCGGTCTGGCCTGTTTCCACCCTTAATTGTATTAAAAAAGTTATGCATTAATATCAAATGGTATATATATATATATATATATATTAAATATTTTAATTTTTTTTAATATTATGCAGTCCAGCCCGTCACAATCCGCAACCCTCTGATGATGGGTTTGGGCTACATTTTGATATACATAAAATATATTCGGACTTTTTAGCCCGGTCCGATTTAGCCCGGTCCAGTTTAGCCCGAACCCGATACGAGTTAGTCTCAACCCGTCCGGGTTGCCCGTTTTGACACCTCTCACACATACCATGTAATTTATATTTGTATTTAGTACCCATCCTCTCTCTAGTATTAGGTAGAAATGTTGATGTATGACATACACAAATTTAAGAGTCCAAAATTTAAATTATTTTTTAATTAAATGATCTTAAAACTTATAAATTCCTCGTTCATTTCATATTCTAATACTGCACCTTCAAATATGGGAGGGTTACATAAGAGAATTTCAATTGACTTAAATTGCATATGTAAATAAAAGGGCACTTGCCCGTACCAACTTTCAATATTTATTTATTTCATTCATATATTTTCCTGATTTTATCAATGTGGTCTTCTAAATTAAACAACCTAAAATTGGTTCCCAAAAATTTCAAATATATGTCAAAAGTAGTAATAAAGTATATAATATTTAAAAATGACTAATTTAATCCATATTTAAAAAAAAATTAAATCATTTTAAGTTTTTCAAATTCTAAAGAATTCTATATGTAAAAATTTTAACATCATTTTGAGTTTTTTGATTCTAAAAAATCAGTATAGTAAAGTCATAAAAAAACATTATACACTGAAATGAATATTTATCTCTCAGATTAGATAGATGAGAGAAGTTGACCTTGAAATAATTTCCTAAGAAAAAGTCATAAACGTGGCAAGAAGTGATTGGCATGTTCTTTTGACTTCAATTTCAAAGCAAAACGTGCAAAGATGTAAGTAACTAAAACAATAAACCGTTGATTCTTTCAACCGTCAACTAACTTCCACTTCCCTCTATTTTCTCTCTTCCATTCTTCTCTCTCAAAAAAAACATTCACAACAACCAATGACACAAAATTAAGGACACAAAAAAAAAACACATCAATCTTGGCCGCCATGGATCACCGGAGAATGCTAACAATGAACTGGGATGGCCTCGGCGATGACGATGACGATGATCGTTTCTTCGAGACCCACAGTCGTCTATCCACGGCTGTTCCTCTTGACCTCGCTGCTTCTTCATCTGATGATGATGACGATGATGATGATGATAATTTCGATGACCCCCGGATGTCCTTTGTCTCTGCTGTTTCCTCACTCCCTTCTCGGAAACTCAGAGACAGGGCTGCCGTGGCTCCTGCTATGGCTATGACACCGGATTATGAGATATGGATGGCAGCCCCTGCTTCCATCACCGAACGCCGAAAGAGATTGCTTCATGGTATGGGATTAGATGATAACAATCAATTCTTGAAAGAGAGTAGTGTTCAGCTTAGTCATGCAATTTCCAAGAAGTTTGAAGGCCACAACAACAACAAGAACAACCCTCATGTTGTTGCATCCTCTGTTTCATCGGAGAAAAAAACAGAGCATAAAACAGAGCATAAAACAGAGCATAAAACAGGGCATAAAACAGGGGATAAAACAGAAAATTCCTCTGTTCGGTTTGTTTTGGTTCGGTCGCGTTCCGAGGGTGATATTGATTTGTTCTCAATGGAAAAGACGAGGAAAGAGGATTTGATTGGGAAGGTGTCGAAGCAGCGTCTTACAAGGATGGCATCGGAGATAGCGGTGCCTCGGGCTAGGATGACAGATGGGAGCAAAGTGGTTGTGAAGGATGGAAATGAGGGAGGAGAGACAAAACAACATGGCCGGAAGGTGTCTTCGACCACGGGAGTGGATTCTGGAGTGGGAGCGTTTGTTCTGATCAAGAATTTGGATACAGGGAAGGAATTTATTGTGAATGAGTATGGAGAAAATGGAACATGGAATAAGTTTAGTGATTTGCAGACCGGGAAAAAATTAACAATGGAGGAGTTTGAGAAGACTGTTGGGCACTCACGCGTTGTTAATGAGCTTATGAGACGCACAAATGTCGCTGCGAGGAATGAAGGTTACTCGGCGAAACTCTCTTCGAGTTCTTACATTTCTAGGAGTTTGAGATTGAGCAAGAGAAGGGGTGCTGGATTGTTAAAGAACATAAAGGGTGTAGCGAGTGGGTTTATCGGTGATCGCGAAAGAGAGGCACCGGTGCAGATGATGCAGCAGCATGTGTTGGAGAATAAAGCTGCAAAGAATCAATGGGTAAGAGTTAGGCAAAGTGGAAAATCATATAAAGAGCTCTCAGCTTTGCATTTGAGTCAAGAGTTTCAGGCTCATGATGGATGCATTTGGACCATGGAGTTTAGCTTGGACGGTCGTTATCTTGCAAGTGCTGGAGAAGATAAGGTGATTCATGTGTGGGAAGTGCAAGAATGTGAGGTTATGTCGTTGAGGCCGGAGGAAGGAAATCTTACTCCTATTCATCCCTCATTGCTTGCATCCCCCGACCGAAATGGCCACGCTGAGGCTCCACCATTGTTTAGTGAGAAAAAGAGGAGAGGCAAATTCGGAAGCAAAAGAGGGAACACAGTTCCAGAATATGTTCATGTGCCCGAAACTGTGTTTTCCCTTTTTGAGAAACCATATTGTTCATTCCAAGGACATTTGAATGACGTTTTGGACTTGTCTTGGTCTAAATCTAATGTAAGCTTCATTGCCAATCATCGATTGAACTATCTTACTTTCTTTAATTCAAATTATGGCAGAAGACTAAAAGCGTAAAACCTTAAGTTTAAGTAGTTCTTAGAATATGAAATGCTTTAATTTTCGATTGTGGCCATAATTGCAGCCACTATGTTCGCGAACATTATAGTAAATCCAATGCAGATTGTAACTGTGATATATGGGACCATAAAGCAGTTGTAGGGTGATGTAGTTATTATGGCGACCGCAACTGTGATATTTGCAGCCGTGATCAACATAAAATCACGTGGACAAAATTGCAAGTTAATTGTAATACTCATAAGCAGGCACAAATAAGCTGTTCAAGTATTGATTGATTTACATTTTCTATTGCAGCTACTTCTCTCTTCTTCAATGGATAAAATTGTGAGATTATGGGACTTGGACACTAAGACTTGCTTGAAGATGTTTGCTCATAATGATTATGGTGAGATTTTCCGACTTCGGTCCAACATTTTTATGTTCTATATGGTTATTACTCCCTAAATTATTACATTTTTTTTTCTTTTTTGCTTCTTGTTTGATGTTGGATTGGATATTGCAGTGACTTGCATACAATTCAATCCTATAGATGATGATTATTTCATAAGTGGTTCCCTTGATGCTAAAGTCAGAATATGGAACATTCCCGAACGTCACGTTGTAGATTGGACTGATACACATGAAATGGTTACTGCAGTTTCTTACTCACCTGATGGTCAAGTATGGTTTTGTTTCCCCTAACCATTTCTTATTTGTAGTCATTCTTTCTTCATGTAATAAAAACTCTCGTATTCCGATGAACTTCAAGAAAAATCTCAGCTTGGATTAGCAAAACAAAATATGAGAAATTATATATTGGTTTTAACCCCTTGTTCATTATTGTAGTGTGCCCTTGTCGGTACTCATAAAGGAAGTTGCCGCACCTATAGCACGGAAGGTATTAGTTTCTGATTGCTCTACTAGTTTATTCTTCATGTTGTTATCTTACATAATTTAGACATTTTGCATTAAGTTGTTAATTCTTGTTACTATATGGTCAACCAGATTGCAAATTAAGCCAAACGGGCACAATTGAGATTCGGCACAAGAAAAAATCTCAACTAAGAAAAGTTACTGGTTTCCAGGTATATCTTATTTCCTTGTGCAATAAGCTAGCTTCAATTTTCATGTTTCCTAAGTTGTCTCATATAAGGAATGGAAACTTACTTGCTTCTGTATCTTTATAGTTTGCGCAGGGAAATCCATCGGAAGTGCTTGTTACTTCAGCTGATTCCAGGATAAGAATTTTGAATGGTTCAGAAGTTGTTCATAAGTTTAGAGGTATTAATCCTATCACCTAAAACTACTTTTTCACCTATTGAAGACTTAAAGTACTGCTATCTAGGACAAAACTAAGGCATTATTTTTCAACTCAATTGCAACTTCTTTATCAACTCGCCATAACTGCTATTAGACATGTTATATTTTTATTGAAGAACTCTTCCATTTGTACCTAGAGAACAATGCCGGTGTTTCACCCTTGAAAATATAGCTTTGTTTCTGCACGCATCTAGTTAGCCAATATAACGGCGTTGGATGTTAATCAACAGGTTTTCGGAACGCAAACAGCCAAATTGCAGCTTCATTTAGTCCAGATGGAAGATATATTATCAGTGCAAGTGAAGATTCTCAAGTGTATGTTTGGAAGCATGAAGAGCATAGAAGTGCAGGTTCCGGAAAAGGTAGAAATGTACTTGTTACGCGATCTCATGAGCACTTCCAATGTAAAGATGTTTCAATAGCAATACCATGGCCTAATACCATAAGGGGTGATCCCCCACCAGTGCCAGTGCATCATTCCAAAAGGCATTCGAAACGCCATACACCGTTTTTCGGAGATGACGCCGCAGTTGGTACAAACAGTAAGAGAATACTCCCACCTCTTCCTAAGAAAACTAATGCCACGGAAAGTGCCTTAAATTCCCCGACGGGAGATCCTGCAGCAATTTCGCGCACAGAATCTGGACTTGGTGATTCATTTACAAACAGTAAGAGAGTGATTCCAACTCTTTCCAAGAAGAGTAATAACTATGCCACAGAAAGCGTCCCAACTTCCGTAGAGGAAGACCCTAAGGCATTTTCGCGCGCAGAATCTGGACTCGGTGATTCATTTTCAAACAATAACAGAATGTTGCCAAATATTTCCAAGAAAAGTAACCACCATAGCACAGAAAGCACTTCAACTCATATAGAGGATGAAGACCTTGATGCAACTCCACGCATAGATTCGGGAATTGGTGATTCATTTTCACGTTCTGCCTCAGCTAGGAGTGTTGACTCACCTTCTATATCCTTTTCTGGAACTCCATTATCTGCATCTTGGTCATCCTCTTATTCATCATTTGATAGTACCAATGGTTCCTCAACAATTCATCCTTCAGCATGGGGCTTGGTAATTGTCACAGCCGGGTTTGGAGGCGAAATCAGATGTTATCAGAATTTTGGTTTACCTCGAAGGATGGGCCGACCGGCCAATCTTTTTGGAGGTCCTACGTAATACTCCACAAGTCCTATAAAGATGGTAAATTTGTACCACCTTTATGGGAAATAAGGGTAGTTTTTATCATGGTAAAATACCTAGTACATTTTTTATTTCTTTCATGAAGACTAAACTTTGATCGAAAGAACGACCATTCATCTGTACTTAGAATTACTTATAGAAGTCCCACACTAGTGCCGCCATTAAAGATTTAAAAGCAGGAATGACACATGATGATGGAAAATCTCAATTTTTCTAGTGAGATTTGCCTATGTTTGTAGCTATGTTGATATAAATGCCCTTCTGCTTGGTAATAACATTGTTGTAAAGTTAGTGACAGAACATTTACAGTTGAAGGCACTAGATGTAAATACCATTCAAAATTGAAAGACAATGAGTGAGTGATAAAAATGGAAACAAAAGGACTAGAGGCATTACATCAAGCAAATTCATTTCTGTTTTCTTGAATCTGTAGCCTAAAACTTCATTTGTACTTTTAATTGTATATCTGCTTAATATTCAAACTGTTGTATACTGAGCCACATGCAAGTGGCATATTAATTTATACAATAATAATTAACATGTTCATTATCATTTCTGGTTCATAACTAGACATTTTACATTCATATATATGAACATGTTCATTAGCACTTCTGGTTCACAAGAAACTAGAGCTTTTCCTTTAAGAAATGTTATTTTTACTTAGCATAGCCATAAGCTCTTCAAGATTTGAGAGGTTCCCCAAACATTGAGGTATGATACCTCCAGATAGAAAAGGGTGAAGGAACTTGGGAGGAATGATGCAGCCATTAAAGAAAAGCAATAGCTTCATTGTTTGCTGCAGAAGAAAGATGAGCAAGAAGTATGAAAAGGTAGAGAAAGATAATTGCCTTGTGATTGTTCAAGGCTTGCCTTGGCATTGCCATTGACAATTGCCTCAAAACTCCAGCCATAGCAACTCTTGAATTTGGTTGATGAAGATCAAGAAAAACCATAAAAAGATTTAAATATAATGTTATGTCAATAAACATGATATATGATTAGACATTATAACGATATTATTCGATCATATAGTCAACCGACAAAGTAGTAGTTGTTCTTTTCTCCCCTTCTATCCTTTATCTTATTTCTATCCCTCCCCATGTTCATGGATTTTCCTAAATTGTTGAGAATGTAATGAGTACTGTAGGTGAAGCTAGCCTACTATTAAAATTGCTTCATTTGATGTAAAGCAAGAAAAAGGACATAAGACAAGACATTTTTATAATACTTTGTAGTCAGAACAACACACCTCCTTTGTCATATATTTCCTACTGCTTTGAAATATGCAAACCATAGCAGATACCATGTGGTGTTGCAATGTTTTCCTCAACTATTAATAGCTAATATGTTATGTGACATTCATATAGTATTTGTATTGATAACTGAGCTGTTTTTTTTTTTATTTTGAGTTTTCAGTCTACTACCATATTTAGATACCAACACCATGATTTATATTTTATATACCCTTATTTATGTTCTATACAACAAATAAGGACACCTACATTTTGGAAAAGATTGAAAACAACAATTTATCTTTCTTCTTTTAAATTTATAACACAATGATTTCTCTTTTTTCAAAGTTTTGTATTCAAATTAGATTCCTAAGCATTTTTAAAGTTACTTAGCATGTGGCTCAAATATACATGAAGCATATTTGGTAGGATAGTAGATGTGGTCCATACAAGTAAAAATCATTTAAAAAAGCAAAGCCAAACTCAAAGACAATAGCATAAAGTGAAGGAAAAAAATTGATTGAAACAAATGCACAACTAACTGTTTCACTAATACATCCCATTCATTTGGGAGAAATCATCATGAATGACATACAAAAAGGATTCAGAGATTACTAGTAGACAAGGCCAAAGTCTAGGAATAAGTGGGAAATAGAAGGGGTGAGTAGATTCTGTTCCCTTTGGAAAATTAAGAGGACAACTCTCTCACAAGTGAAGGGTGGGAAATGATTATGTTTTCAGCAATCACTATTATCAATTTGATAACAGTTGGCATATGTGAAAAATGTACAGATTTTTCCAATATCTAACATGGGACAAGACAGAGACTATGATCATAGTTGTTTCAAACTCACTCACTCAATACATCTATAGCAATGAAATAATAAGGGGAAGAAAGAATGAAAACTTTTGTTTCTTCCTTTCTTTATGCTATTCTTTTTTTTTTCTTCTTCTCTGTTTGAACTTGGTTAATCCTTGTTTTTTGTTTTCTTTTGGTTGTTGATAATAATTGGTATTAACACATATTACCCCTGCGGCAGTTAAGAACACCTGCACCTGAAGTGAGAGTTCCAACCAAAGAAGAGGATTTGGCCCCAAGACTTGAGGCTCTGGCATAGCTTGCAGCAGTTCTGACTCCTGAAGCAGTGAAAAATGCTCCATTCAGAAGTAGGTCTCCCTCAGACCTCCAATTCCAACCTTTCCATTGGTTGTCACCTCCATTCACTCTATGTGTCACCTGCACCACATCAATTTTTCCCATTTTTAAACATAAATTTCATCACTGCCATAATTCATAGATTGATTTTTTTTTGCTACTAACAATTACACACTTAAAAGATGATCACAAATTACCTCCTTAGCGAAAGGGTTCTGAGGCGCAAGGTAACGATTACCCTGGCTGTTAATTGTTGGATTAGCACTGCCACCTATTGCATACATTTCCCAGTGGGTATAATCATTGTTTACCACATGGAAATACCCATGTCTGCACCTGCATTATGAAGTGCAAAATAAAAGCATGTTCTTTTACTATTTTTTAAATAACAAAGACTTGACTATAAGATGTTACCTTGGCATTCTTTGAATAAGACCCTCACCAAAATGGTTGTAGGCAATGGTCACTTGCATCTGCTTGTCTCGGACATAAGTGTCACTGTGACCCAGTAGCATGACCTGTATAATTTTGAGATCAGTAAACTTGGTAATACTTCAGCCCTTTGATTTAATGTGAAGAGCCATATGACACATTCTATATACTAATTATTACCATAGTTAACTAAGACATTGATTGAAGCATAAAATATGTCTAACCTCATTATGGTGGGTGAAGAAATTGTTGGAGATGGTAATGGCAGTTGAGCCCATAATGGCGTCAATAAGGCCATCTGCGCAATTAGACAATGAGTTGTGGTCAATCCAAATGTGGCTTGAACCAAAGATTGAAATTCCATCCCCATCAGCCATGGTCCTCCATCCATAATGTGAGGGCGAGCTACGAACCATGGCATTGCCAGTAGGCTTGCAGTCATGGATATGTAGACCATGGATGATGACATTGGTGATGAACTGGATGGTAATGCAAGCACCATAAGCAATGTGCACATTTACACCACGAGCATCAATGGTCTTGAAACTATTCATAATAAGCTCTTGCTTCAAAGTGATAACCATGTCCCTCTTGAACACAATCCACAAGGGCCTGTCCTGAATAACGGCGTGGCGGAGGGTACCTGGTCTGGGGCTGACAGGGTCATCATCACCTGGGTCACTCACGACATAGTATCTTCCGTCACGGCCACCAATGGCATTGCGCCCGAAACCAATGGCACAATTAGCCAAATGCTTTCGGCGAGCATACCAAAGCTTGTCACAGCGCCAACAATCATCAATTGGGTTCCCAGTCCCACATGAGAAGAAATTCAGATTCCTTCTCGCTGTGTAATTGTGAATGCTCCTATGTTCAAGTTCATCAAAGTAATATTAGCACATTATGTTTTATTTGATTGCATTTATTGTAGCTATTGCTTGAAGAATAAGTTTTATTTGGATACAGTTATACATAATTAAGAAAAGAAAATGATTAAGATAATAACTATTGAGCACATTGCATCAACATATGAAGAATTAAATTAATAGTTCAATATGCAAGTTATAAGCAAAGCATGTGGCACTATTTATGCTTGTGATTATAGATTTCCGACCATATAACTACAGTAGTGGGTCATGTGGGTCTGCAACTATGGATACGGATAGGATGATACGGTCCATACGGAAAATGAGGTTTACAATTTACCTCAATTTCTGCATGGGACTTGGGCTGTCGGTGGTGATGCATAATTATTAACTTCAGCAATTAATAAGTTCGTTGAAAAACAGACATATAATTGTGACAGACACAGCAGCTGCTAGATCAGCCAAAATACAATGTTGTTTGGAGTTTGTGCTCGTGGACAGGCTGGAGAGAGGTGTTCCATTCATGTGGCATGCCCTAGCTTGTTGGATAATGTGGAATCTGCATAAGTTCGTAGGACTAATCGGTTTATGGGTTTTTCATTTACCCAATAATGATAAAAAAAACATTTTAGTCATACTTGTAAGTGAAGGGGCACTAGAAAATATTTCATTTTCAATAATGATAAAGGGAGGGGATCCACTTATTCTAAGAGTAAGTTAAAAAAACTTACTCCACATTTTAGTCATATATTCTTGGAGAATCCAATGGTTTAGATGTGTTCACCAATTCAAACCATTGGATTTTTTCAACAATGAATGACTATGATGTGGAAGTAGGTAAATTTCATCATTTTTATTATTGAGATCCTTTAACATGTGTTATTCACTAGAAAAATCATTGGTTTATTAGTTATTTATTTAGTTTCACATGGCAGCAAAGGCAACAAATGACACGAAGTTTTCTGTATTAGTAATTTGTATTAACATGGTAGGACCAAAGAATCATGTGCAATAGATGATACTACAATTATTGTATGCATCAACCATTGAATCCTCTGTACTTTGGGCAATTTCATTTGTACCTGTCTGCTCTATCGTTTTACCAACCATAAGGTAAACGAAAATAAAAATGGTAGAACTTCCAGCCGACGCTCCTTTACATTAAAAATTAAAAATTATACCCAAAACAATGAGAAAAAATGTATGCACCCACAAAATAATTTATCCTATAGCCATATTTATCCTTAAGATTAGAAATGGTAGATCTTATAAAAAAATATAAGAAAGGACAAGGAAGAAATATCACATATTTTAATGGTAGCTTTTGCATTCTATTAAATGTTATTGGACCTAGAAGAAAGTAACTTTAACCTACTCTCGACCAATGAATGTGATTAGGGAAGCAATTAGGGGACCACAAAATGCAGAGGTAGATCAATACAATATGCATAAGAAATAATGACCTGAATGAAATCATGTAGCATGGATTTAGGTATGAAGAGGTATTTTTGGAAAGTAAATTCGGATAAGGAAAAGAAAAAAGTAAGTAATATTATTTATTATAAGCGATAAGACCGGCATGATCATGGGACATTAGCATGTGGTTAGGTTGGCAAATAGAATAATATGCTTAAAGTTTTTAATTTAAAGAGATAACTTCTGCAAAGAACATGGTGGTCAATTTCTAACTAAAAACGATGAAATGAAACTTGGAACGTGAATGACTAATTAATGTGGAAAATAGAGAATTTAATGATTTATGATGCCGTGGATGAAAAGGAATGGGATTTTCACCTCATATATTTGAGTATGAAAGTGAAAGGCATCAAAGGGAATTGGATAATACTACTTTAGGCACAAAATATAAATACTCATTAAATGGTTTTCTGAGGGGTACTGTTCTTTCTCCAAGATTGTGTTTGTTCAAGTAAAGATTTTGCACCTAATTAATTTCCCTAGTTGTAATGAACCATTCACTGGTGCTCTATTGAATTCTGACCCTAATGAGCATAATCCTTAAGGAGAAAGCCCAAAGGGAAAGTAACGTTGGTAGCTTCTTGTCAAAGCAATGGGTTGAATAAAAGATAAAAAGTACAGTAGCTTCAATTAAAATTAACACTTAGGTTGACCTCTTTGACCGGGTTCTAATACATAAGCCAAATAATGTAGAATGAAAGGGACATCTAATATATTCCAAAAGTGGAATCATGAGAAGTTATTAAGGGTATTTTCCTTCTTTTCCTATGTACCTCAGTTACTGTCAAAAGTTAAAACAGACAATTGGGTATGACAGTGCAAACTAATAAATCATGTGAGTCCTAATCCTAAGCCTGAGACAAAAAATAAAATAATCTACCAAGCACATGGCATATGATAAGGTAGAGAAACAAATAATATAACTTGAAAAGTGATGATTGGTGAAATAAAGAAATATGATTAGCCTATAGTTTATTATATATGTAAAGGAAGAGAGAGAGAAATATTACATTTCAACATTAGATGCTATCTCCTCTGGTTTATCAACAGCATGCTCATTCAAAGCATCCTCACCTGACCTGAAAAGTTGTACAATAAAATATCAACTGCTTGAATCACTAATAATGCCGGCTGTCAAACGACACCGTTTGATTTGACTGAAATAACTCACTTCAGAATTCAGACACAAGCAAAATGTTGAGAAAATGCTGCTGAATTGGGATTTCCAATTTGAGAAATAAAATTACCCAAATTTCTTCCAAGACATAAATTTTAAGTAATCTAGTGAACCATGTAAAAGATATTCTATATAAAAATCATAGAATATTATTATTTAAACAATGACAATTTTAAGTTTTTGGATGAGTTTTGATATGTATTTAGATACCTAAAAAATAAGGTATGAATATAATTTAATTTGTTAACATAGAAGTGATTAATTTTATATTGTTCAAAAACAATCTATCATTTAGTTATATTACTTTTTATGAAAAAACAATGATAATTAAAAATAAAATAAATGATGAATAATTGACTGATAATATATAAAACTCTTACATGGTGTATACATTTTTTTTTCTCTACGTAACAAGCAGCATAAAGTAATTTTATTTAAATGACGATTCTAAACCAAAAAATGGAAATTTTACAACATATAAATAACAAAAAGTTGAAAATTCTTCAAAAATTACGTAAGCAAATTAACGAAACAGATTCTTGAGATCGAATCTGAAGGAGTAAGATTGTTCCTACAGCGCTAGCTCCAAGAAATCCTAATCCAACGTTTCTCTTACGTCCATGATTACAAGTTTCATAACATCGTTGAAGATCTAAAACAGCGTAAGCTGAAAAAAGAAACTCGAAACTGTAGTAACTAATTAGTACTAACTCCTAACCTTTCCACCATTGAAGAATTCTTAGATCTCTGCAAACTCTCCATTCCCGCATTGATCCTGTTTCATGAAAATTCATATATTAAAACCTAAAATGAATAAAAGTGAAAATTAAAACCTTAAAAAAATGTAGAGAAATTAACACACTCATTGATTGCCATGGCGGAAGTTGAAAGCAACGCCATAACGAAAACAAAAAACTTGAACAATTGAACTTCCATTGTTGTTGATTTTGTAATAATGAACTTGATTTGTGTTAAGAAGAAGAAGAATAAAAGAGAAGATAGCTTAAGAAGGAGAATGAAGGAGTGAGGGTTTATATAAGAATGGGATACTGCATGTGAACGTGATGCATTGCTGTACGAGTAAACTAAATAAGGTACATTAATAAGGTGTTGATCTAGTGGTATAAGGTATCGTTAGATCAGGATAATTAAAATGTCAAAGTTTCGATTCTTGATATGACACTTATTGGTATGAACAATCATACACCTGAAATGAATTAGTTCTTTATTGAAAAGGTGAAGAATACACTTAATATTACCATTGACAACAAAAACTAAATTCAATGCTGGCCAAACATGGTGTTAAACTAACCAGATAAGTTAACCATGGTTAAGTTAATGTGGGAAATCATTAATAACTATGTTTAACTAACTTATCACTTTCTCTAACTGCCATTAACTTCCTTTACTTTTTTTCTCTCTTACTACCAATAGCATGCATGTAGTTCATCACTCTTTTAAAAAAAGTTTTAAAAGGATGAGGAATAGGAATGATGATGAGGTAGATGTGGGTAATGTTTATTTGGGCTTATACATGCATCTATTTAGTTCAATTACTAAAACTATTGTAGTACTAAAAATGGATTATATATAATTTGAAAGTAGTAGAAAAATTATGAAGTATATATTAAAAAATAAATTTGTGAATATGAGTATCTATGTATCAATATCATGATATTCGCTTCGATCCATAATTATTATATATATTTGTTATAATTATTTTTGTAAATATGAGTAAGTGCAGATATTTTTGTCATCCATGGTAGATACCATAAAAATATTGGTGGGAGTGAAGAACAATTATAGTATTTTTTTTTTATCTAAATCACAAATATTTTTAATATGAAATTGTAGGAGGGTAGAACTCAAGCAAGAGCTATCTTTAGCGAGGAGATTGAGAGAAAAAATAAAATAATTTATTGTCTAACAATTTACTGTATGAGAGATGATTCACTTACTTAAAGAGTAAATTTAAAAAATGTATTTTACATTTTAGCCATCAATTTTAGGGATATCTAATTATTTAGATATACTCATTAATTCAAATAATTGAATTTTCTTATAATTGATGACTAAGATATGAAACAAGTTTTTTAAACCTACTCTTGGAGTAAATCAGTCATTTCTGGTTAATATTAGTGTGAGAATGTTCATAACTTATACTACTAGAGTAAGTTGCTCCCAGAGTAATCAATATGAAAGAGGATTCACTTACTCTAAGAGTAAGTTTAAAATAATTAGTCAACATTTTAGCCATTAATTATATAGAAATTTAATGATTTAAATTTACTCATTAATTCAAACAATTGAATTTCCCTAAAATTAATTAATAGTTAAAATGTGAAATAAGTTTTTTAAAATGTTTTTTTCATAACTTATGAAAATATAAGTCTATGTGCAGAAGAATAATTATGTAAAGTTTGAAAAAAAGAAGAAAGAAACATTATTAATTAAGGCATAATTGAAGGTAATTGTTGACTATATATGACGGTGCGCTGTATGAAAGCCACGTGGAGTGCAGCATAAGAAAGTCGCATCATACAGGGACAACACTTTCTTTGATTTTTTATTATTATTAATAACGTAACTCCCGCTAATTACGATTATATACTTTCATCATGCAATTTGTATCACAAAAATAATGTATTTAATATACAAAATAAGATAAGGGACTTACCTACTTTAGTTTTTTAAATTTACTTCACATTTTAGCTATCAGTTTTACGGAAATCTAATGGTTTGAATTAGTGAGTAAATCTAAATCATTAAATTTCTTTAGAATTGATGGTTAAGATTTAAATTAAATTTAAAATTTTAAGTTTAGTACTTATTATGTCTTAACAATCATGTTAGGTTTAGGATAGAGACTATTTGAGTGAGACAAAGCTTATATACAAGTCTTCAACATAATTAATATTTCTCTATGGACATCATTAATACACATGCATATACTCAAATTTAGCACTTATGACAATTGACAAATGATTAATTAATACCTATATATGTTGGTGGGGATCACATGTCTCAAAATGGTGTCTTCATCCCTATCCCAATCAATTAAATATCGACATCTCATTTATAAAATTCTGATTGGTCGGAAGAGGGATGAGGGACGGGTGATCCCATCAGAGTTTCAATTTTTTATACACAACCATTAGTTATTCATGTGTTAAATGGTGTTCTTTTTTATATATTAGTAAACATAAAAGAACATTAATTACACTAGTAAATGGTGTCCTTTGTAGATGTTTTTAATTAATAGTTAATAAATATTATTATATGAATGATATATGATGAATATATAAATTTTCCATTTCAATTTCAATTTTGTCATCCAAGTTCCAACATAAACTTTGTGAATATGTAAATAAATAAAATGTTTCAAATCTAATTAGTTTATTCATTTGTGAAAAAAACACTTAAAACTATTTTGATATTGCTTCTAAAAAAATACATCTCAATGTTATCAAAGCTTAAAATGCATACTTTTGATCTTTAAGATTAAATTATTTATATTAAGTGAAACCTAATATTTGAGGGTCCAAATCGAAAAAAATAAAATACATTAAAAGATAAAAATAATAGTTTCATCTATTTATATATTCTAGATGATAAATGATGCCTTTAAACTTATAAATCTTGACAATGTGTTAACTTTTTAATTTTTGTGTGTGTGGTGAAAATCAAAAAACATATTTATTGTTCTATGGTTTAAGAAAATTGTACAATATCATGAATCAAATTTGTTCCTATAGTGGAAGATGTGAATTATCATATAGTAATAAGGATATAAATTTATTGCTTCTAAGAAAATACCTACTTTTAATAAGTTCAAGGAAAGAATCATTTTAAAGAATCATGATTTATATAGTTACATTATAACAACTTTGCAAAATCTTCATATCATAGCTTGAAATAAAGATAGTAATATATGTATCTTTGCAATCTCAAATATGTATAAAATCCTTCCTCATACACTTTGCTTATAGCAAAACTCTTATCTTTACACTTTAGTGCCTTTTGTTTCTTTTAAATTTGTTGTTAGTTAGAGGCTACCGATAAGGAGTTGGTCTAGTGATGTATGGTTCTGCGAGATCATCAGGATGACTAAAAAGTCAATGGTTCGATTTCTGTGAATGATACTTATTGGAATGAGCAGTCACACGCCCTGAAATGATGATACATAAAAAAGGTGTAGGCCAAAAAGATGAGAATGAAGAATGAAGTAATTTAGTTTGGTGTAGGCCATCCATCTTCTTGCATCAAATTTTCCCCACAGAAAAGAAGATTGCAAATTACTTTAGCAATAGTGAGAATGAAGAATGAAGAATGAAGTAATTTAGTTTGGAACAAGTAACATTTTTTTTTTGGAACTTTTTGTAGGGTCTTATGAGATCCAATGCTTTAAAATATGACTATGGTTATTTTGTATTTATTGTAATTGTGAAAAAATTATGGACAATTCGACTACAATTATATACACATTATTAGGAGTGTCATTATCACAAATGTGCAACTTAAAACTAACTAAAATGACAAAGTAACTAAAATGATTATCCTATAGTTCATTAATAATCAAGGGTCGAAAATTAACTAATTAATAACATGCCAATTTATCTAAGATATTTATTAATTAAATGGGGTATGATTATATTGCTACATCAATTATATATGTTAACTATCCCAAAAGAAAATAAGCATACATTAAGTGCAAAATAATACCTTATTTAACTTGGGTATATATAGATTATGTGGTGTCTTAGTACTTAGTGTAAAGCTAATGTTTTTGGGTGATGATACAAAAAGAATTAAGTTAATAGAAGATTGTTAACTTTAATTAAATTATTATCCTCTAATTAGATTAATTAAGTAAGATGTGGTTGTAGAGTGAATAAAATACTGCATGAATATTTAAGCTAGTGAACTGACATGTTCAGTGTATTTATGGGTCTGGAGGATCGCATGTCAAGACTGTGGTGTTATAAATTACGTTGATTATAAAATAAGCACACATTCAACATGATGGATAATTCCAATCATAAAGAAAGAAACAATATAATTAAGTTAAATTATAATAATTTTTTAATATTCTCACTAGACATTACTTAAGGGACTTAGCTACTCATTACAATAAATAACAAGTAATAATATTTTCTAAAAAAACAAGAGATGGGAAAAATATAAAAAAAAATGTGGATGGTTTTTTTTAGGTATTTTTTAACATCTAGAGGGGGAACCTAGTTGTTAGGAATTGAACCTAGACATTTATGTTTAATGTCTTCAATTCTGTTAACTTTGTTTATAATGAGGTTGGTGTTTGAAAGAGAATTAGTTATTTTACCTTATTTTTGTTTGGCTAAATATTCCTCTTCATTCAAGGGTGTCCATTTTTAATTTTTAAGGATCAGACTTCTCCCATATTTTGAACCTCATACTTATGATACTACTTGATCAATTAGAAGTCGAAATAATGAGAGATCATCATCCATGTACAAAATTATTTATCTATCGGCTAACCAGAAAAAGCTTAATTATGAGCTAAGGCATTAGGTTTATAAGTTCATCTATTTATATATTTTTTAAGTCATATACTCCAAGAGATTTTTTTTGCATTTCATTAACTCAACTTAGAATACATAATATCTCTTCTTATTTATGAGTTACTCCCCTTATTTTAGGTTGGCCCAAGGTTCCTTTTCATTCATTTACTTTTATGATTGAAAAAATCAAATATTTTTAATGAATTCTTATTGTGTAAATAACTTTGTACCCTACAAAGTCCATAGTGTATGGCCTTCATGTCATATCCAACTTCTGAAATTTAAAGACATACCCTATAATATATATATATGCATGTTTTATACGTTTGTCTGTGTATGTACTATTAGTATTTTTTTTACACAATCTCGATACGTTATTCATCATTTACTCTCATTACCTCGGAAATGATTTAAATATATGTTAGACTACTCTTTTCACTGTCAATTGGTTTTAAGATGAAACTTTAACAATATAAAAAATATTAACTAGAATTAAATAATCACATGAAATTTGGGCCTAAGGTTGACCCTAAATTTTAGGTCATTTCTTATTTTCAACAACCTTAATTATCTATACTTGTTAGTGCATGCATTGTTATGATTTGTCTCATAGGTTTTCTTAGTCGCTTCCCATTTACTATACTATAATATATATATTATATAATAATATGGTTTAAAATAAAAGCAAAAGCCTTAAAATATATACATAGAATGGTTGAAGAATGTTTATACATGCACCTTCCCCAAAGCAAAAAAAAAAAGTTAAACACATTGAAGAGGAATCAATTTATTAAAATTGGATATTACTCATGATAACTTAGTTTTTGATTTTTGATTTTTATATTTTAGTCCTTAATGATAATATAGTTAATATCCACATGTGGCATTAATGGGTGAATTGACTAATTATGATGTTATGACATCATTGATAAAGACTAATATCAAATTAAAGTTGTTTATAATTACACCAAAAAAACATATTTATGTTTTTGTTGAATATGCAGAATAAAATATTGAACATTAATGAAAGTTATATGAAATACAAGTTACGTCATTATATATTCAATATTTAATGCATTTGTATCCATGAAAATAGTAGAAGCAGTGGCAGATTATATTTGGGCTGGAAATGTGTCGAATTGAATCGAACCAGAGTTCATCTCAATAAGGATTTGTTCAACTTAAACTCGACACGAGTTCGGCTCGGTTAAAGTTCGCGAACTATTCGATTCAGTTTGAATTCGTTTACTATTCAATTAATTAATTATTTAAAAAAAAATACTACATAGGTTATATATATAAATATAATTTTGCTTATATATAATAGTGTTAGAAATAGAGCAATATGTGGAAACACAAAATCAGATCAATTGAGTATAAAAGAGAAGAAAAAACAATAAGAAGAAAATAACACACAAGATTTAATGTGAAAAAACTTCATCAGTGTGAGAGTTAAAAAATTACGAGTGCTCACGAGCAAAGTTCCACTATGTAAAAGAGAAAGTACAACAAATCCTCTTATAGTAATGAAGACAAAGGACATTATTTTATCTCACAAATACTCTCTCAAATGGAACAAAAATGCTCACCAAAATACACTCACAATGTATACGTGTATATGAAAGAAAATGAAAGTTCTCTGTGAATTTTGTAATGCATTTGTTCAATGCATGGCTTTGATTTTTGTAGGAAAATGAATGCATTAAAATATTGCATTCTTAACATCGAAGAAAGCTTGGGTGGTGGCTGAGTGAAACTTAGCAAACAATGAATAGAAAGCCTATTAACATAGGTCTGGAAAAGATTGTAGGCTTTATTAGCTTGAGTTGCAAATTATAGGCACCTCACATTTCCTTGCAATGAAGCAACCAAACGAGAGCCACGTGATCTAACAATCTCCACCTTAGCTTGAATTAGATAAGTTGCTCATCGCCGAGTAAAGCCCCGAAGGGCGCTCAAATGCTATAGAGACCAACCAAGTTCATGTAGTGTTGGTACTTGGTATTTGGAAGTGGCTTGGTAAGCATATCTGCTGGATTCTCTGATGTGTGAATCTTCTCCACCATAATTTCACCAACAGTAACAATATCTCAGATAAAGTGACGTTTCACATCAATGTGTTTGGTTTTGTCATGATAACGATTATTCTTAGTCAAATGAATAGGACTTTGACTATCACAAAATACTATAAGAATACCTTGTGCTAAACCAAGTTCATTTACCAAACCTCAGAGCCAAATAGCCTCCTTCACACTCTCTGTTACTGAAATATATTTTGCTTCAGTCGTAGACAAAGCAACAATTGACTGAAGATTAGTTTTCCAGCTGATAGCACTATTACAGAGAGTAAAGATGTAACTAGAAAGAGAATCTAGCAGATATGCTTACCAAGCCACTTCCAAATACCAAATTCCAACACTGCCTGAACTTGGTTGGTCTCTACAGTATTTGAGCGCCCTTCAGGGCTTTATTCGGCGATGAGCAACTTATCTAATTCAAGCCAAGGTGGAGATTGTTAGATCATTTGGCTATCATATGGTTGCTTCATTGCAAGGAAATATGAGGTGCCTACAATTTGCAACTCAAGCTAATAAAACCTACAATCTTTTGCAGACCTATGTTAATAGGCTTTCTATACCTTGTTTGCTAAGTTTCACTCAGCCACCACCCAAGCTTTCTTCAATGTTAAGAAATATTTTAATGCATTCATTTTTCAATAAAAGGCAAAATCATGCATTGAGCAAATGCATCATAAAATTCACTAAGAGCTTTCATTTCCCCCGTGCTTTTTCTTCAAGATGAAACAATCATGGATATCATTTCCTAGTTTCTTGCAATAGCGACAGGTTTTTTTGGATTTGCGGCCTTTGGATTTGGATCTGAACTTTTTATAACTGGTACTCTCCTTTTCTTGAGTTCTAACTCGAACACTTAAACCCTCACCTTTGTCTATAGAATTAACTTCAAGATCAAACTTTTCTTTGGACAATAAATTATATTTAACATCTTCAAAGGATAAGGTATCATTATTTTCATAAACATGATTTCTTTGCCGTGTTTATAGGTTAAAGGTAAAGAGACAACCAACAAAACAGTTGTGTCTTCATCTTCAATATTGATATCAATATTTTGCAGATCCATAATAATAAAGTTAAAATTATCAAGACGAGTTTGAATAAGAGTACCTTCAACCATACGAAAGGTATATAACTGTTCGTTGAGACGAAGCTTTTTTGCGAGGCTTTTGGTCATATATAAGGTTTCTAACTTCAGCCACAAAGCTGCAGCGATTTCTTCATTGGCAACTTCTCGAATAACCTCATTGGACAAACAAAGTTGGATTGTTGAAAGTGTCTTTTCATCCAACTCGTCCCATTGATCATCAGTCATGGAAGCTGGTTTCTTTGACTTCCCATCTAAAGCTTTCTTTAATCCGCTCTGGATAAGAACGACCCTCATTTGGACTTGCCAAATAGAAAAGCTAATCTTGTCATCAAACTTCTCAATGTCAAATTTAAACATTTTGAAATTCTCAATTGAGTAAGAGCTCTGATACCACTTGTTAGGGATGCTTGAAATATGTTATTAGATTAGTCCTACATCGCCTAGTATTGGAATAGAGTAGAGTAACCAATGTTATATATTGGACTCAGGTCACTTGTTGTAATGCGCACCATATATAAGCACCAAATAGAAACACCCCATGGGCAGTTGGGCCCATGGGTGTGATAGAGTTTGTAATCCTTATTCTCTAATAATATTTTGGTAGCCGCTCAGCGCTCCCGGGGACGTAGGCACAATTGGCCGAATCCCGTTACCAAATTCTTTGTTTCTTCTCTTCTATTTATTCTATGCATTATTTGATTGCTTTGTGACCAATGTTGCGCAATGATCGCTTCCGCTACACCAACAATTGGTATCAAAGAGAAGAAAACATGGTGGAACTATGGTGGGGGCGATATGTGTTGATCCAAAATCCTAGAAGTCCATGTATTGGATTAGGATCAAGGTGGAGATAAGGACTCAAGGGTTGAGTAAAGCACAGAGGTGATGACTGACTTTGATGCATGGTGTAACATAGGCATGGCTTTGATGCAAGGTGTAACACGGGCATTGGTAGAGATGCAGGGTGTAACATGGGCATGGCTTTGATGCAAGGTGTAACACGGGCATTGGTAGAGATGCATGGTGTGACATGGGCATTGGCTTGGATGCAAGGGTGTGACACGGACATTGGTTAGCATTACGCAATGTGTGTTCTATTGGTATACTATGATGGAGTATGATAGTTCTTTTGAACTATGATTGTCGGGCTAGAAAATGGTGGTAGCGGTTGAGGCTTTCCAATGAAGCTCCAAGGTTCGGCTTGACTGAGTATTGAAGAGGACGGTTGTTGGTGAACTTTTGTGTATTAAGGTTCCATATATCGAAAGACTTCCTAGCAATAGGTGGCTAGGCGGCGTGTTCCATTAGATGGCGGTACGGGAAACTGCACTAAAAGTTTGGAGAGCTAGGCTCTTGGTAACATCGTCAAAGATACTTAGTTTATGCTAAATGAGAGCAATTTGTTAAAGAGAATTATGCGTTGAGCAAGGTGGATGCAGATATTCGCTAAGGTGGAGAATCTTGTGTAGATTTCCTAAGGAGCGATATATTCGTCTATTTCAATCAAGGTGGAGATTGTTGGGGATGCTTGAAATATGTTATTAGATTAGTCTCACATCGCCTAGTATTGGAATAGAGTAGAGTAACCAATGTTATATATTGGACTCGGGTCCCTGTTTGTAATGCACACCAGATATAAGCACCAAATAGAAACACCCCATGGGCAGTTGGGCCCATGAGTGTGATAGGGTTTGTAATCCTTATTCTCTAATAATATATTGGTAGCCGCTCAGCGCTCCCGGGGACGTAGGCATAATTGGCCGAACCCGGTTACCAAATTCTTTGTTTCTTCTCTTCTATTTATTCTATGCATTATTTGATTGCTTTGTGACCAATGTTGCGCAATGATCGCTTCCGATGCACCAACATCACTTGTTAGGAATATAGCACAATGCGGGAGCACAAGATCGGATCAATTGAGTACAAAAGAGAAGCAAGAAAATAACACACATGATTTAACGTGGAAAAACTCCCTCAGTGTGAGAGTTAAAAAATCACGGGTGCTCACGAGCAAAGTTCCACCATGTAAAAGGGAGAGTACAACAAATTCTCTTATAGTAATGAGGACAAAGGACAATATTTTATCTCACAAATGGAACAAAAAATTTCACAAAAATACACTCACAATGTATACATGTATATGAAAGAAAATGAAAGCTCTCTGTGAATTTTGTGATGCATTTGTTCAATGAATGGCTTTGCCTTTTATAGGAAAATGAATGCATTAAAATATTGCATTCTTAACATTGAAGAAAGCATGGGTGGTGGCTGAGTGAAACTTAGCAAACAAGGAATAGAAAGCCTATTAACATAAGTCTGCAAAAGATTGTAGGCTTTATTAGCTTGAGTTGCAAATTGTAGGCACCTCACATTTTCTTGCAATGAAGCAACCAAATGAGAGCCACGTGATCTAACAAATAGAAATAAATATAAAAAATAATACATATCGCAATAAACATAAAAAATACTTTTTATATAATACCTATATATATAAACATATTGAGTCAGCTCATGAACCTAACGAATCGAAATATATACAGCTCAAGTTCAACTCGTTTATTTAACGAACACAATTTTCAGCTCAAATTTGACTTATTTGGTTCATGAACTAAGTTTATTAAGCTAAATAATAAATCGAGTTTCAAATGAATATCAAGTTGGTTCGTTTCATTTTCAACCCTAGGTATTACACAAATCAAAGCATGGAGAATGTTTGGTATATCAGCCCCAAATTTACAACAATTAGCTATAAGAATCTTGTCTATGTAGCTTTAAGTTATTATTTGATTTTTGTTTATTGTATTTTTTTTTTTTGTCGAGCACCATGATGATGTCGACCATTTACCCACAACGCCATCACGGCAGAAGTTTGGCAACCACCATGGGCCGCCATCTGCCATGGACAACACTGTTATGTTATCTTAACTATTCTGGTTTAACTACTACAAAAAAATCATTTTCACCAATGGAGACAAGCAAACAAAATTATATAGCAAGATAGTAGATGAATTTCTTGTAGACAACATGGTGATTTATATCGAAAATGAAATAGCAGGAAATTTCACAATTAATTTTATCATCGATGAGTTTAAATCTTTAAAAGAACGAAGAGTGAATGTACATTTTATTATATATTTTTGTTATTCAATTAGGGGAGGGATTCATTTACTCCAAGAGTAGGTGAAAAAGACTTACTCCTCATTTTAGCCATTTAATCTTGGAAAATTCAATGGTTTAGATTACTTGCACAACAAGCAACTTCGTCTTCTTGAATATTTATAAAACTAAACAAAACAATACACTATTATTCACTTTCTAATCTTGTATAAAGTATATCCTGATATAAGAAGATAAGTTATCTCCTCAAGCCACTAAAATCGTGACATGTGTACCACTTAATCATTTTCTACAAAAATATTTATAAAACTAAACAAAACAATACACATCTCATTCTTTTACTGGGTTAGAGAAGGTAAGTTATCTCCTGGTACGAGGAGATACATTATTCTCTTAACTAAGTTATGATGATTGTGTTCTGCCTCTTGCGGTCTTGCCTGAGCGAAAGGATAGCCAAACTCTTTGTGGGTTTCTCGCCTGAGCAAGAGGGTAGTGCTCAAGCGACAATTCCAAGATTGAAGACCAAAATCTCTGTGGGTTTCTCGCCCAGGCGACACCTGTTACCCAATCGAGTCATTTCTATTAAAAAATAACTTCATGTATATATATAGCTTGTAATGATTTGAATTTTATGGAATGAGAATTTTCAAATTCATTCACACTTTCCAAGCTTCTCCTCTATGCACATTCTCATTCTCAGTCCAGATTCATTCTCCCTAAGCTTCTTTCTCTTCCCACCATTGTTGTCTTCTTCAAGCTCCGTGGAACTTCATCTTCTTCACAATATGTCAAAGTTTTGAAAATCATTGAAACATATCGCGACTGTAATTGTGTCAGTATGATTACAATTGTCCAAAATGACAAACTTTTCAAAAATTATGAGAAATCAAGCTGTGTTAAAAAAGCATTTATGCAATGTAACAAATACAATCACTTTACTTCCCTTCAAACAAATAGATGGTAAGTATGATTAACAAATCTGGTTCAGCTTAAGAATCATGTCCATCACAACCATTGGGTAGAGGAATTCAACCATAAACTACAAAATGAGGTGAATGAATGGTTTAGTGTTGGAGTGTAGTTTTGGAAGGTTGGGTGAAAAATATTAAGATAGTAAGTATGATTAATGTTTGAGTGGGTTTTAATATAATTTAACAAATTCAAAGTATTATATCAATGTAAAATATAAGGATTAGTCTAGGATGAACTATCATGACCATATTGTATCACTCATTTGAAATAAGCTCATCTAATTTTAAATTATTAGCATATCATTAATTTTAAAGTTTTGTTGGAACCCTCTATTATTGACCAATGTAAAAGTTTCACATCTAACTTATTATCATTTTCGTCCTTCATTTTATTTGGAATTATATAAATTTTTATGAGTTTAACATCTATACATGGTATACAAAATTTTATAAAATATGCATATCATTTATCGTTTATATATACTACTTTTACTTAAGAGTTAATCATGATTAACACATGAATAGTAAATAATGCATCGACAATATAAAAAACACGTATACTATCGATATACAGATATAGAACTCAATTTTTATTTGTTTAGTCCCATCATCATATTTTAGAAATTTTCCAATCCCAAGTATCATCTCATGTCAGAGTCTAATTTTGTCTTTGAAGAATTGAAATTCCATGTAGGTCCTTACAACTCTACAACGAATTCAATTTTATACTAAAATTGACTAATTTGACTACAACTCTCACAATAATTTAACCAACAATGTGTTAAATGGCTACTGAAAACAGTTGCTATTGGGGTAAGACTGCGTATCAATCCTTCTCAAACCTCACTAAATAGGAATTTCGTGCACTGGGTTGTCATTTAACGTGGTAATGGCTAGAAAAAATAAAAAATCTCAAAATAATGATAAAATGCCATTAACCAAGAGCACTTGATCTTGATATTAACACAACAGAAAATTTAGATATATTGAAGGAGACACATAAGGAGTTACAAATATGTAGCCATATATGAGGAGGGTGAAAAAGATCAACACATCTCATAGAAACAGTAACAACATTGTGATGAACAATATAGATTAACAAAAGGTGGGGTTTGAGTAACTTGACCTGAATCAGGAACAACCAAAGCAACTACTTATTGAGAAAATACTTGATGGAAGTGATTCTGAATCAGGTTCTGGCTTTTTTCGAGAAAGCTGTTTAAAAAATGCTTTCACAGCTCCTGTCACTCCATCCTCATTCTCCATGGACTTGGCAAGTTCTGTTGCACACTCCTTTACCTGCCATTGTATTAAGAAATTAAGTATAATGGTTATCTTCAGTTAGATTGCATTCAACAAAACTATATGCACAAATTCCACTAAAATTTGCACTCGGCCTCAAAACTTAGCAGCTTAGTTAACCTCGGCTAGGGACTAGTTCGGGTCCGTTTGTGAGTTGGGTTTTGAAGGGGCGAGAAAGGGAAGGCTTAGGGCGCTTAGGGAGCTATGAAACACACTTGTGAGATGGTTTTGAAGCCTTCTCTTTCCCTTCCTTCCCCTCAAAAACCCAACTCGCAAATGAACCTAACAAACACGATACACAAAAACAACTTTCCCGTCAACCATGTTCCACAAAATTAAAACTAAACAATGTTTTGAGCTTACAACTAAAATTGTCATAATGGTTCAACATGTTCACAATAGTACACGAACTAACTACCGTATAATTTGTAAAAGGAGCTCAAGCAAACCTATCTACGACGCCTAACACCTTCCTTATATTCAAGGATGATATTCCCGATAATGTATTAATCTCGCATTTGGTTACTTTTAACCATTCCAATTGTATTTAACAACATTCCCATAGTACATAGCAAAGCATCAACTTTTCCCAATTTTCTCTATCACTTTTCACATCTTCAAGCTTGATAGTCAGGTGACCCTTTAGACCTTAACCCATGCACCACTTCTGAACAGCCTTGGACCAGGAAAATTTATTAGAGGAACCCAATAACTCTTTTAGTGCAATAGGCCAAGAAAGGGTGAACATGATAGAAAAGCAGTACTTCTTTGTGGATGGTTATGGACAAACAGAGGTGTCTAACAGTGACTGGTAATTATAGGAACAAACTTGCCAGAGCACGAGGCTAGAGGGCAGCCTAGAGCACAGGGTTCTTACTTGGTGGGGTCTAGGAAGATAAATGTACACAACCTTACCCCTACAAGCAAAGAGACTTGTTTCCAGGATTTAAACACATGAGCTCTGTCCCCCCTAAGTGCTAGGCCAGCTGTAGCTATTCAGATCTGTAATTCCTTGCCCGAATGGAGCTTATATACCTGGACCACATTGAGTGGTACCTGGGTGAAAGTGGTATGGCATTTACGGATTAATCAGCTGGTTCCTGATTCGAATACCCAACAAAGAAAGGGCTATGCGCAATGGATCGCAAGGCAGTGAGAAACTGAAAGAGAGGTATGTCTTATTTTAAAATAACTCTTATCCCAAAGGGACTATGCCACTAAATAGCTCTTAGTCTGCCCTTCTATTGTACATTCTAAGACCATGCCAGTCTAAAGAGTCACCAACTCTCACAAGGCAGCAAGCTTATTATTGCCCCAAGCCTCACCCTTTGGCTTTAAACTGGAATCAGATGTCAATGAAAGAGCACAATCCTTGGATATAAATCGGAAAAGACGACAAATCTAATCCGAGGAATGAACAGGTGCCCTTCATTGTAAAATAAGTTCAACTCGGTATACTTCCCCAGTCTGATGGAGATCAGTAAAACTCCCTTGTACAGTTGAGTTCTAGACCTTTAAGTGGCTTAATTAATGACATTTGACTGACTTTTACAATTCCTTTACTTATCTAGACCTCTAATTAAGAGATTAGTCTTCTCTAGACTTAATTAACTTAAGTAGTAAACAAGGAATCAAAAACACATAGTTCAAGAGCCCCTTTTAAAAATGTTTTTCAGGTGCACAAATTAGACAACTTTAAGCAAGACAACATAGCTACATATGTTTCTCATAAGCTTAGCTTTAAGGTAACAATCCACATATTCAATAAGAGCTCTAACAATTTGCCAACCTTGTGCGTGTTTGGTAATGCTTGAATTCTGGGAAGTATTTTTTCTTTCAAAAGCTCTCACGGAACTATCGACTATGAGTTGTTTTGAACACAAAATACGCTAATCCTCTGTCCTACTTATTAAACATTTAAAAAAACATATTTCAGGAATATGATTGTTACCTTGGGGTCTAGCATAAAATTTATTGCATCAACCAACTTGGTAAGTGAAAACTCATCAACTGGGATAGGCGGAGGACCAACTCCTCTAGCATGTACTCTGTCACCCCAAAATGGTTGATCACCGAAAAATGGAACTATGGTTGTTGGGCACTGCCATAAAACATACCAATTATTTAAAGCAGAACCAGCTAAATGATAATTATTAAGGATTCAAAAAAGCTATTAATTTCTTACAGCAGCTTTCAGCCCAGCAGCTGTTGTTCCTGCACCTCCATGATGCACCTGGAAACAATAGGTAAAAGAATAAGAACAAAAGTTTGCAAATGATAGATAATTGAAACCTAAAAATCCAAACATCAAGACTAACAGTAGGAAGTATTTTAGAATTTAAATATGGATAGGCATTCCAGCGATCACAAGATCATTAATGAAAGTTGCTTGAAGACAGAGAAACAACAAGCAATATGAATCAAGAGTATTGAATTATTAGATGATCTTACCACAGCCTTGCAACGTAAGAATAGCCAGTCATGAGGGATATTATCCAATAAATATATGGAGTCCTTTGGTTCTGCCACTGGGAAGACACATATTTAGTTAACAAAACATAAAACTAATGAACTACTCCAATAGAAAAGCATGAATAAGCAATATTCATACAGTTCCCAAGACCTCCCCATCCTTTATTGATGATTCCCCTCTGTCCAGTTTTCTCCAGTGCTTCTACAATTATTTCTGTCATCTTTTTCGGTTCTTGAACAGGCTGTAATAGGAATATGAGAGAGAGAGAGAGAGAGAGAAACAATAAGATTACATAGTTAAGACATAAATCAATTAATTACTAGCCAGGAAAGAAAAAGCCTGATTTCTCTTTTTTACTATTAAGTATAACATGAAGTTTGAGCTAGCAATCCATTATTCGCATCACAACAGCTATACGACCACTCATCTTTTTGGGGACTTCATACAGGAAATACCAAAACAATGGACAGGTTGAAAAAAAGTTAAATAGAAAAGCACTAAATTAATTTTCCCTAAGCTAGTAAAACATACTAATAAATTTTATTTTTAAGAAAGTCTGACACTAGACGGCAAAGAGAAGCAAGGGAAGAAAAAATGGGAAATTATACACGAGAGCTTTGATTCTGGAGATGAACTCATAAATGGTTTTTGATCCTTTCATTCTGGTGTGAGTTCAGATTGAAGTACTAGACCATGAGCTTTGATCAAAGAGTAAAAGGAGTGTAACTCTTCCCAAATTTTCCAGCTTGCATACAACCTAGAAGAGGTGACTGAACAGATTCCAATAGCAACTAAGCAACCACGAACTCAAGTTCTCATCCTGTTGCCCCACATCATATAATCCGGGTTAACACGATCAAGCTCATGATCAATTTCAGTTACGAATAGTGGTGGAACTGATGGATTTACCACAATTCGCTATAGGCGATGAAACGCAAGAAATCACTGCTTCGACTTGTTGTTTCCAAACGAGATATTTTTTCTCTGAAAGTTTGGCAAAAATGACCTGAGTGAAGGTCACCGAAGAAGACACAGCGCAGAGATTGCACCTGCAGCGGAGGGTAATGCGACGGAGAACTCTCATCAGCCATGGAAATGGAAAGGGAAACTCTGGATATCATGTTAGAAAGAGATGAGAGAAGAGGGAGGGAGGGAGAGTAACAGAAATAACTGAATCTGTTTCTGTTAATTGATTCAATGATTGCAGAAGGTGACAACTCTTCGTATAGAGAGAGCATGATAAGATGACAGCTCGCATAAGCCAGCCATGACTAACTAAGAGGCTACACTAATCAACACTTAACTAATACAAAATATAACTACATTGTAATTTGTTGTTATCAACAATCATTAAATTACCCACAGTAAATTGGCAGGACACAGAATAAAAGCAAAGAACTTGCAGCTAGTTTTTGCAGGGAAATATATGATGGAAATAAATATACTCACCAGGCTGCCAAATCCAATGTAAATAGGCTCATCACCTTCTTCGAGCCATTTTACAAGAGGCTCGGGAGGTTGAAAGTTTGATGCAAGATCAAGGAAGCAAAAGCCTACTACATCAATTTTCGGTCCCCAATCTGCAAAACAAAAAAATAACAGTGGATCATTCAATCAAGAATCAAATAATAGAAGATGGCACAAGTGGTTATTTTAAGCACTAGATATAACTATAACAGTTAACAGTTCAAAAAAAGAACGGGAAAAGGAGAAATTCAGCTTGTACCAAGAGCATTGGCAATTACTAATTGATCAAATTACTATCAGTTAAGGGAGTATAGAAGCTTCAGTCTACTAAAGGGGAAATAGTAGACTTGTTCTAGAAATGATATTACTTTTTCAATAAAATTTTCTCTTCTTCATTGAATGAAATAGTCAAAGGGAGAAAATGAGTATAGATAAGAGGTTTGAACTATTACTGAAGAGGACATGCACATAAGCACAAAGCACAACAAAATAAAAATTACAAAACATTGCTCCACTATATTAGGAAACACACAAAGCGAACTGCATGCAACAATGAATACAGGTGAACACTCATAAGATTGGGATCTAAAATAACCACCTTTGGGTTTAGGAACAAGGTGAGGACTCCATATATATGCATGTGGAACATCAGTCTCAGAGCCTTGTGAACCACTCAAATATGTGACTGGTCGTAGCTTCAACTTTTTCTTCCTAAGATCATTAATCATGTCTCTTATTCCCAGCCAAATTAATGAGTCAACTATTTGATATGATAGCTGAAGAGACATAAATGACCAATATTTAGTTAAAATAGAGGCATAAAATTTAAGAGGGGTGACAAGAAACAGCAGTAATTAAAGAACTCACCCTATAACCAGCTGGTTGCTTTACACGGGACAACGGATGTGGGAATTCACTAGTTGGCCTGGGGAAAAAAACAAGGCACATAAAATGCAAATCTCAATCCCCAGAAGAACTAAATGCAATGCAACCAATTCTAAGAACTAAAAGAAACAATAGCAAATGAAAAAATAACTTAAGCAAAATATGAAACAGTAATATTACATTACCGAGATGAAACTTACGTCCATGGCATTGTGAAAAAAATATGAATTGGAATCTTCAGTGCTTCTGCCACATGAGTATGCCCTAAAGATGTATATTACAATGTCATTGGGAAAGTACTACAAAAAATATGAAAAGAACTGTTTTATCAACAACAAAAATGGAATAAAACTGTAGATATGAATTTACCAAATCCTTGGACTGTAACTGCGAAAAAGTCATACCATAAGCTGGGGGGTTTGCAATGATTGCATCTGCTTTAAAGGGGACACCAGAATCAATGTCGGGTTCCTTACAAGCTGGAAGCAGAGAGTTAATAATTTCTTTCATCTGATTTCGCTGAATAGGTATGTCAGATGGTCCTGATGGCAAAAAGCCCTTGTTTTTAACCATATCTGCTCCAAAAAGAATTTAAAGGTTCAAAGTAAAAATAATAGAATGCAAACTGTAAAGGGGGTAATTATTAAATAATAAACTTTCATGATCTGGTTGGAATTTTTAATACTGGAATTTGTAACGAGAAATTCTGGATAGATCAAGCTAGCACCTCATACCAATCACTGGAACACGGCCATAAAAATCTGAGGTAGATTAAGAAGGCACCAGAAAGAGGCTATTTTAACACTCAAATAACTGGATATTGTGATGCAGATTGGGTTGGTTCAACAATTGATATGCACTCACTTCATAGTATTGTGGTTCACTTTGTGGAAATATTGTCTGTTGGAAAAATAAAATGCAAAAAGTTCTAGAAAAGTAAAATGCAAAATGTTGAATTGGAGAACTTTAGGTAGGGAAGAAGGAGACAAAAAAATAGGGACTCTCAATAGTAAAAGACTGATATTAAAATCTGATATGAATGGGGTTAAAACAAAAGTACAAAAAATTGGTCCTATTTATAGGAGAATAACAAAAGACAAATAGAATCCTGAAATAATTACCCATAGTGACATAATTGATTCAAACACGCCAAATAGGACATGGAGGAATCTCAGAAGAATGGACAAAATGCAGAAATTTGTTGGCTTTGAGAACAACCAACATGAATTGGCTCGAAGTAAGATAGTTGTTCTTTGTTAGATTTATAATCGGGACTGGATGGGAGAGAAGGAGAAAGAGGTTGGATCGGAGCAGCAGAAGGCATCATGGTGGAGAGGAAGCAGTTACAAGAGAGTCGTCGTTGGTTTACACGAAGCAGTTCATAATCTTAGATTTGTTTAGTGTATCTTAGAAGATCTCTTAGGATTGAGATTACTTTATTTTTATCTTTTATGATTCATTTACTCATTTGATTAGGAATCTAGTATTAGCATAAATATGGGTTAGTATTATGTCTTTTGTATCACTGACATAACTTCCCAAACATCCTGTCATCGTGCTTGATGAGTAAACACATATTGACTTGATTGACCACAAGACTACATGAGTGATTAATAATTTCTACACTGTCAATACTTTACCCAGAATTCTTTTCTCTGTCACTTTGCCAAACAAAACACATTGGGAGAGATTATGGTACAGCAGAAATTAAAAAATCACGAGTAAGGCCACTCAGCCAATAGAAGAACAAAATTGTAGATGGGTAGATGGTACGTACAACCAGCAAGGACTTTTGGATCTCCGCCTAATGGATAAAACTCCAAACCAGCTGTCAATACAAACTCCTTAAAATTTGAATGAGTTGCTAATCGAACGCGATGGCCATAATCCTGCACATAAATGCGTATAAAAATTCCTCGATTTTTTGTCAATAGTATTTAAACACAAATCATTAACATAACTAAAATTTCAGCTCATATAGTTTTTATCATAAGAAAACCAATCTGGATGACATTTTCAATATATAAGTTAGAACAGTGACACTAGAAAGAACGTTTGTCTGACAAAGCAAAGGAAAGTCACACAAATACTAAACATATAGCCAAAATACACCACAAACTTTTCAGTGACAAAAATACAGCAGATACAAATACTAGAGACAAGTGAAAGCAGTACCAAATGTGGAATCACAAGTTTCTAATATCTTATTACTCTTCATTTATTTAAATTGCTCTTATCAGTAACAGTTTATGAAAAAGAAGGATGTTAGCACACATGCCTACATACACCCACATAGATATATACATACATGAGAATAGAAAATCGACCAATTAGAATGTCCCTATTCATAAATCATGTCTATTATAACAAATGGCCATATGTATCCACATGTATCAACAATAAGCATCATATATTTTATAAAACGGGAAAAGAGAAAATTGATGCATAAGAAAATGCCTCTTACTTGCAAGCGTTTGCCAATTGCAACGAATGGCTGAACATCTCCTCGTGTACCAACAATAAGCATCACTATATTCAACGGTGGGATGTAATGTTGGTCCATAGCATCAGGTGAATCATCAACAACATTATCCAAATGTCTGGATCGAACACCAAGAGCTTCAGTTTGAAGATCTCCTGGAACTTCAAATTCTACAGTTCCATCATCTTTTACAGTAGCTATTCTGTTCAATATTCTAATCTGCACAGTTGTAAAAATCAGCTAAGTCACAGCCATATATGGTTAAAAACAAAGATAAAGATGATGATTCTGATCAGAAGAAGAAAATAAGTCATGGTTAGATGTATTACAGAAGCCACGATCAAATTCTATTTAGTAAGGTGCACAAGGTATGAGGTTGGTGAACCCTGCCTCAGTTCCTTTTTTATAAACTAAATTATTTTTTCTAATCATTGATCGTGTTATTCTGTTCCTTCCGAATAACTAAGAAACAGAAAATATAGGAGACACTTGTCAAGAGAGATTAAAGAATAAAGCCAATACTCGAGTTTTACCAGCAAACAGTTAAGCTTTTTTAATTATTTAACTTGGCTAAATTTTAAAACTGACAAAACACGCTCCAAACCCCGAAGGGTCCATTTGCTAGTTGGGTTTTGGAGGGTAAGGAATGAGAAAGGAAGGCTTATGAGCCATGAAATACACATGTGAGATGACTCTAAAGCCTTCATTTTCCCTTTCTTCCCCTCTAAAACTCAACTCGCAAACGGACCATAAAGGGCATATGAGACAAAAGGCATATGACAAATCTTCTGAGTGCTGACTGGGTGTATAAAGTAAAGGGGAATGAAAGAGAAGAAGAGTATGGAGATCAGTTAATAAGTTTGCTTCCCATTGTTTGGATGTATAAAATCCTCAAAAATTCTCCAAATTAGGGAACTTTTAAATGTTAGTAAAAAATCATTAGGGAAGTTTTGGGTTTACATGCTATTCCTCATTTTACTCACCTCTTGTAAAACCCTTCCAACAAAAATGAGCTTTACCAAAACCTTCCTCTCCTCTCATTTCCATTACCATATATCCCATCTATACATAGCCCATAGTTTCTTCTTTTTTTTGGGGGAGCACAACAAAATTTCTTTTTAACTGACATTCATTAAAATATTTATCAACTACCGCAGAACCAATCCCACCACATAAATGTACCTCCCTGGCAAAGGGGAAAAGGAAAAGCAAGAGATATCATAGATTACAGAAATGTACCTTCTCCTGGACAGGAATTTTGTCATCAAAAATTTGTGCTGCATCCTCAGGCCTTAGATGTCTCTGCCTCTGTGTTTTTGACCTTTCCAACTTAAACGTACTTGAACTTGACTCCAATTTATCTCCATGTGATATATCTGCTGGCATTGTGGTTACGTTAGACAACCCCTTGCCAGGAATGCCTGAATAAGGGGATAAAACAAGACTATCATAGATACATCTCAGAAAAGAGCGACAAAGTTGAAATTGAAGCATCAAATACAAGTTCAGATAAAATAGATGTACTATATCAAGAATGCAAAGAGATGCTTGGCATAGTCTGTTATGTAATTTACAGAAAAAGAACACTGGCAGAATTGGGAAAATGAAAAATGATGTTTCATTCTACTCCAACAAGGAGAGACCCTCAAATAAAATGTTTGATGCACATGATATGGGATGTCATACAAATATCAAACTATGAGAATCGAATGGGTCAATATCAACAATTTGCTTTTGATGCAGCGAAATGGTCATCTAATAATTTGGTGGACAAACAATTAGTCTCCGTTCCTTTCTTATCTTGAGAATAAACCCTTAAGTTGGACAATTTCATGCCTTACAAGCCTAACTCAACATTTTACATAGGAAGATATGAACAAGGATCCCTGATAGGCTGATACTCATGAACGGGAACTAGGGAAGATAATCCCCTGAACAATATATAGGGATCAAGAAATCATTGCATGTTATACAGAGTGTGTGTGTGCTTAAGAAAGATTACACTCACCGCACCCCATTGTAGAAGTAACTCATTGTAGAATCTACATTCAAGCTTAGGTTGTGATCAAAATAAAAACCTCCTTATGATTTCCCAGCTTTAAGGAAAATCACTTTTAGGTTGTAAAATCATTTCCTAGACAAATTTCACATACCCACCACCTAATGTAAAATAATCTCCAATTACTAGCCACATCATGTTAAATTATCAAATCGTTGAATGCATAATAATTTGTAAGAGTGAATAGCCAAATTCATCTATATGCAAGATGTGACTGACTTCACACTGGGAAGAAAAAACCTCATTTTAGACCATATTTGCGTAAAAGTAATCAGTCAAAATTGCCCTTTCTTATAGGCCAAGTCATCGCGGAAAAGCACCAATCTAACTGGGTTTAACAGACTTTTATGGATTTGAATACCACCCTGCTCGAAGTTCCCACGATTTGATTTTTTTTATTTTTGTCCCAAATTTTCGGTTCCCTCTATTTCCCATAAAGCACACAAACACCTCAAAACAGAAGAATAGTTTAAACCAAATCAACAACCAAGAACAGTTCAGAAAAATCTTACTTGTCCGCTTTCAAAAAATCGAACTTCATAACTTAATCGGACAATTTCTTTCTCCCTTTCCAATTCAACTTATAGCAATTGTTAGACAAGACAATTGATGGCTAATATATATGATAAGTTTAAAAAACTTACTTTTGTAATAAATGAGTCTCTCCTCGAATGAACAAAACACAATCTAAATAAGAAGAAAATAGAAAGAAAGAAAAAAAATGGAGAGAGAAGAGAATTGTACGAACCTGAACTACTGCTACCATTGGAAACAGCTTCTCCACTTTCTACATCTACTTCACGCTCCACTTTCACCGATCGATCGCTTGAACTAGAAGATGAGTGGCGGTGATTTTCCGGCAACTCCGCCATCACCACCGTGGCTAGATCGGAAGCAGTTTAGAGTAGAAAATGAGTTGAAGAGAGGAAAATTGATAGAGAGAATATGAAGGTTAGGAAAGTGCTCTTACAGAGAATGGAATAATAATAATAGCTAAAGTTGTTTTATACTTTATTGTATTTTTTCCCATAAATTAAAATCTTCAATAACTTTTTCACTATATTTTTCATTAGTTAGGACTAAACTTGGTTGTAATACCATTAGGTTTTAGTGGTACTTGCACTCAATCGTATTATGATATGTCATTCTTTTTAATTGCTCTCATATTAATTTGTGGTCCCACGGTTTTGTCTTCTCCACGCGCTCCTCTCTCTCCCACTTAACACCACAAACGTCTCTGCTATAAAATGGCTTCATTGGATGACTCGTTGCTCTTTTATTTAGTTTTGTGCATTATCCCTTAACCACTCGTGTTGTGCTGTATCATTTGTTGTTGTATTCTTAAATCTTTGTTCTTCTTCACTGTCTGTATAATGTCTTACAAAACTTGAGCATCGATTTACAAGGAGTTTGAATCTGCAGAAAGAGGCAAAACAACATGAACCGGATTGTGAGGTTGCAGCCATGGTAGTGGCAGAAAGGAAACAAATGTTGGAAAGTGAAAAAGGAAATATAGAGATTGGAAAGGGAAAATAAAATATAGAGAGGAAACCGTCAATGGACATAAAAAGTTAGACAAAGAGATTCAGGCAAGTATCATACTGCACCCAAGTTTAGTGATTTAGAAAGGAGAAAATGTATGAAAATTAAAAGTCTAGTAATTAAATATGTTTTTATTCGATTATAAGTAATGATACACCAAGTTATATATTTTGTGATATAGAAAATGTACTTGTGGGAAAATAGTATAAATGTACTATATATATATATATATACTTTTTGAGTATATAAATTTTTGTATTTATTTATATTAGCGTATCGATAGATATTGTTGTGTCTGTTAATCTTGTTTTTTGTTGCTTGCAATGTGTATTTTATATACAATAAATGAATTGTGTTAAATATTATAATGTTCAGTTGAATATATTCAATTGAGGTAATGGTTCAATTTTAATTGTTAAATTAATTGATTATAGAGAATGGGAGGAGAAAATGATGAAAGAGGACTTGAGAGAAACGGGTTAAGAGTTTTAGATAGAGATTATCATAATGGCTAAATTGAAATTAAAAAATTATAACATTGCATTATATGGTTTTTTTTTGTATAAACTAGAAGATGGTGAGGGAAAAATAAGAAAACATTAATAACACCACGGTGGGGTAGTTATTTTGAGTTTTGAATTTATTAATAATATAGAAGTATAGATTAATAGTATAGGAATAGTATAGATATAGATAAATAGTATAGAAGTATAGATATATCATTTGGTTATATGAAATCATTAATTACACCATGGTGATTAGTGATTTTAGATTTTGACTTTATTAATAGTATAAAAATATATATGTGTAAAAATTAATTAAGTAACATATTGTAATAACTTTTCCATTGGATTGTAGAATATCTATATATGTATATCTAAAATATGTATGTATATATTTAAAGCACCAACTCTAACATGATATAATATTTAAAATATAGGATAGAAGATATTGGGTCAGTATGGATATTAATAAGTTTGATTTATAGGTTTAAATTTTTAAAATAGCATATTTAAATATAAAGTTCTATATATTTCCTCTTAATATATGTTATTGACAGGGAGCATCAGATCGCACTTTATATATATAATATTCTTCTATAATAAAAGGAAAACTTGTAGGAATTTATTTTTTTCTTGTAGTTACTTTTGACTTTTATTTACTCACTACAAAAATTTAATAAACAAAAAGATAACAAAATCTTAATTTAGGAGTTTCGGTGATGATTTGATGAATTTAGAGAAGAGGAATGTTATATTCTCCTACTAAATTTTCCTATTAATTCTCATACCCACAAAAAAGTAACACATGTCATAAAATGATACTTTATTTAATAATAATTGGTTTACAAGTGATCAGCTTGTTATTTTGAGTTTCATTTTAATTGCTATTCATCTTAATTTTGATGAATATATGTCATGTGAATCCTCTAATAATTTTGGTATGTTCTAAAATGCATGGATGATGTTGTTAGGTTTGATTCAGAAGTTTTATAGTTGTTGGAATGATTTGAAAAACCTTGAAATTGATGTTGGTGCAAAAATAATTGATTTTGAAAATGTTTTTTTTTTTGGAAATGGTATTTTGAGAAATTAAGCACTAAAGTGGGAATGGCTTGGCCGCATGGAAATGCATAACTATATTCATATCCGTATTATTTGTGGGTACTCATACGGGTAGCAAATATACACGAGTAATTTTAATTATATTTTTATATATTTTACAATAATTAATCTATAAAAATAATTATTACTTGAATAATATAATATGTATATGATAATTTTATGATTATAGTCCAATCACTAAATTTTATTATCAAATAATAATAAAATAGACAAATATTAAAATAATAATCATTAAGTATAAAATATTTAATTAAAATATATATGCGGGTACATGTGGAGCTGTTTTAAAATAAATGATATGTGAGTACCCATCAAATATTAAAACATGTTTCCACTCATGAGTTATTTTAATAGATACCCACAGATCAAGTATTTTGATGGATACCCACATATCAGTTATTTTTGACACCCCTACACTAAAGTATGTTTAGCATAAAAATAAGTTTATGATAAAAAGTTAAAGAAGTGTAATGAATCACATGGTTTTTAAAACTTTTAGGGGTAGAAGTGAATTAGACTGAAGAGAAAATGGTGGGAGAGAGTTTGAAGAGAAAGAAATTTTCTCTCTTTTGATTGGGAAGAGAAAAAAGGGAGAAGAGAAAAATAAGTATGTGAGACCCACCATAAATTATTTATATTGTGGTGAGAAAGTGAAGAGATAATGAAACTTTGGGATGAAATGTCAAAAACGCCCTTCAATTTTTTTATTTTCTTTAGTTATTGATTTTAAATATTACTAATATACATAAGTCTATTTTGAATATAAAAAATATCAATTAAAAAGTTATTTGATATTAGAATAAATAAAAAAAATATATAATAAAATATATATTTTAAAATTATAAAATTTGTTTTTAATTAATAATAAAACAATATTTTGCATCTTTTTTCGTTATTTTAGGGACATTTTTGTCATTTTAACCATAACATTATCTCTCCCTTCTCTCTTTCTATCCAACCAAACAAAAGAGTAAGAGAAGAAAATATATTTTTCTATTCATTTTCTCTCATTCTTCTATTAATACCAAATATTAAAAAAAAACTACTCTATTTATTCTCTTTCTCTTTCTCACCTATTTCTCTATTTAATTAAGTGTTTTCGAAATTTTAAGCGGGTTAATTGCAGGAATTATTAATGCAGTATATGAGAGTGAACTTTCATTATTTCATGTTTGTTCACAATCAAATTTTAAAGATTATTTTATTTATGAAGATTTGAATAATATCATATCATTTAACTTAATTAATTATCTTAAATGAAATTTATTCCATTTAATTTGTTGTTATTTATACTACTATATAAAGACAAAACATGATTAAATGGTGTTTAAGATATTGAACATACATGGTTTCTATATTCCAACTTTGTCCTTATTGTTATTTATACTTCTATACTATTAATAAAGCCAAAACCCAAAATAATTACCTATCATGGTGTAATTAATTGTTTCATATTTTGCTCTTACTATATTATAATTTATACAAAAAAAACATATAATTCAATGCAAATTATAATATATCTAACACAACTCATTTATTACATGTAGTACACACATTACAAACGATAGGAAAACGGGTTGACGGGCACGGCAATGCCGGTCAACACACTAATTTAAATAAATGTAAAATATGTCTAAAAACATTCACGTAATTGAACCAATATTATTTCATTCAATTCCATTTAGTAACCACCATGATATAGTTTCTATAGCCCAATTCTATCATTTTGTAACATCCTAATAATAACTAGAAAAGACTTCCACATATTCTTTTATTCTTTTTCATCAATGTATCACTATTATTCCACACATTTTCCTAAAAACTAAGTTAATAAATTTAGAAGTTAATAAGATAAAAAATATTGGGATTAAACTTTACTATTTAACTATTCATATCGGGTGATTCAACATACAAATCTAACTAAAGAATGGTTTTTTTACATCATTAGTATTACATCAACAACCCATTTCCCTAACATATTTCCCAACGTAGGAAGTGAAGGGAACAAATGTTATAGAGTGAATTGTGAACACCTTTAGAATATATAGTCTGAAATTTTGAAATATTAACATTGAAACCAAAAGCTTAACTTAAACTTCGGCAAAAAGGAGATGGAATGTTAGATCCGCTCCCAGATGCTAGCATTTTAGTTTTATATATTATGTATTATTGATTCATATTTAATTATCTGACTCGGTAAGATACAATGACTATCTATAAATCTTTAAATTTTTATCATCATAGTGATGTATGTATTAAATGGTCTCTCAAAGTTAGAAATATTGTGATATGATTACTTATTCCATATACATGTAAGAGCCTAAGAGGATGTGTCTTCAAATTTATAATTATAGATAGTTTATGTATTTATTAAATTGAGAAAAGATGTTGAAAAAAATGAGAGTGGAGCACAATTATCTCTCCTTCACAAGCCACGTTATACCCTTTTTTTCATCATCACCTCATTCCCTTTTCTCATTTCAATTCAATTCATCTTTTTTCATCTCTCTCTCTGAAGAAGCCTCAATTTCCAACTCCAATTTTATCACCATTTTGCTTCAATTTTGAGATGGAAAACTGAGGTGGAACAGAGGAAAACAGAGTATTCTGATCAATTAGTTTTTATTTATTTATTTCCAATTTCAGGTAATATTTAAAAAAAATTGAATTTTGATTGTTTCCCATTTTAAATTATTGCATGAATTGTCCGATACGCAATGTTAAGGTTGTTTGCCTTATGACATGGAGGTCATGAGTTCAAAACTTGGAAACTGGTTATTTATTTGCATGAGAGTCTCACCGAATCGTGTAGTGGGCCGCTCTTTTTTAATTACCGACTAGAATTGCATTATAGCATTGTTCGGTCCATGTAGCCGACCCCACATAGTGGGATAAAGGGTTGGTTGTTGTTATAGTTTATTTATTTTTATCCTGATTTGCTAATATTGATTTTGTAATGTTGATGAAGGTGGTGGAGGAATTTGATTGATTCAGATTATTGGTGATAAAAGGGTTCTCAGTTTTGTTGGAAATCTTCATCAGTTTGTTGTAGTTCCTCTTTTACCCCCTTTTTATCAATAATCTGAGATTAGTTCATCTATACTTATGTATACAGCAAGATAGAGTGTCTAAATTGAGCCCATTTCGTCGCTGGAACGTAGTGAAGCTTGCTTCGGTTGCGAAATCGTATAGGATTTCTTGCTGCAGTTAAGCATCCCCAAAATTGTTATATCAACTAGTAATTGGACATCAATTTGTAATTACATGTTGAACTTGAGTGTTAATAGTGTAGAATGTGGGTCATTCAACTATTAGTATTTCTCGGCCGATTATTGTATCAGCATTCCCCTGAAAAGAGCTTGAAGCTTGAGTAGTTGAGAAACTATTATTTATGGCACTGAATAAAGCAAGAAACCTGTTAGGTACCAATACTAGGAAGGATCATAGTTTGTTGCCCCCCTTTTCGAATGCAACAGGTCAGGGCGTACATAACGATATCTCTGTTTGGGAAGAGGAAGAATTTTATGTGCCATTTGGTAACAACGGAATTGCTTCTAGAAGAGTTTCTGCTTCACCTGAGAGATACTGGAAGCATGAAGATAGATTTGGGTTGAGTAGGGAGAATGGCCATGTCAAGTATGAAGGTCTTACTAAAATTTTGGGGTTGAGGAGAATGGAATCCGAGAGTTCTGAGATAAGCGATTTTATTTCTTCTATAAAAGAGCCAACCCAGGAGATGGAGAATGGGATAAGCAAAAGCAATAAGGAAGCTGGTGATTCCCATTCCTCAAGGAAGGTCATTGGTGAGTTAAATGGTGACGTATGTGGCCATCGGCCAATTGTGTCTCCTCGTGCGCAATATGAGTATGAATCTACTTATTCGGATGATCATTCTGGTTCAGGAGTTTTCGATGATTATGGGCCTGGGAAAATGAAGTTTCTATGCAGCTTTGGTGGGAAAATATTACCAAGGCCCAGTGATGGGAAACTCAGATATGTAGGAGGACAGACTCACATGATATCTATCCGAAAGGATATCTCATGGGAAGCGCTTGTGAAGAAGACCTCGAGTATTTGCAACCAGCTCCACACAATCAAATATCAACTTCCAGGGGAGGATCTCGATGCTCTAATATCTGTCTCCTCTGACGAGGATCTTCAAAATATGATAGAGGAATACTATGGGCTTGAAAGGCATGAAAGTTCTCAGAGACACAGAATTTTTTTAGTTCCTTTGGGTGATTCTGAAGAGACTTCTTCATTTGAAGCAAGCAGCATTCAGCAGAGTGATCCTGGTTACCAATATGTTGTTGCCGTGAATGGCATAGCAGACCCTATTCATGGAAAAAGCATCGGAGGGCAGTGTTTGACAAATGAGGCAAGTCAATTGGATACAAGTTTGAATCTCGCCCCTTCTCCGAAATCCCCTTATCCTTTGGATGCCAAAGGTGGTGGTAATGCTGTAAATACAAATGGAATGTTTAATGATTCCCTGAATCTTCACATATCCCACATTCAATCTCCACTGATATCCCCTATTCGAATTGAGGGAAGAGGTTCAAGCATTGGTTATACACAGTTGCTTGCTAATAATTCGTGCCAAGGAAGTACTGAGAGCAACACATCCTTTGTTACAGCTCAGCCACAACCCGAGAATTCCAGTATAAGCACTGCTGATAGTAGATACACTCAACAAGTACCTTTGACTTTGTTAAGTAACAGTCTCCTTAATCAACACAATGATGTTGGTAAGCCAGAGAAGCTCTATGGACAGCATATTAGCAACTACAATCCGGACAAGGAATCTGCGACTCCTTTATATGTTAATCCAAGTGACGGTTACAGTGATGAACTTTATGGTAAAAGGCCCTTGCATAAGGAAAGAATATCCTACTCTGGGAATCCTCCTTTACGTTCGGATGACCCAATCTGTCAACATGCTGAATCTGATGTTACTATGTTCTCCCCTTTTGGAATGCCTCATGCCTTTTCTGATTCGCAGTTGCATGAGAGTGGAACACGATCTGGACACTGCTCACAAGAAGAAACTGGCCTATCTTTCCCCTTGAACCAGACAAGGGCTCAATCATCTTCAATGTTAATCTCTAGTGTCTCACAAAGGAACCTTCTGGAGATACATAATGATTCCATTCTCCTTTATCCTCAAATACAAAGTAAGATAACAAATAATATTGATTCATCTGAATTGCACAGAAGGCATGATGTTGCATCCTCGTCTCCGTATTCAGAATCAGCAGGAATGAATGATCCCATTCATAGTGGTAGCATTTTCATTGAAAAAAAGTACCCTGTTGCTCAAACTTATCTAAGTGGGTCTAGCTTTGTAGTGAAGCATGCTGAGGAGAATTCTTTGACTTCAGAAATGATTAAGAGAATTGAAGAGAAGAATCCTACTGACACAAAGGATAGCAAGATTTATGAGGACAAAACATCCTCCGATCATAGGGTTCATATCACTGAATTGAATCTTTTGGACTCTTTCCCTTGTACTAATTTGAATGCCAAGGTTAATATGCAAAAGGATCGGGAGCTACCTCTAAAGGATAGGGTTGCTGTATCATTAGGCGCGACGGGAGTCTGCGCAGATAATCATGCGGACAAAATCCCTTATAATCTTCTTGTCATGAGCCAAAAGACTAGTGATGGTAAGAAATGTGCTGTGACCGAAGGTTTGAATGGTGAGCAAGGTGCTGATTTTTCATTGACAAGAAACTCTGAGTTCAATGGTTCGACTTTCAAATGTGGAGAAACTTCTAGTGACAAAAATTCTCGTGGTGAGATGTTTGAACTGCTCATTGACTTAGATCCTTATAAAGCTTCACAAGTTCACCCTTCTGTAAATCTGAAGGGTGCAGATCTTCATGAAAATCGAACTTCTTTTAACAAAATTCCTTCGTTTATTGATCATGACTTGATAACCAGTCCAGACCAGATTGCTAATCAGGTTACCAGTGGCCATTTTGCTGAAAAGTCAAAAGCTGGCGATGTCAAGTCTGAACAATCAAGAAGATCAGAAAAGCACAATGATGTAAATCAAGCAGAGCCATTTTCTGCAGTAGAAGACATGATTAGTGTCGTTCGTCCAAACATTGATTCTTCATTGACAATCACCCCACAGATCGTGGATAAAAATGGAAGTCATGTTGTATCCTTGTCTCCTACAGAGGAAGGGAGCATCATCCCAGAGTCTGAACCTGAGGTAGGAAAAACTTCAATAAGATTTGAATCTTAGCTAATTTCCTACTTATGTTCTGAATATTTTGCTTTTATTTATAGGATTTTAAAGACGATGAATCAGACAGGAATGAATTCCTCACTGATGCAATGATAGCAGAAATGGAAGCAAGCATCTATGGTTTGCAGGTTGTCCATCACTGAAATATTCCATTTTGGGCTTTTATGTTTTTCAAGATCAGAACCTGTGTTTTAATATCATGCTGATTAGCATCTTGCTAAATTGAAATGACACATCCAGCTATCTGTTTAGAATGTTCGGCTCCAATAGAGGACTCATTTCTTGTTCAGCAACTTGAAAAAATAATAGATGTTCTTATTTTTGCTTTAACTCCTATCTTTGGTGATGAGAGTTATATTAACCCGTCAATGGCAAAATCATTATAATAGATCCTTCTTTACTTGAGATTTGTTTTCTTCTTATGGATGTGATAAAATGCCATCCTTTAGAAAAATGACCATCTAGATTGACTGTTATTGCTTTTAAAAGGATGTAATCAACTCATGCTTTTTTTATCTTTTCATAGTGTAATATACTTATAACCTTTATACAACTGTATCCATGTAATGTACGGTGAAGATTTATATTGGCGGCTCTAGTAAAATAATTTTGTACTGGTCCTTATGACGGCATACATCAAATATTTAAAATTTGATTTCAGGCTTTTTTTATGAAATCATTTTCTTTCTAATTTGTTTTTGATGAATGGAGTTTTATTTTGTTACATACATTTTTTAACAAAGGCGGTATTAAATATTTTCATGTGTTCTGGATAAGCAGAGATAATGGTTCAGAGAGCTTCATAGTTATCTGATGAATAGAAATCCCAATCCTTTTCCTTTTCTGGAATAAATCTGCTATTTATTTACCTGGTTGATGAGAAATTCCCTCAAGTTGAAGGGTGAACCTTGGCGCAATGGAAAGGTTGATACTTAGTGGCCAAGAGGTCATAGGGTTCGAATCTTGGAAACAGACTCTCCTCTTAAGGGAGTAAGGCTGCGTCCGATAGTGGGAGCCTCATGCACTGGTCCGCCCTTTGAATAGCTTTGTGATGCCTAGTTTTCTATAACCCCAGTGATGCGAATGATCTGCTGCGACAGTGAATACACAAAATTTCCTTTTACTTCAATGTATCGTAAATGCATACTACCTTGCTTCTAATTTGATATAATTGACCTCTAAGGCCAACTAGGCCTAAAGGACAACAATATTGTGTTTGCTTCTTATAGAATCTTTGATCACATTGTCTTCTTATTATAGGATCAATGTTGTGCTTATGACTGTTAAATAATTTCCTGCTTTCTGGTTCCTTTCGGCTTGTAATTCAGATAATAAGGAATGCGGATCTTGAAGAACTTCAGGAGTTAGGATCTGGTACTTATGGAACGGTTTATCACGGAAAATGGCGGGGATCAGACGTTGCTATAAAGAGAATTAAAAAGAGCTGCTTTGCAGGGAGATATTCAGAGCAAGAAAGATTGGTGAGTTTTTTGTGAAAATTACTTCTCAACACCATGTTATGTATGTATAAGATGTTTTATATCTCTATCTCTGTTTAGTCTAAGCCATACTTTCTGATAAACTAATGTTTAGAATAGTGGGGTTCCAAAGCAAAACTGCGCAGCCATTTACCTGCCAGAACAATGTTTATAGACTGTTAGACACCAAATTACCAAAGTGTCGAAACCGAAATCCCTTTCCATTGTAGAATGCTATTGATTTCCCAATTTTACTTTATTTAAAGTATAAGTTGTAGAATCTATATAAACCATATGAAGAAATATATTGCATACTATTTTGGAAATATTATGATTTTTTATGTAATATTCATTATTTTTGTCGAAACAAAAAAACTAAGAAAATACTCTCGTTACATAGCACTGATTATTTTTCTTGGCTTGTGGTTAGACAAAAGACTTTTGGAGAGAGGCACAAATCCTTTCAAATCTTCACCATCCTAACGTGGTTGCGTTTTATGGGATAGTACCAGATGGATCTGGAGGAACCTTGGCAACTGTAACTGAGTATATGGTTAATGGTTCCCTTAGGCATGTCCTCATCAAGAAAGATAGGTAGCATTTATTCTTTTTCTCTCAATACCATTTTAATAGTTATATATCGACATACTGAGTCTCCAACTCTTGCTGCAGATTACTAGATCATCGTAAAAAGCTAACAATTGCCATGGATGCAGCTTTTGGTATGGAATATTTGCATTCAAAAAATATTGTCCATTTTGATTTGAAGTGTGACAATTTGCTAGTCAATCTAAGGGATCCACACCGACCCATATGCAAGGTAAGAATTATAGAACTACAGTTTCATTTCATATCGTATATGAATAGAGATTTTCTGATTGTTAGTGTCCAGAGTCAAATTATGTATGTTAGTGAAGTCCAGATTCATTATATATATATGTTAGTTCATATATACTAGTCAGGGAAATTAAGACCCATGTTCATATATACTAGATCAATGAGGGTGATCCGTGACTAGAGCAAAGAAGAACCGGCAGTTAAGAAGAACGGACGATTGATGAATCAAAGAGCAACACTGACTAGACTAGTGAGAACTAGAGAGGAAGAGTGGAAGAGACTTCCAGATTTACGGTTGTTTGGAGGTTTTTATGTGTCACGAATCATAATTGGGATAGGATAGGATAGAAGTATAAATCCAACTTTTGAACTCAAAGTTTATCATGGATGCCAGAGAGCCTTCTATGTATCAAACTTGATAGAACATGCATTTGTACTTATCATTATTATTCCAAGGAACCTTCCTTTTCGTTCGGTTAATCCAAAGTTTGAGAGTTTTCTGAACCTAGAACTCCTTTTGTGTTGTTTCCCTTGTCTCTCACCCTAACCCTGCTTCAAGTCATGATGCCTGCGTCTTTCCTCTGTGTTACGGTTTTTCAAGTGAACTTCTTCTAGGTGCTAACCTTTTTATCTGATTGTACTCATACATGGTTTGACCATGTTTTTGTTGATTATTCTTTTCCAGGTTGGAGATTTTGGATTATCAAGAATTAAACGCAATACCCTGGTATCCGGTGGTGTGCGCGGAACCCTTCCATGGATGGCACCAGAGCTGTTGAATGGTAGCAGCAGCAGGGTTTCTGAAAAGGTTAGTCACATCATTCATATAAATTTAGTTATTTGAGTGATACAAAAGAATCAATGATGTTTTGTGGGTATTTTAGCTTATGGAGTGAATTTTACAGGTTGATGTTTTCTCATTTGGCATCTCAATGTGGGAGATATTGACTGGGGAGGAACCTTATGCCGATATGCATTGTGGCGCCATTATTGGTAAGATTATGTGAATAATATCATTCTCGTACCCGTTCAGTTTTTTCTGTTGGAGGGTTAAGGTTGTGTTTATCTACCCCCGAGAAAATATTAACTTCATGTCTTACATTTCTGGCTTCCTTTTTGATGGTGTGCTATTAGGGGGGATAGTAAAGAACACTCTTCGACCACCTATTCCGGAACATTGTGATACCGAATGGAGGAAGCTCATGGAAGAGTGTTGGTCACGTAATCCAGAAAGCCGACCGTCATTCACAGAGATAACACGCAGGTTGCGGGCTATGTTTATGACCCTTCAAGCAAAGGGATTGTCAGTTAAGGCCTAGTGTTTCTTCTTGAAACCAAGCCATATTTTTTCTGCAGCTAAGGGATAGTGTTAATACAAGACCTTATCTTTCAAGAAGAACAATAGGGGCATAAATGCTTGAAGGGTTTTTGTTCTCATTTTTGTTTAGACATGATATCTTCATTTGTTTATTCTTGCAAATGTTGGAAATTGAGATCATGACTTATAGTTGATTGTATCTCAATTTTCTGCTTGGGTCATTTGTTTACCAATCTTATGTTTGCTAGCTGAGTTTTGGACGGGAAATGGAAGACTTGAAAGCCGAAAAATACACTGGTGAGATGGTTCTGAAACCTTCCCTTTCCATTTCTTCACCCTCTAAATTTAACTCGCAAACAAACCCGAATCGTGCGTGTAAGAGTGTTCCCTGCCATGAACTCTTCCTCTTTTTTTTTTGGTGAGAATATGTACACACAATTTTTTGGTGACTATTTTTTTTGAGATATTTCTATCTTTTCTCCATATTTTTACTACTAGCTTGTTGACTTTCCACATTTTTGTTCTTATTGGCATCACACATGACACAAATTTTTAATAAATGACATTTTCATATTAAAAATTAAATAAAAGGTTGAAATTATTAAAATTTACCTGCTAGAATTGGTTATTTTTTATTAAAAAAACAAGAGATAAAAATCTATGCTTGTCATATTATTAAGAGATAAATTTTGATGGTGGAACATTTAGAGGATATTAACTTCTATACACTTACTAATAAAGGGGATTCACAAAATAAGGTAATCATGTATTTATTTTATTGGTTTAAATTGTAAGTTATTGAATTAGAGTAAAAATGTAAGTTATTATTAGTAAGGGTAAAATAGGGTGAAAAAAAAAATTACCATCAATTATCTTCATATTTCCTTTATTAATAGTGTGGATTGTTAACTAAAGAGTGGGTATATTTAATTATTGAGAAAAGTCCATAAAATCTCTTTAAATTTTACGTCTTTTACAAGTAACTATATAAATTATTTTTTACTAGAAAATAAGTTTTTAGTCTATTTTTTACTAGAAAATGAGTTCTATTTTAATTAGACTGTGATGAGGGGTAGTAATTTGAAATTTCAGATGCTATTCCACAAAATAAATTTAAATTAAACTATACCATATAAAAAAAGTCTCAAGGAATTTGAATGTGCTCAAAGCTAATGCACGTGTTTATCTATGAAAACCAGCTCACCCTTCATTTTGTTTGGTAATCACATTATGTGGAAAACGTGCCATGTGCTTTCTTTTCCACCAAAATCAGAATTCACTTTCCAAATTTATATATGGGTGTGATCCATTTATTCCAAGAATAAGTTTTTTAAATTTACTTCACATCTTAGTCATCAATTCTATCTATTAATTCAAACCATTGGATTTCTCTAGAATTGATAAATAAGATGTGGTGGAGTCGTTGAATCCCTTCCCTTTATATATATATATAAACTCTTTTCTTTCTATTTTTATTAATGAAATCACATAAAAAAGAGAAATACTTGATAGAGAAATCTCTATTATTCATAATGGTTTGTATAGTCTGAAAATGATTGTCCCTTAAAAGCTATATGTGATTAAGAAAATAAAAGAAAAAAGACAAACTTTTTTCTTATATTATTACTAGTGCATGAACTTGACTAGTGTTTTTCAAAGTCAAAGTCTTCCTTATATTATTACTAAGATGTTGACATTAAGTCTTCTTATTGTTTGTAATGTGTATTATACATGATATAAATGTTCATAACAATATTAATGTGAATCTGATTTCAGCGAGAATACACTTTTTAATATAATATAAATTAAATTGTAAAATAGAGAATTTGAAATTAATTTATGGTGTTAGTTATATCATATTTTACCTTTTTATATAGATATATAGAAGATCAATATATATTGAATATAAGATAGTTTTCATTTACTCATTATATAAATGTTCTATATACTTTGGTATAAACTCATCATAGAGTAACATAGTTAAGGGAAAGAGAGATACAAAAATGGAGAAAGCAATTCAAAGACAGAAAGTACTTCTTGAACAACTCCAACCTATTTCTTCATCTCAAACTCATCAATCTACTACTAATCTATCAGTAACTTTATATCTTACTATTTCAATCTCTTTTAACTAACACTCTTTTATTTTTATGTGTTTCATTTTCATTTTTCACATTCTTATGAGAAAGTCAACCCCATCAATTTATTTTTCTTAATTTTACTAAGACAATTTTTTTATGACACCCCTCATTTTTTTAAGTTTTTTTTGGATTAGTAGTGCATATATTTAAAGTTAAATTAGTCCCTTAGTAGAAAGAAAGTGTTTGTCTAGTGACGTAAGACCCTGTTAGATCCTTAGAAAGACCAAAAGTCAGAGAGTTCGATTTATGGGAGCGATACTTGAGAGAGAAAGTCACGCAGCCCGAGTGAATTAGTTCCTTAACCAATTGGTTCATAGTAATACAAAAAAAAATGAGTTCATAGTAATAGTATCGAGTTTGTTTCATATGATAGTATGTGTTACTAGAAAAATTCTTTATGTATAAGTTGTTGGGAAATAAGTTTCATATCGCCTACCTCATTGTCTCGGAGTGGTTTAAATATCTGTGCGCTACTCCTCTCATTGCCAATTGGTTTTGAGATGAAACCTTAACATGTTATCATAGATCCCAACTTTTTTCGGGTTGTCATGAGTCAAAAGATGCCCTTTAATTATGGGTCAAAGGTAGTCTTTCGCCTGGTCCGACAGACTTATGTGGAGGGGGCATGTTGGGAAATAAGTCTCACATCGCCTAACTCATTGTCTCATGAATGATTTAAATATCTGTTGGATTACTCCTCTCGGTGTTAATTGGTTTTGAGATGTAACCTTAAGGTAAGTCATATAGGATTTAATGTTAGCCCCTTAAGGGTAAAATCCTGGCTCTGTCAAAATTTGATCAATCTGAAGTGAATTGTAAAAATGGAACACAAATGTAACTTAAGATTATATGTATTCATGTTCTTGTGAATCTTTTGACATTTCACCTTCTGAAGCAATGTAGAAATGCTTTACTTGAAGCAACTTTGGTTTCTTTCATAAACAAGGTGGTTTAGTTTATTCATTCATTCTTCTTCTCATAGGCTTCAATTTGTGCTGCTGAGAATTTTTCTGAAGATGATGTTGTGATTGTCGCGTAAGTTCATTAATCTGCACTATCAATGCTAGCCTTTTGTTTTTGTGTTCAATCTTTTGGTTAATTACAATCTCTATGAAGTAATGAAACTAATGGCTTAAACTTTACTTCAATAATCAGTGCATATCGTACCGCAATATGCAAAGCGAAGCGTGGCGGCTTCAAGGATACCCTTCCAGATGATCTTCTTGCTTCTGTTCTAAAGGTAAACTCTTTGGTTGGTTAATAAGAATTTTTACTTGATTAGGAAAAAAATGGTTTAGTTGTCATTTATAATGGTTCATGATTGGAAGTTATTTATTTACATTGAAATGGTTTTGGTCAAAATCATCTTTGTTGGGTTTATTCAAGTGTGAAGTCACGCATTGAATTTGCGGGAAGGAGTAAAAGAGTCTATAAGTAGAAAAGACCCATTGAAACTAATGCCTTAAGGTTTTGGTTCAATATGTGGTGTCTACTTATAGTTCTTCACTCTTCCTATACCCCGGTAACAATGGAACTTCCCGGTGGTTGGAGGCTCCCCGATCGCAGTCTGGCCCAACAATCTTAAGCTTTCTTTTATGATTTTTTTCCTTTTCTTTTTGTAGTTTCTTATTTTATTAGTTCTTTGTAGGCTGTAATAGAGAAAACAAATGTGAATCCAATTGAAGTTGGAGACATAGTTGTTGGCACAGTACTAGGACCAGGATCAGAAAGAGCTATTGAGTGCAGAATGGCAGCATTTTATGCTGGTTTCCCTGGTAATTATTTATGACACTTACAAGTTTATTTTGCTGAACTTTTAGTAAAAAGTATAAGAAAATTTGAAGTCCTGTTTTGATGAGAAGCTATATTTTCTAACTTCTCTAAAACAGTTTTTGATTTATATGATAAAGCTTTCACTATAAGTACTTTTTTTATTGTAGCAAAGCACAAAATATCTCTTGATTTGTTCATAAGTTATAGAAAAAATCACTTTTTTAGAATGCTAGAAATCATTTATTTATAAGGCTTGAACAAACAAGATTAAAAGGAACATCTTGTTGAAGTTGAAGTTTAGCCATATGCACTGATAAAAAAATATGGTTCATATGAAATTGCACTAACTTTCAAACTCACAAGTTGATTTCATTAGCATTCGGAGTTTAGAGCTATTGTATTTTTGCTCAATTTCCAAGTCATAATTCATCTTTCCGATTTTAAACCAGAGACGGTGCCTCTTCGAACTGTCAATAGACAATGTTCATCTGGCCTTCAGGCTGTTGCTGATGTTGCTGCATATATAAAAGCTGGGTTCTATGACATCGGTAAGAATGAAACTAGATTATGAGTGTAAATATCCTTTTAACATTTTTGCCTAATCTTATTACCATTTCCCGGAAACAGCCTCTCCGCTTGCGGGAATAAGGTTGCGTACATCTACCCTCCCCGGACTCAACTAAGTCGGAGGCTCGTGCACTAGGCCGCCCTTTTTAACCTTACTATCATTTGATGCAGGCATTGGGGCAGGATTGGAGTGTATGTCACAAGATAATATTTTAACGATTCGCAAAGTTAATCCAAAGGTACATTGCAGTTGTACTTTTTGAAGCTCACATTTCATTGGAAACATGGTTTATTCAGATTGACCCTTTCATTATGTTAACAGGTAGAAACCTGTGCTCAAGCCGGCGATTGTCTTCTTCCTATGGGAATCACTTCAGAAAACGTTGCAACACGTTATGGTGTAACTAGGCAGGAGCAAGACCACGCTGCTGTGAGTATGACTAGTAGTGTATTTACTACGCAATAGTTTATCATAAGTTTCTTCTTCCTTCATTATTCAATATTCTAAGTATCTCTTTAAGATGCATAGACTCCTTTGATTTGTTTTATTAGGTTGAGTCCCATAGGCGTGCCGCAGATGCAACAGCAGCCGGTAAATTCAACGAAGAAATCATTCCAGTTTCTACAAAGGTAAGTGCCAACTGCAAGGATTAACTTCCCTCACTTGTAGAATTTGTAATTTAATACTACTAATGATTTTGTTTCCTAAGATTGTGGACCCTAAAACAGGAGAGGAGAAGCAAATTATAGTATCTGTTGATGACGGTATCCGACCGCAGACAAATTTGACGGATTTGGCGAAGCTGAAGCCTGCATTCAAGACCGATGGTTCCACAACAGCAGGTACTCAAAAAGATATGTTCTTGTTAATTGTTACTTTAGCTAAAATCTTCTACCAGGTGGATCTTTTTGCTCTATATCTTACTTCATTTTTTAACTTCAGGGAATGCAAGCCAAATCAGTGACGGTGCTGCAGCAGTGCTCCTCATGAAGAGAAGAATGGCTTTGCAAAAAGGGCTTCCTATTCTTGGAATCTTCAGGTATAAAATAACGTGCAAAAACGATGATACCCTTTTTCAAAATGCTAGTTACATCAGTTGTGGATCTAGGACACAGTCCTGCAAAAACAATTAATCTCTATGATCTATGATCTTTTTTTCATAGATCACAGAGATTCGATAAAATTTTACGTCAGCTTTCGACTAACTCACACAACATTCACCTTTTATTCGGGCTTAGGGTCGGCTATGTATAGCATCAAACACACATGCAAGTTTACATTTTAGATAATCATTAAATTTATAAAAAGGCATGTGCCATAGGACATGTTAATAAGAATGAGAAATATTCCGAATTTTGTAGGACATGCATAGGCATACATTAGGGCATGTTAATTAAATTGAAAACTATTTTAAAGTATATACATGTAATTACTTATTTAGTACTTCATATGAAAATTTTGCTGTAAAATGAAGTATAGTTCAAGCTTGATACATTGTGCCTCTCAGTTTTGATATTATAATAGGTTGATCTGAAAAGAATATTAATAATCAGTAACTCATTATCACAAGGAAATATATACAAAACATCAACTAAATCAAAGTTAGGATTATAATACAATCTCATTCTTCATCCTTCATCCTTCATATTGCTAAAATGAAAAACAGAATTCAATGCAAATGTTTATGTCCTTCATTCAATTTCGTAGGAGTTTTACTGCTGTCGGAGTAGATCCTTCTGTCATGGGTATTGGACCTGCTTTTGCTATTCCAGCTGCAGTAAAATCTGCTGGTCTTGAACTTGGTAACATTGACTTGTTTGAAATCAATGAGGTAACATAGTTGTAGTAGTGTTGTAATGATAATTCACAACATCCTTTTTATTCTACATTTACTCAAATGCCAATATGCAACTTTCGTAAATCTTGTAAAAAAGACGGCCCAGTGGACGAGGCTCCCACTTACTGGGGTCTGAGGTGGGTAAATGTACGCAACTTTACCCCACAAGCAGAGATGTTGTTTCTAGGATTTGAACCTGTGACCTTATGGTCAATAAGCAACAACCTTAACTTTATTAAATGTTGTACTAAGCAATAAATTGGTCTTGTCTCTTGTATAGGCATTTGCTTCTCAGTTTGTTTATTCCTGCAAGAAATTGGCACTTGATCCTAGTAAGGTCAATGTCAATGGTGGTGCCATTGCTCTTGGACATCCTTTGGGCGCCACAGGTATAGTTTATCAAAATTTTCATTTAGAATTCATTTTTTTTATAAAGTGAGAAAGTTGGAAACATGCATATGTTTGTATTGTTGTAACATTTATACTAATGAATGTTTGACCTTATGTTAAGGACAAATATTTCATGAACCTTATGCTGACCTGAATTCATGACTTCAGGTGCTTAAATATTTCTTATAATGGCGAGTTTACATGCAACTATTTTATGTCAGGTGCACGATGTGTTGCAACTTTATTGAATGAGATGAAGCGCCGTGGCAAAGATTGTCGTTATGGTGTAATCTCAATGTGTATAGGTGAGTTTTTCTTCTGGCCTACCCATAACTCATACCATATAAAACTATTCAGCATTTGAGGATGATGAAAATTTCTGATCATGTGAAAGTTGGGTGAAAAAAATCTTAGTTCATGAGACAATGGTTAAAGCACTAGTCTTGCAGGATGTATCATGTATAGCTTCACTGAAAGCTGGTATTTAAATAAGATAGCATTTGATTTTATAACAAGAATTATTCTAGAATATGAAAAATAAAAGAACCACAAGGAAGTATTACTCGAGAATGAGTCTCCACGCAATGGTAAAGTTGTTTGCCTTGTGACCTAGAGGCCATGAGTCCAAATCCTGGAAATAGTCTCTTTGTTTGCGAGAATAAGGTTGCATACATGTACCCTCCCTGGATCCCATTAGGTGAGAGCCTCATGCACTGAGCGCCCTTTTAAGTTAAGGAAGTACGGTGTTAGGACTTAAGTATATGAGGAGAGCCCAACCCAAAAGACTAGTCTATTAGGTGGGAGAGCTTCATGGCTTAAGTACCACATTGAGTTTGTAATTCTACTCAATGTGGGACTCCTAACATTGTCGCCCCGTTTAAGGGCTGATGTCCACGATGAACTTCATTCTATCGACACTGGCACGATGGTAACTTTTTCTCTTTTTGTTGGCTTCACTCACCTATCAGTATTCGGTAATATACCTTAATCCAGCCTATAGGTAGCCCTTTCCATGACACAACTCTCAATAAAAAAACACCAATTGTTAGGAGGACTTAAGCACATCAGGAGAGACCAACCCAAAAGACTAGTCTATTAGGTGGGAGAGCCTTATGACTTAATACCACATTGAGTTTGCAATTCTACTCAATGTGGAACTCCTAACATATAGACTTACCTATAAAATTATAATAAAGAGGATTTTTCTTGAATAATTCTTACATGCATGCATGGAAGTTGATTGCATCTCTTTTTCTTTTTGATAAATAAACACCTTGCATCAATTTAATATAATGTCATATGAACATTAGGAGAATAATAAACAGATTACTAGTAAATGCATGAGAGGGTTTATAATGTTATTCATTTCCTTGATGAACATCATCATTGAAGTTTGAATCATTTCAGGGTCAGGAATGGGAGCTGCTGCAGTATTTGAAAGGGGAGACTTTTGAAGATTGGTACTATTGTTTAAGTCTATCTTTGTCAAGAAATCCAACAACTTATTAGCTTCTCTGATAATAAACTTGCTTAAGTTGTATTATGCGAATATGTATTGTTTTTGTAATAATCTGCGCAGCCGACGTTATCCCAAGTAAGGGTGGAAACAAGTCAGGTCAGGTTTTGTCTGTTTCCACCCTTAATCCCAAGTTCCAAGCGAACTTGAATCTTTCTTTAAATGTTAATGGTCTGATTAAGAAATTGAAAGATCTGATTTTTTTTCTTCCTATAATGTCTTGCAAGTAAGATAATGCAGGCAGAGCAACTACAGAGGTTCATGAAGTGCCCATCCTAATAAAACAACCTTAGTTGTGTAATTCTTGATGGGTTTAGGTTTGAGTGAAGTGAGACAAAAAAATAATATAATAATGCTACCAAAGTGTGGGAGAGGACAATAATAGAGATGAATATGCATTTACCCTTAAAAAGTTTTATATATTGTCAGTTCATCTTTTATCATTTATTTTTAATAATTGTTGATCATTTAAAAAAAAGTAATACAAATAAATATTAGGTGATAGATTAATTATGTATAAATCTTTATATTCATAAAAATATTAAAAAAATATTTTGGTAATGTCAAATAAAAATGAGAACTTAAACTTATATCATGAGGTGCGAATGTTAAAGCCCACCTTAAATCAATGCATATAATAATGTGTTTAAAAATTTATATATAATTAGTTATTCACCATTTATTTATATTTGAAAGTAAATAATGATTAAACATGAATGTTAATTAAAATAATAACAATACAAAAAACTCTTATGTTATCGATATTTTTCCATAAAACAAAGATACAAACTTATATTTAACCAAATAAACTCACGTTGTGTACATCATACTTTTAGAGAGGCTAACATGTTGGCTAAGTTTAATTCAAACCCCAATTATTCTTCTATTTCTTGGGACTCGCCTCCTTCGGGATCGGCCAGCATCCTACAAAGAGACTTATACCTTGATTAAATTTTCTTTTCATTTCCGATGTACCAAAAAAATAAAGAATTGGGCCAAGAATTGTTGAAAGAAAAACAAAGTCTAAAGTATAAGATGGGCCTAAAAGTATATGAAGACTTAATCTTCAACTATGCAATTCTGCATCTCATTCTCACTCATCTCCTTCTATCAGATCATAACCAAAAAATCAGGTGACTCAGGTACCAATCTCAATTCATTTTTGTTTAATAATTTAATTTCTTGATAATCACTTTTTTATATAATTTTGTTTGATAATAATTGGAAATAGAGTTAAAGGAATGGCTTTTATGAAAGGAAAAGCATTGGTAACAAAAGTTGCAGCTTTTGCTAAGTATGGAGTTCTACCAGGAGCCATGGTAGCTTCTTTGATTTATTCTCCTCCTCGTTACTCTTCTTCAATCAACAAGATACCCAATTAGTACAAATTTGTGAGTTCTTATTATAAACATTTATTATGTTTTTGAATCTGTGTTATCATCTTGTATTCATAATCTATTGTGATCAAGATTCAATTTTTAAGAACTTGTACAATTTTCATGTGGGTGCAAAAATATGAGTTTTTTGTGTTATAATGAAAACCGAACTTGTGGCTACCCGCATGAACACAACCCGAATTTAATGGGGAAAACCCCATGTGATTAGGTTCGGGTTTTAGTCGAGTTCAAATTTCGAGTTCGGGGTAAAAGTTATATATATATAAATTCCATATATATATATATATGTTTCGTTCGGGTTTTTTTCGGTTTCGGATCCCGAAACCCAACGGGTTCGGGGATAGTATCATTATTTCCAACACCACTTAATTTGGGTTTTGGATTTCGGATCTAAGGTTGGGTAAGCACAAACTCGACCCCGCCCGCCCTGTTGTCATTCCTATAGAGAATTAAGGGGTGTACTTTGTCGATCAACATGATTTATGGTAGAGCGTTATTATGTTATGGTTGTTCGATCCACGTAGTTGACTTCACCTAACAGCGTGATTGATGTTTTGAGTCATTGTATAAGAGTTTTACTTTTACATTAGGTGGGTTGATATGTAACAATAACTAACAACCAAACCCTTTCCCTTTAGGTGGGTTGATCGTATCAAATGATGTCATAATGTTTTATTTATCGTAAATCATGTCTAAAGATAGATCCTTTAAATCTAGACTTTCTTTCTGATTCACTCTCCTTATTGATGTTTTTATAAGTCTTCTCCACAAATATTCAAACCATAATAAACAAACTATCAAAGACTTGTGAGTCCTTCAATTGTCCATTGTAATCATTAAGAAAGTGTATAAAATCCATGGTAAGATTAATGGTTCAAACAACTACTTGTACTATCTTTGAACATAACTAGAACCTCACTAGTGTTATCATATTCATTATCAAAACTAGTGCTTCCTAGACTATAGAATATGAAATTGAACTTAAGGTTTTTTGCACTCACTCATTATCTACACAAAGGTTTTGAGTTATTTATTGTGTCCTAACATTTCAATTTTCTAATGGAACAGGAACATTTGGACTGCTTCTTGATGCAATATGTGAATTCTTCAATGAACTATGTTCCCTTAATAAACTGCATTTCTTGTTGCCCAAATCACTATGATGACCATTTTCAATACTGTTTCCCATTTCATATGTTATGAAAATCGATTTTCAGAACCTATGATCTTTATTATATATGGAAAATAGTATTAATGGCACCTAGTTTTGAATGATTTCCAATTTTCCATATTCCTCACTACTATTGGCTTTATAGATAGTTTCTAAGGAACAAATAAACAAAACAATATACATTTGCATTTTCAATTTATATACAATTCATATATCATTTGTATATATTACTTATATTTGAAAGTCGTTATTTTTCGTTAGATATGAATGACAGATGATGTTTGATATTATAAAAAACTGAATATAATATCTATGCATTGACAATGTAAAAGTCAATGATAATTGAAAATGAATGGTAAATGATAGACTAACTGTGTACAAATACATTTTTTCTCAAACTTTTTGTAATTTCATTATATGCATTTTTTTGGAAAAATATGTATACACTGACAGTGTAAGAGTTTTTTATACACTCATTAAATCATCCACAATTCATTTTCAATCACCATTAACTCTTAAATAAAAGTAATTCAAATTAATGATAGACATTGCACTTAAATTTTTACACTGTCGGTGCATAAATAATAAGACTTATATCATTTTTTTGTGATACTAGAGAGTTTATAAATTAATTTGTATTTCACATCTAAGATAAGTCCTCCAACTGAATATAACTGGATTCCTACGCCAGGTTCCTTTCACCATAAATACAAATATTGTGACATCAACAAACAACCATCACTTTGGTCGGTTCAATTGGTAAATTGGTCCCGATATGGTATAATAATTATATTGGTTATGTAGTTCAATATATCAGTGACTAATTTATGTGATGTATGATGACCCATCTTATCATATCATTCTATTTAAGGTGGGGAACAAGATTTTTATTTCTTTTTCTTTGATTATTTCCATTTTATTTATTTTTCATTGAGAGTTTTTGAGATTGATAAAATGAAAAGTTTCTATTTCATTGACAAGCCCTTAAATTGGAGGGAAAGAACTTTAAGAATTTGGAAGGGGAAGTTTCATTCTAGCCATTAATGAAAGCTATCATCATAATAACTTGTCCATCCAAATATACAACTAGAGATGTAAATGGTTCCAATCCAAGCCATAAAATTGGTGAAATTAGATCAAACCAAACTCAAAAAATGGTTTATTAGATTATTGGTCACAATCATATTTATTTTGCGAAATTGACCGAACCGAACTAATTCATATAAAATCTTTTTTATATAACATTTTTAATGTGATTTTATACTAAATTAATGAGTTGTACACTAAGACATAGTTAAAATATTTGAAAAGATAAAACGCATATTTTATTAAGGCACAAATAAAATTCCACAATAAAAATTGTTAAATGGAAAAAGGCAATAAATAATAAATAAAAGTGTTATATTAATAGAAACATATTAAATGTTAAATGGTGTGATTATTTGGTAGTTTTTTAAAATTACAGCTATATACTTTTCTTATTATTTTTTTGTCATTTTTAATGGGTTTTCACTAAATTAAAATTGAATTTGTTAAACAAATCGTATATATTTGATTCGGTTTAACTTTATTTTTTAATGGAAAATGAAATAGTAGGAACTGAATCGAGTCAAATCAAACTAGATTATTTCGTTTAATATAGCCCTTTAAAATGAATCGAATTAAATCATTACAACTCTAATGGTATTGATTATATATATACACATAAACTACATATGCATTAAAAGAGTACAATGTTTGAAATCTCAAAGTAATAAGCACATTTTCTATTTTTAAATCCTCAAACAATAAATTAACATTACAAATTGCTTCATTGCATTATCGCCATCAATTAATTTTTTTTATATTAAACACATACAATATGTATATTTATACAATAATAAACTTTCTTTCTCAAGCCTTTATTATAGATTTTTTTGTAAACATTATGGAATACAATTTTTTTAATTATCAACTAATCACACATGATTGTGTGCAGCAGGTCCTTATCCACCAACAATATGTTGGTCTAGTGATAACCCTACTCGATCCCAAATAAGTTAAAAAGTCAAATATCATATTCCTAATAGCGACACTGGTTAAGATGAGTAGTTATACACTCCAAAAAGATTAATTTCATACTGAATAGAGTTTAACCTTAGATAAAGTGAGTCATCCAATGATTGTGTCAATTGAGTGACACTTGTTACAAACCAATAAGCCATGGAGCCTTTAATTATGAGTAGTCTCCGCCGGAAAATACAATCGTAATTTTAAGGTTAAAAATGTAACTTAAACGTAAATTAAATAATATAAGTATCAATGTACTTTAATTTTTTAATGTTTTTCCTTATAACTGTCTTCTCCAGTGATGGAAATTAGTCTGAGTCGTTAATTATTAGATGATATAAGTGTAAAAAGGGCATGTGGACGTAGTTCCATCTAGATTCATATATAGTTATTAGTGTCACTGATTTCTTCTATATAATACCCTTCTCCTTCTTTGTTCTTTCTTTCTTTGTAAGAGTGCATGAAACTATGACCAAACATCATAGAATACATGTAATGTAACTAAATAAAGAGAGAAAGAGGTTGATGTGTTATTTTGTGTAACTAAGAGTGTGTTATTTGAAAGTGTATAGGTATGATGAAGAATAATTTATTATCAAAAGGGAAAAAATATGACCTTATCATGTTATTCACAAGGTACCTTATGGAGATAGCCCTTATGTCAAAGCCAAACATGCCCAGGTAATATATTTATATGAAGATAGTCCTTTTCCACATTAATTTCATTATGAGTATAGTTTTATTCTTTTAAGATACTCTTGAGTTTGGTCATTAACACTTTTAGTTATATATGTTTATTAGTCCTTCATTCTTTCTTTATACAAGATTCTGATATGATGATGGCATAATATTGATGAGTCAAATTTCTCTTCATTACTAGATAGAACATTTATTAGAAAAAATATTGAAAAGTTAAAGTAGATTGACATTTTACATTTTAATTTAAACTTATTCTACATTTTTATACTTAAAAATACATTACAAAATATGATTGTCCTCTCAGGAATGAAAATGAGTCTGATTCAAGATTCATAGTATATTACAAATTAAATAGGTCCTTTTATTTTGTTATTTTCTTTTTCATTATTATTATGTAATTTACTTTTTTTTTAGTTATTCTGATCTGACTTTAACAAGAGATTCACTTTCACATCAGTGTATATGCATAATGATAAGTGTTGAAGTAGTTTTTGTTTGAGTGTAATTGATATCATAATCATAGTGCATAATAATAATTAATTTGAAATGCAAATAAATATTTCAGCTAGTAGATAAAGACCATTGTTTTGGAAGGCAATAAATGTTGGAGATAAAGTAGATAGTGCCTTAAAGGATATGGCAGTGGTAATGAAGCAAATAGATAGAACTGAAGAAGCTATTGAAGCAATCAAATCATTTAGACATCTTTGTTCCAAACACTCCCAAGACTCACTTGATAATGTCCTTATTGACCTTTATAAGGTATTTATGTCTTTCAATTCATTTCTCTATTTTATCGATTTACTCAAAACAATCCACACTATTTTGATTGTGGTCATCGCCCTACCAACATCACACCGACCACAATTATGATATGACACTAATGATTTTGTCATATCACAACTCATTGGGGTGTATCAAATTTAAAGTTCACAATGACTACAATCATAATAACTACAATCGTAGCCGAAATCACAAACTACTAAACATTGTTATCTACACATTTAATTGATGAACCATGAGGATACTTATAACATAAAGTATATAAAGTGATGATATAATTAAATGTAAATTTGACAGAAATGTGGAAGAGTAGAAGAGCAAATTGAATTGAAGAAGAGAAAACTAAGGTTGATATACCAAGGTGGGGCCTTTAATGGAAAGCCCACTAAGACTGCTCGATCTCATGGCAAGAAGTATCAAGTATCCATCAACCAAGAAACTGCAAGGTTACTGGTATGGAACATCGACTTCATTAAACATAAATGATGAATGATATATCGACAAATGTATAAATCGGCAACACGATCGATGCAATCCTCTTTTTTAATTGACTTCAGGGAAACTTGGGCTGGGCCTATATGCAAAAAACAAACTACATGATGGCTGAAGTAGTGTTGAAGAAAGCCCAAATGATAGATTCAGATGCTAACAAGGCTTGCAACTTGGTGCTATGTCTCATAAGACAATCTTTGTTTTGAAGAAGCAAGTTTGATTCTTGATGATGTTGTACAAGGAAAAATTCCTGGGTCAAGTGACATTAAATCAAGAAAAAGAGCTAATGAATTGCTTGAAGAATTGAATGATAAACTAGCCCAACCAAAGTTTAATGTAGATATTTTGGGCCTTGATGATGGGTTTGATGGTGGGCTTATGAACGGGCTTGATGATGGGCTTTTTAAAGGCCTTGATTGTGGGCTTATGAAAGGGCTTGATGGTGGGCTTGATCAAGGGCTAAATGAACTGTGGGGTTCCAATAGATCAAGAAGGCTTCCCATCTTTGAGGAAATTTCTTCATTTAGAGATCAATTGGCATGCTAATAATAATAGAAAATAATGTATCTCCTACTGTAAGGAGATAAATTATCTCCTCCAGCCACTAAAATCGTAACATGTGTACCATTTAATTATTTTCTATAAAAATATTTCTAAAATTAAACAAAACAATACACATGTCATTCTTTTACTGACTGGTGGAGATAAGTTATTTACTGGTACGAGAAGATCCAGAAACCTTAGTTTTTCTTAACTTTTGAGTTTGTGTCTTCCCTTTAGGTTTGTTTAAATAGAATGTGGTTTGTCTTGTTTTTCTATGTTCTTTTTTCTTTTTAAAAGGGTATGGAAAATAGAATAAGACTTGCTTTGTATCATGTAATTTGATAATAAAAGTATATCAAATTCCATTATATATATATATATATATATGACTTTGTTAATTATGACCTTAAGGCTAATGATTAATAATTGAAAAAGATAACTACCTATTTGAAAAATATGTCTTTAATATATGTAGTTGACTAAGTTTTCCTACACATTTTTTATTATTTAATTTGTCTATTCTTAACTTTTTTGCTTTAAGTAATTTAAAATGCATGAGTATGCCAAATAAAGTAACAGAACCTATGCATTTTGCTGCAACCAAATTGAGATAGGATATGAAAACAGAGAATTGTGGGTATATGAAATAAAATAAAAAAAGAATTTAGATAAATAAAAATAAAAGGATATTCGTCCATATTTTTAGACAATATATACATAAGTTTTATAAGTTTTTAATGTCTAGTAAATAAAACTTTTACATTAAATCACCTTTTATATGAGCTTGAAAAATAATAAATTTTTGTGAAAAAATACATGTGCTAACCGTCACCACCGTGTTGCAACATTCATCATTTATATTTGATTATTATTAACTCTTAAATATAAATTTAAATATAAGTAATATAAATAAATAGTGAATGATGTATTAAATGTGTATAAATCTTTACACCGACAATGCATACATATTAGATTTTAATTTTCTATTTTTGTTACGTGTCATTTTTAATTTTCTGTTTTTTCTTCTGATTTTTGTCAAAAACCTACTTAAAACAAAAAAAATTAAAAAACTAAAAAATATCTTAAGGGTCAAAGAAAATATGATCTTTATTTGACCTAAATTACAAAACAAAACCACCAACAAACATTTTGGTTTTATTTGTTGAAAGTGTTAAGAACAATGAGCAACAACAAGGTTTTCACTTTGGCTGAAATTGCTCAACACAATTCCTCCAATGATTGTTGGCTTCTTATTCGTGGAAAGGTAATGCAAAGTTTTATTCTTTTTCATTTTTCATATTCATTCTTATCCTATCTGAAGGGATTTTTTTGAAATTCTGTTAATTTAATCAGTGATTTTATTATGTCACTTTGCAGCTTATAATTGCTTCTAAGGTACTTATTGATGGTTTTAAACTTTTAATTGTATGTTATCTGAACAGTATATATGATTTTTAAGGCTTTCAGATCATAGTTTTTGAATTGTTAATTTCAATTTGTTGGGATGTTTTAGATCATGATTTCATAATGAAATGTTAAAGCTTTTTACCACATTACTGAAAAAATTGAATTTGGGTTGTTGACATGGATTTATAACTAGCTACTACCAAAGCCTTTTCGGTTTTTTCATTAGGTGGGGTCGACTACATTGCCCCCTGTCAAAAACTAAATCTTCGTAGAGGTTATTTCGATCTAAATTCTTTCTAATTGTTTCACTTAGATTTTCTTGATCTTAGACTACCTTCAATGAAGATTTGGTCTTAAAAAAGGAGGGTTAGTCTTGAAAAAGGAGGTATTGAACTTTCAGGTTGTGCTTCTTTCCTTCGGCGTTGACTTTTTGAGTCTGGAAATAAGTAAAATATAAACATGTTTTCCCACTTGTGTTCTTTCAAGGTGAACATGTTTTATATCAAAATTGTGAATTGATTTTCTCACAGTTGATATTGTCGTTTCCATGTCTTCTATACCCAATTTTAATGTCTTTCTTTCTCCATTGAAATAGAGTCATAAGATGTAAGAATAGTCGGTATTCGTCCATGTTGTCATTGTTCATAATCATATCTGTTGAGTTTATGTTCGGGAGTTATGAGCCATGTGCCTTAAAAAAAAGGTCGTTGTGCCATTTTGTAGATTCGAATGTTTGAGATAAGTTAGAGATGAAATGGATCCAATGCCGTTGTACCATGTTGTGTATTTGCCTCTTATCAATATCTTCCTTTACCGTATGAATGTTTTCTTGAACAGGTTTATAATGTGACGAAGTTCTTAAACGACCACCCTGGTGGTGATGATGTCCTGTTGTCTTCCACAGGTATCCAGTTCCGAATTCCGACTGCATCTAATTATTCGTACTCCATAGTCTCACGAAAGTGATATGTTCGTAAACACCTTCTGATAACTAAAACCACATGTTTACAGGGAAAGATGCAACGGATGATTTCGATGATGTTGGTCACAGTACTAGTGCTGAAGCCATGCTTGAAGAGTTCTACGTCGGAGACATTGATACATCAACCGTATCTTCCAATGTTAACTACACTTCTCCAAATCAGACTCACTATAATCCGGACAAAACACCAGAGTTCATCATCAAGATCCTCCAGTTTATAGTTCCTTTGTTTATCTTGGGTTTGGCATTTGCCGTCCGTTTCTACACCAAATCGTCATAATCATTTGATCCGCAAGAGAGCTTGAGTATAGGAATGTGCAATAATATGCTAATATAGTATTGAGGGGTTGCAAAGATATGTTAGTGTGATATGCTGTTAAATTTCACATTGTCCTTCTCTGTCATTAACATGCTTCAGGAACATTTTCTGCATTTCAAACTTTTGAAACTTAATTGATTCTTGATAAACTAGTTAAAAATAATATATGTTGGAAGCATATTATTGTTTGGCTCCATTTTCCTGAGTATATTGTTGAGTGTAATACTATGTCTATAAGCTATTATATTGTTGAGTGTAATACTTATCATATTCCATGAGAATATACCCAATGACATCTCTTCCTATAAATCAGATCATATTATTCTAACATGGTATCAGAGCCTATTCTATAAATGAGCCATTTGTAGATATGTTCATGTGTGAAAAATTCGAAGCTCCATAGTGGTCATGCTTGAGCATGAACTCTCCACATAAGTCACCCATGCATGTGAGAGGTGTTAAATTGTCAAAGTCCTATATTATATGAGAATATCGTCAATAGACACTTATAATAGCCTGAGATTTCTACTCGTACGAGCTATAAGGATGAAGTTCGGCACAATAATTCTAACACTTTCTCTCCTATATTATATGAGAATATCGTCAATAAACACTTACAATAGCCTGAGATTTCTACTCGTACGAGCTATAAAGATGAAGTTCGGCACAGTAATTCTAACACTTTCTTTCGAAAGTCAAATGATTGCTATAGATTATGTTATTTCTATGAAGGAGAAGTATTTCTAGTAGAGATGGGATACATAACTTGTAACATACTTATACATTTATACATATGATACATAGTCAAACAAAGCTAACACAACAATCACACACAAAAAATGAACCTGCAAACAAGAGGAGCCTCTTAGTTGTCCTAACATAAAGTGGTAAAAAAGGAACCAAGATATAGTGAAAGTGAATAAGTCACCATGAGCATAACTTATAGTTTACCTATTCTGTGCTAGCACAAGTTCTGTCAATCACCTTTGAATCTGTTCTTTGAGAATTCTTGGAGGGAGAACTAGACCCTCTGGAAGAACTATGTCCAAATAAGCTAAGCTTACCGATTCTTTTGGAGAAAGAACTCATAAATTTACGCGAACCGGACTTTGCCATGTCTCTCTTCATACAAACATGGTCCCTCTCTAGATCATTTAGTCTCATTCTTAGTCGAGCTAACTCGAGTTTTAGCTCACGATTTTCTCTTCTCAATGAAGCATAGTTGTCCCTCGGTGACATTGCTGCACTTAAGGCACCGCTACTTATGCGCCACGACTGATGCATTGTCGGCTTGTGGTCATCATCACCGTAAGAACAAGACAAAGAATTTCGAAGTCTCAATTGTTCAAAATATAGAACTTGTACTATTGATTGGAGAGGAAGGCGCTCATTTTGTGCAGCGTGTGCTCCAGCTTCTTGAGAAAGCTTTTGGAAATCAATCAATTTGGATAGTTTCTTCTTGTCAAGATCTGATAAACTTGTATGAGCCTGAAAATGCATTTACAATAAGCATAAGCATTAAAATGAAGAGACAAATTTATATGTCACATAAGTCTTGACTCATGAAGGTTTTGAGAATAGATAGTTATATTAAATACATCATATTTACAACATAAAGTTTGATTAGCTCAGAAAAGTTTATGAGTGATAGGTAAATTTTACTCTACATCAAAATATTGCACATTTCATCAGGCAAAGCTAATAAAACATACTTTTAAGTAAATATCAATTGCTCGGTATAGTCCATCGTGAACGGTTCGTGCATGTGTTGGTAAGGTTTCTGCAATGACCAGAAACTTGGAAAGCTTCAGGTTTGCATCAGGGGCTATTTCAGCAAGGTAGTTGTCCACTAATCTTGCCACTTTAACTAATGCAGTTTGGGATGGTGAATGAGGGCTAGCAGATTCAAAGACAGAAGCATCATCTAAATCATCTTCACTATCTTCCTGCTGACAAAAGTTAACCAAAATCCGATGAACCGTGTCAACGTCGAATAAAGTATCGCTCGCATGCTTGAAAGATGGAATCAGAACATCATCAAGAGTAGCAACATCTAGTTGTGATCCAATCCTTCTTTCTAAGTCATGTTTGGAAGCAATTGCGCAATCAAGCATCACTGCACTTCTCAGCAGTCCAAAGAGGAAATTGATTGGAACTGCATGTTTCTCAACCGGCAAAAGGCTAACAATTGTCTCAACCACAAGCTTTTCATGTGAAGTGGAATTTGAATCAACTTTAGTCTGGCTAGATGGATTCCACAAGGTGGATTTCTTTGTCAACTCTTTCTCTGCATAACTCATAAGAGAAGCACCAATACTCTCGGGACGAACCCCGCGACATTTCATGGCTGTTATCACTCTTTGGTACATGTCAATTCTTATAACAGAAATATCCTCTATCCACCAATCACCGTCACATTTGGCTTGCTTGCTCATGTGTAACCTCCCTGAGCTGCTATACTCTAATCTAGAGAAACTTGAAGCTATTTGCTCTACACAAGTTTTTGAAGCTATTGCATCGATGCAGCGGCTAACTATTTTTAACTCATCAGCAAGAGAAAGTAGGCTTTCACATTGTTTCAAGACTTCAACACACATTTCAAGATTCTTGCAAACAATACTATCAAGATATTCCTCGGCACGTGATCCAAGATTGTCTTTTGAGAAATGTTCGGTCATTTCCAGGTAATCAGAAACACAACATAGCTGAGCAACATTTGTCGATGTAATCTCAAAGTTGATACCATAACAAAATTTAGCTGCTAACTCAAAGCATTCAGCACCTCCTGGTAGATTAAGAAGCTCAACTCTTGAGATATCAGAATCTCTATGTTCTGCCACTAACCTCCGTATTCTCCCACTTCGCGAGACGAGAGGAAACTTCATACAAAACCAATACAAATTAGAACAATGATGAGGGAAACTTGTGCATAGTTTTTGTCATGTCATTATTAAGTCTCATAATAAAATTAAACTAAATAGGTACTTTACCTTGTGCAATGAAAATGTTACTCCATTCACTTCTATAGTTATATCACTTGGCACATCCCGAAAAATCCTACAAAAGATTAATGAGCAATGGAACTAAGATGCATATAAACATCAAGTACTTTTCTTCACTTACACTTATATGTCCTTGATTTACAAGTATCAATGGCAGCATTTCCATTTTTCCAACAATAACATATAGAAAAAAGAAATGTAGCTAAAAAGCAGCATTAATTCAATAAAAAGCAGCATGCTACTGATATGATCATTGTCTAGCTTAATTAGAAAATAAAGAGCTATTCAATATGTTCCTTACTAATCAAAAGGAAAAATAAAGCATCATCCCATGCACCCAAAATGTCCAGATTGTTGAGAAGTAAATCTCACATCGCCTACCTCATTGTCTCGGAAATGGTACCTGTTGGGCTACTTCTCTCATTGCCAATTGGTTTTGAGATGAAACATTAACATGGTATTAGAGCCGGAGCCCAACTTCTTTCCGGTTGTCATGGACCAAAAGATGTCCTTTAGTTATGGGTCAAAGGTAAACCATTCGTCTAGTTCGGCAGGCTTATGTGGTGGAGGGGGCAAGTTGAAAAGTAAGTCACACATTGTCTACCTCATTGCCTCGGGGGTGGTTTAAATACCTATTGAGCTACTCCACATAGATCAATACTTAAATCATCCAAAAACCCAATAACAGAAACCATCCCATGCATTAAGCAGAAGGACAGAGAGATCAATGATAACAGAGAACTATACAGTAGATCAATGATTGGGGATACTTTCAACATGAACATAAGAAACATGAGAAGTAAGTTGAGTGACAACAATGTTCACTACAAACCATGTGGATTTATCTTAATTTTAAGGATACATGATAAGCTATCATACTGGCTTGTCTGGAAACACAAGAAATGATTACACAAAACAAAAAACTACTCAATGCCCATGATCAAGATTTTAAATCTGCACTCGTGACCGCAACACAACCCGCTATGCTAAAGTTTAGGAAGTCTCTAAAACCGCGATTTCCCTCAATAGTACACAATTTTCATACACACAATACTACCATAATTTAAAACCTTGCCCATGATAGTAATAAAATAGACAACATATGCACAAAAGGAAACTCACCCTATCTACAAGTAACAATTCTTATTGATTTTTGCTAATGAAGGGAAACAAGAAACAAGACAACAACCTTAAACTTCAAAAAACAAACACAAAGCATGCAAAACTAAGAGCATAAAAAGAATGAAACAAACCATTCATTGCATCTTTGGTGTGCAGTGTTGGCCAAGGAAAAGTGGTGGTGATGGTGTTGCTTGTTGTGAGTACGGTCCATAGAGAGTGATGAATGAAAAGAAAGGGTAAATGTATAGTAATAGTGGGTTTAAGGAAGTGATGAATGAGATAGAAACCAAGTTGTTTTGAAGAAGTTCCTTAGACATTTTAGTTCAATGCATAGATTGCAATTGTCCAAAGAAGTGGACCTGTTTTTGTGTGGGTCATACTTTGTTTCTCAATGCAATCAAGCTAAATATGCACGCCTCAATCAACACATTTGTCTCCCCATCTAAAGGACCTGTTATGAGTCATTCTGCAAAATCAGCATATATATATATATATATATATATATAAATTTGTAAATCAATTATTAATAAATAAAATATCATATCTTTACTGTTATTTTATTTTCTCTTATGATATATCATTCTTCTATCTGTTATGTTGGTCTATTCTTCTCTTTGTCAATTGGTTTTGAGATGTAACTTTAACATGGTATCATAGCTCAACTTTCTTTCCCGTTGTCATGGGTCAAAAGATGTCATTCAGTTATGAGTCAAAAGGTAACCATTCGGCTGATCCGGCAGACTTATGTGAATGAGGTAGGTTAGGAAGTAAGTCTTATATTGATTACTTCGTTGTGTTAAGAATGATTTAAATATATATTGAGCTACTTCTCTCATTGTAAATTAATTTTGAAATGAAATCTTATCATGATACATATAAAAACACAAATCATTGTTAATATGACTCCACTAATCATCTCTCTTATTATAAAAATAAAACATTTAATATTAAGGACAATAATTGAAAAAGTGGGACAAATATATTATACTCTAGATTCTAGAATGTAGATTATTCAAATTTGTATGACTATTACTTTATTCCTAACATTATTGACATTAACATGAATAACTTTGTCAAATTTATATAATTTACTAATATAAGGACAAAAACAACATATGCATGCATGTTTGTTGGCAAGCTGTCACACTTTTATGTTAAAAACATAGCATGATGATCTTGTGTTTTTAGTATATAAAAGTTTGTATCATTACTTTATCTATTATTATTGGACATATGAAGAACGAAAAGCTACATGCAATGCAATTATAGTTTTTACTACTTATAAACTTTTCCATTAGAAAAATGATGAATAATATTTTCAAGAGTAAATTACACTTACACTCTCTGAGTTTTAATGAAATTATATAAATCACTACATTACACTGACTACCTCTGCATGTTATAAAAGTGTAATATTTTAAAGAAAAAAGTGTGATGAATGTAATTAAGTTAAACAAAATATTGTATATTGTGTAACACTTCAAATAGTACAAAAACGAGTGTTTCTTTATTATTTTTGTGTCATTAAAAAATACATTAATAATTTCAAATAAATGTTTAAATAACTCTTATATTATTTTATAACGAGCCAAATAATGAACACGCATTGACTCTTATATTATTTGAATTTGTCTACACAATATACAATATTTTGTTTAATTAATTACACACGTCATAAATTTTTTGTTTAAAATATTACATTTTTATATCATGTAGGGATAGTCAGTGTAATATATGTACAAAATTAGGGGTAGTTCGTGTAAGGACAAAAAAGTGAGGGGTAATTTATGTAATTTCACTAAAACTCAGGTGTGAGTGTAATTTACTGTATTTTCAATATTAGTGTGCTTGGGGTGACCTAGTGGGGTACTATTATTTTTTTCAGGTTTGGTGCTTTTACATTTCTTATTGGTCACTTAAAGTTAAAGTAAGCAAAAGATGGGACAATGGTTTTGTACAGAAAAAAGTTAAAAAATATTGATCCAAGGAACAGAAATGAAAGCTACAACAAAAGTTGTTAAACATGCTTTCCTTATAAATTTTGAAGGGTACCAATTAAATCCCAAAAATATAAAAGTCCAAATTAATATTAAAATATTATCAAAGTGAAAATACTAAAAAAGTTAATTTGACTCACATTTGATATTTTTAATAATTATTTTAGGTTTTAATTTTTCAAGGAACCAAATTGATACATGCAAAATAAATGCTTACTCTTATTTGTAAAACTTGTCATATTGATCTTTTTTTTATGTGTATTTTTTTCTATAAAAGTACAAACTTGAATTAGTATATAAATTTACGAATATGATTTAAAATAGTTTATGACAAGGACCAATTTCACTATCGATAAAAATAATTAATTTGACTTCTACCATTATGATCAATTTTGTGACAATGTAAAATTTAGAAAAAATGAAAGTACATCATTACTATATTTATTTTCTTATTTCCCTCCTCATCTTCCACAAAAGGTAAAGTTTTATGCATAAAGTTGAGATCCCTTTTGCTCCAAATTTCATGATTATGTTTTGAGCAAATAATGATGCTTTGTCACCAAGGTTTGAATTGATTTTTTTATTTGATTTTTTCTCACTTTTGTGTAGAGTTTATGGACTCAGAGAGATAAAACAATGTGTTTTAATCATCACAAAAATTATGCCTTTTGATTTATGAATAAAATATATTATCTTTCCTATCAATGTTAAATTGTTAATACTTGATAGTCCAAATAACAAAGATGACATAAAATTAAGTGTGAAAGTGGATGATATGAGAGAATAACATATGAATAACATATGAATGATGAAGTTGAATATTTGAGATAAAAATATACGTGTCATGTTGCATTTCCCTTTGATTTTTGAATCAATTGTATCTCTATTAATGGTGAGGATTAAGAATGGCAACGAGTCCGATAGCGGTTATCTGTGGGTACCCAATGAGTATTCAATTTTAATTATATTTTTACAATAATTAATATATAAAAATAAATATTACTTAAACAATATAATATGTATATGATATTTTTATAATTATAGTCTAATCACTGTATTTTATTATGATACTCGTTCTCGTTCCCACCCATTAGCTATTTCTGCATGTACCCATTGTGAATATTTTGACGGAATGTGTTCATATATTTTTGTCATCCCTAGTGAGGATCCTAACTCATTTGGTTGCATGGTTGTCTCTTTCAACGATTGTCGTCAAGTACTCAAATCTGTGTCATTTTAGTCGTTGTGAGGTTTAGTGAGATCTTACACCACTAGATCAACGTAGGATTAAAGAATTAATATGTATTAAACAGTTTACCGTTAAGGATAAGATTATATCTAATTTGATCTTAACGATGAAAATAGTTTGGTAAAATAAAAAGTAAACCTAACTAAATTTGTAATTTGATTTGTGAATATGATGAAATTGATAGTGTAGAAGAATATAAGCAAATCATGGAGTGGCTTAAACGCAATCTTTCAAGAACTTCAACAAATACCAAAACCCTAAATCCCCAATCACAATCAAAATCAAAATCCAAAGAAAATGATGAAGAAGAACGCATATATGGGATTACTGAACAGTTAATCAACCACGTCAAATCCTTCACTCTTGAAACGTTTAAGAATTTCCCTCTCCAAGGTTCTCCTTTTTATTTCATTTTATCTCAATATTTTTCCCTTTTTTGATTTTTTGTTCTTGTTTAGTGATTTTGTTTGTGTTGTTATACAGATGAATATGAAGAAACTGACTCAACTTCAACCAAAGTTCTCAATGATCTCTCTGAGTGGCAGGAAAAACATGCAATTCTCATTCTCTCAAGAGTCAAGGTTTGTTTTCAATTTTGTTCCTTTTGATGTCATAAGTTCAGAATTATAAATTTGTCAGAATTAATCGGTGTATAACGGTAACGTAATGTTGATGTCGTGTGACTTGGAGGTCATTGGTTCAAATCTCGGAAACAGTCTATTCACATGTGGTTTAAGGTTCTATAGGTGGGAGCCTCGTGCAATGAGCCGCACTTTGCTTCTGAGTAAAAGAGTTATTCATGCCGAACTATTTACACACCGTGATTAAGGTGTTGCACCCACCTCTTGCTGAGTCAGCAGTGGTAGTTAGGAAGTTAGGATTTCGGTTATTCAAATACCATGCTGCAATTGTAATCGACACGTTAATGATATAACACATTTCAGTTTATCTGCTCTCTCAATTAACTTCTCTCGATTTCTTTTTACTTTGCATAATAAGTCTTCTTTGATTTCTTAAATGACTTTATATTGATGTTTGAAGTCATAACATTGTTACAGATTTCATTCTTTATCTGTACTCCTAGATATAAAGTAAGTTTTCCATCATTATTGTGATGAGTTGTGTGCTTGATCAGAGAAGTTTTCAATATATTTCGCTGTTAATGTTCTTAATTATATAAACTCTTTCTGGTAATGGTAGGTTCTTGATGAGTGGTGTCGTTGGTGCCTATTTTGCATGTGCATATAACTCACTTTTGATTTGACTTATTCTAAAAACTATTGATGCTTATAATCTACCTTATAGCAGAGAGGGATGGGAATGGAAAAATAAAATCAGTACCATTAAGCTATTCTTGTTTGATTATATTTCAGGAAATTTCTCAGCTGAGATTTGTACTCTGTCCCCGCCATTTAAAGGAAAAGCAATTTTGGAAAATATACTTTAAGCTTGCCAGGAGTCATGTTTTCGAGTAAGTTTTGTAAATTCTTGCTAATTATTGTATGACAATATTTACAAATGAAAAATGAAGTTCTCCATGTGAAACTCTTGTAAAATATTGTGTTTAATAGAACTCGATCAAACTAAATATTGTAAGAGATGGATTTTATTGCTAAGATCATCTTCTCTGGATTTAGTTTGAGTAATACAGAATCCGGAGGAAGAGTGCATGAACCTCAAGTATGCAGTTATACAGTTTCCAAAAAGCTCGTTCTTTGTTCCTCTCTCCTCATATTTTGTGCACACACAATTGCAATGCTTATGCTTACACTTGCATTGCACATACTGCACATCAAATCAACAAAGAAAGAAAGAAAAGGTCTATGGTATATTTCGACGAAATATGACCCCCTTTGTCTCTAATCAGATATGAGCTACGCGCTATACAACAGGAGAAGCTGAAAAGGATGGCAATGGGGGACGAGAAATCTTCAGATAACAACCCTAATGAAATTGAAATGGCAGAAGCAAAACTTGGGTGTTCTATAGAGTCCCTGCCACCGTCATAGAATGAAAGCACATGGTTTAGTTGGTAGCATGAATAGAACAGGTATTAATTTCTTTTGTGATGAAACACTATTAAATTTTAAGATTTGAAAGTGCATTCTTTTAGTGGATATTGTTTTGAAGTTAACCTCAAACATTTGCTGTCAACTTGTACCTATTGAGCTTAATTGATTCTTGACATGTTTGCAGACACAAAGTCCTGGATCTTTACAAAAAAAAACTATAGATTTTTCTGCAAAATCAAATTACAGGTCCAAAAAAGTTCGCAACTGAATCATTCTGCTACACAACTCGGCGTGCCTTGATTGTGTTAAACATGCTGTCATTGACAAGAGAATAGTGTAAAATTTAGTATTGTTTGATTTCTGCTATTTCTCCTATCTCCCCATTCCTATCTTGGTAGACCCAAAAAAAGAGGGTAAACATACTTTGAATCAATGGATTTGACTACAGTGGTTCTGGACATGGCATGAACAAAAATGTTTGATAATTGTTTTCCCACACTTTATTTGTTAGCATGTTCAATTTTCAGTTATTATATGATTTCTTGAACATTCAATAGTTGCAAGTAATAGTAACATATTATGAGTGATTAGAGTATATCCATTTTTTATAGTGCTATTTCATATCATTTGTGACTTTAGGGACAAGGGGGTTACCTTTAATATGGAGGTAAGCCTTGCCTCTAATATGATCAGTGTTTGTTGTAATGATAGCCACACATTATTTAAAGAATGTATATAGTTTGATCTAGTTAAATGAAGTTGCAGCTGGTTTTTTAGTCTAATTTCAAAAGATAAGATTTGATTTTGGAATAAAAGAATTGAGAATGGTCACATAATTAAAAAAATATAATCATGAAAACATCATTATGGTCATTTAGAGTATCATCACTTTTACAAATTAATCAATTATTTAGAACATCAGATTGTGATTAAGTTATGTTATATAATTAAACACTCCAATAAAACAATTTAATATATGACAAATTGTACACGGTTGCTTTCTCATTAATTATTGGATCAATATAAATGATCACAACAAAATTCAAGACTGAAAATTATCCAATATTTTTTTCCCAAATCAAAACCCATTAAGAACAAATAGATAAATTCTAATATTGGTAATGTTATACAGAATATATAGGCCATATCAGACCAGGGTGAATATGAAATAACAGACAAGTCAAACATGATAAACAATATAACCATGCCATAAATAAAAAATATAGGAGTACACGATACAAAATTCGATTTTATCCTGGTTCACTCTCATAAAATCGAACTGTAAATTTGGTAACATGGGCAAGTAAGATACAAAAGGTGATTGCACAATCAAGTGTTCAAACTTCTAATTGTGTTTCAACCCATGTCCGGGTGAGGAGTTTTAAGGAATGAAAACTATATCGGATACAAAATATGTATGCTACAAATTTGTTAATAAAAAATTTTATTATCATAATCATCTTTTATCTTCTTTTTGTAGCAACTTAACCAAACAAAGCTGAGAGTTTTCTGGGCTTGCCCATCTCTATTTAATTAAGCACTATTTGGTGAATTCCATAATGAACATTTGAATCATAAAATTTCACACAAGATAATGAATGATCTTTCTAATAAACTGCCTTAACAAGAAAGGGTTCAACATACTTATTTCTTATTGGATAATAAAACTGCTCCAGATTGTATTATTTTGAATATTTTCATACCAATTACTCTACACATTTTCACATCTCCAGTAAACTCTTAGGATATGAATATAAATGCAAATATGCTCAACTTAGGAATGTCAATATGGATCAAACAGACATGAAGAAATGTATTATGTTGGACTATAATAGTATGAAGTTAAGTACTAAATCCTCACTATAAGCACCACCAGAAGATCAATGGGGTTTTTGGTTCAATTTTTCAGTTGGTGACTTCAGTCATTCAAGTCATCTTCTTCATCATCAACCCGAGCCAGTTCTTCGGGTATAAATTCTACAGCCCATGAAGATTCTTGTCCATATAACTGTTCTCTAACTATCCCATAACCTTGTATAAGCTGGAATTTGTGTTCCGGGGTGTGCTGCTGATTGAACCGGCCTGGACGCTTTGAGCGGGTGTTATAGCAATCACCACAAAGATCAAAACCAATCAACTCCTTACAGTCCATGCATCTATATCTATCCCCAATTATCGGATACATCTGTACACAATCCAAAGACTATTACCACGCTGCAGATAAATAGAAGCAGAAAATATAGGCACAAACTTCGACTGATATACAAAATAAAAGGAAAAATAGTGACGAGAGTATCATCCCCTTAACTTACTTTGCTAAAGCTAAAGGACAGAAAATGAACGATAACATGTGAGAGGCGAGGGTATAGAATCTGATATCTAATACCACTGAATAATAGAGTTTAAACAGAAAGAAAATGCTAAGTAAAACCATATAGATCAACTTTAAAATGTTGAAATCAGTGATGAGATAAATATCTCTGAAATCACTAGCGATAGTGATCATCTCAAACCATATTGAATAAATACAAGTATTGTGAATTTGAAGTATAGTTGCAAACTAAGTATTATCATAGGGCCAAAATGTTAATCATTAGTCAAATATGTAGCAGTTAACAAAGAAAAGTGGCCACAGAAAATGACCACCACCTATCATTCAACATGCTCATTTTCATCTCACAAAATCTAATGAGAGAAAAAGAAAAATACAAAGCAACATGTCAAATAAAATGCAAGATATGAAGCAGAGGTTTTTACCCCACAAAAATCACAACCAACTCCTGTATGAACTTTCAAGCCAGGCTCACACCACCACCATCCTATCTTTTCAACTTTATCATTATTCATTGAACCTGAAAGAAGATGATACATGATAATTAGAACAAACATGAGCGAAATGAAAGAACAGTATCAGAGGAAGTATGTAAAATATTTTTAGAGGCAAAACCATAAGCATGTAAAATATTACAAAACATTTTTAGAGGAAGTATAAAATATATACATATTTTGGAATGATTTGACCATAATAGCAGTCTTCAAGATATTAAAACGTGTCTTCAAAAATTAGTACGCGGAGATACATACAAGATGTGGTATCAGGTTTGACTATGAGTTGGCTAAGTTGAACTGCATCTCTTCGCTTTGCATACTCTTCTGGAAATTGTTCCTCCAAAAAGTGATCAAGTGCCAAACAAACTTTTGGAAATCCTTTTGGATGTAGACTTTGACAAACTTCACATTTAAGCACTTCAACAGCTAAGTTGACGATGCAAGTTTCACAATATACTGTAGAGAATGAGGCAGATGTGGAATAAAAAGACAATCAAGTTTTCCACTACTGATGATCTTAATCTGTTATAAATGAGAAAACTTATGTGAAATATAGTACCATGACCACAATTGAGAACAACAGGACGAAAGAGCAGTTGCTTGCATGTCGTACACATCACATCTGCAACTGATATTCTTTGTTGCTGATCATCCTCATTCTGAGGCAACTTTTCCCCTTCAACAGGAATCCTAATAACTTCCTGTGTTCTCTCGAAAGAGTGCTTAGGATAGAGGGTGCCTTTGTCTTCTTCATGAGTTGCAGACTCTGATTGCTCCATGCATTCCACGCTCATATTTACAACAGTGCAGGAAGGCAAACATTTAGCTTGTGATTCACATGTACAAGCATCAAATTGAGGGGAGAAAAGGCCCATTTTCTTTTCTTCCTCTGGAACAGTCGCGAAATGAACAAATATTGTCAAACTTTGCCCAATAAAGTAGACAAAGGATTACTTCACATTTATGATAAAAGCAATTTTACTTGAAATTGACATCAAAGAAGGGAGGACAAAACGCACAAGGAGTACACAAGAACTACCAAGAATTATGAAAATACAAACAAAAAATCACACACTAAGGTACTAGGTATCCATGTAAAATGAGAAAAAAATTCAAAACACATAACAGCGGAAACTTATCCATGCATATTTTGCAGCAGTAGTTCCAAATAATTGTACCTTGGGATCAACATTTATGATTTTCACTTCACATGCAGTGGGTCTAGAAATTCCTTTGTGCTGTTTTTCAAGAAAAACCTTCCGAACTACTGAGATTCTTAATGCGAGAGAATAGACAATCGTTTTTATCCCATAGTGTGAACATAATGCAATCAGCAAAGTAGTCAGAAAGAAGAGTGTCTCAATCCACTCTTTCAGCAAGTTTATTATAGTAGACAAAAGGAAAAACATCACCCAAAGTTTGCAAAAGGTGACCAAAGGAGTATTAGCAATCATTCATAACAGCAAATTAAACCAAGGGGTTCATCTTTTGTCTCTGACTATGTTGAATAGCTTATTACCATTGCTTAGGAGTAGATTAATTCAAGCGCATTAAATTATAAATTATCATGTAGAGTTTAAGTCATTGCCACCAGAAATTAGTAGAATATGACAACAAAATAGATGAAATCATTTTTGTAACAGAACACAGAAACTAGTAACATAATCATGTCTTATGCACACGACCAAGTCCCGATCCCCACATCTTCATCTTTATAGGGAAAAAATGTGGGATGTGTAAATCACAAAAGGATCCTAAGTTTACCTTGCCTAGCACAGTAGATAAAAAGAAAATCTTTTAAAACAATTGTAAATATCAAATAACTACAAACCCTCCACTCTCTCAACCTTACTTATAGTGAAATATCACACAAAATGCTTTCAAAGAGGCAAGAGTAAAAGGCACATGCAGATGTATGTTTGAATATGCTAATGCATAAGCCCTTAGAAAGAGAAGCATACCAAGCATCCGATTTTCCCTTCTCTTGTAAACATCGGGATAGATCTTAAGAAGCAAAAAGTGAAGCATTTGACAGATTGTAGGAAAGTAATAATACGGATTCCTACAAATTGGGCAATGAGACTCACGCAGACCATCCATTGATTTATGGACACACCAGAAACAGGATATATGACCACAAGCTATAAAAAAATGAAACAAAAAGGTGAAAAATTAACAAACGGTACTTTCTTATAATTTATGAAAAAACAGTACTAAAATTGTTAAATGTATCCATAGAAAATTATGCTCCCTTACATAGTACAGTGGGCTTGTATAAGAGATCCCTGCATTGTAAAGGTAAATTCGAATTTAGTAAAGGACATAAGACAGATTGAAAAAGAAAATAAGGCAGCTTATAGAACAACTTAAAAAGACATGATAATCTAGAACAACTTAAATTTTAGTGCTAATTCAGCTAAAATCTTAGTGCTGAAATAAAACATTAAATTTGAAATATGTATAAATTATCACCCAGACTTAATAAAACTACAAAGCTCAAACTCAGCTTAGTTATCCTTGCTCTACTAATTACATTTATAGCATTTAAAATTAATAAGATTCCACCTTCAACAATCACTATTCTATTGAAATTTCAGATATAAAATGCATCCACACCAACTTCAGATTATCCAAAAAGGTAAAATACAATAAATAAAAGAGTAAAAACCGACATAAATTTTAGCGAATGCAAATCAAAATAATCTATGTGCTAAAAAAACTAATTTGATCCAAAGATCTTTAGGGACCAACTTGAGTTTTCCAATTTTTCATCGAAAAAATTGATACAAACCAAAAATTGTATTCAAAATAAAAAAAACTGACTTAACATTGTTTACTCTTTACATCAACTGAAATAATGAAAAAAAAAATTGTTTTTGCTTATTTATAAGCTTTTCTTAATGAACTAAGCGCTTGTCACCACTAAGCAGCTTAGATTATAAAAAAAAACTTATAAAGAAAGTAAAAATTTATCCGTGTTACTTGTAAACCAATCATAAATTAGATTAATCATATCCTCCTACAAAATCCATCTACAAATAAATCAATTATCAATAAACAAAGTTTAATTTTCTTTTTATATATGAGGATTCAGAAGAATATATATAAACATAATCTAAAAACACAATCTCAACGGTAAAATTTAACCTTCAAACACAATCTCAATCTTCAATTTGGAAGCAAAAAAACGAATAGAAGAAACAAAAATGATAGATAGTATAAAGGAAGAGTGTAGTTACAGGCAAACACAGCAAACGAAGGATTCAAAGATATTTTGATGTTCGTTTTCGTCTTCAATCATTTCGTTATTCTCCATTCTTCTGATTCCTCAAATTTACTTCTATTTCTCATTACACTTTTTCATTTCTTTTAATGTTAGGTTATAATAAACCACTATATGTATTTTATTTATTTTTCAATAAATATGTAAAATAATTTTACATTCTCATTACATTGTCAAGAAAAAATATATACACTCGTAAATTACACTGACATCTTTGAGTTTTAGTAAAATTACACAAACCATCCTTTCATTTTTTACCCTACAAAGACCCATTGATTTTTTGTAAATACATTACACAGACTACCTCTGCATGTGAAATAAGTGTAATTTTTACATAAAAAATGATGATATATCTTTTCATTATAATATCGTATAAGGGTGATTTAAATAATATATCTTTATAATTATTGATGCATTTTGTAATGAAAATAATGATAATGTGTTGACTCATATATTATTTGGACTTGTTTTCACGATATACCATATTTTGTTTAACTTCATTACACTTATCATCATTTTTAGGTAAAAAATCACACTTATTTCACATGTAATGGTAGTATGTGTAATGTATGTACAAAAATCAGGGGTTTGTGTAGGGGTGGTCTGTGTAATTTCACTAAAACTCAGGGGGGTGTCAGTGTAATTTACTCTTTTATATATTATCATAGTCAGGGGTGAGTATGAGCATGGTTGGGACGAGTTAAAGCTTGTATTTACTCGGTTCTAAATATTAGTTGGATCATTTGTTAACCTATAACCGATTATAAAACCGATGTTAACCCGACCTTAAATATTTACAGGTCATCATTTAAATATAATGTATATTCATTTCAGATAAAGTCTTCTAAATATTATTTATTATTGTGAATATGTAATTTGACATATAAAATAATATATGTATATATATATATTATTAAACATGTATATATGATGAAAAAATTAAAGAATCAATGACACCTTCAATAAAAAGTATCGTTACTATGTAAATACTTGAATAGAAACACATACAAACATAATGGCTGAGTGACCATGAGATGGGTCGAGACATGTCATGTTTGATCTCTATTTGGTCCTAAATATTGACTGAGTCTATTTTTGAACTCGAGTTCGGCCCTAGACCCAACGAGACCCGACATATTCAAGCTTTATCATGATCAAACCATACTAGGTGAGCGAGTATGGTGAGCTCCTGCTCACCCCTAATCATATCCATTATTTATTTATAAATTAATGATGGATAGATATTACAATCTTATATCATCCATGATACATTGTCAACTAATACAAATGAACAATGAATTTAATATGCATATATATTCACAGTTGCTTTTTATATTATGGATACATCATCTACCATTTATACACATTAACTCTCAAATAAAAATAATATAAATTAATTATAGATGATATACTATAAGTATAAAAATATTACACCGATAATGGATAGATATTAAATTCATAATATATATTTGCTATATATAAATATTTTTTATAGTAACAAGCTTGTATACACTTGTAAGATTGTGATAGTATGTTTTATTTTTTTCTTGCTGAGTCAACTGAATGGTGGAGGGCTTTATGAACACAGTAATTTAAAACTATATAGTGGGCTTTTTCATTTTTTTTTAAAGTAACCAACACTTTACTAAAAATACCAACTTTTTATTAAAAGTTATTCGCTAGATAGTGATTTTGATTCTATATGATTATTAGTAGCCACTTTAATTCGTACAATATATAAACTATAGTTTAATTCTCAATAATATATTATGTCAATTAGTTTATTTTTTTACAAATAACTAAATTAATTAATGGGATACATTTTCAATGACATGTAATTTTCATCTCTATGTGCTTAAGTGGAGAATGAGTACACTATGGATGATCAAATTTACTATTTACTTAATTACCATTTTCATATTTAATCATGATTGCACTCTACCACTATCAATAATTATAAATAATATATATTTATTATATACTTTCATGAAAGTATAATACCTTACTAATTAATTCACTATTTAGCATTTGAAAATAGTGAATTCTAACAACATTAATAAATTATATATATATATATATACAAACATGATTATGTTGTCATAGGTTTTTTATCCTCATCCTATCCCAACCAATATTTTTTTGTCATATCATATTCAACACACGCTTTAGTGATGGAATATCGTTAACACTAGTTATATGACAATATAGAAAGTCACGAACCATCTTCATAACACTAATACTTGTGAATTAAATTATGCAAATGTTAAGTGTTTGGAGGAGTAAAATGCTTGTGATAGAGTCCAAGGGAGTGTTAAATGTTTCTGAGAGGTAAAATGGTTATGGTAAAGTCTAAGGGGTACGATGATTTATCTATTTAGTGAACACTTGATACATTATTTAGTGCCCTAGGTGTCAATTAACACAAATGTTCACATTTTGTATTAACATTCTTGTTGCTTTTGGTTGGTCCAAAATCAACCCTAATCCACATGGTGAGGCTTATCCAAAACTTATTAAACTCGACTTGAATCAGATTCAACTACTCGGCTTCGATTTGACGGTAAGATCAAAAGTTACACAAACTCCATTATCAAACATCATCGCCATAGTTTACATAGACCTAAATTGGATATTGGGTCCTAAGGCAGAAACCAAAATTGAGAAACTATGAGATGAAAGACCTAAAAACTAGGTGTGTTTGCTTTCAAGAAATATTTTCTATTTTTGTTTCATGTTTTCGTTTTGATGTTTCTATTTCCTTAAAACATGTTTGTTGTGTTCATTCTCATTTTCAAAACTCTTCACTCTAAACTTCACAAGCAAGGACAATTATTTTTGCAAATAATTTAATTCTAAATTTTAATCAGTAAAATAATCAAAGTCATTTATTTTATAGAATTCTTCATATTTTATACTTGGTTATTAGTTATCCAAAAGGTTAAAGTTAAAATTAATTAGTAATATACATTTGGTTTGTTATTTAATTTTTGTGTAGTTATGTTTAGATAGAAATAAATAAATTCTATTATGAATATGGTGAAGTGAACGAGTGAATCATTCACTGATTGATTTTGATATTTTTTTTATTAATGAAGAGAGTAATTGAAAAATACATTTCGTATATTTTGATATTTAAGATTATACACATAATTTAAGAAATTATTAAATGATATATAAATTTGATATAATTTGATTAAAATAACTAAATTTAAAAAAAATTAAAAAAATGAATTAAAAATAAGGGAATAAATAGACGTGAAAAATATGAGTAATAAATAATGATATAGTTGGAAAATAAAATATAACTGTATATTATATTTTATAAACATCAAAAAATTTGAAATAATATCAAAATATATAAAATAACATTACCCAATTATTGAAAACATTGGAAATTTTATTTTTTTCATTTTCAAAATTTCTGGAAAAAGGAACTTATACTTTCTTTCTAAACTATGAAACTAAAACAATAAATATTAATATGTTTCACAATTTCTGATTTCATTCAAAATGAAAACAAAAGTAATCAAAATAAACAAAGGGTAAAGTATTGAATGTTGTTGGTACACATGTATTGAATGTATTCACTTTTGCTTTCCTTTATTTTAATGTTTTATTTTTTTGAGTGTAATCTCTTTATATTTTTCAACTTAAAAGATTTACACACAAAGTATATTATCAACCATTCGTTTGTATTAATTTTTTCCCTTTTAAAAAGTCGATAATGATTAAATATAAAAGATGAATAATACAATGCTAATAATATGAGTGCATACATTTTTCGCTCTTTATTTTTTCTTAAAGTATTTAGCTGAACTAAAAAGAGAATTTAATATATATGTACTGTCAGAATAAAGTTAAAAGATTATGATTATTAATAATAAATAATAAATGATATAATGAAAGTCTTTAGATGCATAAGTTTTTTACTACATATCTTAACCACCAATTTTAAAGAAAACCAATAGTTTAAATTAATAAATAAATATAAACTACTATATTTCCTTACCTTGAACTAAGTGAATCAATAATGAATAGAAAGAAAATAAAAGTGCCTCACATGTTAAAGAAGTAGACACGTAGAAATGAAGTTTACATTGAATGATGATTATAACAGTTCAGCCAAAACATAACAGAATCACGTGGTTCGGTCTCCGAACCTATGCTTCGGTTCTTTCTTTCTAACTCTTAACATTCGTGTCATGTTACTATGTTTTATGTCTCCACTTATAATATCCTATTCCTTCACTTTTTTTTCTTCATTTTTTTTATGTAAAACAAAACAATACTAAAGTGTTTCTTCTTCTCTTCAACTTCACTTTCAACTTACCCTCTTACTCCTTTTTTAATTATTCATCTTGTAGTGTATGATTTTATTATCAGATTTTCTAGTTTTCGTGTATTTTCCCAAAAAAGGAAGAATTTTTTGGGATCAATTTTGCTTAATTATGATTTGTGTTGCTTGTTTTAGGTTTTCATGTTGTGGGTATCTTCTGGGTTGGTGTTGTAATCTTTGATCCATAGAGCACTGGTATTGAATTTTCTTCTTCTTTTTTATGTTATTTAATTGTGCTTTATTTGATTCCTTCTCTTTATTGTGGCTTGTTTATGAGTTTTTTAGGGTATTTGAAGGGAAAAAGTGAAGTAAAGTTTTCATTTTTAGGTGATTTAGTTATCACTTGACAAGGATTGTGAAAGATCATGTTTTATTTTATGTGATGAAATATGAATTAGCATGAATCAATTATTTATAATTGTTTACTGAGATAGATAGATTATTAATAATACTGAAATTATAACACCCACCAATTCAATTTTGAAAATAGCATTTAAAAAGATGTAATTGGACAAGGGAAAATAAAATCCAATTCAGTTATGTTGTGTGAGGTGATTCTTATATGTAAATTCTCTTCAAATAAGGTGTTCATTCCTTGTGTGCAGAAAAGTGAAAAGGTTAAGTTTGGTCGATGAAGTCTGCTATGGCTCAAAGCAACTGGGAAGCCGATAAAATGTATGCAACTTATCGTATGCTTCGGTTTGTTTCTGAATTATTAAATATTTGTGAAACATGTCGTATCGATGTTTCCTTGGTTTTTATGTCGTGCTTCAGGCTTGATGTTTACATTCATGATTATCTCCTAAAAAGAAAATTACATGCCTCTGCAAAAGCGTTTATGACAGAAGGGAAAGTTGCCACAGATCCAGTTGGTAAGATTGTTGCCTATTCTTGACAATATTGTAACCTGTCCTGTCTCCATTTTATTATGATTTCGGTAATATTTAATGGATTTCGGGGTTGGATTGGTGTAGCCATGCGGAGAAATGACGAATTTTTCTTTGGTGTGTTTTCATTTTTTGTTGTTGCTTTGGTTTCATTCGGAAGTTTACTTCTCTTTCATTCCTGTTCAAATTGCAACTCTTTATTTCTGTTAGAGTAGTGTGTAGAGGGTTTACGAGTATTATGTGCACTATCGACATTGTTATTAAGTGCCTTCGACTTGTGTAATATAGTAGCATATAAATATTGTACTGCCGATTCTCTCAGTTACAAAAATAACAGAATTTAGTTTTTCCATTTTCTCTAAGACTGTACTGTGAGCTTTTCCGCTTCTTGTTCATGGCTGATAAGTAGAATCAGAGAGAGCGGAGAGAATCAAAAACTGAAAACTGAGTTCTGTTACTTTCAGTTATGGCTAGCTTGCCATTTACTGTTTATTGACATTTAAGATTTAGACTACATAGCGGTTAGGCACACTTCAATGGTAATGCCCCGCATTTTCTATTGCAAGGCTATCAGTATTTACAATTATGCCACTACACTAACACACAGTGTATACTACTACTCTAACATGCCTCACCGAGACTAATGGTAGCTGTTCTGTCATGTTGATAAGCAACTCCGAGTTTGTCTCTCGGAATAGTAAATCTGGTTGTGTACTGTACAGTGCTTTGGTTAGGATGTCTGCAATCTGCTGGTACTATAAGGCTTTTGTCGATAACTTCTTTTTGGATTAATTATAATTTTTGTTCGATGTTCTTGGTTCTTGAGTGGAGAACTGGATTCTTTGTAAGAGCCACTATGATCAGGCGGCCACAAATCACAATAGATGGTAGGAGTAGTGACTGAATCATTACGTTAGGAGACCCCGAATCCACATAAACTCCGTACCCGTGATTGCTTAACTTCTGTATTTTGCTTCTCAGGTGCCTAAAAGGATACCAAGGTACCTAAAAGGAACTATATCCTACGGTCTCTTACTACAACCGGCTTATATTCATAAACCTTAATAAATCTGGTAGCCTACATTGATGCTGACTGGGCTTCAGGTCGTGATGATAAAAGGTCTACCTAAGGAAAATTATTAGTTGGTCCCGGACCACCATGTTATCCGTGGTCCAGAGTCTAGACCAATAACAACTTGACACATGATAGAAATAACCTCGGGGTCTTGTATCTATGTTGGATCGAATAAGGTCTCATGGTGGCTCTCTCACTTAAACTCAGCCCTCCACTCAAGCACCAAACACAGGTTATCAATAATTTAGGTTGAATTAGAATATGTTCTTCGTTCTTTCGTGAGTTATCAATAAAAACATAATTGTGCAGCATCTTCGAGCTAAAGAACAGGTTATAGACATCCTAACTAAAAGCCCTTTCAATAAACAGGTTTACTGCTCTAAGAGACTAACTTAGGGTTGTTTATCAGTACAAACTTCAGCAACCACACATTATATATAAAAGGTTTAGAAGGAATATCTGTATTGTTGGCACTGTTTGTTTTAAATAGATAATCGGTATTGTCGGCATTGTTATTAAGCGCCTTAGACTTGTGTAACATAGTAGCAGGTAAATATTGTACTGCTGACTTTCTCAGTAACAGTAAATAATCGAGTTCAGTTTTTCGAATTTCACTTCCATCTCTCTCTACATACACATATACATATATATATACATACATACATACATATATATATATATGTTCGTGCCTGCGGAGCGAACAAAAATGAAGTTTCCCTGTCTCACTTTCTCTAAGACTCTTCTATAACAAAGTTTCTTCTTTGATTTATAAATAACATCCTAATTCAACCGAAATGGACATTTTGTGAACTGTGATATTTGGTCTTTGATAGCGATTGATGCGCCTGGAGGATTTCTTTTTGAGTGGTGGTCTGTATTCTGGGACATATTCATTGCAAGGACAAATGACAAACATTCTGAGCCTGCTGCAGCTTACATCCAGGTTTTCATATTACGTAACATCCGTATTTTTGTTTTTTTTCTTTGTATTATTTTTTAGAATATTGGTAGCAAACTGAATCCTAGTTTGCAGACCCAGCAAATGAAGGCCAGGGAACAACTTCAAATGCAACAACTGCAACTAATGCAGCAGCGCAGTGCTCAGTTACAACGAAGAGATCCTAATCATGGTGCACTTGGTGGTTCCTTAAATGCTATGAACTCCGAGGGAATGTTGGGTCAGCCGCCAGCAACTGTGTTGGCCATGAAAATGTACGAAGAACGAATGAAGCACTCTCATTCAATGGATTCCGAGGCATCTCCGGCTCTTATGGATGGCAACAGGATGGCTCTCCTCAAATCAGGAACCAGCAATCAAGGGTAAATTTGCTTAGCTTTATAGTTACTGTAGGTTAGAGTATTAACTTGAACGTAACATCAGACGTAGTGGAATGCTGATATTTTCGGTTCTTTTTGTCACTTCAGCCAGTTGGTTCAAGGCAATTCTGGGAATATGCCCACTGCATTGCAGCAAATTCAGGTGCAGACTCCTTTGTCCACTGTAACTACTTGCAACATATGCTACTTAGCCATTTTATGTTCTTTTTCCATTTGTTTGAATTTCTCTCTCGTTTTCTACGTTGATAAGCAACTGTATATTTTTATTTTGCAGGACATCAAAGGAGAAGTTGGCTTAGGTGGCATTCCGAAGAGTTTGCCAATGGATACATCAGTCTATCGACAAGCAATTTTACAGTCCAAATCTGGGCTAAGCGGTGCAGGTATTGTTACTGCTCTCATCTTTATTTGGTCAACCATGATAGAATCAAATGCAAAATAGACTGAAAAAAATACTCTAGGTCTCATGAAAATGAATAAGGCTACTAAAGTTTGGTCTAAAAGTGTAAAACTAATTGTAATGACTAATTTTTTATTGTTTTTAAATAATCCTTCAGGACTAAATCAAGGAGTTACAGGTCTTCCACTAAAAGGGTGGCCTCTAACTGTAAGTTGAATTTTTCTTCAGCAGTGTCCTTTTTTTGGTCTAAAATCTGTTCAAATCTGAGAGTGGAATGTAATTTATAACATTTTACAGGGAATTGATCAACTGCGACCTGGTTTGGGTGTACAAGTTCAGAAGCCTAATTTGACACCCCAGAGTCAATTTCTTTTGACATCACAACAGCAACAGGTCTTGGCACAGGCTCAGGCACAAAACAACCTCGGGAATTCGGTTAATTATGGTGATATGGATCCACGTCGACTTAGTGGTGTTCCTCGAGGTAGCTTGAGTGCAAAGGACGGCCAGTCCACCAGGAATGAGGGATCTATGTGCTCCCAAGTTCAATCAGGCTCACCTAAGGTTGGACTAGCACTTCAAATATTAGAAAATACCCATTTGGAATGTCAACATTTGATTTGCATGCGCAATAAGTTAAAAATCAATGGACATCATATATTATTATTATCTATGTATCAGCGTTGTTTGTTTACTGAAGCATGACATAAACCGGTTTTAAGTGGTTATAGCTCTGCATTGTTCTTGCCTTTCTTGCATTAAAAAATGCAACGTAATGTATTTTCTTGAGATCAATTTTAAATTTGAGTTGTAAATGGGTTTCTAGCAGATGAAGATTGCTCAGATGCAACATTCTTCATCTCAGCAGCAGGAGCAATTGCAGCAGCAGCAGCAAATGCAGCAGGTTGTAGAAATATTTTTTCACACTGTTCCTTTTGTTTTTTATTTTCTTGTGCTAACTAGATGAACATGTACTAATCGTTCCATCATTTGCCGTTCCTCCAAAATAATATTGCTTGCTTATACTGACTTAGAGACATTGAGAGAAGCCATTAGATTCTGTTGATATTGTCAATATTAGTAATGCCCGAGTATTTGAGGCCCGTAGTCTTTCTTTATATTCTTTTATATACTTGTACACCCTTTAAGATTAATGATATGAAGTTTTCTCTCCTTCATCTCTTTCAACAGATTCATTTCCAATGACAGTTTTTTCTTTTCATTCTCTAACACTATCTTTGCTTTGTCATCAGAATAACAGAAAAAGAAAGCAGCCTTCTAATTCTGGAGCTGCAAATAGCACCGGTACTGGAAACACAGTTGGTCCTTCACCTAGTTCTCCAGCATCAACTCACACACCCGGGGATGGAATAAATACAGCCAGTAGCATGCAAAATGCTAACAGTGTGCAAAAGAGCTCGATGATGTATGGTGCCGATGGTACAGGAGGCCTCGCATCATCTTCAAATGTGCTGGTAAGTTTTATTAATAATTTTATTACTTGATTACCTTTACTTTTTTGATGCTGAATTCATAAGTTGAACTAATCATGTTTTTCTGTTACTGACACTATTGTTTCATTAAGCAGGACGACATGGACCGATTTGGAGATGTTGGTGCTTTATATGACAACGTTGAGTCTTTTTTATCAAACGATGGAGGAGATGGTGGAAATCTCTATGGAGCAATAAAGCCAAGTCCTGTTGAACAGCATAAAGATTCTTCTAAAGGTAGTTTTTGTGGCTTTGTCTCTCGAGGGTTTGTAATAAGTACCATTAAGTAACCACATTTTCCATTTCAGGCTTCACCTTTGCTGAACTTGGATGCATACGAACAAGGAACAGCAAAGTTACTTGCTGTCATTTTTCTTCGGATGGAAAGTTGCTTGCAAGTGCTGGACATGACAAGAAGGTAATTCACATAATAAGGACAGTGGTAAATTTGAGGAACTGAACGACTGAACATGTTATTTTATTTTGTTCTTTTCATATAGTAATTACCACTCTGAAGAGTTTTCTCTACTGTATATGCCCATCTCAGGCACTAAACTTTTTTGGCATTAGTATCGTCGTTGTACTACCAGCTCATTCTACAGCTGTGCCATTTGTCATGTACTGTGTGCTTCACATTAAGGCATCGATATGATATTTTGATTTGGTTGTGGATGTAAAATTGTAAATAATGGTGTGCTAATTTTCATATTAGAAATACTAACAGTCTTATATTTTTATTTTCATGGGGGGGGGGGGGGGCATGGTTAGGTTGTCCTCTGGAACATGGACAATTTGCAGACAGAGAGCACTCCTGAAGAACACAAATCGGTTATAACAGATGTCCGTTTTAGACCAAATTCCTCTCAGTTAGCGACAGCCTCAGTTGATAAATCTGTGCGATTATGGGATGCAGCCAATGTAACAATTTTTCTTACTTTGCCTAGAAATTAGGCCTATATGTATTTTCCATCTTAGTGTTTAAAAGTTGCAGCCTAGATTCTAGTTTCTTGGTGCTTTTCCTCTGTAATTTTTGACTATCATTTATCTCTTTAGTTCATTATACCATTATATTAACTCTTCATTTCTTTTATTTTATTCCCCCCTAATGCAGCCAAGCTATTGCATGCAAGAATATAGTGGACACAGTTCAGCTGTGATGTCCCTCGATTTCCACCCTAAGAAAACTGATCTTTTCTGTTTCTGTGACAATGACAATGAAATTCGCTATTGGAATATTACTTCATCCTCATGCACTCGTGTATCTAAGGTTGGTATACTGAAAGCATTCTATTGTTTCCTCTATCAATATTTTGTGTTCTTTGGTGTGGAAGAGGTTGGCCGGAAAATTGGATCTCTCTTGAATCCTGGCAAGAGTCGGGCCTTGGACCGCCTTAGGTGGGTACCTGAAAAGGGACGTCAATATAAGTATATACTTTTAGAGGGAGAACGTAGATTGAGTGTAAGTGTATCTTCCTTGTGGGTGGTTTCCTCTCTTTATAGTGAGGTGGAGTGGTCTGCACTCCAAGATATGTGCTTTCATTATTACGGGCAGCACGACTTCATCATTTCTCATACTGGCATTGCTGTAGATTTGGACTACCTCTCCCGTCTGGGCAATATGAATTTGTACTACTTAGGTAGCACATAAGAAGGCTTTCCCGTGTTGCAGGCGCTGACTCGGCTTGTCTTGTCACTGTCGTCCCTTTCCCTAGTTAGGTCGGCCTTTCGGGCATGACCGACCGTTGTATAGACCATATCTTATCTGTCAGGTTGCAGGCCTGGTTCCCAGTGACCGGCCAATGATGACCGGTCGTGGCACTATGTATCCCTAATTTATTAATCGATTGTTTCAGGGAGGTAATGCACAAGTGAGGTTTCAGCCCAGAGTGGGACGTTTTCTCGGAGCCGCATCTGATAAACTAGTTTCAATTTTTGATGTGGAAACTGACAGACAAATATACTCATTCCAGGTATGTTATATATGCTATACTACGTATAAAATAAAGGTTAAGCAAATCATTATGTCCTTGCATTTTCACCCGATTTTAAAATAGGTCGCTATTGTTTAAAAGTTTTCATTTGATTCCATACTTCAACAAAGTTTTATAGGTCCTACGAATACAAATTTTATTTAAAAAATGAGTGATGATGTAAGGATAAAAGATTCATTTATCTTGAAATAATTTCGTACTTTTTATTCAAATCTTTGTGGTTACCCTTTAAATTTCTCGCCATTCAATTCCTCATTACCAGATTGGAATTCGTTTAATTCCCGTTGTCGTTAAATCCGGTTTCTTTTGTAGGGTCATCAGGAAATAGTTAATTACATTTGCTGGGATGCAAATGGTGATATATTGGCCTCTGTGAGTCAGAATTTGGTGAAGGTTTGGTCAATGACTTCAGGAGAATGCATTCAGGAACTCATCTCCACTAACAACCAGTTTCATTCATGTGTTTTTCATCCAAGTTACTCAACTTTGTTAGTTATTGGAGGGACTTCGGTAAGTTTTTGTATCCATTATGTCATATAACATTCTTATGTTGTTGCTTCGGAATCATGAGGTCACGAGTTCAAATTCCGAGGAAATAGCCTTTCCACTTGTGGGGGTAAGACTGTGTACATTTATCTTCCCCAGACTCCACTAAGTGGGAGCCTCGTGCACTGGGCCACATTTTTATTACTAATTGATTTCTAATATCCATCCAAATATTGAATTATAAAAAACATTATGAATAACGGGTGAGTCTTAACACAACGGTAAGGTTGCTTGCCTTGTGACACAAAGGTCATGGATTCAAATCAACCCTGGGAACAACCTCTTCGCTTGCGAGGGTTAGGCTATGTATATATTTCCCTTCCTCAGACCCCTGTAGGTGGGAGCCTCGTGCACTGAACCACCCTTTTTAATAAACACTTAATGAGTTTATTATAGTTTTCAAGTCATTTTTATTTCGTAAATCCATTTATGTTTCTTATGGTTTATTTTCCTTGCTTTCATGTTATTTCATTCAAGGGCTATTCTTAATTCAGCCAATTTTTTTCCCACTAAGATCTTGATCATTATTATTTTGTTTCGATGATTAGAAAATCTTGGAAACTAGAAACAAAGGTGATTGAGAATCGATTAACAAAGAAAAAAAGTTTGACTCGGCATGTTGTCAGATATTCTGCCATTTTATTTTTATTGGCGTAAAACATCAATTTGTTCTACGAGATTATGAAAATGACATTTTGGTCCGTGAGAATTTTACGTCATTTGTTGTTACGGACCGGATTGATGTTTCCGTAATCTCATGGCTAAACTGACTAAGGATGTCAATGTTGGGTGTTAGCATTGTAATGTGATAAACAATTTGGCCTTAAAGTTGAGGAACATAGCTGATCTGTCAAAAAATTTACTATTGTGCAGTGCTTAGAGCTGTGGAACATGGCTGAGAATAAAACGATGACAATTTCGGCGCACGAGAATATAATATCGGCTTTGGCACAATCTCCTGTGACCGGAATGGTTGCCTCGGCGAGTCATGACAGCTCTGTGAAGTTGTGGAAATAAATTCCAGATTTTAGGTGGTAATATCTTCTATATTCTTTGTTATTAAGCTTTTATTACGAGTTCATAATATTGGAAGCATAGAAGGGTTTTCTCAACTTAATTTGCAATAATTGTATACTTGTTCTCCATACAATTTCTATTATAAATAGAATTGCAGTAAGGGATCTTTTAGATAAGTATGCACTAATTTGTAATGCAGTTTCAGTTATTTTGAAATATAATTCAGGAGATGAAATTGAAAATTGAATAAAAGTTGCACAAATTTCATAGGAATAGAGCTATATTTTAATGCAGTTTTAATTTATAATGTTTAAGTTTATCTTTCTCTTTCAGATTATTTTGTAAATTACAAGAAAAAACATTTCCTTTGATTTTTGGGCTGATCATACCTCTTTTAATAGTTGCATTTCATTTTATGCACCCAACTAAGATGATTTTAGAAAACAATAATTTTGTTACCTAAAATCTTTCATTGGTTTCTGATCATTAAATCTTTAATTGAATGGTATATTTAATATATTAAAAATTAAACATTGTAGTAATTTTTTTAAGATGCAATCTCTTTAAAAGATTCCTACCATTTGTCATGTAACAATGATATGAACATAATCATGAGAAAATGTTTTTTTTAACTAATGACATTTGGCTCATATTAACTGAAAAGAAAACATGATTTACTTCCTTAATGGACCATGTTGGGCATAATGATCATATGAACATAATGATGACAAAATGTTTTTAACTAGTGCATGTAGGACCATGTTTTTTTTATTGGTTGGGGATTGAAACTTCAACAATATATAATCATATGAACATAATGATGACAAAATGTGCACTAACCAGAACTTGACTTAAATCATGCATATCAAATAATCAAACAATAGCAAACTTCAAAATCATTTTTGACTACCCTATTGGATTTAATGTTCCAATGTGTAGAATTTACAAGATTCCCTCTATCAGTACTTGAGGAGAATAACCCTCTCTCATATTTGAATCTAATTTTCTCAGCATTTCATAAACATGATTAGATTCATGGAATCTGTCACAAGCTACAAAACTATGAATCCCATTTCTTAACTCAACCATACTTTGACCTACAATCTTCTTCAACCTGTTCTCTTTTATCAATGTCCTGAGTTTTGCAGCATTATGCCAATTCTTGTCCACACAATAAATATTTGATAACAGTATATAATACCCTGCATGATTATGGTTTAATTGCAAAAGATTCTTAGCTGCTACTTCCCCTATCTTTTTATTTTGATGAATCCTACATGCACCAAGTAAGGCTCCCCATACATGAGGCCCAGCTTTCATAGGCATGTGGTTAATCAAGTCTAAGGCCCTCTCTAATTCTCCGATGCGACCGAGAAGATCGACCATTATTCCATAATGGTCTAAGTTAGGCTTCAATTGGTATGTGTTAACCATGGTGTCAAACATCTTTATCCCTTCTTTAATCAAACCTGCATGACTACAAGCAGATAGAATAGAGAGAAAGGTTACACTGTTAGGCTTAACATCTGAACTGTTAACCATCTGATAAAATAATTTCAAAGCCTCTTCTCCTCGACCGTGGAATCCGTAAGCTGCTATTATTGAGCTCCAGGTAACAACATCCTTATGTGTTGTTCCTTTGAAAACCTTGTTAGCATTATCTATGCTACAACATTTTGCATACAACTCTATGAGAGATGAACCAATAAATATGTTATTGTCGAACCCGGTTTTAGTTACAAAACCATGAAGACATAAAGCTTGTTGAAGAACTCCTAGTTCTGAACTAGCTGCAAGAATCTTCAGTAGAGCAATGGCATCCGGTTGAGTTCCATTAGACAACATGTTGCAGAAGACCCCCATTGACTTGTGTGCCATTCCGATTTCGGCATACCCACTAAACAAAACAGCCCAAGAAACTACATCCTTGTTGGGCATTCTGTTGAAAAGACTAAGTGCATTTTCAGGTGAACAACACTTCAAGTACATGTCCATAAGAGCTGTAGAGACTGCCATATCCAACACAAAACCGTAATTCACTGCTAATTTATGAATCTTCATACCTTCTTCCAAATTGGAAGTGGAAGCGCATGCTCGTAATGCACTAATCACAGTAACCCAGTTGGGTTCAATTCCCTTGTCTATCATTTCATTGAAAAGATCTAATGCATTGGTTTCATCTCCATTATCAGCATAACAAGCAACCATTGAGCTCCAAGAGACAATATCCTTATTCGGCATTTCCCTGAACAAATTAACTGCACTCTTAACAGAACCTGTTTTTCCATATAAATTTAGCATTGAGTTGGCCAAACATAACTTAGTGTCAAAACCCCTTTTTTTAACAAATCCATGTACACTTCTTCCACGCTTAGAATCAGATAACTGAGCACAAGCAGAAGCAGCACTAACAAGTGCAACCGGATCAGGAATTGCATAATCTGACGCAACCATTTGGGAGAAAAATGCAAGTGCAAGCTCAGGACTGCCACTCTGCTCATAACCACTAACCATTGAAGTCCATAGAACCACATCTGGTTTTGGATGCTCCATAAACACATTAGAAGCATCATTCATTTGACTACATTTCGAATACACATCAATCAAAGCAGACCCCACAAACATGTCATTATCCATTTTCTTCTTGAGAAATCCATGAATCATTCTACACAACTCAAGCCTCTGCAAACCTGCACATGCTTTCAGTGCAACTAATACCGTGTAATTGTCGGGTCTTTCCTCAGTGGATATAGCAGTGGCATTCATTCGACGGAATAGACATAATGTCTCTATCCATTCACCACTCGAACAATAGCTCCTAAGCAAAGCATTCCACAGATGGGAAGATTTAATAGGTGTATCCTCAAACAGTTTATATGCATGGCTAATTGATGCATACCTAGCATAGAGAACATTAAGCTTGGTCGCGATGAAACTATCATGGGTAAGGCCCACTTTTAAACACTGTGAGTGCAACTGTTCAACTGATATCTTTCTGCAGCAACTTTCCAATAGTTTGACAAAAAGATTACTCCTTTTCATGTACAATGACTGTTGTCTTCTATAATTTCGTCATCAATATCTTCTAAGTTTCAATCTCGATCATATTTTATTCATGCAACCGGCTATGTTTTTTTCAGTAATTTTAGCAACATGTCCTGTTAAGCAAACCATGTGACCGAAACAATTAGTTCAGTAGCATGAATCCAACGGCCCTAAGTTGATTGAAACAACATACATATAGGGAAACTGGACTAACAGAATCAATTATAACAATTAACAAATTATGCCAACACTCACTTTAGTCCCTAAAATTACAAGTACCGATTGTATTAGTCCTTAGAATTAAGAAATCATTATCATATCAGTGTTTGAAATTGTAAGCATGGATCATTTAAGTCCTTCATATTACAATGACATTGACTAATATGTTAATTTGTTAAAGAAATAACTAATATGATTGATTAATTGTGTATAACCAAAGGTATCGCTCACCCTATGACTGCCTCTCTCAACAAATGTTGCTACTAGGAATGGAAAATTTGGCCTATGGCCTAGTACGATAAGCGAGACCCAATGGAACCTTACACAACTAGAGCAATGTCTCGTTTGTTAATAATTTCTGGGACTAAATGATACTTAACTTCACTCATGTGTGATTCAGACATTCCATCGAACACATATTGAGCATGACAGAATTAAAGGGATTAATGCATGTTATATAAAAACAAAAACAAAAGGATGAAAGGAATTGGTGTGTTACCATGAAATTGAAGAAGCATTTTATATAAAAACTTGCATTGATTCTGTTGGTAGAGTGGCACCATGGAAAGGGTTGAAGCAGTAAAATAAATGAACAAGGTGTGGGCTATGGAAAATAGAAGAAAATCAGAGAAATTAAAGAAGGAGAAATAAGTAAATAACACATATATTCATGCACAAAGTATATATTTAAAGTGATTTATGACCTAATCACAACTCAATTCAACATTATTCAAACAATTTGGTTCAACCTCCATTCATATATTTTTAAAGCGGCTCCTACCTAATCTAATAAAATACATCCCTCCCATTAGGGTTGATTAGGATCCTATAAAACTCGTTCACTCAATTTGACCTAATTATGATCGGACAATATTTTTTATTGAGTTTCATCATGTTTATGTAGTTGAGTTTGTGTTCAAAATTAGAATTCAACAATATTTAGAATCAGACCAGATACACATAACTTGACCCAACATGTCATGATAACTAATTAATGATAATTTGTTTGTGTGCCTATTCAATTGTACATAAAATAATGACATCATCTCTTTGGTTGAAAGTATAATTAATTTCCTTATTTTTTTCATCATATGCACATGATTAACAATATATGCATGTGTCATTTTATATGTAAAATTTCATATCTGAAATAATAAAAGGGAAAAGATCCACTTACACAAAGAGTAAGTAAAAAAACATACTCCACATCATAGACGTTCATTCTTAGAAAATCCAATTGTTTGAATTGTTGAGTACATTTAAACCATTAGATTTTTTAATAATGAATGATTAATATGTGTATATTCTCCCTAATAAGAATAAGTAATATTGAACAAACTTTAACTAAAATAAATATACATTATATTTAATCAGATCGATTTATAAAAAGAGAAACCAGATCAACATTTAAGGTCCATGGTCACCCCGAATTAGCATATTATTAGATCATCAAACATACTTAGCCTTTATTTGGTAGGGTGGAGAAATAAGAGAAAGAGAATGTGAGGAGAGAAGTTTTGGAGAAATATATTATTTCCCTCGTTTGGTTTAGGAGGAGTATGAAGAGAGGGAAATAAAAAAGTGTGGGGCCCATTATATCTCTTTCTCCTCCCAAGTGAGTAGAAAATAAGAGGAGAATATGAACTAAGATATGTTGTCTTAAATTATGTCCAGAAGCAATGATATTGAAGCAAAAAATAAAAAAAATAATGAATATTTTATTTTTTTAATTGATATAACATGTTTTCGTTAATCCGAGACATGATTTGAAATATAATTTGGGACAACAAATCCTTGTTCAGAGAAGAATGAGGGAGAAAAATCAAATTTTTCTATTCTTTTTTTATACAATCGAACAACACTAAAATCAACTATATTTATGATCTTTTTCTTTCTTTTCACTTTATCTCTAACATATTTCTCTATTCTTATTTTTTTCTTAAACCCTTAGTTTGAATAAATGAATATAAACAAATAACCTAAAAGAGAAACCTAGTTTAAAATATTGGGCTTGAAGCCCAAAACCCAAAATCGAAAACCCTAATCCATAGCACAACACAACACAACACAACCCTCTTTATATTGAAATCCCTCAAGGAAAAGAAAGAGAAGCTGCAGCAGCAGAAGAAGGAGAAGAAAGAGAAGAAGAAGGAGGAGAGAAAAATGGTATCAGGATCTGGAATATGTGCGAAGCGCGTGGTAGTAGACGCGCGGCACCATATGCTAGGTCGACTTGCATCGATCGTAGCGAAGGAAATTCTGAATGGACAGAAAGTAGTGATAGTGAGAAGCGAAGAGATTTGTATATCAGGTGGTTTGGTTAGACAGAAAATGAAGTATATGAGGTTTCTTCGTAAACGCATGAACACTAAACCTTCTCATGGTCCTATTCATTTTCGTGCTCCTTCTAAGATTTTCTGGCGCACTGTTCGTGGGTAATTTTTCAATTAATCAAATGCTCTTTCGATTTTATTTTACTTATGTTGAAGGAGTTATGTGTTTTTATGATTATGATGAATTTTTATTTATTTTTATGTTGTGACTATGTTTGCTTTGTGTAAGTGGTTATGATTTTTAGTTTTTGTGTTATGCTTACAAATAATGTCAGTGTCTTAAATCATTTTTTTCATGTTATTACTCTAATTCATATTTTGGTATATAGGACATTGAGTATGTTTTTGGGTAATTTCTCTTTTATTTTGTTTCAATTGATCAAATGTTCTTTCGATTTCTCATCTTTAAATATTTTTATTTTACTTATTTTGTTTAATTCATTATGTTGAAGGATATATGTGTTTTTATGATTTATGATGAATTATTTTTTTTATGTTGTGATTATGTTTGGTTTGTGTAAGTGGTTATGATTTTTAGTTTTTGTTTTATTATGCTTATTAATAATGGGAGTGTCTTAAAATCATTTTTTTTGATGTTATTACTGTAATGCATATTTTTGTATATAGGATATTGAGTATTATGAGTGGCAGATATCTTTACACATAATAAATCTATATCAATTTGAGATCTAGATTTATGTACATTAGAGGATCCTTTCCCTGTTGTTGTTTATATTTTGTTTTTATATGTATGAGATGCTAGTTTGATTTGAGATTCTGAGATCCAAATGGTTTTCATTGTTTGATTTTGAAATGAAAGATGTGTTTTTTAATTACATATTGTGTCTCTTGCATGAATATTGCTAATTTCTACAAGCTTTTGTGTAGATGAATACCTGGAATGTGAAGTTTCTTCATTGAATAATATATGTTTATTGAAAATCAATGTTATGTTTCTTTATTGTTTGATGTTATTGAGATTTCTTTTGGATCTTTAGTCTCTTCCTGGAAGCAATTTGTTGGTGATTTTTACTATGATAAACAAAATAAATGAATTAACTAACCATTTGATATTTTCAAGAAAAGTCACTGATTTATTAACTGAAACTACAACTCCATGCTAATGCAACAATAAATCTTGTGTGCACTTGTTTGGCCAAAAAAAATTCTGCATATTGCTGAAATGTTTGCATGGTTTTTACCGTTTTGTGCTAATTGTTTGGAATATTTACTTTAACAGAATGATTCCACATAAAACAAAGCGCGGGGAACATGCACTTGCTCGTTTGAAGGTTTACGAGGGTATTCCTCCTCCATTTGACAAGCAGAAGAGGATGGTGGTCCCTGATGCTCTGAAGTAAGTTCTATCTTTCTGAACTGTTGTTATGGTACTATTTTACATGTTTATTTAAATCATAATGTTAATGTATTTCTTATTTAATTTTCTCTTATGGATATCCAACTGATCGATGAAAACAGGGTCTTGAGGCTTCAAAAAGGACACAAATATTGTCTTCTCGGTAAATTGTCATCTGAGGTTGGATGGAACTACTATGATACCATCAAGGTATGTTCCTGCTCTGAGCTTCTGCTTTCTATTTAGTTGCTGAAGCCTATCACTAATCTTTAAAATTTGCGTCTTGTTAGTAATAGACTTATATGGTGATATAATTTAATTCCTTCAATCATCTATGACTCCAAGGACAATGTATCTGTTTTCTGTTTATATATGATATTTTGTGATTGTGTAACTATGTTTTCTACTCAAAATCAGGAATATAACTATCTCTGAAGTTACACTTTTATTCAGTCTTAAGGAGGAACATAAATTTTAGCACCCCTTTATTCATAGTCCCCTCTTCAGCCACATTTTTTCTACTTCTTTTCAACCTTCGTAACTTATTTATTTTTTGCCGACCGAAAAAATGAGGAACTGAAATTATGTTGCTGGAATTTCAGTGTTATAATATATGTTTTATCTGTATACAGGAGCTAGAGAAGAAGAGAAAGGAAAGGTCAGGATTGGTTTATGAGAGAAAGAAGCAGCTGAACAAATTGAGGGTGAAAGCTGAGCAAGTTGCTCAACAGAAACTCGGTTCCCAACTTGATATCCTTGCTCCTGTTAAGTATTGAGTACCCTTCTTTCTGTTTTTAGTTTTTGAAGCTGAGTTATATACCGAATCCAACTCTATTTTGGAGCTTGCATTTGTCATTGGAGCTTTTATCTCTGTTAAACTTTGAACCTTTTTTTATCTATGTTTCTCTACAATTTTGTCATTCACGTAATTTATCTTTGGCTTTTTGAGGATGCCCATTTTCACATGTGGAAGAATCTATACTTCATCAATACTTTTAACTTGGAATCAATTAATGTAACATGAAAATGTGGAGAGATCCATTTACTCCAAGATTTATTGCACATATCAGCTATCAATTTTAAGAAATCCTTTAAATTGATGGCTAAGATGTGATTTAAGTTTTTTAAATTCATTCTTGGAGTAAGTGGATCCCCTCCATGTGAAAATTAGACAAATTAGACAAACAGATAGAAGCAAAAATTTATTCTGCTCCAATTATAGCTCAATGATTATACAGATTTTTGGTAATATAATTAAAAATTGAAATTAGGCTTGTGGAATGTTTTTGATGTGTGTATTCTGTTATGGAAAAAGATACTTTATTTAATTGTCTACTATTTCTTTGTATGATTTTTATCAAAGATAACTTTTTGATGGAAAAAACTCGAAGGATGGAAATGAAACTGTAATACGGGTAAATGAGATTCCATTGACTTTTATTCTCATCTCTATCAATAAATCAATATGTTGATATTCATTTCAAATTGTGTTCCACTTCGCTAGACCTGTTCCTATGCCTTGTAAAATTAACCTTAATTTCCATTTTCTGCATCTATAGCCTATATTAAATTATTTTGACCCTTTTCGGGTGAAGTTTTTCTGTTCTAAAAAGTGTATCACTTCACGTGTCGATTTGAATTAAACTATCCATATGTTTTTGAAGTAATCATGGCACACCAGGTTCTATACGAATGGGGTGGGTGTGGAGTACCCTACCTTCGGATATGGTCCAACCTTTAATTGGTCCCACATTCAACAAGTTACATCAGGTTTAGGGACCCATATATAACCATATTGATCATTACAACATATATTATCTATATTTCATGTTTTATCATCTTAATCAAAAGTTAAATTCCAAATCATAAAACAGATGAATACCTAATTTCAAATGGGAAAATATTGTATTTTGAGATAACAATTTGTTTGGTTTTCCAAATATCATACTGTAATAGTACTCAAGTTCTTCCTTAACACAATCATCATATAAATCCTTAATGTTTAAAGTGTGTAATATTTATACACCGTTAGTGTAACAATTTATATACATTCATCATTCATTTGTATTACTTTTTTCAAAGTGTCAGTGATTATTAAACAATGATAATATATAAAACTCATATATTTATGTTTGGAATCATATAAAATTGGATTAAATCAACGAGATATGAAAACTAATCATTGTAGATTCAACACAAATGTATGACTCTATATAAGTTTGCCTCCCTACAATTCACATCCTAACTTCTTTTTTAAATTATTGGTACTTATTTTAGTGATTGTTTTTTGAATTTACTTATTGATAAATACATTTTTTGAGGATTAATTCGATGAGTTACACATAATCAATACAGATAAATATATTAAAATTAATTATGATTCCAAAAAAACATAATTTACTCGTAAAAACATCTTAAAGTAGATTTTTTATCAAATATTTTGAAATTAGTTTCATTAATCTACCTAAACACTTTAAGATGTAGAGATACATTTGTGTTGAAGCTACTGTGAGTAGCTTTCACTTATAAAATTCCATTATACATAGTTGCAAAAATGCATTTACTTTTTTGTATAGTATTGGGGTGATAATTTTAAATTTTTAGACACTTAATAACTTTTTATCATCAATTGGTGGTTGCCTCTAGCTTTATGAATTTTCATATGATTTACTTACCAACATTATAGTTATATAGATATAAGATGGATCATTACATAGTGAACCAATTTTGTTGCCAAATTTATATATATATATATATATTTATGTCTATACAAAAGAGTTAAATGGATTAACATCACAAGCATAATTATTGTGTATCATAAATATGTGAATCATATATAATATGTGTTAGGAAATTCCTTGGATTTCATCACTAACCTAGAATTTCAATTTTGTTTATTCATTAAAAACATACCTTCATAGTTCATACCTTTTTGCACAACTATTCAATGGGTAGTTAAATCTCACTTTACTTTATTAAATAAATAAATAAATAAATAATTAATTAATGGTGGAATTCATGCCTTAATAGTTTATATCGAAAAATGATATATCTCTTCCTAAATTTTATATAAATTCTCCTCCTACTTATGAAAATAACTCACATATGTTACAAAATGTAACTAATTTATTAATGGTTAATTTATACGGATATATATCACTTTTGTTATAAGTAACAACATTTAATATTAATTATTTTATTAGAATAAAATATCTGTTCGTACTAGGAAATAAATTATTTTATCTAACTACTGAAAATATAACATGTGTATTTTTTTTTTAATTTTTAGAAATATTTTTATAAAAAATAATTAATTATAATACATATCATAATTTTAATGGCCGAATACAATAGATATTTACTCTCTTATACTAAGCAATAATTTATCCTTTACCTTGTATGCAACAAAAGCAGCCAAATGTCACAGTCTTTGTCGGTTAGAACTCTGTTAGTTGCATTGAACATTCACAAAATCAACAAAACAATTCTTCTTTCTCATCTTTTCACATAGTTGCTTACTCATGTTAATTCTTATCCTCAATTCTCTCAAATCCAGGTTTTGTTTTTAATATGTCTTGTTTTTGAGCTAAGCTTCTTTAATCTTCTCATATAGTATGAGTTGGGTTGCAATTGTGAATTAGTGATTTATTCAAAACCATGATTCTGGGTTTTTGTTGTTTTTTTTGAAGTTGTTCTACCATCTACTTTTATCTGAATTCTTTTTGATTATGGCTTTTTGACTTTTTGGGTACTTTTCAATTTAGATTCTGATTTCTGGGTTGGTGAAAATTTTGGATTTTGCTTAGTGGGTCTTCATAAAGTTCAGTTCTTTTGGCACTTGTGATTGTTTTTGAGCTTTCAAGGAGAAAGATAAGATAAGATGGCTTTGCAGGAAATTCATTCTTGGACTTTTGGAGGTCTTATTGGGGCCTTTATTGACCTTGTTGTAGCTTATTTCTTGCTATGTGGATCAGCCATTGCTTTCTTTGCCTCTAAATTGTTCAGGATTTTTGGACTTTATTTCCCATGTCCTTGCAAGGGTAGTTTTGGGTATAGGAATAGCAGTTTCTGTGTGCACAAACTACTGTTTGAATGGCCTTCAAGGAAGATATGTTCCATTCGAGTAATTGCGGCAAAAAGGTTTCCATTTGATCTTGTTCGGGTGACGGGTAATTCCTGCAATGCCTGTGAGAAAATAGTTGAAGAGAAGAAATATGATAATAATAGGCTTGTTGAGTTGGAAGATGAGCCATCTTGTAGTTCATGTTCCGGCCCACATTTGCTTTCGTTAGTCGATAAGGAAAATGGTTATGATGCTAAGGGAAAGAGGATTATAAATCCGAAACGAAGGTCTGGAATTCGACGCATGAGGAGGGGTAATTATGATCCTGGGAGATTACCTTGTGATGACAGTATAATTAGAGATCAGATGTCTAAAAGCGTAACTCGTGCTTCAGCGAAAGAAGTTAACATGCTCGGTAAGTGTTAAATTACTCCCATAATCATGTTCATTGAACAATATGAAGTTACATACCATGAATGTGAATTTGCAATACTATCAGCTATGTTAACATATTAATGATTCTTGCAAAGTTAGCTAGTTCAAAATTTGTGATTATAATAACATATGATATTCCTAAGCTTTGGAAATGTTTAAAAGACGAAATAACGGATGAAACTTACCTAATAACGAATGATATTCTTGCAAACTTATTGAATTGAAAACCTATTATGTGAATTTTTGTTATTTAATGCGTGCTGGATATTGGCTTTTAACTTTCTGTGTTTTACCGTCCTGTTATTTAGACATTGAAGATGCCGAAACTAGCCATAATTTGGATGAAAGGACTAGTCATTGTTATGTATTTAATGGATCAATGGTTGATAGACCAGGGCAGGACAAATATTCATCTTCGTCGGAAAACTTCGTGAGGAATATGCACGACAATATCCAGATTGTTGGAAATGAAGAGAGCCATATCAAAACGTTGGAAAATGCACTTGAAGAAGAGAAAGCTGCCTATGCTGCTCTTTACGTTGAGCTAGAGAAGGAGAGAGCTGCAGCTGCTACTGCCGCTGATGAAGCCATTGCTATGATATTGCGTCTGCAGGAGGAGAAGGCATCAGCGGAAATGGAAATGCGGCAATACCAGAGGATGATAGAAGAAAGAGTCAACTATGACGAAGAAGAGATGAATGTTCTGCAAGATATCATCATAAAAAGGGAAAGGGAGAATCACTTTCTGGAAAACGAACTCGAGGCATATAGGCAGTTGGATATGAGAGGAAGCGACCAGTCAAATGGCAAGCCAAAGGTTCTGTTTGATGAATGGGGACAAAGACCTCCAATTTCAGTTGAAACGCACGAAGATCCACGGCAAACGGAAAGCACCACCATGCCAATGGTTATGGAAGATGAAATATCAAAACTTTTTTCAAGTTATATGGTTGCTCGGACTTGTATTAATACGGAAGTCGGAGAAGAGTTGGAGAACAACACACGACAAAAGGATCAAGCACATGACTATCTGCATAGCTCCTTTTATGATACGGAACCCGATGTTCTTGATGTCCATGTCATAGATGAAAACATAGAACTCATGGAAGAGGAAAATCACAAGATCAGAAGCTCTTCATTGAGTAGTAGTGTTTCCGGTCCAACTATTCAGTCATCCATGTTATGTAACTCACCATGCAAAACCATGCCTTTCGAGTCAGGAGACGATTCTTCATATGCGGTCCATACTGAGAAGTTAATGATTGATAAAGAAATTGAAATACTTGCAGAAAGGCCAAGGATGGCACAACTTGGAAAGGAAAAGTTGAATTTTTTCAGCAGAGAATCGAGAAAGTGAAAAAGGTCAGTTGAAGCTTTTGGAGGAGATAGCAAACTATCTCATAAATTAAACAGATAAGAAACACTGTGCATGGGGCTTCCTAGCCCCCTTCATCGGCTAAGGTATAATTTAAGACTTGTTATACGGCGCACTTAATTACGTCTTTAGAAACATGAATGTGCATCAATTCTTTAGTCATGGCAATCTATTTTTGTTGACTAAGCTTTGTAAGGTGATTCTATCTGTACCTTCTTTCTAGTATACAGAGGTTTCCAATTATGCTTAAGATGTATGCGACGACAAATATTTGCTTCTATAGTAAGTATATGGAATTATGAACATATTTGATGATGAAGGACTTAATTCGGGAGAAGATTTGACGTAAGCATGCGGAGTTTAACAATTTGATTAACAATTGTGAACTATGTAATCAGAAAAACTTTTGTTTTAAATAATCCTGTCCAAATACATTGCTCCCTGTTCTCTCCTTAAGCATTCACTGCTCTACATAAGGAAACCGTCAAAACTCAAAAAGCGTAGTCATCAAGGTCCAAATCGTAAGAGTTGTGGTATCACCGATGCGATGAATTTGAAACGATATTTTCTTGTATATCAACATATTTCTTGCACAATCAGATAATTTAAGGACATTGGATACTGAAGTTCCTGGTGTAGGTCTTATTTGTATAGTACTTCTTAATCATTATTGTTACTTCAAGTACCTTTGTGATTACTGTTCTATATACTTAATTACACATTCTACATCACTTGGTTAATGATGAATACCAATTATGTTCCTTCTTTTTTCAGGTGAGCTTGAGGAAAAAGGCGACGCCGAAGTGAATCTTTGGAGACAAAATGAAAACAGCTAAATCATGTACAACAACATGATTTTCGGGTGGTGAGCTTTGCGCCTTGGCTCAATAGCCTATACACCCTTAGGAACATGTAAATGGCCACAACCTTTGTTAGTTACTTATAATTCACCACTAGTTTGTTTTCTCTGTTGTAAATAGATCTTTAGTAAGTTAAAAAGATCAATAAGTAGTCATAACAGTTTTGAAGCCTATGGCAGGTACATATTATAGTCATTTATCCAATGTTGTAATGTGTTTCATTTTGTGTGATAATGTCACAAATTATGGGACATAAATTGTAAAGCATTCTTTTTTCTTGTACCTTGTATTATGCCTATAGAGTTGTATAGAAGACAACTTATGAGTGTAATTATTGTATTCAGTTAGTTTATGTAGTAATGATTATGTGGTTCTATGCATGCTTTTGTTTATGAAAGAATGGTCTTTAAAAAAAATGCAGAAAAAAATATAGAGGGTGCATGATTACTTGTTAGTCATTGGCTATTAATATATTCATGCTTCCTAAAAAAGTATCAATAATTCAGATTTAAATTAATTTTAAATAAAATAATGTCCAAAATTACCACAACCTCATTTTCAAGTATTGAATGAATTCTTCAGTACCAGAGAGAATCTCATCGTGTTTTATGGTGACATCTAAAATATTAGCATGAACTTGGATTGATTGACTCTCTCTCAAGTTATCTCCTATTGTGAGGTAACCTCTATTAGGAGATTATATGACTAGTGTGTCTTAAGTGCTTTAAAATCAAAAGAAAATACAAATTATTATAATATATTTATCTTTTTAATTATAATGAAATTATTTTTGTTCTTGAGAGGATCCTTGTTCCCTAGGTATAATATCACATCACATGGATAAACTATCATGTCAACTAAAAATAAAAGTACCAATTGTTTTATCATAATATTGTGGTTGCGGTGATCTGATGATTTCCCTTTGTCCCACTTTGTCTCAATAACCATTGTTTTAAATTGTAGACCATATCGGATGATGCAGCTACAATATTATATTTGTTGAGACCGAATGACTTTCCTATTAATTGTTGGAGTCACATATAAGGATGAAAACACATCAGACTGCCTATCATGGACCTATTACCTGACCTATAACAGGCCAAGTCATGCATTTTTAGTAAACATGCCAGACTTAGGCTTCTCCAAAAGCCTATTTAACCGAAATAGGTCAGACTCAAGCCTTTTAAAAAGCCTATTAAGTCTAACATTTCGGCCTATGTAATGTTATTATATATTTATAAATTATTTTTATAACATGTACAAAAAAACTAAATAGTAAATTTTTTTATGTAAATCCACTAGGACTTAGAGATTAGGCTATTTAATAATTAAATATTTAATTGTTGAGACTTGGGTTTAAGTACATAAGTCAACTCATGTTAAATATTAGAACAATATCATATTTTACTATGATATTAAAATATATTATTTTGTATATTCTAACCACGCAACATTGAAAGATGATGGAAATAATTGTTATAAAATGTAAAAAATTTCACACTAATTGCTATAATTATAATAATTTTTCTAATTTGTACATATTGTGTTGAATTTTTTACCTTAACAGACCATTAAACAGACTAACGGGTCAAACCAAACTTTTAAACAAGTCAGACCAGACTTTTAAACAGGTCAGGCCGATGCTCCTATATGCTATATAGGGTCGACCTGTTTAAGGCAAAGTCTGACTTAGCCTAACCTAATCTATTTCCACTCCTAGTCACATACCCCTAAAAGTGACATTAATATTTTATATTACTTAATAAAATGTTATTAAGTAGAGATAGAAGAACATGTTTTTTTTTTTATAGAAGATCAGTGTTCCATTATTTTGGCCTGATGGATGACATGAAGTACTTCCCATCTATTTGGGCCTGACCCCACATGACCCACACCTAAGTAAGATACATCAAAAACAATTCTATATACATCAAACTCTAGCATATACTATATACATCAAAAACAATTCTTTTAATAAGAAGAATAACTTATATTAAGAAATAAAATGTTTGTTATGGACTTAATATATAAATCCAGACAAAAAGAAGATATTTTATTTTTACAATTTAATGAGAATTTTATAAGTGTTTCCTAAACTTCTTTCTATAGCTCCACAAAAGAAGATATTTTATTTTTAAAACAAATTAATAATTATGTTGATTTAGGGAAAAGAAAATAAGATTTTTTAACTCTACTTTCATATATTTTCTTATGTGACACCTAAAATCCAATCCTCGCAATTAAATTAGCTAACAATTTGACATATTTGCCCATTTAAAAGAAAACACAAATAGGTAAAGGAAGAGACATTAATTAAAAAATAGTTGCATTAATAAATCCCAAAGCAAAACAAGATGCATCATCAATAGAACATGCCCAAAACCTAAGACTAGCACAATCAACATGTTAGGAGGGAGATGAATACATTACATAATATATAATTCATATTAACCCTCCTTGCCATTTCACTAATAATATAAAGTTTTTTATGCTCTTATTGCATTATCAAGGAAATAATGGTATTCCATTGTTTAAGAGACGATCATGGTGTTGGATGATATTTTGATTTTTATATTCTTAGTTATTATTTGGATCAATATTATTTTATTATTTGTAATGATTTTTTGTCTATACAATAAGTTAACTTTGACTGACTTTTATTTAAGTTTTACTTTACCATCCTAAATTTTTTTATAGTATCAGAGCAAACAAGTAAAGGGTAAATGGTTTGTCGTATCCATAGATATTTGCTAATTCTAGTTTTTTAACAATTAGATCAATATCCTAAGATAGTTTCAAAAGGTTTTTTTTATGGTATTTGGTTATAAGATATATAATTACAATTACGAAATATATTGGAATTTAGATGTGAGATCGACTTCCCATTCATTTTCCATAACTTTGGAAACAATTCAAGAATGACTCTTATACAATGTTGGATATCAAAACTACTAAAACTAATGTCTTAGTCAATTTAGTAACTCGTACAATAAAGCTCTATGTATAGTAACCTTACATACATGATCAAGAATGATGATTCATAACATACCTCTATGTCTAATAGTCTATCATCATCGAACTATTTCAATAATACCATAAGAGAGGTGAAGAAAAGTTATGTTGAGCGATAAAGAAATAAATTCTATTATGAAATGTTTGATGGACCGGACGAATGATACACTCACCAATCGATTTTGGCGTTTTGTTGATTAGTGGAGAGGGTAAATGAAAAATATACATTCTCCATTCTACATTTTTTGATCTTTGAGGTTATGCACGTAATTTAAAAGTTATTAAATGATATATAAATTCGATACGATTTGACTAAAATAATCATATTTAATGCACATTAAAAACTGAATTAAAAAATAAATGAAGAAACATGTGATGAAAAAATAAGTAATAAATAAAGGTATAAGTGAAAATTAAAATATAAATGTGTATTGAGTTTCCAACAATCAAAATATTTGGAATAATATGGAAAAATTAAAACATCAAAAGGTATAGAATGAATGGAGTAACAAAATTCTTAATATTATTTTAATAAAAATATCATTCATTCACTATTGAAAATAACATTTTCAAAATTTTCAGAAATGAAGCTCATATTTTCTGAAATATGAAACAAAAGTAATAATGTGAACATGGTTTCCCTGTCCTTTTCTGATTTCATTGAAAATGAAAAAAAAATGGAAAGTTTTGGATGTCAATAAATTTCCCCTTCAATCATCTTTACTAAGGCTACTTTTTAAAAAAATCAATCATATTCCTAAAAATATTCTATATAAATTAAACATCGACCAAATATAAGAATATAATCAACTCAAAAATCATATTCTTAGTGATCACGTTACTAGTTATACCAAACAACATTAGAATAATTAGTTATAAAAACACATTACCCGCACCATCTCTTGTAATGATAGACTTTGATAACAACTAAAATCCAATATAGAAATGATATATATAGACTAATGGAAAAATTTCATTTTAAAAATTCAGAACAATCCACAAAAAATATTTTTACATAAAAATTCTTTCCTCCCAAATAGTATCTCTCCCTTTCAAATTAAATATTTTTCTTGGCATCATATCAACAATTTTAAAGAGATTTAGAAGATTCCAATCAACTTATTAATTATTTTATTGAATATCACAAATTTTTATTCAAGTATTAAATATTAATATTATTTTTTGTGATCCTTATTATAAACGCATATCGATTAAGATGATTATTTTATATTTTTAAAAAATACTACTTTAAAGAAAGATAAAACTGCCATATAATAAAAATCGTAATATATAAAAAATATTGAAGTAGTTCTTCTCTTTCAAACGCATGTCAGTTTTTTTCTTTAATTAGTTTTTGACTTTCTTTTTTGAATTTAATCAAAGGAAGATTTCATTTTACTTAGAAAAACATCAAATTCAGTTACTCTTTTATTGATTTCCATCATATCTTCATTAATTTAGAATAAATCTATTTAATTTATACTAAATATATTAATTTAGATATGGTAAGTATGTTAAATTTTTGCAAACTATAAAAAAATTATAGTATAATGTATCTCCTCGTACTAGGAGACAATTTACATCTTTCAGTCAGTAAAAGAATGCCATGTGTATTATTTTGTTTAGTTTTAGAAATATTTTTTGTAAAAAATAACTAAATGGTACACATGTCACGATTTTAGTAGTTGAATGAAATAATTTATCTCCTTATACGAGGAGATACATTATTCTAAAAAAATTTAACACTATATATCTTATATTCATTGTTAGTGATATTTTTTACATTCAAAAAATATTATCATTTCTCTTCTCTCCTTCTTTTCTATCTCACCAAATAAATGAAAGAGAAAAAACACATATTTATCCTATTTTTATTTCCTTTCTTATATCATACAATACAAAAATCAATTTTATTTATCATATATTTTTTCACTTATTTTTCTTATCTCCTTTCAATTAGTCTTTTAAACTAAGGAGAGTAAAATACTCAAAGGGCCAAGTCAAAACCATAGTCATAGCAAGAAAATTTGTTCCACACATAATATCTCATCATAGACACTGCATAATCTCTTGTTGTAACTTTCTCAATAAGGTTTTGTAACATAAAGTGTTTGTGGTATACACAATGGGAACAAAGAAGAGTAATTCCCTAGTGAATATTTTGATTGGATGGTTGAGCAAAAAATCTATGAAAATGAAGATATTTTTAGGGTTATTGTTTACTCATTGTGTTTTGATGATTCTAAACTTTACTATAGATGATATCAGATACTTTTTCATAATCTCTGAAGCAGCCTATATTTCTGGGACTCTTGTCCTCTTATACAAGCTCTTCAGGCAGAAGACATGTTCTGGTACTTTCCTTTTTTCCTTTAGACTAATGGGTTTTTGATGTTTTTTGGTTCGGGAAGATCCACTTATTTCAAGAGTAAGATGAAAAAAGATACTTCACATTTAGCCATTCATTTTAGGAAAATCTAATGATTTAAATTTACTTACTAATTCAAACCATTAGATTTTCCCTAAAATGAATGACTAAGATGTAAAATATGTTTTTTAACTTATGAATATATTCGGTTTTGATGTCTTTTATATTTCTGATTGCTTTTGATATTTGAAACCTAAGGCTTAGTATATTTATTGTATAAGAAAATTGTAGGGGAGATGAAAATGGATATAGCCCTTTAACAAGATTGTATGAGAAAATAAATAATTATAAATAGGTTGGAAACTTGTTTAATATTCTAACAATTTTTTACTTGTATATTTATTAGGTTAATTAAAAAAGATACTGTATAGATTGTAATGAATAAAAAAATATGGAAGTATCACAGGTATAAATAGCCGTCAACTCGGCTTTTTCAAATTGTTTCTTTATGTTTTTACCGCATCAAATTCCTAAAAATGTTACTTTATGTTTTTATAATTTAAATGTTACTTTTTAATTGAAATAATATACAAATGAGAACACTATATTGTTATATGGGATAATGGCTAATGCTTTATCTCCTACTATCTATGTATGATAGTGATGTTTTTTTTCTATAACCAAAAGTATCATATTATGTATAAGTAAAGAATTAATCCCTTAGACAATCGTAATAAGTGTCATTATCAAGGTTCGAATATTTGATATTTTGATCTATTTGTGGATCCTATAATGAGTGGATCCTTACATCACAATTACGTGCGAAAACTCAGGCCAACAAGAAGACCTAACAATAACATTCCAAACTAATGAGTGGGTTTGAGAGCATTCAAACCAAGATATATTCTCCTATTTGTGTATTCCTTTAATCCACATCCATAACTTGAGTTTAATATCATACACATTCTCTTCCAAACATGCTTCCTTATTATTAAACACCACAACATTTGTGTAAATGAAGAGTGACCACATTCTATCAATGTTTTATTAATGTTCAAGTAACTTTAATCATCAATATATGTGTTAAAACATATATGCTTGATAAATTTTGTGCTTATGAATATTGCTCTATGCATAAAGTGGCAATTTATCTTAATTTCAAAGCCATCATTACTTAAAAATTGTGAACTAATCACTGTTTTTAATTAGTATTGCAGATATTAGTATGAATTAAATTGGTGTGTTTTAAATGAATGAGACTATTATACTCTAAAGTCTATAAACAGAAATTCATTGCATTTTCAGGTGTATCACTCAAGACACAAGAACTCATGGCTTTATTCCTAGCAGCAAGGTTAATTTGTAGCATCATCATTGGAGTTAATATTCACACTTTGCTAAATCTGACATCTCTAGTGTCTGAATTATTAGTTATATGGATGATAAGATTCAGATTGAAGTCATCATATTTAAAGGAGCTGGACACCCTTCCACTCTCTTTTGTGGTAAGTATTCTCACTCGTAAACTTCTTTTCCTAAGCGGCCGAGTTTTTGGTGTAACTTTAAACTTGTTTGTCTTGTGATCGGAATGTCATTCGTTTAAATCCTATAAATAGTATTTTTGCTTATGAGAGCTATATACATTTGCCCTTGTGTACACGGCCCGAAAATGAATTCATTGCTGTATGGCTGACCGACGATTACTAGCGATTCCAGCTTCATGCAGGCGAGTTGCAGCCTACAATCTGAACAAATGACAGATTTTTGGAGTTAGCTTACCCTCGCGGGATCGCGATCCTTTGTCCCTGCCATTAGAAGATCCCTCTTAGCAGGAGCCTCATGTACTACTGAAACTAACAATGTATTGGGTATAATTGACTTACTAGGGCTAGTCTATGCTCACTACCGCAACTTGATCCAAACTTCAAGTCAATTCAGCATCTTCTAGTCAGTAGTCTATGCTCAATGTTTTGTTGATGATTTTTACAAGTCTATGGTAGCATAAAATAATGTTTTTTATTAGGTAATCTTCCGTAATAAGTTTCACATTGCCTCTCGGCCGATTGAGCTACTTCTCTAATCACCAATTGATTTTGAGATGAAATCAGATCCATAATCCAACAATGCAACATGTGCACATATCTAAATTAACAAATTAAGACAACAATAACATCTTCCATTAATTGTTTTGTAGGTGGTACCTTGTGCAGTCCTTGCAGTTCTAATACACCCTTCTACAATTTATACTCGAATTGGTAGAATCCTGTGGGCATTCTCTACTTATTTAGAAGCAGTTTCGGTTGTCCCTCAAATTCGTTACATGCAGAATGCAAAGGTATAATTTGGTCATTGCTTCATACATTTTTTGGGGTACTATCAAGGGTATCATTTCACCTTATGGGTAAGGAATAATCCATATCGGGGTGCGTGATTGCTACTGTCAACAAATGTTGTTCACACGAATCGAACATTTGATCTTTTAATCTTTCTGAGAATTCAGCACTACTAAATCAATGTCTTATTGGTTCCTAACGGCGTCATTTGTTCTAATCTAATTTTTTCACTTGTCCAGAGAAAAACTTAAATAATGTTTGTATGTTTCCACTTTTCAGATGATTGAAACCTTAACAGGAAAATATGTATTTGCTCTAGGTGTTTCAAAATTCTTTGGAATGGGTCATTGGCTTATGCAGGTGAGATTAATTTTCAATTCGTTTGATTTAGTAGAACTTCTCATTTTCTAAAGAAAAATATTGAATGAAATTTTTTTCATGAGGAAGGTCACAAAAGATAATATCTTATTCTTACCCCATTCAGAGAACTACATTATAAAGGACATGAAAAAAATAGAGCGAATACTTATGTAGATTTTATAAACTTTCACATCTAATAATTTGATTTCCAAAAAAATAAAAATTTAATGAGTGAAGATAGTCCTTATCAGAGTTTATAAAAAAATATTAAAAATAACAAATTTAATTAACATTTTATACTTTTAGGATTATTTTAAGATTTTCAATTCGTCATAAACCAAATTAACACACAAATATTTGAAGGGATGGAAATGGGTCTTAACTCAAAAAATGAAAAAACAGGGTCTAGATTTTTTTACCTAAATTCCAAGCTTTGCGATGGATGTTGAGAAAAGCTTCCCTTGAGTTGTTATGGGTACTCCATCGATTATAATGAGGAGATATTCATTTACTAAAACAGTAATTTTGTTAAAATTACTCCACATTTTAACCATCAATTCTAAGAAAATTCAATGTTTTAGATCTATTCACTAATTTAAATTATTGGATTTCCCTAAAACTGATGGCTAAGATGTGAAGTAAGTGAACCATTCCCATTATAATTGCATTATTAATCATAAAGCATAACACTATAACATGAGCTATTTATCTAAATTTTAATTTGATGAAAATAATATATGTTGGGAGATCTTCATCCATGGGCTATATCATTTTTTCATGGGCTAACCGAAAGAAATATATAAGTGAGTTTGTCACCAAATCTTGACCCAAAATCTTAAGACATTAGGTCTATGAGTCCATCTACTTATATGCTCTTCAACTCATCCACTTTTATACAATATGAGACTTCTTAATTCATATTTGGAATATTATTGCAACTATTTTTATGCAAAAAAAGAAGAAGATAAAAATGATATACTTCATTTTAGCCATTAACATTTTACCTAAGAAACTTGGAAGGATAAAAAATGTCATATAAGTAGTACAAAAAGTGTACCATGAAAACCTATTTAACTTTAAACACAATAAGAAATGATATAAAAATTTAAAAGAGTGAAAAATATATTATATAAATAATATGTAGTAAACATTTTTTTTGGGATGGGGTGCCCTTAATTAATCACCCAAACCTATGTAGGTCAATGGCTATCATGATTTAATATTCTTCCCCATACTCGAACTTTAGCTTAATTGTGGAATATTTTGAAGTCTCATTTATAAGGCTTTTGGAACAACAATGTATAGTTTAATTTCTATTTTTTTTTTGCAGATTTATGAGACAAAAGGGTTATTCTTATTTTTTATTGGGAGTGGTTATACCTGGTCATCAATATCTTTTTTTTCACAAATGGTTGAATCGTTTATCTTAATCGACTTTTGCTACTATTATATTAAGAGGTACTCCAATCTCTTCCCTTCATTAATTCATTTCATGATAGTTTAGAATTTATATATTTGATTATTATATTTATTTGTTTTGCATTGTTTATTTTTCAGTTTCATGCAAGGACAACTTTTGAGCAAGATGCCTGTTTAAGAATCTTGAATTTATTATGTGCAATATGTTGAATTAGATTAAGGTATATAGTACCTTAAATATATTGGGTAGTTATTGTCTTGCTATTTATATATCATACATGAAACATGATCTTGTCTTAATTTGATCCATGTTTATTCTATTAATAACATGAATACGGTTAAACATATAATTTCATTATGTCACCTTTAGTGGGATACATTTCAAACTATATATATAATGTTTTTTTTATACTAAACTAGTATATAGAAATAATATATAATAACTAATTGGGAACATTTCCTTTTAATAATTGAGAAGATTTCATAAAAATATTGTGATATAAATTTTTCCCCAAATAGTATTTTCCCCTTTTCAAATTAACTATTTTTTTAGATGTGTAATATCATATCAACAATTTAAAGTTAATTTCCCAATAAAAAAAGGAAAAGAGATTTTGAAGATTCATTATTGACTTATTGATTGTTTTCGTGAATATCTCATATTTTAGTGAACTATTAAGTATTTCATTGATTATAGATTTTTTGATAAATAGTTATTATTTAAACATAATAATTTATTAATAAATATTTAATGTTACTCTTTTTTTTAATAAAACCCGGTAGCCAATATATATTAGAACTAAAGGAAAGAGACCAAGTTTATAGGAAATTACATCTATAGTTAGGTAGACCTAACCTATTCTTATTAAACTCCTCAAAAATAATTCTACCCTCCCTAAAAATATGGGAAACCTTGAATCTTATTGAAGATATCCACTCCAAGCATCTAGACCACTTATTAGCTAACCTCCAAGGAATAGTCATTTTCCCATTGAATATTTCCACCACCATAATTGATTCACACTCAAGCCAGATATCCCTCCAACCTTTTTGTTGTGCAATCTCAACAGCCATGATAGCTGCTTGTAACTCTGCAAACAGAGAATCCCTGACCCCAAAGAAATTAGCAAAGTCTCTCATGTAGTCTCCATTGGAATCTCTATAAATGCAGCCTCCTCCCGCAAAACCAGGTGAGCCATGAGCTGCTCCTTCTGTGTTAATTTTAATCCACCCAACATGAGGAGCAAGCCAAACCACCTCCTTAATTCTTGGAGCTTTTTGAAAATTCTGCTTTACTTTGAATTCTCTTAGGATCACAAAATTAGCAACAAAATTATTAGTAAGCAACTTGGAGTTGTTTCCAGACAGAGATGTAGCTAACTTGATCTTTAATTGAGTCTGCAACAAAGTTAATTTTTTATTTTCAAATCTCCTCTGATTCCTACAAAACCACACTGTGTTACTAGTATGTATAATGGCAGCCTCCAACACTCCTTGAACCTGGGGGTTCCACTGTCCATTGCAGCCCAAGAATATTGTTTCAATTGAAGTCGTATCAATGTGGAAATTAAAAATCCTGCTTAGCCAATCCCAGAGCTTAGCTACAAAAGAACAGGACAAGAACAAATGACTTGAGCTTTCATGCTGCAAGTTACAATTATTGCACATTGAAGCTAGTTGATATCCTCTTTTTTTGGAAATTCTCATCAGTTGGCATTTTGTTATGAAATAACCTCCATGTTGTGAAGCTTTTAGAAGGAGGAATTGAATGAGACCAGACTTTTTTCACCAGTTATTGTCCTCCACATCAGGCCTTATACACCTAAAAGCAGCCTTAAGAGAAAAGATACCATCACATGTTCCTTGCCAGATCAGCTTGTCCTTGACCCTTGAAGTGCTAATTTGCACAATATCCTCAACCACATTAGGAAAAGTTTCAACAATAAGCCTATGAATTGTCCAAACAGAGTTTATGACAAAGTCTGCAACCCTGGCCACAAGAGAAGAGTGAATGGAAGCAGGGATGTTAAGTGTATCCATCAAAGCTACACCAAGCCAATTATCCTTCCAAAAGTTGATTTTTCCACCATCTCCCACCAACCACATGGAGTTTTGAGTCACCTTGCTCCAATTAGCCTTGATTCCATGCCAAATGGAAGACTTGAAGTATCTTTTGTTTAAACAGGATTCTGAGCCAAATCTTGCCCTACAAAAGAGAGCCCAAGCCTTATCAGAGGACTTCATAACCCAAGCAAGCTTTAGAATAGCAGCTTGATTCATCTTCTTGATAGATCTAAGCCCCAATCCCCCAAATTTTGAAGGGGAGCAAACTTTTTTCCAGGCAACAGTGACAAGTTTTCTGGTTTTGGTGTTACCAGACCAGATGAAATTTCTTATGCAACCATCTAAGCTCTTAATTAAACTAGCAGGCCATGCATAAATATGGAAGCTATAAGCCAACATGCTCTGGATGACAGACTTGACAAGCTCCACCCTTCCCATTATGGATAGAGATAGACCCTTCCAAGTAGCTAACTTGGCAATGATTTTATCAGCTATATGTTGAAGATGTAACCTTCTAGGTTTCCCTCTGAACAGAGGCACTCCCAAATAATTGAAAGGCAAACTACCAGCATTGAAACCCAATATAGCAGACATATTCTGAGTCCTTCTAGCATTCCCATTACAAGTGTAGAATTTACACTTAGCCAAGTTAATGTATTGCCAATTTTTTATCGCTTAAAATCAAAGGGTGAATTAAATAAAAATAAGAAAAAAGTTCATAAAAGCACTTTCAATTATTTGCATTTTGCAAGTAGTTATCATTATATATTTTTATTAATTACTCATAAATGTGAAATTTGTCCATTAATGTTAACTATTAACACAAGAAAATATTTTTATTAATTTTTATAAATGTGAAATTTGTTCATTATCATTTACTTTTAATTTTTAATATACAAATGTTATTGTATTGTCCTATTTAATTCTTCAAATTACTTACAATCCTATTTTTATCAATTTATATTTTGATGATGATTTTTTTTTTGGTCTTTGATGTTGACCAACATGTATTGTTGTATTGTTACTATTGTGAATCTCAACACTTTTTTTTTCTTGTTACTCTATTAGTAGTTTTATTGGTACTAGCGATGATATTTGTTCACCTTTTGGGTAAGTAACTAATTTCTTTCAGGATACGTGACTTTCCCTCTCAACAAGTGTCACTCCCAAAAATTGAAACCCTGACTTTTTTGCCATTCCGGGTTTCTAACTAGTGGAGGTCTACACCACTAAACAAATGTCTCGTTGGTAGTCTATTAGTAATTTAACATTACCTTTATATAACAATTAATTTTACCAATAAATAAAGTGTAATTATAATGAATAATTTTTTTTGTTAATTTGCAAAAGTCAAAATATTTATGGGGTGATTTTTATACACTTTTCCCTAAAAAAATAAATTCTACTTTGAAAATGTAAAATAATTCAATTCCTTATATAAAAATAGAAGATTGCTTTATAAAAAAAACATTGAGCACACCATCAATAATCAAACCTTAATATAACTAAGTATGATCATCTATATGAATCGAACGATACCATAATATTCTATAATAAATTATGTTTATCAAAGATTATTAAACTCTAACTGTTTCTTTATCATCTCTAGTATGACATATACAAAATATTAAAGTGAAATCAATGGCAATCTTTTCCTTAATTTGTTTGACCTTCTTTATATATTATCTTTTTATAGTGGAAAATATTATTTTACTTCCAAAACAAGATCTTCCTTGATGGCTTTATTACAATATCTAAGTTATTACATATTTCATGCTCTAGTTAAATCTTCATCTCTAATTTAATTTACAATAAACTAATTTAACTTTAAATCATTAATTAATATATGTCCATTACTATTTGATTGAGTCATATATTGTTATAATGAATTTTCCTTTATTACACAATTCCTAAATGGTGGAAGGGCCTATAGTAAGAGTGATAGGCTAAGAAAATTAGTTTCGCACATAATATTAAACATAATCAAGATCCTCCTCTGTCCCCAAATATTTATGTCCCTTAATCTAAACCAATCAAATATCACTGAATAATATAAAAAAAGTTACTTTTTGGTTTTATGAATTTTCTTTTTAAGAATCTGTCAATTTTCAATTGGTCTGAAATACAATGAGACATAAAATATAGGACATGTGATATCGATTGAATATTTAACCTCCCACTGCATACTCTCTTTTCTTGTCTTCTCAAAAGTCAAAAGGGTTCTCTGAAAGAAAAAACTGTTTGTGGTATACACAATGGGATCAAAGAAGGATATTTCCTCAGTGAATGTTTTAATTGGATGGTTGAACAAGAAACCTATGAAAGTGAAGATATTTTTGGGGTTCTTGTTTGCTCTTTTTGCTTTGGTGATTCTAGACATTATTGTCAAAGATAAGAGTTATTTCTTCGTAGTCTCTGAAGCAGTATATATTATAGGGACTATTGTCCTTTTATACAAGCTTTTCAGGCAGAAATCATGTTCTGGTACTTTTCTTTCATGGGTTTTTGATTTATTTTCTTTCAGTTTTCATCATGTCTTTGATATTTCTGATTGCTTTTGATATTTGAAATCTAAGGGTTATTGTTTTCTTTTCTATAACAAAATTGTGTGAGGGTTCTGAAATAGCGTCTTTGCCCTTGGTTTCCCTTTAACAAAATTGTATAAGGGAATAAATAATTATAAACCAAAAGTGGGTTTATTATTCTAACAATTTTATACTTAGATTTACTTTTCCGATCTCATGATTTATGATACAAAATTATGATATTGTTTGATCTATGTACCCGGCGGACCTCATCGAGTGAGATAAAAACTTGATTGTGAGATAAAAGCTTGATTGTTGATTTAGAATTTACTTTTCCTCTAATCCTCATTCCTTTTTCTCATTTTGTTGTGCATGTAAGGCACCATATAGGGTTATAGTCTATGAAATGGATAGGACACTATTAAAGGATATTTTGAATTCAAGATACATATACATATACATATGATCTAGATCTGCTATCACAGATTTATGAATTATATAATATATTTATATGCAGAATATTTGTAAGGATATTTTGATCATTTATATTATTGCTTCACAATTACAAAAGGATTTGGAAACATAAGAAAAATATAGTTTTTGAGTGATTGTGTGGGAAGAATCAAACCAAAACCATTAGTAGTAGAGAAGAGGTGTTAGGTCAAATGTGAATAGAAGACATTAAAAATAGGGTATTATTGTATATATGAATAGATTAATTTAAATGATATTGTATATATGAATAGATTAATTTAAATGATATTGTATATAGAAGTGAGAGCACATTTAAAAAGGTCAAAATATTAAGTATCAATATGCCAAACACATTTTTTCATTTTAAAAAATAAGAGCTTAATTCATAGCTTATAGGTAATAGGATAACATATGTTATTGTATTTACATCCCGATGGAAAATCTAATTAAGTATTACTATATGCTTTATTTCTCCTTAATTACCTTTTAATTTATATACTCTTTTTTTAATGGATGTAGGTGCAAAAACACACCAACTTTCATTGATGATGAGAAAAAATAAAGTTTTGATACAAATTAAAAGTGAAAAGTTGCGCTCAACGAGTCTTGATTTTCGTTGAGCGATCAGCAAAAATCGAAATCTGCTATGTCATAAGCATCTAGTAGCAATTTATCTTAATTACAAAACCATTATTATCTTAGTTCAGAATTGCAGACATTAGTATGAATTGGTTTGTTATAAATGAATGATGTTATTATACTATAAAGTCAGAGTGTTCGAAAGTAAGTCTCACATCGCTTACCTTACTGTATCGGGGATTGGTTTAAATGCCTGTTGGGCTACTCCTCTCACTGCCAATTGGTTTTGAGATGGAACCTTAACATGGTATCAGAGCCGGAACCGAACTTCTTTCCGGTTGTCATGGGTCAAAAAATGTTATTTAGTTATGGGTCAAAGGTAACCTTTCGCCTAGTCCTACAGACTTATGTGGAGGGGGCATGTTGGGAAGTAAGTCTTACATCGCCTACTTCATTGTAACGGGATTGGTTTAAACACCTATTAGACTACTTCTCTCATTACCAATTGATTTTGAGATGGAACCTTAACACATAATTCGATTGCTTTTTTCAGGTGTATCACTCAAGACACAAGAACTCATGGCTATATTCCTAGCAGCAAGGTTAATTTGTAGCATCTTCATTGAAGCTAACATTCACACTTTGCTAGATCTGACATCTCTATTGTCAGTATTATTGGTTATATGGATGATAAGATTCAGGTTGAAGTCATCATATTTAAAGGAGTTGGATACCCTTCCACTATCCTTTGTGGTAAATATTCTCACTTGTACATCTTTTGTTCTTTGATTTTAGACTATAATTGATTCCTTGCTTCTATCAATTCCATGAATATATTATGTCTAATTTGTATATATGCTTGTTTTATATGAAAAATTCATTTTACTATTAAGTGTATCCTTGGTGATGGAATTTATAGGTGAAATACTTGAAATATAATATAAAAAGTACTAGAAAAATGTTCAAATATCTAAAGTTAGTGATATAAAAATCATTCTGAGTCCTTTCTTATTTGGAATCATTGTTCGAATTACCATGAATCCTTCCACGGTTCGTAAATTGTGCAGACTGTATATTCTGTTATTTTAATATTAGTCTTATGACTAAAATTTGTGTTATTTCATGTTAATTATTTTGGTTGTTATGAGTGTTATATTGTTAATCATATTAATATGTTTAATCATTGAAATATTGAATAGGATAAGATTCATAATTCGAAAAATAGGTCTAAGAAATTAACAAAGACAACAATAATATCTTCTAATAATTGTGTTCTAGGTGGTACCTTGTGCAGTCATTGCAGTTATAATACACCCTGCTACAATTCAAATTCGCTTCTCTCGAACACTTTGGGCATTCTCTATATATTTGGAAGCAGTTTCAGTTCTCCCTCAACTTCGTTATATGCAAAATGCAAAGGTGTAATAATTTGGTCATTTTTCATTTGATTCTAACATTATTTTTTCAATTTTATATAGAGAAAGTTATGTAATGTTGGTATGTTTCTACTTTCCAGATGATTGAAACCTTGACAGGAAAATATGTATTTGCTCTTGGTGTTTCAAAATTCTTTGGATTGGCTCATTGGATTATTCAGGTGAGATTAACTTTTAAATGGTTTGATTTAAACGTGACTTAAATATGCTACAGGGAATTGTAAGTGGCAGAGTGACCTTGTTATTACAACCTATTGAGATTCAACCTTTGTTGCTTCGATTTGTCCCTCAAAAAGTAGTAGAACTTCTCATTTTTTAATAGGAGAGAAAATATAAAACATTTATATGTGAGAACCAAAAGAATGATTAATAAATTCTCTAAACTAAGATTTTGAACAATGAATTATATATGAAAGAAGAAAATGTACTAAATGTAATCAAAGGTTGTTTGTGACTTGGTTTTTGGAATAGAAGAAGAGTTGAGAGTCATCTTATAAATATATTTTATATCTCTCAAGTCATTCATTTCCTATTCTCCTGGGAAAAAAATTCACAAACATATCCGAAAAAAGAATTTTTCTTCTTCTTTGACCTTATTACTCATCACCAAATTACATTTGAAAGGACATTAATAAAAAAACATTTAGCCTAAGCATAATTCCATACTTAATTATAGAACTATGAAGTAATATACTTTGGAATCTTTATATCAATAGGAAAAAAATAGTTGGGGTATAAAATTTATCACAAAAATAAAATAACTAATTTCTAATGTAAATAATTATCTAAAGTTTAATTTAACAAATATAATATATCAGGCTATTTTTTATGTAATGAGTGACATGTTGAGAAGTAAGTCTTACATCGCTTACCTCATTGTCTAGGGAATAGTTTAAATATCTGTTATCTTAATATAGTATCAGAGTCAGATCCCAACTTATTTCTGGTTGTCATGAGCCAAAAAATGTCCTTTGGTTATGGGTCAAAGGTATTCTTTCGTCTAATCTGGCAGCCTTATGTGGATGGGGCATGTTGGGAAATAAGTCTTACATCGCCTACCTCATTGTATCAGGAATAATATAAATACATGTTAGACTATTCCTTTCATTGCCAATTGATTTTGAGATTGAAGCTCAAGAGGACCTTTGCCCTTAATCATCCTTACTTGGGCATGTCCCTAGCTATCATGATTCAATTTTCTTTCCCATCCTCAAATTTTGCTTAATTGTCAATTTTTTGAAGTCTCATTTATAAGATTATTGGAACAATGTATAATTTGATTTCTAATTGTTTGCAGATTTATAAGACTCGAGGAGCATACTTTTTTCTTATTGGGAGTGGCTATATTTGGTTCTCAGTAGCTTTTCTGGCAGAGATGGTTCAATCGTTTATCTTAGCCGATTTCTGTTACTATTACATAAAGAGGTATTTCAACCTCTTCCTTTTAATGATAATAGCGTGTTTGATGAAACCGCTTTCTTATTATTTGTAATGTGTATTCTACGGTGCTATAAATATTCATAATGATATTGGTGGTTATACATAATTATATAGTTTTCGTAGAAATTAAAAAGTGTCAAGGCAAAACAGGAAAGTGAAATTTTACCATAGTGAAAGTTACATCATGTTTTGCCTTTATATATACTAGCGTGTTGACCGACATTGTCGTGTCTGTCAACCCGCTTTCCTATTGTTTGTAATGTATGTTCACATGTAATAAATGATTTGTGTTAGTTATATTATAATTGCAGTTTGATATATTATAATTTGGATTGAGTTATATGGTTTTTTTGGTAGAATTAAAATATAGTTAGGGCAAAATAGGAAATCATTACTTACATCATGGTAGGTAGTTATTTTGGGTTTTTGCTTTATTAATATATATATAATATATATATATATATATATATATAGTATAGATAGATAACTTTTTTTCATAGTAAGGAATTTATATTTGACTATGATATTTATTTGTTCTACATTGTTCATTTTTTCAGTTATATGCAAGGACAACTTTTGAGGAAGATGCCTATTTAATGACCTTGATGTTATGAAGTGTAACATGTTGAATTAGAGTCAAGCATATAGTAGCTTAAATTTTGGCCTGTTGTCTTGAAAATATATGATACATGATCTTGTTTTTTCATTTGACCCATGTTTATTCTATGCTTTAAACATGTTATTTCATCATGTCATATTTAGTGGGATGCATTTTAAACTAGATATACAATGTGATACTTATAGAACCTATCTTTTTTCTTTTAAACTTCCAAGTTTCAATTTCTATCCTTTGTAGCATTTTTTATTCAAATGACACTGGCACAACTTGCAGAAAACTCTTGAAATATGCTCAAATAATGGGCCTTGTTCAAATTCAGGTTCATTAATATTCTAAGTATCCTAGATGCTATCACATATACAATCATAGAATAATTTTTTTATCAAGTATGATTGTTTATTCTGATAGCTTTATAGTATGAATTCAATAATTCTATTCATTGATATTCTAAGTATCGTAGATGTTATCACATATACAATCATACAATAATTTTTTATTGAGTGTGGTTGTTTATTTTGATCACTTTATGGTATGAAACTATGAATTTTAGAGATATGCTTTCGATTATTGGACCCTCGACATCTAGGGTGCCACATTCTATGGCTTCCCTAATAGTATATAGTTTTCCCATAATTAACCCTGTTTTCATGGTTTATCAATTGGAATTTTTTCTGTGAGTGTCTAATAACATAATTAACTTATATGTGCCCATATTGGATCCATATTGGTCCATGACTAACATGAGTTATGAGTGTGCTAGTATATATGACTAATGTGATATGTGATAAGAATATTTAAAACAATTAAATTATATTCAATCAATGAAAACATTTTTTACCTAGAACTATATAGTTTTGATTCTCATATTACACCTAAGTATATGTGAGAGCGAGATAAGTTTTTGTAAGACAAAAATATAAAAATCCTTTTTTATCTTTCGTAAATAAATAATCATTAAAAGAAATAATCAAATAAGTTTAGAGTATAAAATAAAGCATGTAATTAGTGCGAGTAACATCTTAGTACGAGTTGACGAAATGCTAATATATTCTCTCACTCGTAACTGAATCCTCAATCTAGAGCTCTAGTTTAAAGACCTACCCATTTCGAAATTGGGCATAATTAGAATTAGAATTTTGTAGCTAGGTTTTGTCCAAAAAAAAAATGATGATGATTATAAATAAGATAATACAATAGTTCAATAGTTCATAATTCTTAGTTATTGCTTTCTAAAAAGTTGTTATTAGCAAAAATAAATATACATAAATGTATATATAGCAAACAAAATAAGAAAATAAGAGTAAAGAATTAATTCAAACCCTTAAATTTTTTGCATATACTATCATGATGTTCCAAAAAGTTTAAAACCTAAGAAGATACAAAAAATAAAATAAAAAATAAGCGTGAGTCAAAATTGTCTTTAAATATCTATTTTAGTCTCTTAAAATTTTTGTGTGTATCATTTTGATCCTTCAAATTTTATAAACCAAAAAATGATCCAAACAAATATCAAATGTAAATCAAATTAGTCATTTTTATGACTCGTGATATATATTGTTTCAACTCATATTAATGATTTTTAAGTGTTATTTTGGATTTTTAGTTTAGGAATCAATTTGATACACATGAAAATTTATTAGGACCAAATTTAATATACACTAAAAAATAAAATACTAATTGAACTCTAACTGGGAAAAAAATTGAAAGTTTCCTCACCAATTTTGGTCCATCCATATTTTTTCTAACAAATATCTAAGTTTATGTAGCACAATTATGCAATGATGATTCTGTGGCCAAACAATGTTATAAAGAAAAGTCATCGATCAAACATAATATTGGCACATTGGTTATCACTATTATTTTAATTTTCAATTCCAAATGGACAAGTACATGAAGAAGTTTGGATCATGATGCTTTTACATTATTACATTATTTTAGATTAATTACAAAACGTGTAAGTGAATTATGTGTGATATTGAATACGTTTTTCCTCTAAAAGATATAATTTGTGACAAAGTATAGAATCAAACATCTAATATTGAAATTTAAAATAGATTTTGATAGTGGCTATGTTGTAACAATGTTATAAATAGGAGGATATATGAATAAGTCACTATAAAGGTGGTGATGTAATAAAATGTATATAACAAGGACAAGATGGAAAATCTTGCTGTATATATCAGTGATTGAGAATTGGGGATAATCAAATTATGGATAATAATAATCTAAATTAAAAAAAGTGATTTTAGTTTTTTTTTTTTTAAAAGAAGAAAAAAACAAATCTGAACTAGAATTTAGCGGTGCAAGCTTTTTTAACGCGTCTATCTAATTAGCATGTATCAAAATTTACGTTGTTCCTCCTTTTTATACCCGAAAAAAATAACAAACAAACAAAAATTCATAGTTCAAACGTTGAATCACTAATTAACAGACAAAAATCGTTGTATGTTACTATAACGTTGTTGAAGGTTTGAAACAATGGTAGAAGTTGAAGAGATAGAGCTAGATTTAGGTTTATCCATTGGAAGCACTTTCACCAAAAAACAAGAGCAATTAAAATTGTTAGAATAATAAACCCACTTTCACCAAAATATATGGGACAGGTGATCTCGATTGAATATTTAACCTCCCACTGCATGCTCTCTTTTCTTGTCTTCTCAAAAGTCAAAAGGGTTCTCTGAAAGAAAAAACTGTTTGTGGTATACACAATGGGATCAAAGAAGGTTATTTCCTTAGTGAATGTTTTAATTGGATGGTTGAACAAGAAACCTATGAAAGTGAAGATATTTTTGGGGTTCTTGTTTGCACTTTTTGCTTTGGTGATTCTAGACATTATTGTCAAAGATAGGAGTTATTTCTTAGTAGTTTCTGAAGCAGTATATATTGCTGGGACTATTGTTCTTTTATACAAGCTTTTCAGACAGAGATCATGTTCTGGTACCTTTCTTTCATGGGTTTTTGATTTGTTTTCTTTCAGTTTTCATTTCTTTGATATTTCTGATTGCTTTTGATGTTTGAAATCTAAGGGTTATTGTTTTCTTTTCTATAATAACAAAGTTGTACGAGGGTTTATTGTATTGGGATTGATTTAAATATATGTTAGGCTTCTCATTTCATTGTCAATTGGTTTTGAGATGGAACCTTAACATGGTATCAGGGCCGAAACCCAACTTCTTTCCGGTTGTCATGGGTCAAAAGATGTCATTTAGTTATGGGTCAAAGGTAACTTTTCGCCTAGTCCGACAAGCTTATGTAGAGGGGCATGTTGGGAAGTAAATCTCACACCGCCTACCCGATTGTATCGGGATTGATTTAAATACATGTTGGACTACTCATCTCATTGCTAATTGAATTTGAGATGAAACGTTAACACAAAATTTCATTGCTTTTTTCAGGTGTATCACTCAAGACACAAGAACTCATGGCTATATTCCTAGCAGCAAGGTTAATTTGTAGCATCTTCATTGAAGCTAACATTCACACTTTGCTAGATTTGACATCTCTATTGTCAGTATTATTGGTTATATGGATGATAAGATTCAGGTTGAAGTCATCATATTTAAGGGAGCTGGATACCCTTCCACTGTCTTTTGTGGTAAATATTCTCACTTGTACATTTTTTGTTTTGTGATTTTAGAGCATAATTGATTCCTTGCTTCTATCAATTCCTTGAATACATTACGTCTAATTTGTACATATGCTTGTTTTATGTGAAAAAATCAATTTATTATTTATTTTTGTGACTTGAAAAGCCTAATCCATTAAATAGATTTCCATAACATTAGTACTTATCATCACCAATATTTCAAGATTAAGTGTAAGTGATCAAATTTAAAGATGAAATACTTGAAATATAATATAAAAAGTACTAGAAAAGTGTTCAAATACCTGAAGCTAGTCACATAAAAATCATTCTATTCACACAATTTAAATCTAGATACGTCACGATTTATAGGGTAATAGATATGAATGTATGGTGAGTCCTTTCTTATTTAGAATCATTGTTCGAATCACCATGAATCCTTACACGGTTCATAAATTGTGCAGTCTGTATATATTGTGAATCATATTAATATGTTTAATCATTGAAATATTGAATAGGATATTATTCATAATTCAGAAAGTAGGTCTAAGAAATTAACAAAGACAATAATAACATCTTCCAATAACTGTGTTCTAGGTGGTACCTTGTGTAGTCATTGCAGTTCTAATACACCCTGCTACAATTCAAATTCGCTTCTCTCGAACACTTTGGGCATTCTCTGTGTATTTGGAAGCAGTTTCAGTTCTCCCTCAACTTCGTTATATGCAAAATGCAAAGGTATAATTTGGTCATTTTTCATTTGATTCTAACATTATTTTTTCAATTTTCTATATTTTCTATAGAGAAAGTTATGTAATGTTGGTATGTTTCTACTTTCCAGATGATTGAAACCTTGACAGGAAAATATGTATTTGCTCTTGGTATTTCAAAATTCTTTGGATTGGCTCATTGGATTATTCAGGTGAGATTAATTTTTAAATGGTTTGATTTAGACAATTTAAATATGTGACAAGTATTGTAAATGGCAGAGTGACCTTACTGCCACACTCCATTGAGATTCAACCCTCATCGTTTAGATTCGTCCCTAAAAAACTAGTAAAACTTCTCATTTTTAAAGAGGAAAGAAAATATAAAACATTAATATTTGAGAACCAAAAGAATGATAACATAAATTCTCTAAACTAAGATGTTGAACAATGAATTATATATTAAAGTAGAAAATGTAGTAAATCTAATCAAAGTTGTTTGTGACTTAATTTTTTGGGATGGAACTAAAGAAAAGTGAAGAGTTGGGCATCATCTTATAAATATATTTTATATCTTATAAATATCTTTTTCATTTCATATTCTCCTCAATAATTCACAAACAAATCCAAAAGAATTTTTCTTCTTCTTTGAACTTACTCATCACAAAATTACATTTGAAAGGACATTAATAAAAAAACCTTTAGCCTAAATATAATTCCATCCTTAATTATAGAACTATAACATAATATACTTTAGAATCTTTATAGCTATTATAATAGAAAAAAATAGTTGGGGTATAAAATTTCACACATGTTAACTAAAAATAAAATAACTAATTTCTAATGTAAATAATTGTCTAAAGTTTAATTTAACGAAAATAATATATATGGCTATTTTTTATGCAAAGAAAAATATATACAAGAAATGATGTACTTTATTTTAGACATTGAAATTGTACTAACAAACTTAGAAGGATTGACAAACATATCATATAAATATTTATTATCATTAAATAATATTTAATAAACACTTGTTTTTAAGGGTTGGGTCCTTGCCCTGATTCAATTTTCTATCTCATTGTCAAATTTTGCTTAATTGACAAATTTTTTTAGTACCATTTATAAGATTATTGGAACAATGTATAATTTGATTTCTAATTATTTGCAGATTTATAAGACTAGAGGGGCATACTTTTTTCTTATTGGGAGTGGCTATATTTGGTTCTCAGTAGCTTTTTTGGCAGAGATAGTTCAATCGTTTATCTTAGCCGATTTCTGCTACTATTACATAAAGAGGTATTTCAACCTCATCCCTTTATCCCTTTATTGATACTAGCGTGTTGATTTCTGATTGTTTATAATGTGTATTCTATGTGATATAAATATTCATAATGATATTAAGGTGAGAGAGGAGATTAATATGTTGGTGGTTATAAATAATTATATAGTTTTTGTAGAAATTAAAAAGTGTCAAGAGAAAACAGGAAAGTGAAATTTTACCATAGTGGAAGTTACACAATGTTTTTCCTTTATATATACTAGCGTGTTGACCGGTACTGTCGTGTCTGTCAACCCACTTTCCTATTATTTGTAATGTATGTTCTACATGTAATAAATGAATTGTGTTAGTTATATTATAATTCTATATTATATGGTTTTTTTGGGTAGAAATTAAAATATAGTGAGTGCAAAATAGGAAATCATTACTTACATTATGGTGGGTAGTTATTTTGGTTTTTGGCTTTATTAATAGTGTATATATATATATATATATATATATATATATATATATATATATATATATATATAGTATAGATAGATAACTTTTTTGATAGTAAGGAATTTATATTTGACTATGATATTTATTTGTTCTACATTGTTCATTTTTTTCAGTTATATGCAAGGACAACTTTTGAGGAAGATGCCTATTTAATGACCTTGATGTTATGAAGTGTAACATGTTGAATTAGAGTCAAGCATATAGTAGCTTAAATTTTGGCCTGTTGTCTTGAAAATATATGATACATGATCTTGTTTTTTCATTTGACCCATGTTTATTCTATGCTTTAAACATGTTATTTCATTATGTCACATTTAGTGGGATGCATTTTAAATTAGATATACAATGTGATACTTATAGAACCTATCTTTTTTCTTTTAAACTTCAAGTTTGAATTCCTATCTTTTGTAGCTTTTTTTATTCAAATGGCACTGGCATGTAACTTGAAGAAAACTCTTGAGATATGCACAAATAATGATCTTATACTAAGAAATAAATTCTAGAAATAGAGAAGAGTATTCCGAGCAATTTTAATAAATGGGTTCATTGATCCGTTTTTTTATTTTCAAAAACACATTTATAACCAGCTCAATCAAAATTTCAAAAAATAAATAATCATAATGTCTCATAAATGTCTTTTAAAACAAAAAATCACAAACTAAAGTTTACAATCTCATACTAATATATCATTTTGGTTTAAAACTTGTAAGTTCTAAACAACTAGCCAACATAGTCTTAAACTTTTAGACTCTTAGTTCATAATGAAACTTCAAACTCTTAAGTTGTAAACATTACATACTCTGTTGGAAGAATATGGCTCAACTTTTCGATGCAAAAAATATATTTTTTTAGAATGTTTGTGTATGAGTACTAATCAATTTAAATAGTAAACTATAATGATAAGTAAATGCCTTGTATATAATATAAATGTCTTGTATATAATATAAATGTCTTGTATATGATATAAATTACTCATAAATTACTTATCAATTGTAATATTACATAATAGTATAACCAATTTAGTATTAATATTACTAACCAATTTAGTATAACGTGTGAAACCTTTGCAAAAGTTTATTAATAATATAAAGAATAAATTACACTGATATTCCACGAGTTTAAGTAAAATTATACAAACTATCCTTCCATTTTCTACACTTACAAAAAAACCCCTTAATTTATAGACATACATTACATTAATCAACCATGTATGAGAAGTGTAATTTTTTAAACAAAAAAAAGTGATAAATGTAATTAAGTTAAACATAATATGATATATGATATAAATTAAACACTGATATGTAAATGTCTTGTATATGATATAAATTACATTGACAAGTAATTTACTCATAAATGTCTTATATATGAATAATAGATTGATTGCACCCGGTAAGTGTAAAATATTCAGTTAGAAAATAATATTAAATTGACTATATTACTGGAATCACATGTAACCTTAAAATGCTAAAACAATATTAATGTTGGACCATCAGACCCGTTTAAAAATGAGTTTCCAAATCGGATTAAATATGGGATCCAAATCGGGTTATCATATATTAGTGGGATGCATTTTAAACTAGATATACAATGTTATACTTATAGAACCTATCTTTTTTCTTTTAAATTTAAACTTCAAGTTTCAATTTCTATCCTTTGTAGCTTTTTTTATTCAAATGGCACTGGCAAGTCACTTGCAGAAAAGTCTTGAGATATGTCCAAATAATGGGCCTTGTCCAAATTCAGGTCCTATTAGTGTCATTCTTTAAGATAATAGTGATCTTAAATTAAGAAATAAAAAAAAAGTATTCGAAGCAATTTCAATATTTTTTAAGCAAAAGGTGCCATAGCACCCCCACATATAATTGATTTCATTGATATTCCCAGTATAATTGATGCTATCACATATATAATTATAGAATACTTTTTTTATTAAGTGTGGTTGTTTATTTTGATGACTTTATAAAGGTTAAAACAAAACTAAGAAAAATGAATAGATATCAAAATAAAACAGGGTTAATTTTTAAAGATAAAAATATTTCCACTATGTTATGCAAGCAGCAAGTACTACTATTTTTTTTATATTTGTACTTTTATCAAATCATTTGGTGTTAATGTAAAATTTATTTATAGTGGCATTCCATATCAATCAAACTCAATTACTTATATTCTTTATTAGTTATGTATTTAAAAAAAATTAAAAAATGAAACTCTGTTAGTATATAAAAAGTGTGAATAGACATGTGAAAATGCTAATTGTATATCATGTAGCTACCATTTGTTAATAGAGTTACAATCCATTGATAATAGGTGTTAAAATATAACTCTTACACCCAATCAAACACTTCATTTCAATTAGTTTTGGTGGCTTAAATTAAATCATTACAAAACTTCATATTAGCATGATTAATATCTTATAAGTGGTAATTTAATTATTTTGAATTAGATTTCATATGCTAATAGTATTCAATTAGATTTCATGATTGATGATTTAATTATTTTCTATTATTGATTTGTTTCTATTTTTATAGGAATTGAAAAACATAATCAATATGTGAAGTAACAAATTCTCATTTAGATGCATATTTGGAATAAATCAATTTGTGACATTAACTCTAATATATTAAATTAATTTTAATGAATATTAAGCGTTAGGCTTTGGTTTATCATTGGACTTGAAGGATATGTAATATTAAATTGTTTGGGCTTGTGCATTTTATGTTCAAATTTAATTTGTAATAAAATGTTATACGTAATTTTAAAAATGTAGTAATGACATAAAAATATTTTTAAATTTTGTTTAATTTTTATTATTTTCTATTTTTATAATTAGTAGCATTCAAGTGTGCTTTGCCCATATTTATGGTGGGGAGAACCCTTTTACAAATGGGTATGCCCGAGCTATCCCTGATTTAGGCAAACATTGTGCGGACACGAGCAACACGACATAAATTACAAATGCTAATTATGAGTGTTCACCTATTTTCTTGAACTCATTCTTTGAACAATTGTGATAAGAATACTTTAAGGAAAATGATATATCCTCTTACTAAATCATCCTAATTATCCTCATACTCACAAGAAAGTGACATATGTCATTTGTAAACTAATCACTAATAAATAAAGTATCACTTTGTGAAATATGTCACTTTTTTGTGGGTAGGAGAATTAGTAGGAGAATTTAGTAGGAGGATATAACATTACTCATATTTTAAACAATTAAAATATAACCAACCAATCAAAACATTTTCTACCTATAACTACATAGTTTTGATTCTCATATTACACATAAGGATATGTAGGAGCATGATAAGTTATTGTAAGACAAAAATATAAAAATATTTTTTTTATCTTTGGTAAATAAATAAATCATTAAAAAATAATCAAATAAATTTAGAGTATAAAATAAAGCATGTAATTAGTGTGGGTGTCATATTAGTATGAGTTGACGAGGTGCTCACATATTCCCTCACCTGTAATTGAATCCTCAATCTAAAGCTCTAATTTAAATACCTACACATTTTAAAATTGGGCATAATTAGATTTTTCTAGTTTAATTAGGGTATGGTAGACATCTACTTCAATAGTTCATAATTCTTGTTTCTAAATTATATTCATTTAAACTCTTGGTTATTGCCTTCTAAAAAGTTGTTAATAAAAAAAACAAATATACATAAATGCATATATAGCAAACAAAATAAGATAATAATAGTATATACTTAATTCAATCGCTTAAATTTTTTTAATGTACCATCTTGATCTACGAAAACTTTTAAACCTAAGAAGATACCAAAAATATAAACGTGAATCAAAATTGTCCTAAAAAATTTATTTCATTTTCTTAAATTTTTATGTGTAACATTTTGGTCCTTCAAATTTTATAAACCAAAAAATGATCCAAATAAATATCAAATGTAAATTAAATTAGTCATTTTTATGATTCGTGAGATATACTATTTCAACTCATATTTACGATCTTAAAGTATAATTTTGGATTTTTAGATTAAGAATCAATTTGATATGTCATGAAAAATTATTAGGAGCAAATTTAATATACACTAAAAAAATACTAATTGAACTCTAACTCAGAAAAAAAAAATTGAAAGTTTCCTCAACAATTTTGGTCCATCCATATTTTTTTCCACCAAATATTTGTCTAAGATTATGAAGCACAATTATGCAATGATGATTCTGTGGCCAAACATCGTTATAAAGAAAAGTCATCTATCAAATATGATATTGGCACATTGGTTATCACTATTATTTTAATTTTCAATTCCAAAAGGACAAGTACATGAAGAAGTTTGGATCATATACAATTGGATCATGATGCTTTTACATTATTACATTATTTTGGATTAATTATAAGACGTGTAAGTGAATTATGTGTGTGATATTGAACACGTTTTTCCTCTAAAAATATATAATTGGTGACAAAGTATAGAATCAAACATCTAATATTGAAATTTAAAGTAGATTTTGATAGTGGCTATGTTGTAACAATGTTATAAATAGGAACATATATGAATAAGTCACTCAAAAATTGGTGATGTTGTATCATATTGTACAAAATGAGGGCAACTCACTAAGTTCCATCAACTTGGAAGATCTAATGGGTTTAGGAAGGGCCATGACTCAGGTCAGGGCCAAGAAAGCCCAAGGCACTCTTAGCCAACTCATGCTAAATATCCAAGCATCAGTTGGGCCAAATGAAGACACAAGGCCGATACATTGTCTTACAATTGAGACAAACTCCCTTGAAGGCCACGACTAAGAAGGGAATGAATTAGAGTGCCTCTTTGATTTGTTAATAAGTGGTTTAACACCACATTTATATTTTAATTATTCAATGTTTTTATTTAAATTATTGTCTAATAAATGTTGGCTTATGTGTAGGCTCAAGACATTTGAAAGGAAGCCGTGCAAATAAATGAATGTCAGACTTTGAATTGCACATGAGGAATCATCAAGGCTCGACTAGACAAAAGGCAAGCATCTAGGATGCATCATTAAGAGGCCAAGCAAGCCAAATCATTCACGTGGCTAATGTATCAAAGTCTGAGCAAGCCGCCTACCATTTTATCCGCCCAAAGCATTGACTGGCCAGCTGAAAACACGGCCAAGCACAAGGGAAGGCAACTAGGGTCTTCAAAGCATTCAACCCGCCTACCCTTTTATCCGCCCAAAGCAAAAAACCATGCCAAATATGAAAGCCAATAAATGTGCCTACTATTTTTCCGCCCAACTTTCAATGGCTAAGTCAAGACACGGCAAGCCTACCATGTATTCAGCTAAGCACTTAATAGTTGACTTATCCCAAGCAGAAGACCATGTTAGGCATGAGAGCCATTCAACACACCTGCCTATTTTTCCGCCCAACTTTCAAAGGATGACTCAAGACACGACTAGCCTACCATTTATTCAGCCCAACATTTAATGGCTGACTCAGCCTAGACACAAACAACTTGGAACTCGGTGAGACCATCAAAGTCATAATTTTCACACATGGCAATTATTCAAACAAATTGCACATGTATTATTTGACATTGAAGTGTGGGAAACACATCCCTTGAGCTTAGCCAAGACATTATTATAGCTGGGTAAGAAAACCACCATGTGTTGAATTGTATTTTATTGTATTAACACTAAAGCCATGTAACTTGCCCCATGTTGGGAGCTGAACATTATTGTATTTCGAAATTACTTTATATACAACCATAAAGAGTCAAGTTGACTCATCAATCTGTGCCAAACAACTTAAGCATGTGAACTTGGCAAAACACTTGGGAGCCTCACGGTCAGCCCCCTATATATGTAACTTGCCTAAGCATGAATAAAACAGATTTGAATTTTGAGTAAAATTGCTAAGTGAGTTCTCTCCTAGCTTCTTGGTTTAACCAAGTCCAAATTGTTCTTATCAAAGATCATTCTTTGTGAAAAACTACATTGGCTTATCAAGCTCCCAAAGCTTGTGGCCCCTTAACCATTCCAACCTACTCCATATCTTCTTTTATCCATCACTTACCTTAAAAACATTCTACCAAACACAACACAACCCACTCTCGGCCAAACACACCATCGAGAAATACGCCAGCCCAAAGTCTCCCTCTGTTAGACTTAAGCCATCACTCGCCCAGACCCACATCAACCCTCGCTTAGGCCTCAGTCACGGCCACACAACCAAAGCATTCCCGACCCAAAACAATCCAACAACTAAAAATTCCCAACAACCTGGCCCTTACCCAAAAATCACCTACAACCCAAAATCAAAAGCCAAAACCAAAAATACTAAAAATGCAAACATCAAATTCTGCATAAATGCCTATTCAAACAAGACGACCGTAAGCAAATACCAACCCCCACAAGGAGGTTGCTATCACAAAACAATAAAGGTGGTGATGGAATAACATCTATATAAAAGGACAAGATGAAAAATCTTGCTATGTATATCAGTGATTCAGAATTGGGATATTTTTATTATGGATTTCATATGAGAGACAAAGATGAGGGTTTTCAAAGAGAGTACTTTTGGGGGAAAACTATATCATATAATATATAGGTTACTTCCACCCGTAGCAATTTTAATCGAAAAATCGGTTGGTGTAAAAAAAAATTAAAAATCTAGTGGAAACTCTCTATTCTCTCTTAATCTTCTATGTTTTTCTTTAGTAAATAATAGTTACTTTGCTGTAAATTCCTCCTTGAGTATTAAATGAGAAGTGTTGTTTATAATTCCTTGGAGAATTTACCAACATTACATATTGAAATGTGATTCATATTCATGTATTAATTATCATCAACTTTTAATAAAACCTATATATATATATATATATATATTACTCCGATGCTTCATGTATTTTTGTTGTTTCCCCCTTTTTACATTCTATTTCTCTGTTTATTTTTAAATTAGGTTTGAATGTGAATTTAAAAAAATTATCTTACTTCAATTGCATCAAAATTTTATTTTTAAAGTATTCTTCTAATATTACAAAGAGTATCCATCATCTTTTGGATAAGTAATTAATCTTTTTTGGAGTGTGTGTCTGTCATTCCTAACAAATGTTACTCTTAGGAATCATACCCTTAACTTGAGTTAATTATACTGACACCCCTGAGTTTTAATGAAATTACATAGTCTACCCTCAAATTTTTACCCATACAAAAATCTATGATCTTTTTATATACATTACACTAATCACCCCTACATGCGAAATAAGTGTGATTTTTTACATAAAAAATTATGATAAATGTAGTGAAATTAAACAACATATGATATATTGTAGAGACAAGTCCAAATAGCATACCGTTCAATACATGTACATTATTTTTATTGGTTATAATATCATATAGATTTAAATAATATATCCATATAATTATTGATGCAATTTTGTAATGAACCAAAGATAATGAAAATGTATTGACTCGTAAAAAAGCACACTTATTTCACATGCCGATGTAGTCAGTGTAATGCATGTACAAAAATCAGGGGTTTTGTAGAGGTAAAAAATTGAGGGTGATCTGTGTAATTTCATTAAAGTTCATAGAGTAATTCAGGCCTAAAGTATTTTTTTTTTATCTTTCATGACTAATGTGTTTTGTATTTTGGAAAATTAAGAAAAGGACAGATGGCATAAAATAACAGGATAGGTTTGGAAGAGGTTTAAGGACACGTGGTTGAAGATTTGTTATGCCCCACGAATCTCTAGTTTTGCATGTGAATCTTGAAACAAAAGAGTAGGCATGAGATGTTGACACGTAAGGATTATAATTGAGTGGGGCCTACATTTTCTGCTGAAGTTGTTTAAAAAGTGAAACGTGGGATTGAAATTGAGTTGAGGCGTGAAGCTTTTTCTGAATGGTTCTTAAATGCGGTGGGACTCACTCACATAATCAACACGTGGTTCTGTTTCCATGAACTTCTTATGAGTTTAGAACTTATGTTACCTACCGTAAAAACCGATTTGTGTCCGCCGGTCCAACTTTGATAAATCTGTTTTAATATTGTTACGATATAACTATTATATCTATTATCATATTAATCAAAATTAGTTAAAATTGAATATATTAATTAGTTTTCAATTGAACCGTACGATTATATTAATCAAATTTTATAATTTTTTAATGTTAATACAAAAATATGCTATTTTTATTGCTTTCTTTAATATTAATGTTAATATATTATATATATATGTATATATAACTTCATTAATATGTGATTTAATTAAGAGTAAATTACACTGACACCCCTGAGTTTTAGTCAAATTATACAGACCACCCCTCCCTTTTTTACCCCTACAAAAAGCTATCATTTTTGTACATATATTACATTGACCACCTCTGCATTTGAAATAAGTGTAATTTTTATACATAAAAATGATGATAAGTGTAATGAAATTAAATAAAATACAATATATTGTAGAGACAAGTCAAAATAGTATATGAATCAATACATTTTCATTATTTATTTTTTTTGTTCGTTATAATATATAATAAATAATAGGTTGTTTTGAATACTTTTTTTTTTTTTTTTGTAGTTTGATTTTCTAGTGACCGATGATAAAGATGGATAATAATAATCTAAATTAAAAAAAAGTGATTTTAGTTTGTTTTTTTAAAAGAAGAAAAAAACAAATCTGAACTAGAATTTAGCGGTGCAAGCTTTTTTAACGCGTCTATCTAATTAGCATGTATCAAAATTTACGTTACGTGTCAGTCACCGCATCACTGACTTATCTCCTTCAGCCACGTGTCCTCTTGTTCCTCCTTTTTATACCCAAAAAAAATAACAAAAAAACAAAAAAATCATAGTTCAAACGTTGAATCACTAATTAACAAAGAGAAAAATCGTTTTATGTTACTATAACGTTGTCGAAGGTTTGAAACAATGGTAGAAGTTGAAGAGATAGAGCTAGATTTAGGTTTATCCATTGGAGGCACTTTCACCAGAAAACAAGAGCAACACCAAAAATCCAATGATGATGAAGAAGAAGAGGCAAAGAATAAACGACAGAAGAGAGAGAAAACGACATCGTTTGATGTTCAGTTGTTGCCGTTTAATGATAATGAAAATGGTTTTGGTAAGGTACAGTGTTGTGAGAAGAATGCGTGTCAGAATGGTGAAAAAGATAGAAAAGGAAAGTCTTATAATGGATCTTCTATGTGCAGTTCTTCCATTTTTTCTGATCATCAACTTTCTTCTCATGAAGGTAATTTTTTCTTATATTTCTTACTTCTTTTGTATATATTGGTTGCAAATTCATGTAATGATGTTGCATGTCTATTGAATGAACTCGCTATTTTCGAATATATTTTTTGTTGGTATAACCAAAAGTGAATGACACTGTTCCTCGTAGGGATAGGGTACCTTCACCTTTGGCCTAAGAGGATTTAGTGAGGTCTATATGATATATTTGTTAGATAATTATTATGTGATATATTTTGCTTGAATGAATTTTGAAATTATATAAGTATTGTTTTAATGTTTGAAAAAATTGTAAAAGATTAAACTTGATCTGAAAATTCTTGAATACAATCATAAGAGGGTGGGAAAATCATGTCATTAGCTTAATGAAAAACAATGTTGAAATGCAGTACTTGTTCTCTACATTGTAAAGCGATGTTGCCTTAATATTGTGATAACTTAACTGTATTTATAGACAATTACCAGAGAAAATTCTGATTTGGTTGAAATTGCAGTCTATAACCATGTCCTTTCCTTCCTTCCTATGTGATTCCCTTTGGTATAACATTGCCCTAGTTTGTAATAATGGATGCATCTTGCTTGAGATTATGTGCACTTCAATACTTTTGTGCTATTCTTTCATATCTATCAATTTCTCCATCACAAAAGACGATGAGAAATTGGACATTGACGTAGTTGTGGACCATAGGTTTCAAGCGGGTTGGATGAAATGCCAAAATGTTTTTGGTGTCATTTGTGATAAAATGTATCACTATGATAAAAATAAGAATATAAATGAATGCATTAGAGAGAAAATTGAAGTTGGCTCCTATCGTAGAAAAGATGGTAGAAAGTCATGCCTTAAGTGATTTGGACATGTGTGGAGGAGACCACTAGAGGCTCCCGTAATAAGTTGATCAATTGGAAGCTCCTCTAAGTCTGAAAGGACGAGGATGATCAAGAAAAACCATAGATGAAATAATAAAGAAAGACATAGAGATCAATGTTCTCTCGTTGAAAGAGTTAAGAGATCAATGCTTTGTTATTGAATATGAATTAGTGATAGGACATTATGAAGTATTACGATTCATATAGTCGACCCAACTTAGTTGGATAAAATGCTTTGTTGTTGTTGTTGTAATATATGTATGAATTGCGGCCGCAATTTGAAACACCAGACCATATATAATTAAGGTTTGCATACATTAATGATTTTTGGTGATTTGTTTTTCCAGATGGGGGCAGTACTGATAGCCATAGCCATTCAGCACATTCATTGACAGAACCAACTCAATTGAACATTTCAAAGGGAAATTACATTACAAGCCAACCAGAACAAAGTGCTTCATCCAATCCTCTGAGAAACCAAAGAATGAAGGAAAACCAAACAAATACTACAACACAACCTAAGCCAACAGAAGAAAATGAAAGCAAAGTTGGGATGTTAAAGCCTCCAAAACCTGTGACTCAAACCTCTTCTTCACTTCCTCAAATGCCATATGTTTCAACAACTGGACCAAATGGGAAAATAGTGAATGGTTTTTTATACAAATACTCAAAATCAGAAGTTAGCATTGTTTGTGTCTGCCATGGAAGCACATTTTCACCTGCTGAGTTTGTGCAGCATGCAGGAGGTATAGACATTTCACATCCACTAAAACACATTACAGTGATTCCTTATGCATTTGGGTGATCTTTTTCTTTGTATTCATCTTTGTTCAATTATTATGTGTCTCGAGTAACCACCACAAGAATTCAGTAGTGTTAGATATGAATGTTTTTGGGAAGTATATATTTTTCTTAGCAACTATTCTAATTATGTTAACAATTATTCTTTAAAGTATTGCTACATGATTGTGTCCCAAACATATCTAAACAATTGATTTTGAATAAACAAATATAAATTTAATATTTGATGCATGATTAAGAGTTAGATGTGTTTGGGACTATAAATTTAATATTTGGTAGTTGTGTAGTTGAAGCTGTTATATTTGGTAATTGTATAACAACGCATGTATTAGATTGTGTTATTGTATATATGGTATACAACAGTACCTAAAGAATCGCGGTTAATGTATATCATATACTACTGTGGTTAAATAGACAGCGGACAAATGCGCTATCATAAAAGTCAAAATAAGCATTGTTGTTTCATAGTGATTGGTGGTTAGTATAGGAATGCTTGCATATATTTAGCTATGACAGGTAAAATTTTATTGGTTCTTGAATCAATAAAGTGATCTTTTTTTGTTTTAAAATGTGCTTTATTGTTATTGGCCATAATTTACCTCTATTTGAAGTTTATGGGTAGTTTTTTTAATCATGAAACATAGTTTATTTTAGATTTTGTGTAAAATAAGCACTCACTTTTTATAGATTTAGCTCTAAATATGAAGCTGTTTGGGCTTTTTTAGTCTAAATTGTGTAAAATAAGCTACTTACTTTTTATAGGTTTAGCTTTAAATATGAAGTTGTTTGTGTTTTTTATAGAGTAAATTACACTCACACCCGCTGAGTTTAACCACCCCTCCTTTTTTGGCCTTACACGAACTACCCCTATATCCTACACGAACCACCCATAGTTTTATATATATTACACTAACTACTCTTGCATGTTATAAAAGTGTAATATTTTAAACAAAAAATGTGTGGTGAGTGTAATTAATTTAAACAAAATATTATATATTGTGTAATATTTCAAATAATACAAAATCCAATGTTTCTTTATTATTTTTGTGTCATTACAAAATACATAAATAATTCCAAAGATATTTTTAAATAAATCTTATAATATTTTGTAACGAGCCAAATAATGAAGATGCATCGACTCTCATATTATTTGAATTTGTCTACACAATATACAATATTTTATTTAACTTAATTACACACTACATATTTTTTGTTTAAAATATTACACTTTTATATTATGTAGGGGTAGCTAGTGTAACATATGCACAAAATTAGGGGTGATTCGTGTAAGCACAAAAAAGTGAGTGGTGGTTTGTGTAATTTTACTAAAACTCAGGGGATGTGAATGTAATTTACTCATTTTTTAGAACTAAAAGAAACAATCCATTTTTACAATCATTTATTGTGTTTATTTTACTTTAGGTCTTATTTCTATTTCATGCCACAACTTGTTATATAATCTAAAGATACAAAAAATAGATTTTGAAGATAATTATATATTTAATTATTTTTCGCTTTTGAGTATTCAAATAGTTTTATTAAAAATGTTTTATTATGTCCGAATAGAATGTCTAAAAACTAAATGTTTTATTGAGAGAAAAAATCGAAGAAGCACACTTTTAAATAAGATATTCAATCATGGGCAATAAGATTTCCAATAATGATGTATTTGTTCAACGTATATTTGAACACTTAATTTTATCATGGTCTATTTTAGAATATTTGTAAGATAAAATATTATTATTTGTCCTCATTATTATAAGAGGTTTAGTACGTTTCAAATCTAGATTTCCAATATTGAAGTTACTAAACTTGTGATCAAGATAAACAACTTTTTTTTACTACTTCAATTCCATCATGTTTGTGTTGCATTTTGATTCTATAATTTGTATAGGTTGGTTAGATTGTATTACTATGTGAAAGTCAAATATATAGAACAACTTTCTTCTCCTCACAATTTTTTGAAGACTTAAAGAAGTATGTACATAGTTCAAAAAAAGGTGTAGATATAAAAGAGCGAGGAGCAATTTGCAGAAACTCAGAATTAAATAGCTACTCTTACAAAGTTTTTAGTGTGCAAATTAGTAATTTACCCACTTTCACTTAAGATGTTCCATACTTAGTTATAGCTGGTTAGATATTCATGAACTTATATTAGTTTAGTATTTTGCATTATAATTTATCACTACTCGCTAGTAGTAGCTATGAATGTTGAACATTTGATAAATATATGACTTTGCTTTTGCAAATATTGAATTGTAATTTATAGATTTATTATTATATCACTGAATATATAGATTGTTAGCCAATCGCTGCAACTTTGAAGGAAATGTTTGAAAAAAATGACTATATAAAACATCTTCAAATTTCTCATGGGTAAAGTGTGGCAATCAATCATGGAAACCCATTTGCCATGGATAAAGTGTGGCATTCCAATATGTTAACCCATTTGCCACGAATATGCTAAGTCAACAGTAGCAACAGGGAAACGCGTGGCGAAAAAATAAGTCGTAGCTAACTAATCATTACTGGAAAGGCGTAGGTATAACGAACAATTGGCTGTATCCAAAATTTTGCAACGCCATTGTTTGCTACTAAAGTGTAAACTGTGGCTAATGTATTTTGCTATGGTCTTTTTAGACTATTAGTCACAGTTTTAACTGTGCCTAAAAGGATCCTTTATTATGAGCGGACGATATGTCAATACCTTCTCCGTTCCGTAACAAACTTTCGAGTTCAGAACTCAAGTCCGACCATATTATCAAATTTGGGCTTAATTGAGATTTTTTTATGTTTAAAACTTAAAAAATGTAGTGGTAACTCTAAATCTTTTGGGAGAGATTGAAATTGAGTTCGCATTTTCCTAAGTCACGATGTTTCAACTGAAACTCGAGTTGTGACATTAACTATTACAAATAATATATTATTATTCTTCACCACTTATATTAGAGATAAAATTATAGATATGAACCAAGATGCCTAACTTATTGAAATAATTTTTTCCTATTTTCCATTTTCATTTGAAAATGTAATTTTGGAAAAAATCAAAATAGTAGTAATTATTTGATATTGATTTTCCTCATTAGCTAATGTATTGTATTATACTTAGGAAGCATCAAACATATATTTTAAGACTGCATAATTATTTTTTCAAGTTTATTTATAATGCTTGAGATTTTTAAAATTTCATCAATTGAAAATGACTAAAAACTATCAACTTTACTCTACTATCAACTTTATTTTACTCTATATATATATATATATATATATATATATATATATATATATATATATATATATATATTCAAAATGATGTTATACTTAGGAAGCATCAAAAGTATATTTTGAGTTTTCAAAATAATTATTTCCAAGTTTATTTAGCATGTCTCTCATTTTCAAAATTTCATCACCTTCTTTATTTACTATCAACTAATTTATTTACTTATATTAATTATTAATAAGGTATTATTATTCTTCATCACTTTAAAGATAAAATTAGAGATTTTATGAATGATACCTAATTTACTCAAATCATATTTTTTTATTTTTATTTTTTATTTGACAATTTAATTTGCGAAAATCAAAATAGTAGTAATTTTAAATAAAATTAATTTTTTATAAGTTTTTCTCATTGACATGTTTGGAAACTTCAAACAATAGAAATATGATTGAAGAACGCGAATGTTCCTATTAACACGCTATGAATATGAAATTCCTAGTCAATGATAAATATGCAATATTTGTATATGAAAGATTTAGTTATAAAGATTTAATATTTGTGTCAAATAATTAGTAATTAATAAATCTAGTTGTTATAAAAATTTAGTATTTTAATAATGATGTTAACAATGTATTTACTTTCACGATTGGTACAAAAAATTAGAACTAGGGAATTTTGAAAAAAATGTGGGTACATTTTACTTATTTCCTTCTATTTCGTTTAAAGTTTAATGCTATGCAAATACTTTAAGAAATCATTAAATACATATCCAAGACTAAATTAAAAAGAAATTAATAAATAGAGAGTGGAAAAGATAAGTAATTTTAAAGATTACAATTTATATAATATCATCAAATATTTTTTGTTATATTAAGCTTATTTTACTTTTTCATTTGAGAATATAATTTCTAAGATTCAAAATAGTAATATTTTAAATGATAAATAATATTATTGTCAAATTTTCTCATTGAAAATGGATACTAATTAGGGAGTTCAAAAGTAAATTTTGAGATTACAAAATAATTTTTTTCAAGTTTACTCAACATGTTACATTTTTCAAATTCCATCAATTAAAATTAAATTAAATTTCTAAAGATTTTTTTGTCATTTTTAATAAATATCAATTTTATTTTCAAATACTACTATTTATTTAATATCATATAATAATTATTAACTTTGTCATACTATAACCTAACTTATTTTTTTGTCGATTTATTCTTCACCACTTTAATATAAATTTATAGAGTTGGAAATTCAAATTACATTTTTTATTTTTTCCACTTAGAAATATAATTTTTGGAATCAAAGTAGTAACAATTTTAAATAAAAAAATGTAATTGATGTTAATTTTACTTATTGAAAATATTATAATTAGGAAGCATGAGAAGTAAAATTTCAAAATAATATTTGTCAGGATGTTTGACATTTTTAGAATTCCATGGTTTGAAATTGATTTCAAACTCCAAAAAATAGTTTAAGAAAAAATATAAAATATCGAATTTTTTTAAAACAAATCTCATTTTGATTTTCAAGTACTTCATATAATATCCAGAAAAATATCAATTCTATTCTACTTTCACCAACTTCATTTATTATTCCTAATAACATATTAATATTCATTGGAATTTTGATTTAAAATTATTGTGGTCAAGACTCAAAGCATATTTAGTTTATTTTATATTTTAATTTGTAAACTTAATTTTCGGGAATAAAATAATCATAACTTTATGAATAAAATTGATATCCATTTTCCTCAATGAAAATTGTATTATACCTAAGAAGTATCAAAACTATATTTTAATATTATATAATTATTTTTCTAAGTTTATTTATCATGTTAAAAATTGCTTTAGATTCCAAAGAATAGTTTGATAAAAAATTAAAATTGTTCACTTTTTATTAAAAGATCTCAATTTCATTTTCAAATACTACAATTTACACCGTATCCTAAAAAATTATCAACTAACTCTGCTCTACTGTCACTTATTTTATTTACAATTACGAATAACATATTTCTATTTTTGGGCAAGATTCAAACACGGTCATTTATTAGAATTATTGGATATTATTTAAGTTTTATGTGCATGCATTGCATTCATCTCATTGATTAAATCATTTGTACCATGACAAGCATCATACATATAATATACTCGTGAATATTTATATTAATACATTACGTGCTTTAAATTGTGTTTTCTTGGTCTTAAAGTCTCATATATTTAAACCAATTTTTCCAATGTCCTTGTGCTTAAATAATCTTTACTGGCTCTCATACCTAAATTATATTTTCCTTGTCCTCCAACCCTAATTACATGTTTAAAATTCAATCCTTCTGAGTATTTGAGTGTGACATTTTTAAACTTCTTTCTTTCCATGTTCCCGAGTCTATCATGTTTAAAATTCAAATTTTCTAAATCCCTAATTTGACGTGTTTAAAATTCATTTTTCCATGTAACCAACCCGAATTTATCTTAATTTCAACCTTTTTTTATAACCAAAAAGACCCAATACATTAGAAACAAAAAACAAGGAAAACAGAGTAATCAGTCATTACAAGTAATTGCAACTATAGTTAGGTAAACCTAATCTATTAACATTAAACTCCTCAAAAATAAACCTATGAGTAACATCCCATCAAGTATACACTTTAGAAGAAACACCAAAAGATGTTAATTTATCCGCACAAGCATTTCCCTCCCTATAATTATGGGAGACTTTGAAACACATCGAAGACAACCACCACAAACAACGACGCCACATATTCTCTAACTTCCAAGGAACCTTGTCTTTCCCATTGAAGATACTCACTACCAACGCCGAGTCACACTCAAGCCAGATATTCCTCCACCCTTTGTGGTAAGCAATCTCAAACACCATAATAGCAGCTTTTAACTCCGCAAAAAGGGAATCTGAAATTCCAAAAAAAAACCACCCAAATAAGCACCCTGGTAGTCCCTAAAAATGCCACCACCGCCTGCCAATCCCGGAGCTCCCTGAGCTGCACCATCAAAATTAATTTTAATCCACCCGTACAGAGGAGCCAGCCACATCACCTCCCTGATTCTATGGGCTCTCTGAAAATTCTGCTTAACACTGAACTGTCTAAGTATTACAAAATTTGAATTATTACTTATTGAAGGACCTTCCAAGCATAACCGAGCCGAAAATATCTTAAATTTAATCTTTTGAGGTCCCCGAGCATAATTTTGTAAAACTCAATCTTTCTATGTTCCTAAGTCTTACACGTTTAAAATTTAATCTTTTCATGTCCAGTCTGGCCTATTTAAAAATCAATTTTTCCCTATTAAAATTGTACCTTCATTTAAAACATGGATCCATACATCAAGCGTGTCCAAAACTCCAAATATTTATTTTTTATATTATTTAATTATTACTTATTGAAGGACTAGTTGTTTTTTAATTTTAATCTCTAACAAGAGTTTGTCTTGCCCCTATATATCCTTATATGAGTAGAGAATCAAGACTTATATAATTGTTAGGTAAAATGTTGTTGGTTGAAAATTGGGGTAACTAGTCCTCTACCTATTAATATGAGGGATACTTTGTTAAATAAACAACATTATAAGAATTGTTAAATTAAAATTCCCTCCCTATAAGATTATTAAAGAATATGCATGGCTTTAAATCTTTTATATGTAAAATATATCTTCTAAGTTATATAATAGGGATGATGTTAATTTTACCCTTTTAGTTAAAATTTTAATTTTACTCCTTATAAAAGGAAATTCTTGTAAAAAGAATTAAATTCATAAAGGGAAATGCTATAACAAAATTAGGTATTCATCCCGTTTACCACAATATTGAAATACGGTAGTGTATTAGAATCAATGGTTTACTCGACATATACATGAGTATAAGATAAGTGAAATATAAAATAAGGTAAAATGGAAAATGAATAGATAATTCTATTTTTCTATTTAAACTTGTAATGACATTTTTATCCTTAAAATTAAGTGTAAAAATATTACTTATCTCTTCATTAATGGGATAATCACTGATAATCACTTCATTTATTGATAGTGAAACAATAAAGATATAGTATTATAAAATTTAAGGGCACTTAGGTCCTCCTTTCTTGTTTTTCCAGATATTATAACATGTACATTCTTCCTTATTACCATAGAATCCAGATGGGACACACAAACATTTTCCACAACATATTTTGCAATGACGAAGACATCTTTTCTTCATAAAAGCCTTTGAACAACGACGATTGCATTCACTCGAACATTCTGAATGTAAACAAACAATAAAAATCATCGGTCAGTGTTTCTCTTGTGCTCGGTTTAATACAATTTTTATTTATAAAAAAAATAGTTAATTTATTACAAAACTAATGGAAAAAAATAAACAAAATATAACTTATAAAAATTAGTTAGAATCAGTACGTTCAGGTCGAAGTGATCTATCCCCACCAGCCTGTAGAATTTTCAACAACAAAAAAAATAAATGGAAGAAAAAATTATCAGAACTGGAAGAAATTATTCAGGAAAAAATAATAATATGTGCTGTGCTTTTTTCCTATGTACATTAATATTCTTATGTATATGCATATGGATGTAGATAGTATGTGTAGTAAAATAATATGTGCAATGCTTTGTTTCTGTATACATTAATAATATGGTTGTATATTGTATGTGTAGTAAAAATAAAAAGTAGAAAAAAAATCATCATAAGTGGAAGAATTAATTCAGGATGGAAAAAATCAATGTTGAATGATCGTTGTTAAATGCGAATTCTGACATAGTATGTGCAATGTTTTGTTTCTGTGTCTATTAATAATATGGTTGTAGATTGTATGTGTAGTAAAATAGAAGGAGGGAATATTTACTCACATAAGTAACTTGGATCACAAAAGCCATAGCAAGGATCAAAAGAAATGCACAAACAATTTTAGCCATAACACCCTGTTTGAACTAATTAACACTCTCTCTTAGTATGAAAGCTAACCTTGTTCTGTTAATAAAACATGAAGAGTTCTTGGAGTTATATAGTTTCAAGCAATGACACAACACCTCAAATATAGGAAGTAGAGATCTATAGTAATAATCGAGAGTCCAATACTAAATGCAAATCTTGACACGTGGCACAAAAAAGTTAATGATCTAGATTTTAATTATTATTTAATAAGATAATATTAATAAAATTCAACTCTCTTTCTTCTGTATATTCTAGTACTAGAGGTTCAGTGACAGAGATGATCCCAATCGAATATAGGGCCTCTCAGTATGAATATTTTTCACTTATAAATTTTTTCGATCATCACATCTTATTTGATGTAGTATTTCACACTTAAATATATCCAACATATAGGTGATAGATTATTTACTAAAGTTTTAAACAAATTTATATTATGAATATAAAATTAATAGCCAATAATAATTATGAAAAATATTTATAGTCAAGATTTACCTTGTATTATATTTAATATTTATATCAATAATTAATAAATAATAAACAATTTTGTTACATTCTAAGTCATTTTTACTAATATATCTCTCCTACTATATAAACATAAAACTTAACCAAATGATATAACATAAATTAAATTTATGTAATTTCTATATTAGAACTTTCCCCTTAACTCAATTTTCCACCCCTCATCTAAAGCTCTTTAAATAAGCTTTAGTAAGCAAAGAAATGTATACATTAACAAACTATATAAAATATGACAGCACCCTCTTGGGAACAGTTTGCCATACCTAATTTGGTAGACAAATATATATTCAACAGTGTCTGCTTTATTCAACATTGCTGAACGTATTAATTAATAAATTAATCTACTAAATATATAATATTTAATATTAACATTATGTTATTAACTTGTGTTTATAATTTTCTACTCAAATAAAATATTAACGGTCTTCAATAAAGCAAGCGTTGTTGACTGTAAATATGACTATCACATTTAATAACGCTTAGTATAGTGAATGATGTTGATTATATTGCACATAAGTGCATGCTATTGAATGTGTGATAGGCATAGATTCAACATCGTTCACTTAAGTGTGGAATGTATGACATTTTTAATGTGTGATGTTAATAGATTCAACTTCACTCATTTAATTTGATGCACTTTGGATACTAAATTAAAAGGAAATAAGTAAATAGAGAGTGGAAAATATGAGTAATTTTAAATACTACAATTTTTATAGTTCCATCAAATAATTATTCATTCTACATTACTATAACCTAATTTGTTTGTTATTACTAATAATATAGTATTTTCCCTCACCACTTCGATATAAAATTAGAGTGATGGAGATTCAAATTATATTTAGTTTATTTTACTTTTTCATTTGTCAACATAATTTATGGGAATCAAATTAAAATACTAATAATTTTAAATAATGAATAATTGTTGTCAAATGTCCTCATTCAAAATCAATACTAATTAAGAATGTTCAAAAGTATAAACAAAAGAATTTTTTTCAAGTTTACTCAACATATTTAACATTTTGAATATTCCATCCATTGAAATTAACTTTAAGTTCTGAAGACTAGTTTGAGAAATATTATAAATTTTGATCATTATGGAATAAATATCAATTTAATTTTCAAATACTACTATTTATTTATTATCATCTAATAATTATTTAAAAAATAAATGACATGCATATGAAGATGCATCTGATTCATTTTTGGATGTATAAATGATATATGACATTTTTATGCATATTATGCATGAGATGTACATGCATATAATTTATTTTTAATGCATGAAACTACTTAAAAAAGCAATCTTAAATGCACATGATATAGAATGCATTAGTTACGAAATGTTTGAAGATGTACCAAATGATTTGTTTTTTTTGTTTTTTATGATAATGAATGAAGATATTTATAGTAATTAATGAAATGATATGGTAAAATAATGGATTAGAATGCATGATATAGTAATGTATGAAATGCAAATTTTGAATGATTTATTTTGTTTTCATGAGTGAATGAGAGCATAAGGCAATGAATAACGATTTTTTATTATTTTTGAATGTATGAATGAATGTATACTTAAATGAACAAATGAGTGAATGAATGTTTGAATTATATGTTATTTTTCTTCATTAATGAGTGAGTCAATGAATACTTTAATGATATATTTTGAATGCATGAGTGAATGATTGTTTTGAATAATGTATTTTTGGATTCATGTATGCATGAATGAATAGATAAATAAATAGAAGAATGTATGAAAAATGGACGCACTACGTGATAAAGTAAAATGCACGTCCCTTAGTATAATGGACCATACCTTGGGGTGATTTAACCATCATTACGAAAATGAAGTCTCAAAATGGGTTGACATGTCATATAGTTTAGGCTATATGGCAAATATGTGTTACACAGTTTCTGAAAATTACGCACAGGATGGTGGATCCTACGAAGGATACTTTATTTTGCATGCATATAATATGTGCCTATGGTCTAGGAATCATAATGTGCAATGGTATTATATACTACTTGAACTTAAGATGACACTTGTGTCGCTTTGTTTAGGGGACAAGAGTCCCAATTTATGTTGAGAAATAAATAAAAAATTGTCGAGAGATAGAGATGAGATCATGATTCTTGTGTCCTTAATGGGGTTTACTTGCAAAATTTTAGGGATCATTTAGTGGCCATAGCCCTAGAGTAGGGTGTTAGGATATCTACAGTGTATTACTTATATGGTTTAGACTTCTCACGTGTCCAAATTGCACCCAATCATAAAGAAAGGAAACTCAAATTAAATATCATAGGAATAACAAGTGGGACCTATAATCCATACCAACAAAACTCATCATATTTGGTGACAATGTGAGTGGTTCAACGTGATAATACAAGAGGGACTCAAAGTCCACATCGGCAAAGCCGATGTCCCTTCCATTCTTATATTAATGTATAGGACATATGTATTTGTAAAATGCTTCTCTTGAAGCATACAAATAAAGACAATTACTTAAAAAACATCAAACATGATATAGGAGTCGCTAGTGGATATGAATCTAACTCTCTTATAAAAATATCCTCACTAAAGCCGCCAACTGTCACGCCCCAATTTTTGACTATGCGATATCTTCGGAGAGCGAGCCACTACATTTTTCTAGCTAAAACATAGAAAATCATATTTTATGCCCATTTTGGATTTGGCTAGTCATTTGAGTTAAAGATTTTGATTTAGGAGTCTATTACAGACCAGAGAATGTATTAGCACCATGTCCACTCATATTAAGATAATACCCTCATTAACTGCATTGATTGTTTATACCTTGAGCTTGTTTAAATACTTTTTATAAATAAAGGAAAAATATTATTTTATATTTTTGTAAATTAGAGGTACTGATAATATTGTGGGATAATGAAGATGATTGTTATTAAGAATTTGTTGTTAATTATGGTGAATAACTAGGTTGTAAATGGATTTGATAGAACACTACTTGGATCTATAGTGAATTATGGTGAGTAAGAAGGTTGTAAATGGACTAACGTATTCTAAAAGCGCGCGTAAAGAAGGTAAAAATATAATAGTGACTCCAAATTATTTGGAAGAGTGTATAAGTGAAAATGAGGAAATGAGGTGAGGATATGTGCAACTAATTATATATATTATTGTTTGATTTAGTGGAAAATATGAAATCCAAAGTACTATTAGTTCACGACCTTGCCACATTGTAATATTTTTTACAAAATATCTTTCTATTCTCATGGATACCAACTCACTCATGTAGGTGTGTAGGACATTACAAATTGGTATTTTTCATTCACACCATAACTTTTTTTGTTAAACCACTTACACAATAACTATGAAAGAAAACAAGTTTTCAGATGTGAGGAGTAAAAATTAAACAAGTGTAATTCAAAATAGTATTAATATGATTTGACTTGGTCAATGGATAATATTTTTATGTTTTGGAGTTGTTCTAATTAAAATTAAAAATGGTTTTAATGATTGAGATGGAGTGAAAGTTTTGAGATGATTTGATTCTCTAAAAAACATGTAACTTACATGTAAGTTAATTTTTTAGAAAATTGCAAATTTGAAGAGGTGAGCATAAGACTTAGGGATAATGAAAGTGTGGGGAACTTACTTATGATGGAGAAAAACTTTGGATAGTTTAAAATAATGTATTTGCAATGTTTTGGAAGATAATTCTTGTAAAGGATAAAAGGTTGAATATTGTTAGATGTGGTAAAATTATCCATAATTTACAATTTATCCAAATCCAGAAAAATAAAATTCATTCTTAAAATTAGTAGATTTAAGTAGATATAATCAAGTTGACAGTTTTACTAATTGATGCATTCAAATACATCCATATATCTAATGAAGAGTCTAGCTCCTCTCCATTACTGGAGAGGTCAATGCATAGCTAAGATTCTAACACATGACAAAAACATAATTTTAACGATCAAGATTTTAACTTTATTTTACATTAATTTTTTTTGAAAATTGCACCCTATCATAAATACAGTACTGGACTCTCCACTACTAGAGAGGAATCCATTCCTCTAATGAATATTCAATCCATTCAAAAAAATAAACATTCACAACTCATTTCCTTTTCAATTTACTTCACTATCTCAACTTTCACTTTATTATATGTGATTCTCATTATCACTTTAATTTCTTTATTAAACTATAATCTCACTTTCTTGTATTTACTTCTCATTCTCACTTTGATCGTTTATTAAATTACAATCTCACATAACCTATATTCTTAGTAGCACTTGTTCAGGTTCTAGGGAGATCAATGGTATGACATATGAATTTTATTAATATTAAAAGTTTGCTCATTATTAAATAAATAGCATATAAAAATATGTGTTGACATATTTACGTGTAGAACCTTATACAATGCATGCTTGTGAAAAGTGATTATTTTAAAAGTTCAAAAATCACTTTTTAAACTATTTCTTACAAAAATTTAAAAAAATAACTTTTTAAAAATGTGATTTTTAAAAATTATTGAATGGAATTTTTGTTTTTAAAAGGAAGATTCTCAAATGTTTTTAGTTCCAATTCTAAAAAAATCAAATGAATTGGATATTCATCCAATCCATTAAAATGAATTCATAGAGTGATTGAAATTCATTCGTTAAGTTTGGATAATTTAAAATATCATTTAATAGATTTATAATGATCGGTGGATGACTTTTCATCTATCTATTAAGATCTATTTGCCATCTATAAGTGTTGTTGTGAGTTAAAGGTTATCCACTCACTTGGAATGTGCAATTGTTTCAAGGCATTGAGAATCTTTAGGTTAGTGTCTTATGAGGGTCTGAATGACCTTGCATAGTTGTTTGTGGGAGAGAATGGAGACAATAAACCTAGTCTAATACCAAAATCAACCATTCACTTTCTTTGTTATATATATATATATATATATATATATATATATATATATATATATATATATATATATATATATATATATATCTCTGTGTGTGTTCATGTTCCAACTAATAATCATTATGATGATACTTTATTTCTAAGTGATGATTTATATCCACACTATTTTCTTTTCCATGGACGATTATTTTAATGGTAATTATATCACTAAGTTTTATTTCCATTAACGATCATTCTAGTTGTGTCCCTTTTCTCTCATTGACAAATAATGTTTGTAGTGATTTGTTTTTCTATCAACGATTATTCATATGGTGATTATATAAGTAGTTTCTCTTTCCATAAATAATCATTCTAATTGTGCATTTTCTCTTAATGATGAATTATGTCACTGTTGAATTCTTTTCTCATCGATGACAATCATTCATGGTGATTATACTTACAGATTTAACAATTACAAACACATTTCTAATGATTTTACGGAACCATATAATTATTTGATTTTTGTCATTTTGAAATTAATTATTTATAATAAACTTAAAACTTACTAAGCTTTAACAAGTGGAGCGTGTTAGATATATTTGGATTGACAAAAGTTATCTTATCTAGGATTTAATTAGTTTCATTTTATTTGAATTTATCTTTAATTTATGTTTATATTGTTAATTAGTTATTATTTGATTGTTATTATCTTATCATTTATATTGATTTTTTCCTATATAAATAATGTTATATTGTTAAACAACTACATATGTTGTTAATAAATAATTGGGTATAATGAAATATTGATTAAATAGTTTTTGCTAAATAAATTTTTAGTTGTGACATTATTTTGTTAACAAGTGATGTTAAGTTGTTAATCCTTAATTGTAATGTAATGTTTTGTAGATTAATATTTTCTACTAAATAAATATTCATCATAATGTTGAACTAATAACTTTGTTTTTATGTTGATTTGAGTAAAATAAATTATATTTAATCGATAATTTAAATTTTGTTTAAATCGATAATTTTTAAGTTATGTTGAAATCAGGTTTTGTAATTTTTATTATTTTTCACTTTTTGACTATCTAAAATAACATATAAAATAATATGAAAGAGATGCACAATTGAAAAAATTGATAGCAATTATTTTAATATTTTTTAATTTATGGATATTTGTGAATCTGTTGGGTTCCCGGGGACCCGCAGCTAGCAGACCTAACAAACATCTACACAGGTCTAAAGCGAGTCCTGGTCTAAAAATAAATGAGGTGTCATGTAGTGCACTACCCAGATTTACTCAGATGCCTTGAGAGGTAGATTAATAAAATATATCTCCTAAGTTATATAATATGGATGATTTTAACTTTTTAGTGAAAATTTTAATTTTACTCCTTAAAATAAAATTATTGTAAAAAGAATAAAATTCATAAAGGGAAATGATATAACAAAATTATATATTCATCTCCTTTAGGGCAATATTCAAGTATATGGTCATCTATCAGAAGACACTATTTAAGTTTAGAAAGAAGAAAAACATAGTTATTTGATATTTTTTTTAATTTGTAGTAGCAAGTTTATGATTCAAACCCACTAATTACTTAGTAATTTAATTCATCATAACAATATAAACTTCATTTATTGGTAGCAAAATCTTACAGATATACTATAAAACTAAGGGAAAACTTAGGGTTTTCCTTCCTTGTTTTTCCAGTTATTATAATGGATATTCTTATTACCTTCCAATTCAGGTGGGCACAAAAATATTTTGCACAACCCCAAACATCTTCTCTTGTTAACGGTGTCTGAACAACGACGATTGCATTCACGTGCACACTCTGAATGTAAACAAACATTAAAAATCATTGGTCAGTTAATTTATTTGGAAAAAATATGTAATTTAGAAAAAGTAGCTAGAATCGATACCCTCAGGTGGATAATATCCTTCATACTCAGCCTGTAGAATTTTCAACAACAAAAAATGAAAAAAGAAAAAATCATCAGAAGTGGAAGAATTAATTAAGGAAGAAAAAATTTGATGTTAAATGACTTTTGTTAAATGCAAATTATGGTGTAGTGCGCGCAATGCTTTCTTTCTGTGTACATTAATAATATGGTTGCTTATTTACTCACACAAGTAAGTTGGATCACTAAAGCCATGGCAAGGATCAAAAGAAATGCACAATTTTTTTTATCCATAACACCTTCTCTGATCTAATTAATACTCTCTCTTTGTTCTGTTAATAAAACATGAAGAGCTCTTGGAGTTATATAGACCTCAAATATAGAGCGAGTAGGGATCTTGTCTAATAATCGAAAGTCCAATGTTGAATACAGATCTTGACACGTGGCATTAAAAAGTAAACGGTGTGGTTTAGATTTTAATTATTAGTTAATAACATAATACTAAAAAAGTGAATTCTCTTTCCCCCGTATATTCTAGTACTAGAGGGTTCGGTATCGGAGAGAATCTCAACCCAATATAGGGACACCCATTTGTTGCCATAATTTATGTACATGTTTTAATTAATTTTTTCAACTAATACATACATATTCATGTACAAGTCTTGAAGGTTGGTTATAATTTTATGAATATTTTTCACTTATAAATTTTTCGTTTATCACATCTTATTCGATGTAGTATTTCACACTTAAATATATTCAACATACATCGTATTGGTTTGATATATTATTTACTAAAGTTTTTAACAAATTTATATTATGAATATAAAATTAATAGGCAATAATAATTATGAAAAAAAAAATTAGTCAAGATTTATGGTTGTATAAGATTTAATATTTATATCAATAATTAATAAATATATTTATTACATTCTAAGTCATTTTTACTAATATATTTCTACTACTATATAAAGATAAAATTTACCCAAATGATATAACAATAATTAAATGTATGTAATTTCTATATTACAACTATTTGCCAACTTCATTGAATGTTATTGAATGTATGATTTAGAGATTTGACTACGCTTAGTTAAATAAGTGTTGTTGATTCTTATAGATATTGTTGTAGTGGACGAAGTTAAAACATGTATATTTTTGTGTTTTTAAATTCTACTAAACGTTTAAACTACAAAATGTTAAATTTAAATGTATGACATAATTTTTGTATCCTTATTAAAATAAATATGAGATAATTTTTGTAATCTCAAACTATATATATGAATCTTTAATATTAACTTTAAAATATTTTAGCATTAATATTAATTAATCTTAGATTCTAATTAAATGAATCTACTATATATATATATATATATATATATATATATATTTATATTTATATTTATATTTATATGAATATTTAATATTAACATTATGTTTAGGTACTTGTTTATATAATTTTTTATTCAAATAAAAAAATTTAACAACCTTCATTGAAGTAAGCGTCGTTGAATGTATATTAGGCTACTATATTTAATAACACTAAGTATAGTGAAGGTTGTTGATTATATTGCACATAAGCGTGGGTTGTTGAATGTGTGATATGCATAGATAGAGGTGTCAAAATGGGCGGGCCCGTGCGGGCCGGACCGCCACAACCCGAAATTTTGTAGGGCTTGGGTATTAAATTTGGCTTTTTTTAGTGAATCTGGGCTTTTTAGCCCGGCCCGGCTGAGCTATATTAAAATCAGGCTCGGGCCGGGCTTACTCGGACGGGTTCGGGCTACCCGTTTTCTCTTATTTTAAAACTTTTTTTAGGACTTTTTGGCTAGGTAATAAGTTTAAGATGAAAATTATTTTACAAAATAACTTATGATAAAAAAAAATAGATAATATATACTAAATATTGTGTAATGAACTTTGAATAAAAAATAGAGTAATGTCTATAATATAAATATTTATAAATTACAATAATGTTATCAAGTTAATAATTATATTATTTTTCCTATTTTGCTTAATATCCTTTAAAGCACATTAGCAAAATAATGTATCAAATTAACTGAGAACATTAAACTATATAGATTCTATTTTTCTTTTTTAAATTGTATATTTAATTAGATTTAACTTTTACAACAAAAACATAATAAAGAAAATAATTTTTACAACGAACCTGAAAAACAACTTAATTGTTTACCGTAGAGAACTCAACACAACCAAATTTAACATAACAGTTCACAATGAAAGTGTTGATAAATAGTATACAAAAGATATCCATACACAAAGTAAAGAAATATTATGATGATAATTATACTTCGACACATAGAATTCATTCTGAATTTGAGTCTATATTATCATTACTATAAACCAAAGTGATATTATTTTTTACTGTATTCATTTATTATATTGAAGTGAAATTACAAATTATATTGTGTTACAGATTGAGAGTCTAATATAAATAAAATATTTAATGAATAAGTTATGTTATGAATCATATCCGTAGACTTAACATCATGTCTTAGCTCAAACACATAGCATTATATCTATAAGTTTGGTAGCATTGAGTATAACAATTGTGTTAAAAAAATTTATGCATTAATATCAAATGATATATATATATATTAAATATATTAAATATGTTAAAATTTAAATATTTTTTTTAATATTATGCGGGCCGGCCTGCCACAACCCGCAACCCGCATAGGGCGGGCTTGGGCTACATTTTGATATACAAAAATTGTATCCGAGCTTTTTAGCCCGGCCCGGTTTAGCCCGAATCCGCCCGGGTAGCCCGTTTTGACACCTCTATGCATAGATTCAGCATCACTCATTTAATGCATATTGGAGACTAAATTAAAAAAGAAATGGATAAATAGAGAATGGAAAACGCATGCCCCTTTGTATAATGGACTTTATCTTGGGGTGATTTCAAAAATGAATTGTTAAATTGGGTTGACATATATTATATAGTTCAGGCTAACATAGGGTAAATATGTGTTACCCAGTTTTTGAAAATTACACACAGGACGGTGGTTCCTACCAAGGATACCTTGTTTTGCATGTAGGTAATATATGACCATGGTCAACGAATAGTGTCACGCCCCAATTTTCGGCCGCACGACTTTCTTAGAGTCGCCACTAAATTTTATGGTAAAAAATGTAGAATTTTTTTAGCCCAATTACAATGGGCATTGAATTTCTGATATTGGGGTTCAAGAATCGGTTACAGATTAGGGAATGTATTAGTACCATATCCGTCCGCTTTAAGCTATATGCCTCACTAAGTTATATGTGGTATTTTATATTTTAAAATTATTTGGTTTATTTAATTAATTATTAGATGTGACATGATTTTATTTATTTTTTGTTGTGCCTCACAAGGTAAAACCTTGGTATCCTACATATAACTATTAAGGGAATCAATGCTACATAGTTCTTTGGTTGAAAATTGATTGTTGGTTTATTTTAATTAGGAAAGAAGCAGTGTAGTGAGACCGCCCAAAGGATGGGTTGAGGGAAAGAAGCCATCGGGTGCGACCGTCCCTCCATCCTTGATGTGATTAGTGATTATGGTATTTTTTGTAAAAAATAAATTTTCATATTTTTATGGCATAATCGTTTTTTTATATTAGATATTAATTTAATTAAAACATGTATTTTTTTATTGATTTTGGTAATTAATCTAGTGAAGATAAGCGGCGTAGCGTGACCATTCGAAAATGATTTGAGAACGAGAAGCATTTTCGCGACCCTCCTCCATCTTTGATTAATCCCCAAAATTTATATCATTATAAAAGTTTTTCATGTAATTTTATTAACAATCCTTTTTACTATAGCAAAATTCTGTCCTTATTTATCGATTTTTGTTGATATTTATTTAATTACATAATAATAAATAGAGTTTTAATTAGTTGCTAAAAAATCATTGGTTGATTATTAACTATACAAAAATGGATTTTATTCCTATTTTATTTATTCAGTAAAATTATCATTTAAATATGTATTACGATCATTTAACTTTCATCGAGCATAACTAGTGAATATTTTGTACAAAATTGTTTCATATATTGAGTAATATCATTATAATTATGACACTAGTAAACAAAAGAGTAGATTAGAGCAAAGAGGGGAATAGAAACCTACACAGTGGGAATCAAGGTTCGAATGTGGCGGTTTGGAAGGGTGCACAGAGTGAGGCGTGTTCTCGTCTACACGTGATTATGCGTTCCCACACTTTTTCTTTTTCATTATGGGGTTTCTGCTTTAGGTTTTCAAATACCCTTTCAATGTTTGCAGTGTGTAAATCCTATCTTTTTTTTAAATATTTTTAGTGTGTCATTCTCCTCTTTTTTCAATATTTTTCAGTATGTAACCCTTTTTCATTAGGTAATGTGCATTATTTATAGTGTCCCACATATATCATTAAAATTAAAGATAAAATAATATTTTCATAATTTGAATGAGAGAAATCATCCTCTATTATTGGATATAATCCCCTTTATTTTATTGCAATTTTTCTTTGTTTTTAGGAAATAAGGAATGTGTAGGAATTTTATTTTTTAATGAATTTAAACACATGTTTAGAACAAACAAAGTAACTCATAATTCACATAATCAATTCTTATTCTAATACATTATCATATCATTAATTCAAATATCCAAAAAATTAATAAATTTTAGGTTTCAGGCAATGTTGTGAATCCCGAGCCGGACGTCAAGCCGAAAGAGCTTCCGTATTAGGTCTAACCGGTTTAAAAAGTTAAGTCGTTCGGTCGGACCGGATAATTTTAAATATAATTAATAATTTTTATCTATAAATATATAAATATAAAATTTTATATAATTAATAATTTTATATAACTATATTGAAGTAACATTTCTCTATCTTTTTTGGACCGAAATAAAACAAAACATTAGAGTAATGTTCAATTTTTTTAAAATTTTAAGTTAACCATCCGGTTTTTCCCGGGTTATTCCGGTTTAACCGGTTTAAAGCGGTCCAACTACTCATTCGGTCAAGACTACAAAATGAAGCCATTTTCAAGTTCGTTCAGCGATCGAACCGGTCGGACCGTCTAGTCCGATCCGGTTATCACAACACTAGTTTCAAGACATCTAAAAAATACATTTTTGCTCTAAAAAATGCCTAATAATTTTTATAAAGAAAAAAGTTGTAATGCTCAAAAGTGAGCTCAACACAATTATTTGACCCTTTTTAAAAATAGTCGTACCAGAACACAACATTTTGGATAGAAAATTATGTAGTAACTCTATAAAATCCCAAATTATCAGATTACCCTTAAATAGGCAAACATCAATCATTTGACTTATATAAATTCACAAGATGAATATTTTGAGTTCACTTTTATTTTAAAATTAAATAGAAAACAAAAATTAAAGAATATGATTTTTCAAATTAGTATCCTTCCATAATTAGGATGATAAGTAACGAGTAATTCACTAAAAACCCTTTTTTTATTTCATTTGATATGATATGAATTTAAATCTTTTATTTGATCAAAATTTCTAAAGATTTAATTTTCTAATCAAAATAAATTTTTTATCCTTATTAAAATAAATACGAGATAGTTTTTGTAATCTCAATAAATATAAATATAAATATATATATATATATATATATATGAATCTTTAATATTAACTTTAAAATATTTTTAGCATTAGTATTAATTAATCTTAGAGTCTAATTAAAAGAAGTAAGCGTTGTTGAATGTATATCACTATCACATTTAATAATGAGAAGTATAGTGAAGGATGTTTATAATATTGCACTTAAGTGGGCTAAGTGGGCTTTGTTGAATGTGTGATATGCATAGATTCAACATCACTCATTTAATGAATATTGGAGACTAAATTAAAAAAGAAATGGATAAATAGAGAATGGAAAACCCATGCTCCTTAGTATAGTGGACTCTATCTTGGGGTAATTTAGCCATCATTAAAAAAATGAATTATCAAAATGTGTTGACATATATCATATAGTTCAGGCTAACATAGGGTAAATATGTGTTACCCGGTTTTTGAAAATTACACACAGGACGACGGATCCTACCAAGGATACTTTATTTTGCATGAAGATAATATATGCCCATGGTAATAGGAATAGTGTCACGCCACAATTTTCAGCCGCACGACTTTCTTAGAGTTGCCACTAAATTTTATAGTAACAAATGTGGAATTTTTTTAGCCCAATTACAATTGCCATTGGATTTCTGATATCGGGGTTTGGAAATCGGTTACGGATTAGGGAATGTATTAGCACCCTATCTGTCCGCTTTAAGCGATACGCCTCACTAAGTTATATGTTATATTTTATACTTTTAAAATTACATTACGTCAGAAAACGTCTTTAAAGGCGATTCTTCAACCACGAATCTTAGACATATGTTGTTAAACAAAAGGCGGAGGAAAATTATACAGCGCATCTTTAAGAATTCACTGTTAAAATTGATAAGCGAATAAAATGTCAACAACGCAACAGAAAATATGCGCAGATGATTTTTAATTCGTAATATTTAACAACGCAAATATTGCACATCGCTGTTAAGAGTAACATGTTTAACAGCGCCATATTTAGTTTTCGTTGTTGATTAGTTATCCTTTACAACGCATTCGTAGGTATTCACTGTGGATTTTATATCTTATACGACGTACTCTATAACATGTGCTATGTATTAGATATGTTTTTAAAAATTTATAATCAAAGCAAAATACAAAATAATAGTGTGACTATTGTTGCTCGAACTCTACATATGTCAAGTGTCAAAGATAGAAACCCAATATATGCAAACATGCCATACTTTGTGGTCATTAAACAAATATGGGAGTTGGATTACACAATATTTCGGGTGCCAGTTTTTTGTTGTATGTGGGTTGATAACAATAATGGCTTTCCAGTTGATGAATTAGGGTTCATGCATGTGGATCTTAATAGGTCAGAATATAAATATGAACCATTTATTCTAGCATCTCAGGCTCAACAAGTATTATATGGTAGTGACCCAACAAATAAGAAATGGTTCATTGTTCTATTGACCAACAAAATCATCATCAATAATATAGATGATCAAAAAGATATTGATGCTGAAGATGATCCTTTTTGGGATATCACTGTCGCATGAGAACGGACCAATAACTACAAATGGTGATTTATATACAAGAGGTGATCATGATGAGGGCCTTTGGGTGAATGAAATTCTTACTGGAGAAGACAATAATATTACAATCCAGAAACCATCAAAGAAGAGGAATGCATATCTTTGTATAAATATAGCATAATTTTATTTGTTTGTAATTTACTTATATAGCATTGTGTTTATAATTTTGCTTTTTTTGTTTGGAATCGTAAGTTTGTTGACAGTCTGCTGGAGTGTTGGTTGAGTTTGTGAATAAAGTTTGTTTGCATTCTAAGATTGTTTCATTGTTGTTATAGTAAGTTTGTTGAGAGTCCGTTGGTTGAGTATGTGCTGTGGAATATGGATAATGGATAGTGAGAATAATCAACAGCACATTCTAAGAGGAAATCTTTAAGTCGTTGTTGTAATAAGGCGCAAGTAATGTGAGCCCTGCAAAAGCAGTGGCTGTTGCATTTAATAAACAGCACATTCTAAGAGGAAATCTATACAACCGTCTTTAATAATTCGCTATCTTATGTAAACAATCAGACAGCGCGACCTATACTGTGTGTTGTCATACGTAACACAAAAGACAACACAATATTTAAGTTGTGTTGTGATATACAAACATTATGACAACGCAACTACTTACTAAAATAATGTACTATGGTATACAAACATTACAGCAGCGCAACATATATCGTCCACTGTTGTACGATATTGTGTTATACAACGTTATGTGTGAGTTGTGCTGTTATATATTTATCATAACACAGCGCTAGTTGTAGCCCACACTGTTATATTTGTGAGTTACTTAACAGCACATGACTTAGGCTGCGCTGTTGTAATATATGGTATTCAACAGCGAATTAAGAAAGCGCGATTAATGACTACCATCTACGACTTCGGTCAAACAGACAGCGACGAGACACGCTGTCCTAAAACTAAAAAATGCATTGTTGCTCAACGTATCTGACATAGTGTTATTTGGTTTATTTAATTAATTATTATAGGTGACATAATTTTTTTTTGTGCCTCAAAAGGTAAAACCTTGGTCTCCTACATATGACTATCAAGGGAATGAATGCTACATTGTTCTTTGGTTGAAAAATGATTGTTAATTGTATTTTAATTAGAAAAGAAGCGGTGTAGTACGACCGCCCAAATGATGAGTTAAGGGAAAGATGCCATCGGAGCGACCTTCTTTGGAATGATTTGAGTCGAAATAGATTAAGCTTGCCTAACAATTTGTTCAAGTATTTGTAATTGGTTTTGTTCTCTTGTACTTTGCATCTATGGTGTCCTTTCACCCTTCTTCGTTTAAAAATAAAAATGTGTGCAAATTCACAATAAGTTTATGATTCAAACACACTAATTACTTAGTAAATTAATTCATCATAACAATATAAACTTCATTTATTGGTAGCAAAATATAGTATAAAACTCATGGGCACTTTGGTGTTCCTTCCTTTGTTTTCCAGTTATTATAACATGGACATTCTTCCTTATGACCAATGAATCCAGATGGGACACACAAACATTTTGCACAACATAAGTTGCAGAACTCCAAACATCTATTCTTGTACATGGTCTTTGAACAACGACGATCGCATTCACCAGAACATTCTGAATATAAACAAACATTATTAAAATACTAAATTATTGGGGGAAAATATGTAATTTAGAAAAGTAGATAGAATCAATACGTTCAGGACGAAGTGATCCTTCCCCACCAGCCTGTAGAATTGTCAAAAACAACAAAAAAGAAGAAAAAATCATCTTAAGTTGAAGAATTAATTCAAGAAAAAAAACAAAAGTTAAATGATCGTTATTAAATGTGAATTCTGGCGTAACAGGTGCTTTGTTTCTGTATACATTAATAATATGGTTGTAGATTGTATGTGTAGTAAAATAGAAGGAGGGAAAGGGAATATTTACTCACATAAGTAACTTGGATCACAAAAGCCATAGCAAGGATCAAAAGAAATGCACATATAATTTTAGCCATAACACCTTGTTTGATCTAATTAACTCTCTCTCTCTCTCTTGTATGGAAGCTAACCTTTGTGTTAAAAAAACATGAAGAGGTCTTATATTTATATAGTTTCAAACAATAACATAACACATGGGCCTCCCATTAGTTGGCATAATTTGTATTCATTTTTTAATTAAAAAAATCAAACTCATATATAGTTCTTTTTCATCTATAAACTCTTCTGTATTCAAAATACATCATAATAGTTTGATAATATATTTAGAGGAAACTATATTAATATTCTTTAAGTTTTAGTGAAATTACACAAAATACTTATCTATTTTTGCACATACACAAATTACCCTTAATTTAAATAGGTACATTAATTATAATGACTACCCCTAGAGGTTGTGTGTGTAATCTTTTAACCAAAAATTGGTGATAAGTGTAATTAAGTTAAATTCGAAGGGATGTTGGTGTAATTTACTCTTGTATAATTTCACTAAAACTCGGATGATGTTAGTATAATTTACTCTAATGAGATTTAAACAAAGTTAAATTACGAATATAAAATTAATAGGCAATAATAATTATGCAAAAACTTTATAGCCAAGATTTGAGTTGTATCATATTTAATTTTGTATCAAATAATTAATAATTAATTTACTTATTAAATTCTAACTTATTTGTACTCATATATAATATATGCATAATATAGATATGAAGAATGAGTTGTCTAATGATATAAGATAATGCTAGATCCATATATATCATACAAGATTGAATATCAATGTTCGATATCAAAGTGTAATGTATGTATACAAATTATGGATAATTTATGTAATTTCACTAAAACTAAGGGTGTTAGTATAATTTACTCAAATATTTATTGAAAATTAAAACAAAGTTATATTATGAATATAAATTTAATAGGCAATAATAATAATTATGCAAAAAAATTATAGCCAAAATTTAAGTTGTATCATATTTAATATTTATATCAAATAATTAATAGGTAATGTATTTATTACATTCTAACTTATTTCTATCATATATAATAAATACATAATATAGATATGAACAATTTGTTCTCTAATGATACAAGATCATGTCATATCCACAAATATTATAAAAGATTGAATATTTGAGCAGGACAATTGTAACATCTCTTTAAATGTTATAAAATTTAATTTAAACATCCTATTGAATGCATTAAATTTATAATAATGAAAAGTTTACATTTCATTAAATTATAATTTCATTATACATTGAATTAGAATTATAAATTTGTATGATAAGTAGGGTGCACATCAAATTGGAGCAAATCTATATACTGTATAAAAAAGAAACTCATGCCACCTAAGATAGAGACATGTGTCATCACTTTATGCATAAATTTACCTCCATAATTTCACTACTTCTTAGTATGTAACCTCACATATAAGATGAAAAATTCTTTATGAAATTACTCTTCATGATCAAACTGATGAACATAAGGGAATAGAAACACATATTGTCATTTAATTTGGTGTTTATTGGTGAGATCGATGATATTAGTCAAACTGGAAAATAATGTATAGTAATCACTACATGCAAATTAATATGTCTGCTTTATTTTAAAAAAAAACTAAAATTTAAATATAATGTTCTCATTTCCATTTATTAATATTGTTCGTACATTTTCATTACTATCTTTAAAATATTTTAGTTGTTTTGATCCTAAATAATTAAGGCCTACATTATTTTGAAAAAGGATCGAACTATTTAATTACAACTTTCCTATTTCAATAATCATTTATTATTAAAATTTCATTTCTATCTATTAAAATATTATTTTTAAAGTTGTCATACAAAATGATTAAACCTATAACTATTTTGAAAAAAAATCTAAGTAATTAATTACAAATTCCCCTTTTGTATACTTTTAAAAAATATGAAATAATAAACCAATTATACTAACAATTAATAAGAAATAATATCCTAGAAATAAAAGAAATTATAAACAATATACATTAAGAAATAATCACAATAAACCATAAAATTAAATAAGTTTTTCATATGTACATCTATATTAAGAATGATCAATATAAGTTTTTATTGTATTTATTAGCTAACCAAATATATAAACTATAGAGTATGAAAATCAATCAAAAAAATACAAAAGTGTATAGCTAATATGTGTTTACGAATGCATATGTAACATGTGTGTTTTAACCATATAAATGTACAAATAACGTGTGTGTTCTTAACCATATAAATGTACATATAATGTGTGTTATTAATTATATAACAAAAAAAATATTGTTTCATACAAATGTACGGGTAACTTGCTATTCTTTTAGTAAAAAATTGTTTAATTGATTATGTATATTTTTAATTGATTTAGAGACTAGAAGTACACATCACAATCTTTCAAGGGATGCATGACATTTCCTTCATCCTTGTTACAAATTATTATTCTTCATTTTTTAAAGATTTTTTTTAAAAGAACATGAGTAACACATCATAGCTGTTTAAATGATAATTTCTGAAAAAGAAATGATTCATTACGATCCTTCCCACGCCAATAACAAATTAATATTTTTTATGTTTCAAAAAATTAAAAAATAGAAGTAATGCATCACAGTTTAAGTAAAGATATAAGTAAAAGAAAATATTTATCAAAATAATTCATTCATCATTTGTTTTAATTCATTAAAAAAATGTATTTATGAATTAGATATTGATCATTAATTGTTTTTACGGGAGAGATTTTAATTGATAGATTTTTTGGAATTGCTCATAGCGCCCTCCATTATTTTAACTTTACATAAATCACTCATTGTTTATATATATATTACATTGGATACCACTTTATAAAAGTAACTAATTTAAATCATATTTACCCTCTTACCCACATAATTCTCATATATTACATTGGATACCAATTTAATTCTCATATACTTACCCCACCCAAAGGCCTTCCACCCTCTTACCCACATAATCACCGAATACCAATTAATGTTAAACATTATTGTTATTCACATATGCAAAAAGATGTTATAACCAAAGTATTATCTCTAACGTTATAAGAAGAGATAATGGTTCCAAGTACTAGTCATTTTTCATCCCATGTCCTATTGGCTTGGAAAAAAGATGGTACTTAACGTTTTCGTGTTGATTATCGTAACCTCATTGCTATTACAGTCAAATATCATTTTGTAATCCCTACTATTGACAAACTTCTAGACAAAGTTGGCATACTGGCCACTTCAATTTCTTCAAAAATTGATTTGCGATCTGTGTATAATTAAAGTATAGTAAGGCTGGAATGTAACACCACGAATTTTCTGATTTGGAATTATGATTTTTATGAGTTTTTATTTTTAGAAAATGAATTTTCTGAACTAATCAGTGTAGATTTAGGCTAAGCCATAGTTTAATATTAGTCTTATTTTGTGATTTCCTATTTTATGGTAAATTTTCGTAATTTTCTGTGACGAAATATTTTTGAATTGTCGTCGGGCCCAAATAGCCCGAATTCGGCCCAATAACGTGTTTTTGAGTTCCGTAACTCGGAATCGAATTCCGATTGCACCATTGGCTTCGAAATATTATTTCGAGTCAAGATAGACATCAAGTTCATTCAGAACGCATTTCTAAATATTTTCACTCCAAATTCTGTGTTTCGAAGTTCAAACCGTAAACCAAAATCGGGAGATTGTATATTTCCGGACGAAATTATCCGAAGATGTTCGGACACGACTTTTATTGGGAAATTACATCATATCAATAAAGTTGGAAGCCATCATTTCATGAGCCACTTACTTGTTACACAAGTAATGCAAAAGCTTCCAAAAACCCCAAAAACACTCAACAAATCCTCTCACTCCACCACCATTAGACACATCAACTATGCTAGTCTAAAGCTACTTACTTTGCATTAAATTTTCTGATTTGATGAGGGTGAGGCTCTCCTATAAATACCTCACCTCATCCTCTCATTTTTACACTAAATTTCTTATACAAACTAAGGTAGTCTTTTATTTTATCTTCTTCATCTTCTTCTCATACTTCATAGAAAGTTATGAGCTTTTATTATTTTGTTCATAAAGTAGAGTTTATATTTGTTCTTTAAGTATTTTATGAAAGCATAACTAAAGGGGATGATAATAAAATCATATGAACCTTTATGTAGTTTTTGACTTTTGTAAATCTTGAAATTTCTTCCTTGTTCTTAGATGGAAAAACTATATCTTTGGACAAGGTTAGATGAGTTATTTATTTGGAAATATTAGAAATTATTGCTAGTATTTGAATATGTTTAAAGGTGATGATTTTAACATCAAAGGAACCTTTAATGTGTTTAGGAAAAAGTTTGTATTTTATTCTTGAAAGTTTATGATGTTGATGAGTTGTTGAAAATATTTCATTTTTAGAAAGTATTATGTTTTAAAAGTGGTTTAACATATTTTACTCTTTGATTCCCAAGTTAAAATAATGATTTGGGATAAAAGATGATTTATTAAAGTCTTGACTTCATAAACTTAAAGTGTTATGAAGTTTTAGATATTAAAGTAGTAGAAAGTCTTACCTTAGGATTTATTTTCATGACTATGAAAATAACACTTACTAACCCTTGAGGTTTTTTCCTAAAAAATTAGGAGGTGTTAAGATGTTCATGAAAATTTGTTTTAGTAGTATACTTGAAATAATGAGAGTTACCTAAAAGTCTTGACTTTATAAACTTAAAGTGTTATGAAGTCTTAGATGGTAAAATGATTCAAAAATGTTGAATCTTAGTTAAGTGAACTTACTTTAAAATGGTAAGATTTACTTAAAAAGTATTGATTTAAAAATATTGATTTTGTTTAAATTGACTTACTTTAAAAAGGATAAGTCTAGCTTAATAATCTTATTTTAAAAAGGTTAGTTTTAATAAAAATGTTTTACTTACAAAAATAAGATTTATGAATTATCGGAAAAATGCAATGAAGTGGGAATACATGTCTAGAAAGGTTCTGTCTAAGGAAAGACTTGGTATTTAAGGGTGTCTTTATGACCCACCTCTCTTTCCTAGAAACTAGCCTGGTGTATATCCACAGATTACGACATAATTTCGGTATAAGTTTTATTGAAAATTTTACTTAAAAAAGTATTATTTGATTGTAAGACTTTCGATGACAAATGATGATTCAAGGATATTCAACCTTGAATTGGATGGACGAAAGCAATTAAATTCATTTTAAATCGGAAGTTTTATCTTCGCGTAAAAAGTTGTTTCGTAAGTATAATAATTATCGTCATTTAACTAATTAACGTTATTTTAGCATAACGAAGAGTTCGAGAGGAGAACGGATCAAGTAAGCTCACCTGCAAACAGAGAACCTAACGACCCGACACTCAGGTGAGAGAGAACACATCGCGACATAGTGGTGTCTGAATATGGCACCCAGACCTCCAAACTATCTCAAAAGTTTGGAGTTGCCCTGGGTATTAAGAAAGCTTGTACTTAATCAATTGCATATTTGTTTGGATTAAGTACTGCAATATTTCTTATACTGATTTATGTTATGTTTATATATGCAAATACCATGTTTACTCTTGAATTATAATGTTTGAATGATTATTATGGAAATGATATGTATGTGATAATTTTGAAATACAAGGTTTAAAAACATTTGATATAAATGAGAAATATCGGGTCCCATAAGAAGCATTCCTTTTGGAGCGGACATCCTTTAGGAGATGTCTTAAGATGGGCCGATTATATAAAAGAATGATTAAGAGTTCGGATTTTGCTAACTTCGGTTAGAGAGCATATGCATTATGAATAACGAAGTAGTGGAGAGGAAACATTACAGGATGACATATGAGCACTGAGATGCAAGGAGGGCGACTTTGCTTGACGGTGGTTCGTCAACAAAGCCTTGAGGGAGAGTCTAGGTGAGACGAGTCCCTTGTATTCCTAGGAGAGGATATCCTGTTGGATCGGACAGTTCTCACAACGCAAACTAGACAATCTCTGACGACCCCTCGATTTGCAATCATGATCGATGAGAGGGATGCCCAGAAAGCGTTGCTACGACACCGTCCTGTTATGGACAATTCCTTTGGAACAGATCGATCATTCATCCTTGCGAGGATGTTATTTATTTTGGTGCGTACAATCGGCTTGGTATGGGACCTGTACTCTCGGTTGTTTCCGAATAGGCTATTTGGGTGGATAATGGTGTAAGGTGGATGAAATGACATAGCATTCATACATTGCATTGCACTAACGTTTATTTTTATACTTGAGATATAATCATTATTCCTCTTTAGTATTGTGCATGTGAGATCCATGATATATTAATTACGACGATATATTTATACTGTACGATGACTGTATATTATTATGTGATTTGTCAGATGATTGAATTGCATGTTATGAAAAATATATTTTTGTCTGAGTGTCCTATTCAGAGTAAGTCCACGCCGTCAATGAATTTTGTTCATTAGATGTCTTACTCTTTCTACTTGTCTATCCTTGTACTTGTTTATAATTTGGACAGATGGACGGGAACTCTACACGTATACGGAGAACCCTTCCCGACCCTCCAAGCTCCTCGTCGGAGCCGATGGAGGATGAGTCAACTGAGATAGAGGCTGAGGCGGATGCTGACGAGGATGGAGTGATAGAGTTGGTGAACATAGAGAGTTCCATCGAGGTGATAGAACTCTCATCCGACTCTGGCACAGAGGAGGATCCCAGTGAATGTTCTAGCACTCCTAGCGGTGCGGTATCTAGCCGTTGAGCTCTGAGTTTGCTGTTCTTTTTGTTGTGCATGTTTTGGGGGTGTTGTGCAGTATATCATTTTGATATGTTAGTTGGGCGATGGGTATGTTCCGCCACGATTAAATATTTTGTATAAATACTAACTGTTGAATGATGAAGTAAATTCCAGGGAAATATTGTATCATTCTAGTTACCGTTAGGTAACAGTTAGTGATTTCCGCATAGTATGTTACTTAAGGTGATGTCCCGAAAAAGAAACATTTTAAAAAGGAAACAATATTTTTACATCACCAATTCAAAAAAAAAAAATTTACCCACTTTTCCGCATTAAAATTAAGGTGTATTTTTCGGGGCGTTACATGGAAGATACACACAAACCTGTTTTCCGTACCTTCAATGGACACAATGAGTTCTTGATAATGCAATTTGGGCTTACCAATGCTCCATCGACTTTCTAGTCAACTATGAGTGACCCATTGTGTCCCTACCTAAGAAAGTTTGTACTAGTATTTTTTGATGCTATTTTAGCTTATAGTTATACATTAATAAAGCATGTTAGTCATCTTAAGTTGGTTTCATAGTTATTTACCCATCTAAGATAGTGATATGATCCACATACTCCAAGAGTAAATTTTTTAAACTTACTCCATATCTTAGTCATCAATTCTATGAAAATTCAATGATTTGAATTAATGAGTAGATCTAAACCATTGTATTTCCCTAGAATTAATGGTTAAAATATAAAATAAATTTATACTTATTCTCTAGTAAATGAATATCTCATCTTCAAGATATTTAAGTGCATTTTTGGTGTCCAATTCATTAAGACTATTGTTCATTGTCCAATTCATTTTTATGTTACTCGTAATTAAACATTTTTTATTCATTCGGAAAATATACTAGTAGTGAATAAAACACGTGACATTTATAATTTTTTCCATTACCAAACCAAAACAAAGTAATCCCAAAACATAGACTTAGGTTTTGAGTTCAATTGTGAGATCCTAAAACCCCATTGTAGATTCTAGTTTGAATTGCGAAGATTATAAAGAAGAAGCAGAAATGGGTACTGAAAATCAAGAATCCCCTGATCGAGAACTTAACAATTTTCCTCCTTCACCTTCTTCCACTTATGCCTTCAAAGATCGAATCTTTATCCCTACCCTCCTTGCAGGTTTCTTCCTTTTTCTTTTAATTTGTAATTTTGTATATAAAAAACAATAATTGAAGTGATTGGTTAATGTAATTTTCAACCCCATTTTCACACACTACTTTGTTACACCAGATCAATGTTATAGGTTTGTGTTCAACTACCCTTTAATAATCTGATATACTTGTGATTAACCTCATTTTCATATCATTTAGGGTAAGAAAATGGGGTTATAAAGTTGTGTTAGATGATGATTTTGATGTATTTATGACCTTTATGATCCTTTGAGAACAGGTGTTGCTGGTGCTGGAACTGGGCTAATCTCAAAGCATCGTAAAAGTTTAGGTCTTGCTAATGTTTCTGCCAACTATGCTGCAAACTTTGCTGTTGTCGTTGGTTGCTATTGCGGTAAGCGTTGATTTTTTTATTTGTCGTCGGATTCTTATCTGTTTCAGCTTTGTGAATATGTTGTTGATGTTGTATACTGCATTTGGTTTTGTTTGGGTAGATTAATGTTTATGTTATCAAACCAAGTATTGCCCTTTACTACTGTTTTGTATTGACTTGGATCCTGCCCAATTTCACATAAAAATGGCGTCTCAATGCATGAAGCTTCCACCTAGTGGATGATGAAGAGGGTACATGTACTCAGCCTTAAAATCGCAAGCGAAGAGGCTGCTTTCAGGATTTGAACTCATGAACTCTAGGTCACTATGCAAGCAACCTTACCGTTGTAGTAAATGGTGAAGTAGACGGTACATATAATTTTCCTTGCAGGCTGCCGACCATTTCCTGTGAAGTTGTCTACCTGTCAAATTCAGTAGTAATTCGTGTCTTTCTCCTTCATAACATGTCATGTTTTGAAGCAAAGTAAGAGGATTCAACTCCATTTTATATGTATCTAGAAGAGAAGGCATGGTCTTATTGTTAGGGATGAGGTTTTATATGTTACTAAACTGCACTGGCAGTGACTTTGAGTTGCCCGATTATTAAGTTAATTTCACCTGTCAAATATTGCAAGATGTTAACATTGTCCACAGGATGCCACTAATAATCCAATATCAACCAAAGAAACCCTTTTTAAAGGAGCTTGTACCTACTAATATACCCTTGTAAAGGATTTTGCCTTTATGTCATGTTCTTGATAGCTTGGTGTTTGTTTAGTCGTTAGAGGATTGAGAGCAAATTTTGTAGCCCAAGCCTTTCGATCCAGGTTTTCTTGTTACCTCATTCCATATAAATTTGCCATCACCTAGTGGGACATTGCGATGAAGTAGGATTGGAGGAATTAAAGAAATAACATTTTATGAACAGAATAAACATAACATCGCAAGTGTTAGGCCGTTTAATTGTTTTAGGAATGACAAATGTGAACAGCAAAAAAGAATTTGCTATTAGCAGGACTTTTTTTTACGTTTTTTCAGTTTCGTGGTAGACATTCTTTATTTGAAATATCTTATGAAATACAAAACCAATTTCTCCTATTTGCACAAAATTATTACAGAAAGTGGTGAGATTGTACTAAATATGCAAAGAATGTTGGCTCTAGTGTGTGAGTTTGCTTATGGAAGTATACTTTGATGCAACGGAAGGTGAAGGCCTAAGAAATACTTTGTTAAATAAATGCCTTTGGGATATAAAATAAGAAAAATTGTTAGGCATTTCTTGAGGGGAGCACATTTGTCGTCCCAAAAAGTGTGTCACTCCGTGTGCCAGTTGCTATGATTGGGTTAAAAAATGTTTAAGTTAAAAGTTTAATAATTAAGCGTTTTTCTGACCAATCACATCAAGTGGTATATAGAGTGACCCACTTTGTGGGGCAGAAGATGTGGTCCCTTGGCTTTATCAAAAGAGGTTTAAACCTTTACATGAATCTCTTGTTCGACTTCATCGGTCAATTGCAAGGGCTCAAATCCAATGCATGTCATCAAGGAATATTGGTACAAATGAAACATTAAGACCATGACTTTATCTTCGTTTTAGATCCATTGTTATGTTAAATGCAAAAATCTGTTTATGAATGAGCTGTCATTAATGGACCAAACACAAATGAATAATTCAAGTCATTTTTTTGTTGAACTGGAATGGTTTGTCTATATTGTCAGGTGCACGTGAATTCGTGACTGCAACTAGAAAAACTGGACCTGATGATCTAGTGAACTCTGCAATAGCAGGATTTGGTACCGGTGCTATTTTAGGACGTCTGCAAGGTTTTGTTCTGCTACTCTCCCTCTCTTGATGCATCTTTGTAATTTTCGTCTGACATTAATGATGCTTGAGATTTACCTGTCTGCTCTTGACAAGATCTTATATCATATATATTTAGGACAAATTTATTCTTGCTACTTACTCCCTTTTTATGTCTCTGAAACATTATATATTAATGATTTCAACCTTTTTGTATAGTCTGGCATTAGTCCCTAGTATGAAAGACAATTCAATTCGGAAAGATAACTTAGACAAGGCTTGCTCATAAAAATAGAAGGTGTAACTTTTTGTCACTTATAAAGAAGATAATATCTCATGGCTATTTCATGTACAATATTGTTAAACATCTAGGTCAGGGTAATGTTCTTCCAAATTAGAGTTAAACTAGTGATTATCATCCCTTGCATAGGTTTCTTTTGAATTCAGGTACAATGTAGGAAAGCATATATATGAAAAGAGAGTAGAATTTCAAAACCGAATAAAAGGATATGGATAGTTGGATTGAAAACATGTTATGAATGGATGCCATTCTTTGACGGAATTACAGTAAACAAAGAATTCAATCTCAATTAAAGTGACTCAAATTGAATATATAGAGATGGATATAGAAAAATGCGTTGTTTGGTGGTAAAATGCGTGTAAGTTTAGTCATATCTTAAGTTTGGTGTTTAATAAACTAAAAACTAAAACTCGGTTTTCCATTTCTGGAATTTTAGGTGGTCAACGTGGTGCAGTCCGATACTCTATCATGTTTGCTATTGCGGGGACAATGGCGGATTATTCCATTCTTAAATGGAAACATGTTTTGAGTGATCGCACTAAAACTATATATCAGGATTATCAGAATTCAAAGAAGAATGGAAAGTGGTTTACGTTGCCAGAATGGTTCCCGATCAATGTACTCGATGAGGAAGCCCTAGCTGCAAAACGAGCTCAGGAAGAGCAGTTTCTTGCACAAAGGGAAAGGATTCGTAGCCTCAGGGAAGAAGAATCTTGAAAACTGTACATCTTTTTTTGGATGGGAGGATTATGCATGGCAAAATGAGGTCCTCGACTTCGGAAAACTATACAACAACAATAATCGAGCCTTTATCCCACTGGGTGGAAAACTGTACGATTATTTTTTTAACGAATTAGATTGCAATAATATAATTTCATTTTGCTTCTGAAGCTGATATGCAATTGCTTTTAGCAGAGGTTTTGAAAGTGCTGAGATTTAAGTTCCAAATTCCTTTTGGATTGTCTGATAATTTTGCCCCCTCATGTGTAGACATTTTTCAAGTACACAAGAGAAATCTAAAACTACTTGAAATGATGTTTATATTTTGTAGCTTGCAAGCTTTCATTATTTCTTTTGCTTTGTTTTGATGGGTTGTTACATTTTACACATTGTTAGTTAAATATGACAACCATTTTGGGTAAATTAAACCAAGTTTTTGAAGTTTGACTTAATTATGTATGATTTTGTTTTGAGTAAATTACACTTACATCCCCTGAGTTTTAATGAAATTATACAAACCACCCCTTTTTTCTTTGTCCTTGCACCAGTCGCCCCTCCCTCATACACAAATCACCCCTAGTTTTATCCATATATTACAGTGACTACCCTTGCATGTTAAAAAGTATAATATTTTAAAGAAAAACATGTGATGAATGTAATTAAGTTAAACAAAATATTGTATATTGTGTAACATTTCAAATAGTATAAAAGTCAGTGTTTCTTTATTATTTTTGTTTAAATAAAATACATTAATAATTTCAAAGAAATGTTTAAATAACTCTTATATTATTTTATAACGAGTCAAATAATGAAGACACATTGACTCTTATATTATTTAAATTTGTCTACAAAATATACAATATTTTGTTTAATTAATTACACACGTCACACATTTTTTGTTTAAAATAATACACTTTTATATCATACAGCGGTAGTCAGTGTAACATATGTACAAAATTAGGGGTGGTTCGTGTAAACAAAAAAATGAGGGGTGGTTTGTATAATTTCACTAAAACTTAGGGGGTGTGAGTGCAATTTACTCTTTTATTTTTTTTTAGTAGTTAATCATATTTCTGAATGTTACTTACAAAAGTTCCATGTACTTAATTGATGGTGATTCTTTTTGGAGGATAAACTTGATATTTATGCATATGTTTTTATGTCATTTCTATTTTAAGTGTATAAATCAACAAGATAATAAATGTCATGTAAAAGATGATAATATTGTGTTTGATGAGTGTACATATGGAACAAAATATGATTGATGAGTGGGACATATTGAACAAAATAGAATTAGATATGAATATATTAGAGGGAAAGTTGAAGTAACTTTTTTTTATAGAAGAGGTAATAGAGTCATACCTTAGATAGTTTGGACATGTGTAGAGAAGATCGATAGAAGTCATAGTAAGGAAAGTAGATCAAATGTGAGCTATTCAATTCCTATAGGAAGATGAAGGCTAAGAAAAACTATAGGAGAAATAATTAGAAAAGATTTACAAATGAAAAATTTGTCAATGAACATGATTTATGGTATAATATAATGGCGTCATTTGATTCATGAAGTGGGCATATTGCATAGATGCTATAAATTAATTTATATTTATAAATACGAAAATTTTGTTGTAAAAAGGACATTTTATTGTTACATTAATAGTTTAAGGATGTAGTATCTCCATCATTATCATATTATGAAGATGGTGAAAAATTGACATCATTTTTTCATCTTTAGGAAATTGTTTTTGGGGCAACCCTTGCATATTCGTTTAGACGTGTAGAGAATATTAAATTGTGTTTTGCCTATGACAATAAAGTTACATATTGTTACTCTAGAGTGCATGAATTTTTAGATGATGGAATTATTGGGATTATATTGATTGTTATTTAATTCATGATACTCCTTAATTGATGCTCCTAATGAGGAACTAGTTAGCAAAATACTAAACTAATTTTCTTAGCTAATGGTATTCGCTTTTAGCATTATAATCTGCTTCATGAACTTCAATCAAGAATATATTAAAAAAAAACTAGAATAGGTTAATTATAAAAGTTTAATCAAGAATTTGGAATCTCAAAAGTTTGATGAATAACCATATAATTTCTCAAACATAAAAATATAGAAAATTAATTGCAAATTGACTTTAATTTGTACATCATCTAGTGTACTTAACATCACAAACCATATATCAACTTTTAATTAGTTCATCATTAGAAAAGACTGCAGCCTCTCAGTTCTTGGAGTAGGTGGTTTTTCATACATTAACATATAAATTCCCTCAATTGCGGCACTACAACACCAGAATTATGCATAAAATAAAATAAAAATATTTAAAAGAGTTACACTTAAACAATTTTGGTTTGGTTTGGATCCAAGAGGTGAAACCGAAAACTGCACCAGACCAATTAGTCTTTACAAAATAAATCCAATACAATCCAAATACATTCGGTTTTTACGATTTCGATCTATTATGAATCAATTTTTGGTTTTGTTTTTTGATCGGTCTGAATTCGAATACCCTACTATTCACCCACACCTCATGAGTTTGGTTCAAATTATCAATAAAGAGTTAAATAATATATTAAAAATATAATATTTTATTATATCTCTATCCCATCTCTAATCATTATTACACTACTAAATGTGATTGTAATTATACTGTTTTATTTAGGAAACTAGAGGGATGAATGATGTAATTAATTTAAATATATGTAGTTTACTCCATTGGTGATTTTAATTAGAGAAAAATATATTTGCACCATAGGGGTACAAATGTTTTTACATCATCTACATTCATATTTAATTATTATTAACTTTAAAATAAAAAATTAATATAAATGAATTATATTGATTGTTAATGATATATTGACTCTGTATAAATCTTTATACTCATCAGATAATTGACCCAGTATGTACGATTTACAATTGGGCTTTCGGGTTGATGGATCTGTTCCGGGTTGCACCATGATTATCCAACACTCATTGTCGCCGATGCTTCAAAAATCAAAACCCTAAACCCTAATTTTCCACTTATAAAAACACCACTATCTATGATCTTCTTCTTGCTCATTCTACAAAACCCTAATCGACCCTAATTCCTCTATTGCTTTTTTTCCAACATGGTTTTTCCTCGAGGTAACTGCAGAAAATTCTTCATCCCCAATTTCAATGCATTATTCCCACACTTGTTTTATCATTCAATTTTATCTTTATAGTAGCTGAAAGTTTTTCTTCTAATTTTATCAAATGGGTCTATGGAATTATTATTGGCTTAATATATATTTTTCTTTTAATTAAAATGGGTCTATGAAGCTGTAATATGCTTAAAAGTTTTGATTTTTACTTGTTATTTTATAAGTGTAGTAGTGTCTGAAGATTTTAGTTTTATTAGTATAACATTGTTCTCATGTTGCAAGATATTTATACAAAGTTGATTTTTTTTCAGGTCGTGGTGGTTCTGGTGGAGGGTTCAGGGGAAGAGGTGGCGGTGACAGAGGTAGAGGAAGAGGTTTTGGAGGAAGAGGAGGAGATAGAGGGGGTACACCATTCAAAGCTAGAGGTGGAGGAGGAAGAGGTGGCAGAGGTGGTGGTCGTGGAGGAGGAAGAGGTGGCAGAGGTGGTGGAATGAAAGGAGGGAACAAGGTTGTAGTTGAGCCTCATAGACATGAAGGTATTTTCATTGCTAAGGGTAAAGAAGATGCACTTGTTACTAAGAATCTTGTTCCTGGTGAAGCTGTTTACAATGAGAAAAGGATTACTGTGCAGGTTATTTTCTATATAATCTTTTGTCACCTTGATTTTTATTGATTTCTGTTATTTTTATAATTTCATTATTTTTAGGAACATGTTGCATTCTATTGCCAAAAATCATGCTTGAGAACAAATATATAGAGTTTTGGGTTGTTGGGTCAATAATCATGAATGTATAATCTTCTATTTCCATAGATCTGCATATTTATTATCATGTCACTAAATTGAAACTGTGCAATGTTATCAAGGTTTGAAAATGTGTAATTAAAAGCTAGAATTTTTTTTATTGTTTTATTCTCCTTTAGATGAGAAAGGTATACTGTCGTATTATGTTGTTGAGTAATGAAGTAATGTATACATTGTTTGGAATTGCAATATGTTTTAGAGTCATTTCATTCATTTCCAGTCCCTTAGCATTTTTTATATTAATTTTTACTTCATTATTTTGGTTGATATATGAGTTGGTGCATTATGTAGAAGGAAGATGGCTCAAAAGATGAGTACAGAATTTGGAATCCATTTAGGTCCAAGTTGGCTGCTGCTATCCTTGGTGGGGTTGACAACATATGGATTGTAAGTAGTTTCAATGTCTTCTTTCTTGTTTTTGTTCTTGGAATTGACATTGTGCTCCACAGATACTGTATATTGACATGATATCTGTGTTTTTTGTGTTACTTTTGTGTAATAAAGAAACCGGGGGCTCGTGTCCTTTACCTAGGAGCTGCTTCTGGAACAACGGTTTCTCATGTGTCTGATATTGTTGGCCCGGTATGTCCCGAGTCAAATTTATATCATATTTCCTTGTAATTCTTGTAAAAGGCAATGCTTATGATATGACTGTGCTATTGTTTGTATGCAGACAGGAGTTGTCTATGCTGTAGAATTCTCTCATAGAAGTGGGCGTGACTTGGTCAATATGGCAAAGAAGCGCACAAATGTTATACCGATCATCGAAGATGCGAGACATCCTGCAAAGTACAGAATGTTAGTTGGCATGGTAGATGTGATATTTTCTGATGTTGCTCAACCTGATCAGGTTTGGTTTTAAATGTTGATATTTATTAAAAGATGGTGTTTGCCTCACACATCTTCTAAAATCATTCTAGTGTTCCATAACATTGTGTCTGAATTTCTATTTATTTACAATTCATGATTTGTTTCTTTCTATTTGTATCTATTACTATGTTATGACTGTGTTTTTTAAAATATACTCATTTTGTTTTTCCTCAACTTTGCATCTTGTATCTTTTATTATTTTGTAATTTCAATTGTGCTATTTTGCTATTTCTTCTCCCACAATTAATTTCAATTGTGCTATTATGCTATTTTGTTGATGTTCATTTTGTGTTGAGGTTGTCTCTGCTTTATATAGTACCAAATCATGTCTCCTTGTATTATCACACTTTGCATTTTTACATTGAAGTGTTTTTATTTAATAATTGTGTTCCTGCTTGGATTTAAGTTTTTAAAACGTTATTGGAATTCATATGTAATACTTTTATATGTCGAAAACATTTTGTATTTTACTCTTCATAATCTTTTTTCTTAATTTTTGTCTGATTATTTGTCATGTTTACTGAAAATCTAGTGTGGTCTGTACACCATGTTGATAATCTGTGCATTTGATGATTTACTCGGATTCCCCTTCAAGACAGCTTGGATGATGCAGACCCGAGATTCTGATGCACACCAATTTTTGTTTTGCTATTATTTTATTTTCCAAAGTGACCAAATCTTGTCTCCTTGAATTATTACTTTTTGCATTTTTACATTTAAGTGTTTTTATTTATTAATTGTGTTCCTGCTTGGATATAAGTTTTTAAAACGTTTTTGGAATTCGTATGTAATACTTTTATATCTCGAAAACTTTTGTATTTTACACTCCGTAGTATTTTTTCTTAACTTGTGTCATATTATTTATCATGTTTACTGAATCTATATTGTGTGGTTTGTACACCATGTTTGATAATCTTTGCATATGATGATTTACTCGGATTCCCCTTCAAGACAGCTTGGATGATGTAGACCCGAGATTCTGATGCACACCAATTTTTGTTTTGCTTTTATTTTATTTTCCAAAGTGACACTATTGTTATGCAATAATTAATTACTTGTCAATTAATTACTTTTTTCTGTTGTTAATATACTCGATTCAAGTTCGTATATGCACCATTCAATTCATATGCTTTCCACCATGACAAATGAATTCTACTGAAAAAATGTTTTCTTCAAGCTGCATCCAACCCAGGTTTAAACTCCAGTTAGTTTGAGTTTCAGTTTTGTTTATGATATTATTGGTAACTGTTGCAGGCTAGGATTTTAGGTCTGAATGCCTCATATTATCTCAAATCTGGTGGCCATTTTGTTATTTCCATCAAGGTATGTTTATGCATTTTTGGTATATTTGCGTTGTTCCGAAGTTATAATGTTGAATAGCCATGTTAGATGTGGCTTTAAACTTTGTTTAGGTACCAAAAAACATGCTATGAAATAATTTTGTTTTTTGAAATTTGCAAGGTTTAAAAGTGCAACCTCTGGTAATATTGATTAAGAATGTTTCAGAATTGTAAATCATTGTTTGCTGATAGCTTTGTATGTCCTAATGTATCCAATGTTTGTTGTAAATGTTATAGGCTAATTGCATAGACTCCACAGTCCCAGCTGAGACAGTGTTTGCAAGTGAAGTCAACAAGCTCAAGGCTGATCAATTCAAGCCTTTCGAGCAAGTCACCCTTGAACCATTTGAGCGCGACCATGCTTGTGTGGTCGGTGGATATAGAGTGCCCAAGAAGAAAAAAGACGCCGAGTAAATTGCAATTTATAGATTGCATTAACTACTTATGATTGTCCTGTCCTAGATTAAATTTTCTGTTGTCTATGGTGGTATCTGCTATAAGGATATGGTTTGAGTATCTTATTATGTGAATAGAGTTCTTGAATGCCATCATTTTATCATATGGTTTTATAATTGATTCTTGAAACCTAGGATTCTATTTGGACCCTTTGCATAAAATAGCCAGTTTATTGATGTAGAATGAAAAATGATAATCTGATGAGCATCTGAATGTGATGATCATAGAAGTCTTAAATATTACAGATTTCACAAACTTGTGGTCTCAATTCAAGGTCATGTTCAATACATGAACATGAGTAATAAATAGTATGGCCAAGTAGACTAGTGAACTAAAAACCAGATTGAAGAGAAGATGAAACCTGAAATTCCAGATCGAATCCAATTAATAAGGGAAAGGTGTATTTATCTTGCTATCTAAATTTGATTGCTAATCCAAATATGCATGAGAATCTTAGTTGCATAAAAAACATTTTCCTTGTTTGAGTAAAGTCAATTCATATTCTGTTATCATTTGTATGTGTTTACATTTCTTTAAATCTCTCTACTTATGAATCTTATTTTTCCACTAATTAATTTTTTTTAGATTTCTTTTCATCTTTAAATAAATAATAATCTAGATTCTTCAATGAGAAAAATATGTAAGCACTAACTGTGAATTATACTATCACCGTTATCCATTATTTGTTTTCAATTATTATTGACTTTTAAATAAAAATAATATAAATGAATGACAGATGATATAGGTATAAATCTTCGGTAAAAAAAACAGTTAACAGGAAGTTACAAACAACAAAATTTAAATCCAGAGAAAAGTAAACATGAACAAGAAAAGAAGTCAAATAATGTTTGAATTCCATCCACTTTTTTGAACACTCATTCCTGGAACCTGCAAGCCAAAATTTGATGATGGCTCAAACCATGGAACCTTTTCAAGAAGATTCTTCACCAAATCACCAGCCAAGTAAGAAATCACTGAGCTCACAGCACCATTGCTAACATAGTAAATCACTGTTTTGAAGTATGCCACAAAAGTGTTTGATTTATTGGTATAAGCTTTGGCTATGGAAAGCAGTGTCATGCATAGTAGAGAAACACCTATAACTGCTACTAGCTTCAAATCCTTGTCACCATTTTCATGGAATGAGAAACCATATACCAATGGTGCCATTAATCCAAAAACAATAAATGATATTATTGCAATAAAAGCATGAACATAAAAATTCTTCCTTTGCCCTAATAACTCATTGTATCTATCCACAGGTGCTTCTGTTTCATTCTTTGCTCTTCTAGGTTGCTCATCTTTTAGTTCTGCTAGCTGCATGCATGTGTCATGAATGGTGTTTTAAGTTTTAGTTGCAATGTAATGTGTTTATACTATTGTAAAAAATATGTCTGAGACAAAGATATGTTGTTCCAAAATGTGTCTCAAGTTATATCTCGGAACAATTGTGACATGACATGTTTTCATTGGTCCTAGACATGGTTTGAGACACAAATTGAGAAAACAAATTCTTCTCCTGTGAGAATCTAATTGGGATCACAAATTCACAATGTTGTTTAGAGATTTACATGCCATAATTTTAAACTCAGTCTAATGAGAATAATAGTAAAAATATAAAAGAAATCAGAAAATCAATATTTTAAACATATAACTCACATTATAAACAAAGATGAAAAGTCCACTGATCAGGTTTGCCAAAGCCAGTGTAACAATGCTCACTGCCAAATGATGAAATTGTTAGTAAAAAGTTGTAACATTATTTTTCAAATTTATGCATCAATTCTGTCTTTCTTATCACTCATTAATCACATAGTATTTTAGCTATATATCCATTAATCACATCAACGATTATTTTCACCCCTCTTTGTGTGACTAGCAGATTCTTTTATGAAGTATAGAGGCTTTTGTTTGGGGATAGTAGATTAAACAATCTTATCTCGTAAATCGAGGACGCTTCTATGATTTGAATCATGTGACCCTTAATCACTAAACAATATCCTTACAATTTTATCCATATTCTCCCTCTAATTATAGACGATTGATGTAAGAAAAAATTAATCAGATGTGTCATGTGATGTAATTAAATAATACTAATGAAATATGAATGACAACAAGGTGGATTAAGGATCAGATTTTTGCTTATCAAACATGATCTCAAATCCACTATTTAAAACCTGGGAAAACTTGAATAGAAACACACTCAAATAAATTTCTCCGTTAAATTTGGGTTATGTTCGATTCGGTTAGACATGAAATGTAAATAAAACTAAAAGTCATACATATGGTTGCATCAGCACTTGATGCAGATGTGACAACAGTAAGACTTGCTAATGATTGAGTCAAACCTCCATAGACAATGCTTTTCAGAATTTCCAATGCATTATCATTTGTTACTTTTTCAACCAAAGCTGGTACTCCATAAGGAATAGGTGCTGTGTTTTCATCAATAACCAAACAAATTAACAAAATCATTCCTTTGCATAATATGGAAGATATATACAATCTTTTGAATGAACCTTTATATACTAAACATGTTACATTATGAATCTTGTGGTGGATGATTCTCTATATATAATGCATGTGAGTTATGGAGCATGCACAGTCATCATGAAAACTAAACTAAACTTAGATGAATTCTGGTTACAACCCATGAGTTGAATCTGTCATTCAGTTTGTTCTTGCAAGAAGATTAGTCCCAGAATTATTTGTCCCATTTTGATTACATGACATGAATATATGATAATCATTACCTGTGTTTCCTCCTTCAACATTAACCTCCAAAGTAATCTCATGCTGTCTATTGTTTGTAGGCATGATAACTCTCCAATCACTATATTTTGATGAGTGATCCATTTCAGGTTGATTGAGTATAGATGATTCATGAATCTCACTTATAACTGCCCAATTATTCCATAAATGTTTCTTCCTTAGTGCAACTTGACCTTTTGGGTCTTGTGATGTCACATTGTTCACAAGAATGCTTCCAATACCTGAAGATCAAGTAGTTAATTAGGAATAGTTTATGGTTAATTACGTTGTTGAAGCAAGTGCTGTTATAAGTTTGCCTAAGATATTTAACAACATTATTTCATGCAAACGCTGTTAAAGATGACATATCAACAACTTTCATTATAATTACATTGTTAAAAGTCACACATTTAACTGCGCTTAAATTAGTTAAAGTTGACATCCAACAACGCTCTTTTAAGCAAGTGCTATTGATTTTAATACATTCAACACCGCTTCCTTAGATGACTTATGTTAAAGGTAACATATCAACAACGCTCATTATAATGAGTGCCATTAAAAGGCACAAATTTTGACAACGCTTAAATGAGTACAGTTAAAGATGGCATATCAATAATGTTCATTGTAATGTGTGTTGTTGTTATAAGTCACACATTTAACATCGCTTAAATGAGTGATGTTAAATGTAACATATCAACAACACTTATTACAATTCCAAAATCATTTGTGCATATATTTTGATTAGATAGCAAGAATGTATGATACTTAATTACCTGTGTCTCTTCCATCAACATTAACCTCCAAAGTAAGATCATTGTTTGCAGGCATGATCACTCTCCAATCACTATTTTTTGATGAGGGATCAATTTTAGGTTGTTTGAGTATAGAGACTTCATGAGCCTCACCTATAACTGCCCAATTATTCCATAAATGTTTCTTCCTTGGTGCAACTGTACCTTTTGTGTCTTGTGATGTCACATTGTTACCAAGAATGCTTCCAATACCTGAAGATCAAGTTAATCAGGAATAGTTTGTGGTTTCTCTACCAACAAGGCGATGATCTAGTCTCCCGCTAGATCTTTAGGTTGACTAAAAAGTCATGGTTTCGAATCCTGTGAGCGACATTTGTTGGGAGAGAGAGTCACACATCCCGAAAGAGATTAATTTCTTATCCATAGGGTTAGAGATACACTTGTTGGTAGTACCAAAAAAAAGTTATATTCTTTTGACAAAAAGTGAAAAGAGATCTTTATACAATATTACTAGGTCTAAATGTTTTTTTTAAAGCAGTTGTAACTACACCCGAATATATATCAAAGAAGGATCATACAAAGAGCAAAGTTACATCGAAATTTATAATTGGGCAAGCCAAACCTATTCCTCCTGTGATCAGCTTAAAGAAACCTAGGAATAGAATTCCATATAGAATTGGTTTTGGAGACAACTCCAGTTAAAGTCAGCAAAAACTAAAAAGTTTTTTTTAATTTCATGCATATTGAAGCTGAAAGGAGTAAACATACCATTGTTATTGGTTTTAGTTGCTACTTTTTGTGCTCCTGAATCATCTGCAATGGAAACTGCATCATGTTCTGATGTATCTTTGGCTCTAGATTGATCCACTTCCACTGATTGGTCAGGTTCTGACTCATGATTTATATTGTAATTTGGTGAATCTTTCACTGATTAATTGATTTCATTTGCAAAAATACACATAAAATATCAGTCAAACATGAATTCAAAGATACATATATAAAGCATATATTGCTGTTAACACAATAATATGTACTAAGGAAATCATTCTGCAGAGTCAGGTAACATTTTTTGCTGAATGATAAATATTTTACATTATGGAAAATGCTTCGAGAGTTAAGGCAACATTATGCTCCAGCACTAGTTTACTTACTAGTGTATTTTGAAGTAAAATACTGATTTCTTCTATATTTTTTACAATAAGAGTAGCTACCCTTATTTATAATAGTCCTTCAAGGCTATATTTGTCCTAAAAGAAAAGCTAATGAATTATTCATTGTTATGAAACTAGCCAGTTATTCATGGTCGATCACTACTTATTTGTGCTTAATGTCAACTTATTCAGAAAAAAAAAACATTGGTCTAGTGATCTAGTGGTGTAAGGTTCTGCTAGATTCCCATAATGACTAAAATGTCAATGATTCAACTCCTATGAACGATACTTGTTGGAAGAGGCGATCACGCACCCCGAAAGAGATTAGTTCCTTACCCAAAAAATAAGGAATACCTTGGTAGTACCAAGAAAAATGTCAACTTATTCATGGCCGGCCATTAGAACAAGTGTAGGTCATGACTTGGTCACTATTCTTTCTTCTTGTTTTTTGTGTCTTTGTTTAAAGATCTGAGATGTGATTTTGCATTGACAAAGTTCATTACAATTTAGAAGTATTGGTGGTGCTGAAGTCTTCAACCCTTAAAGTTGATTATTAATTTGTTTAGTAGAAGCAAGACATCCATATGAAATTAATATATGAATTTATTATTGAAAATTGAAATTGAAATCCAACAACAACAACAAACCCTTTTTATCCCACTAAGTAGGATCAACTACATAGATCGAACGATGTCATAATGCTCTATTATAAATCATATTCATTGACAAAATATTATTGATTTAAATATTTCTTAATCAATTCTGTTATGATTTTTCTTGCTCTATCTCTATTGGTCGAAACCATATATGACGTGACTCTACCATATTTTCAATAATAAAAATTAGCCCAACTTTAGGTTTGTCCACCCATTCAACTAAAACAAAAGTTAGACACTATCCATAGAAGTCTTATTAAATAATATAGATTGGAAAAAAACTTGCCCCCTCCAAGCTTCAAAGTCATGATCAAGATGTGAACATATGAGTAATAATATGGCCAAGTGGACTGAACTAGAAACAAGATTGAAGAAAATATAACACAATTGTAGAATAATGTCTACCCAAAAATCATACAGCAATAAATAGAACAACTTAGATTATACATCAAATCTTATTAAATTGGAGTCCTATACATATAATTGTAAAAAAATATTAAAAATGTTGCTTACAAACAACAAAATTTAAATCCAAAGAGAAAAGTAAACATCAACATGAACAAGAAAAGAATTAAAATAATAATGTTCTAGACAACTTTGTTATCTTCATAAGTATGATCTCTATTCAATATTTTGCACACTCATTCCTGGAACCTGCAAACCAAAATTTGATGATGGCTCTAACCATGCAACCTTTTCAAGAAGATTCTTCACCAAATCACCAGCCAAGTAAGAAATCACTGAGCTCACAGCACCATTGCTAACATAGTAAATCACTGTTTTGAAGTATGCAACAAAAGTGTTTGATTTCTTGGTATAAGCTTTGGCTATAGAAAGCAGTGTGATGCATAGTAGAGAAGCACTTATAGCTACTGTCAGCTTCATATCCTTGTCACCATTCTCACTGAATGAGAAGCCATATACCAATGGTGGCACTAATCCAAAAACAAGAAATGATATTATTGCAATAAAAGCATGGACATAAAAATTCTTTCTCTGCCCTAATAACTCATTATATCGGTCCATAGGAGCTTCCGTTTGATTCTCAGGTCTTCTAGATTGCTCACCTTTTAGTTCTCTTAGCTGCAAATAATAAAAATAATATCATTTTTATTTAGTATAACAATGAGGTAGGCAATGTGAGACTTACTTCCTAACATGCTCTATCCACATCGGTCTGCCGGACTAGGCGAAGGGTTACCTTTGACCCATAACTAAAGGACATCTTTTGGCCCATGACAACTAGAAAGAAGTTGGCCTCTAGCTCTGATATCATGTTAAGATTCCATCTCAAAACCAATTGGCAATGAGAGGAGTAGCCTAACAGATATTTAAAACATTCCCGAAACGAAACAATGAAATATGCGATGTAAAATGATTATAATATCATTATCACAATAGCAAAACAATATGACTGTAATTGGGATCATAATGCCATTTCATAGACTTGCATAGGGTAATTTAATACCTCATTTTATATGAGAATATTATTTAAAGAACTGAACAAAGATGAACATATAACTCACATTATGAACAAAGATGAAAAGTCCACCGACCAGGTTTGCCAAAGCTAGTGCAACAATGCTTACTGCCAAATCATGAAACTGTTAGTAAAAATTTGTAACATTAATTTTCAAATGTATGCATCATCAATTCCTTTTCCTCTTAGAACCCTTTGTAATATTAACACTGTTAAAGGTGTATGCTGGTAAACTACTGATGGGATCACCTGTTCCAAAATGGTGTTCCCATCCCTGTTCCAACCAATCAGAAAACGCCATTTCATTTAAAAAATCTATATTACTTGCATTTCTTTTTTTCTTATATTTTTTTTCTTTTTTCTGATTGGGTAGGACAGGGATGGAGACACCATTTTGGGACAGGCGATCCCCATCCCGTGAACTACTATGGAAACATCTTTCTATTCACAAATTAATCACATATTGTGTATTACCTATTCACAGATTATTTACATGCCTATGGGTGTGACTTACAGATTCTCTTTTTTAAAAGTTTGGACTTTTGTTTCAGAATAAGAAATCCTGCAGGTTTTGGTTACTACTATTGGTGGCTATTATTTATTATATTTGGTTAGAAGTGCAATGCTACTATTTTTAAGGTTAGATCTTGATATTGGATTAATTCTTCAACATACTATATTTTTTCATGCAAATTAATATTATCATGGGTCTAACTATTGTATTGGACTTATTAAATAACTCTTTGTAAACATGGGGTAGGGTGATTATCGGCCGGGTTGGATTTGGTAAGACTTGTCCTTAAATTAATTTTAGTCATATTATTTTATGAACCCGAATTCAGCCTTAGATCTGAAATGAACCCGATCCAAAAATTTGTATCGGGTCAGCCTTTAAACCCGAATCTAACTCTAGACCCGATTAAGTATAATACATACCCTTTTACATATTTTTTATGAATATTATTATTATTATTATTATTATGGATATGTAATTTGACATATGAAATTATATACATTTAGATATTATGTTAATCATATATGATGGAAAAAATCAAAGAACCAATGATATTTTTGGCTAAAGAGATATCATTAATTATTCTTTATGCAATTGAATAAACAAACATACAAACATGATGAAGGAGTGACTATGAGACGAGACGAGTCGAGTCAAGTCATGTTTGTGCTTTATCTGATACTAATATTGATCAGTCTAATATTTGAACCTGATCTTAGACATATGAAACCCGACCATAATCAGACCGATCTTCGCTAGACTAAATTAGATGAGCGGGTAGGTTCAGTTCCTGCTCATCCCTAACTCAGGACCCCTAATACTTCCATTAATAATATTTTGGTCATATATGGAACATATCCAATGAAGAAGTTAGACGTATACAGTTTTACACCTATAGAGATTATTTCCGAGATTTGAACATATGACCTCATAGTTATCAAATAACAACCTTAGTATTGTGAGAAACTTAATCTCTAATCGTGCAAAAATAACATAAGATAAAATTTAAGATGGACATTAAAATAATAGTAAAGAAAGATGAATTGTGAGAAAAATTAAAGTCATACATATGGTAGCTTCAGCACTGACCGCAGAGACTACAAGAGTAAGACTTGCAAATGTTTCAGTCAAACCACCATACACAATGCTTTTCAGAATTTCCAATATGTTTATATGAATACCTGCACCACCAAACAAATGTACATAATCATTCCATTTCATTATATTCAACCTTTTCTTAATCTCATATGAATTATTCTTACACAAAATCCATTATAATGTTGAATTGTGTATATATATATATATATATATATGATTGAATTGTATCAATTTTTCAATCAATACATCACCTTCTTCGGAGTGATAAGGTGATATTATCAAGGAGGTTGCGAGTTCGAGTCTCACCCAAAAAAAAGTTATAAGGTGGTTTGATGTAATGAGAAGGGGTGGAGAGAATGAGGTTGAAGTTTCGAGTCTAGCTCCACAACAAAATACTAATATACTAATATTTGTCGATAAAAATAATATTGGTGATGTTTGATAGCATAGATCAAACAATGTAAAGAAAATATATACTAAGTGATGTACCTAATGGCATAAAGAAACTGAAGCATGATAAGCATCTAACTGCATCAGCACTTGGAGAAGGAGTTTGAAGTTGTTCCCATTCTCCACGTTGAATGTAGACTTTTTGGATACAAGATTTACAATTAGGACAGTAGAATCCATGTGTTTGAGGTATTTCAAATACTCTTTCCATATATAATTCTTGTCTTTCTTCATCATTTTCTTTGATTATGCCAACTCTTCCAATTTCACTTCTCACAATGTTCAAAGAAGCATAATCCTCAAGAATAGGAGAATCAGAAGCAGGTAAAACTATGTCTATTTCTTGTTTAAGGTCTCCACCTATGAAGACACACATTTTTACGCTATGATTATATCATTATGCATTTATATTCGATTATCATTAATTTTTAAATACAAGTAATATAAATGAATAATGGATAATGTAACATTTATGTATAGATCTTCCTACCACGCATATATATATATATATTATTTTAAACATTATAGTATGTATAAAAACTATTACAACTAGTTTTTACATAAGTACTCCATACACAGGCATTAATATATAACTGAATAAGCAAAGAAATCACATCTTGCAATTTATAAAAGCCCTTGTTTTTTACTTCTTAAAACTTTGGTATTACATCTTGGAATTTATCATTGGACACATTATTGTTTTCAATAAAACATTTCCAATCAATATATACACATATATGAATTGTTGTTTAAATATTATGTACTATATATCTATATACATATTGCATGTTAAAAAACAATTAAGAGAAACTATAGGATACTTTTGGGGTATGATAAAATTCTAAATTCTTTGTTCCTAGATGTATATTTGGTTACCTTCTATAGTAGAGCATTGGGTACCCCTCTTTTTCTGCAACCCCACTTCTTCAACCTCATTATCTGCATCATTCCATAGATCTACTATAATCTCCATTTTGCCCTTTGAGGTTCTTATTTCTCACTTACACCACACCTTCCTTATAGTAGCTGATTAACTTAGTATTTCTAAGCTTTCTTATATTAAATAATGGAACAATTTGACTAATTAGTGTGAATGCATGTTAGTTAGACGTGAGATGCCATTATATTAATTATAATAAAATATTTCAAATCTTGACAACTCAGGTTTAATTTAAAATAAGCGCCGCTAATTATGGTCATTTCATATAAGATTGATTTAAACAATATTTCTTAGAACTATTGATGCATTTTGTAATGAACAAAAAACAATGAAAATGTATTGACTCGTATACTATTTGGATCTATCTCTACAATATATCATATTTTGTTTAATTTAATTACATTTATCATCATTTTTTGTTTAGGATATCACATTTCTTTCTGATGCATGAGTAGTTAGTGTAATATATGTATATAAATCAAATGAGTTTTTGTTGATGTAAAAATAGAGAGTGATTTATATAATTTTACTAAAACTCATGAGGTGTCGATGTAACTTAGTATATATATTACACTCTTAATCATTTTGCCTAAACTTTACTTCACCATTAATTTATCAGTTTTTTAATCACCAAGCATTAATTATCACTTTTTTTTTATATGTTTGACTAAGTGGCACTATTAGAAACACTAAATATTCAAATAAGTTATGCACATGATATTTAAAAAAATACTCAATTAAAATACACTATAATTAACAAGGTCATTAAGAAATGCATACAGCTATTTCATACCTCATTTTTACATGTGATTATATACGGATTGATTTAATTTAATGAATATAATATCATGTCCTATAGTTGACAAATTAAAATAAAAAGCCCCTCAATAATATAACTCGAAGTCTTACATGGTCTTCTTTTTTTAAAAACCCCTCCTATAGTTGATAATGCTAGTTTCATTTTTTGTTTGTGATTTTTGGTTTTACTCTTTTTCAAATTTATAATTTTCTGACAGGTAATAAATTTAAAATGTTGAAATATATAATTTATTTTTTGCTTGATTTTTGTGATGGGTTTCTTAGATGTGTATATAAATAAAAGATAAAAATAATAGAGCTGAAGATAATTTCATTTGTCGTAAAAGATATTATTAAATTTAGCTGTGTAAATAACATCACTATATAAAAGACATAATTTCAATTTCATTTTCCAGTAAAATTTTTGTTTTATCTCTCTCCATCTTTATCCTTATCTTTTTTACTTTTATTTTATTTATAACTTATAAGCAAATTAATATTATTATCAAAATGTATTAGGAATAGAAGTCAACCAGATAACATTATGTTAAATAGAAAATAAAAGATTAAAACAAGAAAGTTGACTTCAACAAGTGTTATTTTCTATCTTTAAATTTATTTTTAGTGATACAATTTTAGAAAAGTAATTGAGGGATTCGTACATCTCTTCCTTCTAAACCTTATCATACCAAAATTTTGAATTTATTTGAGAATCAAGAGAGTTGCAAAAAAATGTTGCTGAGATCAAGATGATACAGAAAAGTACAATAGCAAATCAAAAACTAAAAATAATTTTTAGAAACACTTTAGTAGTTTTGCCAAAATCTAATTTCACCATTAATTTATCACTTATTTTTCAATCACCAATTCATTAATTGTCACTTATTTTATATGTTTGTTAATGTGGCACGATTTGAAACAATAAATAAGAAATACTTTAGGCACATGAATCCATGACATATCCTAACATGCATGAGCTTTGCCAATAAATAAAAAATAAAAGGGTGTCAATTAAACCCATGACTATAATAAAAATCACAACCATATGATTTATAATGCTCTATGGATTAAATATTTAAAATGAAAATTCAAAATTAAACTTTTTCAACAAAAATAAAATAAAATATATTCAAAATAAGAAGGTCATTAAGAAATGGATCCAGCTATATCTTACCTCATTTTTACAAGTGCATTAGATACATATAGATTTGATGAATATAATATCATGTCCACAATATTGTAAAATCCGAGCCGGACGTCAAGCCGGAAGAGCTTCCGTATTAGGTCTATTTTGTTTAATTAGTTAAGCTGTCCGGTCGGACCGGATGATTTTAAATATAATTAATAATTTTTATCTATAATTATGTAAATTTTATATAACTATATTGAAGTAACATCTCTCTATCATTTTTGGACCGAAATAAACAAAACATTAGAGTAATATTCCATTTTTTTAAAATTTTAAGTGAGCCGTCTAATTTTTTATGGGTTATTCCCGTTTAACTGGGTTTAGCACGGTCGAACCGGAATTTCTCCGGTTCAAAGCGATCTAACTACTCATTTAGTTAAGACTACAAAACATAGCCGTTTTCAAGTCCGGTTAGTGATTGAACTTGTCGGACCGTCCGATCCGGTCCGACACTGCGTGTCAATGGTTGTCAATTAAAAATTAAAAACCCCTCAATCATAGAATTGAAAGCATCACGCGGGTTAATGATTGTGGAAAAAAAAAGTTCTGATATTTTTTTACAAGGTGTAAATGAAGGTTTTAATTGTTGAGTAAATATTAGCATATTTTAACTTTGTGCTAAATATCAACAAAGGTCATCATTAAATATTCAATGCATCTTCTATTAAGGTTTAATGGTCATGTTCTCTCATTAATTAGGAAAGATTCCTAACAAATTTCATCCTTCCTGAATAAAGTGAGGGGTATTACTAGTACGCGACTTCTAAACTATTTGTTAGCTTCTTGACTGAAATTTCCTTAATCAACATAACGGACTAATTATCATTTGTATGAATTTTATCTAGCTGCAACTCACCATTCTTCAAAACATTTTATATCTAATAATAATAACAATCAATGTGCTTTATCAGAGAATGAATTGTAGGATTCTTAGTTAGGTGGAATGCATTTCAGTTGTCATAGTACAAAACGTATCTTGATCATGACCTAATTCATGCAAGATATTTTTCATATATTTTATCTCTATGACAACTTCAAATGTTGCACTGTACTTTAATTGATAATGCAACATATATTTGTAACTTGGATTATTAAGATACAACTCCCCCTGCAAACGTAGTTAGATAACTTATGTGGATTTTCTATCCTCGACCATATCTGCATCCATGTATCCTACCAATACATAATCTTCATTACCAAAATATAAAGATATTTTTGTAGTTCCCCCCAGATATCTCAAAATCCACTTTACTGCATTCTAGTGCTTTTTGTAGGAATTGAATGAGAACCGATTGACAACTTCAACTGTATGGGAAATATTTGATCTTGTACAGATCATGACATATATTAGGCTTCCTACCATAGAAGAATAAAACATTATGCTCATTTATTTCATTTCTTCATTACTGGTTAGAAATTTCATTGTGCTTAACTTGAAATATTCAACAAATTTAAAATAGTAGAAGGTTTTGCCTCATCCATGCCGAATCTCTTGAGAATTTTTTCAATATACATTCCACTAATGCGTAAAACTCTTTAAATGTTGTTAGTATTTGATCTTTAATTTTCAATAAGTATACATACACTCTTCTCCAACGTATCATTAATGAACGTGAAATAGGAGCCTCCAAAATATCTTTCACATGATGTGCAAACATCTAAATACACAAGTTTAAGTATCTCGTTTTCTTTGTGAGGGATTGTATGCATGGTATCTGAAAACTAATTATTATAAAGACAAAAGTTAAAATTTGATATTTTATATGTGAAAAGTAGTTGTAGGAACATTTTAAATAACTTAGTGGGAAGAAAAGAGTGACACCACAATGATGCCCAATAAATTGAAACAAATATGATTTATAAGGTAACTCCAACAAATCAAAGAAATTATATGATGAAGAGTATCTTATGATTCTTATGGAAATTAATTATTCTAATCCCTTCCTTCCTCTATTTAAGAATCACAATGTTATTGTATTATGTGTGTGTTCCCGTTTCAAATAGAAGTAATATTAAAATAGTTTACTCAAGTGTTCTTCAATTTTTCATCTCGATATAACTGTAAAAAACATTAAAAATGTTGCTTACAATAAACAAAAATTAAATCGAAGAGAAAAGTAAACATCAACATATGAAAAAGAAAATAACTCAAATAATAATGTCTTGAACAACTTATGTTGTCTTCATTAGTATGAACTCCATTCAATTTTTTGCATACTCATTCCTGGAATATGCATGCAAGCCAAAATTTGATGATAACTCAAACCTTGGAACCTTTTCAAGAAGTTTCTTCACTATATAACCAACTAAGTAAGAAAGCACTGATCCTACAACACCATTACAAACATAGTAAATCATTGTTTTGAAATATGCCACAAAAGTGTTTGATTTCTTGGTATAAGCTTTGGCAATGGAAAGTAGTGTAATGCATAGTAGAGAAACACATACAACTGCTCCAAGATTCTTGAAAACCTTGTCACCATTGTCATGGAATGAGAAACCATATACCAATGGTGGCACTAATCCAAAAACAATAAATGATATTATTGCAATAAAAGCATGAACATAAAAATTCTTCCCCTGCCCTAATAACTCCTTGTATCTATCCACATGTTCTTCTGTTTGATTTTCTTCTCTTTTAGGTTCCTCACCTTTTAGTTCTAGTAGCTGCAAATGATGAAAATACAAATATTATTTTTATTTAGTATTATTATAATCATTATTATTTTGTTAATGTGGGGCCTTTTTTATAAGGAAATATATTTAAAAACGAACACAAGGGTACCAATCTAATTATATCTTACAAAATAGTTCAATATAAGTATAGGGATCAATATATTAGAATTACATCTCAAAATCAATATATTGGTAATAAGAGGAGTAGCCCAACATGTATTTAAATCATTCATGAGACAACGAGATAGACGATATGAGAATTACTTCCCAAAATGTCCTTCCACATAAGCCTACCGGACCAGGCGAAAGGTTACCTTTGACCCTAACTAAATGGCATCTTTTGGCTCATGATGACAACCAGAAATAAGTTGGGTTATGTCTGTGATATCATGTTAAGGTTTCATCTCAAAACCAATTGGCAATGGGATGAGTAGTCCAACGAGTATTTAAATCATTCATGAGACAATGAGATAGACGATATGAGAATTACTTCCCAAAATGTCCTTCCACATAAGCCTACCGGATCAGGCGAAAGGTTACATTTGACCCTAACTAAAGGGCATCTTTTGGCTCATGATGACAACCATAAATAAGTTGGGTTATGTCTGTGATATCATGTTAAGGTTTCATCTCAAAACCAATTGGCAATGGGATGAGTAGTCCAACGAGTATTTAAATCATTCATGAGACAATGAGATAGACGATATGAGAATTACTTCCCAAAATGTCCTTCCACATAAGCCTACCGGATCAGGCGAAAGGTTACATTTGACCCTAACTAAAGGGCATCTTTTGGCTCATGATGACAACCATAAATAAGTTGGGTTATGTCTGTGATATCATGTTAAGGTTTCATCTCAAAACCAATTGCCAATGAGAGGAGTATTCCAACGAGTATTTAAATCATTCATGAGACAATGAGATAGACGATATGAGAATTACTTCCCAAAATGTCCTTCCACATAAGCCTACCGGATCAGGCGAAAGGTTACATTTGACCCTAACTAAAGGGCATCTTTTGGCTCATGATGACAACCAGAAATAAGTTGGGTTATGTCTGTGATATCATGTTAAGGTTTCATCTCAAAACCAATTGGCAATGAGAGGAGTAGTCCAACGAGTATTTAAATCATTCATGAGACAATGAGATAGACGATATTAGAATTACTTCCCAAAATGTCCTTCCACATAAGCCTACCGGACCAGGCGAAAGGTTATATTTGACCCTAACTAAAGGGCATCTTTTGGCTCATGATGACAACCAGAAATAAGTTGGGTTATGTCTGTGATATCATGTTAAGGTTTCATCTCAAAACCAATTGGCAATGAGAGGAGTAGTCCAACGAGTATTTAAATCATTCATGAGACAATGAGATAGACGATATTAGAATTACTTCCCAAAATGTCCTTCCACATAAGCCTACCGGACCAGGCGAAAGGTTATATTTGACCCTAACTAAAGGGCATCTTTTGGCTCATGATGACAACCAGAAATAAGTTGGGTTATGTCTGTGATATCATGTTAAGGTTTCATCTCAAAACCAATTGGCAATGAGAGGAGTAGTCCAACGAGTATTTAAATCATTCTTGAGACAATGAGATAGGCGATGTGAGACTTACTTCCCAACACAATACACTATTGAGCAAAAGTGTTAAAAGATCCCATATTTTTTGAGAACCAAAACTAAGATCTAATTTGGATTAAAAAAATCCATAATTTAGATGAAGCTAACTTTTCCCCTTAAATATTAGCTCATTCTTGATAGTCCAAATAGACCAAATAATAAACCATATAATAATACCATTATGATAATTGTAAAAAAAAAATGATTAATTGATGTCATTTCATAGGCTTATAGATATAATTTAAAAGCTAGTATCATTGAGAGCACTAATTAAAAAGTGAAAGAAGTAGAGGAAATCAATATTTTGAACATATAACTCACATTATGAACAAAGATGAAAAGTCCACCGAACAGATTTGCCAAAGCCAGTGCAACAATGCTCACTGCCAAAGTAAAAAGTTGTAACATTAATTTTCAAATTTATGCATTAATTCCTTTTCCTCTTAAAACCCTTAGTAATATTCATTATATTGTTAAAGGTATATGCTGGTAAACTACTATGGAGACATCTTTCTAATCTCTCATTAATCACATATTATGTATTTTACCTATTCAAAGATTATTTACATGCTGTGTGTGTGACTAAGAGATTCTCTTTTTTAAAAGTTTGGACTTTTTTTCATAATAAGAAAGCATGCAGTTTTGGGTTGCTAATATTGCTGGCTGTTATTTAGTCTATTTGATTGAAATGCAATGCTATTATTTTTAAGGTTAGTTCTTGATATTAGATTAATTCTTTAACATATATATATATATATGGTAATTTTACATGCATTATGTGTCTAACTATTTGTATTGGAATTAGGGAACTAAGTTGGGTATTTCAAGTGTGAATGAAGAAGTCTCACGCACATTGTGCAAAAAGTAGATGAGTTGAAGATTATATAGGTAGATGGACCCATAGACCTAATGTCTTAAGGTTTTTGATCAAGATATGGTGTCAAACTCACTTATATATTTCTTTCACTTAATCCATGAAAAAATTATACATTACATGCATGGATGAAGATCTCCTACACTAATATTTCATTAATAATAGCTTTAGTTATAGAAAATAAATTTAAATATCCTTAATGGTGTATAACATTAAATAATGATGAAATGTGAATAAAATTAAAGTCATACATATGGTTGCATCAGCACTTGATGCAGATGTGACAACAGTAAGACTTGCTAATGATTGAGTCAAACCTCCATAGACAATGCTTTTCAGAATTTCCAATGCATTATCATTTGTTACTTTTTCAACCAAAGCTGGTACTCCATAAGGAATAGGTGCTGTGTTTTCATCAATAACCAAACAAATTAACAAAATCATTCCTTTGCATAATATGGAAGATATATACAATCTTTTGAATGAACCTTTATATACTAAACATGTTACATTATGAATCTTGTGGTGGATGATTCTCTATATATAATTCGTTTAACATCACATTTTGACCCAAAATCTTAAGGTATTAGGTTTATGGTTTTATTTGGGACTTCTTCATTGTATATCATTGTATCAACTTATCAATCAATACATTACCTTACCAACCAAGTTCCTCTTCAAAAACCAAAGTAGAATTCAATGTCTAGATCATGTTTCATAGCATAGATCAAACAATATAAAGATATATAATAATACTATAAATGATGTACCTAGAAATGGAATAACAAAAGTGAAGCATGAAGGGCATCTTATTGTCTCAGTAAGAGCTTGTTCCCATTCTCCAAGTTGAATATAAACCTTTCTGATACAAGAGTAACAATTAGGACAATAGAATGCATGTGTTGGAGCCATTTCAATAACCCTATCCATATATATTTCTTCTCTTTCTTCATCATTTTCTTTAATTATGTCAACTCTTCCAATTTCATTATTTGTGACAATGTTCAAAGAAGCATAATCCTCAAGAATAGGAGAATTAGAAGGATGTAATATTATGCTCTCCTCAATTGTTTCTTCTATAAGCCCTCCACCTATCAACCAATACAATTCATTAGTATAATTAATAGTGTGTGAAAGATATTTCCAAAATATCTTAATTCAGATCAGAGATATATATATATATATATATATATTATTGAACTAGGAACACAATGGTTATCAACTAGTGGAGCTAAATAGTTATTATACATAACTATTCAAATCAACTAATGCAGAATTCTAAAAGTGTTTCTCTCCATCAAGTGACATGAACTTCTCTATAAATAGAAACACTTGAAGGCAGAATGATGTACAAAAAATTTCATCTCTTGAAATCATCATTCATTTCTCTAATGCATGAGAGATGTGTATGAAACATAAATTTGTAAACTACTATTTGTATCCAACATCAATTAACTTTTTGTTTGTTCAATTGTTGTGACATCTTTCGAACAATAAGTATTTATAACAAATAGTAAGATAGAGCTCATGAATTTAGCTTTATTTTCAACTAGTATGAATTATTATGACCAAAATGTAGGTAAAAAAAAACTAAACAATAATGTCACCCATACACATAATAGTAGGTCACAATTAAATTTATTACTATTGTTGTGATTGCTGTTATACTTAACTTTTATAACTATTGTAAATTGTGAGAAAATGTGACACTGTCAAAATTGAATTCCAATGTGATTATAGAGATTTCAGTAACAATATTATTGGGACTGCCCTTTCAATTATAGACCATAACTTAAAACTGATTTATAAACTATATCACCAGAAGTTCATCATCATGCTAATAATTTCTTTAACTACTAAAGAGTAAATAAAAACAATTGAACAATAGTAGGTATTAGATTTTTGTATAGTTAAAAGGTTTGGATAAGTTAATTATAAGCTTCATTTTTATTTCACCTTTATATATAATGCATGTTAAATAACAATGAATACAAACTATATGATATTTTTTGGGGTATGATAAAATTCTAAATTTTTTGTTCCTAGATATATATTTGGTTACCTTCTATAGTAGTATCACTGAAGCGTTGGATACCCTTCTTTAGCTGCAAAACCACTTCTTCAACCTCATTATTTGCATCATTCCATTTATCTACTATGACCTCCATTTTCCCCTTTGAGGTTCTTATTTCTCACTTTCACCAACTTACTTATAAATGGCACCAAATCAATTTATAATGTTGGACTAACTTAGTCTTTCCTATGAATTAATTAATGGAATAATTTGACTAAGTGTGTGAATGCATGTTAGCATGTTAGTTAGACGTGATGAGATGCCATTATATTAATTATAATAATAGATTTTCAAAACATAACAGCTAAGTTTAATTTAATCTAAGCACCCCATATTCTAGGAATAGGGCAATTAAAATAGAATTGGATTTTAAAATATTATACATAACCAAGTCCTTGTCCTTGGATGACTAAGTGTTTGAATGCATGTTATATGGAGTAAGACTTCTCTCCACTAATGGAGAGGCAAGTACCCAAAAAATCAAATAAAGTGGAAGATGTAATATCAATTTTGTCTTTTTTATTTAAAAAAGATTATATATTTGTCCTTACAATACAAATAAAAAAATCACTTGTCTCTGCATTAATGGAGAAGAGTCCTGCTCGCATGGTAGTTAGATGTGGATACTATTATATTAATTATATATACAGCACTTGATAAACTCATATGATTAATAATATTAACTAAGTAGTAATGGGGTAGCCTATGATACTAAGTAGCCGACTCATTAGTTGGATCAACTATTAATTTTTTTGTTGACAAATCATAATATTAACTAATATTATTTAATAATTAATAATTTTATGATCTGTATTCAAAATATTATCATCACACAAGTACTTAATTAAAGAAGATTTCACAACCACAAAATCACAAATAAGTTGAAGAGGTCATCAAGCAACATAGATTTTATACTTTAATCACAACAAAGTGCACCAATAAGATTAAGGCATAATCAAACAACTAAAATTTAGTTCCAACTGAAGCTAGCAAATAACAATCATAATTATAATAATAACAAATATAACTATAATTAAGTAGAAAAAACCATATTTTTTCATCAAAACGACGTTGAGAAAAATTTGTTTTACTTGCCGATCTAATCAAGACTCGATCGAGTTACAATTTTTGTACGTAAATCAGCTAAACCAAACCGTGTCACACTAGTTTTGGTACATGACTTATTCGATTAACATCCAAGATTGGTTACATATCTGGTTCACGATCGAACTCGGATGTTCATATGTGAGCGGACGAAATCAATCATTCAGAATATGCTAGTTTATGGCTTTCATGTCTCCACTTGACCTTCTCAATTGCTCAATTATTTAAATAACTGAATAAGAAACTTTATATGGTCTAATGACATTAGTGTTAGAATGGTGGCATGGTAATTAGATGTGGATCGATGCTTTTATATTAATGGTAATTAATGGATACTATACTAAAGACAACAAGCATGGATTTTCAATTCTTAACAATTTGAGTTTAATCTATATGAAAAAAAAAACGGATTTGTAAATATTAGATATGGTTAATTAATTTGAAATTTTGAAATGTAGTTTAATTTATATTCAACTGAGTATATTTTTTCTGTGGAGAACTAATTTATGCCATTGTTATTAAAACCGGTTCAACCCGTATACCGGTGAACCAATCATAATACCAATACGATATAACAATTATATCGGTCATGCAATTATACAGGTCGAAATTGGCTAAATCTTGATGTCAGAAAACAGTATATAGAATGGAAGTTATGTGTTTATGCCTAGTTACAAATTATTTGCTTGAGTCATTGCATAATCAAGTTCCCTAGCAAGGCCACGTTCACTTAGAAAGAGTAACAATATGAACCAAAATCTAACTCACTTAATCTCTGTTCTGAATAAATGTGCTACTATAGGTGCTCAACATGCTTGACCAAGACCTTCAACTTAAACTCAATAGGATCAAACTCAGTTTGATCAGACACATAAATGGAAGGGGGGAAAATATGGCTTATTTCAAACAAAAATACAATCTGCAAAAACAAGTCCAGAATGAGAGCATTTATTCAATTTCTAATAGACCAAAAGCAGCAACATGAAGCTTTCAAAGAACCTCCTATTTTACCAGATCTTCAAGTGTCTTAGAGATCTGTTGCTCTGTTAAGCCTTCCAATTTGATGCCTTTCTCAACACCCAAGTCTACAATTAAGGAAGATTGCGAAAAAAATGCAAATAAAAAGGATAAGCTACAAGATATGGATAAGATATTTCACTAGACAAAGATGATAACTTCTGAGTGTCAAGACTAGAGTGATCTTAGCCATCAGTTATGGGGAAATCCAATTGTTTGAATTAGTGGGTAGATCTAAACCATTGGATTTCCCTAGAATTGATGGTTAAGATGTGGAGGAAGTGGATCCCCACCCTTAAATTATATGGGAATAACCATCAAGCCACAATCACAACTGATATTGATATTATCCATATGTTCTTCTCTCTGAACAAATTGTCATAAATACCTATTTTGTTTTCTTTTGTGGATAAATATATATAACTATTTTGCTAGCATTGCATGCTGAAGCAAGTTGACAAGTATTTAAGAAAAATGAAAAGAAAAGAAAATGGTATTTTCTTTCAGCAAGAATGGTATTTTCATACAACTAAATAGGAGAATGTTTAATTATATATATAAATGTTAAGTTTTGTGCTGACTACCAAGACTGTTGTATTGTCACACATTTGCAGGATATGGACTTAAGCAGAGAAAGTAGACTAACATATTTTCAGTGTCAATGCATTAATGTTGATTTCTAAATCCTAAAAATCCATGTTATGAAGTTATGGGAACAAAATTAAAAAGAATACAAGAGATTAAGATCGGCGATACCATATCTTGCCCATAACTGGGGCTCAACTCCTTTGCATTCACGAATCAATATTGGCAATTTTGGGTTCAATGTTTTCAGTTCTTTATAGTTCTTTTCCACAAATGCCCTGAAATAAAGAAAAAGCAAGAGTTTGTTTTATATTCAAAATATATGACATGTAAGTATAACCGAGAGATATACCATTAATGCTGTGAAATTTGACCCAAAAAATAGAAAATACAAGTATAACCTTGCAGATGAGCTTGCAGGCGATGACTGGCACATCAAAAACCGAAGCTCTTTTATGTTCTTTGAGATTTGTCCTCTCCATGCCATTGCTTCCCTATTTCAAAGTTATGATATTTGAGAGATTGTTCATCATCACAAAGCAAAAAGATATAGAGGCACAGCATAATAACAACGCAGGCTAAACTAGCACTGGCGATATAGTCTGACTGGAAAAACATATATCCGAAGTCTAAACCCTGCTACAAAAGTTTCAACAACAAATTTGAACAATATTTCCAGCTTTAAGAAGCACACTGAGTAAAATGTATTAAATGTCGAAACTACGAAAAATTGGCAACAGCTAAAAAAACCAAAAAAGAGAAATTCCCGTTTCTTGAAGACATATCTTCATTATTTTCCATTGCAAACAGATGTCAAAGTTTACATGCCAAGAATATGTCGTCTGGATCAAAAAACATGAAAGTCCCAAAAGCAATAAAGTGTCCAGAAATTCATGTAGATAGTTTCCGAAAAGGGTTCACCGAGCTTTCAAGATTATTTAATTTAATCCAACCCTCCTTCAGTCTTCTTCTAATTAGCAGGTAACAGTCAGACTCAACAATAGCAAAATTTCTAAATCCTCAAACTTTTGAAACTAAAAGATTCTATGAAACTTGAAAAGATAAAATAGATCTTCCAAGCATATTACAACTCTATACCAAGTCCGAAAATATCCATTAAAATGTACCCAACCTTTCCAAAGAGTGAATCAACTTAGCTGGATGTAGTGATTTAAATTGCGGACTGCTTCGATGCGGCCGCAATATTGCGGACTGCATCACTTGATGAAGTTGCAATATTGCAAGTTGTGGTGACCGCCGCAAGTGCATCACACTACAATTCTGATGTGACTCCGAATCACAATGATGTGGCCGCATCGGACAGCATTTGGACCGCGTCAGACCGCATCAGATTCAAAAATATTTTTTTAATCACAAAAAATAATTCACACTGCGAAGGCCGCAATACGAATCGCAACAACTGCGATGACCACAATCGCAGTAACCGCAACCGTTACCGCAATCGCCACCATAATCCTAGAAACTACCTCTTCAATTACAAAAAGGGGGCCGAAATCCTAGAAACTACCTCTTCGCTCGGAAGGATAAGACTGCATAGACCTATCCTAACGAACTCAATCCGTATCGTGATAACCGCAATGTCTACGGCCTCAACCACAATTTCAATTAAGCATTTTCAGTGTAACAATTTCAATTTAAAAAACAAATATAATTTTAAAAAATGATTATGAAAATATAGAACAAAACCTAGTAGGTGAATCTAGGATGATAAAGTAAAATTGAGAAATGAAATTATTACAGAATGAGGAGAGTGAGACCAATCGCTGAGTGCTGCGCTACGGGGTTGAAGATGGTTTTCGAATCGATTGGGTTTGGTTTTGTTTTGTGATGAGAATAAGGGTACTTTTGTCATTATAGTCCCAATTTATTACTTATTATTTGCAAAAAAAAAAATATATTTAATGACTACATTATTCAGTAAAAATGTTCACTTAAATGTAAACAAAAAGGTACATATGTTGTGTCATCTTCTAGTATGTCACATGTATCACTAATACTTATGTTACTTTATCTAAGTTTTGTCCAATAGAACTAATAATGTCTTAAAGTTTCACGGGTGCCCGTGGATATTTTTCCCAAATTTATTATTATACTATTTTGACAATTTTTCAAAATTTTTTTATCTTCTACACAATTTCCATTAGGAATGGTAACGGGGCGGAGCGGGGTCAGGTTTGTGCTTATCTAAAACCAAACCCGAACCCAAATTAAGAGGGGTTGAAAACAATAATATCATTCCCGAACCCGTCGGGTTTCGGGTAACCCAAACCCGAAAAAACCCAAAAATTATATATTTTTATATATATAGTTTATATATATATATATATGTATATGAAATTTATATATATATAGTTTTATGTATGTATTTATATGTAATTTTATAGTTTTATATATATTAATCGGGTTCGGGTTTGATATTGTTAATACCAAACTTGAACCCGAAATTTGAAATCGGGTAAAACTCGAACCCGAACCCATTCACATCAGGTTTTTCTCATTATATTCGGGTTGGGTTCGAGCGGGTATCCGCAGGTTCGGTTTTCATTGTCATCCCTAATTTTCGTGGCTCTTTTAACGATTATAGATATTTGATTAAGTTCTCTTTCATATGTAGATATTGATATTGATAATGCTTATAATATTATTAATTTTGTTGAGTTGAGTTCATAATAATTTATTAATTTTACACTTATGAAATAGATTATGGGATAACATATTGCTTTTGTTAAACTTTGTGCTAAAAGTCCTAAGATCAATAATTTTTATAAATCTTTAATGGTCATAGATATGTATTTTTGTGCAAAAATTTTACTCCATGGATTGGATTTCAAGGAGCAAGAGAAAGTTGGGATGTCAACTTCACCATTTTATTGATGTTCATTATTCATTTATGTTTGAAAAACTCTCAATCATATCTAAATTAAGTGCAACTTTGACAATACTTGAAAATTGAATGCATATTATTTGTTTGATTGATTTATTAGTCTTACCTTAACTATACTTAGAAAGATCATTTTCAGAAACAAAAACAACCAACTAAAATTATGTAGTCATATAGAAAATGAATTTGTTATACACAACATGATGATTTATATTGAAAAGGAAATAGCTCGAAATTTCACCATGAATTCAATCATCAATAAGTTTAAGTAGGGCTCATAATGAACCGAGGTATTCGTTCGAAACTCGACTCGTTATTTAACTCGATAAACTTGGTTCATGAATCACATGATCCGAACTTGAGCTGAAAATTGAGCTCGATAAATAAACGAGTCGAACTTGAACTAGATATAGTTCGACTCATTAAGTTCATGAGTTGACTCGATATATATAGTATTTTTTTCATGTTTATTGTTATTATAGGTTATATTTATATATATAATTTATTTTTAGAATTTTAAAAATGTATTAATTATTTGAGTTGTCCAAATGAACCAATTCGAACTGAACCAAACAGTTCACGAACTTTAATCGAGTCGAACTCAAGCTAAAAAAATAACTCATATCGAACTTGAGTTGAGCAAATTCTTATTGAGATGAACTGAACTGAAGTCTGGTTCGACTAGATTCAGCTTGTTTCCAACCCTAAGTTTAAGTCTTTAAAAGAACGAAAAACGATACTTTAAGTGAATGTGCATTTTTCTTTATATCTTTGTTATTAAATATTGTTATTCCCCTAAACTTTCCATCACCATTAGTCACTAACATCATATTTTTTGTATGTCTTTTATTTGAAAGCTATATGAAAAAATTTCATCACCTCATGGCTGATGATGTTCCATTTCTAACACTTTTTCTTAGGAAGTGTGAAGGTAAAGATGTTACACATTTCTTCTAATGGAACTAACTTGTAACAGATGCAGTAGTGTGCTACATTCAGTCATTTTTTGAAGGCAACCATTGAATTTATCTGTATCCTAAAGTATTTACCTAGGAAAAGATCAAAAGCAAGTTATTCTTTCATATTCATTATTTAACCAATCTCTTTTTATATCTCAAATAAATACAATTAATTTGAATTTTAGTGCATATAACAGTAACACAACAAAATGAAGCAAAAACAGCACAAAATAATGAAGATTTAAAAAATTTAATCGACACGACATGTTTTCATTGGCACAAGACAGCGTATGAGACAGTATTTGAGACAGCAGATCTCCGTTGTCATAATATAATTCACTCACACCTCCAAGTAATCATTTTTTGCCCCATGCAAAGCAGAAACACTGGTGAACAAAAAAGGAGTACAAATATAAGCACTTGTTTGGTGAAAAATCCAAACTAATAGATTCACTGCATCAACATTGAACATGTATTGCATGCATACCTGAGATTTGTCGTCGGTAGGTTGTTTCCGGATAGCATGTGGTCTCTCATTATATGTGCCTGGATGGTTTCCGGCTCCACCTTGTCTCTCCTCTCTCACTTGGTTAAAAATATGAGTAAATCCATCGGCCGATGCCGGGTTATTCACATCCCATTCGCCGAATTTCGGAACAGCTGCACCTTTGTCAGGCTATCACAATAGAATGCTAAAATCATAAGTTATCTATGATGGAACATCTCATCAAGACTACAAGCTCAAATCCTTATAAATTTGTTAACTAATCGATCCATCGTTAACATTGTGTATGTTAAGTCCGATATTGATCGGGTATACAAGTAATAACTAGAGAACCATTTACGATGACTTAGACGATTCTCCCTCATAAGCTAGTTTTTTGGTGTCGAGTCAGGCCTATTTATTCTAATATGGTATCAAACTCTATTTCAACGAAGCAGCAAGGATTGGGTAGTTTGCATAAGGTCATCGGTTCAAACCTCGTTGCCGCGGTTGTAAAAAATGTCTATTACGAGGTTGGTAACCCACACAAATGTCCGATCCTCCAAACTTCATGATCTAGATGTCTAACCCTGGGCGTGAGGGCCCACATCAGTTAGGCAAATTTTTTTTAAAGAACCATGCAGAATGACTCTATTATTAACAGTAACAAAAGGGGGAGTGTGGATCCTCTCGGTACCGGAGAGGTCCAATACTTTTTTCTTTCGAAGAGATACAGACGAGTGACGTAATGAATAATCGACGACTGAGATTTAAAGTAAAAAGTGAATCTCTTTGAAAGAAAATTGTATTGCTCCAGCATTGGAGATCCACACACCAAAATAGGGGAGAAGAAAAGAAAACTAACAGTTTCATCCCCTCGGTTACCCGGTTTTAATCGGGATCTTCCTGGTGTACCATGGCTGCTGTCATATGAATTCTTTCCTTCCGATGAGGGACTATCTCTGCCTGGGGTTTTAGCCTGGCGATGCAGGGGAGAGCGTTCAACGCCGTATTCAGAACCAGTACTTTGTCTCGAAGGTCTTCTTTGGTTATCAACAGAACCTACTCCATAGCTTCCATGACCACCACTCTTATTGCCTGCATTGTAATGACGAGCTGAAGAATCAGTAAAATTCTTAGGATCACTGTCTTCCTTGATCTTATGTAACTCGTTCGTGGATCTCACTGATCCCTTCGAAGATAGATCCTCTGAATCAATAGATAAATCTGGATTTTCCTCAGGGTCATTTGGATTTATCATCTTTGTTCCAGTTCTACCTTGTCGGGCCTTGTCAAAATAAGCTGTATAAGGAACGTCTTCGCTTTCCCAATTGCCAAATTTCGGCACATGAGAACGTTTCTGCTGTCAAATTGACACATTAAAGGAGTTGGTTAAGTAAGTTTCAATGAATAGACCTCATAACACAAGTTTTAGATGCTAACTAATGAATGCCATGTCAAAACTAACACATAAGAATCAACCTTACCAATAAGGAAATAACAAGTACCTAAGAAGAAATCAAAGAATAATTGCTCCTTCTGTATTCATTGCAATAAAGGGTTGACAATTTTCTTTTACCTGTTTATCTATACAAACTTCTTTCGTATTAGTGCAGACAGAAATTCCGAGTTCTTAAGAAAAATGACATCATGTCTCCATGATGAGTTATTCGTCCTATTCGTATGTTCTCAACATCCTTGTTACCGGTATGCTATTGCAAAATTTTCATCATCACCCGATATGCATAGCATAAATCTACACGACTTAGTACACTTCACATGTGAAACGATAGAACTTCTGATAATCGAAGATTTAGTATTCCATCAAAGTCGATGTATGTCTCTAGATATTTAAGATTAAAATTTTACTAAATGGAAATGGAAGTACAATATATATATATATATATACACACGCACACATTACTTTACAAATCGAGCATTTCTCCAATCGAGTTGTGCAATTGCGAACTATTGTGTATATTGCGAAATGCCTACAAAATTTCACTTTTCTTACTTCTTTCTCAGCCATTGAAATGAATCACCAAGGAACACTACAATCTCAGTAAACTTGGGGGAAAATTTTCAAATTACTTATGCAAAATGGTTCATACTACTGAACAATGTACAACTAGAATAGCATAATAACTAGAAAAGTGATACTTATTTTCGCTGATATTTTCTATCACTACATATACCAACTGCAATGTGATGTTCTCACATATGCACTAAAGCTAATGGCATGGTTCCGATGCAAATGAAAGAAAACATCAATACATCCTAATCCCGTAACTAGTGTTCGGCCGAAAATCAGTGTGCGACAGCTGAACCATCTCTCTTCCAATTAAACTCAAGCAGAGATGTAAAGATCTTAATCCTCCATAAAGGATTTTAATTCTCTTAAGAAGTCATATGATCTACATTAACTTCTAGTATAAGTATATAGTTCATCAAAGCTATTCCTTTACCTCAAACATTGAATAACTAGTGGTTTGTTTGGTCTTAATTTGATTCAACTAAAAATTGAAATTTACAAATTCACTATTCCTACAACTAGGATATTGACATATTCTATTTTTTGATTGATTGGAGAGTAGATCCATATCTCAGGAGGGGAAATTTGTCAGGAATCAATTTAAAAAAAAATAAACCTGATTCACAAGGCTAAGTTAAATTTTTAACCCAACATGATCTATGAAACTAGTTGCAAGGAAAAAACAAAGAAATTGAATATAATAAGATTCTAAATGAATTAATTGCCTTATGGTTCTAAAAGGCAGAAAAAATAAGCTGCAAGTAATTTGATAGTAACAAAGAAATAGCTTGTTGACCAAAAATCAATTTTGGTCAACAATAACAAAACTTTAGAAGATATATCAGACACGAAGAACCAAAAAAATTTCTCAACAATCACAGATATATAAGACATAAACAACCAAATCATGATAAAAACTAAAATTCAAAAAAATGAAGGGAAAACTCACTGCCATTTCCTTCTAAAACCAACCAAGTTAGGAATAATCCACTCAAATTGCAAACCAGACTTTACCCAACAAAAAAAAGTTGAACTTTTTTTGGATCAGACCCTATAGTAAAAATTCTGAGAACCCAAGAAATTCCTTTACATAAGGGAAGAGAGAGGTTTATCAACCGTTAACCGGAGCCACCGGTAATGTTAGACCATTATCTTCCTATGTAAAATTCTATGTTTCAAATGTATCTGTCTCTCTGTCCATAAAGTCATAAGTAGCATTATTCATATTTAAATAATAACAATACCTGCTTCTACTTGTTCAAAATCATAAAAATTGTCAACATGCACTTTCTCTCTCCACAATTTCACTCATTGTCAACTTTTTACCGTTGTTATGTTATTGAAGAAATACATTCCTCGATCAACCAGTCAAACCTGATAGACCAGAATGACTTCCTATCTAACCGACTGAGAAACGGATATATTCGAGCTAAGACCTTCCAACAAATAAAAAACATTAACTACACAAAAAGTTGTGTTTTCTATTACAACATGGTGTGGTTGCTTGATTTACAAGTAAAAGAGGGTCTTAATTAAAAAGTTTTAGAACCAATTTAATAAGTTTTTTTATACAAAATATCACATTTTAGTTTATTTTACAGAATTTATGGTTATGATGAACAATATAAATAGGTACTTGAAAGTATTAATAAATGCATGCCGTGTGATAAATTGTATTAACTAACTTTGAATAAATAGTTTAAAATTGGAATATTGGTATGGAAATTTAACATATAAAATTTTTAATTGAAAAATAATGTATAAAATAAAATAAGAATTAAGAAATATTATTTTTAATCAAGACTATCCACTTTATTCTTTAACCCAGGGTAGTAGTTAACTTTTGCATGTGAAATTAAGTGCATACTTCATAGGCCTTAAAATTAAAAAGACAATGATGTATTGTTCTAAAATATTTTATATCTAACTAATAAAGTGTTGGTATAGAGATATAAGGTCCTGCTAGATTTTCAAGATAATCAAAATATTAATGATTCAATTCTTATGAATAACAATTATTGTAAGGGATAATCATACACCCCAAAAAAGATTAATTCTTTACTCAAAACAAGAATCACATTTGTTGGGATATTGTACTTGAAATTGTGAAACACATGTTTATTGTTGGAAGATGCAAAAGTTGTTAGTGTAATAAGTGGGAGGGAGTTCCTTTCATGAGTGGATGAGCTGTGTCTGAATTGGAACATTTATGGCAAGTAGTTCTCAATTCATGTCATTGGGGTTGAAGATGTCATATTTCTAATAAAAAAGATGGGGAGAGATCCACTTACTCCAAAAAACACTTATTCTTCATCTTAGCCATCCAATCTTGAAAAATTCAATGGCTTAGATGTACTCACCAATTCAAACAATTGAATTTCCCAAGAATGAATGATCATGATGTGGAGTAAGTGGATCTCTCCCCAAAAAAGATATATACAATTATGTAAAGAGTTTTATATATTGTTAGATAATAATTAATCATTTATTTTTAATTATTATTAATTCAAAAACTAATAAAAATGAATGAAAGATTATATACTAACTACGTATAAATATTTAAATATTACATTCTAAATTTAACATCAACAACATACATGGATAACATTAGGGAATGATTATTTGATCAGTTAAAAATATTATACAATAATCTTATATAATCTTAAATATTTAAATTTAATTCATCAGGTAATATTCATCATTTTAATTTCTCATACTTTTTCCTACCCCAATAAAAAATTTGTACGTCAGTTAACTTTTTTAAATATTATTATTATTATTTCAATATTATTAGCATGACACATAATTTAAGATATAGTTCGGAACATCAAATTTTTCTTTATTCATCTATTATAAACAAATATGTTAAAAACTTAATCGATTAGGAGTGCACATCTTTATACTTTATAAAGTATGTTGGAATATCAAAATATAAAAACACACAATCTAACTAAATAAAAAATGAATCCATATATTTTATTGAATTCCTCACATAACCTCAATTTCTTAGCCCACATTATTAAAAGTGTATGTATATAAATATAAATTTTATATACTATTATTAAAAAAATGAATATAAATCTTATTATTCATATAAATCTTTATATAGATATAGTGTCCGCTAACCCGCATTCTTATTTTATTATATTAAATATTCAATTTTTATATATTTTATTTTATACAATTAAAAGAGATAGGTGGTTAATGTGTTAATGGTAGTTACTTAAGATTATATTTTTTTGTTGTAGAAATTAAAAACTGTAAGGACAAAATATGAAAATAGAAATTACACCATGATAGTAGTTATTTCATGTTTTGACTTTATATATAGTATAGAATTATATATATATAATATAAATATGAGTAAATTACACTCACACCCCATGAGTTTTAGTGAAATTATACAAACTACCCCTCACTTTTTTGTCCTTACACGAACCACCCATAATTTTGTACATATGTTACACTGACTACCCTTGCATGATATAAACGTGTAATATTTTAAACAAAAAATGTATGATGTGTGCAATTAATTAAATAAAATATTGTATATTATGTAGACAAATTCAAATAATATAAGAGTCAATACATCTTCATTATTTGACTCGTTGTAAAATAATATAAGAGTTATTTAAACATTTATTTGAAATTATTAATGTATAATGACACAAAAATAATAAATAAACACTCGCTTTTGTACTATTTGAAGTGTTACACAATATTTTGTTTAACTTAATTACATTCATTACACGTTTTTTCTTTAAAATATTACCCTTTTATAACATGTGGTTGGTGTAAAGACAAAAAAAGAAAAGATAATTTATGTAATTTCATTAAAACTCAGGGAGTGTAAGTATAATTTACTCTATAAATATAAATTTTTAGGTGACAATATATAAATATTATTCTCGAACAAAAATTTTACCAAAATATTAATATTTTGGATCTTTCGGTTTTTCTTTCCATTTTCTCTCGAATTGCAATTCCCCCCACAATTGAAACCCTTTCGATTCCTTTCTCCTTTGCTTTTACCGAGAAAGGAAAAAAATATTAGGGTTTTGATTCTCTGCGATCGACCCTTTCTTCATTATTAGGGTTCACTGCCAAATTAGGGTTTTACCTTTGTAATCAATTTTTTTTCTTTCGATTTCGAACTAAAATAGTTAAAAAAAATGTATGCTGATCGAGTGGAGAGCGGAGCTAGGAGATCCGTGAAGGAACGTCTTCACGGCAATGGTAGTGATTCTACTCGCCAACAACGCCAAATCACTGGAAAGAGGTTTCTTCTCTATTATTAAATTTACCTAATTATTTATTTTGATGTTTATGTTTTGTTTATGGTCACCGTTGTTTTAATTAAATTGCGGTCGCAATTGCGAGAAAATGGTGCAGCGATTCGCGATGAGGAGACTACTGAATATAAAGGAAAATGTTTATAAGGTGGTGTGAAGAAGTGAGAGATATGAAGAGATTTGAGAGAAAGTGATATAGCTGTGATATAAAGTAAAATTGAGGTGTAAATGGTGAGGTAAGAGAAAATAGTGTAGAAATATAAGGGTTGGAATATTAATGGACTTGACATTACTTTGAATCTGTTAGTTCACTGTTGATGTTCCAGTTGGGTCAGGTGGTATAGGAATATGGATTTGAAGTCTTCATTTGTGAATGTGTCTGCCTAGTGGTTAAAGGTTTCGGGCGATAAGGATGTGCATGTATTATGTTTTAAGATTTTATTTGGTATGTTTAGGATTTCAGTCCAGTTAGTTTAGGCTACTTGATAAACACTGGCCGAATGCAGTAAGAAAGAATTGAATTAGAGGAATCAATTCCCAACCCAGAATCAGAATCTTGGTAGGGATGCAGAAACAGTAGTGTTATTTAGAAAGAATGCAAGAAGAACAAGAATTGAGATGTACAAGAGGTCCCATGACCTTTCCCTGATTCCACAATCAGAATCCACTCCCAATTACTAACTCCCTCTTTACACTAAGCTAATTTCCTATTTATAGGCAGCCTAACAAACTTAACTGCTCTTGGCCCAACCTTATCACTACTCTTGGTTGTTTGTTAGTTTTTTTAAAGCTGAACCACAGAAGTATTTGGATTATTAATTTTTTGAGAACCCTAAATACGAGGCACTTCAACCTTGCAGTTAGGGGAAATGTCGTATTCGATCCTGAAGGGAAGGGAGTAGCTTGAGAGTTGAAACTGGTGATAGATATTTTTCAGGAACTGATGCTATTTAGAACTAACCTGGATGGATATTGTGAAACCTTCAGTCCTAAATCTTGTCATTCCATAGCCGTTGGTTTTGAGGATTGAGTGGATTCTTAGGAGTCTTTGGGAGATGATGTTCAATTGGCTTTTCACTAAGCATTGCTACAAGACACCTTATTTTGGAATTCACTTAATTTAGCACTTAGCTATTTACTAATGCAGTGTTTGATTTTATGTGTAGTTTTAGTGAGGATCTGTATAGAGGTTTTGTAACTGACAATTACATAACAATATCCTTCCGGACGGGGATTTTGGTCATTAGGTTTTCCTTTGACTTACTGACTACAGTAAATGACAATACACTTCTATTTCATTTAATGTTAATGAATAACAACTAGGTTGGACTTTTTAATTTGCGTGTTCTGTGGTGCGAACTCAATGCATGTTCGGTTTAGCTTAACTTGGTCCACCATTGTTAAATATATATTTATGTCATTTTTATAGTTAACCAAAGAAATAAGGTCTTCTGATATGTAATTTGATTCACAATTTGATAACAGTGGTTAGAATGTAAATTTTATGTCTTTAACTTTCAGTTACTACATATTAGAAGTCAAAATTAAGTCTCATTCTTCTTCTGAGTTTCTGCTTTTCAAGTTGTTTGTACTGTGTTTTACTTGACTGGATAGTCATAATTGCTTCAGTTACTATGCACTTCGTATGTGACAAGTTTGTCTTTGATGTTTGAATCTTATTGAAACAAAAAATTATGATATATTTAAAGTCATTTTCTTTTCTGTAGGCAGAGGCAAGATGACAAGTGGGAACATGATCTCTTTGATGATGATGAACCCCAGAACACTAGTATGATTTGATTATGTTATTCTCACACAATAAGTTGCCACTGTTTGGGATGCCAATTGTTCTTTTTATGGGTTTTGACTGTTTGTTAATGGCTTGTGAAGATCGTAAAGTTACTGCTCAAGATCTTCGCTATAAGCTTCAAAAGAAAGGTCTTCAACCTGCAGTTCAAAGTGGAAAAAGTTCTGCTCCCATCGTGCGTGATCTCCGTGAAAGGCTATCAGGGACAGTGACTCCACAACCTAAAAACTCTGATCCACCAAAGACCAAAGTGGTTGCTAAACCAAGCAGTAAAAGTGTTGGTGTTGATGCTCATGCAGTACAAATCCAAAGACCAAAACCAGCTCCAAAAAAGTTATCACAGAAGGTATCACTACACAATAATTATTTTGTTATTAGTCGGCGACAATTTTTTATTTGGTCAGTGATGCCAGTCTTAGTGCATGCCATGTCCTATCATCGTCACCTTTTTCTTATAACTGTATATGCTATTCCATTTTTTTTACAGAAAAATAAAATCTATTGAGGAAGAAGAGTACACATAAAGAGGATAAGGCTGAGATTGAGTCATATAGCGAAATATACCAATCTTTGCATATCTAATAACTAGACATCATTAAAAAGGCCGTTAGCCTAACACCATAAAGATGATTAAAAAACCAACTGTATCCCAATTGAAGTGTAGGATTGAAAATCTATTGTTGAATTTTCTAGCATATATCTCAAGCCATAAACACCACAGAACATAAAAAAATTAAACGTTGCCACAGAATCTTAGCTTCCTTCCGGTATCCAAACCTGCCAAAATAAGTAGAAACTGATGCCAATCTCCATGGAAGACCCAATAGTCTCCTAAAGTTCCAAAGCAATTCTTACAAAAAGCCCTCTGTAGAACAGTGCAAAAAGAGATGAACCTAGTTTCTGAATGGGAACAGCATAACATACTCATATTGGGAGACAAATTAATGAGAGGTCTGTGCTTCCAGAGTAAGTTTAGGTGCAAGGCACGTCTAAACAAAATAAGGAAATGTTAGGAGTAGACTTCTTCCATATCCTTTGATTTGGTACTTAGATAATAATAATAATAATTATATACTTATTTTATTATTCTATTTTGTATAATAGTTAAGTGGGAAAATTACTAAAAGTAAATAGTCCATAAGCCATCAAGTAAAGCCCATATCAAGCTAAATCTGTCAGCCCAAGTGTTTTTCTAAAACTCAGGTACTAATCTGTGCATTTTGATGGAGCTGTTAGAGCATCTTTACTGGAAAAAATCTCCAGTAGAATCAAGTAACGAAGTTCTTTTGGCAGGATAAGAGGAAAGATGAAAATATTCTAACTAAATCAGATTACAACTCACTAACCTTTGTATCATGCAAATTCGTGAAAAAGTTTAAAGTTTAGGGGGAGGGGGATTAGAAGAAATAGAGGAGTAAGGTTGACATACAAGTGCATTACGTATAGTTAGAAGTGGAAATAACCTTTGGAAGGCCTTTGAAGTGGCACATTAACCTGAATATCGTCCCAAAATTTGCTATGAAGTCATCACCCAAAGACAGATAGGAGAGATGGAAAATTGAACAAGAATCTGTTTTTTGTTTCTTCCTTTTTATAGCTTTGAGAGGGTACACTCATGGTCAGCTAGTGTACTGCTTTGGGTAAGGGTATGAGTGTAAGTATTTTTCCAAAACTTATAGAGTACGGCTGTATAGGTACACAGGGGTAGATTATAAGTTGGTAATACATTACATATTCTATATCCTTTTTTATATGGGTTTTGCTAACCATTGGCTTGAGGGAAATGTTAAGCAACCCAAAAAAGGATAGTCAATATTGGAAATTGTTTATTTAACAAAGTAAATGATTTTGGATTTTGGATTGATTGCCTTTAGGATAGTTTATTTAACCCAAGTAAATGACATTGTCCAAAACAAGACCCTTTTTATATATGGACCAACATTGTAAGCATTTTAGCCCAAACTTAATTTCCAGCTTTACCCTAGTATTGGTCCAATTCATAAAATGCCATGAATTGATTACCTAGGGGATTTGTTGATGAAGTTTTATGATTTTCTATTGTGCTAAATAAATTTTTTGTTGTAGTTAGATTATTATTTGAATTTTGTAGTGGAAGGTGGAAGTGCATGACCATGAAGCTCTTTAGTCTTGTATACAGTCCACACAATCTAGTTGATTAATAACATGTTACAGTAAATCTTGCTCCTAATAATGGTGGAAATGAATAATTATATTACTATGGATATAGATAATACTTTTTTCAGGTGTTAATTTGTTAGTGTTTGATGGTGATCATTTTGTGTTTAATCCTCTATGTTCCCAAGTTTTATGTTTATTTGGTTTTATAATGTCACATTTTCCCCTCAAGTGATGAAACTGTCCAAATTTATGTTAATAATGCGCAAAAGTCACTTCTTTCAAAATTACTTGTGATGCAATTAATTTCTTTATTAAACAATTAAAATTCAAAGGACTTAAACCCACATTCTTATTTTGCAGGTTGATACTTCAGTGGATGAATTTTTGCAGTCCTTGGGTCTGGAAAAGTATCTCATAACTTTTCAGGCTGAAGAAGTATGATGTGCATCTACTTATCTTTTTTCCCCTATTAGAGAAAGTTCATTGTCTTAACTGGGTTTTAATTTGACCACCAAGATTAAATATTTTATGTAAATGTTGTTTACAGGTTGATATGACAGCTCTCAATCATATGACTGATGAGGATCTCAAGGCTATGGGTATACCGATGGTGCGTATCAATCTAATCTTTGACTCGTGTACATTTTCTGCTTTCCCCAACTATATTTTGCACTTCCAGTGTTCATGTGACTCGTGCTCAATAATCAAAATGTAAATGCCTCGTAACTTTAAATGCTGCGTTGTATCTCTGATGGGTCTTGTTTTGTATGTAAATGGTGAGCCACCTTTGCTTCGATACAACATTAGTTCCCAAAGTAGGTTATTAGAAGATAACAGGTACTATACTGCTCAGTAATCAGTGAAAACTGATAATATTTCCTCAGCCATTTTCTTCACCACCCATGTGGGTATCCATTAAGGAGGAACGTTTATTGGTTCTTGCAAACCATCAAAGGCAGCTTGCGCTGAATCCTGAGTAATGAATACTTACATTTATTTTGTGATTATGATATAATAGTTTACCTTAAATTTGGGGTTTGTATCCATGACGCGATGTGTTTCAGACACAACTCTTTAGTGTTTATTTGGAAAGTATCTGAATAAATAACTGCACTCCACCTTACTTCTACTATGCCTAGCATGGTGTTAGAATTGATTAGTAATCCATTAATACCCTTATTTTTGTGGTAAAACATATTATGATTATGCTTTGTTCTTTGTGAGGATGCATTATGGTGAAGAATAGTTGTATTTATAAAGAAGATTGAGATTATGGTTTGTTGTTTCCAGGGGCCGAGAAAGAAGATACTTTTAGCGTTGGAGTCCAAAGTCTGAGATTTAGTGTTGAAGATGAAATGATGATATCCTTATGTAGAAGGACAGTGGTGGTGGATGGATCAACAACTCAACTTAGTGTAATAGCTTGGCTCTTCTAACAATCTTCATTTTGTTTGTTTCCCAAAATTATTTAGTGATGAATGAGGTTAGTTTTGGAGTTTATTTTGCAAAACCCATAAAACTTCTGGAGCTCTAAATTGTACCTATGAATGAATGTATGAGTGAAACTTGTATTTTTCAATTTGTCTGAGGTTTGCATTCATGGGAACATTTCCTTATTCTGCATAATGTTTTGAGTATCTGCTGGATTCCTCATGAAGATGCTCGTATCTGCCGGATTCTTATCGAACATTTGTGTCCGGATTCTTATTGAACATTTGTCTCGATTCTTATTGGTCATTGTAGAGGCGTCTGCAAATGTTGCCCTTATCGAACAGCTCGGTCGCAATCGCAATGTTACTGGAAGACTGGAAATAGAAGGAAGAGAGAAAATGGCAGCTGTTAGTTATAGGTTTAGTAGATATGATACATCATCTACCATGGCATGTGAAGAATATATATAATTATTAGGGATTAGAAGAAGCAACCATAATAGTGGGTGATTGAGGGAAAGAAGAACAATGTGTTAAGATTATAGGGTTTTTTATAACTACTTCACATATAAGAGTGGGTTCCATAAAGTGGGAGAGATTGAGTATCCTCTAATGAAGGGATGAGAAATTAAATAATGCTTCTTATAAAATTACATTTTTTAGCTTTCACATCATATTCATAACCAAATTTCTAGGTCTATATGCAAATTTAATTGCACTTAAGAATTGATATCCTACAGTATTTTATGAGTGTTTTTAGTTTTTTACCATAAACACAATTTCAAATGTTTGATATCACTTATGCTTTCATTTATTCATAAAATACTTTCATAACTTCAAACTTATATATAGAAAACAGCAAGGTGTGATTTTTTGAATTCAGTTACCTAATTATCCTTATCCATATTTTACCATTATATAGTAGTATAAATTAAAGACTTTTTCATGTACTATGTGAGTATAAAATAGTTTCACATCACAATAACTATAATTTATATTGTAATAGTTTACATGGCAATAACCATTATTGTCATCATAGTCATAATTTAAAACACTATTTATTCCTAATGTTCAAATTTATTTATTTTGTTAACATGTGAGGCTCCTTTAGGATTGGTACAAGTTTAGATCTCTAACTCTAAGCAAACAATCTTATTAAATTATGAAGTCAATCTTAAATAAATGTATTATGCTAATACTCCTTGAGTTTTAGTAAAGTTATATAAATTATCTACACTTTTTTAAAACCTACACAAATCACTCATAATTATATATATATATATATATATATACATTATACTAACTACATTGTAAGAGGTATAAGTATAATTTCTTAAGCAAAAAATGACGACGAGTGTAATTAAGTCAAACAAAATATGGCACATTGTGAAGAACTCTAAATAGTATAAAAGTCAATGTCTATTTATCATTTTGTTTAGTTACAATATAACATAAGAGTAATTTGAGCATCTCCTTAGAATTATTAATGCAATTTATAATGAATAAAAAAATAATAAATATATATCGACTCTTATACTATTTGGACTTGTATTCAAGATATAACATATTTTATTTGACTTAATTACTCTCGTCGTCATTTTTTGTTTAAAAAATTACATTTATATCTCTTACATAGGTAGTCAGTATTATGTATATATAATTATTGGTGGTTTCTGTAGGTTTTAAAAATGTAAGAGTTATTTGTGTAATTTCACTAAAACAAATGGAGTATTAATGTAATTTAGTCTAGATAAATGTATCCCTAATTGAATGTTTAGGATGAGGATAGTTTAGACTTTTCCTATTTTTTGTGTGTAGAAACTTGTAGAAATGATAATCAAAGTAGAATAGAAACCTAAAGAAAGCACGAGATTGTTACCAAACACATAAACCTTATATATTCTTATTTATAGAGAGAGAGAAATAAACTTAGATTGTTCCCAACATGTCATGGAACAAGAAAGAGAGAGAAATAAAGCTTGTCTGTCCTTCTCTCTCTTCAAAAGTTGTAAACTTTATTGGTTGGGATGAACACAAAATTGACCTTGGTTCCATATCTGAAGCATTTGGTGTTGACCCATCAACGTTAAGGCTCAATGGATACTTTATAAGTAGAGGGGTTGATTTCATCTCTTCTTCTGTTACTTGGAAATCACTTCTCTCTTTCTTCTCTTCTAAGTCTTTGTCCACTGGCAAAGATAACTCTGATGCTATTGTTGTTACTGCCAAGTTGTGTAAAGTTGGTACTAAGAGTGTGTTTTCTTTCTTTTTTATCTTCTCTGTTTTTTTGTTCATAATTGAAATGCTACTACTATGTTGTTAGCATTTGATGCATGTTGAATTGATCAAGGGACATAGTTAGTATTATATGCTCCTTCATTAACCGATGTTACCATGAGTTCACCCTATAGAATCTTAAATGTGATTGTTCTCTTTTTCAAATTTTCGTGAGTGGAGAATTTGGTTTTCATTGGTGTTGGTTCTGTTTCAAAAATTTGGGTTTCTTTTCTTTGGTTGATGATAATGTTTTTAATCATTGGTTATTTATCAACTTATTTGTTGTTTGGTTAATTAATGAGGCATGTTCTATGTTCCAAAGGGAATGCTTGTTGTGTTGGAGATTTTATTTTCTTTTGGCTTTTTTGGTGTGTTTTAAAATAATTTGTAGTTTCTGAGAAAATTGTCTGGATATGCGGGGAGGAGTGAAAGAGTTTATAAGTAGAAAAGGCCCATGGAACTAATGTCTTAAGGTTTTGGTTCAAGACGTGATGCATCACTTGTGGCTCTACATTTTTTATCCATACCCCGGTAACAATGGAACTCTCCGTTGGTTGGAGGCTCCCCGATGAAAGAGTTTAGGCTATGGCTATGCTGCTTTGTTATCTACTATGTCATCATAGTTGTTATGTTGGTTGCTGCGTTGCAATGTCATAACAACTTATGATCTTAGAAAGGAGGAGAGTGTACATTGAAGATGTATTTGTATACTTGTATATGACCTAAACTAATTTTTAATGACCCATGCTTAATTAACTTCTCATATATATCATAATACCTAGACCGGTTAGTACCTCACAATCACTGCATCTAACATCGTTCCTAATTTTGATAAGTTTTTATTTACTATTTTGTAATTGCTTCTTGCCAAAGACACCAAAGTTTGGACTAATAACGGAATTACAAATGTGATCACACGAGGCATCGTGATCGGCATCTCTTAATAGGATCATACCGTGTCTTTATACGTGCCAGGACATAATGCGAATATTCTGGGCCTTAGTCAATTTATCTTTTTCATTTGGTGGTAACTTAACGGCGCGTTCATGTTCTTCTTTTCTATCTGTAATATGTATGTTCAAATATTACCTTGTTTGATATTGTGGAGTTCTTTTTATTGCGCTAGTTACACCATATTTTCTCTGTATCTAGATTGAGTTGTGGTTCTGTAGGAGGACATGAATCTCATGATTTTCAAAACGGGATTGGCAAAGCGATGGAAGGTGAGATTGCTTGCAGCGGTAGAGGGACTCGATTGGAAGCTATCAACTTTCTCAAAAATAAAAAGCCGAGACAAAGCAACTCAGGTATATGTTTATGCTTTTTCGCGACTTGTGAATAATATATGTTTATAGCATACACTTTGATGATTGCAACTTTGACGCGCTTCTGTGTGTCACCGTGTGAGGATATACTTGTATTAGGTTTTTAACTGATATCGTTTCGATGTTTCTATTTTCTTTCGAAAAGATGAGATTCTGAATGGCCTAAGCTGCAAGAGAAAGCAAATATTGGAAGATTTCAACCAATTCAAGAAGCTAAAAATAAATGAGGACAAGTCAGGCATGTTCTAGTTCTAATCATTGTTTCATCTCGCTCTTTTTGTATATCTAATCTGTCTTCCTTTTCATGAATATAAATTCACGAGTTTTGTGTTTTTCATCTATTGGGCTCCCTCGCGGTTTCTTCGAATTTGGTTTCGTTTTTTCTAATTAGCTTTTTTGTGTTGTGGTTTCTTCACCAAAGTGGTTAATCTTGCTCTTGGTTGTGGAAAACTTTCAACTCCAACTTTCCTCGACCATTTCGAATAAGAATATGTCGAATATAACATCATCCAATTTGGTCCCTTATATTACAAAAGCATCGATTTCGTCCTCAACTTTGTACATCGTCAATCAATTTGATCCCTGACAATAAAATTGATTGATGTGTGCTTAGTCAGGGCTCAAATTGACGATTTCGTAATCTCAAGGACCGAAATGATTAATATTGTCAATCTTAGAGACCAAAATGACTTTTACACTATTTTTGATTTGTCTGCAATTGCCTTATGGTTAGCACATTTGATGGATTCTCCACAGATATTCGAGACATCTCCAGCGGCACGTTGCTCAGCCAGTTTATATGCGATTCGATAAAGTCCAAGTAACGAAAGTAGTAGCGTTTTTCGGGAGCCACATCTGCTGTCACAAACTCATTCTTCATTGATCAGAAAAGTAAAATACGAAGTGATAGATGTAGCCATCGGTTTTCTCTTCGGAGCTACCTTTTTGGGTGGAGTTAAGCCCAATGTAATGTAATGGTTGTTTTGACCTTTATAGTGTGTATTCAAGGCCTGCGAAAGAGGGGAAAAATACTCTGTCTCAGAATTACATCAAATAATATAAAAATATTAGTTTATGTTTTGATAATTTTTATTAATTAAATAATACATTTTGGATACAAATTGGGACAAAAGATCTTAATATTACAGAATTTTGTGGAGTAATCAATGAATGATTTATTTAGCTCAATCTTTCATTGTATCTTAATATGTTGTGGATTACAAAAACTTTGTTTAATTTGGTTTCTATGTATCAACAATGTGGAAGTTAGATATAGTTTTATCTTTGTAAGTGAAGATTTAAGATTTAATTATTATGAGAAAGAAACAAGATAATTGTGTTTTTAGTTTAACTTATTGTATGTTCCAATTAGATTATAACATAATTCTTTGTTAGAGGATCTTTACAAATAAGTAATTATTTTCTCAAACATGCAATTTGTAAACTGCCCAAAAAGCAATGTTTTAAAAACCGTGCCGTACAGGCCGGTTCAACCGGAAAATCGATGAACCGGACACATAACCGGTACGGTACGTATGTTATACCGCATATGCAATAGAACCGGTCAAAATCGGTGAAAACCGGTCGGTTTGTACATTAATTTTTTTTCTTTTTAAATTTCAATTCTTCAACTTCAATGATTGATACTTGGGTCATTTATTTGTATTTTGCGTTTGTTAAGTGATAATTTTGGATAAATATATGTTTTGTACTTTAGACTTTGATTTTATTAAAGACTTAATGTTGTTTGTTTGTGTGAATTTGAAGTAAATTATGAATATGAATTATAAATATGAATATCTACTTATTTGAAATTTTTTATTATATGTTTATATATATATATATATATATATATATATATATATAAAAGTATGTCCGGTTTAACCGGCATGCGGTTTAATTACTGAACCACTTGTTGAACCACTATACCAGTACCCTAACCGGTTTGATAACCGGTACAGTTTTAATAACATTGCCAAAAAGTTATCAAGTTTTGCAATTTTCATATAATCTCTTGAATTAAACAATAGCTTAAACAATCAAAGCTACATCATCTCTCAAATTCTTATGACTTCTATCACTCCTATCCAAATCCTACTGAAAATTTTCAATAAAAATTGATAATAAAAATGAGTTTGTTTGTGTTGAGGGCATCCCTCCCTCCTTGATAAGATATTAATTCAATTTTATGTATATAATTGCACCTCTCAACATGTGTCGCTCTTATGAAATATCTGATTAGTCATAATATATAAAATTAATATATATTTAATTGATATTTTTTTTACTAAAAATTGATATTAACTTTAGGATAATAAATGTGGCTCATTTTACTAGTGGTTAATAAAATTAATTTAACAAAAAGTTGGAAAAGTACAAAATGTGTTGATTAGGCCTTAAAATGATACTAAAAAAACCAAATTGTGTTTGGTTTGGTTGTTGTTGGGGGAATATATATCTATATAAAGATAATTAATAAAATTTTGATAACATATTAAAATTTTCATTTTAATTAAAGTTAATCTTAAATTATAGCACCAAAGAATATAAATATATTTGTCTCTAGATATAAACTGTTTACACAGTATCAATGTTTTTGTCATATATATGCATAGTACTTTCTCCACGACAGACATGCCACATATCTCAACCACAAACTACTGTCTCTCTGTAACGGTCACTTCGTGGGTCTGTTCTCAGAAAAAATAAAAATAAAAACAAACAATAAATAAATAAATAAATAAATAAATAAATAAATAAATAAATAGATAGGACTTTGATCATTGACTAGACTCAGATTCTGACTTGGTTGCTTCTTTCTTCTCAAATGGATTACAACAACACTCACAACAAGTAAAGTTGTTTTTTTTTCTCTCTTTCTCTTATGAGGTTTCATCTGGGTGTGATTTTGTATGTTTAGGAAGTTCATTTTTTTTTCTTTCTCTGGGTCTTTTTATTTATTTAAATTATGGGTTGTTCTGAATTTTAGTGTTATTTTTGTTTAATTTTATTTTGCTCTTCATCTTGTTTTGTGCATTTTTTAAGGTATCAAATGCTAGAGCATGGTTTTTTTTATGTGGTTTTGATTTGCCTTTGAGGTTGTTTTATTAGTGTCAGATTATGGGAATGGTTGATGAGATTGTTGATTATTTATGCCCTTTTTCTCTTCCCCAAATTTTATGCTTTTTCAATTATTCCTTGGCTAATATAGATGAAAGAAAAATGGTATAATAATTTGATATGATTTCTAATGTGGAATCTGATAGTTCAGCTTTTTAGCCTTCTGTTGCTTCAGTTTAACATGTGCTCAATCTTTGTTTCTCTATAGCTTTAATTGAAATTGCTTTAGTTGATTCTTCTAAATTGGTTCTGGAATGATTCTTCTGTTGTTTTTTATTTCACTTATGATCTACTTTACTGGTGAATTTTTGCCAATGCTGCATGATAACTATGATATTTACTTGTTTGCTCTATCTTAGTGGTGCCACAGAGCCATGGGATTTGCATAATTTGGATGATTATTGTCTCCAAAAGACTTCCAATTTTGGTAAGTTTGATGGGATTTTGAGTTAACTCTTCCGCGTAAACGATGCCTGAGAAAAGTTTATTGTTTTGACTTTTGAGCAGAAATTCCCGAAGAATTGTGGAATGACGTGCTTCAAACTGAAGAAGACCTTTCCTACATGTTTGAGGATGAAACAACTCCAGTTAAGGCTTGTGGTGATTTGGCACACACTATGAGTAAAAGTAGTAAGATAGTTCTCTGGCATGCGCGTCTTTCTTGACATGATCTTGTCAATATGTTATTTTAATTCAAACAATGGTGGATGCCATATTTAGATAATATGCAGAAGGAAGTAGTGGAATACCGGGAGACTTCTCAAGTCAAGAGGCGGCGGATGCTACAGTTCAATAGCCAAGATAGCGACCATTCTCTTTCAAGTGAAGAGACTACTTCAGCATATTTAAAATTAAATGTCAGTGCATGTCGTTTTTCACACTCATAGCATGTTACTTGGCTCTAACAATATGAAAGCACTCGAGAGTTGCTGATATGTTCGTATTTGTGCAAATATGTGAATTTATTTTGAAGTAAATTTCTTGCTGATATTACCATTATGTTGTTGATTGGGAAAGAAATACATAATTGTCTTCATTATCATGACTTAAATGTCACTTGTCCCCGTTGTTTCCGTTGATCTTATCTTTACTGATGTCCGACTTCATAACCATCCTTCATGAAAAATGACTAACATTTGTGTCTCTACTACTGCCTTGTCGCGACTTTGCTGTTAAGTGAGGCGTATTCACTATTCTATCGCATGCTTACTACAACTTTTGATGTTGACTTTGCTGTTAAGTGAGGCTTATTCACTATTCCGGAGTTTGTGTTAGTGAGGTGTAGGGTTCAAATCTTTATATCTTCTTCGTAGTATTTATTTAATGCTTGAACAATAGGACGTATCTTTGTGTTTTGGCTTGATCAGCAATCTTGATTCTTTTCTCATGCCTCCAAGATTTAAGAATTCACGATTTCGATGAACTATCACTTGAACATAATGCTATATATATTGTGATGTAGTTTATAATCACATTATTACAATGTGGATTTGCCTGATTTTGTCAATGTTACTTTGTTATGTATATAGGAGAAGGAAGACTCGATGAAGGTTATTTTTCCTGAAGTGTCACAATGGATGTCCGGGGAAGCAGGTTTTCCTTTTGCAAGATTTTTTACTAGATTTTGTCTCAATAACTTTTTTCAGGTTTTCGTCTCTGATCTTTCCCCAATCATTATAATAATCGTTAGGTAATGCATCCGCCTCTGGTTATGAGGACCTTGAGTCAACTGAAGGGTGGCTTGCAGAGTGCTTTAATGATGCTGAGATGCAATTCAGTCCTAATGATTTGTATGCTTCTCTAGACCAATAGTCGCGTAACCAAAAATCGGGGCGTGACAGCTTCGGTTACGCGACACCAATTGATTTTGGCATATATAACTGGTTATACATAATAATCTGATGATTATGTTATTTGACTCAGGAATTTTTCAGGGGCAAATGATGTTCAGTTTGATGTTGCAGGTAGATGCAGTAGTTTTTCATCCACTATCGTCTTCATAATTTGTTTCTTTCCTCGAAGTTCGTTTTTAAAAAGTTGTTCTTCCTGTAGGGCACAATGATGCAACACCATCATCCAAACAAAATGTGGTTCAGCAGCAGCAAGCAACTCGAACCCGCGGAAATATCATCTTTAAAGGTTCGACTTCTTAATTTCCCTTTTCTGTTATATGCACCAACAAAGTAAAAGAAGTAAGCATAACATGACATTACAAAGGTTAGTTTCATTCCTAAAGTTTGGCTCTAAAATACAGTGAAGCACATGAACCTTATGCCCTTAATTATTGAAAATAATAGTTAATATGATGATGAATTTCGACACGGAAACTAATTCATACTTCTTTTTTATATCCAGGTAGGAAATATTTTATAAGGACACCCACAAAGTTGGCTTCTTATGTGGCTTATCCATTTGCCTTCATTAAACCCAGTGGTGCCCACGGAGATGTAACTTTGAAGGAAATAAATCGGCGCATTCGGACTCCACCTCCTTCAAAATCAAACCAAAGCAGTGAAGATCCATCTGCTTACCCCAAATCGGCCTTCTCTGGTAAGCCTGTGGTCGGAAAAACCAAAATTCGCACCGAAGGGGGAAAAGGTAGCATCACAATTATGAGAACTAAGGGTTAAAAGCATAAGATAATTTCAGTTGTAATCTTTGTCCTGCCCATCAATGTGTGTGGTTGACTTCATTTTCTGAAATATACCTTGCAGATTATAGAAGTTGATACTGCAAATTTTTTGTTCTTATTGATATATAAATTACACCACCTTAGTGTTTGTTTCCTCTTGGATAATATTGTAGCTGTTCTTTTTGGTACATGACTTTGTTTGAGCTAAGTCTTCAATCACAATCTTCATGTTTCTTAGCTCTGGAAATGGCAATTTTACTAAGCTTGAGCTTAGTTTATGTAATTGAAACATACATATTTAGTTTATGGCCTTGTTTATGAAGTCTTGTTTTTGCCCTTTTTTACAAAGTTGCATAAAGTTCATACATATATCTATGCTGCATTTTTTTCTAATCTTTCTAATAAAACTTTCTGAATAAAATTATTGTGATGGAGAATGTTAGAGAAAGATGGATGGAAATAGCTTAGTTGATTGTCATGACATAAATTGTGAGTTGGACTTAGTTCTGCAAGAACCAAGCATGTCGATTAGATGATTGTTGTGCAAGTAACTCATATTCTAGTGAGACATAGCCAAACTCACACATGACCATGTTCATGAAGTAATGAGAGGTGCAAAATTAGAGTAGCAACCACGATCATGCCACGGTGGTATCCACGCCGTGTACCCAAGGCATGGTAGGTAGCGAACACGACCAGGTCATGTATGCCAACGACCATGAATTGGCACCTTATGCAGAAAATAACAGTACATGTTGTGAGTTTCAGCTTATGTAAAGAGGTTGGAGTAGAAGACCATAAATGTGTTAGATAAACCTTGATGATGCAACTTAAAAACACATCCTTATTTTCTAATACATATCGTTAACCTCTCGGTGATGTAAAGTTTGACCCACAATTCTTTTGTCCCTTTCCATTTCCCATTCCCTTCTTCCTCATGGAAATCTTTGTGTGCTACCCCAATGACAAGGGACAAGGATCATAGTGTGACATGAATTGGGACATGACAAGGCCCTCCCTCTAGAAATTAAAAGGCTATTATGGTATCCATTCACTTTAAACCCATTCACTCTCCACCATGAACTTTGCTTCTATATTGAGTTTCCCTCCTTTTGGGAAAAGAACAAGTGGGAGAAATTCCTTCATAGTTGAGAAGCCAAAAAGATACATGGGATAAATGATGAGGTTATGAACAAAGGAAACAATAGTTTAGCTCCATAAAACCCTAATTTTCCAATTTTAAGTCATGATATTGAACAACAAAATGTTAAGGATAAGAATAACTGTTTTCTTTGGGAAAGAGAATAAGAGGAATGAAAATAGGAGGGAATGGATGTTGAAGGGAATAAAAAAGTAAAAAATGGGATGATTTTTTAGTTGTTTGGTATGGAAAAGTCTGGCTTGCACTGGTAGGTTTGATCAAGAATTGGGTACTTGATTGATCCGAGCCACTCATTCGATTGGTGTTGCGTCAAAGTTGGGACGACTCAGTTTGACTTGATCGGTTTAAGCCTAAAATTAACTATTAGATCGATTTAAGCTTAAAACTGATCACTTGGTCTGACTGGTCAAATTAAATCAAAATGCTTATATAAGCCTTACATCAGTGCAGCATGAAAAATTTGGGGCTCCCAACTTATTTATGTTTGTCATTTGTTAGCTTATGTTTAACAAAACTTTAGTTGTTTGATTAAATTTGAAACTCTTTTGTGCACTTCTGTTGCGATTAAAACATTAAACTTATTTTGTTTGATGATAGTTTCAAATTATTTGTGATATTTTCTTGTAGTAAAATATTCTTTGTTGGTTGTTTAATTAGCTACTTGCATGATACTAATGTTTTTAAATTTAGAGTATAAAATTATTAAATAATATTAGCTAATATTATGACATTTTTAGATTTTTTAACATAAATCAAGTCAATCATCGGTCTAACGACTGACTCATTGACCCAATATACCAATCGAGCCAATGACCGATCAAAGTTTAATAACATTGTTTAAACTGACAATATATTAAACTAAATGAAGGAATATATTTAACTTTCCCCACTTTCTCTCTACTTATCTTCTTTCCCTTTAAAGTTTAAACTCACTTCATCTAGGCTTAAAGTATAGTATAATGAAAATTGGTTTATTGAAGTTTAGTACTGAATATTATAATTTTTATTAAGGTTTTGGTTTTTATTGAAATTTTAGAAAGATGATTTTAATGTAAGTGATTCAAAAGCATTGTTTTTGTAGAATTATTCCAATGATAAATGAAAATGAATTTGTGATCTTTAGTTGTATGGTCCATAAACAACACATATCTTATTATCCTAGTCATAAATTTTAGACACATAAAGTGTTACATCTATATTTGTGTTATGAACAAGTGCTATTTTATTTGATAATTAAGCAAAAATTGATGTTAATTAAGCAATGAGAAAAAAGCCCAGAATTGAGCATGAAGTATGGAGCAAGTTCCAAAAGTTGGCATGAATATTGACCAAAATGAAAGAGCCATCATAATTGATTTTAATATCTTCTAGAATCATCCATTTGTTCAAACTAAGAAAGAAACAAAGTGATGAATGTGACATGACATGAGACATGTTATCTCAAATTTCCACTTAATGAATATTTGAGGATAACTATGAAATCAAACTTGCATATACCGACCTCATAATTGACTCTCTCTAGTTATGTTTTTCAAATCTAGAGTTTTATATGCTTTTGATTAATTTTTGAGAGATTATCCTTTTTTCTATTGAATAGAAGAAACTTTAAAGTAATCAATGTTAGCTTAGTCTAGTTGATAAAAATCCAGCTCATAATCCATAAGATCATGAATTTAAATCACACCATCAATGTTTGAAACTTAATGATTGCTCTAATTTAAGAGTAAATTTTTTTAAATTTACTTCTTATCTTAGTCATTAATTCTAAGGAAATTCAATAATTTAGATCTAGTCATTAATTCAAACGATTTGATTTCCCTATGATTAATGACTAAGATGTGGAGTAAGTTTAAAAAACTTACTTTTGGAATAAGTGGACCTCCTCCTATAACACTTTTCAATATATATTTTTACTCTGATTTTTTTTAAGGAGAATTGACTTTGCTAATAAAAAATATGAAGTTGAGTTTAGTGTGACCTGGAAAAAGTATTAAATTTAATCCTTAGAGGAAAATTTATTAAGCTTAGTTTCATAATCTCCTGATTCCTCAATATTAATTAATATATAATATAGAGATAGTAGTGTTAAGACATTGACTATTACGTGTCACCATAGCAATCGGTACATTTAAATAATCAGCTTCCATGCTTACTCTATATTTATATTTTTTATTGGCAACAATATCTCTTAATATCAGTAGATAATTTTTTTTCTTCCTTAAATCTACTCATTTTAAACATATCTCTTTTTTTTTCTCTTTTTACAATACATTTTTAAACAAAAACTTGTAAAATGAAGGAAAGTAAAACACATGTAAAATAATAAATGGTTTTAAGGAGATAAGTTATCTCTTATTGTGAAGAAATATTTTATTAGGGAATGATCCACTTATTCCAACCTACTACACATCATAATCATTCATTCTTAGAAAAACAAATAACTTGAATTGATAAGTACATCTAAATCATTGAATTTACAAGAATAGATGGCTAAAAAATAAAATAGGATTTTTCCAATTATTGTTAAAGTAAGTGAATTTTCTATAATAATACTCTAATAGCACATGTACTGAGTGTGTTACTTTCCTATCATGAAGAATTGACTTGTTAACTCTTAATTTTTTTTTAGTAATGCTATATCATCTTACTAATCTTTCTACCCACATAAAAAGTGATATATGTCACTTGTAAATCAATCAGTAATAAATAAAATATTACTTTATGACATATGTCACTTTTTTGTGAATATGATAATTAGTATGAAAATATATCATTTTTTTTCTCTATATGCTGACCAGTTACTCACGAGCTCGCCCATGAATCACTTGATTGAAAAGCTAAACGCGCTTATAGAGATAGTCAATAGTCAATTAAAGCATAACATATTACTTGTCCCATATCATGTAAGTTTATAACTTGTATTTGAAAGCTTATTTAAATAATTTATTAAACTAGAATTCTTCCCAAAAAATAACTGAAAGTAATAATTGAGTTTGTTAATTAAAGGTAGTTAATGTTATTTTGAAGGGTAAAGTTCGTAGACTAATTATTACTTTAACGCTACTTCAAGTTCAAGTGGATATGAAAACTAGTTTTAAAACAAGTTTATTTTTAAAAGTTACAAAGTTAAGTCGATTTTTATTTATCCAACAACTCTATTTACTTATTAACTTATTCAAAAAGCTACAAACTAGTATTACTGATATTGTTTATGTGTCACTTCATGTAGCATTTTATAACAAATATCCTTCATGGTAGATATTTCATTTACAAAAAAAAACTTAGGTAAAGTACCATGTGTGCTAGCGATACATGTTACCTATTAGAGGATGACACGTTGATCTTTTTGTTTACTTTTAAGGTCAAAAAATATTTTATTGTAAATCTAATAAATATTTATTCTTTGAAAGTAAACAAAAAAGATTCGCATGTTATGATATTTTACCTAAGTTTGGTCAATAATTTCAACACCCACTATTACATTATTTTATAGGTGGAAACATGGGATAAAGTATGAACCTAACAACTCCATAATAGTGCAATTACTTGAAAGATTCCTCATAGCTCTACCCCAAAAAGAAAAACAATTCATTAAACTTTATGGGTTTCCTAAGTAATACCAATTATTACTTACCCATAACTTTTCTCATATTTTTCACATTTTTCTTGTGTTCAAATTCTTCAAGTATTGATGCTATTACATCAACCAGATTCATAACAGAAAATGATACAATAAGTTCAAACAACACTAACTTGAAGCTAGGGTTCTTCAGCCCAACAAATTCTACCAATCGATATCTAGCAATCTGGTATCTTTCTCAATCCTATGTTATATGGATAGCAAATAGAGATCAACCACTTAAAGATTCATCTGGGGTTGCAAAAATTCACAAAGATGGCAATCTTGTTATATTGAATGGACAAAACATTATCATATGGTCTTCTAATGTTTCAACTAACTTAACTAATTCAATTGTTCAGCTTCATGATTCAGGAAATCTTGTTCTTTATGATGTTATGTCAGGTCAACAATTATGGGACAGTTTCTCACATCCTACTGATGCAGCAGTTCCAACAATGAGAGTAGCTTCAAATCCTTATACAGGTAAGAAAATCGAATACGTTTCGAGAAAAAGTGATTCTGATGTTTCTAGCGGATATTTTACGGTTAGTCTTGAAAGATTGGATACCCCAGAAGTGTTTTTTTGGTATAATAAAACAAAGCCTTATTGGAGGACTGGACCTTGGAATGGAAGGTTCTTTCTTGGGACACCAAGGTTAACAACTGAATATTTATATGGTTGGAGTTTTGAACATGATACTGATGGAACTATTTATGTAACTTATAGTGTTGCAGATCCTAATGATTTTGGAATACTAAGCATTGTTCCAAGTGGTACACTTAAATTGGTAAGGATTTTAAACAAAGTTGAGTATGTGAATCTTGAAGTGGATCAAAATGAATGTGATTTTTATGGTGCATGTGGTCCATTTGGAAGCTGTGATAATTCTACTATACCAATTTGTAGTTGCTTTAAGGGGTTTGAGCCAAAGAATTCAGAGGAATGGACTATGAAAAATTGGACTAGTGGGTGTGTGAGAAATGTGCCATTGCAGTGTAGCAATTTGAGTAATGGAAGTGTTGTAGAACAAGATGGGTTTTTGGTGTATCATAATATGAAAGTTCCTGATTTATTAGAAAAGTTAGGTGGTGATCAAAATAAGTGCAGAGAATATTGCTTAGCCAATTGTTCTTGTTTGGCTTATGCATATGATTCTTATATTGGTTGCATGTATTGGAGCAAAGACTTAATTGACTTACAACAATTTCCATATGGAGGAGTTGATCTCTACATTCGTACCCCCTCTTCACTACTCAGTATGTTACTTTTTGTTTCTAACTATCATTTTAAACTATGTTTGTGGTTTTATTGTTTATATTGTATGAGTAGATTGTCGTTGGATTAGACTGCGATGGGGAGCCTCCAACCACTTGGGAGTTCCATTGTTACCGGGGTATGGGAAGAGTGGAGAGCTAGAAGTGAGACAACACGTTTTGAACCAAAACCTTAAGGCATTAGTTCTATGAGCTTTTTTCTAATTATAAACATATCCAATGTGAGACTTCACACTTGAATAAACTCAACAGTCATAATCGATTGAAAGGCTTATTCGACGATTATATATACTTTTTGTTATTTGTTACAGTATCCTCCGACTTTTCGGTTAGGGGCTAATTCCTGGACTTGTTCCTTTCATCAAATGTCGTTCCTAGACATTGATTGAAGTTTTTTTTTTGTCTTTGTTTTGGTTTTCATTATAATTTAAGCCCAATGATTTACAGGTACAGATAAAAAGGGAAGAGGAAACAAGGCATTAATAGTTGGTGCTATTGCTGGGGCAATAGGAATAGTTACCTTAGTGTTGTGTGCATATATTTGGTGGAAGAAATGGACTGCTAAACAAACAGGTAAAGCACCCTTTTCAACTTTTTTTTGATGCATAATATTCATGAACATTCACATTTTGTGGTGCAAATTTAAAGAGTGATAAAAGAAAATATATACTATGTTGTTGCATCACACTATTAGCAGCTGAAATGGGTTAAATTTATTATTCCAATTTGGATTTGGTTAATGAAACAGACAATTTTTAGTGTGCCACTCACTTTGCTCTCAATAGAAATGGTGTACCATGTGCAAACCTGAGGGAACTTTTATATAAAGATAAGATATACTTTAGCCACTATGTTTGGTATATTATAATTGTACAACTTTTATATATATAAGTTGTTGGGAAGTAAGTCCCACATCACCTACCACATTGTCTCGGGAATGGTTTACATACTTGTTGGGCTACTCTTCTCATTGACAATTGGTTTTGAGATAGAAACTTAACATGATATCAGAGCCCAACTTCTTTGTGGTTGTCATAGGCTAAAAGGTGCCCTTTAGTTATGGGTTAAAGGTAATCTTTCACCTGGTCCGGCAGACTTGTGTGGAGGGGGCATGTTGGGAAGTAAGTCTCACATCGCTTACCTTATTGTCTCGGGAATGGTTTAAATGTCTGTTGGGCTACTTCTCTAATTGTCAATTGGTTTTGAGATGAAACCTTAACCCTGAAGTATCAAAAGTCTATTTGTAACAACAATTTTTGATAATTTACAAATTATATATTCAAACCCCTTCAGAATCACATATTTAAGATTAAAGCATGGAGAAGTTTTTTGCCTAAGATTTTGTAAATCATATATTTTGGCTTGCTTTATAAATGACAGATACAAGAAGTCAGACTCAAAATGTAAGTAGTGGAGACCAAAAACAAACTAAACTGGAAGAGCTACCACTATTTGAATTTGAACAGCTTGCAACTGCTACAAATGATTTTCACTTGGCTAGTGTGCTTGGGAAGGGAGGTTTTGGTCCTGTATACAAGGTACTTTTGTCTAAGGGTCTGTTTCCGAGTTGGTTCTTGAAGGGTAATGGAGACGGCTAAATGTAAGTACTTTTGGCTAAAAGTCGTAAAATACACTTGTGAGACGACTCTGAAGCCTTCTATTTCCCTTCGAAACTCAACTTGCAATAAGCGATTTCTATCATTATCCTTCATATTATATTGCAACTTTTGTCTAAGGGTCTGTTTCCGAGTTGCTTCTTGAAGGGTAACGGAGACGGCTAAATGTAAGTACTTTTGGCTAAAAGTCGTAAAATACACTTGTGAGACGGCTCTGAAACCTTCCATTTCCCTTCAAAACTCAACTTGCAATAAGCGATTTCTATCATTATCCTTCATATTATATTGCAAGTTTGCAACAATCAAACTTAGAAATTTCATATTTATGCTGCTTCTAGGGAAAATTGGAAAATGGGCAAGAAATTGCTGTTAAAAGACTTGCAAAAGCATCCACACAAGGTTTAGAAGAATTCATGAATGAAGTGGTAGTGATTTCGAAACTTCAACATCGCAATCTTGTAAGACTTCTTGGATGTTGTATTGAAGGAGATGAACAAATGTTGGTCTATGAGTTCATGCCAAATAAAAGTTTGGATGCATTTATCTTTGGTTAGTTCAAGATTCCTTGTATTATAACCTTTACCTCTTTGAGATTATTGCATGCTTTTTTCTCTCTTTACCTTATTAAAGTATCCATTGTCATATCAATTTTTAGATCCACTTCAAAGGAAGGATTTAGATTGGAAAAAGCGGTTTAACATAATTGAAGGAATAGCCCGAGGAATACTTTATCTTCACAGAGATTCGAGATTAAGAATTATACATAGAGATCTCAAGGCAAGCAATATCTTACTCGACGATCAGATGAATCCAAAAATATCAGATTTTGGTTTGGCTAGGATTTTTAAAGGTGGTGAAGATTATGAAGTTAATACCAAAAGAGTTGTTGGAACATAGTAAGTATTCATTTCTCATTGTACATGATTATCATTGCATATAGAGTTACATAATAGTTATTCATGTTTTGTTCACTAAATGCAGTGGTTATATGCCACCTGAATATGCAATGGAGGGAATATTTTCAGAGAAATCAGATGTCTATAGTTTTGGAGTTTTGTTATTGGAGATTGTTACTGGAAGAAAAAACACTAGCTTTTATAATGAGGATTCACTTAGCCTTGTTGGATTTGTAAGTATACATGTCCATATTTCTTTCTAAGTACAAAGGTTGTTAATCCCTTCATAGAAGTGTTTTAAATTGCGGTTATGGTCGCGATTGCGGTAACGGCTGTGGTTACTGCGATTGTGGTCATTGCGGCCGTTGCAATGCGGATTGTGACCGTTGCGGTGTGAATTATTTGTGATTAAAAACATATTTTTGAATCCGATGCGGCCTCATGCAGTCCAAATGTGGTCTGATGCGGTTGCGTTGTGGCCGCATCATTGTGATTCAGAATCACACCGCAACATTGTGGACACATCAGGTGATGCGGTCCGCAATTGAAATCACTGTTCCTATTACTGAGTTTTTGTTGTTGTTGTTTTTAGGCATGGAAACTATGGAATGAAGAAAGGATTGCATCAATAATAGATCCAGAGATATATGATATATGCTTTGAGAATAGTATCTTGAGGTGCATACACATAGGACTTTTATGTGTTCAAGAACTTACAAAAGAAAGACCTGCTATATCTACAGTAGTTTTGATGCTAATTAGTGAAATTACACATCTTCCTCCTCCAACAAAGGTAGCATTTGTTCATAAAGAAAGTTTACCATGTTCAACTTCCTCTCAAAAAAGTCAATCTGTCTCAAATAACAATGTAACTCTTAGTGAAGTTGAAGGCAGGTAATAAAATAAATGCCATTGTTGACATTGATTACTTGTACTAAAAGCATCTCATCACACAGTTTCAATGTATTTGGTGTAACAAAATGTAAATCTTTAGTGATTATGTTTTTAATTAGGAAATAATAACTATATATATATAGTCAAAGAAAGAAAGTCTTCCATAAAGACTCGTCTAATATGTTATACTCGGAGAAAAAGAGATTTTCGTATGTTTTATGTTATTCATAATATCTGTTGAAGATTATATGAGGTGAAGGCGTGTAACATACATAGTTAGGCAAATTTGGATTTAGTTACTGAAAATAAAAAGATGGAAATTTTTTAGTGATGATAACCCAATGATAGTTGTACATGATAGACTTCAACAGAAAACTGAAGAGTAAAGGCAGCAAGTGATTGAGTTCAGTAGTTCCTCATTTAAAATTATTGACTCTAGAGATATAGTAATAAGTAATATGGAGAAGACAAAATTGTTTCAAGCACCGACAGAACCAGAAGTGCCCCTTGTTTCAAAGAGGGGATGGTGGATTATTCACATTTCATTTGATGGTCAGAGGCAAATTGAAAGCTAAGCAGTGGTAATTCGACGGATTCCCCCGGGAAAAAAGAGATGAGATTAGTTCATTGTATTAACACTTGGAATCATGATAGAAATCCAACATTATTTGGATAGGCCTTTTTGTTGAAACCATTAGCCATTTACATTTTATTCTATACATTTGACTAATGGCAACAAATGCATTAGAAGTTCTTAAATCAGTAGCAGTGATCAACAATATAGGATTCAATAACTTAATGTTTTTTGCAAATTAGCAGCATATTGTCTTGCCCATTGGTCATAGTGAATAATTTCTTCAAGTGAAGGTGATGCTACCAATTCCTTTTGATGCTCCTCACATGTTAGCTCCACAACCTTGAAAATATCTAGATAGCTAATCCTGAAAAACAGAAAATTTTGACATTCAGAAGTTGTTTCAAATTGACAAAACATCTAATATATAAACCAAACTAATCAAACATTCAAATGCATAAGAAATGCATATGTTTGTATGGTAATCATGTAATGCTAATGTGGAATGAAAGTGCAAAACTATATTTTTTTGGAAGAATGTTTCATGATTGGAACATTTTTTATCTGCATAATTAAGAAGTGATTTTACTCCCTTGTGACAAACTTCTGCAGCTCATTAAATTTCATTATCATTTGTACAAAATTTATACGGTCGGTGCAGACATATTAAACTCATTTTAATTTACATTTCCGTATTCCGAATGTCCAAGGTTTAGTCCCGATATGGATGATGTATCATCATTGGTTTAAAATGCAGTGAATTTCTAAGGGTAACATTCAGCATAAGGAAAATAAATAACATAATACTTACTTTTCATCAACAAAAAGTTCCACAGCTTTCTCATTTGCTGCACTAAGAACTCCTGTCATTGTGCCTCCGGCACGTCCAGCAGCGTAGCAAAGATTCACTGATGGAAACTTCACATTGTCAGGAGCTTGAAATGTGAGAGAACCATACCTGAATGATAACATTTTTAAATATAGTTGCATCAATAAGTTGAACAATTTGCAAAGTATACCAATTTCAAACTCATCATTGTTAAAAATGACTCATCATATATGATATGAGTTTAAGTAAAGTATAGGAAACTAATAAATGGGACAATGAAGACTATTTCAAACTATTTGTGCTTCATAGCTAATAATGGTGACTATTTTGAAGTCGAAATAGTTATGCATCAGGGAAAAATGATTGTACTTGCTAAGATCAAGGCGAGGCCAAGTTATTTCGGAGCAATAGATTCTCTCTGGCCAAGACAACGTGTAAAGAAGCGGCAATCGCATATCGGGTAACCCCAACTGTGCAATAACCGATGAGTCCTGGAAAGCATAAAAACAGTATAAGAAAGAGTGCTCATGAAAATATATAAGAAAAAGTTATTTCATATTTCCTTTCTATGGCTATTAACTTGATATGTACTCAGCATGCAACAATTAACACAGAACCTGTGTTTCAATCATTGAATGTATGATAGATTGTGGATGAATAACAATCTCAATATCATCATATTCTGCTCCAAACAAGTAATGTGCTTCAATTACTTCTAGACCCTGCCAATAAGAAAATAAATTATATAACTATGAAATGTGAACAATTATATTAGATAGAGAATAGATTCATAAAGAAAGTATTTTTCATCCAAAAACATTAAGAGAATAAGGAAGCTGACCTTATTGAATAGGGTAGCAGAGTCCACAGTTATCTTTCTTCCCAAAGTCCATATAGGATGCTTTAATGCATCAGAAACTTTAATTTCTTTCATCTTTTCAACAGGCCATTCTCTGTTAATCACCAGGAATTTCTTAATAATTCAAGTTAATTAGACACAATTATGGCTATGATATTGTGATTATGTTAGTTTCTGCAATCACATTGTGTTATAATCGTGGTTACATCGGCCATATTTTCTCACGATTGTGGTAAACACGATATACCATCAATCTGGACTGCAACAACAATTTAAAACCATGACTGTCTTAACGAAAAAACAAAGAGATAGAGCACTAAAATCATAGGTTATTTAGACATGAACATATGCAAAATACACACAAGACAATGTTGAATTATCTTTAATTACCTGAAAGCACCTCCAGATGCAGTTAAAAGAATTTTCCTAAGTGCACCTACTGGCAACCCTTGGATACACTGTAGATAAGAATCATGAACATTAGTCACTATCAACAAGATTCATTGCTTCAATTCAATAAAAAAGGATTGAATGAGTGATATAAAAAGGTATGTGTTGCTGCAGCAGAAGCGATTTTCCGCCACAAACAATCAAATAAAGGGCATAGAATAAATAGAAGGGAAGAAGACAAGAGAATTTGTGAACGAGATTCGGCCAACTGTGCCTGAAAAATGAAAGTGCGGAATAATATACTTGCATACCTGAAAAATGGCAGAATGTTCTGAATCAGCAGGAAGAATTTTTATGTTATGCTTGTGAGCAAGAGGAAGAATGAAAGGGGCTCCAGCAATCATTGTTTCTTTGTTGGCCAATGCTATGTCTTTCCCTGCTTCTATTGCAGCAACAGTTGGCTAAGAAAATAATAAGAGGATGTATCAGTGGCTGAGCCAAAATCATTTTTTTTTGGTTTAGTGTCATTTCTGTCAAGTTAATTTTGCTAATAATTTCATCAGTATGTAAATCAATGTAACACTTAAATAGAGTTATGTTGTATCAGTAGCCCGCAACAATGACACGAGATAATCTTTACTGGCTGAGTCACGACCAGGTCGCTCTCTTTAAGACGTTTCGTGGTACTGCCTCTAGGTGCAAGCAGACTATCAACCACGCCGTCCCCAGGATAAAACAGCCCAGCTCTCTGTTATACGATTTCTTACTGCACTGTAAGAATCGTTCTTGAATACACCCAAAAATATGGCTTCCAGTGTCAATTCCAAATACCCACAATATTGGCTTCCCATGCCAATTCTATTCCAACAACTGACTACCAGTGTCAGTATTGGAATTTCCCATAATATTGGATTCATGTTCCAACTCTAGTGCCACGGAAAGAAAGGGAGAGAAAGGAGGCCGGAATTGCGTCGGCAGAATTTATGGAGGGAGAAAGAAAGAAGCTTGTATAAGCGTACAAGCTTCAGGTGCAAAAGATAATGAAGGGGGAGGTCTCTATTTATAGAATGAGATTTTGTAACTAATCTTGCATCCTCCAATGTGGGACTTGTAGATTTTTTTCAAAATCTTTCAATGTGGGACTTGTGAGGTTTTTACAAAAACTTCCAACGTGGGACTTGTGAGTTTTTTCAATTTCACATCCTAAGGTCCACACTAATGGCATCAAACTACAAAAGTTCCAACAATCCCCCACTTGAAATTAAAAAACGATTTCCGGGAATTTATGTGGTCTCATTAAGATTGTGCATAAACAAAGGTGTCTTTCGACTTGAACCTTTGCATAGTGAGTAAGATCCAGATTTTACTAGAGTGACTCGTAGTCTTGAACTCTATCTCCGGCATCAAACCACACACAACCTTTTCAAAGGTGTATTCAATAAAGCCAGTGCGTTAAAGGTCATGCACGTCTATCCCAGTTTAGTGAACGCTCTAGAAATTTATGCCCCTTAAATTTCATAGAAAGCGGCCCCCACTTTCACATTCACATAGGTGAGTCTATCAAGAGTACTCCTGTAGTCTAGGTACTCCACTCCAATTGGAGTATAGATCTCATTAAGAGTTTAACTCATCCTTACATATACTGCAAGAATCATGCTTCTCATAATTTCATAGCATGTTCATTCTCATATCACTTCACAACTTGTTATTACCCATTGAACCTATTTCTTGGGGTCTCCAGTCAGTTAGGTCGGGTTACCATCGTGAGTGATCTTCGTTCTAAAGGCAATAGTCCCATAAGCTTAGAGGTATTATGGACTTTCTCTCTAGCTAGTCCTTTCGTCAAAGGATCTGCTAAGTTATTCTCAGTGCGTACGTGATCCACTCTAACAGCTCATGTAGAGAGAAACTCTCTAATGGTGTTGTGCTTACGACGTATTTGTCGTTTCTTACCGTTATAAAAACGGTTCTCAATCTTTGCAATAGCCGCGGTACTATCACAATGGATCAACACAGCTGGTATGGGTCTTTCCCATAGGGGAATCTCAGCTAGCAAGCTTCTAAGCCAACTTGCTTCTTCATTACCTGTTGCTAGTGCTATCATCTCAGCTTCCATAGTGGATTGAGCCAAAATAGTCTGTTTCTTTGACTTCCAAGAAACAGCTCCACCAGCTATGCTAAATATATAGCCACTGGTTGCTATGGAATCATCTCAAAGAGTGTTCCAATCAGCATCGCTGTATCCTTCTAGGACAGCTGGAAACTTTTGGTAATGTAAACCAAGGTTTATGGTTTTCTTAAGGTATCTCATTACCCTTTCAATAGCATGCCAATGCTCCATACTAGGTCTACTGGTAAATCTGCACAATAGTCCAACAACATAGGCAATGTCGGGTCTAGTGCAATCAGTGGCATACCGAAGGCTGCCAATGATGCTAGCATATTCTGTTTGTCTTACACCTTCACCAGTGTTCTTAAAAAGTTTTACACTTGGGTCATATGGTGTGCTAGCAGGTTTACAGTCAAAGTATTTATATTTCTTTAGGATCTTTTCTACATAATGTGATTGATCCAGAGAAATTCCTTCCTTTGACCTAGTAATCTTTATACCAAGGATTACATTTGCCTCTCCAAGGTCTTTTATATCAAAGTTGTTACACAACATTGATTTCACATTATTCACAACATGAATGTTGAAACCAAATATGAGTAGGTCGTCTACATAGAGACATATGATAGTGTAAATGTCATTTTCTGATTTGTAATAAATGCATTTATCACTTTCATTCACCTTAAACCCATTCGATATGATTAAGTTATCAAACTTTTCATGCCACTGTTTAGGTGCTTGTTTAAGACCATACAATGACTTGTCTAACTTGCAAACTTTATTTTCTTGCCCATGGATTACAAAACCTTCAGGTTGTTCCATGTAGATTTCTTCTTCCAAATCACCGTTTAAAAAAGCGGTTTTAACATCCATTTGATGTACTACTAAATCATGTATCGCAGCGAGCGATATTAGTACTCTAATGGATGTTGTTCTAGTAACAGGTGAAAATGTATCGAAGAAATCTACATTCTCTCTTTGTCTGAAACCTTTGGCTACAAGGCGAGCCTTGTATTTATCCACTGTGCCATCAGGTTTCAGTTTCTTTTTCAAAACCCACTTACAACCAATCGGTTTGCAACCAGGTGGCAAGTCAGTCAAATGTCAAGTCTTGTTAGACTCTAGAGAATCCATCTCATCATTTATGGCTTCTTGCCATAAATCAGCATCCAAGGAAGTCAAAGCTTCTTGGATAGTTGATGGATCATCTTCCAATGTATAGACCATATAATCAAGTCCATACTCTCTAGCAGTTCTTGTTCTCTTACTTCTTCTAGGTTATACTTCTAACTCATCATCACTATCTCTAATCACAGGTGTGTGACTAGATGATGTGCCCCCACTATTCCTCAATTTAAAAGGGAATTTTTTTCATCAAAGTCTGACTCAATGAATACTTTAGCGTTAAGGTCATAAAACCTGTACGCCTTGCTGTTTATAGCATACCCAATGAATACATATTCATAGGCTATACTAGCGAGTTTAACTCTCTTGGGGTCTGGTATCCGGACATAAGCCAGACAACCCCAAGTTCCGAAATAAGACAAATTAGGTTGTCTATTCTTAAAGAGTTCATATGGGGATATTTTGTTCTTAGTCTTGGGGACTCTATTTAGCACATAACAAATAGTTAATAAAATTTCACCCCACCAAGAGGGTGCTGCACCAGAACTTAACATGATAGCTACTACTAATTCAATTAATGTTCTATTCTTTCTTTCAGTTCTACCATTCATTCCAGGTGAATATGGTGCAGTTGTTTCATGAATAATGCCTTTTAATTTATAAAAATTATTAAACATGCTAGAATCATACTCAGTGTCTCTATCGCTCCTGAGTTTCTTTATTTTCTTATTGAATTGATTTTCAATTTCAGTTACATAGACTTTAAACATATCAAGTGCATCACTTTTATTTTTCATAAGATAAATATAAGTGAAATCAGAGCAGTCATCTATAAAAGTTATAAAATATCGTTTACCATTTCTGGTTAACGTTCCATCTAATTCACATATATCAGAGTGTATCAAATCTAAAGACTCAGATTCTCGCACTACTGATTTATGTGATTTTTTTTAGTTATTTTAGCTTGACTGCATGATTCACAATTTTCAAAATCATTTTTAGATAACTTGGGAATTAATCCTAAATGACTCAAATTTGTAATAGCACATTTATTAATATGACAAAGTCTAGAATGTCAAATATTAAAAGCACACAACATGTAAATGCAAGTAGAAATTTTATTCATGGAAAACCAACATTTAATTTAAGCATATCATCAGTGGCGTCCCCATTCCCTACAAATAACCTATTCTTAGTAAGAGTATACAAGTCTGCTACTATAGTCTAGGTGAAACCAGTTTTATTAAGAAGAATACCTGGAACTAAATTATTCCTCATCTCTGTAGTATGCATCACACCTTTGAGAATCAGAGTCATCCCATATGTAAACTTCAGCTCCACATCACCAGTTTCAGCAACAGTAGTGGTGTGAGAGTCTCCCAACAGCACTTTCTTGTTATCAGCATTCGTGTATGTTTTGAACATAGCACGATCATAGCAGACATGGCGGGATGCACCAGTATCTACCCACCACCCATCACTTCCTCCAATCATTGTGACCTCAGTTAACACTGCCACAAGTGGATCCTCAACCATGTTAGCTTGTGGAGGATGATCCACTGGTTGGTTCCTGCACTTTCGTGCCATATGACCTGACTTCCCACACTTGAAGCAGATAAATAGGTTGCCAAAGTCATTCTTAGCGGGTGGTTTAGCATATTGGACCTTTTTAGAGTTCCAATTCTTGTTGCGGCCGGTGATCTTAGCCTTATTCCCATTGTGGTTCTGATTCTTAAAGTTGTTGCCCGAAGGCTTCAGAACTGCACCTGAGAATTTCTTTCTAGTGCTATTGCTTGATAAAGCCAACACTTCTTCATTCTGATATTGCTTACGAGCCTCTTCCTCAATGCGAAGACGAGTGATCAGAGATTCCAAAGAAAATTCTTTGGTCTTATGTCTTAGGACGTTTTTAAAGTCCTTCCAGCTAGGTGGCAGTTTGTCAATAATGACAGCTACCTGAAATTGCTCATCTAAGGGCATACCCTCAGTGATGATCTCATGAGCAATTTTCTGAATCTCGTGGGACTGAGATTCTACTGATTTATCATCAGTCATCTGATACTTGAGGTAGCGGCTAACAGCATATTTCTTAGTCCCAGCTTCCTCAGTATCATATTTTTTTTGAGTGCATGCCAAACTAATTTGGCAGATTCATATGGGATGTAATAATCATATAGATCATCAGACAACCCACCAAGAATGAAATGCTTACATAAGTAGTCATTATCATTCCACAGAGCAATATCCAAAGCTAGTTTTTCCCTTTCCTCTTTCTCAGCTTCTTCAGGGACCACTAGGATATCATCCTTCAAAACATGGGCAACCTTTTTAACCGTTAGGAAAAATTCCATCTTGGTTTGCCAGCGTTTGAAGTTAGTCCCGTCAAACCTGAATGGTTTGCTTAGGTCGAAGCTGTTCGAACCAGTAATATTATCTACGAGTGCCATTGCAGTCGAAACGTCTTAAAATTGTTGTATCAGTAGCCCGCAACAATGACACGAGATAATCTTTACTGGCTGAGTCACGACCAGGTCGCTCTCTTTAAGACGTTTCGTGGTACTGCCTCTAGGTGCAAGCAGACTATCAACCACGCCGTCCCCAGGATAAAACAGCACAGCTCTCTGTTATACGATTTCTTACTGCACTGTAAGAATCGTTCTTGAATACACCCAAAAATATGGCTTCCAGTGTCAATTCCAAATACCCACAATATTGGCTTCCCATGCCAATTCTATTCCAACAACTGACTACCAGTGTCAGTATTGGAATTTCCCATAATATTGGATTCATGTTCCAACTCTAGTGCCACGGAAAGAAAGGGAGAGAAAGGAGGCCGGAATTGCGTCGGCAGAATTTATGGAGGGAGAAAGAAAGAAGCTTGTATAAGCGTACAAGCTTCAGGTGCAAAAGATAATGAAGGGGGAGGTCTCTATTTATAGAATGAGATTTTGTAACTAATCTTGCATCCTCCAATGTGGGACTTGTAGATTTTTTTCAAAATCTTTCAATGTGGGACTTGTGAGGTTTTTACAAAAACTTCCAACGTGGGACTTGTGAGTTTTTTCAATTTCACATCCTAAGGTCCACACTAATGGCATCAAACTACAAAAGTTCCAACAATATGAAGAAAATTACTAGTTTCACTAGATAGGAGCAGCATGGACCATAACACTACTATATGCATTTTTGTAATATTTTCTGTTCTTTTGTTTTCTCTCTCAGAATTGTGTCTATGAGACTAGGACACAAGATATTTTAAATCGCGGTTGAAATTGTTCCATTTCTACACTTGCAAACCCCAACCGGAAAATGCATTTGATGTGGTCACAATTTCAAATTACCAAAACCACGAGAATATGGCCAAAATTGTGATTGCAGAACTCGAAAAAAACATTGATTATATGTAATCAATGACAATCATTATCTTTCAAGTTGTAATGATTACCACTTCTTATAAATAATACATACATATATCACCACAAGCATATATCTGCTTCACTAGTAACTAGTTTGACTTAAACAAATGAAGTAAATACAGAAATATATATATAACTAGCATGCATGTTGAAGACCTCAATACCCTATATATGTATATAGTTTGGGAATAAGCATGTAAATATGGATATGGAGTTACCTTTAATCCTGCACAACCAACTATTCCAGTAACTACAGTGGCTGCATCAGGGTGACTAGCAACCTGAAAAATGTATTGTTACTTAGGAAAAACAATATTGGCTAAATAAACTAAATGTTGATCAATGTAATGCAGTATAAAGATTTATATACGATCATCATTCATTTGTATTACTTTTATTTAACTGTCAATAACGATTGAGAATGAACGTTGGATGATGCAGTGACAGTTTTGATTAGTATGACTCAGAAGAAACACGTTTCATGTCTGCACTACTGTTTTGTACATAAGGAACACTAAATGATATGAAGAGATAGAAAAAAGTTTGTACCTGAATGACTCCTTGCTCTCCAGGGATGATTTCAGGTTGATGTTCACTATCAGCCAAAGCCTCTTTAAGTTCATCAATAAGTGACTCATTTCTAAGAGCTACAACTTTAGGCTTAAATGTTTTTACCTGCATAATATATAAAATATGAGAAATATTAATGGGGAATTTAACATGTTAGTTAGTTTAGTTCTAAGAATTGAAGTCCCTTTTTCTTATCCAAATTATCTTAATTTAATTTACTAGATGATTTCTTAATTCAAAAATTGAGAAGAAAATCCAAGAACTAAAATGTAACATGGGTAGGAACAAAGAGGCCATTTGCTGCATTACCAATGTAACAATGGTTAAAGATATAGTACTCAACAAATTATAAATCAAAAAATCTTTGTCACTTTAGCGCGGATACTAATGTTTATATTAGACACTTTTGGACACTCCTTTCGATATTATATAACATCTTATATTTTTATGATAATTGTGTGTCTCGTGTCGAATCTTACTTTGTTAGAGTGTGGTATTGATTACCTGATCAGCAAGAAGTGCAACATTTGAACCAGCTGCAAGTCCCACAACATTGAATCTATGAGGAAACTCAGCCACTATATTCAGTGTCTACAATAATAAACAATGGAAAATAAGTAAGAGATTATAGAGCATTTGTTTCTGAAGTGATATTTGACGGAGTTTCTACTTGTGGCTTCAAATCCAAGTTCATATACCGGATAATATTGTGGATTTCTTTGTGTAAATTTCATAAAGGGATATCTATCTGAAGAATTTTATGATTTCCTGTTATTTGGTGTATTTGGACTATAAGGAATATTTAAGGGGAGAAATTTTAGTTATATCGAGACTATGGATACGATTCAAATTAGATCTTGGGTTTGGTTTACAAATATTGTTGGTTGTAATTTGTTATCTTTTGCACAATAGTGCATGGATCCTATTACTTATATGAATGTGTTGCATGTTGTAATCGGGTTGGCACCTGATGTGCCTTTTTAATATTTTTGCTTATAAAATATATATATATATATATATATATATATGGTTAGATGTATTAATGAAAGGATATTAAACTTAAAACCTGGGTTCCAATTGAACCAGTAGATCCTAAGATAGTGATTGGTTTAGGAGTATCCCATATCTTGAGATTAGGATCAGGAATAGCTGTTCCTGGCCAAGCTGGTTCTGGTGACTGTATGGAGCAATAAACTCCTCTCTCTACTCCATTTTCATTATCTTTTCTCTTTATACAAAACCTACCTGTCAATGCAGTTCATGAGTAAACATAATTATGTAATAATCACACAAATATATACAACTTTATGTACATCATACTGACCTGAAAATTAAACTATATATATATACACACTTGTATCAGTGTTTTAAATTGGTTGTGTTGCGGAGTAATGGGGCCGCATCATTTTGATTTAGAGTCACAGCATAATTGTTGCAACCGCACTGTTGCGGTCACATCAAATGATACGGTCTACGATCAGAATATATTTGTATATGTATGTATATATAAAATGAATGACTTTTTTCTCATTATAAACTAAAGCTGGAACCTGCTAATAAAGAAGATTAGATGAAGAGATAGCAGGTTAATTAAATCATTTTTATTTGAATGTTTAGAAAAATATTGGAACTTAATTGAAGGATTAAATAAATAAGTATTTTATAATTAATTCCTAAGAATTAATATCTACAAATGTAATGATGTTATCAATATTTGAATTTTTGTACACTCCAACCAATAGTAAATAAATATTAATCTTCTCCAAGTGCTTAGAGATTATTGATGTCAGTTTTGTCATTTTTAATGAAATTGGGATATTTTATTTTAAAAATTTCATGTTTCTAACTAATTATATCTCACTAAATAATATAAAAATGTTAATTTATTTTTCTTTTCAAATAATTGACAACTTTCAATTGGATTAGGACATAATAAAATATAAAAAATGGGACAGTTGATCCATTCTTTTCAATCAAGAAATAATTCAATTATCTTTGAGTATATTAGATCTTGTTGCTAATTTAAATATTCTTTTTGAGTGATGCATATCTCCTAAAAAAATAATCTAAAAATATGCTCGAAAATGGCATGTCATTTTCTAACTACATGTGTCACTTTACTTTATTTTAGGAAGATTTTTAGGCAAATTTATTAGGATAATATAATATAATTTTTAATTTCATAGATAAAACTTGGGACTATATTTTGTTGCTAACATAAATCTTTCACATTCTAATATAAGTTAACTTTGTTGTACTTTTTTATATATCGATTTTACTGAGTATATATCTTTTTCATTCTCTTTTCATATTCTGATATCAGAGGATTTAGTTTACTGCATGCACATATCAACCTTTCCTTAGACTTTATCATGCTTATATTCATTGCTTCTTCTTCATCCTTTCTATCAAACAACCTTAAAACATAACATCGAACAATAGATCATTGTTTAGCTAAGAAAAACAACATGATTACGTAAATAATAAGGTTCAATGAAAATAAAACATAAAAAGAAGTAAATCCCATGATGATTTAAATCACACCCGATAGAAGATATAAGATTTTTTTCCAATATCTCTCTATAATATGCTATTGAACCAGTCGATGGACTCATTCATACCCATGATGGAAGGGATGATTTTCATTCAACAATGAAAGAATTAGAGAAGTTAAACTCTAACTTTAATATCATATTAAGTTTATATCTTAGAACAAATCAGTAACGAGAGAAAGTCGGGAGAAAAAACCTGGAAGTTTTGTGAAGGTGTTTGATTTAAGATTATAGGAGAAAAATAAGGGCTTCACTTGAGCTGGAGAGGGCAAATTCAGAGCCATCAATGACACCAATGTTTGAACTAAGCTAGCCACTCAAAATGTTGAAGGAAGAAAATTGAACCAATCATACTATTAATCAAGTCCTATAGCTAGTACTTATTGGCCAACTAGTAACAAATATTGAGAAGCATAAAAAATGAGAAAATATGAATTGCCACAATTATAATGTATGGTCTAAGAAATGATAACTCTAATCATCAAGAAATATATGGTTTTTCTTTTTTTCTTGAAGATTTTTCTTTTCCTTTTATATCGATCCTCTCTTTTTTCATGGCCACGTGTCTTGTATTATTGGTAAAAAACAATATAAGGATAATGAATAATTGTGTTTTCTTATTTTTGTGTTCCATATATACCTCTCTTTTTATCCATCAACAAAAATAAAATTTAAATAAATATATTAACTTAATATTATCTATACAAGTGTTGTGATAACCAGACGGATCGAACAGTTCGACTGATCCAATCGTTGACCGGATTTGAAAATGGCTTTGGTTTGTAGTCCTAACCGAATGAGTGGTTGAACCGCTTTGAACAAGAGAAATTACAGTTCGACCGTGCTAAACCCGGTTAAACCGATGGAAAGATGTTACTCATATTTAAAATTTAAAAAAGTAGAACATTACTCTAATGTTTTGTTTTACTTCGGTCTAAAAAAAGATGTAGAGATGTTACTTCAATATAGTTATATAAAATTATTAATTATATAAAATTTTACATTTATATATAATTATATATTTATAGATAAAAATTATTAATCATATTTAAAAGTACTTGATCCAACCGAATAATTTAAATGTTTAACCCGGTTAAACCTAATATGGAATATGTTCTTATTTGATGTTAGACAATCTATAAGGCAAAAATACACAATTAATTGAACTTTGTATAATTTTTACATCATAATTTTATCCACTTTAAAAGTTATCACTTACCACCCTCAACTTTTATATTAAATATTTACCATGATTACTCAATAAATCAAACATTACATTCATCTCACTTTCTAATTTTCTTAGGAACCTATACAAATGAATGCTGAAATTTATTGTTACACAATGCTAATATTATGCCTATAATGTGTTGATAAATGGCATCACTCATGTTGGGAATATAGAAGATGTTGTTCTTGTTTTGTCAACTATACTTAATCCAAATTCTTATTCTTATAATTTTGTAATCACTTTTTTTCTTTGATTTTGCAAGGGGAAAAGTGATTTCACGTAAGAAAGTTTACATTTTTTAAAATGGGTGGAAAATATAATTAGATTAATGATTATCGACTTATTATAATTAAGTAATTATTTTATAAAAAATTGTAAAGTTTATGAAAGTTATGGGTCCCATTGGATAAGACTAGTACACGTTGTTGGGTCCATATAAATGAAGATATGAAGATATGGATTATGAAGTCTTCGTATCATAAACTTTCCTTATCAAACACAACAAGTGAAACCAATAATTACGCTAACTCTTTCTGAGTTTTAGTGAAATTATATATATCACTCCTCCTTTTTTTACCCTTACAAAAAAACTCTAATTTTTGTACATGCGTTACAGTGACTACATCTGCATGTGAAATAAGTATGTTTTTTTACATAAAAAATATTATAAGTGTAATGAAATTAAACAAAATATGATATATTGTAGAGACAAGTCAAAATAGTATACGAGTCAATACATTTTCATTATTTTTTGTTCGTTATAATATCGTATAAGAGTGATTTAAATAATATCTCCATATAATTATTGAAGAATTTTGTAATAAACCAAAAATAATGAAAATTTATTGACTCGTATACTATTTTGACTTGTTTCTACAATATATCATATTTTGTTTAATTTCATTATATTTATCATTCATTCTTATGTAAAAAATCACACTTATTTCACATGTAGGGGTAGTCAGTGTAATGTATGTACAAAAATCAGAGATTTTTTTGTAGTGGTAAAAAATGGAGGGGTGATTTTGTAATTTCATTAAAACTCAATGGTGTTAGTGTAATTAACTCATAAAAAAATTATGGAATGTGTGCAAAAAAAATTCATGAAAGAAGGAGGTATGTGTTTATTTTAGGTATCTTGGGTTAATCATACAATACGATGTGAAAATTGATGGAAATGTGAACCATAGGATTCAAGCGGGTTTAATGAAATGGTAGAGTGTTTCGAGTATCATTTGTGGAAAAAATGTATCGCTCAAGCTTAAGGGGAAGTTTTACTGCACGACAATTAGACCTGCAATGTTATATGGGACTGGATGAGTGAATAAATTAGACCGCATGAGAATAGACTTTATGTAGCATATATGAGAATGTTATGTTGGATGAGTGAACACAGTACACAAGACATGATTAGAAATGAATGCATTAGAGAGAAAGTTGGAGTAGCTCCTATTGTAGAAAAGATAGTAAAATTACGTCATTTGTGGTTTGGGCATGTGTAGATGAGATATGTGGAAACCCCTATAAGGAGAGTAAACCAAATGAAAGCTAGTCTAATTCCTAAATGGAAATCAAGAAAACCCATAAGGGAAATGGTATTTCTGTGGGTGAACAAACTTTGCGGAAGGGACATAACTAATAAATGGAGGCGGAGATTTCTATCTATGTCTTTTTCCATAGTAGGGTTAGCCTTTAAACCCGAACTCGACCCTAGATGCGATTAAATATAATGTATACTCATTTTAAATAAAGTCTTCTAAATATTATTTATTCTTGTGAATATGTAATTTGACATATAAAATAATATATGTATATATATTATTAAACATATATATTTGATGAAAAAATTAAAGAATCGATGATATTTTCGATCAAAAATGTATCACTACTCTGTACACATTTGAATAAAGATACATACAAACATGTATATTATTAAACATGTATATTTGGAAAATTCTTATAGTGAAGATAACAAGGAAGGTCGAAGTACATAAGAGGTAGGTTATTCAATCAAAAACGTGTGTAAGACATAATTTAAAACATGATTTGAGACAACATATGAATGTTGATACGGATAACTACCCTACTCACTAAACTACCTAGATTCTAACAAACTCCCCTCAATACTTAAAAACAACCTCTGATTTATCTTCAAACATTCCACTCATGCAATTTATTGGTATCATTGAAAGTACTATTTCCTTAGTTATTTCTTTATAGCTAATGGTGATATAATACTAGTACTTTGTTTAGGGAAAATTAACATTGTCAAGAGAAATTACATCCTCTAAATATCTCCCTACATTAATGGTCCTATATACATTATTAAAAAGTTCTACCCAATCTCATCCATATGGTATAAGGGATGAGCTTGTCTAGCAAATTGTTTATCTGATCCTAAATATTTAAAAGTTCTCATTCATTATATGTAAATATGAATCGAGACACTCTTAAAGACACATGTATTTAATTAAGAGATAAAACGTATGTATTAACAGTGTAAGATATTATATTGTTGTCATTGTATTATCTACCATTCATATTTAATCATCATTAACTCTGAAATATAAAATAATAAAAATGAATGGTAGATGAAGAATTAGTTGACTGTGTATAAACATTAACACTGATAATATATAGATATTACACTCTTAATTCAATAACCCGCAATTAAAACTAAGGAATTTTAATTTTCCTTATCACCTAACTTTCTAACAAGAAATAGAATAATAAAAACAAGAAAATTCAAAAGTTCTCAAAAATGGGAAAATTAAAGTCCAAACAAAGACATTAAATAGTATTGCAAATACTTATTATCCAAACATTAGGGTTTCATAATCTCATATAGGTGCAAGTTCTCACAAATGTCAAATTTATTCATCAAAGTTCTCTAGCCAACTATCCACAATGATGCATCTTATAGTATAAGTTGCAAATGGACAAAGCTATTATTATATAGATCAATACTCCATAACCATTCCTTCATCAAAGGTTAAGTTGCACATGCATTTGTGCAACACTAGGAACATTATGAGGAATAATGTTATGAGGGGTAGTTTGTCTTGGAGTAGGCATCAGCGTGTAGCGTGAGAAATCAATCACTGACCTTTGTTCTCCCCTAACTCTTGGAACCTGAAATAATACACCTAGAGGTGTTTGTTGATAAATTTTTCCATCATCGCTGTATATTAGTCCTTCCACTTCATGCATAAAATGGAATTCTTCGAGTGAGCTTCCACTTTTTTCTAACAAGCTTGCTATATCATCATCATCATCAGATATGATATCAAGAACAAAATCGGAATCCGAATCCGAATCAGAATCAGAATCGCTATCAGAAATGTTGAGTTGATTATCTACAGGAAACCTTGGGTCTTCAGTGTAATCGCGCTGGCCTAAGTCTCTTGGTGGCATACTTGACAAAATGTTAGATAGAAGAGTTAATAAGTGGATAATAAGTAGAATTATCTTGGAAATTCAATATTACAAACATGGAACATCATAACAATCCAAATGATATGCAATGTTTAATTATGCTATAACCAAATTAGACATTGAAGAAAAAAATATGCATTTCATATTTAATTATGAGTAGATATTGATAATGCATAAATATAATATCTCATATATATTGATTATTATCGACTCACACTAACATTTGTACACTTCCTATCTAATTTCTTATGAAGAGTCTTTCCATTTATCTTCACATTATAGTTATTATGCTGTCCAAACATTTATGCCGTTAATTGCATCTCATACCTTCCATTATTGTTAATCATTCATTTTGCCTTATGAAGTTCAAATCCTCTTAAAGCCCTTGCTCACACTATTTATGCTATAAAACATAATTGGTGAATGATACGGTAATAGTATAAAAAACTCGTACATTGTGAGTACATACATTTTTTTACATCATACACCACACTTGTATGGGGGAGATTTCACTTTTATGCATCATAATGTAAACTTTTAAAATGATCATACAACACACCTTACCAGTGTTATTAATACCGTACTAGTCATCAAACTGGTAGGGGTACTAGTATAGTGGTATAGCGGTTCAACCGGTGGTTCACTAATTAAACCGCATATCGGTGAAGTTAGATATACATATATAATATATTAATATTAATGTTGAAAAATTAATAATAAAAAAACAATAATTATTTTTTTATTTTTATTAAAAAATTAATTTTAAATAAAAGTCGACCGAAGACTGGTATGACCGGTACGGTTCAATTGAAAATCGGCCGGTATGACCGATTTTGACTAGTTTTGGCCAGTTTTAACCGGTATAATTACATGATCGGTATAATTGTTGTATCATACCGATATTAGAGGTCACCAGTTTACCGGTTGAATCAATCGGCACGAACCGGTTGAACCGATCGGCACGAACCAGTTGAACTGACCGGTAGGAACCGGTTTTTGATAACTATGCACCTTACACAAGAGCAATGATTTAATGATCTAAGATTAATTACATAATTTCAAGCAGAAGCGACACAAATATTTATTCCCTTGTTTGATCCATTTAATTATACATACTTAATTATATAAAACTAACATGGACATGAATATACAACAAAGGAAACCAAAGATAAAAGGCAAACAAATGTGCATTTCACTTTCAAGGTCAAAATCAATGTGCAATGGAATCAATCATCTAAAAAATGATCAAAGTTACTAGAGAATTAAAATTATTCAATACCTTAGATTTTGAAGAAGAAGAATCCTATCTCAAATAGTATTAAATTTCGGTTGAAGTTGATGATGATGATCAATGAAGTAAGTTAGAGATCAGATCGGATGCCTTAATTCTCAGGTTCAAGCAAGAAACTCCGCTCTAATTCTCGCTCGCTATTTTTCTCTTATCTTTACTTTCTTTTGAGGATGTGTGTGCGCGTGTAAGAAACGAGAGCGGCGAAATTAATATTGTGTGTCAATTACACATTTTGCCCTTCCTAATGCACACATTCCACCTACCACCACTTTTGTTTTCCAAAATTACCCTTATCAAATTCATTTATTTATTTCCAATTTATTCAATATAAACAAATATATCTACCAATAAACAATATAAAAGTTTTTTTTACATTGCCACTGCATCATACATTATATTTTTTTAATCATTATTGACTCTTAATTATAAGTAATACAAATGAATAGTGGATGATATATCAACTATGTACAAATCTTTACGTTGGTAATGTATAATTACACTAGTTAATCCATCTAAATTTTAAACTTCTTGTTTTAACACATAATCTTTACAATTAAAACTTTATTTTCTCAAATTCATATTTGATCCAACTTAATTCCATACCTTTTTTCCTTAAAATGGCATCTCACTGTTCATAAATATTAAATATAATTGTTACTTTATTATTTATATTTATGAATATTAATTGATTAAACATGAGTCATAATTTTTTTTATATAGTTAAATTTATATATTTATTTATTTGGGACTTTCTCATTTTGGATAGAGTAAATTATGCTCATATTCCTAAGTTTTAATGAAATTACACAAATCACTCATATTTTTTAAATTTACATAAATCACTCATAATTGTATCCTTACATTATACTCACTACCCTGTAAGAGAGATAATTATAATTTCTTAAAGAAAAAATGATGATAAGTATAATTAAGTTAAATAAAATATGGCATATTGTGAAGACAATTCCAAATAGTATAAGAGTCCAAATATAGTATAAGAGTGATTTAAATATATCATTGTAATTATAACTTGTAACGAACCAAAAATAACAAATAGACATCGACTTTTATACTATTTGGATTTGTTTTCATAATATATCATATTTTATTTAACTTAATTACATTCGTCACAATTTTTTTTGTTTACAAAAGTACACTTATCTATCTCACAAAGATAGTGAGTCTAATACTCTAATGTGTATATACAATTGGGGTGATTTGTGTAAATTTAAAAAATGAGAATAATAATTTATATAATTTAATGTTTTGAATATTGTTTGCATTTGCATATATAAAGAAAAGAATGAAATTGAGAGAAAATAATGTTGTGAAGCTCAACTCAAGGGTTGATTAGGGATATTAAGAATATTTGTTACTAATTAAATCAGATACCGTAGGAAGACACACTTGCTGTTTTCAATTCCCTGTTTCAAACTCTGTAAATATCATTAGTAATGATAATGAAGCCCATCAATGAGGATCCCCAAGTCAGGATTATGATATATCTCCAAGCATGGTGGCTTCAGTCTGGCAGCACCATGGTGTCTGCCGTGTGCCTAGTGACAGAAGCTTCTCTCATTGATTAGAGCGGTCTATTGCACGAGGCTCTCATCTAATGGAGTCTAGGAAGATATATGCACGTAGTCTTACCGTTGCACCGAAGTTCACCCTCTTATATATATAAAAATCACTCAACAAACTCAGAAATATCTTATGCATAGTTTTCAGAGGTTAGTTAGTGTTAAAATGTAGCATGAAACATTTAATGGCAACAATCTGCAGTAGAAAATAAAAGATAAGGTACTTATCAAAATTAACCTACTTGAACATCAAGATTATATATGTACCTGGAAAGTGCAAAACTAGAACAATACAGTGTGATATTATTTCATTGTACACAAAACTTTACTATAATTATAAAAGTTCATAATTTTCCCATCTAATCTACCCAGCAATCAATAAGAACACTGATCAAAAAACAAATCTTCTGATCCTAACAACCAGATCATAACAAACAAAACAATAAAAAAAAACGGCCGAGTGCACCCGACTCCCACCTACTGGGGTCTGGGGAGGGTAGATGTATATACGAGTGAGTATTCCAAACCTATACCACTTAGCCAAATCTACCCAATAAAATAAAAATTCATAGGTCAACTATGAAGTACAAAAATTAACTTGTAAATCAGATCAAAGAATTGATGTCAGAGAATGCAGAAAAAAGTGACAATAAAAGAATATAAAAGTTAAAACACAAATATAAACAACAAAAAATCTCTACTTTCAATATATAATATAAAGAAAACATCATGCTTAATCCAACCAAAGCAAACATATTGAGAAAAATAATTAGAAAACAGAATCATAGATTTTAATCATTCTAAACCAGTGACCAAAAAAAAGGTTTTTTTTTCATTCCTGATTATGTAAAAAAAAGTGAAGAATGCATTTGATTACAGTATCCTTACAAGGTCGGAATGAATAATTGATTTTAGAAATATTCTACTAGCATTTTTATTTTATAATATTAATTATTCAAATTATATATTATTATTTTAGACAATTAAAATGTTTTTACTCCATATATACTATTATATACGTATATTCTAACTTACGAATATTCTACTACCATTTTTATTTTATAATATTAATTATCCAAATTATATATTATTATTTTAGGCAATTAGATTTATATTTAGTGTATTTTTATGTTCTATTTTTTTGTATTTATTATAATATATATTTTCAGGTGAGATTTATAGTTATTGTGTTAATGATGTTACCTAGAATTATATGATTTTTCATAAAAATTGAAAATATCAAGGGCAAAATATAAAATTAGCTCATAGAGATAATTACACCATATTTTGTCTTTAAATATGGCATAGATATAGTGTTTTTAATAAATAGAGGATGAATCCATTAACTCCAAAAACCATTGGATTTTCCTAAAATTGATGGCTAAGATGTAAAGTAAGTTTAAATGACTTACTCTTTGAGTAAGTGGATCCCCACCGTTTTAAATATAGTATTTGTATGTGAATTGGTTAACATACTGCCATACTAATATCGTATGACAATTATATGAGATATGAAATTAAATTGGTTAGATATGTATTAATGCTCGTGAAAATTTCATTTGTGCATGAAAAAAATTTATATTTTTTAAAATATCATATTAAGGATTGAAACATTGAACTTTAAACTTCAACTATGATCACGGTTGTGAACATTGCAATGCAGATTACGGATATTGCAGTGTGAATTTTTTTGTGATTAATTTTTTTTAAATTTGATATGGCTTAATGTGATTCGATGCAACCCATATATATGATCTAATATAGTTGTGTTGCAGCTCTGTGACTGCATCATTATGATTCGATGTTACACCACTATTGTATTATGATGCATTTTCAACTGTAGGTAATCGTAATATTGCATTCACATCAAGGATTGTGGTTCCAAAAACAATGGTTATTTGTAATTGAAGCACATATGGGATAAGAGTGTGTCACTTTATGTGTCACTAAATCTGATTGGTTTAAAAAATGTATTTAAATTAAATAATTAATGATTAAATATGTTTCTAATCAACTACAAATAATATCACATGAGTACACACTTTTTAGGATATAAGATTTATTGTCATTTGTAATATGGTCATACATGATACATTTAATAATTTCAATAATTGAACTATATATTACAAATAAAAATATTTATAAGTTTATAAACTACACCAAGTAACTTATAAACATGAGTTTGCCACAAAAAATGGTGTTGAAACCATCACAATAATTTTAAAAAAATAATCAGATCCTGTAATTTTACCAAAAAAATAAAATAAACAAAAAGGATGGTGCAAACTTAAGTATAAAATAAATCCGTTTAGAATTAGAATTCTCTTCATTAATGGAGAGACAAATGCATATTTTCTTTTGTTTTTAATGACAAAATTGTAATATTATTGCAATTAAAATGATACATTTATCATTGAAGATTATATTTTCCCTTGATTTTTCATGTATTTGTCTCTCCATTAATGTCGTTAACTTGTTATTCCTAAGCTGTTAACGATTCTACCCTTAACTTTAACAATTAAAAGAAGAAACAGCTCTCAATGAGCAGGGCGAAAAGACAATTTACCCTTTCCAGGTGGATAAGGATAAGGATGATAAGAAAGTGTTTTAAAGTCATTTACACCAATGGATCCCAGAATATCCTGTTCAGATTATAGATCCGTTTATTTATCTATAATAAATACTCATATATCCTTTTCTTTTATTTATCTTCAATTTAGTGTTAAAAAAAAAGTTATCAAATTGGTCTAGTGATGTAAGGTCCGCTAAATCATAGAATGACAAAAAATGTAAGAGTTTGATTTCTGTGAGCGACACTTGTTGGGTGGTACACTAAAACACCCCGAAAGATATTAATTTCTTATTCAAATGGTGATAAAATATTATTGGTAGTACCAAAAAAGTTAAAGAGTTCGATTCATGCAAACGACATTTTACGAGAGATAATCGTATATCACAAAAGAGATTAATTACTTAATGAAATAATTATCATTTTGGGCAAAGGATTCCCAACCCGAGAAATGAAATTCATCATTTACAAAATATGGAGATCAATTTTTTATCCAAAAAGTTTTTCAATACAATAAAATGTACTTAATTTTAAAGAGATTCATGTGGTGATTATTTTACTTAGTGCACGAACTTGATAATCAAGGCATATTTTGATAAATATTTTACTTTTTACTTGAAACATGTAATGTACTCATTTCAACCAAAGTATAAGCACACCACATTCACACAATTAAATAATCACTCATGCTCAACACTTCAAATATACATTTCCAAACAAAGTAATTGCAATCTTGGCCTCCAAACCATCCCAAATTTTGTTTCAATTATTATTTCGCGCCCATGAAAATATGTCATGTCAATTAAAAAATTAAACATTCGTTACTATTAATGTTTTTATCAATGTTGTGAAACTCGAGCCGGACATCGTGCCGGAAGAGGTTCCGTATTAGGTTTAACCGATTTAAACAGTTAAACCGTCCGGTCGGACATTGTGATTTTAAATATAATTAATAATTTTTATCTATAAATATATAATTATATATAAATGTAAAATTTTATATAACTATATTGAATTAATTTCTCTCCATCTTTTTTTGGACCAGAGTAAAACAAAACATTAGAGTAACGTTGCATTTTTTTCAATTTTAAGTGAACCGTCCGATTCACTTCCCGATTTATTTTGTTTTAACCGGTTTTAGCACGATCGAACTAGAATTTCTCCAGTTAAAAGCAGTCCAATCACTCATTTACAAATCAGAGACATTTTCAAATTCGATTAACAATTGGACCAGTCAGACCATCCAATCCAATTATCACAACACCAATTTTTACATCAATATCATCATACAATATGATTTATGAATAGAGAAGCCTGAAACTATTTTCAATTACCAAATCACAGGCCCAATGGGCTGGATCATATAGGTGACCAATTAGGGTTCCATGAGTGCGAATATATAGCACAAAATATTAGGGTTTCAAATTTGAACCCATAGTGAGAGTGTGTTGCTTCACCTCAATACTCGACCAAGATGGGTATAATTCACTATTTCATTTTCACTGTTCTTAGATCTGCAATAGTTTACATCGTCAATTATTATTAGTTTATGCAATTTGATTTTCAGTGATGGTTTTATTATTATCATTGATTATCAGGTATTTCCAGGGATTCTATGCACAAGAGGCGTGCTACTGGTGGCAAGAAGAAGGCATGGAGAAAGAAGAGAAAGTATGAACTTTTTACACTCTTTACATATATATATATATATATATATATAGTTGGAATCTTTGCATGATTGTGAAGCAATATGTTTAAATGAAAATGGAAGTGATATCTTAGTGTTTTTTTATTGACTAAGTTTATGATGGAGAGAGGTTGTGGAAATTGTGCTGCGAATTTGAACCCAGTTGCTCACAGTTTATGTTTGTTGGGGATTACATTTAAGTATTTGTTTAAGGAATTTTTATTGGGTGGTTGTTGTATTTATGGTTTTTTATTTATGATATGGTATTTTGAATTGGGATTTGATATCTGCTACAGCATCTATTAGATCTATTTAAGCATTTGGCTTTCGCTTCTACATTTCATTAGTTTAATTTTTTTGGTGGCTTATTGGATTTCTAAGAATGGACACTAGAACTTGTTTCTAATATTCTGCCCTCGCTCGATACATGGAAATGTTTGTGAATATGCAATTGAACCGTTCTGAAATTACATGTTGGATAGCTCCAATGCCTTTCTTCTAAAATGGATTATTTATGTTGTGTATCGTATTTTTTATTAGATTCAAAGTTACATTAAAAGTGAATGCAGACCCAAAGGGTCAATGATGGCAAATCATTTCAATGAATTATAGAGTTAATTTGTGTATGTCTGTTTTGATGGCTTTTTTGTTTTACAATGTTGCTATGATGATATTCTATCCTGATAATTGTTATTGAAGTTAAGATGTTTTTGTGGTTTCTTATAGGTATGAGCTTGGTCGCCAGCCAGCTAACACTAAGCTTTCAAGCAACAAAACAGTTAGGAGGATCCGTGTTAGAGGTGGCAATGTGAAATGGAGGGCATTGAGGTTGGATACTGGAAATTTCTCGTGGGGTAGTGAAGCTGTAACTCGCAAGACTCGTTTACTAGATGTTGTTTACAATGCCTCAAACAATGAGCTTGTGCGAACTCAGACTCTCGTCAAGGGTGCTATTGTGCAAGTTGATGCTGCTCCATTCAAGCAGTGGTACCTTCAGCACTATGGTGTTGAAGTTGGTAGGAAGAAGAAAGCAGCTGCTAAGAAGGACACCACAGAGGTTATACTTTTTTGAATATTTGTTCACATCATTATTTTTTATTTTATGTACTTTTTCTTTATTGTCATAATATTACTGTAGTTCAACCCATTATTTTTTACATCATTTCCTCACATTTATGAGATCTATTTTTATTTTCCAGTTTTAGTTTAACTATTTTTTTGTAATGATATTTGTTGAAATTTAAAGCTATCTCTCTGATGTGTGTTGTCTTCTGTTATGTTACCCTCATTCTCAAAATATCAGTTTATTTGTTTGTATATTGTATATAACCCACAAGTTTGTCTGCATGGTACAAAATTTGTTTTTCCTTGTTGGCTTGTTTGTAGAAAAGATCCTCAGTTTTGATGCCGTAAAATGTATTTTTTGCTAGTTATTGTTTCTATTATATGATATAACAACTAAGTATATGAATAATGGGACACGGATGGTACTCTAACATGTTATACAATTACTGAATCAACTAAAATGTATTTTTTGGTAGTTATTGTTTCTATTATATGATATAACAACTAAGTATATGAATAATGGGACACGGATGGTACTCTAACATGTTATACAATTACTGAATCAACTAAAATGTATTTTTTGCTAGTTATTGTTTCTATTATATGATATATGAATTATGGGACACGGACGGTACTCTAACTTGTTATACAATTACTGAATCAATTGAATTGGACCACATCTCCTCTATATCTGACATCTATAACTTTATCATGTAATCTCTAAAATGCAGGAAGGTGAAGCCACTGCAGAAGAGGCCAAGAAAAGTAATCATCTGCAGCGCAAAATTGAGCAGCGACAGAAGGATCGTGTTCTTGATGCTCACATTGAAGAGCAATTTGGTGGTGGGAGATTGCTTGCTTCCATTTCATCTCGACCCGGTCAATGTGGCAGAGCTGATGGGTAAATGCTTAAATTGTAAATGTGTCAGTGTGTTTGAAGTCGGCCGTTTTCATGTTTTCTTATTGTTTTTTTTTTTTGTGAATTATGCAGCTACATTCTAGAAGGTAAGGAGCTGGAATTTTATGTGAAGAAACTCCAGAAGAAGAAGGGAAAAGGTGCTGCTGCTTGAATGTAGTGTTTTCCAAAAAAATATGGTTTTAGTTATCTTCCTTGGAGATCGGTACCATTTAAAGGTGATATCTCACACTACAGTTGTTACTGTTTGTTTTGACCACCTTCAGGATGATGCCATAGGACATCTTTAGTGTGAACATTCATGTTAGTCTTATGTCAATTGTCATCTTGATTTTGTCTTGAACTGTTTTGTTAGTGATTATTTACTATTTTCATAAGCATAAATGAATACATTTTGCTATTATTATTGCTGACTAATTCAACAAGTTTACTATTTTCATTTAACTGCTTTTTTTTTTTAAAATACACTTCTATCGGGAAGAAAATCAGACCAATCAATATCTGATGATTAAAAAAAATAATCTTAGCTTGTTTAAAATTTGTTTGAGATAGTTTTCTTGGGGGGTAAACTGTAACCTACAAATAAATGGTAAATGATACTAAGTGTGTATAAATATTATACTCTTCTTCATTCTTGAATTTTTGCTAGCCTTGTTTTTTCAAGGTCTAACATTGTGTCTGCGATTGGATGGAAAAGAGTAATGATATATCCTCATACAAGTAATATATGTCACTTTCTTGTTGGTAGGAGGATTGGTAGGAGGATATATCGTTGAAAAAAAATGTATTTAAATTAAAAAATTAATAATTATTTATTTTTTCTGACCAATTATATTGTATTAACCCTAATTTGGGACAATCTTGTCTCTCTTGCCTTTTAAGGTGGGTGTTTTTGAACTTGTAACATTGGCATTTGATGCAAACATTTTAATATTTTTTGACTAATGTTCCTATACCAAAAGCACAATAAAAACAAAAAAAATTAATAATTTATTCTAGTGTTACGAATCAAACATTCACCTCTATAAAAAAGTAAGAGAATGTTAGCAATGTGATATAGAAAGAGACAATGAAATAAGATTGAAAAATAGAGTCCATATATGTAATCATTGTAACTCTCATGCAAGAGGTCTAACTATAAGCAAATAGGAAATTAACTTTGGGAAAGTTGTGATAACTAAAATATAGTTACCAACTTACCCACAAAAAAAATATGGGGAGGGAGGGATCTACTTACTCTCCACATTTTAACCATTGGAAAACCTAATGGTTTGAATTGGTAAGTACATCTAAACCATTGGATTTTCCGAGATTGAATGGTTAAAATGTGGAGTAAGTCATTTTTCACTTACTCTCGGAGTAAGTGGATCCATATGAGTGAAAACTAAAACATTTCATTCCTAAAGAGTGTTATTGGCATATAAAAATGTTAATATTCAAGTGAGTAATGAAAATGGGTATGAAGTTGAATAAATTACTCTTGAAATTGAAAATGAATATAAAAATGATGATTTGTATAATTTCATTAAAACTCGAAGGATATAAGTATAATTTACTGTTAAAAGAAATGTTAGACAAAAAAAATGTTTCATATGAAAGTTATAAGTTTTCATTGATTACTTAGCAATATGATTTCCATAAATCTAAAATATAAGTACTCTAAAGAAGGATAAAACAGCTGAAGATAATAAAATAATCAATCCCTAGACATGTTGCTATATGATTGGGTGAGACAATACTCTTATATTAACATTTTGTATTTACATTTCTTATCTTCTTTTGAAATAATAAAAAGTATGATAAGTATTAAACAATTCAAATCTCATATTAAATTATAATCCACAATTTTCTGTGTACAGCACTGTAGTCATAGCATCTGTTTAATAATTAAAATCACAATAATATAAAATTCTTTTTAGGTACTATTCAGGATGGTCCAGTACTAGTAACTGCTCGATTTTAGTCAAAATTCGAGCCCGAAACTCTCGCTACAATTCGGATCCAGCAAAATAACCCAAATATCAAACATCTCTTGTACACCAAAGACAAGTGTAAGGTTTGTTTTCATTTATAAAAGTAGTAGCCATGTTGAGCAATTTAATGTTTTTAAATAGTAGTATAAAATAAAGAGTAAATTGTAGAAAATAGGTTGAGGTATCCCATTATCATTTGGATCCTCTCCAATTATAAATTTCAGCCCAAAAATAACTACTATAACCACAATATATAAATGGCCATTATTGCTTTATTTTTATTTTTGTTATATATTAATTGTCTCTCATTTGAGGATAACAAAAAAGCAAGAACATAGAACCTGTTTACTAATTTTTATTATATAATATAAGTATGATGTTAATCTCTTTTATCACTTTATGTCTATGCTTATATAATTTAATTGATTAAATTAATATATAGGTCTTTCAACTATTTAAAAATATTCATATATGTACTTCACTAGTTGAACTTAAAAAATGTGAAAATGAGTCCTTACATTATAAAAATATTTTTAATTGGGAAATTAAACTTTAAAATTTATAATTAGGTCCATAAAAATTAAAATAATTTGTATTTAAGGGTTGAATATTTGTGGGAGCTGTAGAATATCTGGATCCACCTCCACATCCTTCAAGTGTAAACATAGTCAAAATTCAAACTTTTAATTATAGTATTTATAATTAAAATTAATTAGCTAACCTCTCCTCATATTATTTTATTTAAATAATATGAAATTTGTATTTTTATTATATGTTCATATTGGCCAAGTCGAATCACTTGAAACATTGATTTTATGCTTAAGTTAATTGATCCGAACAATTCATATCAATTTTGCTATATAACCATTTGGAAGTACGACATGACTTTAATAATAATTTATAGTTTATTATACTTTTAATAAATTAAAAGTCCATTAAATAATAGCATTTTTATGCTAAGAGTATCTATCTTTTACCTCTGAGTAATAAATTAATATTTTTTATAATGCATGACTATCTCTATAAATAAATATCGTTTTTAGAAATCGAACATTGACATTTTGGTTTTTTATAAAAATACATAGGTTTGATGGTTGATAATGTAATCATTGATTGAAGATAGGAAAATGAAATATGAAGTGAGAAGGGTATTGAGTTTGAGGACATTTATAAAAAAGGTAAAGATTAAAGTAATAATTATTATTATTCAATTGATAATAGAGAATTGTGTGTGACTCTGACCTAATCCTATTATTACTACTCCTACTCTCATTTGCAGCTACACTCTCACGCCGCCGCCACCACCACCACCGTCACCACCGCCATGGACTTGTCATCAACCAACCCTAACCAACAACCCGAACTAGACCCTGAGAAGAAAAAGAAGAAGGAAGAGAAGGTATTTACAATTCCCAATCCCAATGTGTAATCGTAGGATTCTTTGCTTTATAAATCTTTACTATAATACATTAATTAGTTCAATATTTTATAAATCTCTTGATGATTTTGATAATTGGGTTTCCCTTGATTTCATGTGTCAACAATTGTTAGGGTTGTGGGGTGTGTTAGATGAGGGTGATTATTATGGGGTGTATGATGTATAATGTTTTTGGGGTGAATTTGATTGGAATGTTATAAAAGTTTGATTTTTTATATATTATGTGAAGTGACAATTTTATGGCTTTTGTGGGCAGGCAAGAGAGAAGCAATTGAAGAAAGAGAAGTTTCTTCTTAAGGTGGTCTACACTTCCAGATTCTCCTGTTTATAATTTACTTATTCTTTTAATTATAATATAGATTTGTGTTTTTTGCCTGTTTTATAATTTGTTTTTGTTCGAAAATCTCACGTTTTCCTGTTTTTTGGTTTCAGCAACAACAACAATTACAGCAATCATCATCCAACGCCTCTAAAAAGAGTGAAAAGAAAACTGTGAGGCGTGGTGCTGAGGATGAGAATCCTGAAGATTATGTTGATCCTGAGACCCCATCGGGTGATAAGAAACGTGTCTCACGTCAAATGGCAAAACAGTATAGTCCGGCTGCTGTGGAGAAATCGTGCGTGAATTCTGACATCCTTTTGCCTTTATCTTCAACTATATGTAATCCAGTTCTTAACTTTTGTGTTTGATTCAAATTTAGGTGGTATGAGTGGTGGGAGAAATCAAGGTATTTCGAGGCAGACTCTAGCAGCTCCAAACCATCTTTTGTTATTGTAAGTGCCTTGTTGAATTTATCTATATGAAGTTGTTTGCTTTTGCTCAATATTTCTACATGAGAGTAACAAACAACCTTGTGTACACATGCAATTTGGTGTAATTGGAGATTTGCATGTGCAAACAACTTCACATGTGAGATTTATGGAATGTGATGTATCCTTACACTGCATAGAGGAAGTGATCATTCTCAAATTTTGAGACCTGTGTAATGAAAATGCAGTGGCCCATTGTTTCAAGAGCTTTGTTTTGTAGTTTAACTGCATCAAAATCCAGTAGTTTTGTACTGGGTGTTTAATAGTGTCAGATGAAATTCATAAATAGATTCTCAAGTTTTGCACTGTTAATCAATGGGTAGACAGTCATGCTTTAAATCTTGTTATATGCTTTCTGCACTTATAAGCTGTGCGCAAAGTGGCTTCACAAATTCTGATGATATAAATATATATTTTTTGCATCCCCTTTTAGTTTTATTCCTATTGTGAATCTGATTATGCTATATTTTTATAGGTTTTGCCTCCGCCAAATGTGACTGGTGCTCTCCACATAGGTCATGCTCTAACGGCTGCAATAGAGGTATCTTTATGCCCTATATTTACTGTTCACTTTCACTGTTTAAAATTGTTAGTCTCAATATGATTTATTGCTTGCAGGACACAATGATTCGTTGGCGAAGAATGCAAGGCTACAATGCTTTGTGGGTCCCTGGGATGGACCATGCTGGGATTGCCACACAGGTTCTATTTCTAAACTCAGAAGATTTCATGTCATTCTTAGCTCTCTATTAATTTATCATTTGTTGTTCACTTTCCTGTGCACATTTAATTTTTGTTCACTGGTTGGGTATCTTGTAAAACATTAGCTTCCAAGACAATTACATATTTTATCTTTTCCAATTTGACATGCATCTTTCTATCCAAAATTTGCAGTTAGAAACAAAATGTTTATTTCTCGATGTAGTTAAGGGGGCAAGAGCAGCATTTAGATAGCATTTTTTGCTGCACTTTGTGTGTTAGTTGTGTCATTAGTTTTAAACGGTAGTGACACTCTACCCGATTTTTTAGTTATTTCTCATGTTATATTGGTTAGTCTACAATGATATATATCTTAGTTATCTGTTTTCAGCATATATTTATATGTGAGATGATGTTGAATTATGTTTGTTATAATTATTATGCAATAGGTAGTTGTGGAGAAAAAGATAATGCGTGAAAAACAACTAACGAGGCATGATCTAGGCCGTGAGAAATTTATCTCTGAGGTATGTTATGCAAAACACTCTTCAAGGCATGACTCAATATTTTTACATCTACTATTTGTCGGTTTTGACCTACTTTGGTGACTATTGGCAAAAATAGGTTTGGGAGTGGAAAAACAAGTATGGGGGAACAATATTACAACAATTGCGCCGTTTGGGAGCCTCTCTGGATTGGTCTCGTGAGGTAAATACTTAAAATGTTTAGTGTTAGTTCCAATGTTAGAAGTCTCACCTTTTTTTGGGGGGAAGGGGGTATGAAAGAAAACATTATCAGGAAGGAACAGTATACATGATCACTAAAGAACAAATCCTTGTTTAGTTGCATGTCCAACCGATAAACTAGAAATGCCCAAAACATATGAGCAGAAAAAGGAGTTGGAATGTTAACAGCTATTTCTTGTGTCATTTCACTGTCAGAGTGTGATTATTGACTTTCATATTTATAAGTCTCACTTAATCTTTCCAGTGCTTCACAATGGATGACAAAAGATCACTAGCTGTGACAGAGGCTTTTGTGAAACTTTACAAGGAAGACCTTATCTATAGGTGGGTTGGATATTCGCAATATCTTTTCTCTCTGTGGGTTGCTTTTATTCATAATTTCTGAATAGGTTCTTCTTTGATGCTGATTTCAAAATTTAAATTTCTGCTCAAAACCCAAGTTGTTAGATATGATTATTATTTTAAGACAAGCTCTCGCTAATGCATTATTGGAAACATTACAGGACGACATACAATAATTCACTATGAGCAATACTATTTAGACAATGCTAAATTTAGTTGTAAGGATATAACTTAGACAAAGTGACTGCATGGTTTTCCCCAATGTTTAAATACACATGTATGTTAGTATGTATGTGAAAGTCCAAGGCTCAGATCTTTCAGAAAACCCCCGGATCTGAATGTACAAAAAAAATCATATGTGGTGAATACCATGTTTCGGGAACATGATATGATTGAACCTTCAATATATGCCAAATTATATTCACTGAACTTGCAAACTTATTGATTTGCAAATTTTCCCTTAAATTGAATCATAAAAGTAGTTATGATATTTGCCACATTTGGGCAAAATGTATGTGTATCCTTTCATGAATTGTTGGGACCTAAATCTAGATATTAAGATACATTTAGAAATATAAGTGAGAAGGCTACATGGTAAATCATACATGCACATACATATATGTGTGTGTGAATTAAGTTTTAATTAAATATCATGCAGGGCGGATCGTTTAGTGAATTGGGATTGTGTGTTACGAACGGCAATATCTGATATTGAGGTATGTAATGCATTTACTTAGCTGTTTCATCTGATATATTGCATACACAACCACTAAAATTGCTTGCTGCATCATGCAGGTGGATTATATCGATATAAAAGAAAGGACTCTTGTAAAGGTGCCTGGATATGACAAACCAGTGGAATTTGGAGTTCTAACAAAATTTGCATACCCTGTGGAAGAGATTGGTGGTGAACTTGTTGTTGCCACAACTAGGATAGAAACTATGCTTGGCGACACTGCCATTGCAGTACATCCTGATGATGACAGATACAAACGCTTTCATGGAAAATTTGCTACTCATCCATTTAATGGCAGAAAGCTTCCTATAATTTGTGATAAGATTCTTGTTGACCCAAATTTCGGGACAGGTGCTGTTAAGGTAATATCTATTTTTATTGCTTAAAGTTTTGTCAATGTTCCTTTTTCAACATGGAAAATATGATACTTTTTATTCCTTGCAGATTACACCTGCCCATGATCCAAATGATTTCGAGGTGGGAAAACGCCACAACCTTGAGTCCATTATTGTTTTCACCGATGATGGGAAAATAAATTCCAACGGTGGCTTAGAATTTACGGGCATGCCACGATTTCAAGCTCGAGAAGCAATAAAAGAAGCATTACAGAAGAAGGTATTGAATACATGAATTTCTATCGTATAAAATAGTTGGTTCTTTGGCAACAAATATGCTAGGTGACAATACTTATGTTGGAAAGTAAACGAGTATTCATGTAAAATCTGACTAATAATTGCTTCTTTTATGCTGCCGTTGGTATAATAGAAAGAGGGGAGAAAGAGAAGGAGGGGAGAGAAGTTATAGATAAATAATCTCTTTCTCTAGAGGAGAGTATGGGAAGAGAGAGAGAGAGAGAAAAAAAGTGTAGTGGGACCCATGTGATTTGTTTCTCCTCTCATGTGGAGAGAAAATGGAAGAGAGGGTTGAGAGAGATCTTTCTCCTCTCTTTCTTTTTATCTAAAACCAAACAACACAGAAACCTACTCTATCTCTCATCTATTTCCCTCTTTTCAGTCTCTTTCTCACTTATTTTTCTCTTTTTACTTTCTTTTGTACAAGCCAAATGGAGCACTAGTGACTGTAGGGGTGTTTATATCTATATGATTGTTATTTTTGATATGTTGCATATGTTCTTCTTTGGCACCCCATTTATCTATCATTAAGCACCTTGGATAATTCTGTAAGAGGTAGCTGCCATGATACATGTATCTATGTCAATCTTCAGTGAGAATTTGTGTCCATGCCTCATAAAGCACAATTTTGGTTATTTCCTGTTTAATTTATTTTCTCCTTATATATAGGGCCTTTATAGAGGTTCTGAAAACAATGAGATGCGCCTTGGTGTGTGTTCAAGAAGCAATGATGTTGTGGAGCCGATGATTAAGCCTCAGTGGTATGTCAATTGCAGTGATATTGCAAAGGAAGCTCTTAATGCTGCCACGGATGACGAAACCAAGAGGCTAGAGATTATTCCAAAACAATATTTGGCTGAATGGAAGAGGTGCTTATATCTTCATTGTTTATCCAGTTTCCATGCTTAAGCCATTAAGACATATTTTAGAATTTTTACAATAGTATCACTATCTGTTTAATTATTTGTGAGAAATGTTGAGATTAAGTTTGGCTATGCTTGGTTGGTAAAGCTCAAGAGTTACCAAGGCAGATGAAATCTTGAGGAATACAGTCTATTTTGATTCCTTCCGATTTCCATTTTTCCCCATTCAACTAAGCGTTGTACATACACAAAAGGGAAATTGTCCAAGAAAGATGTTATTTTAAATTTTAAAAGGATTCAGAGTGAGGTTAGTTTTTATATTAAGTTGCATTTATGATACAATGGTATGATTAGCATGCTCTATAAATCTATTTTCCTTGTGTTTCTGTGTTTTTTTTGTTTATAGCTATATTATAATTGTACAATATAATCATGTCCTAATCAAGGGATAAAATATTACAGATGGCTTGTAAACATACGTGACTGGTGCATTTCAAGGCAGCTGTGGTGGGGTCACCAAATACCTGCATGGTATGTTACTTTGGAGGATGACATAGTGCAGGACTTTGGGGTTTACAATGATCATTGGGTAGTCGCAATAAATGAAGAGGAGGCCCAAGATAAGGCTAGCCAAAGGTATAATGGGAAGAAGTTTCATCTGACCCGGGATCCCGATGTTCTTGATACATGGTTTTCTTCTGGTCTGTTCCCATTAACTGTGCTGGGTTGGCCTGATAAAACATCAGAAGACTTGAAGAAATTCTATCCAACTTCTGTTTTGGAAACTGGCCATGATATCCTCTTTTTCTGGGTTGCTCGTATGGTGATGTTAGGAATGAAGTTGGGTGATGACTTGCCTTTTAGCAAGGTAAGGTTACTGTCTTATGATGGATGTTCTAGTATTGTGAAAATGGATTTTGAATATTGGTCCTGCATGTGTAAGGTTTTTTTTGGTATGAAACATGAAATCCATTCAGACAAAAAGTGCAGATGTAGTAGGATAAAGGCCTGTTTGGTTTGCGAAATATTTCTTGTTTCCGGTGCAAATATTTGAAAACAGGGAAGAAACTAGGTGACAGAGTTTAATTATTAATAGAAGCAGAAAATGTAAACGTGAAACATTTTCATAAACCAAACAGGCCCTATGTGAACCTCCTTAAAATTGAAAAAACAAAGAAAATATCAGTGAAGCAAAGCTCACCAAGATGCCTAAGAAGTTTAGATCAATGATATTATGACATATGTCTCTACAACCCTATGCAGATTTATTTGCATCCCATGATTCGTGATGCACATGGGCGCAAGATGTCCAAGTCCTTAGGAAATGTTGTTGATCCCATTGAAGTGATAAATGGGATATCACTGGAAGGTCTAAATAAGAGGTTAGAGGCTGGTAACTTGGACCCCAAAGAACTTGCTATTGCCAAAGAGGGTCAGAAGAAGGACTTTCCGAATGGTATTGAAGAATGTGGTACTGATGCTCTCCGTTTTGCACTGGTCTCATACACAGCTCAGGTGTCAATCTTCTACCCATTATATAGGACTTTTTTCTCCTTTTTTTCTTTCTATTTACCAATTTAGTTTATTTTGTCATTTATTTGTGCTATTTACTTTGTTTCAGTCTGACAAAATTAACCTAGATATCCAAAGGGTGGTTGGATATCGACAATGGTGTAATAAATTATGGAATGCAGTACGATTTGCTATAAGTAAGCTTGGGGATGATTATATCCCACCTCCAAGTTTGAATCCAGATCTTCTTCCATTTAGCTGCCAGTGGATACTCTCTGTGTTGAATAAAACCATATCTAAAGTATTGAAGTCTCTAGAATCATTTGAGTTCTCAAATGCTACCACCGCTGTGTATTCTTGGTGGCAGTATCAGTTGTGTGATGTATTTATCGAAGTGATTAAGCCTTACTTTTCTGGTAGCGATCCGAAGTTCGCCGCCGAAAGACGCTTTGCACAAGATACTTTGTGGTTTTGTCTGGACAATGGTCTGCGCTTGCTTCATCCCTTTATGCCTTTTGTCACAGAAGAATTGTGGCAGCGTCTTCCTTCACCCAGGGAATGTGAGAGAGCAGAATCTATCATGATATGCAGTTATCCAATAGCTGTAGAGGTTAGCTTGGTTGAATATTTTGCTTTTCAGAATAATATGGGTTGTTTAATATGCTTTGGCTATGAAATAGTAGATATTTTTTTTTGTGTTTCTAATTGCTGTTTTATTTTCAATGTCAGAGTTGGAATAATGAAAGGGTGGAGAATGAGATGGATCTTCTCGAGTCTACTGTTAAGTCTCTGAGGTCACTGGCAAAAGAAAGGCGTGACAGGTATGCTGAAACAGCATTTGCTTTTGGTATTAGTTTTGGGTTTTCTGCTCTGTTTTATCTAGATATCTGGAACCTGTTATTCTTTGGGACAAGTGAGGAATTCTTCAAGGAAAAGAGAAGTTTGCATAAATGAGGACAAAAAATCCTCTTAAAATGTAACTGAAACAACTAAACAACGGAAACTCAGGTGGTATTATATGCTATTATACATAGTAAAAGGCAAAAACAAATTACACACTATGGAATTAACTTATTTCTCTACTAATCAGACTATTTTTCAATCTAATATGTCTTGCTGATTTACTGTTAGGCGACCGGCTTTTGCTCTCTGCCGAACAGAGGCCGTTACCGAGATTATTAAGAGACGTCAATTGGAAATTGTAACACTGGCAAATCTATCATCTTTGACTGTAAGTTTCACAAGTTGCTTTTTTGTGTTATCATTCCATCCACCCCTTGTATTTTGTTCGCCAATATTGTCATTATCTCCACCGACATGTTCACTTGATTAACTTATTTTTCACTTTCAATGCTGATAATGTGATTTACAGGTAATCAATGAACATGACGTTGTTCCATCTGGATATGCTGATTCCGTCATAAATGAAAACCTTTCTGTTTATTTAGAGCTTCAAGGAATTAATTCTGCAGAAGTAGAGCAAGCAAAGATCAAGAAGATTGATGAGCTAAAGAAGTAAGCTTTTGTCTAGGATTGTTTTTTACAACACATGTTCATTTTTTGGTATAACCAAGGGTGTCTCCTCACCCTATCTGTAAAAAAAACTAATCCCATTCGAGGTGCGTGACTGTCTCTCTCAACAAGTGACTATGAATTGAACTCTTGACCTTTTGGTCTACCTGAGGATCCAGAGAAGTCTTACATCACTAGACGAAAGCCTTGTTGGTCAACATATGTTCAATTGCACTTACATATATTGTTTTCCCATAAGATATTTTATTATCACATGGTAGTAGATTATAAGTGAAGTGTCATAGTAATAATGTATCATTTTTACCTTCAATGGCTTTTAACACAAGTTGAGTTTTGATTATGCAGGCAAATAGAAAGATTGGAGAAGATTATGAGTGCTCCTGGGTATGAAGAGAAGGTTGTGCAAAATATTCAAGCTAAGAACCAAGAGAAGCTAGATTCCCTAAAGGAGCTCTTATTGCTTGAGGAAGCAGCTGGGTTGAGTCTCTAGCTTCAAAGTGGAGTCTCTTTTTTGGGTCCAAAATGTAATAAACTTGATTTATCTTTAATTCCTATCACATACTTATTATATCCTAAACATGCAGAAAGGTTCATCATTAGTATGAGGGTCACTACATTTCAATTCTTTTTTTAGATTTATTTGCTGCAATTTTTGGTACATTTGTCATGAGAATTGAGTAGTTATTGATTAACCATTAGTCCTCACTCCTGAGAATGATTTTTTACTTTACATATTCCTAAATGTGGTTTTATTATGTGTACCTTTCCAACATTAGGAAATTTTTGGGAGTTACCAGGGGAAGATTAGAGAGATCAAGTGATAAGGAATGTGAAATTTAGATGGGAGCAGAGTAATTATAATGCAAGAATATTATTTTACTGTCATTTTAAAAATTTAATTAACAATGAAAATATACAAAAATTTAATTATAAATTTTTTCTGAACATTTATAAACTATGACATATCTGTCTCTGGAAACATATCAAATTGGGGAACCATGAAAATGAGAAATATGGAGGATTTTAGATGGTTGTAGAAAACTTTCAAACTGTTCTCTCTTTTCTTTAACTTCCGAATAAGGGAGACTATCCAAGGTCATAATTGTCATTTCCTTTCAAAAACAAGAGTTCCAAACATAGCCTTAGAGAACAAGTTTTCAGGGGGAAAAATTGCTGTGATTTTTTATCTTGTTTAGCATATAATAACAAGTGAGTTGAAACATTTTGGTTATGTTTTAAAAGTTTGATCAACTAATTTGGTTAGAAAGTTTCTTTAAAAACCAAAGTGATACTCAACAAAAACCGAAGACAAAAAAAAAAAACTCATCCTTGAACTGAAGTTACCCCAAAGCAAGCACTTAGTTAAAGTTGTGTTCTATTCACAGGACAAACTCAAATCAGAGGAACTCAAACTTGAGATTTTTTATTAAACTAGGATAACTCTCTCAATTGATCTATATGCCAATATTTTAAATTTGGGTTTGCGATTGCTTATGATTTTATGAGTCACCAAAACTGCATCGTGATATTGAGGCCGTATTGACCCACTTCCCAAAAATCGACTACAACTTCAAGTTTGTTTCATGAGACTCATTCAATTTGTTTTTTCAAATAGACAACAACCAAAATATGTAATACCATAGTGTTGTTGGTTATGGGGAACACATATGCTCTGCTACATTTTGTGTCATTCCATATGCCATCAACTGTGATTGATTGAAAATAATGTATTTCAGTTAAAAGTTTAATTATTAATTGTTTTTCTGACAAATCACAACCGATAACACATGAAATGACATAAATTGTGGGACAAAAGATATACTCTCGGTTATGATATTGTTTAGGTCTATAAGGGGGAGCATAATGGAGTTGACACTTCATAGTTAATACCATTAGTTTAAAGTGTGGTTTTCTGCATAGACTGCACATAATATGAAGTAGACAAGTAAGTATTTACTTACACATGTCAAAACCATACATACACTTCATAATAAAAACTCAGATGTTCAAAGTCTGAACAAACACCATTGGCCACCACACTTACAAAATACACCATCCTTGCTGTGCTACATTTGTTTAACTGACAAAACCTGTCATTAACTATAAACTTGTAACTTAATCTACCTTGTAAGCCCACCCATGTTTGTCCAGAAATGCCTGAACAGCTTCCTTAATGGCCAAGTTTGGTACTAGCTGCCACGGCTGAAGGGGTTGCCGCGTAAACGGGTCAAATTTACCGACCTATGGAAGAATGCTAAATGATTTGGTCACTGTCTTTCATTAAAATGAAAAACAATTGATATGGAAGATGGAACATACAAATCACATTACCTTCTTAAGATGCTCAAGAATCACTGCCCTCTCATATGTATGTCCACTTGGAGTGATTACCGGATCATGAAAAATATCGAGGGTAATTTTACAGCACAGATAATCTGGTATCTACGGGTTCAAACACGCCGATCCGAGTGGTTAATAATATAGCAATGATGAAGAAAATTTTGATAAAAATGTGTTCACCTCAGTTGGTATGTCATCTTCTGCAGCTTTATTGAAGACTTCTCTTAAAGCCTCTAATTGTTCCAAATGGGAAGTAGTAGCATCATCAACAAATCCTTCCATTTCGGACATATCATGAAACTGTTTTTCCTTTAGAGCGGACTCACAAGCTTCTCTGAGAGATGAAAACGATTTAAGATAATACTTGACATTTTAACTAATATTCACGACCGATAAATAATTAACACTCGGCTAAGCCAGAGATATGAAGCGGCTAATAAAAATATGATAGAGTCAACTGATCACCAATCATTAATGAATGACTCTCAGATATAGGTCTGACAATCACCCAGAAAACATACTTCAAGCTTTGCAATTCCCACGATCGCTTGGTCGATGAACATTGCCATTCTATGTATTTTGCTTTAGCAAGCTCTTGCCATATTTCTTCTACCATATAGCCCTTGGGATCAGCACCTCTTCCAAGATCCAAAGCCTTCATTTGACCACAACAAGTATGAGAATCATATCTCAATTCATAAATAAGCGGAAATCATTGTTCGTATCTCAAACAAATGACACAGTAAATCAGCATGAAAGTTATCAAAGCAATGTGCCATAAATTAAAAATAAGTGTCTAAAAGCATAAGCTTAGTGTAGCAAACATTAGAATGTTGCATAACATGAATATACATACAAGACAAGATGGGAGTAGGAAAGAAAACATCGGAGAGAAAATAGTGGTAGCACCTATTATGTAGAAATGGTAGAATATTGCCTTAGGGTAGTTTGGCCATGTGAGGAGATGGTCATGAAAGCCTTAATAAGAAGAGTTGATAAAATGGCAAGTAGCCCAATCGTGAGAGGTAGAGCGAGACCAAGAAGTATGAGTAAACCATTTAAAAGATCTTCGATTTAATTGGCATTTCCGAAGACATGGTTTTCACGATATAACACAGTGGCATCATTTGATATATATGGTTTTCACGATAGAACACAGTTCACAATATAACAGCTGAAAATATAACAAATTGGCAATATTCTCAGCCACTTTGTATCTTTAGGTCATCTATAAAAAAGTGACAACCTCGGCAACATAAATAATGACAAGCAGAAAAATGGAATGAAAAAAAGGAAAGAACGAAACTCATGCAGAGCGGAACAACTCAAGTGGGGTACTGGCTAAACATAAGTGTCAAAATGGCATCTCTATTAGCATGGCATTGCTCAACTTATAGTCAAACTGCCAAAGGAAAATGTCGGTGAAATGTATGTGAGTTAAAGAAAGAGGAGAAAGCAACATCCGTGAACATTCCACAGTCTGCTACAACTGCGGCAAACACTATTCTATGCAGCACTTGTGAACATCGGACCAAATCTCATGAAAGGAAACTATACGGCATAGAATGCTGATGTGAAACCCGATAGAACTAGATCAAGAATGGAAAAAGAATATAAAGAAATATAGTGACTTTGTTAGGAAAAGATTCTACAATATATTGGTATCACTATCATAGCAGGACATGGATACAAAGATAGAATCTGTAAGGTATTCGAGAGGTCGTACTCTCCCGAGTGCCTGACTCTCCAAACGAATAACCCCCCTCTCCTGACAGTTCATCCTTTGTGCCACTCTTATAAATTATACAAAATCGTTCTTGAGCCACCACCTAACAGTTCACTGTTATGCAAGTGAGTCCTTAACAGAATACAATAGTTTACAGAGGCATGAAAAATAATTAATAAAGAATATCCACAGAATTTAGTTGCATCCATAGTAGGAAAAGAAGAAGACTAAATTCTAGTATTTTCATGGTTGGTCCTTCACTCTGAACCACACAAAATATGCCCCCTTGCTAGAACCTATCCGATGGATACTAAAACGGCAATATACTTATCACAAAGAGACAACATGAATCATCATCTCATAATTTTCTGAATCACACTAATGCAAAATAAAATCCATGCTTTGGTTCAGAATCAGATAAGTTAACCAACCTAGCTGTTCTATGAATCGGATATTACAATTTAGTGTTTTAAGTAAAATTTTGCTTTCAGTACACATAACATACCTCTCCTCTATTATAAAAACCTACACAGAACTCTTCTCTGTTTATAAAAAATGCTACAACTCCAAAATGTTGCGAGACCAATATACTCAATAACATAGTAATTATCTCATTGATATTTAAAATGAACAATTATTTCAACTGCTCCGACCAAGAGTTTGAGCACTTCATTAAATAAAAAGTAATCTACCACTAAATGCACAAAGATGAGGTAAAATATGGTGCGAGTTAAATACTTCTACAGCAAGAAAAGGCTTAACCTTCATAGGAAGCATTAAAAAATTTCTTGAAACAGATACAACTAATTAACAAATGTCAGGAAAACACGCAAAACACGCAAAACACGTTACAATTGCTACACACCTTCTGCAACTCTCGGATTCCCTTGGCATATTCCTCTCGCTTTAGCAATGCAAGTCCCAACATATAGTGAGCCTAAGATATTATATGCAAAAAAAAGTTCAGAAGGGAACACGATAATCAAAACAAAGCACATAGTTGTTGAATTTGAATATATAAGCGTAGAACATGCAACAAATATCAGATATAAAATGTTTCAGACGGACTTCCTGCAACCAATGGTCTTATTAAAGTCTAGACAGTTCTTGCACAAACCAATATGCAAAATTCACTTTGAACAAAAGTTTACACAGAGTGTACGTCACCTATATATCTTTTGCGGAGGAAAAATATGCATAATAACTGTTAAGGTTTCATCTCAAAACCAATTGGCAATGAGAGGAGTAAACCAACAGGTACTTAAACCATTCCCGAGACAATGAGGTAGGCGATATGGGACTTACTTCCCAACAATAACAATGAAGTTCTGCATTTTATATCTCGCAAAAAGCTTAACACATTTCAGTTTTAACCCATAAAGAGCGAGTTAATGAGACAGCAAGTATTTAGAATATCACTACCCAGAATCATAACATTACAAACACTACATGTATTCCATAGACCATATTTCTCATAGAATCTAAATAACTAACCAGACATGTAATAAGGCTAAAAAGGAACAACAAAAGAAAACAAAGACCTTCACCAAATTGTTGTCCAGCTGAATTGCTTTCCTGCAATCTTCTTCTACTCTCTCCCAATCACTACATACAATAACACAAAACAAAATATACACCAGAAAAGATAGGGATAAAAAACCAAAATAAGCAACAAATTTCAAAATAAAAAATGGGTAGATAATCAATAAGACATTAGTCTCGTGCTGTGAGGCCCCACTAAATCCCAGAAAGACCAAAATGTCAAAATTTCGATTCCACACTTGTCTGATGGACAGTAAGAGATTATTTCCATACCCATAAGGTTAAAATGATAGATAGGTATCAAAAAATACATACTTGCGTTTAAGATGGCAGAGAGCACGATTGGTCCAATAAACAGAAACATTGGGGCATAGCGTAATTGCCTTGAAACCCATATAACAAATGATTAAAAGTTTGAATCTTTATATAAGAGAATGAATAATAATAAAAAGGGAAGAAGAAAACCTGAGTGTAAGCATCGATGGCAGCACCAAAACGGTGTTTGTTGAAGTAAGTGTTTCCATCAATTCTCAATTGTTCTGCCTCTTTTGAACCACCACCATTTAGACCCATTTCTCTCTGTAATTTAATGTATAGAAATATATAGATTATATGTGCATGTAGATGTAGATTGAGGAAGAAGAAGAAGAAGAAGCGAAACGCTTAGGAAATTGTGTGGTTTCTTCATCCTTAACAACAACATACATGATACAACGTATAAACTAGTTAAGATGGTCCAAAAAAATGTTTAAAAAAAATAAAGGAAAATCCAATTTTCAATAACACATTTATCGATTTAGTTACAAGTTACATTTTTGTTATTAAAAACAAATAAAGAACAAAAATGTATTTGCCTTGTTCGGTATAAATAGAAATTTTGTATTGTTTGGTATAAGAGAAAAAATAAAAAAAAAATGAGAAATATATGATTTATTCTATCTCTCTTCTTCTCACAAGTGAAGATAAATAGTTTTGTGGGACCCACCTACTTTTTACTGTCTCCCTTCTTTCTCTCATCTCACCAAAAGGGAAAAACTTCTATTTTCTCTCTAACTTCTCTCTCCCTCGTTTCCCTCTTCTCCCAGCTTCATTTGGTAGAGTGGAAAAATAAGAGAAAGAGAATGAGCGGAGAGAAGTTTGTGAGAAATAAAGTCTTTCTCTTCTTTGGTTTAAGGGGGAGTTTGAAGAGAGAGGAAAAAAGAGTGAGGCCCATCATATCTCTTTCTCCTCCCAAGTGAGGAGAAAATGAGAGGAGAATAAGAATTAAGATCTGTTGTCTTAAACTGTGTCCCAAACCATGTCCTGAAACAATGATATTGAAATAAAAAATAAAAAATAATGAATATTTTAATTTTTTTTAATTGATATGACATGTTTTCGTTGATCCGAGACATGATTTGAAACATAATTTGAGACAACATATTTTTCACTATCTTTTCACTATCTCTCACATATTTATCTCTTTTTATTTTCTTCTTCCAGCCAAACGAAGTCTTACTCTCATCTACCAAACAAGGAGTAAACATTCCGATGTACTAACTATATATATAAATTTATATATTACATCCATAATTTTTAGTGGAATTACATAAATTACTCATCATTTTTTGTACTTACACGAAATACATTTAATTTTTTATATATTACACTCACTTCTCCTACATGATATATAAATGTAATATTTTAAACAAAAAAACGTGTAACATGTGTATTTAAATTAACAAAATATTATATATTGTGTAGACAAATCTAGATAATATAGGAGTCGTTGCAATTTTATTATTTGATTCGTTAAAAGATAGTATAAGAGTTATATAAATATCTCCTAAACTTATTAACACATTTTGTAATAAAACATAAAATATATAGAGACAATCAGTCTTGTACAATTTGGAATTGTCAACACAATATATAATATTTTGTATAACTTAATTATATACGTTTTTTTGTTTAAAATATTACACTTATATCGTATGCAGAGGTGGTAAGTGAAATATATATACAAAATTATGGGTGATTCGTGTAAGAGAGATGAATAGTTTGTGTAAGGACAAAAAACCAATAGGTGTGATTGTAGTTAATTCATATTATTATTATATATCTTTTTCTGTTGTATCATTACTATCATATGGCATACAATTATTTTGTGGGATGTAAATATTTGATTTCTTAAGAAAATAAATGATTGTTGCAGTAAATAAACATGAGTTAAGTTTTTTTATCTAGAGAATAAGACATGAAGTTATTCCAAGACTTAGTTATCCTAATGGGTAAACAGGTCCAATCAAATCTAATCTAATATATAAAAAAAGGGTTTTTAAATGTGTATTATATGACACATTTTAACAAACTCACAATTAAAAGATAAACATGCTTAAAGTTTTTTAATGTGTATTATATGATAATTTTTATTTTTTCAAAGATATCAGATAACCTCAACTCACATTTGATAACAAACAAGTGTATCTGAATCATAATGAAATAATATGTTAAGAAAACAACTTTAGAAATACCTATTTAAAGTTTGAGTGGAAGAGAATCAATAATTATTTAGGAGTTTCATTATTACTAAAATAAAAAAAAAGTTGAAGAGTTTAAGACTATGTCTAAAACCTAAATTTTAAGATAAATATTTTTTACTTATAAAATATTTCATTCATTTTCATATTTGTTATGCATCAATTATATTACAAATAATAATTCTTGTGTTAGCACCAATTAATTAACATTTCTTTGGGTACTTTTTTGTACTATCAAAGTTATCATTCATCAATTAATTAATCTATTGGGATGTGAGACTATCACTTCTAACAAAAGTTGCTCATATGAATCAAATATTGTTATGAATCTATCAGACTAGGAATGACAACGGGGGCGTGTCAGGGTCGAGTTTGTGTTTACCCAACCTCGAACCCGAAATCTAAAATCCGAACCCGAACTAAGTTGGGTTGAAAACAATGATACTATTCTCGAATCCGTCGAGTTTTAAGTAATCCGAACCCGATGAGAACTCGTCTGAAATATATATATATATATATATATATATATATATATATATATATAACTTTTATATATGAAATTTTATAATTTCACTTAGGTTTGGGGTAGAATATGAACTATATCAAATCCGAAAGTTGAATTTCGGTAAACCTGAACTCAAACTCAATCACATCAAGTTTTTCCGTTAAATTCAGATTGAGTTCTAAAAATCAGATTGAGTTTGAACGGGTACCGACATGTTCACTTTGCATCGAAGTAGACCAAAATAGGGTAATTTAATATAGTTTGTATTTGTTATTTAATGAGTGTTGAAAGTAGGAAGGAACCCTGGTTGTAGTAACACTATGCTCACTCTCACCAAACGCCTTCATGATCTCACAACGTTCCTCTTTCGCGCTACCTATCACCTACGCTCTCTCCATAGACGCCGCCACAAGTCTCCGCCAATTCCGATGAAGAAGCTCGATGATAGGTCCGAGTGGTGGATCGTTAACGGCGAAATGCACGAGATCGGAGAGCAAGTTCCGGTACGTGATGTAACACCCTAGATTTTAAAGTCTTTAAATTATAGTATCAGTCCTGGGAGTCTCGCTTGAGCGAGAGAGGCTCACCTGGGAAGGTGAAATCCTGGGCTATACTGAAGGATTCTCGCTTGAGCGAGAGTGGTCTCTTTTGAGCGAGAGTGGTCTCGCTTGAGCGAGAGTGGTCTCGCTTGAGCGAGAGTGGTCTATCTTGAGCGAGAGTGGTCTCGCTTGAGCGAGAGTGGTCTCGCTTGAGCGAGAGTGGTCTCGCTTGAGAGAGAGTGGTCTCGCCTGAGCGACAGTTGTTTCTCCTAGGCGAGAAAAGTGGCATTCAGGACATGTTGAAGCTGTGAGATTCTCGCCTAAGCGAGATGATCCTCGCTTGAGCGAGAGATGACTCGCCTGAGCGAGAGTGTCAGATCTGAAATTTTAAAAAGGAGGGATTTTCTCGCCTGAGCGAGAACCCGACGATTCCACTTTAAAATAGAAACCTCAAACACATTTTAGGGTTAGAAATTGAGCGAGAAGAGAGGAGACTGTGATTTTGAGAGCAAGAACTCGTGGAAATCATCTAGAAGCTTGAGAAGAGGTAAATCTCTTGACTCTAACTCTTTTTCTCCCTTTCAAACTCGCTTTTGGGTATATGGATCTCTTCTCAATGTATGAGAAACCATGAAAGTTATTCCTTTAGAGTTATGGTTCGTTTTATGTTGTTTTTCTCTTATAAACTCTTGGTTTAGAGTTGATATTTGATGAATGGAAAGGTTTTGTGGGTCTATTTCTGAAAACCTCAAAACCCCCAAAATGTGAATATGAGTAAAAAGGGAAATGGGTGAAATGTTAAATGTGGGAGATGAGTTTGTGCTTAAATGTTGATATATGAGATTAATATGTATGTTTTAGATGTTTGGAAACTCGTATTAAAGTAGTGTTGGAAACCTTGAAAATATGTGAATATCTTGTATGATTCACGATGAAATACGAGTCGTTTATGTGTTATTTTGAATAAATGAATGACATTGTTGTTATTGGTGAGAATGAGGAAAGATCCTAAGGTTGGAGGAAATCGCGGAGGAAATTTGTAAAGTTACTCGAAACCGACTCCAACGCTCACCAAGGTAAGGATAAGTGTTTCTAACTTATATGAGCTGACGTGAATGAGGTATATGAAGGAGATAATATGTTTGTAAGAATATTGTTGTTACCCTACCCAAAGTGGTAGTGGTTTATTGTTGTTACCTTACCCGAAGTGGTAGTGGTTTATTGTGGTTACCCTACCCGAAGTGGTAGTGATTTATTGTTGTTATCCTACCCGTAGTGGTAGTGGATTATTGTTGTTGTCCTACCCGGAGTGGTAGTGGATTAATGTTGTTGTCCTACCCGGAGTGGTAGTGGATTATTGTGGTATGGGGAATGAACTAGATCTGCCCGATGTGGTATGAATAATTAACTAGAGCTGCCCGATGTGGTATGGGGAATGAACTAGACCTGCCCGATGTGGTATGGATAATTAACTAGAGCTGCCCGATGTGGTATGGGGAATGAACTAGACCTGCCCGATGTGGTATGGATAATTAACTAGACCTGCCCGATGTGGTATGGATAATTAACTAGACCTGCCCGATGTGGTATGGGGAATGAACTAGACCTGCCCGATGTCGTATGGATGATTAACTCGACGTGCCCGATGTGGTATGGATGATTAACTAGATCTGTTCGATGTGGTATGGAGAATTAATTAGACCTAACCGACGTGGTAGAGGATTATCTTTGTGAAAGAACTCGGTGAATACGATTAAGGGTGAACACGATTAATGGGAAACGAGTGTGTTAGAATGAAAGTAATATGCATGTTATAGAATATATATTATGAGATATATACTATGGGGTGAATATGAATGATGAGAAATGAAGATGTTTAGAATGAAAGTAAATGCATGCTATAGAATATATATTATGGGATATATATACTATAGGGTGAATATGAAAGATGAGAAATGATGATTTTTGGAATGAAAGTAATATGCATGCTATAGAATATATATTATAGGATATATATACTATAGAATGAATATGAATAATATGGAAATGAAAGAAAGAAGATACGAATCTTTACATTTACGTGCTTGTGGTTATAAATTATCTCAATGCTTAATCGTATTTAAAATGTGGATTATCATGTAATGTTAGTCTTGAACTAATGACTTACTCCCTTGTTTTTGTGTGTTGTTTATGATAATCCCATTGTAGGTAAATGAAGGATTTGAAAAGGAAGCTCACTTAGGAATCTTATGTGTTTATTAACTTGGATTTCTTTATCTTTACTTTGGCATTGTAGTTGACTAGATAATATTTTGGGATGAATGTAACTCTAATTATGGTAATACTGGAGATGTGTAGTTATGGGCATTATGATTCTTAGGAACCCATAACCAGCTGTATGCGGTAGTTACTAAGAGTTAATTGAATGAATTATGCTTTTCTGCAATAAGAATCATATGATAATGTAATAGGTTAAAAGGGTGGTTTCATGGAATGATTAATGAGGGATTTAAGTAAGATGATGAATGTATGTATGAAATAATAATAAATAAAAATAAAGGAAAAATTTTCAAGGGTAAAATTTGGGTCCTTTCACGTGAGAGGTTCGTGATTCCAAGAGAGAATATTCCTAGCAAACGCCGGAAGCAGCTCCGGGAACAGTTCATGCGCAAGACTCGCCTTGTTCTTAAGGAATATATTAGTTCCTATTCCCCTTTTCTAACCACTAATTTTGATCTCTTACTTCGTAGTAGTAGTTATTCATGTTTTAAATTGCAGTTGTGATCGCGATTTCGAAATTTACTTCGTAGTAGATGTATGTAATAGTCACCAACTCGGATTTAAAACTTTGCTCATCATTTTGGTCTTATTATTACTTGAGAGCTGAAATTTACTTTATTAGCCCTGAACGTGTATCATCAATGTTGGGAACCATCACATACCTCATTGTCTCGGAATTGGTCCCCTGTTGGACTACTCCTCTTATTGCCAATTGATTTTGAGATGAAACCTTAACAAGATATCAGAGCCAAAACCCAACTTCTTTCAGCTTGTCATGGACCATATGATGCCCTATAGTTATGGGTCAAAGGTAACCTTTCGCCTGGTTCGGAGGGGTCATGTTAGGAAGTAAGTTCCACATCACCTATCTTATTGTCCAAAAATTGTTTTAAATACCTGTCGGACTAATTCTCTTATTGTCAATTTGTTTTTAGATAAAACCTTAACAATCAAGGTAATCCATCTATCTTATGGATTAAAGTGACGAGTGACTATTTACTCTTTCCCTATTTGGTTCAAATCTTTAGATCATCATTTTTTCTTTGTATTTATCATTTTTTTTTTATATTTTTCTTTGTATTCATCATTTTTTTATATTTTTCTTTGTATTCATCATTTTTTTATATTTTTCTTTACTCATTATGATTTTCATTTGAACTTCATTTATTAAGTGTAGATCTGAATTATCATGTTCTTCACGGTAAACATATTCATCATTTTTCCTTTATATTTTTCTTTTTATTCATCATTTTTTTATATTTTTCTTTACTAACTATGGACTCCATTTGAATTTCATGTATTAAGTGTAGATCTGATTTATCATCTTCTTCAAGGTAAACATATTCATAACTATGGATTCCATTTGAACTTCAAGTGTTAAGTGTAGATCTCACTTATCATCTTCTTCAATGTAAACATATTCATCATTTTTCCTTTATATTTTTATTTGCTAACTATGGTCTCAAATGGAACATCATTGTTGTGATTTTTTTGTAATTTTATAAAAATCACTTCTTATAATGTAGATCTGACTAATATCTTATAAAAATCACAACTTTGATTTACTTTTACGTTGTCATAACTTTTAATGTCAAATTAATTTTTCACATATTAATATTCACAATCATATTCTCACTATTAACGTGATAATAATCATATTCACAACTTATGATATTTTATTGACGTGTTTTTGTTTCATTAGAATGACAATAAAGGAAAATTCATAAGGGAATAGAAACTGCACAGATGAATAGTGACAATAAATTTTGTTATACATTTATAATTTGCAAACTAATAATTACTAATTAATAATTAATTTGAATAAATATCACCGACCTTTATGAAAGAAATAAAAGTGATATAATGGAATAGAAACATAGATTGTCATTTAATGCGATGTTTATTGATGAGATCAATTATGTTATTCAAGCTGAAAAATAATATATAGTAATCGCTGCATGCAAATTAGTATGTCTCATTTAATTTAAAAAAAAACTAAAAAAATAATTATAATGTTCTCACTTCCATTTATTAATATTATTCATTCATTTTTATTACTATCTTTAAATATTTTAGTAGTTTTGATCTTAAATAATTAAGGCTTCCATTATTTTGAAAAATAATCAAAATATATAATTACAACTTTCCTATTTCAATGGTCATTTATTACTAAAATTTTATTTTTATCCATCAAAATATTATTTTCAAAGTTGTCATAGTAAATGATTAAATCAATATTTATTTTATTTGATGAATGTCAACTTATTTTTCTTAAACCATCAAGTATGAGTAGAAGAATAATATGGTTGCAACAAAATATTATTAATATGGATTTAGTGCTAATTTTATTCATTTATGACAATAAAATTAATTCTAAAAGATGCCTCCTTAGACAACTACTTCATTTTGTTTTTGTGATTTGAACAAATTAATAGAAGTTGACTAAAAAATGTTGAAATTGAAAAACAATTTTTTAATTAAAATTGGAAATATGATCAATCCCAAAAGTAATTGTGTGGACAAATTTTAAATTTTTAAGAAACAGAATAAAAGACATTTAAGAGCAATCATGCCTAATAGAGCTTAAAGAGAAATTTAATCTCAAAATGCAATCATCATTCAAATACCAAAATTAATTGTGGGGAACTGTTTAATTAAAAAAAAAACAAAATAAAAGTCATTTAAGGACAATCATGTCTAATAAACATTAAAGGGAAATTCAATACAAAACACAATCATCAATCAAATTCCAAAATTAATTGTGAGGAACAACTATTTAATTTAAAAAAAAACGAAATAAATAGCATTAATGATTAATAATTCTTTCTGAATTTTAATTTTAATTGTTATAAATAACCATTTATTTGCTCATTTAAATATGATCATTGTCATATTCTTTACTCATTTTTTCTACCCGACCTATCTTTTACCTCTACATCTCTCTCATACTTACAATGAGATGTTTCATTCATCAGGTTGTTACTTATTTTGTCATACTAAATGAGTAAACCTGTATTTATTTTGAAAAAAATCTAAATAATTAATTATAATGTCCCATTTTTTATACATTATAAGAAATAATATTGTGGAAATAAAAGAAAATATCAACAAGTTATATTAACAAATATATAAGTTTTCTATATGTACATCTCTATATTAAGAATGAACAATACAAGTTTTATTGTATTTATTAGTTAACAAAATATATAGACTATTGAATATGAAAATCAATCAAAAAATTACAAAAGTGTATGGGTAAGATGTGTTTAACATATAATATGTGTGTTGTACCTGTACCTGTACCTATGGCTGTACCTATACCTATACCTGTACCTGTACCTGTACCTGTACCCGTACCCGTACCCGTACCCGTACCCGTACCCGTACCCGTACCCGTACCCGTACCCGTACCCGTACCCGTACCCGTACCCGTACCCGTACCCGTACCCGTACCCGTACCCGTACCTGTCCCTGTGCTTGTACCTGTACCTGTACATGTGGCTGTCCCTATGCCCGTGCCCGTGCCCCGGACCGGGACCCGGACCTGCACATGGGCACCTGCACCTGCACCTGGGCACCTGCACCTGCACCTGGACCTGCACCTGCACACCTGGACACCTGGACACCTGCACACCTGCACACCTGGACACTTGCACCTGGACACCTGCACCTGGACACCTGGACCTGCACCTGGACCTGCACTTGCACCTGGACCTGCACCAGCACCTGCACACCTGCACACCTGCGCACCTACACCTGCACCTGCGCACCTGCACCTGCACCTGCGCACCTGCACCTGTGCACCTGCACACCTACACCTGCACCTGCACACCTGCACACCTGGACACATGCACACCTGGACACATGCACCTGGACACCTGCACACCTGGACACCTGCACCTGGACACCTGGACACCTGCACACATGCACCTGGACACCTGGGCACCTGGTGTGCTGGGCACCTGCACACCTGGACACCTGCACCTGCACACCTGGACACCTGGACACCTGGACACCTGGACACCTGCACCTGCACACCTGCACACCTGGACACCTGCACCTGCACCTGCACACCTGGACACCTGCACCTGCACACCTGCACACCTGCACCTGGACACCTCCACCTCCACCTCCACCTCCACCGACACCTACACCTACACCTACACCTACACCTACACCTACACCTACACCTACACCTACACCTACACCTACACCTACACCTACACCTACACCTACACCTACACCTACACCTACACCTACACCTACACCTACACCTGCACCTGGACACCTCCACCTCCACCTCCACCTACACCTACACCTGCACCTGGACACCTCCACCTCCACCTCCACCTCCACCTACACCTACACCTACACCTACACCTACACCTACACCTACACCTACACCTACACCTACACCTACACCTACACCTACACCTACACCTACACCTACACCTACACCTACACCTACACCTACACCTACACCTACACCTACACCTACACCTACACCTACACCTACACCTACACCTACACCTACACCTACACCTACACCTACCCTACACCTACACCTACACCTACACCTACACCTACACCTACACCTACACCTACACCTACACCTACACCTACACCTACACCTACACCTACACCTACACCTACACCTACACCTACACCTACACCTACACCTACACCTACACCTACACCTACACCTACACCTACACCTACACCTACACCTACACCTACACCTACACCTACACCTACACCTACACCTACACCTACACCTACACCTACACCTACACCTACACCTACACCTACACCTACACCTACACCTACACCTACACCTACACCTACACCTACACCTACACCTACACCTACACCTACACCTACACCTACACCTAAACCTACACCTACACCTACACCTACACCTACACCTACACCTACACCTACACCTACACCTACACCTACACCTACACCTACACCTACACCTACACCTACACCTACACCTACACCTACACCTACACCTACACCTACACCTACACCTACACCTACACCTACACCTACACCTACACCTACACCTACACCTACACCTACACCTACACCTACACCTACACCTACACCTACACCTACACCTACACCTACACCTACACCTACACCTAACCTAAACCTAAACCTAAACCTAAACCTAAACCTAAACCTACACCTACACCTACACCTACACCTACACCTACACCTACACCTACACCTACACCTACACCTACACCTACACCTACACCTACACCTACACCTACACCTACACCTACACCTACACCTACACCTACACCTACACCTACACCTACACCTACACCTACACCTACACCTACACCTACACCTACACCTACACCTACACCTAAACCTAAACCTAAACCTAAACCTAAACCTAAACCTATATCTATATCTATATCTAAATTTCTATTTATATCTAGGGGTTTGCTAACATGAGTATGATGTTTTTTCAGTTAGGTACATGTTAGCATTGGAACAAGTTTGATGAGAAAGTTATTTTAGTAATTAGATTTTCTAAAAATTGAAAGATCCAAAAATCCCTTTATCTCTCCAGCAAACCCTAAACCCAAAAATCCAATTCTCTTTCTCCATTCTCTACACTTGCTATGTTGAATAGGTAAAATAATAGACACCACATAATGTTTTTTAGTAATCCATGAAACTAGGGGAAAATAAATTAGTACAAGAACAATGATATTGCGCTAGCCAACAATATCAGAACTTAACTTATTATGGCAGCATTACAATATTACCAAAGTAATAATCTGATTCACAACTCATGCTTAATTAATATTCACAATTAACAAATCTAAGGACATATACATAATCAGGATAGGATAATTCTAAGATCCAATTGAAAAAATGAAAATGAAATAGTGACGTCAGATGAAAAGATCATAGAAAAAGGATATATCATCAAGATATGCATCTCAAATACTTACCCATGTAGACGAAATCTTTCTCTGATGTCAATTAGGTGAGGATAAATGAAGAGTCCGGTATGAAAACCACAGTTACATAATATAGATTCTCACGTCAAAGGTGCATGTAGATCCCTATGGAAACAAAGTGTTGATCATCACAAATGCAACAATAGAAATAGAAATAATGTTGGACACACACAGACACGTCTCACGTCAAAGGCAGTAATTATTATTTATGAAATAGCATCAAACTGGAAATTCAAAGCTACAAACCCCATGTCAATCATTCACTAAAGCTTGAATCTTTCTCAAAGAAACACCAAAGATTATAAATTGTAAAAATAAATGAAGTCAATTTTCAAAAGAAGCAAATGTAAAGCCTTAGTTTCAGCAAGTTTAACTAACAATAAAGTAGCCCATGTGAATAACAAAGTAATGAGTTCTTTGACTTGGCCTCAATGCCTCATGTCCAAGAAATCTGAAACCACACAAACTACAAACCCCATGTCAATCATTCACTAAATCTTGAATCTTTCTCAATCAATGAACACCAAATATTATAAATTGTGAAAATACTTGAAGTCAATTTTCAAAAGAAGCAAATGTAAAACCTTAATTTTAGCAATTTTAACTAGCAATAAAGTAGTCCAAGAAACAAACAAGATGAAAAAAAGTACCTTCCTTTTGGTACCAGCTACATGGATAATCTTCATTTTCGAAATGCCCCCCCCTACAAATCTGTGGAATCAATAGCACACCATTGTTAACACTTAACATAGCAGCAAAAATTATCCAATTTAAACCCATTTCACAAAACATTTATACCTTTAGGTACTCAAATCGATCCCCATATTGACACCACCAATACGAGTTCCTCTAGTAATCAAAGAAGACAAAGCATCCAATGCTTCTTCATAAGTAAAAGCAACACTAAAAGAAAATGCCACATGAGGCGAAATCAACAGAAAAAAGCATAAAAAAATAAACTTTGAGTTGAAAGTCCAATACACTGAAGTTGAAAAGAAGCACCCAATGAACAAATAGATATTAAAACAAAACCCATATGTGAAATTCAACAATACAAAGAGATTGAAAGAGAATACCTTGAACCATTGGTATTTTGTGGTTTGAAATCTGAAATCAAAAAGAAAAGAAAGTTGTTTCTTTTTTTTGTTGGTGAAATCTGAAATAAAGCAAGAAAGAGAGAGAGGTGAATTGAAAAAATGGAAGGTGAGAATGAAGGATTCAAATACATAATGAATGGTCCTTTTCTTTAGCTTCTTGATTCATGTCATAACGGTAACTAATGTAAATTCATTAGAAATTGATGTTTGAAGGAAAATATAAAGCATGTAAAATGAAATATTGATTGGGTCAGGGCTAGTCCAATTGGGCTTAGTGTTCCAAAAATATTAAGGTATAAGATTTAGGTTGATATATATATTATATATTATTATATAAAGTTTATAATATATGAGTCAAACTCTCTCTTATTACAAATAATAAATGTAATTAGTGACAAAATTACATGTGTATGCCTCTTTGTTTTTTAATAGAACCTTTTATCATTATATTTCTTTTTTTTTTGTCTAAGCTTAACTCGTGTAAAAATATTGCACTTTGATTGAAAATACCTTTATTTATTTTCTAGATGAGAAAATAAAAAGTAGACTTAATTAATAAAAAAATGGAATTGATAAGAAAGTAAATTTATTAGAAATATGTTGCACCACTCCCTTTACGAAGAAACTTATACGAAAAAAATTTATAAAATAGAGGGAAAATGAGGTGGTGAATTTTAATTTTGACTAAAAAGAAAAAACTACATGTTTAAACTTTAAAGTGAGTATTAGAGTCTTAAAAAGTAGCTGGAAAAATTGTTAGAAAGATGTAATTATTTTTTATTTATATGGTACTACTTAATTTATTTTTAAGATGATTTTTAAAAGAATATAATAATTATTCTTAAGATTTCTCTCATCTTTTTCCATCCTTTCACACTTTCACCAAACCTTTTCCATCATCTCTCTCAATCCTTTCACCTTCCCCGTTATTTCATTCACACTCAAACACTAACTCCAAATCCGTCTTGTTTTTCTGATCTCCCTTCAATTCAATTATCTTGTAAATAACATAAATAGGAGTATAAATACTACCTTGATGTCATAAACAAGTATATAATGAAGGGTTGTCGTGTACACAATGATTTGTTAGATATTAGCTTTTCAACTAAAAATTACTATAAATTTGAATAGAGTGAACTTTTTGTTGGGATGCTTGAAATATATTATTAGATTAGTCCTACATCGCCTAATATTGGAATAAAGTAAAGTAACCAATGTTATATATTGGACTCAGGTCCCTTGTTGTAATGTGCACCAGATATAAGCACCAAATAGAAATACCCCATGGGCAATTGGGCCCATGGGTGTGACAGAGTTTGTAATCCTTATTCTCTAATAATATCTTGGTAGCCATTGAGCGCTCCCGGGGACGTAGGCACAATTGGCCGAACCCTGTTACCAAATTCTTTGTTTCTTCTCTTCTATTTATTCTATGCACTTTATTTGATTGTTTTGTGATCAACGCTCGCTTCCGCTGCACCATCAATTGGTATCAGAGCCAATTGGTAGATGGCTCTTAACCCAGGTGCAAGATAATAGCAAAAGATGGTGAAGGCATGTTGGTTAGACAAACGCATCAAATGTACTATGCAAGGATAAAGGAGATGAGTTGAAGGAGAAGAACACATGTCAGAACTATGGTGGGGGCGATATGTGTTGATCCAGAATCCTAGAGGTCCGTGTATTGGATTAGGATCAAGGTGGAGATAAGGACTCAAGGGTTGAGTAAAGCACGGAGGTGATGGCTGACTTTGATGCAGGGTGTAACATTAGCATTGACTTAGTAGAGATGCAGGGTGTGACATGAGCATTGACTTGGATGCAAAGGTGTGACATGAGCATTGACTTGGATGCAAAGGTGTGACACGGGCATTGGTTAGCATTACGCAAGGTGTGTGTTATGGTTATACTCCTTATGATGGAGTATGATATTTCTTTTGAACTATGATTGTCGGGCTAGACAATGGTGGTAGCGGTTGAGGCTTTCCAATGAAGCTCAGAGGTTCGGCTTGACTAAGTATTTAATAGGACGGTTGTTGGTGAACTTTTGTATATTGAGGTTCCATATATCGAAAGACTTCCTAGCAATAGCTGGCTACACGGCGTGTTCCATTGGATGGCGGTACGAGAAGCTGCACTAAAAGTTTGGAGAGCTATGCTCTTGGTAACATCGTTAAGGATACTTAATTTATGCTAAAGGGGAGCAATTTGTTAAAGAGAAATATGCATTGAACAAGATAAAAGCAAATATTCGCTAAGGTGAAGAATCTTTTGTAGATTTCCTAAGGAGCGATATATTCGTCTATTTCAATCAAGGTGAATATTATTGGGATGCTTGAAATATATTATTAGATTAGTCCCACATCGCCTAATATCGGAATAAAGTAGAGTAACTAATGTTATATATTGGACTCAGGTCCCTTGTTGTAATGTGCACTAGATATAAGTACCAAATATAAACACCCCATGGGCAGTTGGGCCCATAGGTGTGATAGAGTTTGTAATCCTTATTCTCTAATAATATCTTGGTAGCCGTCAGTGCTACCGGGGACGTAGGCACAATTGATGGCTGTGTGTTCCATTTGATGGCGGTACCAGGAATGTGCATTAAAAGTTTGGAGAGTTAGGCTCTTGGTAACATCGTCAAAGATACTTAGTTTATGCTAAAGGGGATCAATTTGTTAGAGAGAATTATGCATTGAGCAAGGTAAAGACAAATATTCGCTAAAGTGAAGAATCTTGTGTAGATTTCCTAAGGAGCGAGATATTCGTTTATTTCAATCAATGTGAAGATTGTTTGGGATGCTTAAAATATATTATTAGATTAGTATCACATCGCCTAGTATTGGAATAAAGTAGAGTAACCAATGTTATATATTGGAATCATGTCCCTTGTTGTAATGTGCACAAGATATAAGCACCAAATAGAAACACTCCATGAGCAGTTGGGCCCATATGTGTGATAGAGTTTGTAATCCTTATTCTCTAATAATATCTGATAACAAAACCTTAAAATAATATATTTATAATAAACATTTTCCACTCATTTACATATTTGGTATGCACCAATTATATTACAAATAATAATAATTCTCCTATTTGCACTAATTAATTAACATTTCTTTCTGTACTTTTTTTGTGTTATAAAAGTTATAGGTGTGCGAGATGTGTGATTGTTACTTCTAATAAAAATTGTTCACATGAATCAAATATTTTAATCATGTTGGAATCTATCATACTATGAAGAGTAAATTAAACTCACGCCCCCTGAGTTTTAATGAAATTACACAAACCACCACTCCTTTCTTTGTCCTTACACCAATCACCAATCCCTCCTACACAAACCACCCCTAGATTTATACATACATTACATTGACTATCCCTGCATGTTATAAAGTGTAATATTTTAAAGAAAAAACGTGTGATGAATACAATTAAGTCAAACAAAATATTGTATATTGTGGAACACTTCAAATAGTACAAAAACGAGTGTTTCTTTATTATTTTTTTGTGATTAAAAAATACATTAATAATTTTAAATAAATGTTTAAATAACTCTTATACTATTTTATAACGAGCCAAATAATAAAGACGATTTGACTATTATATTATTTGAATTTGTCTACACAATATACAATATTTTGTTTAATTAATTTCACACATCATACATTTTTTTGTTTAAAATATTACACTTTTATATCATGCAGGGGTAGTCAGTGTAACATATGTACAAAATTAAGGGTAGTTTGTGTAAGGACAAAAAAGTGAGGGGTGGTTTATGTAATTTCACTAAAACTCAGGGGGTGTGAGTGTAATTTACTCTACTATGAATGACAACGAGGCAGGTCGAGTTTGTGTTTCCGTAACACCGAATCCGAAATCTAAAACTCAAACCTGAATTAAGCGTAATTGAAAATAATGATATCATTTCCGAACACGATGAAAACCGTGTGAAACATATATTTATATGTAATTTTATAATTTTACTTGTATTTATCAAATTCAAGGTAAGATATGAACTATACCAAATCTGAACTTAAAAGTTAAACTCGGCTAAAAGTCAAACTCAATCATATCAATTCATTTTCGCTAAATTCGAAAGTTTAGTTTCCATTTTCATCCCGTAATTTAATATACTATGGATTTGTTATTTAATAAGTGTTGAAAGCACGAAGGAACCCTGGATGCGGTAACACTATGCTCACTCTCACCAAACGGCTTCATGCTCTCACACCATTCCTCTTTCGCGCTCCCTACCATCTCCGCTCTCTCCATAGACGCCGCCACAAGTCTCCGCCGCTTCCGATGAAGAAGCTCGATGATAGGTCCGAGTGGTGGATCGTTGACGGCGAAATGCACGAGATCGGAGAGCAAGTTCCGGTACGTGAGAGGTTCGTGATTCCAAGAGAGAATATTCCTAACAAACGCCGGAAACAGCTCAGGGAACAGTTCATGCGCAGGACTCGCCTTGTTCTTAAGGAATCTGTTAGTTCCTATTCCCCTTTTCTAACCACTAATTTTGCTCTCTTACTTCGTAGTATTAGTTATTCATGTTTTAAATTGCTGTTGTGATCGCGGTTTCGGAATTTACTTCGTAGTATATGTATGTAATAGTCACCAACTCGGATTTAAAACTTTGCTCATCATTTTGGTCTTATTATTACTTGATAGATGGAATTTATCTTTTTAGCCCTGAAAGTTTATCCATCAATGTTGGGAAGCATCGTCTACCTCATTGTCTCGAAATTGGTTTAAATAGTTGTTGGTTACTTCTCTCATTGCCAATTGGTTTTTAGATTAAACCTTAACATGATATCATAGCCAAAACCCAACTTTTTTCCGGTTGTCATGGGTCAAATGATGTCCTTTAGTTATGGGTCAAAGGTAACCATTCGCCTGGTTCGGAGGAGTCATGTTGGAAAGTAAGTCCCACATCGCTTACCTTATTGTCTCGGAAATGTTTTAAATACATGTTGGGCTAATTCTCTCATTGTCAATTTGTTTTGAGATAAAACCTTAACAATCAAGGTAATCTATCTATCTAAGGGATTAAAGTGATGAGTGACTATTTACTCTTTTTTCTTATGCTTGGTTCATGACTCAGGATAAATTGTTAGATATTATTGTGGATGGACTCTAATGAAAAACAAGGAATTATATTGCTTAGGTATATATTGTTATTATCTTTAGCTATTTTTGTGGATGGACTATAAGGTTACGGGTTCAAATTCTGGAAAGAGTCTCTGTGCTTGCAGGATAAGACTGCATGTATTTACCCTCCCAAGACTCAATAAGTGGGAGCCTTGTGTATCAGGTCACCCTTTTTTATGGATGCACTCTTCAAGTGAACACAACACATTGATAAACATGTAAACCTGGAGGAAAAAAATAAACATAACACACATGTACATGATATTTTATGATTTGTTTGAGGTTTACATTTATGCAATCATTGCCCTTTATAATATTTGAAATGTGATGGATTATGTCATATTGACGTGTTATTGGCTTGCTTGGTGGAGAAATGAAGTTGTCAATTTGTGAAGTTAAGATATTGATTGTTGTCTTAAAATACTTGATTGTATTAAAAGGAGCATGATCCTTGGTGCAAAAAATACATGGAGCTGTATAATGAACTTAGAGAAAACTGGGAGAGACTTTACTGGGAGGAGGGATACTCTAAAAAGCTTGGTCAGGATCATGCAAACTATGAATCTGCTGAAGATGATAACGATGATTTCTCCCCATACAGGTTTGCCTCCACTATTTTTTCCTCTTGCCCTCTGTGGCACCTTATTGCTTTCATCTTATAAAAAGTATGTCTTTTAACATAACATGCATGAGTTTGGCAACCGAAGCAGTAATGCTTAAGAAATAGATTGATTCTTATTCAAGCAGTTATTCTTCTTCAAAGAGTTTTTATTTTATTAGCTATATATTATTGTCGTGCCATATTTTCTGTTTAAAGGTTTTTGAACTGCTCACTATTTGATTGCGGGGTAAAACCTTTACATTTTAAATTTCAATTTAACTATATGACATTGTTTTTGACGGTCTATCAGATTAATGGTTCAAGAAGCTTCAGACTTTTAAGTTATGGGGATCATGTAGATGGTGTCTAATCTTGGTTTTATCTGTTGTCATTTCAGGAGTAGAAGGTCTCCGATGGAGCATAGCAAGGTACATTTGAATGATTCAAATATACTATAGAATGATTAGGACTGCAGTTTCTTCAACCTTTTTGGTCAAGGATTTTATGTCTGCTATTCTGAAACTACTCTCTGATTAGTGAGCCATTCAGAATAAAGGGCCATAAGAAATGAACTGCAACTCGTATTGCTTTTCGGATTCAATATCTGCAAATATTGCCCACCATGTGCCTGTCTGTGAACCTGTATCCACATCTGTTCCACTAATAACATCAAATCCATCTACTAATATTCAGTTTCACAATGTCGCAGCTCCAAATCCTTATGCAAACTATCAGCAATCCTACAATTCCAATTATTCTTCACAAAGAAGATACTTCTCTGGTAGAGGTGGTCGGTCTGGTCGTTTTTGCAGTTGTGGTATCTTATTGGGACCAGAAACTATGTAGAATGTCAGAATTACTACAAGAGTGGGCTGAGTGGCCATGATTCCTCTGTTTTCTATCATCATTGTACTTGCCTATGTCTTCTGATGTTTTCAGTCAAATTATCAGCCAGTCATTTGCTCAAATTCACCTCCAAACAGTATTTCTTAGTATCAGTATCCAAATAGTCTCAGTTTCAGTTACCGTTATGGCAGTCCTCAGCTCAAGTAGGCTCCCTAGGCACTCCATTCTTATCCATCACCTCATTTTCATCTAGCTTGATCATCAGGTAATTACTTAGTTAATTCCCAGTATCGGCCCCTCTTAAATTCTTTTCTCAGTGCGGTCCTCCTGGGTTTTCAGTTTTCACCCCAGTTGGGTCGGCCAGCTGGTATATCTTCTGGTTTGCAGGACCCTCCAGTATACCCCAGGCATATTTTGCTCCACCTGACAGTTATTCGAGTCAGGCCTGGTATCCTGATTCTGGGGCTAGAAATCACGTTACTTTTGATCCCCTATTGCTACCTTGTCCCGAGGGCAGATCTACCTGGTGTGGACCCTCATGTCCATTAGATCTATTTCCCCCTCTCCATTTACTCCTATTGCTACTTTGTTTCTACTTGCCTCCAACACTGGGCTTACTTGTATCTAATTGTACAGATGGTTGGAATCCTCAAGATTGCAGCATTGTTTGCTATAAATCCTACAACCTTGTTGATTTTCATATTGTGCTCCATCACCTCCTAGCCCACTCTGGATCTAATTGTAGGAGATAGTTGGGAAGTTCAAGATTGCAATATTGTTTGCTATAATTTTCTATTATGCTACTTCTTTGATTATTGAATCATAATGCAGGAGCATAATTTTGTGAGAAACGGGCAATCTGATACGTGGGAGAAAGCCAGCCTTATTCGGGATAAATTTGAGTATGACAGAGAGAGAAGAATGAGAGAGAAAGGTTAGTTAAGCTTCTTGCTAGTTACATCACACTCATAAAGAATCACATTCTAGTGATCCCTGCATACTACTTTTTTCAGTGAACATTCTCTATGAAATTAAAAATGGCCAGTGAACTTCATAATAGCTGTGGTACTTTTGACCTCACTGGTGCCCAGCCAATTTTTTCTGGTTTTTCAATGTTGGACATTCAATGAGATTGACTAGCTAGTGAGCTTGAGTATACTTTTATTTGTTTGTGTTTGTTTAACTCAGCTAGCTCGTAGGTTGTGATTTGATTTCATTGGGACATAACTTTTGCTAAATGAACCACAAATCAACTTAGAGCAAAGCCTAAGTTGAGTCTAGCAGAAGTAACCCTATACAGCTTGCCTCAATTTCACACAGTAAATTGAGCTTTTAAGCCTTTGGCTAATGATGTTTTTGGTATTTTTTTCTCTTTACTCTAGCATTCCAAGAGAAGCTTGTCAATTTGAGAGAGATAATATTTGAATATTCCAAGATTTTAGTACATAGAAAAGTTTCTTCTGAATCACTTATTTGATGAATTGCATGAAACATGTGAATCCTGAACATGACTGAAGCAAACAATGTTTTTTTGTTTGCAATTTTGTTTTGTTGGGTTCAATTTTAACTACAGTTTTCTTTTTCTATATCAAAGAACCTTCTTTATTCATCAATCTCTTTTACTTCATTGCAGCATTTGCACCCATGCATGGCGGCGCCATGCCTGACTTTCATGCTTCAGACTCCAGGAACCAACCACTAAATGCCGATCGATATTTTAGCCAAACAGAAAGAAATTGGGAGGGTAATAAATGAAAATCTGTCAGCTATTGTGTACAAAGGTGGCGTAGTTTTTGTCTGACTTCACATTTCTGTCCTTGACCCTCAATGCTAACAGCTATATTTTTTCCTGATGTAATGTTGAAAATGTGATTTTAGAAGAATAGATGAGCTTATTTGGGCTTATCTTTTTCTACCACTACTTAAGTAGACATTTTAAGAGTTTATAAAATTGCTTATGATCTTATAAAAACTTTAGTTTATTTCAATAAGCTTATTGAGAAACATTTTAATCTTATTTCAATAACCTTTGTTATACCCATGGATTACTTAAGATATCATAAGATATGGCATCATTGAATCAGGGTTTGATTAAACATTTTACCCAAATGTGCCTCTAATATCTGCATATGTTTTTCTTTGTTTCCATTTACTCCAAGAGTAAGTTTTTTTAAACTTACTCCATATCTTCAATTCTAGGGAAATCTAATGGTTTGAATTAGTGGATAGATCTAAACCATTAGATTTCCCTAGAATTGATGGCTAAGATGTGAAAGTTTAAAAATCTTACTCTTGGAGTAAGTAGATCCTCTCCTGTATTTTTGTTGCCTTATCTGATGGAATTTAAGTGCACGGTCATGAATGCAGCATGCTTCTTAAATGTCATTGAGTGTCTATTGAGATTAAAAGGGAATGGAAAGGGAAAGGGAAAGGGAAAGGGAGAATATCAAAGGGGAAGGAAATAAGGGCTTTACCACTCCCCTTGTTGAGTCCAAAATATATGTTTATTATTTATATTTAAGAGTCAATGATGATTGAATAGAAATGACGGATGATGTATTGACAATATAAAAAACTATCATTTTAGACATAAAGCCTATCATGTAGAAAGGCACAAACTAAGTACTGGAAACAGAACAAACAGACTTGTTATCTGCAGTAGAGCATAGCTGCAAATGTGGGAACACATATAGCACTTATGGACAGGACCACCATATGGACCAAGAGTTCCTTCCAATAGAGTGAAATTATCAACCCATGATTTGACAAAACAACAATGAGGATGAAATTAAAATATATATACATTGCTGTATTGAGCAAACCACCAAACTTCTAGTAATAGAATACATTGTTTAAAGATAGGGAAACATTAGAAACCAAAAAAATAACTTACTCAAAGAATATAATTGTTTTGTACTTAGTATTTAATCTATAATTAATAAATATATATAAAATAGTATATCGAATTCTGAAAACCAACAAAACGTTGATCTAGTAATGTAAGACTTTAGTAAATCTATATGATAACTAAAAAGGCAAGAGTTTGATTTCTGTGAGCGACAATCGTTGGGAGTAACAGTCGCGCGCCAAAAAATACTTAGTTACTTACCCAAAAGTGAGGAGATACACCTCTCTCTTAGTAACAAAAAAAAGTTGTATTTAAAAACAATTTAAAGAATACAATATCAATTAAGAATAAATAAAAGACAATTAGATATACAAAATTATTTTGTCTAATATATCATTAACAAGTCATACTAAAAACAATGGAGAAGAGATTCATTGACTCCGAAAGTAAGTTTTTTGAATCTACTCCACATCTTAGCGATCAATTCTAGGGAAATCCAATGGTTTGAATTAGTGGGTAGATTTAAACCATTGAATTTCCCTAGAATTGATGGCTAAGATGGATCCCCACCGAAAACAATGAATACTTATCCTATTATATCTTAAGGATAAAAGTGTCAAATCATATTATATTTTTTTCCTTCATATTTTGATGTATGTAGTCAATGTTGTGAAACCCGAGTCGGACGTCAAGCCAGAAGAACTTTCGTATTGGGTCTAACCGGTTTAAACAGTTAAGTCGTCCGGTAGGATCAGATGATTTTAAATATAATTAATAATTTTTATCAATAAATATATAAATGGAAATTTTTATATAATTAATAGTTTTATATAACTATATTGAAGTAACATCTATCTATCTTTTCTGATCGAAATAAAACAAAACATTATAATGTTCAATTTTTTAAAATTTTTAAGTGAACCGTTTGGTTTTTCCTCGTATTATTCTGGTTTAACCAGATTTAGCATAGTCAACCCATAATTTCTCCGATTCAAAACGATTCAACTACTCATTCAATTAAAATTACAAAACAGAGTCATCTTCAAGTTCAATCAACAATCGAATCGATCAGACCATCCAGTCCGATTCCATTATCATTACACTAGTAGGATCTAACCAAGACAATGATACATGGATGAATTAGAATGTTTACTCTCTAAATGAGATGTGTTTTGATTTATTGCTCTAATTATGTAAGACTTAAACTTTGATGCACTTTTATTTTGATTTATGTGTAAGCTTTGTGCAAAGTTATTCACTTATTTTAATTAATTATATAATATATGTATATATATATATAATTATATATGATATTATATTGTCATCCGGTCCGACCGGACGGCTTAACCGGTTAAACCGGTTAGAACCTATACAAGACCTCCTCCAGTTTGAACGTCCGGCTCGGGTTTCACAACATTCGTATTTACCTCTTCATTCCTACAAAGGATGGTAATATATAAATGATTCCTAATATGGATGAATGTAATATTGTAGAGAGGAAATGTCTAATAATGTAATTAAGTAAAGTTTATTGCCAAAAAGTATAAAAGGAATTTCGTTTTCAGTGTCTCCTTTCTTCACCCGATCTGCAGGAACGACAACCACCGCAGCCTCCTCCACGCCGTTGTCGGACTTTATCTCCGATCGGTCTCAGCCGTCTGCGTCGGCGCTACCAAGGTATGCGGTTCCATCTCTTCTTCTACACTTAACCCATTCTCTAAAACCTCGTTTATTGCATTCTTTTATTCTACCTTGAAAGCAAAGGTTTATGTTCAAGACAAAGAGCTTTCATGGTTTGTGATTTTTAAAATTTCAAAAAAAAAACTCATTTTTTTGATATAAGCTATTGACTCTGTTCTTGTGTGTCTTATTATGGGAGAGAATTGAGATGATTTTTTATCAGAGTCTGATTATGCAGCTGAGAACTAAAATCAGTAGAAGCCATTTTAAAGAGAAGATTTTGGTGGTTATCATGATGATTTGTATGTTAATTTTGATGTTGAGGTCACACGGTCGGTCGACTATATAAATCGAACAATGTCATAATGTATGGTTATTTCCTGGGATGAAATATTTTTTCTTGCTTTTTAAAACCATCTTAGGATTAGTATATTAGAGGTAATGTGACTCCTATGAGATTAACCTTTCATCTTTCCTTGTACACAATTGATTTATGAAAGATACATTTCTAACAGGTTTTCCAACCATTTCTCAATTTCAATAAAGTTGATGGCAATTTCATTTTTTGTGTTAATTTTATTTTTCTCGCCTTCAAACTGCATTTTTTCTTTACCTTTTCCATTTCTAATGAATTCAGACTTTTTGAGTTTTTGATGCTTTTTTTGTAACTTTGATGTGCTAGAAAATATCATCATAGAGATTCTACAAAATTTTACATTTGGTGTATAACATAAAACACATAGGAAGGTTTGATTTGCTAGAACATAATTTGATTATTTTTGTTATTGAATAAGTTGTTAGATTTTTTTGATTTTTTTATATTACATGTCCTTGCAGTGTAGTGTATGTTTTCTTGACATGGCTGCTGTGTTTCTGCCGTTGTCAATGTTGTTCTTAAAATAATTTTATGTCTTGCTTTTGCATTTGGAAGTGAGGTTTCAAATTTCTATGCTTTTTCGCATTGAACATTCATAAGCTTGATCACAAATGTATATATGTGTAGTTGTTAGCAGCCTATTTGTGTGTGTGGAATTTTCTTACCGAGATTTGCTCCTGAAGAAGCGAAAGTGATTGTTATTTTTTGTGCCAAGCAATCATTCTGTGATGCCTCGTTATAAAGATGAGCCAACTGCTGTTCGTGTTTACACCGTCTGCGATGAATCCAGGTCAGTTTCTCTTTCACTCCCTTCTAATTCTCTTCTATTTGATTGACATATATTTTTTGTATCTTCTTTTTTCTATTTAGCTATTGAGCTGATTCTGTGATAATTTTCATTTATTTTATCAAAACCTTAGAACTATTATTCAACAACAAAAGGATTACACGAAAACTGTCATCAGTTTAATTCTTTATGATGCACTGGTACTCGTGTGATACTTGCTATATTGAAATTGAATATCACATGAGTATCAAATTGATACTCATATGATACTTGTATGAATGTAAGGTAATATGAAATTCTATATGAATTTCATGAAGCAATTTCCATATCAATCCTTTTCCTTTTACCAGTTTCCTCTGAAATTGATAGTTTATCCATACTGAATTTAATCTTTTTCATTGTATCCACTTCCTATTTCTATGATTTTTCTTTCTTCCTGTTTTAGTGGTTGGGAGCTAATTATTATTTTAATTTGATTTGGAGTGCAGATATTTGACTGTGAGGAATGTTCCGGCATTGGGTTGTGGGGATGATTTGCTGCAACTGTTTTCGGCACATGGAGAAGTTGAGGAGTAAGTTCACTACTTTCTAAATGGGTTGTTCTTTCATTTTTTCCCTCTTCTTGCTCTTCACTGTCAATCTTGTTTCACGACTTTTGTCCACTTTTCAGGTGTAAGCCTATGGATGCAGAGGACTGTGAGCCATTTACTGATGTTTATTGGATCAAATTCCGCCTTTTCAGCAATGCCAGGTTCCCAAAGATAAACTAATTCATATCATTCTTTAGTCAATGTCTACCTTGCTAGAATAAGTATTATCATAAATTCATTAAGTTTCGAGTACATTATCTTTGATAAGTTGAGTACCTACATTTTCAGGTTTGCGAAAAGAAAATTGGATGATTCTATTTTCCTCGGGAACCGACTGCAGGTTTCATATGCTCCTCAATTTGAGAGCCACTCAGACACAAAGGATAAATTAGAGGGCAGAAGAAGGGAGGTTTTAGCACGCTTGAACCGTAAGTTAGAGCCTATAATAGTTACATTGTAAACTTGGGATAATATATGGGACTCACAAATGCCTGTTATATGAGCTGCTGTAATGACATTTGTATCAACTTGTCCATGTTTTCTCCCTTTGATATCAGCTAGAAGATCCAAAGAGACTGCAACTTCAAGCTCTAGGCCTCTGATCAAGAGTGACGCAGTTGCCGTTTCCTCACAGACCAGTTGCTTATCAGGAAATTTAGGTCCTAATGAAAGGTAATGTATTGTTTGTTTGCAGTTTCACCTTCCAGTTGAAGCTAAGTCTGTATTTGTAATTGATTCTCTTTCCCCGAATGTAGGGATAAAGAATTCGAAGGCAGGCCAAACAGTGGTAATCTTCCAATGAGAATAGTTTCCTCAAATGAGGTTTGTAGCTTCCTTGTTATTATTATACACACTAGGAATTTTACTATATTGTTCTAGTCTCTCTCGCCTTTGAATTCAGAGAAATATTTTGGGCGGGGGAATGGACAAAATTCTTCCATGCAGTGAATGTCACTAGGACCAATTGGTAACACCTATAGTTAGTACTTTGTTAAATTATTAACTATCTTCCTTCATTTGGTGGAAATTCATTTTTGCGGTTGTGTTATTGTTGCAATATGTTATGGTATGTTTGGATGGATAGAATAGAAAGCGTTAAAATGGTATTCCATTGCTTACGCGTTGCTTCATTAATGGGATGAAAATTGATTTCCCCTCCAAAGGCCAAAGTTCTTTACCCTCCAATTTGGGGTGGAGCCAATAGAATGGGACACTTTCCACTCCATCGGCCGCACCCCAAATTAGAGGAGAATGAATTTTGGGGGTTCGATGGGGAAAGTTACATTCCTAAGTTCCTTTCCATTAATGAAGCAACTCTGAAACAATGCAACACTGCTTTAACCTTTTTCATTCCATTCCTTCTCCGCTATTCCTTTGATACAACCATCCATAGTTCTAACTATGATGTTTATGCAAAGAAGAAAGGTTGATTGCTTTTCATCCATTGCCTCATACTAACATGATTTTGTGAACAGGACTATTTTCCTTCCAATTCCATGAATCAAACAGTGAGGATTGTCCGGGATAAGCTGGATAAGGTTTTGTATCTTACTGCCTAACAAGTTTTGGAATCTTATAAGTGTTATTAAACTCAAAAAAATTTCTCTCATCCAGATCCGATCCAGTGGTGAGCATCTTGAAGCCGGATCTGCATCGAAGAAAACACGAGTCGATAATAGGAGAAGGATTTAACAAGTCAGCAAAGTTTGAAGGCTGTATGTAATTGCAATTAGTCTTAACTTTATTACCACCATCATATCTCCAATGGTGTAGCAAAATTCTTGTTTTGTTTTGGTAAAGCATGCAATGATTTCATGAGTGGATTTATGTGTTACTTAGTACAAGAGAAAGTGGAATGAGAATGCTCCAAAAACATCTATGTACAATGTTCAAGGTAGTGAAAAAGAGAAATGTTGAGGAATATCAAGGAAAATGTATATATCCTTTTCCTTTTTCTTCATAACTTGGGATAGGGGCAATATATCTACCAAACTTCTCAATTTCTCTTTTCTTTCTTACTCCTTTCTCTTCCTTTTCTTCAAAACAAAACATAATTAACTCTTATTAGAGTACAAAGGAGTCGAGTTGAATCAACTTGAACCCGACGTTGACTTGTGAAATATAAATATTACTCAAGCTTAACTCATTTATTTAAATAAGCCAAATCTAAAACTTGGGTATATTACTAAAAAATATTATGTATTTTTATTCCATTTGTCATTTAAGGTGTGCCAATGTTGGAAATGTGTTCCGGCATGAGTTATAGTTTCAATTAGTCCAGTTTTTAAGTTCAGTTACAAGATTGGTAGTTGTAGTTTTTGTAATCAAGAAGTTTTATTATTATCAAAATTTGATTTCCCAAAAAGAGGAGAGATAGAGCTTTAATGAATTTCTTTATACTAAGTTATGAAATACATAATATTAGACGAGATCTACTTATTTCAATAGTAAATTTAAAAAACTTACTTCATATCTTAGCCATCAATTTTAGAGAAATCTAATGTTTTGAATTAGAGAATATATCTAAACCATTACATTTTTTAGAATTAAAGATTAAGACGTTGATTACTATTGAAGTAAATGAATCCTATGAATGGAAAGTGTGCCTCATGTGATTTGGTGAGATGCAGTGGGTAAGACATAGTGTCATGATGCTCAATATTCTGATTTAATCAATAAGTGTAACCTTATATTTCTAAGTGGATGTTTGTATTTGATTTATAACCATGATATCATCATTAAAAGTTAATTAAAAGCAATTAGTTACTCCTATTAAAGTTAATTAAATCACTTTTCTATTTAAAAGCCTTTTGAATTCCAATCACTTGCTTTAATATTTCCATCCACATATATTTCAACTAAAGCCTTTTTTTGTGTTATAATAACTTTAATTACTTTTAGTATTAAATTTAATCTTCATTCTTGATGTGAATACCCATTCCTATGTTTTCCATAAGTTTTTATTGGAATTTACTTAAGTAATTTTAATTTGGAAGCAGATTAGAATGAAAGAGTTATTATGGTAATGATATGATTGGGTGAAAGAGGTGTTTGAGAGATTGTAAAGATAAGAAATTAAGAAAGTGAGGAGTAATAATAACTTTATACTAAACCATTTTTTTAGATCTACACTTTTACTAATAACTTTCCAACATTCACTTTCACAACACTCAACCATTTTCCAATTCTATACTACACCAAAATCTATTTATATCTTAATTATTTATTTTATAATGATTTAATGGTTTGAAATAAGTAGATTTTAAAAATTAAATTTAATTAAAATTAAAAACTAAGATATGAAATAAATTTTTTCAAATAATAAATAATCTATTTTCATTAATAAAGAATAATTTTAATAAATATGATAGAATTATTAATAAATTTAATATTTTTCAGTCCACCAAAAAAGTAACAAAAGAGTGTAATATGAAAGGGATGAAAGAGTATTATTCTCAATTAATAGAAATGATTCTTGTTCAAAAGACTAAATATGAAAATGATAAATAAAATCTAATTTCACTATTACTTATCTTGTAAATTCATTTTATAGTTATAAGAATTTAGCAAGTCCTTTACTAGACAAACTTGATAAATTTGTTGCTAAAAAACATAAAAAAGATAAGAAAATAAAATATATTCTCATACAAACAACTTATCTCATTCAGTCAGTAAAAAAGAATGACATGTGTATTGTTTTGTTTAGTTTTAGAAATATTTTTGTAAAAAATGATTAAATGATACATATGTCACAATTTTTTGGTCGGAGGAGATACATTATTCTGAAAAGATAATCCCCAAGATAGTTACTATTTATCTTCTCTTTCTCCCATTCATTCAGTTTCTTTCAAACAACCCTTAACTTTAAAGGTACCCAAACTCACACAATTTGCAACTTCCTAACCAAAAAAAGTAGTTACAAAACCCATCATCACCCTCTTTCACATAACCTTAATCCTATAAATTGCCCTTAACTTTTTGTTACACATACCCAAGTTTTTTTCCTCAACAAAATGACCAAAACAGTTACAAGTATCCATTGGTTCTTGTTTCATGTTTACTTCAGCTATGTCTTGTTGCTAACCCAATCAGCACCTCAAACTTCCCTTGTAACTCATGTTCCAGGCTTCAATGGTTCTCTTCCTTCCAATCACTATGCTGGGTATAATAATATCTCTATGTTCCTTTTCTTTTTTCTTTTTATAATTTTGTTTGGTACTTCTTTTAATAATCTTATTTTTGCCAATAAAAAAATGATTTTTTGATGCATAGTTACATGATTCACTCATTTACCTTATGTACCCGCGATTTAAGGCTTCTGGGTACCACGTACTAGGTTCGTTATAAAGAAATCTTATAATAACAATAATATAAAAAGTGATGAATTGGCATGAACTATGACATGTAACTTAGGTTTGGAAATGGATGAAGTTGGAAAATGATATTGGATTTTCTTATGTGGATTTTTTAAATTATGATAGAATGGAATGTAATACTATGGATTGGATTACTGAAGCTGTTATAAAGTGTAGATTCCAATTTATATGTTAAAGTGTATTATTAAATTGGAGTTATGGACTAAATTCTGTTATAGATGGTAGTTGGTAGTTGTGTGTATTGATTTCTACAATTCATTGTATTCAAATGTTGAGATTGGTACACTATAAGAAAATTGCACTTTATTATTCATTTTGTTGTATTGTATTTTCATATGACTATTCCATTCTCACAACATGGTAGAATTTCATTGTTTCTGATTTTGTGGCTATGTTTCGAGAAATTGAAGGTATGTGACAGTGGATGAAAATCATGGAAGGAACTTGTATTACTATTTTGTTGCATCAGAAGGCAAACCATCTGAGGACCCGGTTGTTCTGTGGCTTAATGGTGGCCCCGGGTGCTCTAGTTTTGATGGCTTCGTATACGAGCATGGTAATTATTCAGTTTCTCCACTGCCCCTTTTCCTTTTTCTTGTTAAAAACCATCATATTTGGGATCATGTTAATCTTTGACTAATCTTAATCGAGCTGGAAAGATCCATCGAAGGGGAACAAAACTCTGCTGTTTATACCATCTCAGATTCGAACATTAGACATTGCTTAAAAATACTTATCAGATATTTTGCATATTTTGTAACAAATATAATGGTCAAGCATCATTAATCCCACTATTGAATCATTTGAGCATATATATATGTTTTTATCTGAAATTTGGAGTTTGATCACAAACATTAACTTGCATATTGAGTGATTATAAAATTCTCTTGTTAATGACTTATATTGAATAGACTTTTTCAACATTTTATGGCCATCTTAATAAACAATCTGAATATAGTTCTGGTTCTAATGTTTTCTGACCATGAGTTTTCTGTAATTTGTCGAACGAATGATATTCTCATTAGTGATCTAAACTACAAAAGATGTGGCTATTGATCACCTGTTTCAGGTCCTTTTAATTTTGAAGCCGCAAAGACAAGGGGAGATCTGCCAACGCTGCACCTCAATCCACACAGCTGGTCTAAGGTCTGCAACTCTGCATTTCTTAAACTGTGTTGGATTTAGAACAGGACATTACGTATTTTGAGTAAGGGAATGATGATTTCTTCCCATAGTGATGTTTGTAGTTGAGTATCTGCGTGATTCATCAATTATAAGTTGTTCCTTCTTGTGATCAATCTATATATGAATCTGTTTTGCATCATAGGTTTCCAATGTTTTGTATTTGGATTCTCCTGCTGGTGTGGGGTTCTCATACTCAAAGAATGAAACCGATTACATAACCGGTGACACAAAGACTGCCTCTGATACACATGCCTTTCTCCTTAAGGTAGTTAAGGAAACAACAGTGAAATTTTGAAATAAAATGTTTGATTCATCGAGTCTTCTCTATTTATTCCAGTTTTCTCACATATCTACCTTTTTTGTTTGCAAATAACAAACCAGTGGTTTAATCTATATCCTGAGTTCCTTCCAAACCCATTTTTCATTGTCGGAGAGTCATATGCTGGAGTTTATGTGCCTACTCTCGCTTATGAAGTAATGAAAGGTAGTAAGTTATTTCCTTAAAATATTGAATGGATGTGTTACAATCATAAGTGTCAAGTAAGGAGCTGTTTCTCGATCTTCTACAGGAATTGATGCTGGTGCAAAGCCCATTCTGAATTTCCAGGTCTTTATTTTTAAGTGATCAATTTATGTTTTCGAGCATATTATGGCTGCAATCTGAATTCTGAAGTCTCTGTGCAGGGTTACATGGTTGGAAATGGTGTTACAGATGAACAAATTGATGGCAATGCTCTTGTGCCATTTGCACATGGGATGGGTCTTATCTCAGATGATCTGTTTGAGGTGAAAACAAACTACTCAATTTTAGCAAGGCCACCCAGTGACTCGTCATCATTTTATCATCTTAATAGACCATAACATTAATTGCTTGTCTTTTTTGTTTCCTGACATACGTAAAATCGTATCTGCTTTCTAGATTCTATCATATCCAGACAAATTAAATGTTTTGAAATCAAATTTGTCCTTTTTTAGACAAGTTAATTTTCATTTTTGTCTGAGCATAATATATTTTTTCGGAGGTTGATTTTGAGGAATACTTAATTTGAAGTAACTTATTTTCTCCCTAACTTTATGTTAAAATGAGGTGACCTGACAATCTAACCATTGCTGTATTTCCTTAACAAAATACGGCAATAAGTTAGAAGTTTATATTTTGTTTGAAAGCTAGCTTTGTGTTTGTTACCTTTTAAATATGTTTCATTTAATCAGTTGTACTTGTCGATGCAGGAGGCCAATGTTGAGTGCAAAGGGAATTTCTACAATTCTGTGAGTGATAATTGCTCTAGCAAACTTGAAAAAGTTGATCAGGTAATTCAACTTAAAAAGAAATGAGCTTTAGGTGAAGTTGACTGATAATTAACTTTAACGGAAATGAGCTTTAGATGGTAAAAAGTTGATATGTTTCATTGTAGGCCATTGATGGGTTAAACATATATGACATTCTAGAGCCATGCTATCATGGGACAGAGGCAGAGGAGTTTTCAGCATCCTCCTATATTAGGTTGCCATCTAGCTTCCGGAAACTGGGTGAGACTGAAAGACCTCTTGCCGTGAGGAAAAGAATGTTCGGTCGTGCTTGGCCTCTGAGAGCACCTGTCAGAGATGGAATCGTACCAACTTGGCCACAACTGAGCAATAGCAACAATGTTCCATGCACTGTAGGTTCCTTTTGTACTACCATATAATATCCACTTCCCGGCCTCCAATTGATTTTAATTGCTTGATTCTTGAATTGTATATTTAATGTCTACTTGCATACACCTCAGAAGTACTAATTAATTATTGCTAAAAATGTAAAAAGGTTCTCAAGTTAGTAAGAGAAACTTAAATGCAAATGAAATATGCAGTTGAAAGTGTCTTCTATCTTGTACTAAACCTTGTATGTTTGACATAATGCATGTTCATTGGGTGTTTAACAAGTAACAAGGTCTAGTATTATCATTCAGGACGATGAGGTCGCAAACGCATGGTTGAACAATGCAGAGGTCAGGAAAGCAATTCACACGGTAAAGGTGAGGCTTCTAGTTAAGTTACCTATAATGTATTGTATATATGACCCAACTAAATTTTGATCTTTATGATGAAACAGGAAAGTGTGGTCAGTAGCTGGGACTTATGTACAGACAGGATTTCATTCAATCATGATGCTGGGAGCATGATCAAGTTCCACAAGAACCTAACTTCCAGAGGATACCGAGCCCTTATATACAGGTGAGTTTCCAATTTAACAGCATTATCACATTTATGCACCATCTCTCTAGGCTTCTCTTTGAACATTTATTTATTAGCATGCATCTAAAAGTATGGACAACATAACAATTCAGAGTTGCTTATGTATTAACATGGTTTTTTTAATATTTCGAAATAGCGAAGACTTGAAGCTAACTTTTCAACACATTAAGGGAGTTATCCACCCTTTCGTTTCTTCATTTGCTCAGTAACTTTCCCCCGCAGGATGGACGTTGTTGGACCCTTAATTTCTCAATCCTGCAAAATATAATAATACATTGGAATAATTTAAGATCTTATCACTATGTAGAAAACAATCTATCATCTTAAGCAAGACTATTCTATCCCTCATGATACTAATATTCAACAAAAAAATTGTGAACATAAAGAAAATACTGGGATTCAAATTTTGCATGACATGTACAACAATAAAAAGACAAATGCAGGAAATAGGTTCCTAACTTCGTGAAGTTCATGATCAGTATATGTGCGAAATATTTCTTTCAGCTGGGTCAGGCTAATTAGGGGAACACCTTATTACACTTACATTTTCCATCTAATGATATAGAACTTTACCATTAGTTAATATTTGCTTCATCATATTTCTTATGAAGAAAATGAAGGGTGAACGTTGAAAGTTTCATGATTTTGGTAATACACCTTTTTGTCTGTTAATTGGCAAGGTAAGAAAACTTAAGCATTTCATGATTTTTGCAGCGGTGATCATGACATGTGTGTTCCATTTACGGGGAGTCAAGCATGGACAAGATCAATCGGATACAAAATTGTTGATGAATGGAGGCCTTGGACATCCAATGGTCAAGTTGCTGGGTACTTATAGTTCCATTTCCCTCTTTACCTACTCAATGAATTTTCAAACATTTTACTCAGTTGAATGGAAGGACCTTGTTTAAAATACTGAATTTGTTTATAAATCCAGAGGCCTTAAGATTGCAGCATGTGACCAAAATATCTACAAGAAATGTTTTTCACTGCCTATAAATGGACCAACCTTTTTAGAAATTTTGATTTGATTGTCTTTATTTGTTGCAGGTTTACACAAGGATATGACAAAAATCTTACTTTTCTGACCATAAAGGTTTGTATTGTATATAAAATTCTTTATGAAAAATAAATTAGATTGGTTTGATCTTTATACTAATAGATTGATTATATTGGTACAGGGAGCTGGGCATACTGTTCCTGAATATAAACCACGAGAGGCATTGGATTTTTATAAACGCTTTCTAGCTGGATTACCAATCTGAGAGTGATTGAAGTAATGCTGATTTGCATTTTCTTTTAATGACCCTGAAGTGTATGAGTACAAGATGTTACTTTATCTGTATTCTATGTTTACTACCTAAATTATCAACATATTAATGTACTTTCCTTAGATTTAACTTTTATTTACAATGATTATGTAAATTTAAAAATATTTAGCCAAAAAGTAATCGAGACAACGATTAAGAAACCGAACTGAACCTACCATTTTTATAGTTAATGATGTAGTTAAATTGAGATGCTATTTGGTATTCCTCTTCCCATGCTCTCATGTCTTGATCCAGAACTAGACGATGTCTCAGGGTACAGAAGAGTGTATTCAATATTTACTGGTCCTCGTCGATTCTTAAGCTTAGGATCTCTGTTTCTTTCTAAGATCCTTATCTGAATCTCTTTTAGTTCTTCTCTGAACTCTGCAAATATATTCTGAATCAATTCATTATCTATCCACCCTGGCGATGACTTACAACCCAAGTAAACTTCATCACAAGTGTGCTGAGAGAGGACATTTACCAATGCCACAGCAAGACTCATCTCAAACCTGTCAGGTAACATGTTCAGTAAAAACTTATCAGGGTCCTTTAGGAACTCACCAAACTCAGTTGTTCCTTCATTTGGAATAAACTTTCTGCACAACGTGGGACGGTTCGGAGGGCCATTGTAATCGTATTGGCCATAGTTTAGAGATGCATGTTGAGCAGAAGCAGTCCATATGAGTGTTGTTAATGCTTCTACAAGGTTTGAGAGTGTAGTCATTTCATACCACCATGTCTCACTTTGTTTGTCACTGTGACCATGAGTTCGAATTTCGGACCACCAACATTGGAGTTCAAAATCAGCCTTCATGGCATCATCATCTTTGTAGAAGAATGAGCAGAAGCTCTTCACCCACTTTTTGATGGCAACCCATATTTCTAGTCCATCAATGGCATAGGGATAGTCCTGCAAGATAAGCTTAATCCCAGTAGGGTTGCTTACATCTAGATCTTCTATAGCGATGCCCCTGCAAAATAAATTGTTTTCACTTTTCACCACTTTGATTTAGTTTCATATCATGGTAAAGCAGTTAAAGTGAAAGATGGCATGAAAGTTAGTTTAATACATAGTTCCTAGGAACATGGTAAGGAATACAGGTATGAGCACATAGTTCATTTGGTTACATAGTTCGTCATGTTTCTAAATTTGGAAAAAGTTCCTCCGAAGTCATAGTTTTATATTGTGGATGTGATTACAATCATTGCGATTGTATGCATTACAGTCATCGTGATGTGGATTGTGGCTAGTTTATGTCAAATTACAATCATTACGATTGTGTGCATTGTGATTTGGGGCCACACTGCAATTGTAAGTTGATGTGACCGCGTCACTCACCGTAATGTTAATAATGTGGTTGCATTAGGTAATGTGGTCTACAATTTGAAACTACGACTTGTGTAAAGTGAGTAAGGGTTTATCTACGTTTTATTTAATCTGACATGTATTAATATCTTAAATCACTAATAATCTAGAGTGAGTACACACTTATTTGCTCTCTTTATATACAAGCTCATTCTAGTGAAGCCTACCCTTTTACATTATTACAAGTCTTTCGTGAAGGTGAACTTGGTACGCGGTACATCATATGTGGAGCAGCAATGCAGCATACAATATGCAAGGTTAACGACCGAACCTAGTAACTACGGTTTAAACATTGTAAATTATGGTAGTTTCTGATGTACCTTTTGATTAGATCAGCAGGAAGACCTTGTTGATCAAATCTCCACTCTTTATAGAGCTCAGAAGATATTTGCATAGAGAACTCACCAGAAAATAATATTCTCTCCAGAATTCCTCCTGAGTTTATTAGGATAAGTCGCGCTAACGCATTTATGTGCATGGTGTCTTTGAAATGTGGACTCAAGATCCTATGGATTGGATGCATAACACTCAACCGTCTTTTAGTGGCTATGATAAATGGTTCAATAACTGCATGGGTGTGTAACCTGCACATTTTTTCATTGCAGAACACTTATATGACACAGAATGTTGCAATAGAGTGAGTTAGCATTACTAATCATCCTTCTTTTATTGTTGCAATAGGGTGAGTTAGTAATACTATCATTTCTTGTGTTATGCTATCAACAAAAATGTTAGAAATCATTATTCCTCCAGAATCTCCTAAAAATAAACAAATCCTGAAGAATTAGCAGCATATGGCAACAAGTAGAACTTATGTCAAGTTAAAATTGTGATATTAGCATGAGAACTTTAGTAATTGTGATTGCATGAGTATTTGCACTAACCAATGGCTAATTAGTTGATGGTAAACAGCATCATTAGCTAAGACGTGAGCTTTAGCGAGCTGCCAAAGCGCTGCTTCTGTCCCTTGTTTCGCTGGAACAAAAACTTTCGGGACTTCATATCCTAAAGACGAGCCTGGCAAACTAAGTTCTATCGCCATTGGCTTGAGCATACCATCACTCCTTAAGAATAGTATTGTCCTGGATGCATAGGCACAGATTCCATTTTTGTTCATTCTGTTCAAAAATGGAATGATATAGTCATGGTGGTCCAGCATGAATATTCTTCCCTGTTCCAATGCCTGATAATTTTGTGAGGAAATGGTAATAAACAATAAGAGATCCCTGTTGCAGGCTAGAGTGCACTGCTTTAAGGAAAAGGACTATAAACTACCACCCAATTAAGGTCAGATACTCAAATATTTTTTGCTATATTAACTACTATAATTGAGCATTATGACATCGTTCGATCCAGATAGCCGACTCCACCTGGTGGGATAATAGTTTGATTGTTGTTGTTGATCTATCATAGTTAACAAATACATATGGAAATGCCTATAAAAAAATGCATATGGAAAGTTTGAGGGTAGTTGTTTTCTTGATACTTCAATTTAAAGAAAGGTCATAAAGAAACAATGTGAGACTCGTCGCTACCTGTGATTACTATATATGTCTTTTAGCTGATTTTCTCAACTGTCAAAGGATCCAGACTATTTTTATTTACCTGAGGAAGTGTCCATCCTTCAAGCTTCTGTTCTATGATTAATGGATTTATCGAACTCTCTACTCTGATTTTGCTTTTAGGTGGGAAGCTCTGAAAGGTAAATTGAAACCAGCAATGATTAGGCCATAATTGTGGTTTTACATACAATTTTTTGTTTTGGTGAAGTTTAACACACAAATTTGATTATACAACTATAGAACCAACAGTTCTTAGAGTAGATATGTTGAACTTATTGCTAAGGTGTGTGCATATATGAAAATATTAGCCCAAAGAAACTTCACAAGCATATGCAGCAGAAATAGAGTATCACAAACAAGAGCTTTTTATTGCTTTAAGATTTCAGAAGTCATGCCATTTGTTAAGGGAAAGGCACAAACAAATACACCGGAAACTCATATCTATATATGTCTTTTGTGCTTGACCTTAGATTAAAATTTGTTAAGTGTAGAATAAATGCTCGAGATGCGATATTCTTTCGAGTTTAAAAACATCCCTGGCATATTTGTATGATCTGTACGGAGACAAGCTTTTATGTATAGAAATGGAGAAAAAGTTGTGCAATAGAATGTGGAAAGTATATAAGTAGTGATACCAAGATTTGACAATAAAAGGAAGTTAAACTTCCAAACACAAACACAAAGAAACCAGAAATAAAAACTCAAAACAAGAACATAATGTTATCAGTATTGTGCTAATGAAGCATGTTATGAATTTCTTCATTTTATGGAAAATCTACTTTCTGAAATATACAACTGTTGAAATACCTTCAAACATTGGATTTTGACAGGGTGAATTCCTGCAAGCATTTGTCGTCCAAACTCGATATCATCTTTCCAAGCCCATTCATTTTCTATTAAGCAAAATATACCTTAGAAAAGTAGAAAACAATGTGATAAGTTTTTGTGTATTACTTAGTTGCTCTTTTACCTGATATGATTTGAGGGATAGCAAATTTCAGAGGGTCTTTCTTCATTGCGCGAGTTATTTCCTTTAAGTGCTCAACTGATATCATTTTCTTTAAGTTGTTTCTGATCCATCCCTCTATTTTTTGGTTTCTATTGCTAGAGAACATGTCAAGTATCTCTTCGAATGAATCAAAGCTTCTAGAACTTTGCTGAAGTAATGATTCTTCCTTTGGTGATAAAAATTGTATCATAGAATGGATACAATTTGCTTTGAGCTCCTTCAACTTATTCGGGCTAAATCTCTCATCTGATGGAAGATATATGTCAAAATTAAGTGCTTGTGGCCGGCTTTCAGTTGAAGGACCTAAAGTTTTTCGTAGAGACACACGAAACAAGGAACGAAAATCAACTCAAAGGTAATATATCAAAAAGATGGTACACTAATCCGCAAACATGATGTATTGTGGAAACTTCAGTTTCTGCTGAAGATTTTAAACTTCAGATTGCATCACTGGTGCATGCCATGATAACATTTCAGTTGTGGTGGTAGGCACAACTGCATAAGGCCGTGATTGTGGACCACATCAGCCAAAACTAGTCCACAATACGACTGCGAACATTAAGTAATGACAACCACAATTCGAAATGGTATGGATTAAAGCATGTTACTACAAGTGCAAATATTTTATGGATAGAAGCATGTTAGTAGGCAGCAATTCAATTGGCATGAGCCAATTGAGATTGCTACCTTAAACTGAAACTGAGGGACAAGTAAACTAAATACCTGCTAGACTCGGTTTACGACCTGTTCTTCCTCTGCGCGGATAGGGATATAACTTAGACCCACCAAGGATAGGTCTAAGGTGCTCTGGACCTTTATCAGGATCACTAAGGTCATTGTAGCAGTCATAGTCATAGATTCGATCCGATTCCTTTCTTTCTCCCGTCCCATTACCCCTCAATCGATCAAGCTCTTCTTTTCTTAGTTCGACTAGTGCTCTTGGTGTTTGAAGTGGAAGATAGCACTATCATGACAACATAGACATAGTATTGTACTTTCAAATAACTTCCAATTGCAAATAAAACAGGAGTTATATTGTTTGCAGAACATTTTTTTAAATCAATATCATACTACTGTACTTCAATGCCTTTATTTATATTTGTTTATCGACGATTCAAGATAACGAATGTTGGCATCGTTTAGACGACCCTACCTAGTGAGAATAAGACATGGTTGTTGTTGTTGTTGTCGTCTCTTTTCACACCACCTTATCAAAGTACAAAAATAAAAAGAGGGTTCTAAATTGTGATTTTTACAACCTCGGAAACTGCTATTGCAGCCGATTTGGCAATTGCAGTGAACTTAATGCAACGACAATCACAATTGCGATCTAGAAGGACACTTGAGGGTGCCATACAATGTTTGTCCAAATAAAGTTTTTTATGAAACATATAAGAATGAAACTTACTCTATTTGAGAAGAAAAGTCTATCAGATTTGGTCTTCTTGAATGGATATATCCAAGAATTACAGTCATAGTAAATTATCTGACTGTTAGAAGTCTCAACAGATGCAGACAGAAGGAAGAATCTCTTATCATTGTTTTGAATCAGAAAAGCTCTTGGAGTGCCAAAATGTGAGTCAACATCTACACTAATTTTATATGTCATGGTTTGTGCATCATGCTGATTTTTCTTGCTTCCTCCATTTTTGAAATATGCTTTTTTGCTCAACTTCCCTTTCCCTGTATCTGTTCAATGCAAAACAAAATTGAAACCACACTTCAATGCTGAATAGCCAGAAATGCTGTCATCTAAAGACAAATACTTATACTTGAAAGGGAAAAGCTGAGTCTTGTTTTTTCATTGAGACAAAATATTTGACTTGTATGGATAGTTACATCCTTTGAACCGCGAGCTGATTCTTGGGACATTTTAATCCTGATTTGTAGTGTTTGCGATTACGTTACAAGACCAACAAACCAAAAAAAAATTGAGATATTATCTGGCTGATGAACTCGATTTCTGGTGTACCATGTTCCTAAGTCCTAACAACTATGTGTGACTATAGTATGTAATTGAGGCATTGCATGTTGTTACAAAAAAGAGCAAAGAAAGTAGATAAATTTGAGTTACCTTAAAATATTGTTCTAAAATGTTAGCATTATAGAAACAAAAGATGTGTACTTACTAGGATCCACTTCTGTTCCACTATAAATCTGAACAGAAACTAATTTTCCATGTATTGATTTGCCATGATTATGTGCTATCAAGAACTTCCCCTTGAGTGTTAATTGTAAGCCAGAATGACACACTGGACTTAAGTTACTGACAACTTTGGTTTTGATAGCAGATGAACATTTTCTGAAACTAGATTGCCTTTCTGGTTGTTCCATTCATGCCACTATCTATGTTCTATGGTTTTCTTTCTTAATGATAACATTTGTATAACAAAAACTTGACTTCTGTTTACTAACTTGGCATCATATACTTTGCTTGCCTTCAGGGTTTCTTGTACCTCAAGTAAAATGCTAAGAAACTATTATAGAAATTAATGTTTAAGTATGAGGTTGCATACTATGTAGCATACATATTTAACTCTAGTTTTTGTTATTTGTAGGGTGTTCTACATTTATGTGCACTTTTACAATTTGATACATGATATAACTTATCATAACTGAAAGCTGAAGTAAGGATATTTTTTGCTTTCAACTTGTTTCCTTCCATCTTTACTAGTCTCTCTAATATATAATTTCTACACAAAATTCTGTTTAAACTCCAATCCAATAAATCAGGCTATATTTTTATTACTGTGAAGAATTATTAATTGGTTTTGATTTGGGTAAATTGACTATATAAGTTCATTTGCAAACTAATCTTCATAGGCTGCATTTTGGGTTTTCTAGCCATATGTAGTTTTGAACTCTTGTTGCAGGGAAGTGGTGCCATTGATATAGCCAATGCATTTCATGTCAGCAAGCAAAGAAATTAAGAGAGAAATAACTTAATGGAATCTGATACCATATAAAAATATGGAATATATATTTTCTTGTTATTTTCACCTAGTACAATGGTACAATATATATAATGCATGACATCTTAGTTTTGATTGTTGTATTCAACATTCCTTGATTTTCTGTAGCAAGTTACAAATATTAATTGATAAAACATTGCTTATTCTGAATGCTTGATTCTGGTAATTCCTAAAATAACTCTTTCATTTTAATGCTTTGATTTTGTATGGTAAGAGACGGATATATCTTAGAAGTATTACCTATGGAGGAACTTTTAAGCATGTATACATGATCACATTTATCATTTAGTCGAATACAGTATTTTAAATTACATTCCACAACTACAACAGTGCAGTTTCAAAAGTCACTGCAACAATATCGCTACTACAACTAGGGCCACATCGATCATAACCACAATTTAAAACATTAACCAAATTCATTCAGTCCAATTAAACAGTAATAATAGCTAAGGTGAAAGGTGCTATGATTTTAAGGCTACTACCAAACCCAACTACCATTTGAGTTATGTTTGTTTAATTCTTTCATGGCTCACCCCTAACCAACTTATGATATTTCATTTGTATCAGCACAAAAAATCAAGAATATAAAACCAAACTCTGCCTTACATAAAGTTGCCAGAGTACGCTTAACCTCTGGATTTGAAATCACTGCTTATATACCCGGTATTGGTCATTATTTACAAGAAGTTATGTCACTTTTGTAGTGCAAACTATTTAACTCCTACTTTTAACTAACAATGAATCTGGCTACATCATTTCTGAAGTGTAAACTCTATTATGCTTGGACAGTGTAAAATGTAAAGAGAAAAGAGAGAAATGGTTGAGAGAAGATTGGGAGAGGAAGAGGAAAATATCTTGTAACTGATTTTTAATAAACTTCACAATATTGTTACAATGTAACCGAACCCTATTTATATGATAGGGGTAAGAGTTAGAAAGTGCCAGCTCATCAAGGCACTACACTTAAAACAAAAGCATAAAGCAAAATACAATTTAAGCATTATTCTAATATTCTAATATTCCCTCCTGAAAGAGAGGGTCTAAAACAAAATTATCCAGCAGCATTGACATCAAGAACTTTGAGTTGATTCCTCAGAGTAACAAACTGAGAATTGGAGAGAGGTTTGGTGAGAATGTCTGCAGTTTGAAACTCAGATGGAACATGCTTGACAATAAGGCTTTTGTTCTGAACTTTATCCCTGACAAAGTACAGATCCAACTCAATATGTTTAGTTCTATTGTGTAAGACTGAATTGTGAGACATAGCAACTGTCCTCAAGTTATCACAAAAAATGACAGGAGTGTGATAGGTCACATTGAGCTCCTTCAACAGAGACTCAATCCACATTAGCTCTTGAGAGGCCAAAGCAAGACTTCTGTACTCTGCCTCTGTGCTTGACCTAGATATTGTGTTCTGTTTCTTTGACCACCAAGTTACCAAATTAGGTCCTAGATATAAACAAGCACCAGATGTAGATTTCCTATCATCAATGTCTGAAGCCCAATCAGCATCACAGTAAGCAGTTAAAGAGATATTCTGAAAAGAACTAGCAGAGGTGATAGTTAGACCCAAATTCTTAGATCCTTGAAGATATCTTAGAATTCTTTTGACAGCAGCCCAATGAGAGTGCAAGGGATTTGCTAGAAATTGACAGACTTTATTGACAGAGTATGCAATGTCTGGCCTTGTTACAGTAGCATACTGTAAAGCTCCAACTATAGATCTATAGAAAGTAGGGTCATCAAACAGGTCAGTCCCATGTTTTGTAAGCTTGCAATTGGAGGCCATAGGAGTAATGCTAGCTTTGGATGTGATTAAGTTGGCTTTAGTTAGAAGATCTCTAACATACTTAGACTGAGAGAGAAAAATGGAGCCATCCTTTTTGTGTCTAACTTCTATCCCAAGAAAGTAGTCAAGAGTTCCCATTTGTTTGAGAGCAAAGGCACTGCTGAGATTAGAAATGACTTGCTGCACCAGTGAGACAGAGGATCCAGTGACTATTATGTCATCAACATAGACTAAGACATAGAGTTTATGATTCATGGCTGTATGTATGAATAGAGAGTTATCACATTTGCTAACTCTAAAACCAAAACTGCAAAGTGAGCCTTTTAGCCTCTCAAACCATTGCCTTGGTGCTTGCTTTAGCCCATAGATGGCTTTGTGAAGTTTGCAAACTAAAGATTTATCACTATGTTGAAAACCAATGGGTTGGGTCATATAAACTTCTTCATCTAAAATGCCATTCAAGAAGGCATTATTGATGTCCAGCTGCTCTATTCTCCATTTGTGAGTAACAGCAAGAGTAAGAAGAATCCTAATAGTAACTGGCTTAACCCATAGATGGCTTAACTACTTTTGAAACTCTTTTGCAACAAGTCTAGCTTTATACTTGTTGACAGAACCATCAGGGTTTTCCTTAACCCTGAATACCCACTTGCAGCCTATTGCTTGTTTGTGAGAAGGAAGAGGAACCAGAGACCAGGTTCCCAAAGCCATGAGTGCATCATATTCAGCCTTCATAGCCTGCTGCCAAACAGGTTCAGAAAGAGCAGCTTTGACACTGGTTGGTTCACAGTGAGTTAAATGAACCCTTGGATGAAGAGTTTGATAAATCCCTGATTTTGATCTAGTTTGCATAGGATGCACTGAAACATGAGAATCACAGGGTTGATACAAAGGAGGCAGAAATTCAGAATTTGAAGAAACAGGGCTGACTGAAGTAGAAATATGAGGAGGAGAGACTGTAGGTTGAGAAGTTGTTGGAGACAAGACTGGAGATACAGTGGGAATAGGTGGTGACACATGGACAGAGGGGTGCAAGGATATACCATGTTGAGGAGGAGACTCAACAACTTGACCAGTTTGAGAGGAGAGACTCTGTGAAGGAAAATGATGTTCATTAAAAATGACATCTTTTGAGATATAGATTTTACCATCACTTGACATACATTTGTACCCTTTATGATTAGAAGAGTATCCTAGAAAAATGCATTCAGAACTTCTAGGACTCAGCTTGTGACTATTGTAAGGTCTTAGAAGAGGGTAACAAGCACAACCAAAGACTTTTAGTAAGTTATAGTCAGGAAGAGTCCCAAACAGTATTTGGTGTGGAGACTGATTTTTAAGATTAACAGTTGGCAATCTGTTGATTAGAAAAACAACAGTCAAGAAGGCATGATCCCAATATTTAGTAGATAAATGAGCATGACTTAAGAGTGTGAGACCAGTTTCTACTATATGACGATGTTTTCTTTCAACAGTACCTTGTTGATGATGTGTGTGAGGACATGATATCCTGTGCACAATCCCAAAGGTTTTAAGATAGGTACTGAATGGTCTAAATTCCCCCCCAAAATCACTCTGAACAGACTTAACAGAGTGATTGAATTGAGTTTCAACATACTTTAGAAAATACTGAAACACTGAAAGTGTTTCAGATTTTAGTTTCAAAAGAAATATCCAAGTGTGCTTACTGAAAGCATCAACAATGGATAAGTAATACCTAAAACCTGTTACTGAATAAACAGGTGCAGGTCCCCACAGATCAACATAGACTAAAGCAAAGGGAGTTGTATGCACAGTAGTAGAACTAGGTGCATACAGTCTATGAGCTTTTCCTTTACAACAAGAAGAGCAGAAATCATATACTGTTTTATTTATATGGGGAATGTTACACTGTGTCAGAACAGATTTTACAATACCCTCATGAGGATGTCCTAATCTAGAATGCCAAAGAGAGAACAATGAAGGAAACTTACTAGATATAGAACAACAACTTGATCTATATTTATTACAATTAGAGTAGTCTAAGTGTGACAAACCAGGATTATCTGAACAATGAGAAAATACAGAAGAAGAAAATGACAACTTTGAACTTGGAAGAAAACCACGAAAGGCATAGAGTCCTTCCTTGGTCAGGAAACCACGCAAGAGAACCTCATTAGTAACCTGTGATTTTACAAAGCACACATTAGACTGAAACTCAAAATAACATTGATTATCCTTAGTAAACTGAGAGACACTTATTAGATTTTTTGTAATAGAAGGTACATGAAGAATGTTGTTTAGAGAGAATATGAAATTTGAATTGTGTTGAGTAGAAAAATAAGAATTGCCAACTGACTGAATTTTAATACCAGTACCATTACCCATGTAAATCTGCTCAGGAGTGAAAGATTCAACTGGTTCGTGAATTAAAGAAGCTTCGGAAGTGAGATGATTTGTTGCTCCCGAATCAGGATACCAAAGATCATTGTTGTTATCTCTAGTTGAAGGTGGAAGATCTCTATTAGAAGTGTGAGCAGTCATGGCAAAAGGTTGACGATGATGCTTAGTTGCATAATGTGAACCAGGTCCAAGCAGAGAAGACTTAGTGTTGTTGTAAGATGAGTAAGGTGAAGTGTAGAAGTCCATAGGAAATTCTAGAAGAAAGTGGGCCGAATAAGCTGAAGGCCCATAAGTTGGATGATATGAGTGAAAACTTGAGTGACGTGGCTGATATTGTTGACGTGGCAATTGATTGAAATGTGTAGATTGCATGTGATGACCAGGTGGACACGCGTACGATAGAGAATCTCCAAAGTGAGCAGGCGCATAATAGCAAGTGCTGACGTCATGCCCCTGACGATTGCAATACACACAAAACAGAGACGAGTTCCGGCCAAAAGTGCGACCACCACGTTGACGACCAGCACCACGACGACCACGATTACCTCTATAGTTACCGGAATTGCCATAACCATAGGTAGGAGGTGAAGGTTGATCAGACCTCGGTGAATAAAACGGAGGTGGAACCATTGATGAAGGTCGATAGTGAGAACTTATAGGTGTCGAAGAATTTGGTGAAGATTCAGAAGCTACATTCACCGAAAGTGCATCTGAAAGAGTTTTATGTTTATGTTTCTCCAGCCTCGATTCATAAGTGAGTAAGAAGGACTCAATATTATGAAGAGAGGGAGAATCAACTTGACTCTCTATCGATGTAACAACAGGCCGATATTCTTCATTCAATCCATCCAGAATGTAATCAATATGTTATGAGCTCGAAATCGGAGAACCGATGAAGATTAACGCATCTACTAGACTCTTAATCTTCGAAAAATATTCTGAAATTGAACTCGCACCTTGAGAAATCGAACGAAGCTGAGAACGTAGTTGTCTACTACGAGCCTTCGTTTGAGAGTTGCAGTAGGAGTCCAACTCCTCCCAAAGTTGCCACGAATGTACACAGCCAAACACCCGAGGTTGAAGACTTTCAGAAAGTGAATTCAAGATCCACGAAAGCACAGTTTGATCAAGTTCCTCCCACCGAAGATATGCAGGATTCACCTTATCAATTAACCTATCATCTTCAGAGAGAAATCGATGTGGAATCTCTGTTCCTAAAACAAACCTATTAGCACGATTAGACGTGAGAGTAGCAAGCATAAAATGCCTCCAAACCAAGTAGTTCTTCTCCGTAAGCTTAATCGAAGGAAGAGGAAGAACTAACGGTGTCGAAATCGCCTGAAGCGGCGACGCAGCGGAAGGAGAAATCGGAGGCGAAGAATCAGTCCCAGTGTTTGTAGCAGTGGCCATGGCGTGATACCATGTAAAATGTAAAGAGAAAAGAGAGAAATGGTTGAGAGAAGATTGGGAGAGGAAGAGGAAAATATCTTGTAACTGATTTTTAATAAACTTCACAATATTGTTACAATGTAACTGAACCCTATTTATATGATAGGGGTAAGAGTTAGAAAGTGCCAGCTCATCAAGGCACTACACTTAAAACAAAAGCATAAAGCAAAATACAATTTAAGCATTATTCTAATATTCTAATAGACAGGAGAATTTTTGTTAAACATCCCCAAGCTATATTCTGTATAGCTTAAAAAGATTTTGCAGTTCACAGAAGTTAATATCAAAACAATAGAGCAGAATAATTTACTTTCAAATAAACCTGGGTGAAAGCTAGTTAAGAGTCCAAAGGTTTTTGCAATTTGTTCTCAAGTTGTTTTACATTGTTAACAATAAGTTCAACTTTTCCTGAGAAGAATTCTGTTTGGTCATCAACAGTTTCAAGGAGGGAAAGTAAAAGTCTGCGATATTGTTGACATTGTTGATCTCGACGCTCAAGTTCCTTTTCGAGTTGATGAATCTTCCTGTCCTTCGATTCCTGGAAGTAAAGTGAAACAAGTTTTTGCTAAGAATTACAAACAATATAACAACTAACTTAAAAAATCAAGCAGAAAGTTAAGGGATTCGTTCGCGAAAAGGCAAACGTGTAGTAATTCTTACTAATAAACTAGAGAAGGGCGATACTTCTAATGATATTAGGGATGCTGATAATCGTGATAAAAAAAAAGAAATTGGCTTTAATATGTTAATCACATCAGACGGATTTTCGGCGAGATATAATAAAAGGATCTATATTGTCCCAGAGACCTAAATCTCCAACTACACACAATACAGAGAACATCTGCCTGGAAAACCACCAAATACACACCTAATAATTCTCTAACATGCCACAGTATATACAAAGTGAAGACATAATATAATAGCTCTTACATAACTGCTCCTGAAATACATAACCGATCTGTCCCTACTGATCAAGTCCCACAAATCTGCCACATGGCAGATTTATATTTCTCGTGTCTCTTTCTGGAATAAACCTTCAAGATAGGAGGTTTCTATCATAATCATAGCATGAGTGTTACAAGAGTGGATTTGTTGGAGGATAAAGTCGAAGATATGGAACTACTATAGATGAGAGATTGACTAAAATGGAGAAGATGAATCAGAAGGATGGCATTCTGTCCTGAACCAGGAAGATCATGGGAAAGAGTTTGAACAAAAGGGAGAAAGGTGTCACTCAGAATGAAAGAAATTTTGATGATATTGGATTGATGAATACAGCATGGCAGTAAAGAAGGTGGAACTGTCAGCCTTTTGTGGTGAAGATCCATTTGGATGGACTACAAGGCTGGGACATACTTTGAAGCAAGCGAGGATCAAGTCGGCCAAATTGAGTATGGATGGGTCTACTACCATACATTAGTTTAACTTGTTGAGGGAACCAAGATCCTTTTGGTCCACGATGCAGACAAGCCACCCATTTGGAAAGTGTGTCCTAGTCGCAGGAAATAAGTTTTCAATGGCGGCGGAGTATAATAAGTTCTCGAACTACCTATCAATTAATTAGTTGCAATTATTATTAAATATTAGCAGTCCCAGTTATGTAGCAATTATGTATTGGGAATATATGCATAGTAGGGTGTATAATTAGGTGTCGAGGTTGTTATTTATGAGTTTGGAGACATATAGTACTTCTTTAGGATATACGTCTCTGGGACAGCAACACACTATTTTCTGTATTGTGTGTAATCATAATATTGTAGGAAAAAATCTTGATTTAAGGTATACTTTATACTGGTGGGAGAACTTTATATTTATACTTAAGATGCATAATACATCGCTAAGATCTTTCATGTCAAATCATCAAGAAGAAATATAGAACTAGAACTTGAGCGGAAGCGTACCTTAATATATTCGTATAGAATATGATGAATGAACTTTATATCATTCTTGTCATGTATCCATCAACTCCATGTCCTTTTGTCTTGTATGCGAATGCATGTTCATAGTAGAACATGTAGGTTCTTTGACCTTCCAATTGTAGACCACCCTTAGCATTAGTTTCTCCACTAATGGGATGGAGAGAATAATAACTTTGTTGTGGTTCATCTTGTGTCATGGTGTGGTTATTCTTATGTTATGATGTGGTCTACAATTGGAGACCATAACCCTATTTATAAGAAATGCATACCCTTCCATGAAGGGTGATGCCACTTGATTTTCTTATTTCCGATTTTGACCATCATAAAATAGAAATAAGACTTTAGGTATCTACACAATAATTTTCATGATAATTATGTCCATAGCCATATATCTTACTTGAATTAGATCACTTTAATTTGGCTACTTAGAATAATGACCCTAAACACATTTAAACATTACATGTGTGACCCAAAATTTCCTACAAATATTACTAGTTTAATGCTTGAAGATATATCAGAATCAAGAAAAAACTACGTCTCCATAACTAAAAACTAAGTTACACGCAAGTAATGAAGAAACACACACAAGCTACAACTGGTAGAGTAATAATCACCAAGGTTCTGCCTAAAAGATGGACATAAAGAACTAAAAGTTAATGATGATTTTGCCTTCCTTGAAAGAGCAACAAATTGGTGATCCTTAAACAGCATATGATAGACATACAATCACAAACTAAAAGAGACAAATTCATGCAATATGACTGTCTAATAGTAATAGAGTCTAATAGCAACAATCAACTACATTAATAAATACTGAAGACTAAAGTATAGCATGAGAAATAACTACTTTAAGTAACATTTCTAGCCATGATTTTCTATAGATGAAGTAGAATATGAAACTCAGAGAGAATTAGTTCGGTGATCGGAATCAAAGAAGATAAAACTGACCAATAATTTATAGGAAGGAGAGGCAGCAGCAGAACCATATAGTGGATGATTATGTTCTTTTACAAATTTAGTAACAATCCACTTCCCACATTTGTTCTCTTTAACCCACAACATTGCCTCACACCCTTCTCTTATGCTAACCCTCGGTTTCTTAACAGGTTGGGTTCCATTTTTGCCTCTCATATTAAAACCTTGCTTGTTACACGAAAGGCGACGAGATATGATTCTGTTGTCAACATCGGAACGATGACAGCGATCAAGGCGCATACTGAACCCTTCACGCCTCGAATATTCGCCATAAAAATACTTGGCATCATCTTCAGACTCAAATTCCATGCCTACAAATGGTTCCCTAGTTGAACTTTCTTCACATACTACTACTATTGCTGATATTTTCTCAGTAGAACTTTCATCAACAGTTTCTGCTCTAGCTTCCAAATCCACTAATTAAGCAACATTAAACAAACAATTATTCAATGCAAAAATTCTATCTTTTCATAGAACCCTTGTTTTTTTTGTTAAGAAAAGTACATTTCAAACTAAATTGAACCCATTTTGTATAAGAAACAATAAAAGGGTTTGTTGTTGAGCATATCAGACATTGAGCAATGCAAAATCTGATAATCCCAACAAACCCTAACAAAATAAATTATGGGTTTGAGAAATCATGTAATTACCAAATATCCTCGAAATAATTGATCTTAGTGGGTAGTGAATAATATCAAAAAAATTAATTTTTTTCTTAAAAGGACGTTGAATTTTCAGTGAAACGTGAAAAAATAAAAATAAAAATAATGGGATTGAAAGGAAGTGGATAGAATCGAGAAATGAGGAAACATACTTGTGACTTGTGAGTCTAAGAGAAGAGAGAGAAAGAAGAGAGAGAGTGATGAAAATGTTCTTAGTAACAATAATAAGCATTCAATTTGTTCCTATGATAAATAAGTTTAAAGTAAATTACTCTCACACCTCATGAGTTTTAATGAAATTATACAAATTACTCATCTATATATTTTACTAAAAATCAGGGGATATGAGTGTAATTTACATTGTAAATGAGGTATAAGGTATAGGTAGGATTCATAGTAAGATTCAACCATTGCATCATACATTTAAATCTTCAATCCATAGAATAATGTTATAATACACTAACATCAATTTTATGAAATTTTCTATCATCTATTGTATACATATTACACCTTAAAGAAGTTTTACCAACTAGTTAATATATTATTTGAAGAGTAAATATCCATTTCGATATTCAATAGATGTTTACTCTTATTTAAAAAAAATATTGTTATGATTTATACATTACTTACATGATTGAAATTTTTTATTCAAATAGGTGTTTACACTTATTTAAGAACATTATATTTTAAGATAAATAATACGGCATCATAAACCTACATATTAATATGTTAACTTTTATACGATTGAAAAATTTAGTAATTGATTTCAAATTCTATTATAAAGGATTAAATTGTCAATTGCATTCCGTTGAAAACCTGGTTGAAACATTAGACAGATAGTGAGAAAAAAAATGCAAGATTCATAGCAATTGAATGGTGAGTTCAAAATTTAGAATAATTACATGATTTTGCACTAAAATGGAAAATATAACAGCACGGTAGAAACAAGTTATTGTACAAGCAAGGTGCAAATAAAATTGTACATAACAGTGAGAAGTGAAGAGTATAATTTTACTGAACTACTAATCTCTGTAAATGATCAAGGAAGACCTCAAAGCTAACATCATCAGTAAAGATAATATCCCCTCCAGGAAGAGCAGCTTCAGTGTTATATGTAGCAGAAGGGTTTAACTTTGCTAGCAGAAATCGAGCCTGCACATAATTAACATCTATATCAACACCAAGCATCTTACTTTATGGCTGGAGAAAGTAATGCTAACATAGAGATTTCCAAATTACTCACATGAGGGTCCAAGCTCACCATGGAACAAGGATCCTCTCCCGTACTGGAAAGGGTAGTTCTTGTTTTGTTTTTGTTTTTTGAGGGTAAAAGTATCGTGTAATTGTAAATAAAAGGATAACACTTCCCTCTCCAATACTAGGGAACATCCTTACTCCTCACCATGAGGTTGCGAACTCAATTCTTAGAAACAGTCTCTCCGTTTACAGGGTAAGGTTGCATACATCTAACATCCCCTTACTCTACTAGGTGGGACCATTGTGGACTAGGTCACGCTCACCGATGATAAGATGATAGACATGAGAGGTGAATTGTATTGTTTATTTTGTTTTGTTGCATTGGATATAAAATAAAAGAAGCATATATAAGCAGCTACTACATACAATATGCCATTTCCTCTAGCTAGGATGGTAATTACAAAGGGTAGCCCAGGGCATACGGCTCCCATTTAGTGGAGGATATGGGAAGGTAGATGTATGCAGCTTATCCACGCAAGCGAAAAAGATGTTTCCAGGATTCGAATCTGTGATCTTATAGTCAATAAGCAACAACCTTACCGTTGCGCCAAACTCACCCTCTTAAACAGGATGGTGACTATAATTTTCTCTTAAACAGGATGGTAATTGGTTACACCAAGGCATAAATAAGTGAAAGCAAGCTAACAGAACAATTTCAAAGGCAAAAAAGAATCAAAGGTCACCTGGGAGCCATGCTGATCACAAACAACCAGGCGAGGTACAGGAAATCTTTCCTTTACTATCAAATCTGAATCATCATGAGGAGCTCGTAGCAGCTGAGCAAATGCCTGAAAAATATAGTTGGGTCTGTAATTAAATATAAAGAGATGGCAAAAGCAGCAGAAGATTATGTTTTTAAATATAAGAAAAGTCTCCACTCTCAAGGTGCAAAGGACCAGATCAAGTGTTCCTTCTTTTGTTTTGGAATCTTTTTTTTGTAAAGGCAACACATTTAAATTGTTAAATGATGCATTAGTATTTTTTTGTGGGGCTCATTATCATAGGAGAGTATATAAATACGGATTTTCAATTTATGTCTTGTTGACATTTAATTTTATTTGAAGCACACATGAACACACACACACACACACACATATATATATATATATATATATATATATATATATCCTGGTGTCCTATATTTTGGACATTGCCCATATTCATGGTGTCTGTACTTCATAGGAAACAAATTGACAAGCCTGTCCCTACAAGTGAATGAGTTGTCCAAATTTTTTGATATATTGCCACAAGAATGCTTGACTACCAATGCAATATTCATCTGCTGAATGGATCTTATCTTATCCCTCCCTCTCTAACCAGTTAATCTAGCTTCATCACAGAGGTTTGATATTTTCAAACTTTTAATATCAAATTGTCAACTATACCCTATGCTTTCTGAATTCTATATTGTCTGAAACAGCTGTGTACTCTATTTCTCCCACAAAAAACAGCAGATCAAAACCATGTAGAATACATATGTTATCAGATTAGCTAATAACATGTCCAAATTAATACCTGATGCTCCGGTTCATTATGATATCCAGCCTTTCGCCATTGAGCAATGGTTGAACCATGAAAAATAACAACAGTGAAAAATGAATCCAAAAGAAGGATTCTATCAGCCGCAATGGCTGCCACATCAAGAAGAGCTGGTTCAGGACCCGAATGGAATGAATAAGAAATCAACGAAGGCTGAACCATTACAACAGAATTGGAAACATTTTCGCGGTTCAGTATCATTCTAAAGTATGCAGTCTCATCTGGGCTGTTGTTGAATACCTGCAATAAATATGGCCAAGGGGCAGAAGTAAACGTCATTGAAGTACAAACATAACTGCAACAGACATCAGCAATGAAAAACAATAAAAAAGTCTGAAAAATACAAAACACATACCTGAACAAATTGGGAGCGTCGTAAATGAAACATAAATTGTGGGAATATTGACAACCTGGGAGACAAGCTGAAAGAAGACGGAGTTTCTTTCTGAAAATCTCCAAACCGGGAACACAAATTTATCAATGCCTTATCCAACCATCTGATAGGATCAAATTCAGCCTGATCCAAGAATTGCATGTTACAAAATGTCACAACTCTAACATTTACACAAGCCTTTAAAGAAAAACATATCAAGCCGATCACTGAGAAAGCAATAAGCATGTTTCAGTTCTCACAAGTCACAACTATGGGTGTAGCAAATATATAAGGTAGCAAAGAATACTAACACTTCTAATTATTTAGATCAATCTATTTTTCAACAATAATTTACAAAAAAGTATAACGGCTATTTGCACAGTATAACCAGAGCCAAGAAACACCATATGGGAGTGGAGTGCTTGCAAGGAAATTACAAGAGACATAAAGCAACAAATAATAGATGCTTTTAAGAAGGAAAAAATCTATCAGAGATGCAATTTTTGGTGAGTTAAATGACTTTTGATGATGCAGAACAGAAGTGCAAGAAATTAATGATTTGGCCAATAAACAATCTTTAATTTGGTGTTTTAGTCTTTTTGTGTATTTATGTGTAGGCTATAAAAAAAATTATAACTTTTTCTTAGTTGTAGTGGTCATCACGCTATAGTGTTTTTGGGGTCGGCCACTACGCTCTGCTATCCGCATTTGACTATTTAGATTTCTTCTAACCCGCTTGAATCATATGGTTTACATCTCCATTAATTTTTCATCATTTTGTATAATTGACCCAAGCTACCTAAATCTAGTGACTTGTGTCAAGGTATGATCTACAATCTTTACCTCTACAAAAGAGTTTGTTTGTCTCTTTCTAAACTTACACTACATATACTTCTTACTTCAACATATACAAAAGTCATGTGTTTCAAAAGTTTGTCTCCACATTTCTAGCTTCCCATTTAATTCCTCTCTCGAGTCTCCAACTAAGATAATATCATCTACAAAAAACATCTATTGTGGCACCGATTCTTGGATATACTTAGTTAGCACATCCAAGACCAATCTAAACAAGTAAGGGCTCAATGTTAACTCTTTGTGTAGTCCTATAGCAATAGAAATTTTTTGAGTCCCTATCTTGTGTTCTATTCAGCTAGGAACTACAAAATATACAATACATATTTTTAAGTGGTAGAGGTTGATGTCAAAAATACTACAAATAGTGCAAAAAATATCCAGTACTCACCTCTGTTTCCATTTTGAAAGAGACTTGGCGTGCCATGACTATAGCAGCTGCTTCTTGATCAAATCCAGCAATCAACTCCTACAACATTATCGGCAGAGATGCTATGAGAACACTGAAGAACTCCAGAGAACGACTTAGTAATAAACAAATGAAAAAATATTTACTATCTTGAAAATTTATAACATCAATGAAGAAAATAGGGTGCTCAAATTACAGGATAAGTCATTCAATGAAACATTAAAGTGATTAACCACCATAAGCACTGACTCCCACACATAAAAGACAAAGAAAAAAGTAAACAAATAAAATTCACAACCTATGATGCACAGGTACGATAAAAGTATCATATGATATCTATTCAATACGGAGTACACTGATTTTTGAAAAATATAAGATACAATACATTTAGGATACACATAAATATGCACAAAATTTCATAAAACATAATTCTTTTTTGAAACTTTCAAATTAAGAATACTAAATACAAAATGAAAATTATATTGTCATGAGAAATCACTGGCTATTGCCTACAAATAGGAATAGTACCAATTGCATTCCCTCCTTGACCATCATTAGGATTGCTCTTATAAATCAAAATAAACCTTTTCAGTCAGCAGAAGAAAAAGAATAACGTGTCTATTATGCAGATACATTTCTTTTTCTTTCTCCTCTATGCAATATACATGTCTGTTGTTTCCCCTCACTCTACACTTCCATTTGGAAGATTGGATGCTCTGTTTCTACTTGGTTAACTGTGTGCTATGATTTTTTCTCAAATAATGCTTCGGTACTGTAGATTTGGTGCCAGGAGAGGTATTGGAAAGGTAGTTTAAGAGTATCAGAATGCGTCGGAGAGTATTGGAATCTGATAGAAATTTGGAAATAAAATTGATGTGTTGGTGCATCATAGTTTACAGCTATCAAGATTTCTGAAATATAAGAATAACAACCCTAATAAAATTTGACACCAATCAGACCATAACCTATCTCCGACAATTCACACCTGGAGCCACTGAAACTGGCTGAAAGCCATCTTTCTTAAAAGCTTCGCCAATTAGTAATCTATCACCTATGTGGAGCCTTCTCTCATTTTTATTCTATGAATATGTACAGAAGCCTATGGCAACTAAGTATACAATAGGAAGAAATCTAGAAAATCAGGGAATTAGTTGAGTCATGCTGCACATGTGAACAAAAAATAACCACCTACTGACATGGCATGATGTGAGGAACATGAAGAGGGGATAAAAGATCAAGGCAGAAAAGTGGGAAACCAAGGAATAGGAGAGAAAGGGGGGAGATCAGGCACTCTCAAATCGCCTGGATATCGGTTCCTGAGAGTTCTACATCTGAGAGATTTAGCTATTTTAATAAATCACTTTCATGGATGGCAAATCCGAATGAATTTATTTGCAGTAGTGAATGGAAATCATAAGAATCATGTAAAATGGATCAAAGGAGGGTAGCAAATGAAAGCTTGCCTGAATGCTTCCTGGTCCTGCAACCCATCTACGTGATAATGTTGTAACCCGGAATCTCATTTGTCCACTGTTATTCTGATAACTGAAGCAAAATATCTGTAATGAGTGAGAAATATTTCATCTACATTACCATAACAGGAAATAGATTACTCAAAGGTGCACTAGGATGGTTTTCATACTAAGTCAAGAATTGAAAATAAAATTGATTGCTTGTCGCCTGTGCTGTAGCATCAGGAGTTTCCTTCCTCACAATGTCGAAAAACAGACACAATGATGTGGATTTGTCAAGGCCACACATCTTCCATGCACTTGTACCCCCTTGACCAATAACAGTATCTGAAACCAATGGACCTTTCTGCAGATACAAGGAAAAAGGTAAGCATCTCTTTTTTTTCGGGGGAGGGGGTGGGTTACAGCATCCAAAATGTAGCCAAAAAGTGAGAAGAAAGCCTCTCAATATACCTTTTCAAGAGATGCACAGGGACCAATAATGCCTTGGACTTTCATGTCCTTGGAGCAGTTTATCTCAAATATTCCACTGCAAAAGAAGTTAAAATAAGAAACAAACAATAATACATATATATATATAGAAAGCGAGAGAGAGATAGTGTAAGGGAGAGAGAGAAAGATGATCGAGTCCATCTTAACTAATTGTTAAAGAGTTTAATATACGTTAGAACAGCATGCATGGTAAGATTTAGTTTATGGTAGCACTTTTCTGTTATCCAGTGGTGCATGGTAACAGAGCTTGGTTCTCCTGATACCTAAACCAAGGGAATGCACTAAGTCAGGTAACCAGTATAAAAGGCTCGGGCACCAAACTGATGTAGAATTAAAGGCCTTGACTTAAAGCCTTAAACTTACAGTTACCAGATCCACCAACTTATGCCTAAACAATGATCTTGGTCATGCATCCCAAATCATACTGATACGTGTTCTGAAATGTTAAATTCAACAAACCCAGAACATGAAGAAAAATGGTGAAAAGAGAACAAGCTGGCTTGTTACATGACATCCTCTGTTTGAGAGTTCTTTTTATGGCTTCTTTTATGGATTACTCTTCATCAAACACTAATGATGTTTGACAGTCAAGTGAAACAAGTCAACGGTGGCATGTGCTCTTCCATTAAAGATGGTTCTCTAAAAAAAGGATGCACTACCCAGTAAGCAGCTAAGCGCTGTCCCAGTCAATTTCTCCTCTCACAGTATCCCAAAGTTACGGAAAAATAGGCTCCACTGAACAGTTAATGGCAGTTTGCATCATGAAGAGTGTTAACAAAGGCTGTGAACTAGTGAATAGGAGGGTCAGGGTGTGTACTGTAGTGCTGTTGGACTATTTCTAAAATTGGATTTCAGTGCAATGTGCCCCATTAAAAAATCATGAGCAGTTGGGTATGGAGCTTGTCTGAGATTGGTATGAAGCAAAATAGTAGAGACTTGATAGCTGGAGTAAATCACAACCCGGAGGGATAACCAACAGAGATGTTTCTTGGTAAAAGACAATTTGAAACTGGGTGGGATGCAAAGGATTTCTCCCCAAGCTCTGGATACCATGGAAGATGAGAAAGGGAGAACAACCAATATGGTGAATGTGTGACTTGAACAAGTCACCGCTGTATATTTATTCTAAAGAATCAACTTTATATTAGTTTACACAATCATACACCAGAACATTAATTTCACAGATGCAACTGTGTACTATTTACCTAACATAACTTGGTATTTTACTGACAATAAATTTATGCATAGAGCAGGCTTGTCTTTTACTACACAAGCAAGTAAATACATAACTCAGGAAATCCATACATCAACAACCAACACTTAATCCCACTAGATAACGTAAACTATATGGATTGAACGACGTCACGATGCTTGATCATAAATCATGTCCATAGATCATATAAAAAATCAAAATCTTTTAAGACTTACTTTGATGATAGACCCAGATCAAAATCAGCTGATTGGAAAACACGCTTAAGTGAATCCTTGAACACTTGGTGGCCAAAACTTTCAGCAAGTACAACAAGGCCCCCAGTACTTTCAACAGCAGATTTAAGTTCAGCAATACCAACCTGTAACAAAAGTAGAAAGCATAAAATAATTATCTCTAATATATGAAAATTATACAAACATAAACAACAACTGGACCCCAATAGAAATTAAGGAATAATAGGCTTTGTCAGACTACAGGTTATTTGAAAACTATGTTAACAATAACAAAACTTCATCAGAAACTAAATCAGGTAGGACAGTAAACAAAATGGTCATTTGGCAATGAAGGATTTTGGACTACAAAACTTATGAACAAGCACATTATAGTTATTAATGGCAGGAGTCAGTAGGCATTAGACTAATGGGTCATTTGGCAGGATTGCCCTAAGAGTAAGATACCTAGCAACACTTAAGTTTCATTAAACTTGATTTAAACAATATAATAGAAATCTAATAATAGATGTGAATATTACAGTGAAGGAAGATCAAGAATCCTCATAAAAACAAAGAAAGCAGCAGAAGAGCAAACAACTTGATCAAATAAAATATATTCACATAAAACATAGTAAACTTTATACAAAGATCTTCCCCCTCCCTTTGTTTACTAATAACTTCTACTTCTGATATTATTAATCAGATGAAATAATAGTGTATGCTGAAAATATCAGTGTTGGAATTTGGAAATATTAAAGGGTGAATATTGGAACACCTATCCTAGGAAATAGCTAGAGTTATTTCTGATTAAGAATTAGCTCATTGTTGCTTTGAAATTCGTCAAATTATTTCTTGTAAATAGATATGCATTTATTACCAAGCGTATATAAATATATCTGCTTCTAAATGTATTTTTACGTATACATTTTCACAAATCATACTCTAAAGTCTATCAATCTCATCAAGTTGGTATCAAAGGAAGGTCGGTCTTGCATCTACTGTCCCTTGAGTTATTTCCATCATCAGGTCGAACAAAACTCTCCAAAATCAAAGTCCCTTCTTGTCTTTCCCAACCAGCCACCGACTTACCCAGAAATCACCACTGTCAGACAACTCACTACCCACCATCGCCCGAAACCACCTCAGAAGTCACCGGCTGGCCAGCCCACCAAGTGCAATGAAATACGGAAGAAGGCTCAAAAGATCAAATGATTTTGGCAGTAAAGTAAGTATTTTGGAGCTTTCTCCTTACATTATTCTGCTGCTACTTCTTTATGGAATACACTGTTCTGCATTTTCGGTGAATGCTGCTTACGTGTGCCCTAAGTCCTGAGGCCAAATTTTCGATTACTAGCATAAATGGTTTCCGTAGAACTCAAAACTTGAGGCTAAATTTTTATACAATGTACAACATTACTACTGTTAAGAACATTAGGCTGGAGCTTAATGCTCACATTTTAAGTTTGATAAGGCTAAATCCAGCCACTAAAATTGAATAAAAAGATGCTCAAGGATATCAGTGGATGCACATAAATAAAACATTCAGTATCATTTTCAAAATACTGTACTTCGAAAATAAAATATATTGGGAAGAAGTGAATTACAACTTAAACCATCATCACAAACTCTTAATTGCACTGGATGTACTTTGAAGTTGGACAGACATTTAAATATTCTTTGCTTGACAAAAATTGAACAGTGAACCGTTTTCTAGGTGGAAAACAGCGATAATCATTTGTCAAATCATAAACAAGCAGAGTGCTGAGTACGAACAACAAGATGTCAGTTAAAAAAATGAAAACATTACCTGATCAAGAGCACAAGCAAAGAGATCTAGTACATGACCTTGATGCACAAGCTGCTTTGAAAGCCCGTCATAGAATTTGACACATTTATGGAAATGTGGCACAGAATCTTTATCCAGATCCTTGTGGGAGCGAATTGGTTCAGAAAGTTGTTTTGACACAATCTACAATATTACATATATAGAGAATCAGCTGAATGTCATCAACCATTATTAATATTAACTATTGGATTGTATCCATTTAAATCCATTAACTTAAATGGATTGATTTAATTTATCCTGGATTTGGATGGACCGTGGATTGTGAATAATTTCGCACCCCTGATAATAAAAGTATATTAATACCATATTTGGCTTGCCTATGTGGAACATGTCAACATACACACATATATGGAACATATTAATGATGAGTATGATCAACAAGTCTTACAGGAGCAGATCCTTCAGTAGCTGGTCCACCAATAAACGCCATTATCCTCGCCGCTGAACCGGGAACACATGCCCCCAACAAACTAGCTGCAATGCTTAATGCTGTACTGGTGCACCTAGTCGCTCTCTGATCAGCCGGTACTTGCCAAGGATCCTTCTGCAGCTCTTCCAAAACCTGTCAATCATCAAACCACACAAAATTAACACAACCTTTTCCCCCCTTTCCACCTCAACTAAAAAAATCAACAAAATTACCGAATTGAGAGTGAACTCGCACTCAGATGCAGGCAACAAGAACCGCGAAATACTCTCGGATGAAAGCCCATCCCTAGCACCAGCAATAACACCAACAGCCGGTTTCGGCTTCTTAGCAAAAAAACTCATCTGCTCAAGAAGCTGATCCTTAGACAAATCCTTAGAGCCTTTAAACACATAAGTTTTCGGAATCTGACCAAACCCTAACTCATGAACATGTACAAAAGTCCCAAACGTGATCAATCCAACAAGCGAATTCTCCGGTAATAACTCAATCGCTTGCGACAACGACGACTTAAGGTAACTCATCTCTTCCTCAATGACACACGTATCAACGACGAACATGAAAACAGGTGGAACGATCGGAGTAGTATCACCAGGTGTCTCATATTCAATTGTTGTGTATTGTGGAAATAACTCAGCTGGAAGATTATCATCGGAGATTGAAGCGTAGTGTGGCGGGAAATGGTTGCGTTGGAAGCAAAAAGGACAGATCCAGATCTTGGCGGCGAAATCGACGATGGAGAAAGGATTGAGAACGGAGCGACAAGTACGGCATCGGAGAGGGGAATAAGGAAGGACGGGCATTGAAGGGAAGTGTTTGATCGGAGTGTAGATTGCGGCGACGGGGACGACGGCGTTGGCGGCTTCAGATTTGGTGCCTGGGATTACGTTCCATGGCATACGAACACCGTCTTGGATTTCTAGGTCAAGGAATTCAGCCATTGAAGGGTGAATTGAAGGATTTCTGAGAATTCAGGTATTGGATTTGAGAATTGAAGGGAAATTGAGATGAAAATGATTTTGGATTTGATTTGAAGAAGATGATGATATTGATGGTAGAAATGGTAATTTCATAAAAAATCTAATATTTTATATTTCCCGTTCAAAATGATTAAGTCGTAGAGTATGTTTCTTAAATTTCCTCGGACTAATATTTCATATCTCAAATTATACATTTATGATAATAATTAATATTGTGCAAATTTTATCTAAAAGTGATATGCATTATATTTAATCGAATTTATAATTGAGTTCAAAGGCTGAAACCAAATGACATTTGGGTTAGATTAGCTTCGGTTCATTTTCAAAAAATGATTCAATCAACATTAAGGATCGCGTAAAGAATAAGCATTATCCAACTCATGTTAATTGTTGTTTATATTAATTTATGACATTTGCCTATGACATTTTTATATCTCTTTAATATTTTCACCATATATACATATATTAAAATAAAATCCAATGGTTTAGATGTACTTATCAATTCAAACCATTAGATTTCTCAAGATTGGATGGTTAAGATGTGGAGTAATTCATTTTTCATTTACTCTTGAAGTAAATTAATCCTTCCTCTTCTTAAAATATATTTACATTTTATATAGTTTCACACAATGTTGTGAAACCTGAGCCCGACCTTAAGCCGGAAGAGCTTCCGTATTAAGTCTAACCGGTTTAACCAGTTAAGCCGACCGGTCGGACCGAATGATTTTAAATATAATTAATTATTTTTATCTATAATTATATATAGATGTAAATTTTATATAATTAATAATTTTATATAACTATATTGAAGTAACATATCTCTATCATTTTTTGACTGAGTAAGGTTCCATTTTTTAAAATTTTAAGTGAGTCGTCCGTTTTTTTCATGTGTTATTCCGGATTAACCGGGTTTAGCACGGTCGAACCGAAATTTCTCCGGTTTAAAGCGGTCCAACTACTCATTCGGTTAAGACTACAAAACGAATTCATTTTTAAGTCCGGTTAACGATCGAACCAGTCGGACTGTCCGATTATCACAGCACTGGTTTCACATGTTAAATATGTAAGATAGTAATATTCAAAGGATTTTATCTAAAATAGAGAAAACATTATAAGGTCAAGTTCATGTTTAAAAGCTAGTTTGACTAACATTTAAGATCAAATAAATTTTTAGATCCAGATATGAGTTCAAAAATTAGCTTAATCAATATTTATCACCGGATAAGATCGACATTTATGACTAGATAAGAAACATATCTCATCTTGTCTAACTGGATTGATACTCACTCATATTTATATTCAAGAAGGGATCAATTCTAGGAAAATCCAATGGTTTGAATTAGTTAGTAAATCTAAGTCATTAAATTTCCTTAGAATTGATGGCTAAGATATAAAATAAATTTAAAAAACTCACCATAAAATATTTATATTGATAATATAATTGATGAGTAAAATGTGTAATAATAGAGGAATGAGTTAGAATTAAGAGGGATAAGTTGGAAAATAAGAGAGGAGTTGTGAGGTCATGAATTACTTAAGGTTGTAGTGTGTGTGTTTGTTCCTTCAATGGCTTCTTCTTCTTACTCTTATTCTTCTACTATTTCTTCTACACTTCCTTTGTCTTTCACTTCTAATAAACACACTAACATTATCTCATTCCCTTCTTCTTCTTCTTCTTCTTCTTTTTCTTCAGCTTTGAGATGGAAGATGATAAGTTTTAATTATTCTAACCTTCTTTACGCTAAAACTTCTCTCACCACCAACCAACTCATTCAAACTCAACGTTCTGACTTTAAGGAAAATGACCAAATTACCCCTCCATCTTCCAAACTCGTACTCCTTCTTGGTGCTTCTGGAGGTGTTGGTAAATACTATTCACTCATCTTCCTATCTATCTTTTTATTTTATTTTACTTTTTCGTTTGTTTGCTGAGTTGAGTTTTAGCGAAAAATAAAGGGAATGAATGAGATGAGTCCAAAACCTTACACTTTAATATTATGGTCTTAAAATGTTAAATGTTCGATTCCGGTAGCGATAATAGCTTTCATGCACCTCGAAAGAGTTTAGTTATTTTTTTACTTTTTGTTAAAGGGAAAGTAAAGGATATAACTTTCTCATTCCAAAACTCAATTCACAAATCAATATTAATAAAACACTTTAATATCATGGTCCTAAAAGGTCAAATATTCGATTCCTATTGCAGCTCGAAAGAGATTAGTTCTTTCAAGATTAGTTCCTTACACATAAATTGGCTTGCATAATATTATTCAGGGCAGCTTGTAGCAGCAGCATTGCTTCAACGGAATGTGAAGTCACGTTTGATCCTAAGGGATCCTGAGAAAGCTACAGCACTGTTTGGTAAACAAGATGAGGAGAAATTTCAGGTATATCATTTACTCCTACCGGTGTTTTAAATTGCGGTCGCGATTACGGTAATTGCGATGCGGATTGCGCCCGTTGCGGTGTGAATTATTTTGTTATTAAAACAACATTTTTGAATCCGATGTGGTTGCCTTGCGGCCTTATGCGGTCAAAATGCGGTCCGATGTGATTGCGTTGCAGCCTGATCGGCCGCATCATTGTGATTCGGAGTCACACCGCAATTGCTGTGTGATGTGGTTACGGCGGTTACGGCGGTTACCTAGTATTGCGGCCGCATCACCTGGTATGCAATTTAAATCACTGACTCCTAGTGACTAAACAATCGCAAATTTAATTTCTGCCATAGTCCCTATGTGAATAATTAGATTTTGCACTATTTCCTGGTTATATAGAAATTTTAAACATGACAGGTATATAAAGCAGACACAAGAAACAAAGACGATTTGGATCCATCCATATTTGAGGTCACATCTTTACACTTCTCTTACCTATACATAATACTGCTTCCATTCATCTCAATTATTTTCATTTTTAATTACTAATTTTATTCACCAAAGGAAATGTGTGCTAATTGCTTTTGTTTACTTGCTTTATAGGGAGTCACACATGTGATTTGTTGCACAGGAACAACAGCTTTTCCTTCAAAGCGATGGGACGATAATAATACACCTGAAAGAGTTGGTAAGAATCACATTATACAGATAATGCAGCATTTGGTGTCATGAATAATTTGAAATAGAAAATTAGTTAGGTGAAATTTTAAATTTGGAGAATTTAAGCATGACGGTAATGCTTTTATTCAAACTTGCATTAGTTAGAATACAATCACTTTTCATTATTTTGGTTTCGATTTTGATTACAAGTATTTATTTGAAGATTGGGTGGGAGTGAAGAATGTAGTGTCTGCGTTGCCTTCCACGGTGAAGAGAGTCGTTCTTGTCTCATCAATAGGTGTGACTAAGTCCAATGAATTGCCATGGAGGTAAGCATAACTAACAAGTAATTAGTTCTTAATTGACAAAGTTGCCTGTGACTTTTGTGATATCATGAATTGGCATACAAGAAAGCAAAATTTATGTGTCGGGTAAGTCAGATTAGGACTCATCTAGAGTTGTAATGAAAAAATTGTTCAAAATATTAATTAGCCTAACCATGGCGGGTTATAAAAACTTTTTTGTTTCAAGTGTACCACAAAAAAACGAATAAACTAAAAATTGCAATGAAACTATTTCATGAGATTTATGATATAAATTATTTCATTATATGAACTCGGAAAGATTTAGGCGTTGAAAAGCAAGGTTAGAGAGGGAATGAGAGAAAGACAGTTTCTGTTATTTAATTCACATGAGTCAACGAAAAAAGTCTCCTCCAAGGTTCTTCCCTTCACAATGGTTTCCCCTTTTACAATCTAAAAATCTCAGATTGAATGTTTTCATCCTTATTCCTCCTATTTGTTCTAAATGGTTATCTATGTGCTCCCTCTAACTAACCAACTGATTCCTCTATCACTTATTACTTTTCCTCCTTCGCACATTTACCTTCTAGGCCTTCACTTCATTTATCTGAAGTCTAACATTCCATGATATAAAACTTGTTGATTATGATTTGTAAAAGGACATCTTCTCAAAATTGTCTCATGGACTTGTTAATTTTCTTTTGTCATATAGCATCATGAACCTATTTGGTGTCCTGAAGTATAAGAAAATGGGGGAGGATTTTCTTCGGAGTTCTGGCCTTCCATTTACCATAATCAGGTAAGATGAAAATTTTGTATGCTTCATACCTGATATTGAAACTTGATAAACATGGCATTGGACTTTTAACCTCGATTATGTGTACCATAAATTCTCAGTGTCCTCATATGTGATATTTGATTGCGTTATAGACCTGGAAGGTTGACAGATGGACCATACACATCTTATGATCTAAACACTTTGCTCAAAGCAACAGCTGGGCAACGACGAGCAGTGCTTATAGGTCAAGGTAAATGAATAATGCTCATTATTATAGCTGACCTAAATCAAGTATTTTTTTTCTTTCTTTTTCGTTCATTTGATAATGAACAATTTTCACCTGAGCAGCTACGGAACTAAATAGGCTGCATGTTTGAATATAGTCTAGCAAACCAATGATGTAATTTTCTAGCAATGAATCTTGTTTTGAAGACAAGAAAGAATTTGCTGTCACACGGGGAAAAAAATTACAGTGCGGAATAAACATAATATTTTGGAAATTGAAGATTTTTGTCCATTTGATTTGCTCAGCATTATCTCAAATTGAAAATCAACAACCACTTTAGCTAAATTTAATGACAGTTTCCTCACTGATGTGGTAAAACATGATTATGAAGGGGTTGAACTAAAGGAGAAGATTCATATAATAAGCTTATTGAGACCAAGTAGCAACAACTGGATTATCTTGGCCAAATATTGGTTAGAATAAGCAAGCTTGTATCAAACATTGAGATTTGTTCAGTGCACTGAGAATTCATTTGAATATAGTACAATTTATTCAGTTTCCTGCAAATCAAGCTAGCACTTCTGTATATTGGTGCACATAGAACAAAACAATTAGTAAGTATAGTGTTGAATGGTTTTGACAGGACATAGTAATGAAATTTTTATTCTAATTCATTGCAAAATTCAAAAGCGTATAGACTCGAAACTTGTATACCCTTGACTTAAAGTAGCTAGAATTTTTCCTAGGTCCAGAGCACTCCCCTCACTTGATATTCTTCTAGCTTGTTACTGATGAAATGTACCAGTATATCACTTAAGGCTTTGAAATATGAGAAAGTTAGTTCATCTTATTTATCATAATGGTAATTATTTATAATTCTTTTATACATTTAATAGTATTCTTGTTAGAAGTTTTATAAATTTGGCAACTGGTTTTCAGGAGATAAACTAGTGGGAGAAGCCAGCAGAATTGTAGTTGCTGAAGCTTGCATACAGGCACTAGATCTAGAAATCACTGAAAACCAAGTTTATGAAATTAGCTCTGTTGAGGTAAGCTTCCATTGGTAACTTTGGTATTAATAATACACAATGGATGTGTTATGTGTATAGACTTAAAGATTAATATTTCTCTTAGTCAAGGGGTCAACTATTTCCATTGACTTTGGTATAAGTGTTCCAATATTTCAAGTTCCATTGTGTCAATTATTTCCATGAATATGTGAGAACCCTTGTTTATTTTTAACTCGATTCCGTGGCTCTTGCGTCAAACTTGTGTTACTTAGGAGCAAGTACTTAGATTGACAGCCATATTATATATCCGTGCCATGTTTTTTTCCAACTTGGTTTGCTATCGACTATCTAACACAACCCTTTACTTTTATTTGGGCTTTGAGACCAGCTATGGACAGAGTTCAATCTTTTTTTACTTAACATTTTTTTGTTTATGTTTGTTATTTCTTTTATACAAATTAGTGATGCTATAATGCATAGACATATATTTCAGGGAGAAGGTCCTGGAAATGAAGCTCAGAAATGGCAGGAGCTATTCCAGGGTGCACACTCCCAGTAACTGGACTTCCAAGTAAACCTTATATACCATTTCTAGTTGTTTATAAACATCATAGTCAGTGACTCTACCTTTATGATTACTGTATATAAAATTCTTTTTCTTGATCTGTATGGTCATTACTACTACTATATGCTATGTATGTTGCACCGATACTGATATAAGTATTGGATAGAAAACGTATCGGATACATCGATACACATATTCTTGAAAAATGCATGATACAATATGTTTGAAATACACATATCAAATATGTGCATAAAATCCATAAAACATAATAAACATATAATTGTTGTTCTGAAATTCCAAACGGAGAAGGTACTTCTTAGAGATTACTAAATACAAAATGAATTGTTGCTTATTGTCCATAAATAGTAATATATCGATCTCTTTTATTCCTTGATCATCATTATGAAGATGCATTTCTTTTTCTTTTTCTTTTTCTTTTCTATGTACATTGCTTTGTATTTCCTCTCTCTATAAAATTACTTAGTAGATTGAATGCTATGTTTATACTGTGTGTTATGTTTTTCTAACATGCTTCTGCATAGTAGTTTGGGTGTCTGAAGCAAAAAAATTTGTAAGAGGATCAGAGAGTATCCACAAAGTATCCGATTTTTAACTTATTTTATTTTTTGTTAAAAAATTCAATATTCCATGGATACTTATTGATGAAGTATCAAAGAGTATCGGTATCAATATGTATCGGATATAGATACGTGAAGAATATGGAAGTATCTGTAATGGAAAAGAAATGTTCTGTTAACAACAACAATAATTCATCATTAAGTTGCAATAAGTAGTTCAAATCCTTACATGACTCACTCTTAGGATGATTCAGACAAGAATAAACATTTTTATTCAACATAGTTCCATTGCCAAATCCAATTGTACACATAGCAGAATGTGTTTCATTTGGAAACATGATTGTAAATACAATCTGTAACCACAACTGTGATCGTAATATTATAGTTTTGTTAAAGTCTTGGTAGAGTGTGTAGGTTAATTTCGATCACAAATTATGCAAGACAACATCTTGTCAAATAAATTTTTGGAATCTGGTGGAACACTTGCTTTAGCACAATCAACAATTTCAGATTCATCAACTCCACTTTGCTTTGCCTTGTGACACTCGTCCAAGAATGTTTTGAATGCATTTTCAACATACTTAACTGCCTCTGGAACAGTCATGTTCTCAACTAAATTGTTGGGGTATATACTCTTTCTGTGATCTCCATTTAGAGTTGCGGCCATTTGTACTAATTCTTCCTGAAATTCAGTCAACTTGGCTTCTTCTTCAGCACCAGCCTCTCTTAGTTTGATAGGGTCAGGCAATTTCACTGCCAAATTTCCAACAACATAAATGGTCAACAATTAAACAAAGATTCTGTCAATTCTTAGTATATGTTAAGTGACCAAGAATATACATGCAATGCTTAGATATGGCAATTAAAATCGAACCCGTGGGTATCGGTCTGGATCTAACCCGAATTTAACGGGGAAAACCCGAGTGATTGGGTTCGGGTTTGGGTTTTACCTGATTTCAACTTTCGGGTTCGGATTTGGGTTTGGTACAGTTGATACCATACTCCGAACCCGATTAATATATGTAAAATTATAAAATTATACATAAATACATATATAAAAGCTATATATATATATATATTTCGGGTGGGGTTTTACCGGGTTCGAGTTACCCGAAACTCGACGGGTTCAGGATGATATCATTGTTTTCAACCTTGCTTAATTTGGGTTCAGGTTTTGGATTTCGGGATTAGGTAAATACAAACCTGACCCGACCTGTTGTCATTCCTAGCAATGCTTAATAATTACAAATAGAATAAGACATCATCATATTCAAACTTTTTTTGATGAGGAGAAAGAATAAGGTAAGAAGAAAGATAGAAAATAGACCTGGACAATCAGTCCTTGGGGTGGTTCTAGTTAAAAGAGGCACAAGTGTTCCAGCCCATTCATCCCTTTTTGTCAAAAACTGAGGCAGATTGAATATCTTCTTCACTGTTGCTGCTATTGATGAATGCTCATATTGTGATGTTGGGAATGGTTCAGAAGGTTTGTGCAACACTGTATACCACTTTTTATTATTAATTACTATGTACTAACATTCCTATATTTACAAATTCATTTTCTTTATGTCTTGCATTAGGAAAGAAACATGCATAAAGAATATCTTAAGCTTATAGTGGATAAAACATCTCTAAAATCAACCTATTTTGTAAAATGAGCCATGTATAGATATACACATTTTTAAATCATAGGATCAATAGGAGACAACCTTTAAATTTAATCTCACTATATATTTATTAAATATAAGGAATATAATCTCACTATGTATAAAATATTGATTTATTCGAAAGAATGAAACCAAAATCTAATATATGATGTCTTAAAATAAGGAATAAACCAATAAGACTTTGATTCATAAATAGATTAAAATATTAAAGGTTTGATTTTTGGAAGTAATGCTTGTCGAGAAGGATAACCATACACAAAAACAGGTTAATTCCATACCCACAACGTGAGGAAATACCCTTGTTGAACCAAAAATAAAGAATGAAGTAATAATGGACATGTTAGTGTGATAATAATGAGATTAGCCAATGTTACTACTTAACTCATCATAGAAACTAAAACCCAACTTTTAAAACATTTAAGAATAACCATCAATAAAGAAAACATTTTGACACTAAAAACATATTTAAGTAGTAGTATTAATTAGTTAAAAGCAGAAAGAAAAAAAACATGGTTGTTATTACCTGTGCCTGGTTGAATCCATGGAGAAATAATAATAGCTGGAACCCTTACCCCAAGTCTATCAAACTTAAACTTAAAAGGGTCTGGTCCTACAATATTATCTGGACTAGGAACTCCTTCAAAAGGGGTTGCAACATGATCATAAAACCCTCCATGTTCATCATATATGATTACAAACAATGTTTCATTCCATTGTGGACTTGTTCTAAGTGATTCATACACTTCTTTTACAAATTTTTGTCCTTCTCCAACATCATGGGATGGATGATCATCATTGCCAGGTAAACCTGGTATGTCCCCAAATCTTTGTTCAATAACTACATAGTTTGGTAGTTTCCCTTCTTCACAATGCTTCTTGAATGTTATGTCAAATGGATGAAAGTTGTCTACATATTTTAGTTTTCTAAGACTCCTGAAAATTCATAATTTGTCACCACATTTTGAATAAAAATTAATAATAATAAGCATTTAATAATGTAGATTCCTTAAAGAGAATAATGTATCTCCTGATATAAGGAGATAAGTTATCTCCTCCAACCACTAAAATCGTGACATATGTATCATTTAATCATTTTCTACAAAAAAATATTTTCAAAACTAAACAAAACAATATATATGTCATTCTTTTACTGACCAGATGAGATAAGTTATCTCCTGGTATGAGGAAATATTTTATTGAAAAATAAAATAAAGTTTTATGAAGAAAAAAATCACATGTTACCTAATTTCATTAAAGTTATTAGAAAGTGTATAGACTCTTAATGTTTCACTCTACATTTTATTTTTATTTTTATTGGTTTGACCTTAATTTATATTTTATCTTCACTTTTCGTTTCATTTTTTATATATATAGGTACTCTAAATCATTTTCTCGAATGCTTTTATTATCTTTTATTCCTTCCATAGTAACTTAAAAAAATGTTTGTTTGTAGTATATTTGTAGTTCTGACTTCAGTTATATAAAAAATATTAAGGTTATTTTCAAGGCAAATATTTTATTTTAATTAATAATTTATAAATAAAAAATAGGCTGATTATATTGTTTATCCATGAGCACAATGTTTAGTATCCAAAAAAAAAACTTTAATGGGAAATATTTATTTGTCATTTTTAGAAATAATATATTTAGTTTCACCATTTAAATTTATTCTTTTGGTTATTCCATGTACAAATTAGACAAATCCAAAATAATATGACCATTTTTATAAACATTATATTTAGAATTTGGCAATATTTTAAGGGTATCAAATATCAACATTTTTATCCATCGAAAGGTAACCAACAATACCAATATATCTTTAAAAAGAAATCACAGAAAGAAATACGACTTTACAAAATGTAACACATCACAAGATATTATGGAGGTAACCAGAATAAGGGATTCATTTACTTTAAGAGTAAGTTTTTTAAATTTACTACACATCTTAGCCATCAATTCTAGCGAAATTTAATGGTTTAAATCTACTCGCTAATTCAAATCATTAGATTTCCCTAAAATTGATGACTAAGATGTAGAATAAGTTTAAAAAACTTATTATTTGAGTAAGTGAATCCCCTCACATCATATAAATATATATCAAATAAAATGAATTCAAAAGAATAATAAGTGAATAACGAACCTGTAGAAAAGAGTTGCTGGTGGATATTGATAATAGATCCCAAAATTGAATCCATTTTCATCTAAAGAATCAAATATTGTCTTTTGAGGCAACCCACCAATAAGTTTATTTGTATCATTGCTAGTCAACCCATGTGATGTGGCAGAGTGCACGTAAAGCCGGTTCGGTTGGGTCGAGGCAGGAACCGAAGCGAACCATTGATCGCAAACCGCAAACTCTTTCACCAACTCTCTATAAACCGGTACTAACTCGGGTTTGAACCCGTTCATCACTGTCTCGGGCATTGTAGGTGTGGATGGCTTCGCCCCTGCCTTTTCCTGCTTTGCAGCATTTTGGACGAAGCCATCCATTTTCGGCGACAACTTCTTTGCCGCCGAAGTCTCACTCCACGGCTCCCCAAAAATTTGCTCATAGATGTCTTGTATGGAATGGCCCGGGTCCGGATCGACATAAACAGACCGATCACCAAACTGAATCCTATTCGAGTTGGGGTCAGATGTGGAAACTGGGTTTGACTCTGAACCGGTAACCCCCTCGATTTTTGGGTTTAGGGACTTCATCCAACCTAACATGTGATCAAAGGAACGGTTTTCTTGTACCAAAACAACAATGGTTTTGATAGGGTAGCTAGGAATGGTGCTAGTACTTGAAGCCATATTGTTTACCTTAACTTTTGTGTATTTTTTGGTTATTCAATGCTCAAATGAAATGTTATATATATACCTATAGCTAGAGACACATTCTTTATATATTATAATAATAATAATGAAGTAGTAATGTTGGTGAAGCAACTTAGAATGATAGGTTGGAGATTGAGGAATGGGTAGAGATGGAAGAAATTAAAGCAATGTCCCAATGGGAATGGGTTATCCAAACTAATATAACTTTCATTCATTTCTTTTGCTTTTTGTTTGGGAGTTTGACATATGGAGGAGAAAAAAATATCGATAGTATGTGAGTTTGATATATTATCATTGTATTATTTATTATTCATGTTTATTATATATCGTTGATTTTTCAAAAAAATAATATATGGATAATATACTAACTGTATATAAATTTTTACACGGATAGTACATAAATATTATTACGTCAGATATAACAATAGACAGTTGGCTGCCACTAAGTGGCAACCTTTTTAGCATGAGATTTAAAGCTAAATGATTGAGTTGAAAATGTTCAATCAAATAGTTAATAAGTTATAATTATAAGTCATGAAGGTTATTAGTTAGGGACTTTATATAATCAATCTTCAAATAAACATCACATGTGACTTACTTTTAGATAAATAGGTATTTAATTTGACATGCGGGTCACTTTGGACTTTGCCCAGCAAACATTGTTTCTTTTTTTAATATATATATTATTTTGTATTAATATATCATTATAAAAATATAAACTAATATTTTTATATTATTTATTGAAATTTGATTAGATAAAAACATAAAAACATGATTGTTTTAGAACATGGGATCTTCGTTTACCAACTACGTGGTATCCATGATTATTTAAGATTGGAATTGTTGGATTTATTGAAGTATGAAGTTTCACATTGGATATGCGGGAAATAGTAAAATAGTTTATAATTAGACAGACCCATGAAACTAATGTCTTAATGTTTTGGTCAATCTTCTCATATCCCAGTAATAATGAAACTCCCCAATATTTGGAGACTCCTCGGTCCCACTAAGTTTATATAATATTTGCTGAACATTACTTTCATTATAAGTTTGATAAGTATGCGTGTTATGCGGTAATGAAACATCTTATGACATATATCAATTAAATCAACTAAGATGTGTTATATAATGAGTTCAAAATAAATCCATGTGAGTTCACAAACATAAACAAATCTTATGTCACATATAATAGACTTATATGAATTGATTGAAAATATGTATGCACCAATAGTGTAAGAGTTTTTTTACAATGTTACTATGTCATTCAATTCATATTTAATAATCATTGATTCTTAATTAAAATTTATGCAATAAATAGTAAATAATATATTATTGATTCTGTATAAATATTTATATGACCATTTCATAAATATTATATGTGATTGCTTAATTATCATTTATGTGATTACTTAATTATCATATATGTGATTCATATATTCCAATAAAAGTACATTATTAGGTGATCCACATGAACATGCAAATTTTGCCTATTTTGAAATCCAATTTTACAAGTTATCCCAACGAGTCTTGTTGGCATATACTTTTTCTCCTTAAAAATAATAATAGGATCTATTAGTCTTTAGATCAAGTTATTTACTTTGTTTAATACACCAAAAAAAAATCCTACTTTTGTTTACTATTTTATCTTTCCTATCAAATTAAAGTTACATCATTCACTAACAATGTATTAGTCTAATGGTGTAAGACTTACTCGATTCCCAGTTGGATCAAATGGTCATTTATTCGATTTCTGTGAGCAACATTTGTTAGGAGAGACAATCATACACTTGAGGGATTAGTTTCTTACATAGGATGATAATACCTTGATTATACAAAAAAAAAACAACTTCATTCATGTTTTATTAATTACTAAATTTAAGAAACTATTTATTCACCTAGGACAATATAGTGCTTAGATATTTATACACTAAATTAGATCAAATATGAATACACCATTACTCTATGAAATCCTACTTGTGAGCATATCACATATTTCAAACTTTGTGATACTTCCTATGTCTAGAGAAGTGTGATTTTTATATGATTTGGTGTTATATATTTTTAGTGATCATGCTTTGGAATTTCTAGTGGATATGATTGGAGCAAAGTTGGAGAATATTTCCCCCTCTTTTTTTTTGAAGGGGTAGAAAATTCTTCATAATTACAATTACTTATTCTTCATAGTAATGTGAGAGAAAAAATATGAAGTGGATTTGAAATGCTGGTTCTAAGGTAAAGATTGTTAACAAATAATACAAATAACAAATACTTATTTTTTTTGTTAATGTATATGATGTCTCTTTGAATCATTATTGTTGACTTGTTCTTATAACATTCATAGCCATGCACTCTTAACTAACACACACAACAATACCCTCTCTTTTACATCATGCTTCATAAATCAACCATCACAAACAGTTTCTTTAAGTTTACTCAACTTCATTTGTATAAATAGAGATTAAATGTTACATTTTTTGTGTATGCATTTGTGTCTCGATCCAATAAGAAAGTGTTTCTTGATTGAAAAGAAAAATCATAAAAACAAAAAATAACTTTATATTATTTGGTGGAATGTTTTTGACTTAACATGTGGACAATAATCTTTTGCAGCATGTAATCCGGGGACAATAATCTTTTGTGGACCAATGAAAGCATGTCATGTTAATTAAAATCTGGGACATGATTTTAGACATAGGAGTCCCTATAGTTTACTATAAATTTTTCTCTGAAATCCAAAACAAAAAAAGTTATTCTCTAAATACTATAGACAATAGTGTTGTTTTGATCCTTTAACTTAGTAGTTATCTCACTTTTTTGTCTCACTTGGATACCATTTTCTTTGCACAATTAGTCCAAATATTAGTTTTCATGTCCTAATCCTCACATTGGCCAATATTCAATATTGGCCAAAGGATTATTTCCAACAAACTATGAAATTCTAAAACAACCTTTAAATATGCATTAGCACAAACATTAACTTGGAAATAAAACATTAAATTGGAAGTGACTAACATAGACAATACATCATTTCATCTTTACATGTCTATTTATTATGTTTTGAATGTGTAGAGAGAGATTAAGTAATTTTAAAACCTTATCCAACTTTTTATATTGTGGCAATTCCATATTAAAAGTTCAATCATCCATTGAACAGTGATATATGTCTTCTATAGTTTTGGCTGAAAAGATGGGGTTGTTGATGCTTTAAAGCTTTGCAATGGCATATTTTGGTAAATAGTTGTTCCTTTTGGGAAGCTTCAAATCTTCCCAACCTTCATCATCAAGCTTAGAGAAGTAACTGTCAACATTGGTATCACTTACAAGCTCCAATTTAGAAGGCTCCCACTGACACAAACATATGAACATGAGCAGAGAAATTCATATGAATAAGATTTAATTACACCAACACCCATGAGTTTTAGTGAAATTACATAAACCACCCCTCCCTTTTTTGTCCTTACACAAATCACCCCTAATTTTATACATATATTACACTGACCATTATAAGTGTTCGTCTATACAATATACAATATTTTGTTTAACTTAATTACACATATCACATGTTTTTTGTTTAAAATATTACACTTATATCTCATCAGGGGTGGTCAGTGTAATATATGTATAAAATTAGGGGTGGTTCGTGTAAGAGGGAGAAATGGTTCATGTAAGGACAAAAAGGGAGGAGTGATTTGTATAATTTCACTAAAGGGGTGTCAGTGTAATTAACTAATGGGCACGAGTGGTTAAATGGAAAATAATATTACACAATCAAATTGTGTACCCACCTTTGGGTTCTTGTCTTTATCTATCAGTATAGCTCTACAACCCTGCAGAAAGACATAACCATAGAGTTTTGGACATAAAAGAAAAATAATCTAAAAAACAGAATCATGTATTATAGTCAACACAGAAAACCTCAAAGAAATCCTTGCTGTGGTGTCCTTGTAACATATGACAAACAATTCTATACTCCAAAACAAGGCATTGACCAACACCTATGAGCCTGCTTTCTCTAATCTGAAAAAGCCAACCCAAATACAGAACTATAAGTAATAATAGTGATCATAATAAATATTTAAAAATCACATCAAAATCATTTTTGAATGACTATTGAGCTAATGATTCATTGGTGCAGTATTTGTATGTCATTAATATCCCATCAAATCAATTTCAATTCCACATTATTCATTAACTTATTTCACTCTTTTTCCTCTTTCCTTACATAAACCACTTGTAAGTAATTGGTTTTCTTTTATATTGTTAATAAGGAAGGTTGCTTATCCTCCAAACTCTTTCTAAACATTATATTTTTTCCTTATATGAATTCCTTTTTTATCCCAAATAAAAGAGAGAGAAACAACCACAAAATATATCTTTGAACACAAAAGATAAGGAAAGTTTATAATGAGCATAAAACAGAACTTTTATGACTTTCTGGACACATACCAATCTAAGGAAGACTTTAAGGCTTGTTGGAGATGCTTTCTTTAAGGTTTGGATAGTTGCAGAAATCCAATTATCAGCCTTACTCTGAGCTTCCATCTCCTAAAACAACAGGATAAAATTATGGTTGCGGAATGGAAAAAGCTCATCTTTGATACTGATAAAGAATATTAATCCAATAGATACTTTTAATAGCATAACTCACAAGAGAAGATATAATATCCTCCACTGATTTTCTAGAGAAACACTTGTTAATGACATCCATCCTGCCATGAGCCGCCACAATAAGTGGAGATAAATAGAAATAATAAAAGAATATACTAGTGTTCTCTGTTTCAGTTATATATAAAAAAACAAACATTACATAAACCAGTGACAAAAAATGCATACTTAAATATCTCAAGGCTCAACATAGTTTATTTTGACGCCTTTATAGAAATAGGAAGAAATTTTATTAGTGAAGACAATCAAATAAGTAAAAGAGCAATGGATAAGATATCCCACAAATAGAAAGTAAAAGCAAGGACATAGAAAACACATCTCATAAAGAAAGCAAAGTTCTCCAATACCTATAAAAAGTGGTTAGGTAAGCACCACAAGGAAGCTAAAATACCATGTTATTCTCATAAAAAAGACAACAAAAAAATCCTTGAAAACTCTAATATGTTATCCCACTATGAGCACTAAGAAACAGCATACAAAGACACCCCAACAAAGTAGCCTTCCATCTTTACTCCTCTGGTCATTTGAAAACATCTAAATGTATGACATGGGGAATGCTAAGATTATCACCATAATAATTACCAAATAGTCTACAACACTACTATCGAGGGTTAGGAGATCTGACCATTGACCTTAACTTCCAGTGAACAATAACATATTTCAATGAGGTTCTTTGTGTTAAGAACTTAGTTTGTTCATTTGGATGGTTTGTACACCTAAGAATTTCTGAGGCCAGAGAAATGACTGGAGGGGCTGGTGGTGGTTGCTAGTGGCACTTCTTGTGTTCCGTTGTTTACTCTTCACACAGTGCCCTCTTAGATGTGACTGGGGTTGGTGGCAGGTAGGGGTTGTGTTCATTGGTGGGGGTAACCAAAGCTCTGGCAATCTGTTTCAGTACATTTCTGATGCAAATTGAACTGTTTCCAAAGCTTTTTGGGATGGTTCCTTCTCTATTCCCAATGGTAGACTAAACACAAAAGTTGAGGTTTTTTTGGCACTTCTGATTGTGGTTTTGGTTGGTTCCTTCTAAATATTTTCCTCCTATTTCTCTCCCTTCTTCTCTATGCTTTTTTTTTGGGGTCCGAATACTATCTCCAGTGAACTTTTGCTCGTCTTCTTCTCTGTGCTATTTCAACATTTGAGCAACGACTTTCCTCCCTTTTCTGCCAGTATCCTTGTTCTCTTATTGGTGATAAACCTCTCTTTGGCTTGGGATGAAACTCTCTTATTGTTCAGTCGATGGAGGCACTGATCCAAAAGGCTCAGATATATATATATATATATATATATAGAATCATACTATATTACATACCAACCTGTGATAAACACTATTCTCTTTTAGGACAGGTTGCTGCGAGAACTTATCGATACTTGCAGATACTGCAATTGGATCAATACTTTCCACCTTGCATAATGATTCTTCCAATAAAGACAATTCCTGTGAATTGATCATAAAAGGTATCTTATCAGGAACACAAAAATGAAATATCCATTACAAACCAGAGAGTTAAAACATGACATTATGCACCAAAATATCATAATATGATCCAAAGGAAGATCCATCATAACTCATGAAAATTAAGAAGCCAAACTGAAAATTGGTTTGTTTTTATCTTTGTTTAAAACAAATAACCGAGTAACAAGGTTCAATAAGGTTTAAGATTAGAATATGGGAGATTTATGTGTGATCTTTCACTCCTCCATAACCATGAAGACTTGTAAACTCTGATTGACAATTAGATAAATACAGAATTATTATTTCACTTTCTATACTCTGGAACCTAACAACAGAGGCACTGTAGCCTCAGGGGGAAAAACTGATCAAACTGCTGAGATTGATCATATGCCTTCCACCATGGCAATCAGGAATGAACTGTCCTATTCAACCACAGCCAACAGACATCATTAGACAGCCCACAAAATAATGGTAAGGGCTACATCAAGTGGGCACAGACATAAAGTTTGTGATTGACAGAAAGAGGAAATCAGGGTATTTCACTAGTAAAGTTAACAAACCCAGAAGAGAACTATCCTACCTAACCTACGTGGAGAACGAAGGACTTCATGGTTATTACATGGCTTATGAACTGAATGGAACCCTCAATAGGGAAAACTATTTGTTTCTTTGAATAACAAAGGAGGTATGGGATGGAGTCAAGGAGATCTGGTCTGAACTGGGGAACTCTGCTCAAGTATTCGCACTAAAGACATAGCTTTGAAACACCAATCAAGGTATAATAAGGCTGCAGCATAACAGAACGTTGATGTGGAAGTGAGAGGAGGAGGAGGAGGAGTGAGGCTCACAGTGCACGAGGCTAGTATACTTAAAAGGGCGTCTCAGTGCACAAAGCTCCCAACTGGTGTGGTCTGGGTTAGGTATATGTACAAAGCCTTACCCCAAAGAACGGAGAGATTATTTCAAGGATTTGAACCCACGATCTACAGGTCATAACTCAGCAACATTATTATTGCCTTGAGGCTCAAGCTCTTAAAATTAGAAATATTGCCATGGACATGAACACTTTTTTTCCTGCTCCATGACATGCCTCCAACACTTCACCTTGGCAACAAGGTGAATCTTTTGGGGTTAAGTATTGATGGACACCTCCAAGGAAACAATGAGTAATAGGATGGGGAATATTGAAAATATTCATGATAACGGGCTCCAGCATAGCAGAATGCTGATGTGGCAGTGAGAGGAGGAGAGTGAGAATGCATTTGATGGAGGAGTAGGAAAATGAGGATAAGAAAGAAAAAAGGAGGCATATTGTGAGTAAGGTTTGGTAAGGGAGGAAGCAGATCCCTTGAAGCAACTGCAGTGTCTATCTTTTCTTATTGCTCTTTCTTCTTTAGTGTTTGAAGAACCACTTTTGGGCTGATATAGTATCGGGAAGCTTATATACAGTTATACTGAAATCTAAATTCAATAAAATTACCATTCTGGTTCTGCATTCCTATGACATGCATATAAGACTGCTATTATTACTTTGGGCTAGTTTGACACATGCCCATATCTATCTCATCAATTTAATATCGCTGAGTGTATTTTGTTTTTCCTCTTTCAATACCTAAACGCTAATTTCACCAGTTGGTCAGGCATTTGATTCTATCTTCAAATTGCTTAAATGTTGATTCACTAACAAGTTACAAGTATTCTTTTCTTAAACTAATGCTTAGCCCTATTTACTGAACCACCGGGACAACATGTGCACCAAAAAAAATTAGATTTTACATATAATTCCACCTAAAGCATATCAGATTAGAGGATAAAATAACTTTCTTCATTAGTTAACGCTAGCAGACAATGGTTTTGTAAGGATTATAACGTCAGTATGCATTATGCAACACCAATACACTATAGACTATAAAGGACTCATCAAATCTGAAACCAACTAATGGCTTTAAAAAGCAAACATATGGAGCTCAAAAGCACTCAAACCTGCTGAAATTGCAAGAAACAAAATTCTCAAACCACTCTTCTCTCTTATTTTGCTTAAAATAGCTGTCAGAAATTAATTAGAACAATAGTACATCCTCCATGCATAAAGAAGATTGACACATAACAAAGGTGCTAAAATGACCGCCTCCATACTTAGCAGGTGCATACATGTAACTAGCCTGGACCCTTAGGCAATAAAGTGTGTCACCAAATTTGAGGTTCTTATTATAATATTTATCCATTGACATTTCATGATAAACTTTCAACACATAGGTCTTAAAAGTGAAAACTTTGAGGTTAACCATCACAATGCAAAGCTGAACTAAATTTTCAGTGATTTGTGCATGCACATTTTTATGACTCATATTTAGGTATCTCAATACCAAAGACACTAATCAACACAAAGAGCCCACAGTTATAGTAGTAGAGGTACATACTGATGAAGGGACATAATGCGTTGCAAGACCACAAGCAAGCATTTCTGCACCATCCAACCTAGCACCTGTAAGACCAACATATTCTCCTGCAAAAAAAATTTCCAATAGAAAGGAGGAAAAATGAATGTTATTATACTTTTCTATTTAGCTATTTGAGAATGCTGGAAAGCTGTTGCAATTATAATCACAAGTCTTCAAATGAAACAGTATCATCAATCATCAATATATAATCCAACATGCATAAGTAAAACCTTATGAAACATTCAAGAATCTTAATGCACCAAAAGTATGCATGACGACTTCATAGTGACAAGAACAATCAAAAGATTGAAAAATTAAGGATTAAATAACAAGGAAACCAGTTAGAACCAATTCAATTCATAGAGATCTAAGATATAAACATGCATACCAAAAAATCCAGGCAGCCTGGACAAGAAATATGAGGCACCCACATCAGGAAATAGACCCAAAGCTGTTTCTGGCATTGCAAAGACCTGAAAAGATTCACTGGTACATGTAGCTAAGTTCAAAAAGAAAAATTAAGTCAATGAAGATTTGGATGCTAGCTATAGAGCACCATTTAGCTATTCAGTATTAAAGTGGGATAAGCTAAATGGTGCTTTCTTTCCTATTTAAACCACATACTGATTGAAGGTTGAACCAAGTCACGTTCAGTGGTTCAGTCCTAGCTCACAAAAAATCACTTCTCCTTCTATTTCTTTTATTCGTTCTTATTCAGTGTCCAACCTTCCGTTATTGGCTGGTGACATTTGAAGGTTTTTATCCATATATTGAGCATATATACAAAATATATCATTCAAATGATATATTTTAGTTTGTTTTTATTATGTACACTAATCTTACGATTCCATATGATTTATAATTCAAACTAGCGATTCACGAATTGGATTGCGAATTGACAACCATGATTAGAAGTAAAGGGAAAGCCATGTATGTATAGGCCACTTCAAACTAACCATCCTTTGCTATCACCAGTTTCTTTTCTGGATAGAAAACAATTTCATTGGAGAGGGAAGATGAAAAGTACAAGTGCAATTATGCAGACATAAGATACCTTCTTTGTAGACAAAAATGCCACATATTTTGAAAAATAATTCTTTACATCTGCATATGGGAAAGTATTAGTTTGGCTTCTTGAGCTCTCTCCCCCTCCCTCCCTCCCCCTCTGTTTCCCTCCCCCTTTCTCTCTCAATTAAATTGTTCCTGCCTCTTTTTCTCCCAACTGACATACCTTTGTTAACGGGAAAAACTATTATTTATGGTGCTATAGGTCAAGAGTTTCTTTATAGAGGTCTCTCCGTCTCTTTGATTGACTTCAACAGAAATTGGTAGGCCTGGCTTAGTAAAAACACATGAAACTAACTGACAGCAATTCCACATGGATATAAAGGTTTAAAAAAGCAAGCACACAAAATAATTACATTATTCAAATATCAGATGCTTTTACAAGTATGCACCACAAAACAACAACAACAACAACAACCAAGCCTTAATCCCATTAGGTGGGGTTTTACAAGTATTCAGAATTAATACTATTTCTTACATTTTTTATATGCAAAATAGTCAACAATTATACTGACTAGTTATCATAACATGCTTTCTTCATCTCATATTTCTTGTAAGGGGAGGGATCCACATACTCCAAGAGTAAGTGGAAAAGACTTACTCCTCATCATGATCATTCATTTTTGGGAAATCCAATGGTTTGAATTGGTGAGTACATCTAAACCATTGGATTTTCCAAGATTGGATGGCTAAGATGAAGAGTAAGTCTTTTCCACTTACTCTTGGAGTAAGTGGATATCTCCCCTTCTTGTAAAGATAAAATTATTTATAGCAATCAAACCTAACAGTTCCACTAAATATTGAAAACAAGTACAAAAATCAGTATTTCACGGTTTATTCAGAACATACTGAATTCTCTGTAGCAACACGAAATCGACCATGAACAGAAGCACCAGCACCACCTCCCATGACGATTCCATTAAGAATTGAAACCTCCAAATGTTTGTAACAATATATGTAAGGAAAAGATACATATGAATGCAAAAACAAAACAGAAAAAAATTTAAATAAGAAATAGTTACCTGGGGCTTACTATATGTTGCCATCAAGTAATTCAGTTTATATTCAGTCTCAAAAAACTTTGCACCTAGCCTCCATTCACCTATTTCATACATGTGGAAAAAAAACTATTAATTTTGTATTAGTATTGAAACCTATATTTGAAAACCCATGCATTTAAATTTATTTAAACCTCATTTATTAATAGCAGTTTGACATAGTGAGATGTGCATTTCAAAGTAGCACAATGTTTCATATCAAAATAGCTTCAATCTCAAATTGATATTATACCAATATGATGGATATTAGGGTTAAATCATGTGTTCCATTAAGTAACAACACACAAACCTCCTCTCACATCACGAACAACTTTTGCAACATCACCACCAGCACAAAATGCCCTTCCATTTCCCTGATATAGGTAGCCAAGACAAGCCAAAAGTCAGAAAAATCAGATTCTCTTGCAAGGCAAAAAGACCATGCTGCATGGCCAATAAACAATAATACTTTTGTTCCATCCATGACTTCTCCTTCAAAATTTTAAAGTAAGAAACACAAACACTGACAATATTACATGAACTGTTTGATGGTAGAAGTTTGCCAAAAACAAATAAATAAGCAAAATACAAGACAACTTGCATCCTCTAACATTATCCAAAAAAAGTTCAGCCAACAAGAAATTAAATTCAGTAGATTACAAAAATGGAACGCCTGAGAAAATATTTAGCATCAAGGAACAAATAGTCGCATTCTTGTACAGAATGACCACTTTTTATTACTTCTTAGGACATAGTTTGGCCAGAGATGCTTTTCATGAGTTTCAAAATATATGCTACTTCAGATTTTCACTAATAAATCGATAGTCATTAACAATTAATTTTTTTCCTTTTTTGATATGAGAAGAAAGTTGTATTAGAATAAAAGGAGTAGATGAGAGCACAGTAAGATAACAATAAACAAAGATTAAAAAACAGAAATGTTCATACAGAATAGCTCTCCAATTTTATTGCATGTCTATCAAACACTATTCCTGGAAAATTCCATTACTGGACACCATAAAGTGGAGCTAGCACAGTTTCTTTTGTTTCTCATGAGTGTCGTCAATAAAAAAGTGAATCAAATGTGCTCACTAAAAGGATATTACCTTCACGACAACCAATTTAACATTAGGATTTGCTTCATCTTCTTGAAAAATTTCCAGTAGCCGAGATACCTATATCACAAGAAGAGACAAGATAATCACAAAAAGTAACACAAGAGGAATTGAAACTTCGGAAGATGATATTTATGGAAGAAGTTAAGAGTTTGAAAAGGTCATTTCAGTTTCCTATTGTGTGTCCTTGGAACTATATTTGATTTGATGTTGAGCCAAGTTAGTTTCTATGACACTAGATGTGAGGAAACCGTCATTGATTGAAGTTTAAAAGAGTATAAGAGATAATTAAAACCCAGAAAGTCAACTTAAAATAGAAAACTCTACTCTGAGCTTCGAGTCTTGATATCAAATATTCTTGTTATAGCAAATTATGACCTTATAGGTCTAAACAGAACAAGACCACAAAAAGGGTAAAATTGTAGAATGAATTAGTTATCAAAACTTCTTAGCAGTATCAGAATGACACTGAGAAAACAAGGGTAGAATACGGAAAGGAACACCCTCTCATGTAACTCATTTATAAATACCACAGCCTTCCACTAATAAAACGAGGGTGAGCCTTGACACAATAGTGAGGTTTCTGCTGCCTTACGACCTAGTCGAGGTCACATGTTCTAGTCCTAGAAGTAGCATCTCCTTTATGAGGATAAGATTGTGCGCATTTATAAATAGCTGTCGGTTAGAAACACTTATTCTATTTTTAAGAAGTCCTAATAGGTCCTAGTCTCTCTGTCATTCTCAGGTATCGAACATTATTTTTCTATCACATGTTACTACAAAGTAGAAAAATGAATTGAATACATAAAGTGATTGATGTGTTAAACAAAAAAGAGAATGTAAATGAGAAATATGAAAAGAATATAGTACCATATAAAAAGATAAGGCATTCAATTGCTTGAGCCTGTTAAGTATGACAATTGTAGCAGATAACTTTTGTTCCACCAGAATCTGTCAAACAAAAACGCCAAAACAGTTAGATATAATATAATTAAAAAAGACATTGATATAGTTAAAATTAAACTCGCTTTGTTTCGATCATATGTCACAAAAACGAAATAACTGTCATGTAAACTCTCTTTTTTGAAACAAGATTATAAATTGATCATAATTGCGGTTTTCGCAGTCTCTCCATCGCAACCGCAACTACGGCACAATTGTTTGTAGTTTTTGCAACCACCTCATTCACAGCAGCAACTACGATCCTATTGTTGTTGTTTTCGTAATCAGTCGCAACCGCAATTTAAAACATCGTAATTTGAATTTAAGAGAGAGACCTGATCGTGATCGAAAGCCATTGATTGGAAAGTTGAAAATGGTTCACTGCAATTTGCAACTGCACCTTCTTTACTCCAACACAAAACAAAACAAAGAAATTGAGAGTATTTTTATTTTATTTTATTCTTTTCAAATAACCTAAGCTAGTTAAATTATAAGAGAAGCTTATATATTAAATAAATGAGAATATTTAATATACATTAAAATACTTCATAGATCAAATAGACTACAACATCAATTACTTGATGACTCATTGAATATACACATAATGGAAATTTTTAGTTGCACACTCTCTTAGTATTTAAAAAATGAAAAAAAGAGGGAAAAAAAAACTGAGTTTATGAATATATCTACACTAATATATAAAGGGAAAATACAAAATAACTACTTATGGTATAATTTTTTGTTTTCTATTTTGCCCTTAGTAATCTATATTTTCTACCAAAAAAATCATATAACTTATTTTCTCATTTTTTGTTCCATGTTTATTTATGTAATTAATACAGTTTTTTCATTTGAACACGACAGTTTTTTCACATTGATCAAGGCAATATTTGAACACGACAGTTTATCATTTTCATTTTTTAACATGCAAAATTGCAAATCATGTTTTGTTGATTTTGTTATAATTATGAAAAATGTAATAAAAATATACAAATTAATTACAATCCAATCAATAGGAAAGTGGGTTGGCAGAGACATAAGTATCTGTCAACACGTTAGTCTACGTAAAGTTGTTAGGGTAAACATTTAGAGTTTAACAAGCTCTATCATGATTCTAAATATAGTTTAATACACTCTATTATTGATCTAGCAATTTAGTATCCTCACTCCATTAGCAAAATGTAGATCAAACCCAATATTATAATGCATTCTATTCGTTACCCATAAGAGTTAGAATACTTACTTGAAGATAGAGATACTTTGTAAGAAAAAATAGTTAGATAAAGGTTTGTTTAGTGAGTAGTTGAAATTAAATATTAATATTAATGTTCAATAGCTAAAAATAATGTGAATAAATACTTTAATTTACATAATTTGTTAAAAGAGAATGTATGACTTCATGGTAGATAATGTTTTAGAAATATAAACAAATATAACGAACTTGTTTTTATCCTTCACAATGAGATTTTGGTAAAAATTAAGTCACTTTGATAACAGTTAATAGTTTTAAATGAAAACCAACTGATACAACTCATACAGTTTAAACAAAAATCAGTTCATATGATCGGTATTGAGTAGTTTTGGTTCATATTGACCAATGTGATTTTATCATCTGTATAATTTTGTGTCATACCAGTACGAAAATTAGTTCAATGATTTTCTGATTGAAATAGTTGATATGATCCAATTTTAATGTAATGACAAATTTACATCATAAATTCAAGTATCAATCGAAAAGAATAACTATTTTAATAATAATATCAGTCGTTCAGTCAATATTTAGATAGTAGATAGAATATTTTAACGAGACATATCTAATGCCCCAACTACAAGATTGTTTTATATGTAGAAAGATGTGGTTAATATATATATAATATTGCAATTGTCTTTTATCACATATAGGTCTATCTGTTTAACATTATCAGGAGGAAAAAAATGAATCTTTATTAATATTTGGAAGCAAAAAGAACATAATCTAACTTCAGCTATTCGCAAATGCATTATTGACATGGAAGGGTATGCTACACTTGATAGACTCTTAGGAATCTCACATTGAGTAGAATAGCAAACTCAATATGGTACTTAAGTCATGGGGCTCTTCCAACTAATAAACTAGTCTTTTGGGTTGGGCTTGTAAGAATGTCTCTTGTGACATGAAGGGACATACCATTTAATTGATTGAATGACATAACTCTTGAATAAAGAGTTGTCAATGAAATGGTAAGACTCTTGAGAAAGAGTCTATATATAGTGCTTGATGGAAGCACTATACTATCATCTGAAAAGGACTTTGAAACACTGTCCCTATCTCTGCCTATAAAGATTGTCTCTATAGCCATCACTAAAGGAAGAGCATAGAAAGGAAGGGAAAGAGATAGAAGAGTTTCTCTATTGACAAAAACAACACACAACACATAGTGGAGGATCATATCGCCATGGAAAGAGGTAATCCATAACCATTCTTATTATGTGAAAGCTATAAATTCTAAAGATCCATTTTCATCTGTTTTCATGATTGAACTTACATGTGGTATCAGAGCACTGTGTTTAAGAACTTATAGTTTTCCATTAATAATCATTTAATCCTAATGATGTTTTTGAAATATGTTCTTGAATGTTTAGAGAACTCAAATATGATTATTTGCGCTGCATCATAGTAATAATTAGAGTGTGCATAACAGAACAGTAAGACTGATATGCTTCTACTGTTATTGAATAATATGGATTATGATTATTATTTTTGTTAGTGAAATATATATGTATGATACTGTTTCTGTTATGTGTTTTGTATTTGGTACACTGTTACTTTCATTCATTGAAATAGTAATAAATGACGGAAATGAAGAGAGACTTAACTGTCTTAAAATTTCATGTTATTCATATATAAAAGAAATAGAACAGTGACCATTTGTGATATATTCGTACTCTGTTTCTATTATGTCTCTTCTGCACTATTTCTTTATCAGTTATGCACTGTTTGCATAACTCTTTTACACTATAACGTGATGCATTTGTATGTTTGCATTCTGCATGATGCACACATATTATATATATATATATGATGTGTTTTATAACTTAAATAGTAGATAAAGAAATAGAAATAATATATACATTAAATTTATGGATAGAGAGTACATTGTTTCATTTTGAAGCGATATTATAAACAGTATTGTTACATATAAACATGTAATTTTAAATAATAGTGCAATTAACAGTAATGAACAGTATATAAATATTACTTTGCAATGTTTCTTTCTTTATTCAAACAGTGACTTTACTTTGCAATATTTGATTTATATATATATATACATGTTCCGTACTGTTTGTGTTATATATACACATATGATTAAGGAAACAGTAACTAAACACATTCATATATTAACATGATTAGATGTTATATATATAACATGAACAGTGTATAACAATGAATATATATAGTTAAGTTACAATTTCATTTGAACTTTGATGCAATTGTTTGATGAATATATATAAGTCTATAATTTATCTGCAAGTTTGTGAGTCATGTGTATGTATAATATTATGACTTGTTAGATATTTGGAATCATTATATGATAGATTTGTTAATCACCAAAGTGGTCAAATCTTTATGTTTATTTAATTCCAAAATATGTGATCATATTTTATTTGTTTGGACTTATTGTATGATAGATTTGTTAATCACCAAAGTGGTCAAATCTTTATGTTTATTTAATTCCAAATTGTATGATCATATTTCATTTACTCATTAATTTGATGCTATGAATGTTTATGAGTAAATTGAAATTCATTATTATAAAACAGTTAAGAATCGCCCAAAGGTTGATTGTTTGTTCTTATAATCAATGAGCATAAATGTTGGTAGTGTAAATGCATCATTAGTTATATTTATATATCCAAAGATAGTAAATGTTTCTGATATATGCATGTATCATTGTCAAATTATGTGACTTCTTTTAGTGTCATTATGTCTAGTATGGTATATTGATGGATTACCCAAAGGTGAACATTAATATGCACTTATGAAATAGTTTGAATTAATTTAGCATGTTACTCAAAGCTTTAATGTTTTCTTTTAATTTTATTGATTGCAGTACCTGTTGCATTCGCAATTCTCATCTGTTCCAATTTTCAATGGACTTAACTTCTCTGAATGGAGTGAACAAATCCAATTTTACCTTGGGGTAATGGATTTAGATTTGTCACTTAGAGAATATAAGCCAAGTGCTATTACAAATATAAGCACTGAAGAACATAAAGTTCATTATAAGAATTGGGAAAGGTCAAACAGATTGAGTCTAATGTATATGCGAATGAGTATTGCTGGCAACATTAAGTTCAGCTCTTCCTAAAACTGAAAGTGCTAAAGAAATGCTAAAGTTTGTGGAAGAGCGCTCCCAAACTGCTGACAAGTCTCTTGCATGGACACTAATGAGTACGTTAACCACCAAGACTTAAGACATTGGGAATGGATGTGGATGAGAATTTCCTTGTGCAATTTGTATTAAATTCATTACCTTCTGAATATGGTCCTTTCCAAATGAACTATAACACCATGAAAGATAAATGGAATATGCATGAATTGCATAGTATGTTAGTTCAAGAGGAAACCAGAATGAAGAGTCAAGGAAATCATTCCATCAATTATGTTAATCATCGAGGAGCTACAAAGAAAGTCAGTAAGAAACATGACAAGAAAGGGAAGGGACTCTTAAAGATTAACGAGTCATCTTCTCAAATCCACAAGAAGGAACATATGACAACAAATGTCGTTTTTGTCGAAAGATTGGACATTTCCAAAAGGATTGTCCAAAACGCAAAGGTTGGTTCGAAAAGAAAGGTAAGCCTAGTGCTTATGTATGTTTTGAATCAAACTTAGCAGAAGTTCCTTATAATACTCGGTGGATTGATTCTGGATGTACTGCTCATGTTTCTAATACTATGTAGGGATTCATTACGACCCGAACTACAAGACCAAATGAAAAATTTGTCTTTATGGGAAATAGAGTGAAGGTTCCAGTGGAAGCTGTCGGGACTTATCGTTTAATCCTTGACACTGGACATCATTTAGATTTATTTGAAACCCTTTATGTACCTAATATATCTAGGAATTTGGTTTCTTTATCTAAACTTGATGTTGCTGGATACTCTTTTAAATTTGGAAATGAATGTTTCAATTTGTATAAATATACTCATTTGATAGGTAATGGTATATTATGTGATGGATTGTACAAGTTAAATCTTGATAATCTTTTTTCTGAAACACTTTTAACCTTGCATCATAACGTTGGAATTAAGCGTGGCTTAATTGATGAACGTTCTGCTTACTTGTGGCATAAGCGTTTGGGACATATTTTCAAAGAAAGAATGAAAGGATTAGTAAAGAATGAAATCCTTCCGGATTTAGATTTTACTGATCTGAATATATGGGTGGATTGTATTAAAGGTAAACAAACAAAACACAGAAAGAAGGGAGCCACAAGAAGCACTAAGCTTCTTGAAATAATACACACCGATATTTGTGGACCTTTTGATGTTAATTCTTTCAATAAAGAAAAATACTTCATTACCTTCATTGATGATTATTCACGTTATGGTCATATCTATTTATTGCCTGATAAATCTCAAGCGTTAAAAGCGTTAGAGATTTATATTACTGGAGTTGAAAGGCAATTAGATAAAAAGGTGAAAATTGTCAGGTCGTGGTGAGTATTATGGAAGATATGATGAAAATGGACAACATCTAGGCCCATTTGCTAAATTTCTTGAAAGTCGTGGCATATGTGCACAATACACAATGTCAGGTACACCACAACAAAATGGTGTATCAGAAAGGCGTAATAGAACATTGTTGAATATGGTTCGGAGTATGATGAGTAATTCATCTTTACCCATTTCATTGTGGACTTATGCTTTAAAAACCGCTATGTATTTATTAAATAGGATTCCTAGTAAGGCAGTTCCAAAGACTCCTTTTGAACTGTGGACAGGAAGGAAACCTAGTTTGAGGCACCTACATGTTTGGAATGCCCAGCGGAAGCTAGAATTTATAATCCATATGAAAAGAAACTGGATGCAAGAACAATCAGTGGTTATTTCATTGGTTATCCAGAAAAATCAAAGGGGTATAGATTTTATTGTCCAAACCATACTACAAGAATTGTTGAAACTGGGAATGCTCGGTTCATTGAGAATGGTGAAGTTAGTGGGAGTGAAACACCACGCAAAGTGGAAATTCAAGAAATGAGGGTGCAAGTTCCATTTACTTGTGTCTCTAATAATGTTGTTCCTCAAGTTATTGAACCAATTAATAATGATGAAGAATAACAAAATAATCCCATTACTCAAAATGAAGTTGATGAACCTATAGTAGAAGAACCACAAGAAATAGCATTAAGAAGATCTCAAAGAGAAAGACGATCTGCTATTCCTGACGATTATGTGGTTTATCTACATGAGTTAGAAGGTGACATAGGAATTGAGAATGACCTAGTTACGCTTTCACAAGCCATGGATAGTGATAATGTCGATAAATGGTTAAATGTCATGAAAGATGAGTTAAAGTCTACGAAACAAAATGAGGTTTGGGACCTTGTTGAGTTACCACAAGAATGCAAAACAGTAGGTTGTAAATGGGTTTTCAAAACCAAACGTGATTCTTATGGTAACTTAGAACGATACAAGGCCAGACTTGTTGTAAAAGGCTATACTCAAAAAGATGGTATTGACTATAAAGAGACATTTTCACCAGTCTCTAAGAAGGACTCTCTTAGAATTATCATGGCATTGGTGGCTCATTATGATCTGGAGTTACACCAAATGGATGTGAAACCGCCTTTCTAAATGGGGATTTAGCAGAAAATGTCTATATGGATCAACCAATTGGATTCATAGAGAAAGGAAAGGAACATATGGTGTGTAAACTTAAGAAATCAATATATGGACTTAAGCAAGCTTCCCGACAGTGGTATCTCAAGTTTAATGATACTATTGTATCCTTTGGGTTTAAGGAAAACATCGTTGATCGATGTATATACCTGAAGATCAGTGGGAGTAAGTTTATCTTCTTGGTTCTATATGTTGATGACATCTTGCTCGCAACTAATGATCTTGGTCTTTTAAATGAAACTAAGATGTTTCTCTCTAGAAATTTTGAAATGAAAGATATGGGTGAGGCAAGCTATGTGATTGGAATAGAAATATTTCGTGATAGATCACAAGGATGGTTAGGCTTATCTCAGAAACCATATATTAACAAAATTTTAGAGAGATTCAAAATGAATAAATGTTCAGCATCTCCCGCTCCAATTCAGAAAGGGGACAAGTTTAGTATCATGCAATGTCCAAAGAATGATTTGGAATGGAAGCAAATGGAAGAAATTCCTTATGCATCTATAGTTAGGAGTTTAATGTATGCTCAGACTTGTACGAGACCAGATATTAGTTTTGCAGTTGGTATGTTAGGAAGATACCAGAGTAATCCTGGTATAGAACATTGGAAAGCTGCAAAGAAAGTTCTGAGATATTTGCAAGGTACAAAGGATCACATGCTTACTTATAGGAGATCGAATCATCTTGAAGTGATTGGTTATTCAGATTCAGACTTTGCCGGATGCATAGACACAAGAAAGTCTACGTTCAGTTATGTATATTTGTTAGCTGGAGGAGCTATCTCATGGAAGAGTGCGAAGCAGACTATCATTGCTGCATCCACTATGGAAGCTGAATTTGTGGCATGCTTTGAGGTCACGGTTCATGCTAAATGGCTACGGAACTTTATTTCAGGACTTGGGGTAGTTGACAGTATTGACAAGCCGCTGAAAATTTATTGTGATAATTCCGCAGCAGTCTTCTTTTCTAAAAACGACAAGTACTCCAAATGTGCTAAACATATGGAGGTGAAATATTTTGCCGTTAAAGAAGAAGTTCAGAAACTTAGAGTGTCAATTGAGCATATTAGCACTAACCTTATGATTGCAGACCCTTTGACGAAAGGGTTACCGCCCAAAATATTTACTGGTCATGTTAAGAATATGGGCATTATATGTGCAAATGATTGTTGAACATTATGTTATTAATAAAGTCTCAATTTTCGACACTTTGAGCTCATTAATATTTAAGTTTCTGGTTAATATTTATTTCCATACTTTTGTACACATGTGAAAGGATAGTAATATTGGAAATAAAATTTTCTTTCCAAATGACATTATTATGTGATTCCCATTAATGTGTCATGTTATGTATAAGGCTAATATAGTAGTACATGGAAGGGACTATATCGCATAAATGATGTACTACCGCCATGACTCTTATTAGTTCTTGTTCTTAATCATGACTTGTAATGTAATGAATATGGAAAACATATTCTGATTATGCGCATTATGTTTGATGTTTATAAAATCATGAATTGTATTGTCACATGAGACAAGTGGGAGAATGTAAGAATGTCTCTTGTGACATGAAGGGACATACCATTTAATTGATTGAATGACATAACTCTTGAATAAAGAGTTGTCAATGAAATGGTAAGACTCTTGAGAAAGAGTCTATATATAGTGCTTGATGGAAGCACTATACTATCATCTGAAAAGGACTTTGAAACACTGTCCCTATCTCTGCCTATAAAGATTGTCTCTATAGCCATCACTAAAGGAAGAGCATAGAAAGGAAGGGAAAGAGATAGAAGAGTTTCTCTATTGACAAAAACAACACACAACACATAGTGGAGGATCATATCGCCATGGAAAGAGGTAATCCATAACCATTCTTATTATGTGAAAGCTATAAATTCTAAAGATCCATTTTCATCTGTTTTCATGATTGAACTTACATGTGGTATCAGAGCACTGTGTTTAAGAACTTATAGTTTTCCATTAATAATCATTTAATCCTAATGATGTTTTTGAAATATGTTCTTGAATGTTTAGAGAACTCAAATATGATTATTTGCGCTGCATCATAGTAATAATTAGAGTGTGCATAACAGAACAGTAAGACTGATATGCTTCTACTGTTATTGAATAATATGGATTATGATTATTATTTTTGTTAGTGAAATATATATGTATGATACTGTTTCTGTTATGTGTTTTGTATTTGGTACACTGTTACTTTCATTCATTGAAATAGTAATAAATGACGGAAATGAAGAGAGACTTAACTGTCTTAAAATTTCATGTTATTCATATATAAAAGAAATAGAACAGTGACCATTTGTGATATATTCGTACTCTGTTTCTATTATGTCTCTTCTGCACTATTTCTTTATCAGTTATGCACTGTTTGCATAACTCTTTTACACTATAACGTGATGCATTTGTATGTTTGCATTCTGCATGATGCACACATATTATATATATATATATGATGTGTTTTATAACTTAAATAGTAGATAAAGAAATAGAAATAATATATACATTAAATTTATGGATAGAGAGTACATTGTTTCATTTTGAAGCGATATTATAAACAGTATTGTTACATATAAACATGTAATTTTAAATAATAGTGCAATTAACAGTAATGAACAGTATATAAATATTACTTTGCAATGTTTCTTTCTTTATTCAAACAGTGACTTTACTTTGCAATATTTGATTTATATATATATATACATGTTCCGTACTGTTTGTGTTATATATACACATATGATTAAGGAAACAGTAACTAAACACATTCATATATTAACATGATTAGATGTTATATATATAACATGAACAGTGTATAACAATGAATATATATAGTTAAGTTACAATTTCATTTGAACTTTGATGCAATTGTTTGATGAATATATATAAGTCTATAATTTATCTGCAAGTTTGTGAGTCATGTGTATGTATAATATTATGACTTGTTAGATATTTGGAATCATTATATGATAGATTTGTTAATCACCAAAGTGGTCAAATCTTTATGTTTATTTAATTCCAAAATATGTGATCATATTTTATTTGTTTGGACTTATTGTATGATAGATTTGTTAATCACCAAAGTGGTCAAATCTTTATGTTTATTTAATTCCAAATTGTATGATCATATTTCATTTACTCATTAATTTGATGCTATGAATGTTTATGAGTAAATTGAAATTCATTATTATAAAACAGTTAAGAATCGCCCAAAGGTTGATTGTTTGTTCTTATAATCAATGAGCATAAATGTTGGTAGTGTAAATGCATCATTAGTTATATTTATATATCCAAAGATAGTAAATGTTTCTGATATATGCATGTATCATTGTCAAATTATGTGACTTCTTTTAGTGTCATTATGTCTAGTATGGTATATTGATGGATTACCCAAAGGTGAACATTAATATGCACTTATGAAATAGTTTGAATTAATTTAGCATGTTACTCAAAGCTTTAATGTTTTCTTTTAATTTTATTGATTGCAGTACCTGTTGCATTCGCAATTCTCATCTGTTCCAATTTTCAATGGACTTAACTTCTCTGAATGGAGTGAACAAATCCAATTTTACCTTGGGGTAATGGATTTAGATTTGTCACTTAGAGAATATAAGCCAAGTGCTATTACAAATATAAGCACTGAAGAACATAAAGTTCATTATAAGAATTGGGAAAGGTCAAACAGATTGAGTCTAATGTATATGCGAATGAGTATTGCTGGCAACATTAAGTTCAGCTCTTCCTAAAACTGAAAGTGCTAAAGAAATGCTAAAGTTTGTGGAAGAGCGCTCCCAAACTGCTGACAAGTCTCTTGCATGGACACTAATGAGTACGTTAACCACCAAGACTTAAGACATTGGGAATGGATGTGGATGAGAATTTCCTTGTGCAATTTGTATTAAATTCATTACCTTCTGAATATGGTCCTTTCCAAATGAACTATAACACCATGAAAGATAAATGGAATATGCATGAATTGCATAGTATGTTAGTTCAAGAGGAAACCAGAATGAAGAGTCAAGGAAATCATTCCATCAATTATGTTAATCATCGAGGAGCTACAAAGAAAGTCAGTAAGAAACATGACAAGAAAGGGAAGGGACTCTTAAAGATTAACGAGTCATCTTCTCAAATCCACAAGAAGGAACATATGACAACAAATGTCGTTTTTGTCGAAAGATTGGACATTTCCAAAAGGATTGTCCAAAACGCAAAGGTTGGTTCGAAAAGAAAGGTAAGCCTAGTGCTTATGTATGTTTTGAATCAAACTTAGCAGAAGTTCCTTATAATACTCGGTGGATTGATTCTGGATGTACTGCTCATGTTTCTAATACTATGTAGGGATTCATTACGACCCGAACTACAAGACCAAATGAAAAATTTGTCTTTATGGGAAATAGAGTGAAGGTTCCAGTGGAAGCTGTCGGGACTTATCGTTTAATCCTTGACACTGGACATCATTTAGATTTATTTGAAACCCTTTATGTACCTAATATATCTAGGAATTTGGTTTCTTTATCTAAACTTGATGTTGCTGGATACTCTTTTAAATTTGGAAATGAATGTTTCAATTTGTATAAATATACTCATTTGATAGGTAATGGTATATTATGTGATGGATTGTACAAGTTAAATCTTGATAATCTTTTTTCTGAAACACTTTTAACCTTGCATCATAACGTTGGAATTAAGCGTGGCTTAATTGATGAACGTTCTGCTTACTTGTGGCATAAGCGTTTGGGACATATTTTCAAAGAAAGAATGAAAGGATTAGTAAAGAATGAAATCCTTCCGGATTTAGATTTTACTGATCTGAATATATGGGTGGATTGTATTAAAGGTAAACAAACAAAACACAGAAAGAAGGGAGCCACAAGAAGCACTAAGCTTCTTGAAATAATACACACCGATATTTGTGGACCTTTTGATGTTAATTCTTTCAATAAAGAAAAATACTTCATTACCTTCATTGATGATTATTCACGTTATGGTCATATCTATTTATTGCCTGATAAATCTCAAGCGTTAAAAGCGTTAGAGATTTATATTACTGGAGTTGAAAGGCAATTAGATAAAAAGGTGAAAATTGTCAGGTCGTGGTGAGTATTATGGAAGATATGATGAAAATGGACAACATCTAGGCCCATTTGCTAAATTTCTTGAAAGTCGTGGCATATGTGCACAATACACAATGTCAGGTACACCACAACAAAATGGTGTATCAGAAAGGCGTAATAGAACATTGTTGAATATGGTTCGGAGTATGATGAGTAATTCATCTTTACCCATTTCATTGTGGACTTATGCTTTAAAAACCGCTATGTATTTATTAAATAGGATTCCTAGTAAGGCAGTTCCAAAGACTCCTTTTGAACTGTGGACAGGAAGGAAACCTAGTTTGAGGCACCTACATGTTTGGAATGCCCAGCGGAAGCTAGAATTTATAATCCATATGAAAAGAAACTGGATGCAAGAACAATCAGTGGTTATTTCATTGGTTATCCAGAAAAATCAAAGGGGTATAGATTTTATTGTCCAAACCATACTACAAGAATTGTTGAAACTGGGAATGCTCGGTTCATTGAGAATGGTGAAGTTAGTGGGAGTGAAACACCACGCAAAGTGGAAATTCAAGAAATGAGGGTGCAAGTTCCATTTACTTGTGTCTCTAATAATGTTGTTCCTCAAGTTATTGAACCAATTAATAATGATGAAGAATAACAAAATAATCCCATTACTCAAAATGAAGTTGATGAACCTATAGTAGAAGAACCACAAGAAATAGCATTAAGAAGATCTCAAAGAGAAAGACGATCTGCTATTCCTGACGATTATGTGGTTTATCTACATGAGTTAGAAGGTGACATAGGAATTGAGAATGACCCAGTTACGCTTTCACAAGCCATGGATAGTGATAATGTCGATAAATGGTTAAATGTCATGAAAGATGAGTTAAAGTCTACGAAACAAAATGAGGTTTGGGACCTTGTTGAGTTACCACAAGAATGCAAAACAGTAGGTTGTAAATGGGTTTTCAAAACCAAACGTGATTCTTATGGTAACTTAGAACGATACAAGGCCAGACTTGTTGTAAAAGGCTATACTCAAAAAGATGGTATTGACTATAAAGAGACATTTTCACCAGTCTCTAAGAAGGACTCTCTTAGAATTATCATGGCATTGGTGGCTCATTATGATCTGGAGTTACACCAAATGGATGTGAAACCGCCTTTCTAAATGGGGATTTAGCAGAAAATGTCTATATGGATCAACCAATTGGATTCATAGAGAAAGGAAAGGAACATATGGTGTGTAAACTTAAGAAATCAATATATGGACTTAAGCAAGCTTCCCGACAGTGGTATCTCAAGTTTAATGATACTATTGTATCCTTTGGGTTTAAGGAAAACATCGTTGATCGATGTATATACCTGAAGATCAGTGGGAGTAAGTTTATCTTCTTGGTTCTATATGTTGATGACATCTTGCTCGCAACTAATGATCTTGGTCTTTTAAATGAAACTAAGATGTTTCTCTCTAGAAATTTTGAAATGAAAGATATGGGTGAGGCAAGCTATGTGATTGGAATAGAAATATTTCGTGATAGATCACAAGGATGGTTAGGCTTATCTCAGAAACCATATATTAACAAAATTTTAGAGAGATTCAAAATGAATAAATGTTCAGCATCTCCCGCTCCAATTCAGAAAGGGGACAAGTTTAGTATCATGCAATGTCCAAAGAATGATTTGGAATGGAAGCAAATGGAAGAAATTCCTTATGCATCTATAGTTAGGAGTTTAATGTATGCTCAGACTTGTACGAGACCAGATATTAGTTTTGCAGTTGGTATGTTAGGAAGATACCAGAGTAATCCTGGTATAGAACATTGGAAAGCTGCAAAGAAAGTTCTGAGATATTTGCAAGGTACAAAGGATCACATGCTTACTTATAGGAGATCGAATCATCTTGAAGTGATTGGTTATTCAGATTCAGACTTTGCCGGATGCATAGACACAAGAAAGTCTACGTTCAGTTATGTATATTTGTTAGCTGGAGGAGCTATCTCATGGAAGAGTGCGAAGCAGACTATCATTGCTGCATCCACTATGGAAGCTGAATTTGTGGCATGCTTTGAGGTCACGGTTCATGCTAAATGGCTACGGAACTTTATTTCAGGACTTGGGGTAGTTGACAGTATTGACAAGCCGCTGAAAATTTATTGTGATAATTCCGCAGCAGTCTTCTTTTCTAAAAACGACAAGTACTCCAAATGTGCTAAACATATGGAGGTGAAATATTTTGCCGTTAAAGAAGAAGTTCAGAAACTTAGAGTGTCAATTGAGCATATTAGCACTAACCTTATGATTGCAGACCCTTTGACGAAAGGGTTACCGCCCAAAATATTTACTGGTCATGTTAAGAATATGGGCATTATATGTGCAAATGATTGTTGAACATTATGTTATTAATAAAGTCTCAATTTTCGACACTTTGAGCTCATTAATATTTAAGTTTCTGGTTAATATTTATTTCCATACTTTTGTACACATGTGAAAGGATAGTAATATTGGAAATAAAATTTTCTTTCCAAATGACATTATTATGTGATTCCCATTAATGTGTCATGTTATGTATAAGGCTAATATAGTAGTACATGGAAGGGACTATATCGCATAAATGATGTACTACCGCCATGACTCTTATTAGTTCTTGTTCTTAATCATGACTTGTAATGTAATGAATATGGAAAACATATTCTGATTATGCGCATTATGTTTGATGTTTATAAAATCATGAATTGTATTGTCACATGAGACAAGTGGGAGAATGTAAGAATGTCTCTTGTGACATGAAGGGACATACCATTTAATTGATTGAATGACATAACTCTTGAATAAAGAGTTGTCAATGAAATGGTAAGACTCTTGAGAAAGAGTCTATATATAGTGCTTGATGGAAGCACTATACTATCATCTGAAAAGGACTTTGAAACACTGTCCATATCTCTGCCCATAAAGATTGTCTCTATAGCCATCACTAAAGGAAGAGCATAGAAATGAAGGGAAAGAGATAGAAGAGTTTCTCTATTGACAAGAACAACACACAACACATAGTGGAGGATCATATCGCCATGGAAAGAGGTAATCCATAACCATTCTTATTATATGAAAGCTATAAATTCTAAAGATTCATTTTCATGTGTTTTCATGATTGAACTTACAGGGCTCTGTTCACCTGCTTAAGTCCTAACATAGACAACCTCCTAAAAATCAACATTGCTTTAAATGGAACAAATCAATGGAGGTCTAATTTGATGGAAATTAATTAAGTCTTACCTCGTTTACCTCATTCTTTTGGGAATAGTTTAAATACTTATAAGATTACTACTCTCATTGACAATTGATTTTTAGATGAAACCTCTAACATGTTGATAACTAGATTTTCCGAATCTATAGGAAACTTTGATAACCTCCATGCATAATTTATGGGATCTTTTCATGGTCTTAAGGTGGTGTGGAATCAAGGATTTAAGGATTTAAAGAAGTATAGTACTATAGTGATTCTTTGGATGCCATTTCTATAATCGAACAACAAATATCACATTATCATCAATGGTACTCCTTTGCTTTATCGATCATTGATTTGCTACATTTGAAATGCTAAGTACATGTCTCCCATACTATGAGGGGAATAAAATTTGTGTTGATTTTAGAAGTACTTTCATCTAATTCCTCTTCTAAAATTGATATTATTCCTTATGAGCTCAAAAACTTGTGAAGTTGGATTCCCAAATATCAAAATCTTAAACCAAAATTCAATTCTTGAGAGTAATACTTATAACTGATATCATGGTGTAAGCAATTAAGCTTATAAACATTAAATGGACTCTAAATTTGATCCATAAAAGATGCAAACCTCCTTTTTGAGCACCTTATGTTGCATATTTCAGGAAGAGCAATGGTTGGTGATACATGACATTTCATTTATAAGATTTGCCATGTATTTTAAGAGTTAATCAATATTAAAAAATATACCCAAATGAAAATTTTGCTACCAATTAAACAAAGTCATTAAAATATGACACTAATCCAAAATAGAGTTTGGCACCCTCAAAAATTCACAGGGCTAAACAGCATGCATCATTACATATTGTAGCAAAAACTAATAGTTACACTGCATTTCTAACTATCCATTATCTGCAACACATTATAACCTTACTGCACAGAGAAGTTTCTTAAATACTCTATTCAGTACTCTCTCCGATCAGGGAGTGTTGCAGTTGATACGATTCTCGTAGAAGTCGATGAGCTGGAACATAAGAAAAACATTAGCTTCAGGTTGAGTTGACAACAAAATAATCAAATGAGAGTAATGTAACAAATGGTGGATTACCAGATCCGGATAGTGTGACTTGAGATATCTGTTGTCGACCATCACTTCCATTCCGTCCCATCTATAAAGTTAACCAGATAAGCTAATAAGTGAAGAACCATGATGTATGATTGAAAGGCTAACATTGTATACTAAAATTTTAGCCGAAGGTAGTTCAACGAAATTTGGAGTTCTAAGTTGAGTAACTGACCTCAAGGCTATAAAGGTCACGCACAGATCGCCAGATACTGTAGGTGAACAGCCTAATGACTTTATAATCTTGGTAATATTGGAGACAGGTGCAGGTGCAGGTGCAGGTGCAGCAAGAACCTTCTTCTTCTTTTTCTGACTCTTATGCCACACAAAATCGGACACCGCTGCTCGTACTGGTTCAGATGTGCTAGCGGGTATGTCGATTGGTTGTTCTGCACTAGAAGACTCACCAGCATGTGAATCCTCCTTTGAGTTCTTTGCAGAACAAGATTTCTTCCTTTTAACTCCTTTGGAGTTGTCACTTTGATCTTGTTCCACATTAACACCCTTCAACCGACCATCCACCTGACCATTGTCGGCTGCAACATTACCTTCTTGAACCTGTGTCACAAGCCTGTCTGCTGTACCATGCCCACTGGTTGAGGCTGCTTTTAGCTCAATAAGCTTGGGATCATACTCATTTTCCTCATTGCTTTTAGAAAGTTCTGGAGGATTTGTAGACCCGCTGCCATTAGAAAGTTTGGCTTTTCCAGAACTGCTGGGATCGCCATTGTGTTCTAATTCATCAGCAAAAAGCACAGCTTGAGGAAAAGCACAAGGATCGGTAATATTAGCAACATTTGGAGGAGCAGACTGTGTATGTTTGTCAGCATTAGCATTGCGAATACGTCTAAGGCTGTAAGGAGTATCAGAACGCTCCTGCCTCTTCTTTGTTTGAGAGTGACTAGACACACTCGTGCGCTTAGGCTTACGCTGTTTTGCTGATGCCAAGCTTCAAAAACATAAAGAAACGATACTCGTAAGCAGAAAAGTTAGACAAAGTAGTCATTGAGTGCATCCTACTTCTGCTCTTATAATGTTAGACCTATGTTTATAAGCTGCTAATCTGTAATCATATAAAACACAAACAAATACAAAACATAATAGGAACATACCCTTCATTCTTATTCCTTACTCATAATTTAGCAGAGTCTAAAGTACACTGTCAATGTTACATTTAAAAAAAGGGAATACCTCTGCTCAAAAGCCTCGATCATGTCACGAACATTAGTTAGATGTTCTGGAGGCTCCCAAGTGTTGGCCGACTCGGCCCATCCAAGCCTTCAGTAATAAGTAAAAAAATACGTCAGAATACATATAAAAGTGGGGGTTTGTTAACATCAACCCTTATGGGCTCTACCCGATCATATCTCATATGATGTCTCGCACCAATAAAAACAACAATAATACTGAGATAGAATCTGAGACAACAAATCTATGTTCCGCTTATGGCTGGGAATAAGGATACAAAGGTAGAAAACTTCGAAAGTATTTATTACATTTCTGTATATCCAATGTAATAAATGATTCCTTTCTCAATCAAAATTTTCACTTTTTAATCCTTATCCTCTTAACAAAATCCATAAAAACATAACCACATTTGTTCATTAGATCCACCTATTGATAGTCCGAAATGTCTATTCACACTCATGTTCAATGAATCATAATTTTGTAACAAAACATTAAAACGGTGATCGGCGAATGACGAGTGTGAATAGATAACATGGAATGTCAATAGCCAAACTACAGGTTTCCGCAACCCCTCGTGACCACAATTACGGTGCAATGCAGATGCATCAGCCGCATTTTCCCGTAATTTTTTTGCAACTATGGTAAGTAAAACAAAACCATAACCGCAAATATGGTCACAACCACAATTGTAAACCATGTTGTTGGTATTATCATAATCCAGATAAACAACAACAACAATAAGAACAAGAACAACAACAAAAACAAAGGAACAAAAAGGGTACTTACCATTTTACCAGGTACTGGACCTGACCCTGCATTTGCAACATTTGAAGATCAATCACATGGTCACAAAGAAAAAATTGTATGAATAAAAAATTAATAAAATAACAAAATCATTAAAAAAAACAAATGAATAAAAGAACATGAAAGAAGAAGCATATGAAAAAGTAAGAAAGTGTTATTACCTTTATGACCCTCTTCCGGCGAATAGCTTGAACCGGATACAACTCAGAATCAGCAGAAAGATGAGGAAGTTTGTTTCCATCATCATCATCATCATGTTTCTCTTCTTCTTCATAATCCTCTCTTCCTTTATTCTGGTTATTCTCCTTTTCAACACCACCACCAACAAATTCAGCAACACCCACTGCCACGTCACCACCATCACTACCACCAACAGCACCAAATTCACCACCACACATTGCCACGTCAGCACCACCACCAACAGCAACAAATTCACCACCTATTGCCACGTCACCAACAGGAATAGCAGCGGAAGCAGAAACACCGTTCGATTCTTCCGAGGTTGTCTTCTTTACCGCAACACTCTTCATTGTAGCAATATCAAAAACAAAAATCAATTTTTTTTTCTGGGAACTAAAGCGAGAGTGAGAAAAAAAACGTTTTTTTTTTGTTTCAGTACAGTGATAACAACAGACATTAATATATATACGAGGAAGAACAACCAATATTGCTGTTTTTTTATTTATTTATTTTCTCTCTCTTCTTTTATGGTATTCTGTTTTTTTATTTACATTTTCAATTTTACTTGCTTTTTCATGTTTTTTGTTTTCCCTCCCACCCCGCCACTTTTTCACACTATGTTTTCTAACATTATTCATCAAATAATATATTTATATACTCTCAATATGTTGTTCATTATTTATTGATATTATTTTTCTTCAATAAAAATTAATAATGATTAAAAATAAATGATATATAATAAATTTATAATATATAAAACTTTTACAATATTAGCGCATACATGCAAACATAAAAAAAAACTTTTAAATAATGTATAACCAACAGCTCATACTTAATCATTATTATGAATATTCAATTAGTGTTTCTTGATTAATTTCTTTACTATGCTTAGATATAATATAAGAGTAATATCAGTATAAATATTTATTATATACTCCTATTTATTTTTGTTATTTATATTCAAGAGTCAATGATAATTAAAAATGAAAAATAGATGATATGTTGATAGTGGAAAAATCTTTTATAAGGTTGATTAATATATTTTTCGTAAAGAAAAATAAAACATATTAAAATGACAATTAAATAGGACAATTAGAATATCATATACATTATATATTTATTAGGATTTGAAATGAAATTAATTTTATCACCTACCAAATTATTAGTTGTTAACATCGATCATTTAGACGTTAATCTACTGTTATAAAACTCATAAGATATATAGCTCTATTATACTAGGACGAAGATGAAATATTCTAATCTTATAAGTTATTAATACTTATTAGTATAGATTCATGGTATTAAAACATCGTAATAAATTCACTAAAAAAAACTAAAAGTAAACTCAATAACAAAAAAGTTCAAAATTGAAGTGTAAAAATATATAGCATTCAAAAAAATATAAAAATCTATCTTAATGGAATATTAGTATTATAATTAAAGATTATTTTTAATATTTATTTTTAAAAATAGAGATTGTTTGAAATTTAAAGTAATATTAATTAGGAAGCATTTAATTTTTTAAAACTGAATTGTGTTTAAAGAGTTGATATCCTCATACCTCATAAAAGATAAAAAAAAATAGAAGCATTTAAAATTTTATTTTATATTAGTTTTTAACCGTAAAAAATATTCGTGAGAAATAATTACCATGATAAAAATATCGGATATTACAATTATATCGAATATACAATTAAGTCAGTCAATATAAGAAAATATAAGTTACAATCATATCATATTGCATTTGTTAAAACTCATTTTTGATTGTAAATTAATATTTTTTTAAATGATACAATAATGAAGTTATATATTATAAATAATAATATTTATATTAATAATGCAATTATATTATTTATCATATATAACGTATCTAATATATGGTTTAATTAATTAGAAAATCAATGGTTCAACCACGTAATATTATGTCTGATATTATATATATATATATTATTAATAACATTGGTTGTAACCCATTGATATTGTATAATTAATAATAAATATTTGTGCGCTTTTTACCCACCAATGTATATCCCACTTACATAGGATTGGAATATATGTATAGAATATAAAAATTTGTACACAATTATTCATTATTTCATTATCTAATTTATGTGTATTATTATATTTAAGAGTTAATATTAATTAAATATAAATAACAAATATAATTATAATATAAAAACTCTTATATTATTACATACATTTTCCCCATATAAATATTGCAAGTTTTTTTATATTTTAATTAAATTTAGAGACTAAAAAATAAACAAGGCACTCAAAATAACTTGATTATTTAAAAAATCATAGTTATGAAAATTCTATTATTTCATAAAATCAATGAATCAGTTCTCATATCGACACAGTACAATAATTATATCAATAATATAATTATATAAGCCAAAATAGGTCATAGAGATCATTTTTCATTTAAACATATGGATCAATTTTATTTAAAATTATATTTTGTTATATATATAATTTCACGATTTAATGATTAATATGATATTAATAACATTAAAAATATTACATTACCTATATCAAAAATGGAAAATGAGACTAAAGAAGTATTGATTAATTTTCTGTCCTTACGCTGGCGTTATTCCTTGTTATTTTTACTAAACTGAAAATTTGAATGATCAATATTGGGAAAGTCAAAGAAAAATAAATTAGAAAAAAATTAAGGAAATAGTAATTTAGTTATATTTTATTATAATCCTTACATTTAATAATATTAAATATTTTTATACTTATTATAAATAGAAAGTTAAAATATTCATTTATGATTATGCATATATTACTATTATATACATTTTATGTTTTTTTATTATTATTTAATTAAAACCAATCTTTATTATTTTGACTATATATTCATACTTATTTTATGAGTTTAATCTTGTAATTTTTGTCAATTTAAATGATTTAAGTCACCCATAAATATTTATTATTTTCTTATAATATATTATTGTTCAATCACTAACATTTTTGTCAATCTGGTGTTTTTTACTTATTAGCATTATTATAAGATAAAACTGAACAAAAATTATACTTTTATGGTATTAAAAAATTATTAAAACTTTGAATTTATTAAAAATTATAGGAGCAACAGCAAGAGATAAAAATCTCAGAGTCCATGGTTGTTGACAAATTTTGAGATAATAGAAATAATATTTAGTGCATAAAAACTTCCATAACAATTTCTTTTTTGCTCTGAATTCAAAGAGAAACATGTGTTATTCAAGGGTAAATAAAATCCTCAAATTTAAAATTTAAAAATAAAATAAAAATCTATAAAATAAGCAAAGAGAATAAATAAAAATATGAATATTTTGTTGTCATGGGATTGAGAGGTTAATTGAATAAATAGAGCTTTTAGGTGATCTTATAAGAATTTGTTGCACTACACAAATATGGTTAATCTCATCTCACTTTAATCCACTTCATTTTTTTGTGTGAATGAAGGGTGGTGGAAAAAAGAAATTTGAAAATTTCTTAAATTAATTTATTTAAAAATATATTAATTCAAAAGAAGGTAAATTCACAACTAAAACAAATAAAATTGTGGTGGTAGGTGATGGATTTGGTGGTAGGTCATTTATATAATTGTTTAGTTTGTTAGTATTAACTTAATACAAATATATTCCTCTAAATTTTGTTTCATACGTGTGTCTCGCATCAATAAAAAATATCATATTAATTAAAAAATTAAACTTTATTATTATTGTTGATTTTGTTTCACTATTATTGAGCGAGACAATATATGTTACAAAATTTAGGATAAAATATCTTTATTCGTATTAACTAATCATTGTTCTGTAATTTCAAAATATTTGAAAGTATTTTTTAATGTTGTGATATAAGTTGTCTCCTTCATCAATTAAAATCATGATAAATGTCTTATTTAACCATTTTTTACAAAAATATTCTAAAAACTAAAAAAGTAATACACATAACATAATTTCGATGATGAGAGAAGATAACTTTTGTAAGGATATATTTTATTTTGTATTGGTATATGTCTTTGTTATGGATTGTTTTTAATACTATTTTACTCTGATGTAATTTTAAATAATTTGGTTTGATTAACCATTTAGGTTAGGAATCTTATATATATAAATGATAATTTAGAATTGAACTATATTCCTTATAAATATCAAAAATAAATAAATTTTATTAATTATTATACATTTTAAGTAAAAATAAAATCTAAAAATGCAAACTGCTTAAAAAATAATAAATGCCATAGATTTTTCCTTTTTTAAGTAAATCAATTTTGTGAAAGTGAAAAAAATTTAAATAGCTGGCGACAGGCAATTATTCAATTAATGACAGGTTGGCTCTTAGTAATTATTGGATTTATAAAAAGAGAACAAATATTGTTTTTCTAGGGTATATGATATATACCAAATATTTTATTGAATATTCTCCTTAAATTTCATATCAATTTAAATGTAATTTTTTCTAATAATAAATATACAAATTCTATTTATTTTTATGAAAGTCTAGATTCTTAGTACTATGTAATCTTGTATTAAAATTCGTATATATCTGCAAATAAATGTAAAATTATATTTATTTCATCAAATTAATGAATTTTTCCAAGAAACAAATGCATCATACATACATGCATTGTCATAATTGAAAAACCAAATTAATTTTAATTTTAATTTTAAATTAATTTTATAATTAATAAAAATGTATGTGACATTCTTATATAGATATAAGGAATATAGGACTAGGTCAAAATAATTAAATTGTCATTTTCTTCATTTTATTATTACTAAACATTATGGACTTTAAATTTTAATTTTGCTAAAGCTTTTCAGGATACAGGATATTTTAGATTTAGAGAATGATCGATATGGATTATGTTTTTCAACTCAAAGTTTTAGAATTGTTTGAAAAATTATTTTATTTGTTAAAAGCTTTCAAGGCAAAATATGGCTATTGATCAAACACAGTGAAAAATAATTTTAAGTTCTGTCAAATTAATATATTTATAATTAACAAATTTACACAAAAGCAAAAAAATAAAAAAAATATGGCCAAGGAAAAAAATCATCCAAACATATTTATATTTTATTTATAGTTTTTAATCTTCTTTCCCAAAATTTAACTTTATTTAAAAGAAAAACGAAAGTAGATTCATCTGAATCTAGATGGTTGAATAAACTCTTAAAACTTTATTTTCATTATTTGTATTTTAAAAAATAGATCTATTATCAGTAAATCATTTGTTACTATACCAATAAAAAAGTGTGATTGTTTAAGTTATTTTTGTTATAATTCATTTTTATTATGATGTGTATTATAGAACACATGTCTAATTTATCAAATCTAAAGACATAAATTGATACTTAGAGCTTGAATGCTTAGAATTGGCACTCATAACCCTAATCTTCTATCAAGATAAAGGGAATCCATTACAAATACAATAGAGAACAAATTAAAAAAACAAATGAGGATATAGTAATGACTTAGAACAACTCCATTTTTTAATTAATCATTTTTTCAATTTATCTTTTGATCCCAACTTTCAACTAATAAAATTTAGAATGAAAATAAGAAGAATTCACCTGAGGAGAAAATATAGAGGCTAAAGTCCGGAAAATCCCACCATCTAGAAGAGATCCAACAAGAGATCTTCGACGTCCTCCTTCTCTAGAATCACTGCACAACATAAAGAGTAAAGGAAGAGTACATAGAACCCTAAATCAGAAATTCAAAATCCTAATCTGATCTTGTAAATTAACTCAAACACAAATGAAATTTAGTACATACAATATTTTTTCGATAAATAAAAATATATTAAATCAAGCACAAAAGGTGATCAACCAATACAAGAGAAAGATCTAGTAATCTTTTTACAAGTTAAATTGATTCATGATTTTGGATCAATATACCAATTGGTAAAAAGTACGGAAGTTGAATTTACATTTAAAGAAAACCAAATCCAAGATCTGATTTCGATTAAGTCCTTAAGTTCAATTTTTTGTATTCTCAATTGAAATCACACAAAGGAAAACTAGAAAAATAGAGAGAGAGGAAGGAATTTGTTACTTGAAATTTGAAGAGGGAAAAAATGAAGAAGAACAAGAGGGAAACATGTTTATTCCTAGTATGGAGTGAACAAGAATGAAGAATGAGAATTTTATTTGATTGGAGTATGGGGAGGGGGACAATGGTAGCAAATGTGAGAGGGTAAGAAGTAGAGGAGAATCAAGATGAATTGAGAGGAGAACTGAAACCCTTAAATACACATTAGGTCAATTTTCTATACTTCTTAAGACTGCCTCACTTTTGTAATATTTTGTATATTTAAGTACATCTTTAATAAAATTATATTTTGCTGAATCGATAATTTTAATTAGTTAGGATGGGGAACATGCTCTTACCAATTTCCTTTTGTTAAACAACAATTTTTACGATTCTCTTTGTCCTCTTTAAATTTTAAAATTAAAATAAAGTCACATGAGGAACAAAGATGTAGGATAGACTTCCAAAAACCACATTGATCAGAAGAAAGTCGTCAAGAAAATTCCCACCATCGTTTCCTTCACAATCATCACACAACATACACAATAAATGAAGAGAGCATGAAACCTCGAATTAGAAATCCAAAATCTCAACCCACTCTTATAGATTAGGTGAATAACTACAATGCATGGTAGGACGATCTGCAACATTTACGTATTAAAAAGTGAAACCCGTCTTACCCATGAGTGGTAAGGAGAATTTTCTGTAACATTTTCTCCTAGTTGAAGGTAGGTAGATATGAAAGATATATTTTCAATAATTTGGATGACTGATATTTAGTCTCTTTGGAATTGTGTGAATGTCATGATTTTTAGCAACAATGAAGCAAGTTGGAATAGGTAGAGGATGATATTAAATTCAAATCTTGGATCACAGGAAAACACAAGTTGATGAACATGTCTGAGTTGGGTTTGAATGGATTTCAAACCCGATTTTAAGTTTGAATTGTTATTGTTAGTATATCTCCTTTTAATGTGGGTTTAGGGTTTTGTTTCTTTTTGGCTGTTGTTGGGTGGGTTTGGTAGTTGAAGTTCTCCATTTTTTTAATATTATTGTACATTGTTTTAGTGTGATATGTCTTTTTTTACCTTTTTTCTTAATAAAATTTTACTTGTTTGTGAAACCCTAAATTTCCCAATATATAAAGTGTTTTTTTTGGTAATCTTGCGTAGGAATTTTCTGAACTTAAACTTGAATCGGATCAACATAGGTTATCACTCCTTTGATAGGGTGGGTAATGTGAGGGTGAGTGTTCTTATAATGTGTAATTGATAATAATAATTTAAAGTGAAATGAAAGAGATAATCCTCTAAGAATAGTGTTTATTAAACACTACCATTGAAATACTTATTAGTCATTAAAGTAAAGATCTAAAAGACATACAACATATAGTAATTACTAGAATTACTTTCCTTAGATTATTTTTGGTAGTTATGGATAAAATGGGTGTGGTGGCTGATTGTGAAGAATGCTATAATGGGAAATGTGTCTTGAATATTCACCGGAGGAGACCCTTATTTGATTGAAAGAATGAGTCAGTTAGAAGACTGTATAATCTTATTGCCACCATTCCTACAATAGTGGAGTAAGTAACAAATGGAAGTGAAATCTTGATAAATCTGGTTATCATGTGGCTAAAATTATTTATCTTGCTCAAGTGAATAATATCCCTTCGAGCACAAGTATGTAATATTCTTAAATTGAGTTAGATCAAGTATGATCCTTCAAAGGTTCGTTGTTTTATTTGGAAAGTTATTAGTGTTAGAGATGCTACAAAGACAAAGCTTTTCAAAGAAATATTTTGGGGGAAGATGATCTTAAATGTAGTGAAGGTGATCTTAAGTGTAGTTTGTATTGGATGAATGATGAAAATCTAGATCATCTATTTCTCTCTTGCACCTTTGCGGCTAATGTTTGGCAGAGTTTTTATCCGTGGCTTCGAATTCAAGTACTTATCCCAAATACTATTATCGATCTCTTACAGTTACACGATTCATTGTGTAAATTTGGTAAAGGGAAAACAATATAAAGAATGTTGTGGTTTACTATGATTTGGTCTGTTTAGAGTATGAAAAATGATGTAATCTTTAGGGGGAATCCTAGTTTTATCCAAATTATGGATTTATTCATATTGGATCTTGGTTAAGGTTATCAAACAATGTTGTTTTTAATTCTTACTCTTTTTCATAATAACATATATTGATCATACTACTCGTATTGAACTTTCTTGTAACCTGTAATCGGGTTAACACTCCTTGTACTCTTTTTTAATACATTTTCTTATAAAAAACATTTATGTTATCTTAAAATTTAAATTGGTTGATCTAGAACAAAAATAATTCTAATGCAACCATGCTTCAACTCCATTACTACTATTATAAAAAACAAAAAAAAAAACCCAATCTACTAGGTTTATCATTTCTACCAAATTATCACTTATTTAGGCACATTAATAGGTTTTGTGTTTTATCTATAATATCCACTTGAATATATTCATTGTCATACATGTTCTATAGATTCTCTCTTCTCTTGTGACATTGCTAGTTGCTTAGGGAAGTACAACCTTTCACTCTTGCTTTAACCATTTTTCTTTATTATGATTAGTTTTGTGAAAAGCTATCTAGGTCGAATTTAGAAGCCCTTATTATCACAATTTATAATAATAGTAGTAACTAGCTACTTCATTTGGAGGGGACGTGGTAACAATGTTTGCACTTGAATTTATCATTACTCTCATATTAGAGTGCAATACTTTTTATTTCTCAGTGTACACATCTTACTATTGAAGTAAGGAAAACTGTATTTGATTTAATATTATTGTTGGACTTGTGCATGACCAGGAAGCTTCCGATCAATGGAAAGTCTTCATTGTGACATGAGAATAGTGAAGAGTTACCATTAGACATTACATTTTCAACCAAAACTTTAAGATAATAATTTTATAGGTTTTTTCCACTTATAAACTTTTCTACCCATTGTTAAGTGTCAAAATAGAATAAGTTAACTATCAATTTTGTGACACTTTGACTCTTTACTTAATCCAATTTGTTGACTAATTACTTATAAATGCTTAATAGGTTTTAAATTGCCAAATATCACATTTGAAGTGAGTGTACAGGCCAAAACTAGGAAAAACAAAAAAAAGACAAGTTTCCAGAAAAATACCACTCAGGCTCAGCAAATGAACCAATGTGAACGAATCAGAAAGGCTCTGATACATACACTAAGTGTCAGATCCACACTCACTTAAAGAAGCAACTTAACCTATGCTAAGCACAATCTTACGCCGAATAAAAATAATTATGAAATTTCACAAAAAGTTATTGCCCAGTATACACTCAGCGGCCTCTCCACGCCTAGCGCAACAAGTATCCATGCTAAGCGCATAAGCCATGCTAATCGTAAGTGGATGCGCTGAGTGCGGGAGTCAGATTTGATGTACTTTAAAGGAGTTCAATTTGGGTTTGTAAGATACACTTTCGGGCAAGGAGGTATAGAAGCAAGGAGAAAGTGTTAGAGAAGTTAATTCGTGCTCATTGGAGTGATAATTTCTCATCCACGAGTTGTATTCTCTCTTTCTTTTAGTTGCATTTAGTTACCATGAGTATGAGTAGCCAATTTCCTCGTTGTTGGGATTGAATGTAATATAAGCTTAATTTATGCACATCGATTCAATTTTATACTAATTCTTTATGCTTTGACTCTTATAAGTTGCACATACGCTTAATGCTTATTTTAAGAGTGATCACCTTGTCGTATGTATTGTGAAAGAAAGTTTGGAGAAATCATTGTCATAATTTTGACTTTATTCAATTAATCAAATTGGTATAATTGATAGACATAAATTTATATCAACTTGTCACTTCATGCATGTCATTGTTTTGGTTGCTATACGTAGAGCTAATTCATCAACTAAATAACTCTCAAATTTGTTAACATATACTACTAAATATAGATGTGTGTTAATGATTCATATATCTTCTTCTTGTTAATTTAGTTGCTAGACATAGAGCTATTTTGGTAAGTTACTAATATGATCAAGACATTGACGATTAGTATATTTGAGGCGTTGCATCAAAGGTCGATTTAATATGCATAGACTACTAGATGTAGATGTATGTTATGTATTAAATATATTTTAGAGGTTATTTTAGGAGTTGGTTAGATGGTTAGGAAGTTAGGTAGTTAGTTAAGAGTTGAAATTAGTTTTTTAATTTTGTATCATTCATTTGCTTGGATCACAAGTCTTTCTCTTTTGTATAAATAAGCCTAAATAAGCCATATTGGCTTCACTTTCTAATCAAAGAGAATATGTAGATTTCTAAATTATTACATTCTAGTAATCATAAATTTTCATCTTATGTGTAAAATTACTAGACATGAGTTTTATTGCATGAACTACTAAGTTGGTAAGACATTAACTTTTAGTATTTTTGAAGTCCCCTGTGTAAATGAATCATAATTATGTGAGTTAGTGTTTCCTACTCAAGTGTCTATCAATAGTAATTAGAACTTCAATCTCAACATCTTTTTCCCTAAATAGTTAATTAATTAGTATCGTAGTGTGACGAAACAACCAACAAAGCTCTTTTGAAAATAACTTAGAATAACAATTTTTAGTTGGAAGATTAACATCCAACAAGTTCTGTAGGTTCGACAACTCTTTCATACTTTTTGTGACACCTACTTGATATTTTATTGACCAATTTGTCAGTTAGCATTCATCTCTATATCTAGTGTTGAAATTTAAAATTATTTTTTCTGGCTTCATGTTGTTATATATATATATATATATATATATATATATATATATATATATATATATATATATATATATATATATATATATATATATATATATATATATATATATATATATATATATATATATATATCATATTGTCTCATTTGAGTTGGTCATACAATTGATGCCACTTAATATGAATACATTTGAGGTTGGCCATAAATTAGGATTCAATTGTAATATACTATTAATGTATATTGCTTACATGGATGACTGATTATGTATCGTGGTAAATTAAAGTATAAATATATAACAAACAAAATAACATAGAATTAATTATAAATAGTAATAATAATAAATAAAAAATTAAATATATAAACGTTTTAAAATCAAAGTAAAACCATCTTTTAAATTTTCGGTTTACAATGTTGGAAATCTTGTCTTGTTGGGGAGTAAGCTACACCACTTGGACAAAGAAATAGTTGATGGATATGCATGTAAAACCTCCAAAGCGTGTGTTACCACACTAACCTTTAGGTTTGATTCGCCCCCACCAATTTAAGTATATTGGATGCAAATGGGATGAACAGCTAATCCCCTTAAGGATACTTTGGAAAACCTTGATGTGATTTGCACAAGCACAACCAGCGTATCTTTCGATAGTAGTTTACATGTTTATGATTCCTACACTTCTCTCATGCATTAGAGAAATGAAGGATGATTTCTATACTTTGAATTTTCGTTTTCGTTATTCTTCATTCAGCCTACAAATGTCTATATTTATAGAGACATTCATGCCGCTTGGTGAAATGAAATACCTTTGAGTTTTTGCATCAGTTTAGAGATTATGTATAATAACCGTTCATAATTTAACCGAAGTAGCACGATGGCCCAACGGTAATATCTTTTGGTACAAACCCACAACCTCTAACTTATTTCCCAACAATTATAACCACTGGACCAACTGACATATTGTGTAATATAAAATACATATATATTCATTATTTTAATTCAGATATTTTAGAAATATCTCACATACAAAACTAAGGATCATTTGAGACTCGAGAGTAATAAACAGGAAGCATGTATATTCTTTATATTTATTGATTTTTAAAAAGTAATGCAACATTTAGATAAATAATTATTACTACATATACCATTTTTAATGATAACAAATTTGTCCAATGTATACTTTTAAAATAAAAATATATACAACAAATATAAAAAATAATATTAAAAATAGATAATTTTGATAGAGGTTTTTAACAAATTTGATTCATAAAAAAATAATGATAAATGAAAGATTTTGATGACAAACTATGAGAAATTAGATAATTTAATCATATAATATTTTTAATGGTTTAATGAATATTTTAATGGGTCATTCATAGATTCTTTAATAAGGAGATGTCGATAAAACACGTGTGAAATATTTGAATTTAATTAAGTTATTATTAACTTATTAATGGGATTCTCTTTCGAGAAAGAAAAAAGGTGTTTATAAGCCACTATCTATAGAAGAGAGAAACAACACATTACAATAGAAACATAGAAGAAAAGACAAAGAAGTAGGAGGAGCAAAAACAAATGCATTTGGAAAGCAAAATTACTACTTATTTTCTTATAATCACTATTATCATCTTTCTTTAAATTCAAAACTAGTGTGGTTAGTAGATGAGAATAATGTATCTCATGTTATAAGGAGATAAGTTATTTCATATGACAACTAAAATCGTGATATGTGTATCATTTAATCATTTTCTACAAAAAATATTTTTAGAACTAAACAAAACAATACATATGTCATTCTTTTACTGGTGGGAGGAGGTAAGTTAACTCCTGGTACGAAGAGATATATTATTCTCTTAATATATATAAGATTTATTTCAAACAATTTTTTATAATAAAAAAAAAATTGTTATATGCAGTTTTGGTAGTAAAGTCATGGTTTGTGTCGTCACTAACTTTCTGCTAAAAGTCGGAAGAAGGTTTATCACCAACACAATATATTTATTATTAATTTAATTTAAAATTATAAAACAAATTTAATTACATTTTTATAGTATGGTTATGACTCGCGTAGTCTCTAACTTCCTACCAAAAGCATGAAGAAATTTTACACCCAACATCATCTATTTGCTATTAATTTCCTTTAAAACTATTTATACATTTTCAATTCTTAAATGAATTCAATGAAATTTTTATAATCCAGTGTCTAACTTCCTATGAAAAGCATGAAAAACGTCTACAACCAACATCATTTATTCGCTATTAGTTTTATTAAATTGAAATAATCATATCTGAAATATTTTTAAATCAATTAATATTTTATTCAAAATTATGTAGTCTTAATTTCCTTATTACATTAAGTGACATATATGAGCAAGAACTATTTTCAAACACAAAAATAAAATATAAAATACTTTATTTCAATAAATAAAATCTGAAAATTAATTAATGGTATGAAGGACTATGTAACTGATGTAATATGGGTAGATGTGATGTTAATATATATCTTATTCATTTCATAATTAACTCTCGAGTTTAGAATTCTTATTGAATTTACAGAGAGGAAATGCACATTTATCTCATTTTTAGTCTCCCCTAGATGTAAAAGAGAATTTTATATGTTTTAACTATAAAAAAAAAACATAACTTGACTTTAAAGTTTAAACCATTGAGGATGAGTTGAATTGCTACTCAACTGAAAATTGGATTAGGATGTATGTGAATCGGTTATAATAGAGAGTGCAGTAAATGTTTTTGCATTTTCCTTATTTAAAATAAAATGATTGCAAGTTTTTCTTGTATTTCATTAAATAAAAAATGTTAGAAAGGAGAAAGCAACTAATTACCAAAATTGATAAATATATGGCCATAAAAATATTAATTTATTAATTAATATGCCATAGAAAAATATTAAAAATATTGATTACCTATTTTGTAACATTTTCTTCTTCTTTTTGTTAGCTGTACTAGTGTTATTAATACGTACAAATTATCATACAAGTGAGAGTATTGATATAGTGATACAATAGTTTAATTAATGATTAACTAGTTAAACTATATATTAAGTAAGTTATATATTTTATAATAAAATTATAAATATAAACATTTGTATTTGCAACATATATCTCAATTATTAAAACTAATGTGTTGATAAACACTGATATCTCAACTTTCCTATTTTTTTGTAACGTGTAGTTTGCATGTCATAAATCTGATATACATTAATTTGTTTTATATAATTTAATTTGTAGTTGAAAATCATTCGCAATTATTCTTATAGATAAAGTGAATAATTAGGGTGTAAGCACCGAAATAAACATATCATGTTTAGAACATAATATGTAATGTCGTCATTAAATGTTTGTCAAAAAATTGTTATTTTTTAATAATGATGACATAAATTAGTAGATATGATAAATTGAGTAATGATTTTTCTTTGATTTGATGAAATTGAGTAACAATTATATTTTTAGAGTGTTGTTACTGAATTTTGAAGTTGTAATGTCTCATTATCGTGAACGTTAAAATTCTTATCGATATGAACTAAAAAATTATATTTTTGGTGACTACAAAATAAAAATATTAATAAAGTATAGTATTAGCTTGAATAAAGGCCTAAAGGGTAAATTTGGAAAATCAAAATTACATTTTGGGTAGTTACCAAGTGTTTTGGCTTTAAGTTAGTTTAGAAAAATAGAAGTATAAATATGAAATTAGACTAGTGAAGGGTAAATTATGCAAACAAAAATTACTCAATAGATAGTTATTTTATGTTTTCCCTTTATAGAATAAAGATATAGATATAGATGTTTAGTGATTCACCATGTTACAAATGATCACTAGATTCAAAGTTTGAATCCTTAATGTGTTATTTTGAAAAATATTAAATTGTTTCCTGTGTAAATTGAGTTTGATTAGTATGATGCTATATAATTTTGACTGATTTAATTACATGTATAATAAAATTATCATATCATATTGGTATAAATTAGTGAATGGTAAATTCTGAAAGAAAAAATATTAATTAACAAAGTAAAGGAAATAATGACTTAAATATCATTAGATTTAAGAGTAAATCCTTCTTTTTCAATCTTACCAGTTTGATTTTCAAAAATTATAAAATAAAAATGGTCCCAATTTTTTTTAAGTGTATGAGTCAAATTAGTCATTTTTGAAGTAAAATTAGTCATTACCAGATGTTATAAAACATGTTAAAAAAGACTGATTTGACCCACATTTAAAACTTTTGGGAATCATTTTGGGTTTTTCAAATTTTGAGAGATTAAACTTGTGATTTTAAAAATCATAAGAAACTGAAATGAATATTTTCTATAGATTAAAATATTATAAACCCATATTCCCATTGTTGGGATTAGGTGTACAATATTTACATGCTATATTTTTTATTAAAAAAAGTTCTTTTCATAAAGATTAAACTAACAATCTTTGATCTAATTATATTTTAACACCTTTATACCGTGGGAAATTGAATTGATGAATAATGTACCAAAGTCTAGAAAACTTTACACTATGTGGTGGTAGATAGTGAAGGCTAATAACTTCAGCAATGATTTTATTTGATTTATTGAAGTATGAAGTTTTACTTTATATATGAGATTACGAGGGGGTGAGTAAAAAGACTTTTAAGTAGAAAAAGCTTATAAAACTAATGTTAAGATTTTGGTTCAAGATATAGTGTCTCACTTATAGCTCACCATTCTTTCCACTGCAGTAACAATAGAACTCCCAGTAGCTAAAGGCTCCCGATCGCAGTGAGGTTCCACCAAGAAAAACAAAAAAAAAATGAATGGCACATAATTTGCATGTTTTCAATTCTCTATAAATTTTTTGAGTCCTTCCTTCTTTATGAGACACAAAAACACAACACACATAAGAAGAAGTAAGACAAATGGCACAAGTGAGGAACAAGCAAGTGGTTCTGAGGGATCATGTTACTGGTTTTCCTAAAGAATCTGACATGAACATTGTTGAAACTACCATTACTTTGAATCTTCCACAAGCTTCCAATGATGTGTTGCTCAAGAATCTGTATATCTCATGTGATCCATACATGAGAATACTCATGAACAAAGTTGATGTCTTTGAGGGATTACCAACCTATACTCCTGCCTCTGTAAGTCATTCTTGCACTGCATGTGTTACTTCATTCCGTAACTAGAGTCGGCTACATGGATCGAACGATGTAACATACCTTTTGTTGAAAGTTTACTATGCAATTTAAAATAAATGTCAATGTGGAATTTAACAACAACCAAGCCTTCTTGCTAATAGAGCTTCAGTAGTAAATAGAGTGAGAATGAAAGTGAGTTCCACCAAATGCAAATTAATAAATTGTTGAACAGTTTAATCAAACATGCAATTAATCATGGAATATGCTGTATTGAAAATGCATTTGATTTAATCATAAATTTGTGTAGCTACTAACATTTCAGTAATTGCAGCCCTTAACTGGGTTTGGTGTGGCTAAAGTAGTTGAATCAGGACACCCGGATTATAAGAAAGGCGATATCGTATCGAGTTTTACTAAGTGGGAAGAGTACAGTTTGGTTCCCTCAACTCAAATATTTTGCAAAATTGAGCACATTGATGTTCCACTTTCCTATTACACTGGAATTCTTGGTATGTACTCATCAATTTCAGTTTATATAGAATTATGATGTTTGCATGCTTGTGATGAATTAGTCCTTTGTTTGTGTAGCATCATCATGCTATTAGGCAGTGCTCTAATTTGTGCTTACAATTACACTGTGTTTATAACAATTGTTGAGAGTTGCGGGAAAATGCAGCCGATATGACTGCAATTGCGGTTGCAATGCCGTTGTAGAGACTCCTGAAAATGCGGCCGATTTGACGTGTGCTATTTTCGTGTTGGAACACAGGTATGGCGGGACTGACTGCTTATGTAGGTTTGTTTGAATTTGGCACTCCCAAAAAAGGAGAGAATGTTTTTGTCTCAGCTGCCTCTGGTGCTGTTGGACAACTTGTTGGGCAATTTGCTAAATTGAGTGGTTGTTATGTAGTTGGAAGTGCTGGAAGTAAAGAAAAGGTATTGAACCAAAACCTTAAGGCATTACTTCCATAAGCTTTTTTTACTTATAAACTCTTTTACTCCTTCCCTCATATCCAATCCAATGTGGGATTTCACACTTGAATAAACTCAACAATCGGTTTATACTTTAAGTTGTTAATGTCATATATCAAAAGTTGAATTTATAAAGGACTATAATCCATTCACTTTAAACAAAAGTTGTTAATGTTATGTGCTCCTTTTACTTGAATGTATGTATGTTCTTTTTACAAACAGGTAGATCTATTGAAGAATAAATTAGGATTTGATGAAGCTTTCAACTATAAAGAAGAGCTAGACCTCAATGCAGCTTTAAAAAGGTCATTATCTAATAGTTTTATGACAGTAATTTTCATTTCTCTAATGAGTATTTGATCAATCAACATATATCAGGTACTTTCCAGAAGGCATTGACATTTACTTTGAGAATGTTGGGGGCAAGACACTTGATGCTGTACTCTTGAATTTGAGAGTCAATGCGCGAATACCGGTTTGTGGAATGATCTCACAGTATAATCTTATTGAGCCTGAAGGTGTAACAAATTTGACAAACATCATATTTAAGCAAGTTCATATGCAAGGCTTTCTTGTTCCTAGTTACTATCACTTATATCCTAAATTCTTGGAGTATCTTTTGCCTCATATCAGAGAAGGGAAGGTTGTATATGTGGAAGATATAGCTGAGGGACTTGAGAATGGACCTAAAGCCTTAGTTGGCCTTTATAGCGGTCGCAATGTTGGTAAGCAAGTGATCGCGATTGCTCGCGAATAAAAAACATATGTTGGGTGTTTTAAGCGTGTATTAGTGTCGTGTTGGAATTGTCTCGATTTATGATAATGAATAATGATAATAAAATGAGAAAGGAAAGAGAGGATTGCATGGTGGTTTTATGTTGATGTTGTACAAGAAAGTGTGAATGGATGAGTGTGATGCATTTTGTAATGAACCAAAAATAATAAAAATGTATTGACTCGTATACTATTTTGACGTGTCTTTACAATATATCATATTTTGTTTAACTTAATTTTAAAAAATCATACTTATATCACTAATGAGTATAACATAGGTAGATAAATGAAAGATTTTTTTGTAGCGTTAATATGTATAATCTCATTAAAATTTAGAGTTTTTTTAAGTAGAAAGATATAATTATTGTACTCACTTTGAAGAGTGTGAGTCGAAAATTTGAGGTAGCATATGGTTTGATGAAAGAGAGATTAACCAAGAAGATGATGAACCATTTTATCCAAAGTTTGAAAATTTGAGAGAATAATTTTATTAACATAATTTTCCCCAAAAGGGTACACACCAATTTGAAGTTTTATTCTCTTGTTCTAAAGTGTTAAAGCTTCATAGCAGAATCATAACAACCTTTGATTGGTGTCATGGGACAGGTCTTACATAAGTTACATGGTAATTCAAATCGACCACTTTTCTTTCTCTTTCTCCTTTTTATTTCTCTCTCTCTACCTTCATTCCATTATCACATTTTAACAAAAAATATATATTATTTTCTAGAGTTTTATTTTTTATTTTGTTGATTACTATAGAAAAAATTGTAATTTTGAATTACCCTTTATATGTGGTGAGAAATCAGGGTTAAGTGTATAGCATAGGGTACAAATATTGGTTTAAATTGAAGAATAGTTATGTTTTCACTTTAAATCCTTTTTCTAAATGTAAGGTCATTATTTGATCCATTTATGAGTTGATTTTTCATGTTCTTAAGGGCCATCAACTGAAACTTGATTTCTTATGTGTGTGTATATATGTATATGTGTATATATGTGTATATAAGTATATATATATGTGTATATATACGTATATATATGTGTATATGTATTTAGTTAACTGTAAAGATATGTAAACACCCAACTCAAGTTTTGTGGAAGGTGAGTGATAGTATCATAGAACTCATGTTACTTGGGCAACATTGCCTTGTTTTTATCATGGGATATTGTATACTGGTGTCGAGGCGATTACGTGTGGATAGGCTAAGATTCTATCGCCCATATCGGGAATGGTTTAAATACATGTTGGATTAATCCTCCCATAGCCAATTGGTTGAGATGAAATCTTAACAGATCTCATCCTTGCTCGTTGGGGGCTGTGAAGAAGATCTATGCTTCTGACCTTGACACGGTTTTGATGAAGTCACCAACATCACCAAAAAGAAGAAAAGGAATACTACTTATGAAGACAAAGAAGATCAAAGCTTCAAGACAATAGACTAAGTCTTTATAGGTACTTCTATCCTAAAACTCTCAGTATATACAAAGTTATAATGCTCAAACCATTTTTAAGAAAAGTTGAAACACTTTAGAATTTGTTAAAACAATTTAAAAAAATAGTAAGTAACAGATTACATGTGTGAGAAAAGAGTTTTCAAACCTCTAACAGCTATGAGTAATCCATTACAGACTTTGGAGTAACAGATTACCATGTTTAGAAAACAGGGTAATCGATTACCAAAGTAGTGTAATCGATTACACTAAGGAAAATTAACAAAGCTGTCAAACAGTGTTGTTGAGTAATCGATTACTCAAATCCAGTAATCGATTACACTGTCTAAATTTTCAAATAGCTGTTAACAGGATTGTTGGGTAATCGATTACCCAAGTCAGTAATCGATTACTGAGAGCTGTTATATGAGATTTTCAGATTTCAAAGTGAAAAGGTTTCACTCCAAACGAAACCCCTTCACTCCAAACAACTCATATACTTTCAGAAAGACACCTAGGGTGTTTTGGAAGTCTATATAAAGGCTCTAAACTCACACACACACATATAACAATTTTCATACAATTTTGGCACAACTCTCAAAAGCTCTTACACTTATTCTGAAAATATTTCTTTGAACTTTTGGCAACTAGTTCCTAAACTTTCAAAGTACTTTTTCAAAGTTGCTTTAGTTCAAGTGTTTCAAAGATTTTCATATAAAGAGCATTATTATTTTGGTATATATATTCAGAGTTGATTGGATTGCAAGTTATACAAATTCCATACTTGTAAAGGCAATCTGCCATTGTTATACATTCTTCATTTGTGCAAGAATACTTTCTTTCACAGGGTGTGAAACGAAAGGGAATAGAATCACTTGGAAAGGTGTTTTCCAAGAGTGAATAAGAATTAGAGAGTGTGTAAGGTACATAGAAATCTTGGGGTGAGATATTGTAATTACAACTCATAATTCTTAGTGGAAAAATCTCTTGTGTGGCAAGAGTACTGGACGTAGCCTTCGGTGGACAAGAAGGTGAACCAGTATAAAAATCCCTGTGTATTCTCTTCTCCCTTATCTCTTTCATTATTATTTTCTGCATATATTTTCCGCTACACTTTAATCTTTTGTTTTGCAGAAAAAGTGACCATTATTTTAAGACAACTAATTCACCCCCCTCTTAGTTGCACTCTAATACTTACAATTGGCACCAGAGCTATACTTGGGTAAATTACTCTCAAAGTTTGATCCTAACCAAGATGGCCGGAAGATCTTTCCTAGGAGAAGGTTCTAACTTCAACCGCCCTCCAAGCTTTGTTGGAGAGTGCTACGACTTCTGGAAGATCAGAATGGGAATCTTCATTGAATCACAAGATTTGGATATCTGGAATGCTATAGAAGAAGGACCTTATGAACCCTTCACTGTCATCAATGGAGTAAGAGAAATTAAGCCCAAATCTTCATGGAGTGATGAAGATAAAAAGAAAGTGCAATATGATTTAAAGGTGAAAAACATCCTCACTTCTACTCTCGGAATTGACGAGTTCTTTAGAGTATCAAATTGCAAATCAGCAAAGGAAATGTGGGATACGCTAGAGACTACTCATGAAGGAACTGAGGAGGTAAAAAGGTCAAGACTAAACACACTCTCTCAAGAATACGAAATGTTTCGCATGAAGCCCGGTACTTGATCTACAAAAGAGGTTCACTCATCTCACGAACCATCTTATTGCACTGGGCAAAGTTCTATCAAACAGTGACTTGAATTTAAAAGTTCTTAGATCACTCACCAGAGCCTGGCAACCAAAGGTAACCGCTATTTCTGAAAAGAAAAGTTTATCAAAAATGTCCTTGGCTGCCTTGTTTGGAAAATTGCAGGAACACGAATTAGAACTTTGTCAACTTGAACAACATGAGGAACAGGAAAAGAATAAGAGAAATATCTCTCTAAAAGCAAAAGTAGATGAATGTAACTCATCTGATGATGAAGATGACATGAGTCTCTTTGTAAAGAAATTCAGCAAGTTCCTAAAAAGGAACAAAAGTGCAAAAAGTGGTCAAGCAAAGAAGTTCATCAAAAATAATGACGCCTCCAACGCAAATCAAAACTTTACATGCTTTGAATGTGGCAAACCAGACCACATAAAGATGGACTGCCCAAACTTAAAGAAAAGTTCTTTCAAAGGGAAGAACGATACTAAGACCGGACGAAGGGCACACATTGCTTGGGAAGATAACGACACTAGTTTTGCATCTGAAGCAGAAATGAAGAACAAGCTCACCTATCACTCATGACATCTCATCACTCAGATGATGAAGAGGTAAACGATTCTAACCAATTTAATTCCTCTGAATTACAATCAGCTTTCAATGAATTGCATGATGAGTACGTTAAATTAACAAAATTGTTTCTAAAACAAAAAACTGAATTAGACACATTTAGAAACATACCCTCGTCATCCTCCCGTCAAAAGTGCATCACTCTTAAAAACAGAATTTCAACTTTGAGACTTGAACTTAATAAATTAAACAAGAGTGGCAAAAGTTTAGAAAAGATAATTACTGATCAGAGACACACATCAGACCGAAGGGGTCTAGGCTTTTCAAAAAGCCATGGTTTCAAGAAACCAAGTGCTCAAAAGAAAATTATCTTTCAAAAAGAAAGTATCCATACCTTTAAAAATTCAAGGATACATGCTCATCAACCCATATGCACATATTGTAATATTCATGGGTATACACCAAACACTTGCATGATTAGAAAGTATGGTGTACCCTTAGGAACATATAATTGGGTTGAGAAAGGGACTAACCATTTAGGATCCAAGGAATATTGGATACCTAATAAAACTTAATCTGTTTTGTAGGAAAATATGAGAGCCGCCAGCAACTTATGGTACTTGGATAGCGGCTGCTCAAAACACATGACGGGCGATAAAAGTAAATTCTCTGTCCTGACTCCAAGGGACAAAGGATACGTCACATATGGTGATAACAACAAAGGAAAAATACTTGGAGTTGGTAGAATTGGCAAGCCACCCTCAACTACTATAGAAGGTGTATTATATGTTGAAGGACTCAAGCACAACCTTCTAAGCATAAGTCAATTATGCGACAAAGGATTTCAAGTGGCATTCTACCCTGATAATTGCATCATCGAAAGTAAGGATTCCAATAACTCTGAACTTGTTGGTAAGAGAATAAATAATATATATATGATTGACATAGATTCTGCTTTACCTATAACATGTTTAGTAGCTAATGATAATCATGATGCATGACTTTGGCATAGAAGAATAGCGCATATTCACATGGAACATTTGAATAAACTTATTAAGAAAGATTTGGTTGTTGGTTTACCCAAAATGAAGTTTGTTAAAGACAAACTATGTAGTGCTTGTCAAATGGGTAAACAAACAAAAAATTCTTTCAAACCAAAGCATATAGTTTCTTCTGATAGGCCATTGCAATTACTTCACATGGATTTATTTGGTCCCTCCAGGACAAAAAGTTTTGGTGGTAATTATTATGCTCTTGTTATAGTAGATGATTTTTCTAGATACACTTGGACTATCTTCTTAGTTCATAAGAATGAGGCATTCAAAGCCTTTAGCATTTATGCTAAAAGATTCCAAAATGAAAAATCTCTAAAAATCGCTGCTATAAGAAGTGATCACGGGGAAGAATTTCAAAACTCTTCTTTTGAAGAATTCTGTGATGATCTCGGGATCAATCACAATTTTTCTGCTCCTAGAACACCACAACAAAATGGTGTTGTAGAGAGAAAGAATCGGTCCTTAGAAGAATTGGCTCGAACAATGTTAAACGAAACTAACCTCCCAAAATTTTTCTGGGCTGATGCAGTTAGCACTGCTTGTTATGTTTCAAATCGAGTTCTTATAAGGCCAATTCTTAAGAAAACCCCCTATGAACTCTTCAAAGGTAGAAAACCAAACATCTCTCATCTTCATGTATTCGGTTGTAAATGTTTTATTCCACTTTTACTCAACGATGTTGATTATTACTGAAGTGAAATGGTTTGATGAAAGAGAGATTAACCAAGAAGATGATGAACCATTTTATCCAAAGTTTGAAAATTTGAGAGAATAATTTTATTAACATAATTTTCCCCCAAAAGGGTACACACCAATTTGAAGTTTTATTCTCTTGTTCTAAAGTGTTAAAGCTTCATAGCAGAATCATAACAACCATTGATTGGTGTCATAGGACAGGTCTTACATAAGTTACATGGTAATTCAAATCGACCACTTTTCTTTCTCTTTCTCCTTTTTATTTCTCTCTCTCTACCTTCATTCCATTATCACATTTTAACAAAAAAAATATATTATTTTCTAGAGTTTTATTTTTGATTTTGTTGATTACTATAGAAAAAATTGTAATTTTGAATTACCCTTTATATGTGGTGAGAAATCAGGGTTAAGTGTATAGCATAGGGTACAAATATTGGTTTAAATTGAAAAGTAGTTATGTTTTCACTTTAAATCCTTTTTCTAAATGTAAGGTCATTATTTGATCCATTTATGAGTTGATTTTTCATGTTCTTAAGGGCCATCAACTGAAACTTGCTTTCTTATGTGTGTGTGTATATATGTATATGTGTATATATGTGTATATAAGTATATATATGTGTGTATATATGAATATGTGTATATATACGTATATATATATGTGTGTATATGTATTTAGTTAACTGCAAAGATATGTAAACACCCAACTCAAGTTTTGTGGAAGGTGAGTGATAGTATCATAGAACTCATGTTACTTGGGCAGCATTGCCTTGTTTTTATCATGGGATATTGTATACTGTTTTCGAGGCGATTACGTGTGGATAGGCTAAGATTCTATCGCCCATATCGGGAATGGTTTAAATACATGTTGGATTAATCCTCCCATAGCCAATTGGTTGAGATGAAATCTTAACAGATCTCATCCTTGCTCGTTGGGGGCAAGGTATCCGGTGCTCCTTGGGAATCGGCTTGCTGGACCGACCAACTCTTCTCCACTGAAACTCGGAGGAAGACCCTATTCCAGGTCAATATTCGTCAGGCTTTGTTTTCTGACCGAATGAAGAACTACTCATCACCTAAATCGGTTGAAAAGAAGGACTAGGCTTTCATATTTGCTATTTACTGCACTATTATATTGGCTGTTCTATGATTGATATTATCATTTTGTGCATGCAAATTATGAAATCAAAGGATGTATCACATTTGAATGTGATATAAATTTGATGAAGTAGTAATAAGAGAACCACTCAATTTTTATGTTTGATTTCTGCATGAAATTAAGCTGTGAGTTTGTTTTAGAACTAGAAAGTTGCATAGATCTCTCTGCAGTGTAGTATTGTAATAACTTTAATATGCAAAATGGTAGAAATTAACCAGCCAAGATTTGAGTGAGTAATCGATTACAGAGAGGTCCTAGACAGACAAACAAATGATAATTTGAGTTCCACTAGAATAAGATATGATAGCTTGTTAATCAAACATCGTAATTTCGGGTGTAACGACCCGATTTTCTACCCTTGAAAATTTTTCATTTAATTTAATCCTTTCTTACATACAGTCGTCACCTTCATTAAAAACTGTCAAATATCTCTCTTTGACAATACTCTTTACCCTATCGTATTATGATACAAAATTATGTTGCGGAAAAACATAATTCATTCAATTAGCAATTATCACATACAACCAGTTATGGGTTTTCCGGAGTTATAAAGTCCATAACTACAAATCTCCGCATTATCCTAATCAGATTACATTTATCTCAAAATGTCATCAATTCAACTACAATGTCAAGTAGCAACAAAGACGAACAAATTGATAAACACAAAATCTCCCTAAGTGAGCTTCCTCCTCAAAATCCTTCATTTACCTACAATGGGATTATCATAACGACACAAAAAACACAGGGAGTAAGTCATTAGTTCGAAACTAACATCACATGATAATCCACATTCAAATACAATCAAGCTTTAATGTAATTCATAAACACACAAACGAAATTATAAACATTCAAATCATCTTCCTTTAATTTCCACTTTACTCATATTCATCCTATAGTATATATATCCCATAATATATATTCTATAGTATGCATATTACGTTCGTTCGAAACATCATCGGTCTCGTTCTTCATATCCACCCTATAACATATATATCCCATAATATATATCCTATAGCATGTATATTACTTTCTTTCTCAACGTCTTCCTTTTTATCGCTCATATTCATCCTATAGAATATATATCTCATACTATATATCATATAACATGCATACAACATTCATGTGACATTCACATTTCTCGTCATTCATATTCACACTATAGAATATATATCTCATACTATATATCCTATAGCATGCATATGACTTTCATTTTGACATTCAGTTCTCATCCTTCATATTCACCTTATAGAATATATATCCCATACTATATATCCTATAACATGCATATGACTTTCATTACTCCGAGTCATCTTTTCATTGGGCCTCCCCCAACAATGTTACTTTCAATTGAGTCATCTTTTCATTGGGCCTCCCCCAACAATGTTACTTTCATCGGAGTCATCTTTTCATTGGACCTCCCCCAACAATGTTACTTTCATCGGAGTCATCTTTTCATTGGGCCTCCCCCAACAATGTTACTTTCATTTGAGTCATCTTTTCATTGGGCCTCCCCCAACAATGTTACTTTCATCGGAATCATCTTTTCATTGGGCCTCCCCCAACAATGTTACTTTCATTTCTCCGAGTCATCTTTTCATTGGGCCTCCCCCAACAATGTTACTTTCAATTGAGTCATCTTTTCATTGGGCCTCCCCCAACAATGTTACTTTCATTGGAGTCATCTTTTCATTGGGCCTCCCCCAACAATGTTACTTTCATTTGAGTCATCTTTTCATTGGGTCTCCCCCAACAATGTTACTTTCATATGAGTTTTATTTCCTTTGGTACTCCCCCAAATAGATTGAATTCGTTTCGAGTCTTATTTCCTTTGGTACTCTCCCAAATAGATTGAATTCGTTTCGAGTCTTATTTCCTTTGGTACTCCCCCAAATAGATTGAATTCGTTTCGAGTCTTATTTCCTTTGGTACTCCCCCAAATAGATTGAATTCGTTTCGAGTCTTATTTCCTTTGGTACTCCCCCAAATAGATTGAATTCGTTTCGAGTCTTATTTCCTTTGGTACTCCCCCAAATAGATTGAATTCGTTTCGAGTCTTATTTCCTTTGGTACTCCCCCAAATAGATTGAATTCGTTTCGAGTCTTATTTCCTTTGGTACTCCCCCAAATAGATTGAATTCGTTTCGAGTCTTATTTCCTTTGGTACTCCCCCAAATAGATTGAATTCGTTTCGAGTCTTATTTCCTTTGGTACTCCCCCAAATAGATTGAATTCGTTTCGAGTCTTATTTCCTTTGGTACTCTCCCAAATAGATTGAATTCGTTTCGAGTCTTATTTCCTTTGGTACTCCCCCAAATAGATTGAAATCATTTTGAGTCTTATTTCCATTGGGACTCCCCCAAATTAGATTGAAATCATTTTGAGTCTTATTTCCATTGGGACTCCCCCAAATTAGATTGAAATCATTTTGAGTCTTATTTCCATTGGTTCTCCCCCAATAATGTTACTTTTATTACCATAACAGAAAAGCCACGCATTTTCCAACATAATGTATAAATTACAAACGTATCATTTTAAACCATTACCTCTTTCACATACCTCATTCATATCAGCAAGTATGATTTAGAGATATTTATCCCTTACCTTGGTGAGTGTTGGGGGTCGATTCCGAGTAACTTTAAAAGTCTCCTCCGCGATTTCCTCCAACCTTAGGATCTTTCCTCATTTCCACAAATAACAACAATGTCAATCATTTATTCAAAATACCACATAAGTAACTCGTATTTCCTCATCAAACATACAAGATATTTACATATTTTCAAGGTTTCCAAAACTATTTCAATATGAGTTTCCAAACATCTAAAACATACATATTCATCTATTTATCTCTTTACTCATATTCTCATTTTGAGTTTTCATAAACAACCCACAAAACCTTTCCATTTATCAAATACCAACTCTAAACCAAGAGTTTACAAGAGAAAAACAACATAAAACGAACCATAACTCTAAAGGATGAGTTTACATGGTTTCTCATATTTTGAAAATAAATCTAACATACCCAAAACAAGTTAGAGAGGAAGAAGAAGAGTTAGAAACAAGAGGTTTACCTCTTCGCAAGCTCTAAAATGAGTCCTAAGGCTCCTTGCTCTTGAAAAGCTCCATTCTCTCTCTTCTCTTCAAGTTCTAACCCTAAAATGTGTTTGGGGTTTCTATTTTTAAAGAGCAGTCGTCGGGTTCTCGCTCAAGCGAGCCCATTCTCGCTCAAGCGAGAATCTCACAGTAGCAATTTTCGCTTAACGCATAGATGTAATCGATTACATGGATTGTGTAATCGATTACATCGTGTAAAATGCACATATCTGATGCTTTTATCTGTATGTAATCGATTACATGTATTGTGTAATCGATTACATCATGTAAAATGCACATATCTGATGCTTTTATCTGCATGTAATCGATTACATGTATTGTGTAATCGATTACATCATGTAAAATGCACATATCTGATGCTTTTATCTGCATGTAATCGATTACATGGACTGTGTAATCGATTACACTGCCCAAAATTGCCATTTCTCGCCCGGGTGATACAACTCTCGCTCAGGCGAGAATCCTCCAGTATAGCCCAAGATTTCACCCTCCCAGATGCACCTCTCTCGCTCAAGCGAGAATCTCTGGATCAAGCGAGACTTCCAGGACTGATACTCTAATTTTTAAAGACTAAAATTCGGGGTGTTACATCGGGCATAAACTTAACCTAGCTGGATTTTTGAATAACGCAGTTTTCATACCTTCAGTACTTTATTATTGCATATGTAAGATACATTATATTAAATATAGCATACATGTGACTGGTAAAGTTGTTGTACTCAATGACCTTGCTTGTGTTTAATAGCCTTGAACTTTACACAGGTAAGGAGTGGAGGCAAAAGCAAATAACGAAGATAATAGATCGAGTTTATCACCGTGTAAAGATTCAACCAGGAGCAGCTAATCTGACTTTTGAAGATCTCTATATTGTTGTTTTGCTTCTGTACAAGTAAGAAGTCTGTTTTATAATTATCTTCAACATTTTTTTTGAATAATTCTTCTAATTGTGAAGTTGTTTTTCTGTTGTAGTGATATCAATAAGGTTTTGCCTGGTCCACATTTTGATCCACCATCAAAAGAAAAAGTTAGAGAAATCATAAAGGTACTTTATTGTGCTATAATGAGATCAAATTATGTACCATGTTTACTTCTAAATATCGAGAATTTCACCTTGTAGAAATGAGTCCATGTTCTGTCGATTTTTATTCTTACCATATAATATTACATCATATCATATAATGCTACTCCCATTTAGTAGAACTAAGACTTGGTTGTTGTTGTTGTTATATCAAATAATGCTACTATTCTGCACCTACGACATTAACCGGTCTGTGTTTTGAGAAAATCGGAAGTGACATTAGAAAATTGTTTGTATAACTTTGCTTACAGAACTGTGATATGAATGTCGATGGAGAAATTGACCGCGAAGAATTTTGTAGTTTCGTGGAGCAGATGACAGCTGATACAATCACTTATGTTAGTCAGAAACTTATTGTGACATTGGTTGTAGCACCAACAGTTGCAGTGGCAACAAAGAAAGCCACTGAAGGTGTCCCAGGTGTTGGAAGAGTGGTGCAGAGGTTACCCAATTCGGCCTATGCTTCCCTTGTGACACTTGCAGCTATGTGGTTCCAAAACATGGGACAACATTCTTAATGTCTTTTAAGAATGATCATACAATTCTTTTGATTATGTATACATAGGATTGCTTCTTTTGATTATGATAGAATTCTTTTGATTATGTATACAATAGAACATTTGGACATAAGTACATACCATCAATTATTGATTCTTCTAAGGTTATGTATGACTTAAGCATGCAAATAAATTGTCTTCAATAAAATCATGTGCAATTATTTATTATCATTATCATTGATATTTGTATTTTACTCATGTCTTCTTGATTTCTATGATGAGCTTGATTTGAAGTCCATGCAGCCACAAGCATGGTAGAGTCATTGTAAGGACAAGAGCTCAAGCTCATCACCCATCATGGCCTTAGACTTTGTTAGGTTTTGTATAATACCAGTTTTTTAAGAGTTTGTAAGTGGAAAGACTCATTAAACTAATGTATTAAAATTTTGGTTCAAAATGTAGTGTCTTACTTATAACTTTACATTCTTTCTAGTAAAAATGGAACTCTCCACTAGTTGAAAACTTCCAGATCATAATCTGGTTCAACAATAATATTTGATTATTAAAAAAAATTAATACAAATGAATAATGTACCAATATTACATAGATATTAGAATACTTTTGTATAAACATGACATGAAAGTAATGATGAGGTTTTTAAAGAACCACAATCAAATTTTCCAAAACATATTTTATTAAAGAGTATAATATTTAGTTAATTGTAAAAAAATATATCATATTTCATTCAATTATAAAATCAAATTATACTTTTTTGATACAATATTATTATATCATTTTATTTTATTTGTTACCAACCTTAAAACTAAAAATAATCCAAAAGTTGAAGATATTGAACAAGAACATCGAAGAAGAGGAGTATCATTGATTGCAACAATGAATTCGTTGATACGTTGTTTTGTGGTAATATCATCACTGTTGTTCTCTTTTTCATCGCCAATATTTGCCAAATCTCGTGAACCAATTTCTGTAAGAATCTCTTCTTTCATTCTCAATTGATTTATTCTCTGAATAATTCTAATTAGGTTAATGCAGGATGCTGGAATTAGACAGAGGAAACTTCAGTGTTATGATGATATTGACAGGTTCATCATTTCATCACTTTTTTTATTCTTCCAATTTCTGATATTTTTACAACTTTTGATGCAATTTTTGATGAAATAGTGGAATGTGGGGTTTGTCATGTAAATCATCAATGATAGCAAGAGAAAATTGTGCATTGCGATGTCTTTCACCTTCTTGTTATCAAATCATATATGAGACTGATCCGGTGAGTTATGCTTTGTTTTCTGTATCCATTCTTTGTTTGTTTTCAGATTAATACTGTTTCCTTTTTTTGTTCTTTGTAGCTTGAAGAGGGAGAGAAGGATTCTATTCGGAGCCAAGAGTATAAATACTGTATGCACAAGTATGTTTACTGTCTCTGCATCTTCTCATATTTTTTGTTTTAATTTACAGTAAGAGTTCAACTTCTGCAATGTATGGATTTCAATTTTAGATTAAGTAATGAAGATGCGGAAACAATATGGTTGTTGCCTACTGATATGGTTTTTCTAGGAATTCAAGAAAGAACTCGAAGAAATTCAATGAACAGGAAACTCTATGAATTGAAAGAGTTTCGAGATACAAATTTATTGAGAGGATAGGAAAGTTTACAAAAGAGAAGTTACAACAATGAATCAAGTTGAGTGGCTTACTCTACATGTCCCTATTTATAAAACTAGCAACTAACTCTAACAGAATACAGTTGATATATAGCTACTAGATATTACAATTTAACCCTTATCACTTACTGGCCACGAGGTCACGAGTTCAAATATTGGAAACGACCTCTCCACTTGTGGGGGTAAGGCTGCATAGATCTACCATCCCCAGACCCCACTAACGGGAGCCTCGTGCACTGGGACGTCTTTTTTTTTTAACGAAGATGCAAAAAATAAAAACAAAATATTACCTTAGTAAAGCTAGGGAGGCAAATATTTAACCTCTGGTGTCAATATTGGAATCATTTGATGTGGCTGGCTAGGGAGGCAAATATGTCTTGTCATGAATCAGCTTTATTAGTTAAAATCAGTTTTAATTTTCAATTAGGGTTTGTGTATTTATGTACTGATGATTGAACAGTATAGAAATTTTTTCTGTCTCACAAGTTCCTTTGTTTTATATAGTAAAGCTTACATGTCATTAGATATATTTGTTTATGGAGAGTTTCAATAAATTAAAGGACCCTGAGCTGATTGTGTTGAGTGTATAGTCAGAGGTAGTTATAGTTACTAGGGAAGGCAGATTGATAAGAGACATTGGTTGAGGTGTTTGAGTTTTAACATGAGCTAGTGGGAAGTTTCATCGCTTGCAGCTACTTGCATCAAAGGGTCTAATAATTGATATCCTACTGGATCAGTTCACAAAGCTCCCATCTAGCGGGATCTGGAGAGGGTAGATGTACGCAGTCTTACTCTCATAAGCGAAGAGGTTGTTTCCAGGATTTAAATCATATTGCCTTTTTGAAGAGGCTGTTGGTACGCAATGTTCAAGGCCCATGTAAGGATTATCAGTTCAACAAAGATTATTCTTTTTGAAACAAAATTGAAAAAAGCCCATAACATACTATACATATAATGTTATTATCATGTATCCTATCCCATTTTTTGTTATTAAAAGAATTGACAAGCTTCAAAACTAAATATTTGGAATCAAGGTAATAGAAATCTATGTTTGACATCATTAGTTAGGAAGTGAGAAATTTTCGAGAGGTTTTTGTCCAAAACTAAAGAATTTAGAGTTCATCAGTGTTTTCCAGAAAGTGGTTAAACAAAAAAGGGATTCATTTTGGGAAAACCATGGATTGGTAAATGAAGCAAGCTGGAGGAGCAAGATTTGATCAGTTAACTGCCTCTCTCCACCCCACCCTTGAAAAAATCCTGCCTATCTAAAAAATGTAGTTTACGAGTCATCTTTTGGCATTATGTTTCCTCTCCTTCTTGTCTTAATCTGCATATAGATGGGATATCTGTGATACTTTGTATAAAATGTTCGTCTCGATTACAATCTGTTTATGCGCCTTATCTATTTCTTTAAACGGAAAACATTTTGGGTAGTGACTGCCATTTTGTGCCCAAAGTCAAATCACATACACCGCGTTCTCCCAAATTAAATCACAATCTGTTTATTCTGTTCCACTGTGATCTGTCAGCTGTTCTGCTGCCAGACCCAAAAGATGGCATCTGAAAAGTTCCAAATAAAAAAAGTTCCTTGCCGTTATACCAACTTAGTGTGTGTATGTACTAGATCATATGTTAACATAGATAGTTTGAACTATTATCATTTAAACATTCAAAAAGCGTGCAAAGAAAAGAACTTTCTTATTCTCCCACATCTATCCTATGAGGCTATGACAGATTCATATGTTAACATAGATAATTTAAACTATTATCATTTAAACATTCAAAAAGAGTGCAAAGAAAAGAACTTTCTTATTCCCCTCATCTATCCTATGAGGCTATGACAGATTTGGATCTTCTGAACTTCCCATTATACTGAGAACTTTAAACAAACAGAGAAACAATGTGCAGGAGACACACCCTGTCCCATTCTTGGATGTGGAATCTGCACGTTGTTCTTTCTGTTTCCAAAATTTATAGTGTAGGAAACTTAAGGGGTCCAATTCTGTTACAGTGCTCAAAGGGAGTATTGGCATGTTTTCTGCCAACATTGTTAGTGTAATGTTAGGCACCCTCTATGCTGGACCACGTGGGAAGAAAGGTGTAGAGAGGGACTCGGAGGAAAATCTGTTATCTGGTTCGCGAGGGATGCAAGGAAGGGAGAGAGAAAATTGGAGTGAACTCTTTTAGATTGAATATAGAGGGGAAAGGAAGGTGTGAGTAAGAGACATGGGGAGAGAACTAGGCATCTCAAATACCTGGGTTGTCAATGCCTTTTGTTTCCATTTCTTGCTAGTTTCCTACTTCTATACACATTTCAGGCCAGCTGATCAGATTTCACCTTGATTTCATTAGAAGAGAGTGACTTAAGTCATAAATAACCTCTTAGCATGTAAGCGCAACGGGTAATATGGTATAGTTGCTTGCCTTGTGACCTAATCACCTAAAGGTCATAGGTTCAACCGTTCAAATCCTGAAAACAACGTATTCGCTTGTGAGGGTAAGACTGTCTACATCTACCCTCTCTAGACCCTACTAGATCCAGAGTCTCGTGCACTAGGTCACCTTTTTTTTCTCTCTTCAAAATTTTAGCATTGTTTTCACTTATTTGTGAATGTATTCTCTTTTGTTTAATAAATATTACAGCGAGTTGAATTGAGATGATTGGGCTTGTATTACTTATGATTATTTTTATAGGGGTTTGCTAACATGAGGAATGTGTTTTTTTAGTTAGGTACATGTATTTGGACAAAATTACCCTTAAAATTTTGGTGTAACATGTTTTAGTAAGTAGGGTACTTGTGTAATTTAACTTTATCTCACATACCCCTACCCCTCAACCCCTCCTCATTTCAATCTTTCTAACTTTGAAATCCCTAATTTTCTCTCCTCCTCCTCTCAAACAAAACTGAAACGAATCATTCTTCTCCTTCTTCTTCACAATCGGTATTGAAGCAAAGCTCTTTGTGTAAATAGAGAAGTGATTATATAAGAATTTAATCTAAACTCTTCTATTTTGTATTACTTTTGTTGAAGAAGGAAGAGTAAATTATATATTAAAGTGAATGATATATTGAGAGTACATATTTAAGTATTGATGTAAAAAGTAGGAAACGTATGCAGTGCCCTTTTTTCACTCTTTATTACCAGAAATAGTTTATTATATTATCGGTTTAGTGTTATGTGCGTTCTTTGCATTGTGGAAATGGATCGATTTAAAGTACAAAAGGAAAGGATTGCCACCAGGAACAATGGGTTTGCCTTTTATTGGTGAAACTTCTTTGTTTCTCAAATCACATAAGCACAATATTCCGATGGCTTTGCTTCAATACCAATTGCGAAGAAGAAGGAGAAGAAGGATTCGTTTGAGAGGAAGAGGAGAGAAAATTAGGGATTTGAAAGTTAGAAAGATTGAAATGAGGAGGGGTTGAGGTGTAGGAGTGTGTGAGATAAAGTTAAATTACACAAGTATCATGCTTTAAGGGTAATTTTATCCAAATCTTTTGGTACACCTTGCTAACATGTACCTACCTGAAAAAACATATTCCCCATGTTAGCAAACCCATTTTTATAATGGGTGTTGAATTAATAATTGAGAGACCAACATAGCATGTATAGATGGAGCATTTATCCTAAGCAAATTTTGTTATTTATCTTGCAGGTTGTCCTTGGGAGAGAGCATTGATAATGTTAAAGGTGCCTTTTCACACTAAAAATCCAAAATTCTGAATTGAAGGCTAAAGCTATGGCTTGAAGTTATATAGGAAAATGATTTCTTATGATACTTCATGTTCATTCCCTTTTGAATATGTTCCCATAAATTATGGGGGGAAAGGTTTAGGAGGCTTGTGAGTTTGTCTTTAGAGTAATATATTGTTTTTAAATTTATAAATAAGTTAAAAATAAATGTGTTCTTAGAAATTTAATATAAACTAGAATTAAGTAGTGTTTTTTTATGACCAAACAATGTTTCACAAAAGGTGAATACCTTTTGGGAATTTGGAAAGTAGGATATTGTAATTTATTTTCCTCCCCTTATCTTCATAACCAAACATCACCACCACGTACATAACTATTCGTTATCGGGCTGACCCTTTCCATTGAATAAAACTGTTACCACTACTATTGTTAGTGTCACCAATGCCAAATCACTCTTGTTATTGACACTGTCATTATAATGTTGTTGCCATTAAGGGTGCGAGTAAGCTAGATGAGGTTTTATATAACATATAGGAGTCTGACATATTAACTTATTTAAAAAATCAAAGTATAGATCTGGTGTGTTTAAAAGTATAGTATAGTAAATGTCTAGTGTACAAATAGGTCACCATTACATTTCAATGAGTTAATGGGCCTATTTTCATGTAGACCCATTAACTTTAATGATTAAATTATATTTTTATATTAAAATTACATATATAATAATATTATTTATATTGAAATAGTATAATATGAGCATTGTTATATAATATATAACTAAATAAGCCGAATTTTAGGTTTAATAGGCACTTTAAATAGCCTAAAGTCTGACATGTTGAGCTAAATAGACTTTTTAAAAAGTCTGAATCTGACCTATTTACGAAAAAAATGTGGTCTGACCTAACCTGTTGTAGGCTAGGTAATAGATTCTTGATAGACAAACTAACATGTTTTCACCCATAATTACCTATGCATCGATCAATCCCATTCTCATAGCCACCACTACCAACAATATCCTCACTTGCACCATCATTATGCTATCTTTTTCAACACATAATCATCTATTTGTCTAATGAAAATCATTGCTGTCGGAATCATCACTATCTCCATTACCACCCCACAACACCACTTACCATGCAATTGTCATCACCACCATACAACTCAACCACTTAAGATTGAAAATTTATATTTCAAAATTTATGTTATCTTAATTTAAGGTTTATTTTGAAAACTACATATAGTTTTAATAATAATATTGTATTATGTAGTTCATAAGACATATGTTACTTACAAAGAAAAGTGAGTTTTATTTAATAATTAATTTATAATTGAGATATTTACTGATGTGGATAAGGAATATAATTTAAGAAGAAGATTAGTGATATAGTTTTTATCCTTTAAGATTATCTCCTTGCTTTGGAGGGTGAGAAATGTCGATGATGTTGTTAGGTGGTGTTACTCCATTGATTAAGCTTTCTTCTTCTTCTTCTTCTTCTTCTTCTTCTTCTTCTTCTTCTTCTTCTTCTTCTTATTCTTCTCCATTGCTACTTCATTCCATTACAACAACAACAACAACAAGAACAAGAACAAGAAGAAGATCAATTTCAATCAATGCTCTTTCATCTCCCTCACCCGTTCGTGTTCGTTTCGCTCCTTCTCCTACCGGTAACCTTCATGTTGGTGGTGCCAGAACTGCTTTGTTCAATTACTTGTTTGCTAGGTTCCTCTCTCTCTCTATATATATATCTCTATTATTTCTATACTATTGGAAATTAAGTCTCACCTTGCCTAACTCATTGTCTCGAGAATGATTTAAATAATTGGTTTTAAGATGAAACTTTAACATGATATTAGAGACAGAACCCAACTTATTTACGGCCTTTTAGTTAGGGGAAGTCTCACATCGCCTATCAATTGTCTCGGGAATGATTTAACATATACCTTCGTAGCTCTAAAGCTTATTCTCACAATTTCAGGTCTAATGGTGGGAAATTTGTTCTGAGAATTGAAGATACTGATTTGGAGAGGTCTACTCGTGAATCTGAGGATGCTGTGTTACGAGATCTTTCTTGGCTTGGACTTGATTGGGATGAAGGTAATTAACATCCTCATTTCACTAACATTTTCTCACTCCTCTATGTATAAATTTTCAGTTATATTTATTCATGATTAAGTTTAAGTCTCTCAATTGTAATGTGGTGAACTTGTTAGGCCCTGGTGTTGGTGGGGATTATGGTCCATATAGGCAGACTGAGAGGACTTCTTTGTATAAACAATATGCTGATAAACTCCACGAATCCGGTCATGTTTATCGATGTTTCTGCTCTAATGAGGTATTTATCAACATGCAATCTAACCCTTTTTTTGCCTTAACATATGAAGTTTGAATTCGCCCGTGTTCTTGAAAATGTTTGCAATCTAACATTTTTTTTGCTATTATGGGTTTACTGTGTTTTTTTTTCTGTATAAACTTAATTTGTTTTGCATATGTGACTATGATTTTTGGTTCTGTTTATTTGAAAATTAATTTTCACTAAGGTTTCTTATTTTTTGGGATTTATACCACTTAGGAGAAAAGTATGCAATTCTGAGGCTGTGCCATTGGGGCTTGTTCATCATTTACTCTACCACTTTTAAAGCATGTATATCATTTGAATGAGACTTTCTTGAGGATTCTTCTTGATTCCTATTCATCTTAACAGGAACTAGAAAAAATGAAGGAAATTGCCAAACTAAAGAACCTGCCTCCAGTATATACAGGTAAATGGGCTAGTGCAACTAATGAGGAAGTAGAAGAAGAGTTGGCAAAGGGAACTCCTTATACATACCGGTTTCGTGTCCCCGAAGGAAGTTTAAAAATTAATGACATCATACGAGGCGAAGTGAGTTCTTTCTTTCTTTGTTTTTTATTTTGATATGATTGGGGATTTCCTGCCATCTATGGTAAAATCATATGCTTCATATATTTTTATATATGTTACGTTCATTTCCAGAAGTCAAGTGATATCTTTGAACTTGAAAGTATTTTATTTCATCTCACAAGCTGCCCCTTTGGAGTTTAGAAATGGCTGATCAAATATACTGTATTGTCACAGAAGTGGTGTTGTTCTTTTGTTTTCTTTTCTTACACATTTAAGATGTGCCAGTCAATAATAAAAAATGTGTATGATGTTTCTTGTAAAATAGCATTTACCAGCTATTAACTTTCTTTGTTAGTGTCTTGAAGGTTAGTTGGAACTTGGATACGCTTGGAGATTTTGTGATAATGAGAAGTAATGGTTTGCCTGTTTACAACTTTTGTGTTACGGTGGATGATGCTACCATGGCTATTTCTCATGTCATCAGGTAGTGTTTATAATTTTGTTAGTTATTCAGTATGTATCACTTAGTGGTTTTCACTAATTTATTCCACAAAATATTGGTAATTCAGAGCAGAGGAGCATTTACCAAACACTCTAAGGCAAGCATTAATATATAAGGTAAACTTCAAACCATATAGTATATTTTCTTCTATACCATTTTTTTCCTCAAGATTCAAAGCTGAAGCCTGCCACAACAAATTAAAATCCAAATTCAATTGAGAAAATGTTGTGTGTGAAGTTGGTATTATCTATATTTTGATTGTCAGAAATTAAGCATGTCTAGATCAGCATGTATGGTATAGCCATATCAAGTCTCAATTGAATCATATGTTGGAACATCTATAGACCCTTGTTAAGGAGATGCATGTGGGTAAGGGTAGAAAGGGAGGTGCTTTTGGCCAAGGGTACAATAAAGGCAGGATTCAAAATTTTCAAGCTAGTGGCCTGCAGAATAACAGTCTGCTTACATGACAGTGAGAAATGGGTGAGAAGGAGAATTCAGTTGGGGGTGAGTGGGGGGCTTGGGATAAATGGAAGGACAGCATGGAGTGAGAGCAGGCAAGAACTCAGTCAGTATTTGGGGCCTTTGGGCAGTAGGGAGCAGAGACCCCTCACAGAGTCTGCATTGTCTCTATCATTTTGTGGTTCTCTCTATTTCCTGTTGTCGTCATTAGGTAGAGGGAGTTCTTTAAAAAAAATCTATTGGAAGTATGAAATCTAATATTGAGGCGTGAATGAGAGTATAGAGCCAGAGAGGAAATTTGATGGAGGAGTTCAGTAAATTGGACTTGTTGGAAAAGAGTGGTCCAGATTATGGCAGTCTGTGTTTAGTTATTGGGGTATACAAGAGATTTTATATGAAAGGCATTTAACATTTTTTGAAGATGCCAAACGGGGAAAACATGTAATGTAGTAGAGGCAACCCCGTAATGTAGGGCAATAAAATTAAATAAATTTCAATTGAAATCAGAAAATAAAGTAACACAAGAAGGTTGGGGATAGTTCTAAAATGTTGATTGTTCCAGTTGAGGATATGAAATGTGACTTCGAGAAAGTTATTTTGATTTATTGATTTTTCACAATGTATTCTTAGTATTCTGGGATGTCATTTTATATATCGGCTAGATGCATTTCTTGTTTTATTAGTTTGTTTTATTTCTAAAATTTATTCTCAGTAAAAAGGGGGAAGATCTTTTGAGGGAGTTGTGATTTATGAAATCCGGATTGAGAAAATCCAACTTAGTGAAAATTAACCAATAGAGCAATTGGTTATGTCAATATGTGGTTAAACCATTGAGCTAGCTTTTGGTTGAATTCCTTTTCAAAAATACCTTGTTTGGATTTCCTACATTGAAATTGTTGTTTTAATTTTATTCTTTGTGCTATGCAATAATCTAGGAAGCTGATTATGGTTTGCTCTTCTGTTGTGCATGAATGTGTTTACAGGCACTAGGATTTCCCATGCCTCACTTTGCACATGTTTCCTTGATTTTAGCTCCTGATCGCAGTAAATTATCAAAACGACATGGTGCAACATCAGTGGGTCAGGTAAGGTTGATTCATCTCCATATTTTATCTCTCTAAAGTTATGCTATGAGGTTTTACTTGGCTCCTGTTTCTCTTTAATTTAAAAAGTTCCTATAAAGCTTCATCTCTTGTAAGGATAATTAGTTCCAAACTTTGATCTCTGCTGTATAACAGTTCAGGGAGATGGGATACCTACCTCAAGCAATGACGAATTACCTAGCATTATTAGGCTGGGGTGATGGGACCGAAAATGAATTTTTCACCCTCGATCAACTTGGTTAGTGAGTTTTGTCTGAATTCCTTTTTGTAGTACTCTATCCATGGTTTGTTTGCTAAGAAGAAAATTGGTTTGACGATTTCTTACTTTAGAATTCATTTATTTTGTTAAACAGTTGATAAATTCACTATTGAACGTGTTAACAAAAGTGGTGCTGTTTTTGATTTGACGAAGTTAAGGTAATTGTTGCTTTTTCTATGCTTTGTATGAATAATCCTATGTGTTGTTTCCCATTGTAGGCCTTTGTTTTCATCTTGGGATGAAATAGGTCAAATTTCTTACTGATACCTTTTTGTTCTAAATGTTAAATTCCTGTTTCTGTTTTTCCAATATAGGATATATGTTGCATTTTATTTCCATATGGCTGTTGTATGTATTGTTAGTTAATTTATTTGAATTGGAAAGTTGGAGTTCTACCATTGGCTGTTCTTTCAAAGCTTTGTCGCTAAAATTAAACTATAAAATAACAGTCAGTGGCCTTCTAATTTTGTTCTTTCTGTCTTCTATTTAGGTGGATGAATGGTCATTATTTAAGAGCACGCCCATCAGAGGAGTTGACCAACCTTATTGGAGAGCACTGGAAGACATCTGGCTTACTTACAGTTTCGGAAGGTCCCTTTATTGATGTGAGAATCAATTGCATGCATTCTTATTCCAGTCTCTTTGTCAATAGAATCAGTTTTACTTTTCATTTTCTGAGGCATAATGATTTATTTAGTATGGTGTTTTCATGTCTTGTAACGGTAGACTCAAAAGCAAGTGATATTAATACATGGTTGTCTTAACAGGAAGCAGCTCAGCTACTTAAGGATGGGATTGACTTGAAAACTGATGCAGACAAGGCGCTTGCTAATTTGCTTTCTTATCCTTTACATCTAACTTTAGAGAGGTGAGGTTCACATTCTTCTCAGAGTAGATTCTCTGTTATATAAAAGTTTGGCTTAAATAAGTTTTTGGTTCCCATAAATAAGCCATATTTTGTGTTTTAGTCAGAGTTTATTTGTACTATTTTGATCGTAAAGTTAAGATTTTGTCATCCATCCTCTACCATTAAGTAATGACGTGACTGTCGGTGCGGCACGTTGCTGCCAACCATGGCAATTGATGAATTTAAAAAAAAACAGTAAAATATGTGGATGACACATTTTTTTTGTTTTTTCTTCATAGTATTCCATATTTTTTATTAGAAAATCCATGTGGGTGACACGTGTCACCGATTATCTTGTTGGCTGTGACGTAGCCACACTGGCATGGTACCCCATTAGCCATGTCGTCATTCGTGATGGTATATGCTCTAATAACAATGATTAGCTAATTATTGCTTTCTACACGTCCTTGGCAGCCAAGAAGCAGAATCTGTCTTACAAGATAATCTTTCTGAATTTTCCACCAGCCTCTTGGCTGCCTATGATAATGGTGATCTGATAACTGCACTTGAAAGCCAAGATAGTTGGAAAAAGTGGGTGAAAGACTTTGGTAAATCACTTAAGCGTAAGGTGAGTAATCACAATGTCAGTTGCATTTAGTAAAGTTAAAAAATTATATTAGGCTAAAATGCAAGGATTCCCCTCCAACTATAGTGCATTTATAGCAAACCCATGAGGTTCAAAACTCTTAATAATTGCCTTCTTAAATATTAAATTTTGCTATGTAATGCAAAATTAACTCTGTACATTTGCAGAAAACCCCCTGAAGGAGGTTAATATGTATTGTATGTTGAGATTTGATTCATAGGGTAGTGCTCTATAATTGGCCTATAGTTATTGGAGGGGGTCTTGAATTATGATATGCTTGTCAACAACATAAAACATGTTCATCTTCATGTTCAAGGGAAAATCACTTTTCATGCCCCTCCGACTTTTGCTGACTGGAAAACTCCACGGGCCTGATATGGGGGCTAGTGTTTTACTGCTACATAAAGCTGGAAAATCCGGTATCGTAGCTCCTGAAGTTGGCTTTGTGACACTGGAAGAAAGATTTGAAATGCTTCGGCAAGTTAACTGGGAAACATTGTCCAAGGATCACCCTGTCAAAGAGACAGCTACTTCTGTTAATTGAGAAGTGAGTTTTCTGGTTCACCACATAGCACTATGGTTTTAGACTTATGTTTGGAGCCTTCCTTTGTGTTCTTTTTTACCAAAAGAAATCTCATTGTGATTTTTTACTGAGGGAATTGTCATTAGTTTCAGATTATTTTTCTGGAGATCAGTTCAGGTTTTTGTTTTAGCTTAATTACAAATATTTCTTCTTGTACCTCTGGGTGTGAATAGAAGTTATTCTCTAATTCTTTTTTGTTGTTGGATTCTCTAACTTGATATAATCTCTAATCTGTTTGTTTAACATGTGTCTTGAGAATTTAGATTGATCTTTAAACATTTTAATAAAAATAGGTGAATTACTAGATTAGTTGGGTAAGTTATTTTATATTTTGAAATTGGTCCTATAATTTTTTTAAAACATGTCAAAACTGAAGAAAAAAAAATTGATTAAGAAATGATATTGTGTAGTGGAAAAAAAGTTGTCCATGGAACCAAATTGAAAAAAGAACAAAGTTACAAGACAAAACTGAAAATAAAAAAAATCTTAAGTAATCAAACTCCTAATTTTACCAAAAAGTAGGTTTCTCACACATACACACTTTACATCTGCATAGGATAATATCATAAGCCTGAAGCACAAAATGTTGTTCTAGCATGGAAAACATTTTAAACATACAATACTTTGATACTGCCCTTAGGGCAATTAGAAACACAACACACTGCTTACAGTTGAGGAAATCACTGCAATGTGATATTCACACTGCTAAGTTTTCAACAAAACAGATAAAAAAAACTATTAAGGTTACAATATACAACAACAACCTAGCCTTTATCCCATTAGCTGGAGTCGGCTACATAGATCGAATGACGCCATAAATACTCTGCCATGTTTATTGACAAAACATTATTAAGATTACAACATAGAAAGATGGAATGTTTTTATTCATGGGCAACAACAAGCACTTGTTTTCCAACATTCTGTCCACTAAAAAGGCCAACCAATGCAGAGGGACCATTCTCAAGACCCTCAGCTATGTCTTCCACATACACAATCTTCCCCTCTCTGATATGAGGCAATACAAACTCCAAGAATTTGGGATATAGGTGATAGTAATCAGAGGAATTGAAACCTTCAATACGAATTCGCTTATAAATGATAGATGTCAAATTTGTTACACCTTCATGTTCCGTAAGATTATACTGGGAGATCATTCCGCACGCAGGTATGCGACCATGGACTCTCATATTCAGGAGTACAGCATCAAGTGTCTTGCCACCAACATTCTCAAAATAAACGTCAATGCCTTCGGGAAAGTACCTGATTTGCGTATAGACATACACTAGTCACTACTTTGTTATATTACTAGGGATATAAAAAAGGGTGGCCTAGTCACAAGCCTCCCACTTAGTGAAGTCTAGAGATGACAAATCTATGCAATCTTAACCCATAAATCGAGAGGTTGTTTCCGTGTGTGATATAATTAGGATAGTAAAAAAAAATTGCCAAACACAAGATAAACTTCTGTATCATAAAACTGAGAAATAGTGACCTTTTCAATGCTGCATTGAGGTCAGGCTCTTCCTTGTAGTTAAAACCATCATCAAATCCAAATTTGTTCTTCAAAAGATCCACCTGATTGTAAAATTGAAACACATTCAGGTAAGAGGAGGAATAAGTAGTTTTTCAAGGTGAATAGAAGTTATTTCAGGCCTTAGTATTCATAAATTTTAAGGAAGTAGTGAGCTACTGTTTTACTTTCATTTGCTTGGTTATGAAGTTAGAATCTTGAATGTTAATTATGGATATACTATCAAATTAACCTATGTTTCAGTATTATGATATGTTTTTTAAATATTAAATAATATTTTTGAAGGAGGCAACTTCTAACAAGTTTATGACTCAACTTTACCTTCACTATCAATATTGTTAGTCTATTCTATGCTGCAAATCATTTTCTGAATTTCTTCTTCCATTTTCTTGTAATGAGAAGGGATGCAGGTATGCATAACTTCATCAACAATTAGAACAATACCTTCTCTTTGGTTCCAGCACTTCCGACGACATAGCAATCGGCGAGTTTAGCAAATTGGCCGACAAGTTGGCCAACTGCACCAGAGGCAGCTGATACAAAAACATTTTCTCCTTTTTTGAGAGAGCCTACTTCATAGAGACCTGCATAAGCAGTCACTCCTGGCATACCTGTGTTCAAATATTACAATACATTGCTCAAATAAAAAACACAATCAAATGAAGAGGAAACATGTATGTAGCTGCAACAAACATGCAAAAGAATTATGTTACCAGTTCCAAATGAACATAACCAGTTATTTAGTACTTGTTTTTCTCCAAATTGAAGTCTACTTAATCAATGAACAATCAATAACAAAGTCTTATTCCCACTTGGTGAGATATAGTGCTTGATAGAAGCACTATACCAATTGGAAAAGGACTTGAAACATTGTCTTTATCTTTGCCCAGAAAGATTGTCTCTATCAGCTATCAATAAAGGAATAGCATAGAAAGGAAGGAAAAAAGATAGAAGAGTTTTTCTATTGACAAGAACAACACACATCACTTAGAGGAGGATCGTGTCGCCATGGATAGAGGTAATTCATAACCATTCTTGTGAAAACTATAAATTCCAAAGATCCATTTACATATGGTTTCCATGATAAAACTTACAAAATAATCTTCACTAAAGAAAGAACGGAAATGGTAACAGATTATAGAAACAAACAGCAAGAAAACCAGCAATGCAGTATGTTTCTTGAATGATGGATGGTTAAACCATAACCTTAAATGATAAAAGATTAACAAATAACTTATTTATCAGATTAAAACATAATATTTTAGGAGGAACCACCGATTTAAATATTGCAGTTGTTGTGGTCATCGCAACCGCATCATACCGCAATTGCGGTGTGATTGTAAATCACAATATTGGACCACATCAGACTGTAACGCAACCGCATCGAACCAGTTTTGGACCACATCGGATTCAAAATTATTGTTTTAATTGCAAAACAATTCACACAGCAACAATCGCAATTCGCATCGCAACGGCCGTAATGACCACAATTGTAATAACCACAACCGTTATCGCGACTACAAGTGCAATTTAAAACACCTGGAGGAACTAAATCATCTAACATACAAACATAACCAATATAAAATGAAATTATTGAATACATACCAAGAATTCCAGTATAGTAGGTAAGTGGAACATCAGTGTGCTCAATTTTGAAAAGTATTTTAGGTGAGGGAACTAAGCTATATTCTTCCCACTGAGTAAATCCCCAAACTAAATCTCCTTTCTTATATTTTGGGTCTCCAGATTCAACCACTTTAGACACACCAAATCCTCCTAATGCCTGAAAATTGAAATTTACTGAATAATTAGTTTTTTTTATAAGCAAAAATATTAAAAAGGCACAAGGTGCCAATGCGATTACAATTTGTAACATAGGTTCATACAAGTAATAGGATCAATGCACTATTGTGCAAAAGATAACGGATTACAATCAACAATATTTGTAAACCAAACCCAAGATCTAAATATTACATCATTCCTTATAGTCTAAACACAACAAATCACAGTAAATATTACATCATTCCTTATAGTCCAAACACAACAAATCACAGTAAATCATAGCATTCAAAGCATAAATATATGCTTAACATCTACATTCAATTTCACACATACTATGGTTAAATACTTCAAACCAATTGGAGTCTCTAAATGCAATAAATACTTCAAACAACTTGGATTTGTTGGATCAGGGTAACCTCTCATTCCAGATTTAGAAGATCTTGGATCAAAACAAAAAATTACTACATTTAAATAACCTATTCATTAGCCATCCACTAATTAAAAAAATCTCTTTTTTGTTTTTGTTTTTGGAGATCTTCATGCATGGGCTATATTATTTTTCATGGGCTAAATGAAAGAAATATATAAGTGAGTTTGATACCACTTATATATGTTCTTAAACTCATATACTTTTACACAATATGAAACTTCTTCCTTCACACTTGGGATACTCAACAATTTTTAATACTTTAAATTATAAATTACAAAAATATATTTAAATATTTAGTGAATTTGTTTGGAGTAGAAGACTAATTTAGCATTATTTAATAAACATTAAAAAAAAGTAAAAGAAATAGACTTACATAGCCAGGGGTATAAGAAAGAGTATCCTTAGGACCATCTTTCTTGTTCATAAGATTCCTCATGAATGGATCACAAGACAAGTATAGATTTTTAAGCAGCACATGATTTGAACCTTCTGGAATGTTCAAGATTATGGTACCTTCAACAATCTTCAAATCTGTTTCTTTAGGAAAACCAGTGACATAGTCTCTCAGAATAACTTGTTTGTTCTTCACTTCTGTCATGTTTTGTTGTTAATGAGATTGGAACATGTTTCTTACACACGTGCTTCTTTTCTATATCATTCAATAATCATCATGTCCACTGCACCATAACTTTTATTTTTCTAAACTATACAGATATTTTTTATGTGAACCATATTCTACCTCTAAATATACACACACCCTCATATAATTAACTCTCTATTTTATGTGAATAGTTAATACTTTTTTATATAATACACCATATATCATTCATGTCTTACTAATCATTGACTTATATAAATGATACAGATAAATTATACGTACTGATACTGTAAGAGTTTTATACACTATCAGAGTATCATCTACTATTTATATTTAATCTTGATTAATTCTTCAAGAAAAGTACTAAAAATCAATGTTGAATGATACACCGACCCTGTATAGATTTTATACTCATATTTATATATGATCATGTAATAAAATATAAATATTGAACATATAAAAAGAAATGGGGTCTTTTTTAGCTACCAAAGTTTAAGTGTTTTTATTTTGATTTTTTATAAAAATATTATTTTATTAAAGTTTCTGCAATTTTTTTTTGTGTATGTCTATATAGACAGAGTTTGTTAATGTTGATATAATAATTGTATATAAATCTTTACACTAACAATATGATATTATACTCTAATCTAATTTAATTGCATGAGTAATTTTAATCAAATTTGATTTAATATAAAAGTTTTGTATATAACATACAATCTCATGTATCATCATGTCAAAAAAAAAAAATATTGGATTATCATAATAATCAGAATAAAGTATCTCCCCATATCAGGAGATAATTTACCTCTTTTACTCAGTAAAAGAATGACATGTGTATTGTTTTGTTTAGTTTTAAAATATTTATATAGATAATGATTAAATGATACACATGTCACGATTTTAGTGACTGAAGGAGATAACTTATCTCCTTATACCAGAAGATACATTATCCTCATTAGAAAATATGGTAGTATCTATTTGTTTCTGCTTAGTATCCCATAAATTAGTTGACCAATTTCTTCACCACAATCTTCTTGTACATGATGACCTGCCTGCAAAATAAATAAAATTAATTGTAAATATTAAGGTATTCTGATTCATAGGATAGGACCACATATTTTTATAAACAACTTGCCACCATTTTGAAAATCTTAAGCTAATATATGAATAATCTATCTTGAATTAATGTTTATGAACAAAAAAGTTTACAACCTAAGTATCTATCTTGAATTGATATAAAATATGAATAATCCTAGTGTATAGGATGATTAATAAGTGTTAATCATGAATGTATCCATTAAATAACCTATTACACATCCATAAATATGAATAATCACATATTTATACATCAACAAATAAAAAATTAGTCAAATAATGATTTTTGTAACTATAAAGATAATATTATTAGGTGAAGTGGTTTAGATGAATTAGACGATGACTTCATAATGTTCTATCAAAAATCAAGTTAAGCATTGATTTCTAAAAATATTTGTTAACCGTTTCCTTTATAGTTTTTCTTGCTCTCTATCCATTTTTAGAAATTAGACTAACCTTCATTTGAATTAATTTCTCTTTAACTAGCGCTTTATATTCGGTTGTAAGAGAACCTTCAAAAGGCAAATTGTTCACAAAAGAATAATTTCATCTATGAGACAACATGTGAATAACTAAATCTATCTTAAGAATGAATAAGACTATAGTCTATAGTCTAGTGGCATAAGGTCATGTTAAATTATTTAATCAAAATGTCAAGAGTTTGATTTTTGGGAGCAACAATTGTTTGGAGTAATAGTCACACACCCAAATGAATTAGTTCCTTACCATAAGGTGAGGGATACCCTTGTTAATACCAAAAAAAATATAGATTCAAGACAGACATGTGCAAATGAATAGCGAAGAATTTACCGTTGGAACTTGAATAACTGCATGGTTGGATTCTTTGCAGAAATCTTCCACTCCATCATAGCTCAACCAGCGATCTCTTTGACCCCAACATATTGCAGTTTTCACTTTCCAATTTTTGTCAATAAGTATTCTCTCCATATCCTTCACATATGTCTGCAAGGAAATGTAATCAAACAAATGCCAATCTTATTGATTCAGTGAAACAACACAAAATTACCAATAAGGCGTTGGTCCAATGGTAAAAGTACTGCTAGATCCTCAGGATGACAAAAAAGTCAAGGGTTCGAAACAACTACACATCTCAAAAAAGATTAATTTCTTATCCATACAATGACGGATAATACACAAAAAAAAATAGTAAAACAAAACATTTCATTTTGTATCTTATGTATCAAGAATAATAATTACAAATTTTGGTGTTTCACAAAGCACAAGCAAAGATGGAAAAAAAATTTTGGACCGTAAAATATGTTGGGAAGTAAGTCACACATCGCCTACGTCATTGTATCTGGAATGGTTTAAATACCTGTTGGATTACTCCTCTTATTGGCAATTGGTTTTGAGATAAACATTAACATGATATCAGAGACAAAACCAACTTCTCGCCTGGTCCGACAAGCTTATATGGAGGGGACATGTTGGAAAGTAAGTCCCATATCACCAACTATATTATCTCGGAAATGGTTTAAATATATGTTGGGCTACTCCTCTCATAATATGATGATCTTTTATTAGGAGATCATCAGTATGTAGCATGTTGTTAGTCATATGGGAATCTCCATGTGATTAATATGATCCAATGTTGCATTTTTTTGTATATTAATGTGCCTTTCATTGGGTTTGATCAAAATTGATAACCAATCAAACCCAAATACTTTGATCCCTTATTTTGTTCTTCTATTTCCCTTTTATTTAGATCATTCTCTTTTTTTTATTCTTAAAGAGACTAGATTGAATAATATTTAGTTGACAAACATCCTTAAATATATGTTTTCTTCATGGTATCATGTCTTTTATACTAAGGTCCTGAGCAAGGATCGATGATCCAATTTGCCACAATGATTGCCCACCAAACAATGTCTCATGAGCAAGAGACAACATTTGAAACCTCCCAAACAATGTTCAACCTTAGCACGCAATCAACCAACAGACCTCGTCCTTCCGTTACAGTTGTTGCTGAAAAGTAATGGGATCAACTACCTAAAGTGGTCACAAAGTGTTGTGATGTTCGCATGTGATCATCGAAAAAAAGAGTACCTCATCGGAGATGCTGTTCAGCCCAACAAGTCTGATACGACGTTTAAAAATGGAAAGCTTAGAACAATATCGGGAGGTCATGGCATGTCAAATCAATGACAACAGAAACCTACATGCTGTCCAAGACAGCCAGAGAGATATGGACCGAAGTACCGAACAACAACTGCAGCCATGTACCGGAAGATTGTGGAAAAGGAGAGGACCTAAAACTTCCTATTAGGCCTTAATCCAGCTTCTAGGGGAGAGTTATAGCCAAATGTCTACTGCCATCACCAAAGGAAGTTTTGCATCAAGTACAATGAGAAGTGAGTAGAAATCTGCTAAGTCAGGGACCATGAAATTCTGAACTAACCTCAAAATATTAAGCATTTTCAGTTAGGGGGAATGATAAACCATCGTGTGGTTATTGCAATAAAACTAGTCACGCTTAGGAAGTTTCACCAAAAAATAGATGGGAAGCCTCGAAGGTCTCAAGGGAGAACCTACGATTCATGGAAACAATAGATGAAGCAAAGCATTCTGCTTCTCTTGAACCTGCCTTGTTTAGCAAGGAACAAATGGAGATTCGACATGAGAACGTGAATGCGTATTCAACACTTTGATGACTGTATATGACGCATAACGGGCTCCAAGATCGAGCTTAAAGTACTCATTCTATATGGATATCCTAGTACTCTATTCTGCAAGGCAGTGCAAGAATTGAACTAAGCTCAGGTATTGAATCCTTTTTGAAGTTTCTTGTAGAAGTTAGTTTTCATAATTGATTAATGGGGAGTCTTTTCAATCATTTTTCAAAACATATTTAAACTCATTTAATTGGCTCAAAAACTTCAAACAAGTTTGAATGAGCTTTTAATATTCACCTTCAGGTCTTTCTTCATAGTCCTGCTAAGGGCATTTAGTGCAAAGCCTGAGGAACCAGATGTGAGATAAGGTCTTCTATACACCATTGCATCTTCTTCTTTCATTTTATATGGGCCACAGCTTGTAAGAGCTTTGTCACTTGCCCTCAGTGGATCCTAACAATCAGAAGATCAATGCATTATGTAGAACCTTTAGGGACCCAAAAATAAGGTACACCTTTTACTAGGATAAATGAACATTTTATACCTGTGAAAATATTTCACCCAGCAAAAAATTGCTGAATATAGACAATGTCGGCGGAAGCTCAGCATGTCGGGCTGTTAGCTTATAAAATAAGGAAGGTTAGTTGAAGTTAGTAATTGTTAAAAGGTGTTCAGGATACTTCTAATTGAGTGATTAAATATTGTTAAGAATATGCTTGCAATAAATCAATCAAAGAGAATTATAATCCTAAAATTCATACACACATGAAAAGAATTATGTAATAGATGGGTAGAATGGCTTGTCTAATACAAAGCTCTAATTCATTTATATTAGTGCTGACAAGAATAATGTGAAAAATGTAAGGTAGATCAGTTAACAGAACAATAATGCCAAAACCAATTCACATTTTTTGTTTATAGAAAATTACTTTACATCCAAAAGATGTTGTGATTTTTTTCGGCATATGAAGAAAACCGAAGTCGTATAACAACTTCTGCATTCAGTCGACGATGTCAAATGCAGAATGAGTTCAGTAAGAAAAAGATAATTCGATGAGTAAAATAGACATACAGGTGGGTTAAGGAGTATTAAGTTGTTGACCTTTTCCTGGTGCAAGCTGGCATACTTAACTACAACCGGCGAAAAATATCCCTAGGAAGAAAGAAGATTAAAGAACTACATATCATAGGCCATAAGAATGCAGAAGATACTTTTACTTGGTACATCAATGTTTCATATCAACTAAGGAAACTTACCTGGACAACAAGTGAGACTTTACTAACACCAAGTTCATTGATCAGTGACTCAAATGATGATACATATTCTGCAGGGAAGAACAAAAATAGATCATTTTTGCCACCATTTTGTTCCAATAAAAAATAAGTTATTACGTAAGATTTCTTGGACCACTAAGGCAATTACCATCTAGTGTGTAGTCAAATCCATATCTTGGCTGAGGCTTATCAGAAAACCCAAATCCTGATAAAGGAGAATAAGTTATTGTTAATAAGTTCATTAAATGTTACATTAATTATTGGCAAAGTGACTTATTTCATAAGCTATAACTTATAAGTTAGGGGCTTATTTCATTTTATACCTAACAACTAATCTTATCAAATAGTTCTGATACAATCAAGTTGCTTATCAGCTCCTAGTTTTCCACTTCTAGCTAGCTTATGAGCTTCTAAGTAGCATATAAGCCTTCAGCTAGCTTACCATTTAGTTATACCAGAGCCTTAGTTGTGATGAAGAGTAAACATTAGCAGTATAATATACAGGAGATTGAAGACATTATACAAAATGCTTCCATTATGCTTCTAACATCCATTAACTTATAGCAATTGAACAAGCAACAAAGTAAGCAATGGCACGAAGCATAGGTCAGAATATCACTACAAATAACTCCAACAAATAAAATAAAAGTGATTCAATTACAAATCTAATAGAAACATTGGAATCATACCTAACCAGTCAAAAGCTATGGCATGATAGTCCTTCGAGAGTATTGGAAGAACTTTGCGATACGAATATGCCTGATAGCAGCATCAATTTGTCATGAAGAACTCAAGATACATTCATTAACATTTCCAACTATATAGAAGTGTTAGTAATGAAATCTATTCATGATTCTCCATCCACTAGACTAAGCTTTTACATTGTAGTAATTATTGTAGTAAATTTCAGGTACACAAGTCTGCCATGGATTCAAATTATGAGATAAAATTACCTAAGAAAATGAGTCAAGTTAATCATGTTCATGTTTATTGTTGGAAAGTAAGTCTCACATCGCGTACCTCTTTGTCTCGGGAATGGTTTAAATACCTGTTGAGCTACTCCTCTCATTGCCAATTGGTTTTGAGATGAACCTTAACATGGTATCAGAGTCAGAGTCCAACTTCTTTCCGGTTGTCATGGGCCAAAAAAATGCCCTTTAGTTATGGGTAAAAGGTAACCATTCGCCTGGTCCGTTGGGAAGTAAATCTCACATCGCCTACCTTATTGTCTCGGGAATGGTTTAAATACCTATTGGGTTACTCCTCTCATTGCCAATTAATTTTGAGATAGAACCTTAACATCTATATCCTAATGATTTTAAAATTATGAGAGCATTCATTGAAATGTCATAAACACTATTATTATAGAGGTCCTCATCCCATAATACATTATTGACCAATAAAACTCACCTGTGAAGGGAAACCATGGACTAATATCACTGAAGGATTATCAGCACTTCCTCTTTCAACACAAAACCATCTATTGTATAAAATCATATTGACAAAAATATGATTCAATTAGTAACCCTGAAAACAATACCATTTGTCATTTCTACATGAAACAAAGTCAAACAAGTTCAAATAAGTTTTATTTATGTTGTTCTGCATTTGTATTTATTCATATCGTTTGATCCATGTCGCCGACCTTTCCTACTAAGATTAAGGCTTGGTTGATGTTATTCTCTTTATTTTCCATCCCCTTCAAGATATATCTAGTTTACCTGAAACGATCACCGGTAGCTTGAGAACTAGCACCCATAGTGAGTCCAAATATTGGATCTTTAGCCTTTTCACCAGTGCCTGGAGTTGAATAGGCTCTAACCTGAAAACATCATAATATTGATGGATAATAAAACCATATATATTGCTTCAAAATGACAATATTAGGAACTGAAGTTGAAATAAAAACAGAACCACTTTCTCCATGCTATGTTACTGTAACCAAACAAATGAAACAATCAACCTGATCATGTTTTGATAAAATGTGTTTTCTGAAGTAATCAACAATGTAAGTCAGTATCTCAACAAAAGGCATTACATTGGTAAATGATACTAAAATACAAAACAATATCAAAGCCTTTCTCCCACTAGGTGGGGTCGGCTAGATGGATCTAACAATACATAATGCTCTATCATAAATCATGCTCATTGATAAAACATTGATCTCTAAGTTTTTTTAATCATTTCGCCTATGGTTTTTATTGGTTTCCCTCTTCTTCTAGGAATTGGACTAGCCTTCATTTGATCTACTTTCCTTACGGGGCTTCTATCGGTCTCCTCCACACAAGCCTAGATCACTTAAGGTGCGATTCTACAATCTTTTCTATAATAGGAGTTACTCTAACTTTTTCTCTAATGCACTTATTTCTAATCATATTTTGTGTATTCACTCATCCAAAGCAAATTTTCATCTCACCTACATAGAAAAATATAGGAAACTTCAAAAATAGAGCAAAAGCTAAAGAAATGGATAAAAAATAATCATTAGTTACCATTTTCCCTTGTTTGAACCATTCATCACTTGGACTGGGCTCATCTGAATATTTTCCTGTAAGAAGATACCAATAAGTTTATCAGATTGCAGAAAAAAATTGCCTCAGACCTTGTAATGTTTCTCACACATCCATGATCCAAGCAAAAAAGTACCTCCACTGAAAGAGAATCCATCTCCTACAGAAACTGGAGCATCCAATAGATAATCCTGCACTATAAACAAATTCAAGACAATGCTAGCAACATATTATTAATTTTCATGTAACACCAATTAACTTTTTTGATCCTAAATTTCATATAACCAAACACCGGGGAGTTCCACTGTTAACGGGTATAGGAAGAATGAAGAGTCACAAACACTGATTTAAATTGCCACCGTAACTATATCACACCGCAATTGCAGTGTGACTCAAATGATAGGCCGCATCGGACCGCAAGGCAACCACAATTTCACACCACAACGGCCACAACCGCATTAAATGTCACCTTACCGCAATTTAAAACTCTAGTCGCAACAAGTGAGATACCATGCATTGAACCAAAACCTTACGATATTAGTTCTATGGGCCTTTTGTACTTATAAATTCTTTCACTTCTCTCCTAATATCCAATCCTAATATCCAATGTGAGACTTCACATTTCAATAAACCAAAAAGTTAACCTCATCCCAAGCACATGTCATTCAGAATTTCCGATTGTTTGAGATGACCATTTATGGTGTTAACATGTTACCATAAGATATGAATTAAAACCGAACTTTTAGAACATTAGTCTAAAAAATATATATTTAGTATATGTTGTTGAGAAATAAGTCTCATATCACTTACATCATTGTTTCGAGAATTGTTTAAATACCTATTGGATTATTCCTCTCATTACCAATTGATTTTGAAATAGAATCTTAACGTGGTCAGAGCTCAACTTTTTTCCAGTCGTCATGGGCCAAAGATACCCTTTAATTATGAGTCAAAGATAACACTACGTCTAGTGCGGCAAGCTTATGTGGAAGGACATGTTGGGAAGTAAGTCTGAATTAGTTTTGATATAAGTAAGTGTTTTGTGATATTGGCAGCATTTCTAAGTTGGAAAAGTGATGAATAAATAAACGTACTTGGTCCTTGCCATTGTTGGCATTTGAGGTGCAGTTAAAGTTGAGAGACCTTCTTGAAGGGTAAGTAACCAATGATTGTAAAGTTTTAGGAAGGAATGAGGAATGGAAAGAAGAAGAGCCATGAAAAGCTGGTTTGGTTTGAAATGCTTGAATAATCATAGCTTCAAGTAGAAGCAACAAAGAAATATGGCCTAAACTCAAACAATGTTAGTACTTTTGATCTCAACAAACCAAATGAAAACATGTTTTTTGGGGAAGGGATAGAGATTCTATGGTCCTAAGTCCTCAAAACTTATGGCCTATTATTATTATTATTATTGCACAAGTATGTTATTGTTTCCTTATGCTACACCTTTAGTGAAATTACATAAACCACCTCTTCTCTTATATATAATGTAATTAAGTTAAACAAAATATTATATATCATGTAGACAATTCCAAATAGTATAAAACTGAATGTATCTTCATTATTTAGTTCATTACAAAATAGTATAATGAATACATTCACTCTTATATTATTTGGATTTGTCTACCCAATATACAATATTTTGTTTAATTTAATTACACATCACATGTTTTTGTTTAAAATACATGAACAAAATTAGGATTAGTTCGAGGGAAGGTGATTCGTGTAAGGAATGGATCTCAGTAATTAACTCTACAAATTATTAATGAAATGAAGAGAAGCGTTATTTGAATGTTGTTGGAGTGAGAAGAAAGAAGAACGTAGATAAATGGCGTTACATTTTCTGAAGTATCCAATATCCATTTCAACAACTTTACACTGCGATTCAACCTTCACTTTACTTTCTCGCTTACGCATTCTAAATCTCCCAAGAGGTACACATCGTTACCAATTAGTTTTGCCTATTTTATGTTTCTAGCATTTTGTCAAACACGTGTGATGCATTAATTATTTGCTCATGGAAATTCAATTTTAGTGAGATGGTTCAATGCTCATAATCCAACTTCATTTAGGAGCTATGCTACTGCAAAATCAGAAAAGTTTTTACCTATAAAGAAGTAAGCTTTTCTTCATTCTCATGTTATATTTTTATTTATTCTTGTGTTATGTAGACTAATTTTATCAATTACTATGTTCATTCTGATGTATTGCTTTACTGGTGCTTATAAAGTAGTTCATAAAATTTTAGCATTCTTTGATTAGGTTTGTGTTAGGAATACAATTTTTTTATAGGCAAAGGTTTTAGTTTTTATTTTTTAATGGGAGAGGGGAGTGCGCATACCCAATGTTTTAAATAGTCGTTTCGGTTTTGGATGATCTCAAAACCTTGGCATTACAGATTTATTCGGGCAAATGCAGCCGATGCAGCCACAACTGAGGTCGCGATGCGGTTTCGCTGACTCTAAAAATTGGCATTTGGGTGTTATAACAGTCATGGTCCAGATTTATTGACCGCAGTGGCCGGGATGGTGATGTGAGCCGTGCTTATAGTAAGGATGATGATGCTAACTTTTACTGTGGAATTCTGTTTGAAACCGCTATAGGTTCTATGTTTTTTACAACCCCGGGGTCAATGACCAAATTTATTTACTTATATGGGCCAGTGCCTTATAAGGCTTAATTTTTTGTTTGTATTTTTAAACACTTAATGTGCAATTGTGCATATACTTTTACACTGATGTCATTTTGAATATGCCTAACACAGTAGCTTAGGAGTACATGATTGTAGTTTTTGTTCTATTTTTTATCTTATTTTTAATATGACAGGAATATCGTATCCTCACCTTTTTCCTACTTTAAGCTTACACATTAATTTTTCACCCCACAAGAAAAAACATGGATGACTCTGAAATGCTTTGTATCTACTTTTGCATTTACCTTTCAGGAAAAAGAGGCTGGACGAAGCATGTCTTGAAAAATATGAGCAATATAGTAGATCCATCATCCAGTCATGGATTTTGCAGGGTGATTAATTTCATTTTTTAATTCCAACATAATATATATATATATATATATATATGATCTGTTAAGCTGCCCATTTGGGTTATACTATTTTTTTATATAGAGAGAGGGTTAAATTTAAATCAAGTGACATCTAATGCTTTGTCAATGAACTTCTTTTAGAGTAGATCACTATGGCGCCATTCAATCCATTTACGCCACCTAGTAGAATTAAGGTTTGGTTGTTGTGGCATCTAATATGACATGCTTTTGTAATTTCTTGTTCTAGCCTTTTTGTGATTTCAAAGATCAGTGGTTGGAGTTTTTGTTCAGGAATTAATTGAAGTTTTCTACTTTTCCAAACATTCATATTCTTGTTGAAATTGCATGTCTTTGGTAGGGAAGGAGGAAAAGAGAGTAACGGAAATCAGAATATTAAGATAAGATTATATTGATATGGTGTGTAAGGATGTGTTGCAAAATATAAACCCAGTGGTTCTTTTTCTGTAATAATTATTCCTTTTTTATAGGAATTTTTTATCAAGGAAAACAAAAATAGAGAGTAAGACATCCTCGAAATAAAACTTAAGGTACTGAAGCACATAAGAAAGCATGCATGAATGACAAAGATACCCCCCCCCCCCCCTGAAAGATCTCTAAAGAGGCCATGAGCAGAACATCAAAAGGAAGCTAAAAACATTACTCTGTCCAAATGAAAGTTTAAGCATTCTTTTCCAGCGGTAAACACCGGAGAATATCAAGGACCCAACGACTGAGCACTGACATGATATCTTTGCCTTCTTATGTCATATTTTATTCTTGTAATAATAGTGGACGAGACTTTGACCTGTTATGCATCAAACATTCTAAGAAACATAATAGTTCTGTTTTGCCTTTCTCCCGCTCTAAACTCTATTTTTGAATAAAAAGGGAATTCTATTACTGATTGTACTTTCTCTCTTTTTTCTTCTGTCATAAAAACTAACTTGGTTTCAAACGTTTTCACAGCCTTGGATACTCTGTTATTAAATTAGCAACTTTAGCTGGTATTGACATATGGTAATAGTATTATCATCTATTCTGTTCTTTGCACTGAGGTGAAAATCTGTATCATAACCTTTTTTCTTGCAGTTAGAGGTCGTAGATCATGACCTAGGCTCTGGATGCATCTTTTTACCTGAATGAGCTAGACTCCCAGGATCTATTATCATTGATTTATAAATCAGTATGGTGTTTCTAAAAGCATGAATTTCAATTTAACTTGACTACAATCAAGTTTGAGCCTCTCTAACACTTCCAGTTGCATCTAATATAAAAACAAAGTACTGCAACTAATCTAATTCAGAACCTTATTCTTTTTCTCTGTGTTCTGCTATCCTTGACTCAATACATGCTTAATATGTTTATTTTTGCAATCATGAGTGCCTGTTATCCAGACTTTATGGTCATTCATTGTAAGAATAGAAAATATAGTATCCAACTATCCAGTAAAACAAATAACATTTATGATGTAGGCAAAGTATTTGTCAATGGGAAGGTGATACATAAAGCTGGTACCCCCGTGCCTGATAAAGCTGTGGTGGAGATTGTGGCTGATATTCCCAAATATGTATGTAGGTGAAGCCATCTAGCTCTCTTTACTTGAAATAATATCTCTACAGAAACTTTGGTTAAAGTGTATTTTTGTTTGGCCTTTTGATACCAAGACAGAGCTGGATATAAGTTGGAAGGTGCCATTGAACAGCTTGGTGTTGATGTTGCTGGTAAAGTAGCTCTTGATTCTGGGCTATCAACTGGAGGATTTACTGACTGCCTACTTCAATATGGTGCATCACATGTTTATGGAGTTGACGTAGGCTATGGACAGGTAATTTATTACATAACACACACACATGTATTTGGGTTAAGTTGGAGGTGCAAACACATGGTAATACAGTGGGAAAGGCGACTCAGTGGAGGATTTAAGATCTCACAACAAAATCAAAGTCTTTCAGATTTGGGTCAGTGCCAATTAAGCTTCACTGTACAAGCTCATTGGCTATGTATTTTTCCATCTATTTTTTTTGGTTAAGTGCAAAGCTGACTACGTATTTTTCCATCTATTTCAGTGTTTTTGTGTTGAATGTTTAGCTTATGCCTTGGAGGCCTAAATTTATTTAAGATTTGATGCTGCAGTTTTTATTTGGTTATGCATTTTGATGTTATGAGGGTGAGCTCAGTACAATGGTAAAGTTGTTTGCCTTGTGACCTGAATGTTATGGGTTCAAATACTGGAAATAGTTTCTTCGCTCGCAAGGATAAGGATGTATACATCTACCCTCTCTAGACTATACTAGGTGGGAGTCTTGTTCACTGGGTTGCCCTTATGCGTTTTGATGTTCTCATTCCCTACCAAGTGAGAAAAGGCTTTGGTTGTTTAATAAGTTTGTACAATCAATTAAACTGATACCTCTTTATAACTAGAAAGGACTGAAATATAAGATGTATTACAAATGGAAATGATGCAGGGAAGTCTAGAAGCAAAAATTCTCTCAATTGTACAGTACCTGGTCCACCCTTAGAGCTGATTATTGTCCTCTCAGCTCTACATAGGAAGTGAAGAGTAATTCATATAAATGTTACCTCATGGTAAAAGGAAGCATGATTGTGCCTTGAACATATACACCTGGAGTTGGATTTTTGGCATTTGGGTTTTTAATGCAGAGAATTATAGTTTAATAGTTTGAGAACTTTTTTTTTCCAAGTTAAGTAAACCCGTCTAAACAATTAATCTTATTTTATAAGTTAAGCAAGAATGTGGAATCATGTTCTTTGGAGTCTATCTGTTTCATATTTGCTTTTGAAGATTTTAAACTCTTATTTTTTTCTGAGTTTCCACTAGCTGCACTACTTTATTGCATATGAACCTTTGCTCAGTGATATAATATTGGTAATGACTCTTGATTTAGGTAGCAGACAAAATTCGTAGAGATGAACGTGTATCTGTGATAGAGCGGACAAATTTAAGATATCTTGCAGGACTCCCACAAAATGTTGATTTGGTGACCTTGGACCTCTCATTCATCTCTATTCTAACGGTAAGCTCTGAAATCAGGTTAAATGTAGTCATATACTACTATTACTGTGTATAGCTTTTATGTTGGTCAGTGTATAACATAGTTCTGAAAATTGGATTGGACCAGTCAGTTGAAGCAGGGACTAACCCATTTACCAGTCTGGTTTATCCCATTTATCCAAACTTTGTCAAAATTGTCAAAACGATTGGCAGAACTGGATGCTTTATGGTGAACTGTTTAAGCATTTCTGGTTTTGGTGGTTGGATTGACCACTTTCTCTAACATGGCAACATTTTAAGATGCCACATTATAATGTTAAAAATTGCTTGAAAGCTCAATGTGAGGATCAAACTTGGGCATATAAAATAGCCAAGCCTGCAGCTACCAAGCTAAAACATCTTGGTTTAAAATCAGGAATGTATATAAAACAAAACCTTAATCCCACTAGGTGGGGTCAGCTACATGGAGTAAAAAACGTATACTATTTACATAAGCTATCTCTCATCACACAAGCACTGTATTGTGATATTGTGAATGGCGTAGGAATAGTTCGGATACACAGCCACACATATAAATGGCTAGAAAGGCATTTGACTGGTATCTTATGAGTGGTTTTTAACAACAGCTTTTCAGTTTGACATGTTTTTAAAATAAAAATCTTTGGTGTCATGATTTTTTCCCTTATTCTCTTCATTATCAAGCTCCCAACCACCCTGCTTAGGAAAGAAGAGAAAGACGGAGGGAGACATTTTCACTGATTTTTTAAGAATTAAGTTACCTGTATGATTATTCCTCTTGATCCACTAAATATTCTTTAATTATTTTAATTCAACAGGTCATGCCTGCTGTGGTTAATGTCATGAAGGAAGATGCAGCGTTAGTAACCTTGGTTAAACCACAATTTGAAGCTCGTAGATCTCAAGTAAGGAATACAAACTTCTATTATTTATTTTCTGTTTATTTTGATACTTCCAGCAATAGAGTCAGTTTTGCTTTGGGCGAACAAAGAGATAACTGATGCAGTTTTGTATTTTCTTCACTCATGTTTTCCTCCCCTCCCTTTGCCTCAATTCATTGAGAGATTTCTGTGTATTTGGTAAACCTAGGTGCATCCTAGAGTTTGAGCTGTTTCTTTAGATAAATTTAAGAGATTTTAGCCTGAGAAAGGAGTCTAGTATCCTGAGTGGTTTGCATGGTGTCTTTAGCTAGACGGGAATGCTTGGATGTATAAGGAATACCTCTCTGCTTAGATGTGCTACGGTGTGGCCTTTCTTTGGTTGACATCCTGGGGATCCCTTTTGTGCTGTTTGGCCAAACTAATATTATTTTACCAGCAGATTATAAAATACACTCATTTTAATACATATTACCTGCTCTTCTATGTGGTGTTCTGTGTGGTGCCAGAAGGTTGAGTCGGGCAGTAGCCAGGCTATGAGTCTTCTCGTAGGACCTGTGCTGAGTTTGGGTTGGGCAATAGCCAGTCATGAGTATTTCTTGGAGTTGCCTAAGCTGAGCTTGGACTCGCAGGTGGAGGTACCTGAAAAGGTGTTTCGACGATCAAGTCAGTAAATGACTAAGGAGAGAGTGATCATGGGGAATAAAATAGCAAGAGTATAGCTCAAGATATGAGGGAGTAGTGATACTTCCTTATGGGGTGGATCCCCTATTTATAGTGAAGGTGGACAGAATATTCTCTGGCTGATGGTGTTGGCATGGCTGATCATTTGGGCATGTCAGCCTGCTTTGGCTGATCAGGAGGCTGCTTTATCCATGTCGAGCAGCCTGACCAAGCCGTACTCTAAGTATAGTTGACTTATAGTCTGCGATATGTTTTGTAGTCGTAGTCTAGGCATGTCCTTGCCGTAAAGCAAGGGGTTAGGTGAGAGTTGCAGGTGGCATGCAGTAGATGTCTGTTGCAGGCTTGTGTGGCGGCCCTGTGTTGGCAGCATGACAAATGGGTGGCAGAAGTGTGGTCCTAGTATTGGTTCGTGGGATTGTGTCCAGCCGACAATTCGCTTCTGGTGTAGTTCGGTTGGTTGGCTTGCATTATAAGTCCTTGTACTATAAGTTATCGTCAGGTGTTCGGCTTTGGCTGACCTTGAGTATCCTAGCCCGATCAAGGGAATGGTCGTTTGACCGAGGTAGAACATTACCTAATACCAATATAATGTGATTTTTTTGTGTAGTTTTTGCATCAGTCCATGTGAAGTCCTTAAAAAATGTACATGTTTTGCAATATACACAACTGCCAACCAATCTCCCATGTCAAATGGAAAGAGCCGAAATGCCGGATTATGATTTTTAATATAATAATAATGAGCATGCTATCCTAGTTTCTTGGAATAAAGAGGAAACAAAATGCTATTATTTCTAAATTTTGAATATAATTTTCTGTGCAGGTAGGAAAAGGGGGGATAGTGAAAGATCCCAATGTCCATCAAGAGGTGCGTAGTTATTGTTTTGCTTACACAATCATTCAAACCTTTTATGGGACAAAACTCATTTGGATGCTTATTTTTATTAACTATCTTCTTTTTTTAATTAAGAAGTATCTTATATTATTTATCATGGTTGGGAAGCACTCAAAAAAATTTCCTAGTTAGATTTTTATACTTCTCAGAGAAGATCTTTCTCATAACATGGCGATGCGGTTCAAATATAAAAAATGAATTTGACATAAAACTAACTTCTACTTTTTAAAAAAGAACTATAAAAAATATGCTTTAAAAGAAGGAAAAACTGATTTCAGAAGCTCATCCAAATGAGCCCAGTTTATGCTCTTTGGTTATGGTAGGACAATTCCTTAACCTCCTTTTTTGTACTCTTCTTCCTTCTAATAATATTTTAAAGATATAAAAACACAAGCCTTGTTGAATGAGAATTCAAACAACAACCATTGGAAAGATGTAATTCTAGACAAGATCAACTTTTACTTTCTACCTAGCTTCACTCATCATATATTGTGATTAATATATTAAAATATACTTTTCCTGTTCTTTATTTCACTTTCTTTTTAAAAAGGCAATATGGAAACTTCATTGTTGTTATAATGTATATATCATTCTTAATCTTGTAGAAAATAACAGAAGAAAATGTTGAAATAATGTATTGCTGCACAATTCAGGTACTTGAGAGGATTATAAAGGGAGTAGAGAATTTTGGTTTCTGCAGTAAGGGTTGGATTGAGTCCCCTCTCAAAGGTGCTGAGGGTAATACAGAATTCCTTGTTCACTTCAACAGAACACATTCAACAGAACCCATAACTAAGGTTCCTGAAATCATTAACAAATTAGATAACTAATCACATTTTATGAAACTTCAATGAAGAAGATTGCTAGTTTGGAAGACATAGGATGCAGGAGAACTGTATTTTTCTGTACTAATTTGTTGTCGATGTCGTTGATGGTAGTGATGATGAAATTTTGTATGAACCATTAGAAGAAATGACTGATGATGGATGAGTAAGGTAAACAAGGCATTTTGAGTCTGGAAATGGTTATAGATGTTTGGTCACATGAAATGGTTATACATGTGTTAGTTTTATCATACCTGTACTTTTTTCCCTCCCATTATTTATATCAATGTTTACTTTAGTCATTTATCTTTGAGGAGAGATCTACTTACTCTACATTTTAGCCATCAATTGTAGGAAATTTAATGGTTTAATTTTACTCAATAATTCAAACCATTGAATTTCCCAAGAATTGATGGTTATGATGTAGAGTAAGTGTTTTAAACTTACTCTTGGAGTAAGTGGATCCCTCCCCTTTATCTTTTGTGTTTATTTTGATTCTTTATCTTTCAAAAAAAATCAATTTGGCCCTTTAGTAGTAGCAGTGTTAGTTTGAGTTTTGGAAAAACCAGATTCCTATTAGGAAGGCTATATATTTCACAATATTCTGGCGAAGGCATAAATTAAGTTTTTTCGAGAGAGACCAAAATAAATCTAAACAAAGATAAAAGATCAAATTAAATATGGTAAATGTCCAAAAATATATAGAAGCCTTATTTATTTGCTTATTTGCCCTTGTTAATGACTTTTACTCTCTTTTGTCTTTGGATAATCCAATCGTCCATAATTTGATTATGAAAATTGTTGACTCTAAGACTATCAACTAAGAAGTGCTAAAATGTCAAATGTTTGTAAAACTATAATGTTACCATAATTATTTTTTACCTAAATTAACTAATTTAGTTGAAAGTGCTTAAACGATTAGAAAATAAAAGGTGTAGAAATAAAGACTGTTAAAGAGTATGTACAAGAGTGCAGTTTTAAATAATAGCATTCAAGAGATAAGCAATGAGGTTCTTTCCCACAAGAAAAAAAACAATAAAGAGAATGATGATGATGATTGAGGGACCAGTGGTGTTCAAGAACAGAGTACATAGTGCATACATTAGGAGGGTCAGAATATCTTCTAGTACAAAAGTTAAAAACTTCAACATTACATTTTTGCCTCGTGACCCGCAAGATCATGAATTCAAATCATGGAAACGGTCTCTTCGCTTGTGAGGGTAAGGCTGAGTATAGCTACCCTCCCCATAACCCACTAGGTATGAACCTCGTGCACTTGACCACCCATTTTAGATGTTTCTTAAATACTACATTTAAAAAGTGCAACATACAACACACAAGTTAACACTAGATATTAAACAGAAGGATCATAATCACTTGTTCACATCTCTGTTAACTAGTGGAGATATGTAGATTGGTACTGATAGACATTTCCAAAGTAAATGGCATGACTAGGAGAGGGGTTGTAGGTTGCAGAGCCAAAGAGAGGGGGACAATGATTGTCGGTTGGTCCTGCGTACATGTAAGGCCGGTCATACACATACTGTTTTGGGTACCTGTCAGCAGCTCTAGCATAGGAAAGTTTATCAGAAGGAATGTTAGTGACACGGGGATTGTATCCGACACCATTAGCACGAGGTCTCTTAGGTTGAGGCTTTGTCGCTTCAGTTTCCTTTTTCTTGTCAGCTTTGGCCTTCTCTAGTTGGATTACTCGTTTCTGGAGAGGATCGACAGGATACTGCTCATCAAGTTTATGTTCTTCAATGCATTTTATTACAATCTTAAGAGCAGTCAGTTCTCGTTCATTAACCTCAATCTGAGACAATAGCAAGTCATTAGGAATGGTCAAAAGATGAAAAATAATATATTACCACAAACACCAATTAAGAATCAAACATAAAGACGCATTTTATTGAGGTATCATGCAAATAAGGTTCGGAAAAAACACAAAAAAATGTCTACAACAGCAAAAATTTCAGTCACAGTTACAAATTCTACAATCAAATTTTATACTGCTTAGACTTTCATGAAGCTCTAGCACCAATCACATAAAGTCTAGGGTAAAAATTTCAGCCACAGTTACAAATAATCGCTAACAGTCTTAATACACAATTACTTTCTACAACAGCAAAAATTCATCTGCAACTCCCAAAGTGGATATCTCATGATGACGATAAAGACTATTAGGGTACCTCAATTGGAACTGGACAGAAGTATCAAAAGAATCCACAATATTTCTGATCAATAGTTCAAATCATTAAAAGAAACCAGCAGAGGGAAGAAATACTTTAATATAGAAGAGACTCAACAACACACCTGTGCGGTGGGGGATGAGTTAACACTTTTGACAGGAGAAGCTTTTCTTGCATCATTCAAGTAAGACTTCAGTAAAGGCACAGGAGAAAACTGTTCTGTAAGATCAAATGCAAAAGTCAAGTTAACGGCATCAATTTGCCGCCCACTGCTCACCAAGATTTCGATCACACCTGCACATTCAAAAGTAAAATTAAGCATAAATTTAAATATGCAACTGCTGCATATGTTAGATTCATGCATCACACTTGCATGTTAAAAGCCATATTGGGACGCTTCTAAGAAACTAAGGTCATCGGTTCTCATTAAAAAGTCAATCCACGCAGCATTGCAATATGATAAGTTGAAAAAATCATCTTACCATATAATTATTTCATATTAATTTGGATCATACTTGATTATTTGCACCAATCAGTTACCCATGATTGAATACCTAGCATACTAATGCGCACATTCAATTCACTTAAAAGCATTTTCAGGAAAGCATAAGAGTCATCAACTTGCCCTAATTCAAGTTTCGCTCAGATATCCTTTCAATAATTTAACAAGAAGCACAAATCATGTGCATCCATCAAGATTGGCAAAATACATAAAAAGTTATATTGAAAGATTATAGGACATGAAAAAGTACAGTTAGGTTTTGGGCCTTTTGGCAGGCACCCGAACACTTTAACAAGAAAACAAACTATCAAATCAAGAAAGCTAAGGAAACAACTTTTTGCTATATAAATAAAAATAAGATTAAAGAAAAACAACATGTGAGGTAATTAGATGAAAAAGTTATGAACAGAATAAAATGAATAATAAAAACAACTTTTCATTTAGTTGTATCAAATTTAGCTTACTATTGTTCAGAACATCAGAAGGTTTTTAACTTTTTATAAGGTTTTGACCCATGATGACATTAAAAGTGAACATATACGCACCAGGCATTTTCTTGGATAACCCGAGCGAACGACATAAATCAGCAGTTTGACGACGCCGAGACACCGTTGGAATCAGCCTGGACAATTCCTCCTCATTAAAATCTGAGGCAATACCAAAAGTGGCTATAAGTTGCAAAAATGCATGAGCCTCCAAGGAATTCCCATTGCTAGCATCTATGCCAAGCGTAGCTAATCTTGGTTTCCACTCTTCAGCAACTGCCTTTGCCTTGTCCTTGATATCTTCTGAAATCATATCAGAGTCACTGTTTGAGTTGGCTAGCAGAACACTTAAACACTCCATCAGCATGATACAGGTTCGGCGAAGACCCAATAAGTTTGCATCCTTCTTTACATCTTCATTTGCCACTTCCGTACAGTAAAATCCTTCCAATGAATTTAAAACTAAACGAGCAGCACTAGGAGCAGCTCTTAAAGCTAGTGGCACTTCCTCCTTTACAGCAGCAAGGTTCTTACGGTTATCAGAAATAAACTTGTTAAGTCCTCCAACATCCATCTCTTTACAAAGTTTTACCAACTCTGGATAAGACATAGAATCCACATTTCTGCTTTCACACGAAGTTTTCACAACTTCTAAGTTGCCTTCAGCGACAACAGACACACTATCCACTGGTTTCTCCTCCACTCCTGGTGTCCCATGACCCCCATCTGAGACGATAGCCGTTCCGTTTGATGAAACTTTTCTTTGCTTTTCTCGACCATTAAGAATGGCAAATACAGCAGCATCCCTTTTCTCTTGAAGCCTCTGCAAGGTAGCTTGCTCCTTGGCAAAAACAGCTGCTTCCCGCTTCTTCACAATTTCCCGAGCTTTCATTGTTTTGTTTTCTAACTCCTTCTCTTGGTCTTCCAATTCATGAAAGCGTCTCTTCAAGGATTTCTCAAGTCCATGGAAATGTTCCTCAAGTTCTTTCCATTTCAAGTTCAGTGTAACAGCTCGATAACTTTCAAGTTCAGCAAATGCCTTTTGGAGCTTTTGTATCTTAGAATTTGTAGAATCTATCAGTGTAGCAACTGACTCTGTGTCCTCCATGGCAGAGAAGCTGAACAAAATAAAATAATGAAACAAATACCATTACTCAACTTACATAAGCAGGAACCATATGCAGCATTATGAACTAAATACTTATCAGCAATTATAGATACTCATCATTTTGATTTTGGATGAACACAAACATGATCGCCATGTAGTAAATCAACGCGTAAGTTCGTGATAAAACGATAATTGTCAACGCAATACTTCATTGTTAAAAGGAGAAGCTTCTCCTGCTAAAATCTTAAGACAAAATCTCAAGACCTCGACCAACTTCACTATTTTCAACAGCATAGTTTAATCCTTCAAAATTTCCTTCCTCAAGTATTCATTTCTTTATAATTTGCTTAGTGGCTTGAATGATAACTAAAACCCCCCAAGGAAACAAGCAAAAACTGGATTAAAGATCAATTTTTTTGAGTAAAAATAACAAAAACCCTAAAATGGAAATTGGGGCAAAATCAGCACAGAATTTCTATATAAACAATTAAGGCAACAAAAAAAGAAAACTTCAAATAAAAACTCTCCTAAAAAAGAATGTGTTGAAGAAAAAATAAAATGATAAAGTGGATTATTGTTAAATAAAAAAGTAAAGAAATGCGATCTAAACAGAAAACGATTAAAAAATAGAATTGAAGAGAGAAAAAAAAGAGTTGTTACCTGATTGATGTAATAGAAATAAATTAAGGAGAGAAAGAAATAGAGAATTTTAAATCCATTTTTGTTTTCTCTATGTGATGCAAAGAGAAGTGAGAAGAAGAAGAAGAAGAAAAGGAAGAGAAGAGTGTGTTGTGTTGTGTTGTGATACTTAAAAAGAGTCACATGTCACAAGACTACTATAAGAATTTCTCATTCACCAATCATACTATCACAATTGTAAACAAAAAACTATTCCTATCCAAAAATAAGTATCTTCTTCGTTCAAGTTCACCATTCGAGAAATAGTATTAAAAAAAATTGGAGATGAAATATAGATGTGTGATAATTTTATGGGGTCCATTTAAGAATGGAAATATAGTTGTTTCATTTGAGTTAATTTTGGCTTGAGTTACTTAAATTGTTGGAAATTATAAACAAATATAAAATAATCAAATAGACTCATCTAAGAGCGAAAAAGATGTTGCACCATTGTGAATGTTGCACTTAACTATTTATATGTAGTTAGCAAAAATAAATAAACAAAGACCTATTGAAATAAACAAAATTAATTATATGAAATGAAGTTATGATGACATATAAGTTTTGTTTTGGAGCACTTGATAAAAGTCTTCCATACATAATGGGTATGATAATCAATGACGCAATTCTATTGGAAGGAAAGGTTGTAGCTTTTGGAGATAATTTCATACAAATTTTGTTAGTTGTTTCAAAAGAGTGTCGTTCAAATATGTACATACAACAATCAATGCATCACATCTTCGGTATGATTCTACAATATTAACTCTAATTACATCATCTATTAGTCATTAACAATAATAATTAATATATGAATGGTATATATACTTAAAATTTAAGGAAATACCTAACCTTACCTAATATTTCTTACTGACAAAACACAAAATAATTGTCCATGATAGTGTAATTTGTGTTTTCCTAATTTGCTCATACTCATCTATATTTTCTACCAAAAAAACATATAACATATTTTCTCATTTTATGTTTCACGTTTGTTTATGTAAGTTTTATAGTTTTTCCATTTGAACATGACAATTTATCATTTTTCATTTTTTAACATGCAAAATTGCAAATCATGTTTTATTGATTTTGTTATAGTAATGAAAAATGTAATAAAAATATACAAATCAATTACAATTCACTCGATAAAAAAACGGGTTGACAGACACGTGAATGTCTGATAACAGCTAGTTAGTGTAATGAATGTAGTTGTTGGAATTATTATTGTTATCATTTGATGAAGACTTTCTTATGTTTGTTAATAAACCTAGTATTTCTAGGAATTTGTTAGGCTAGTTTAAACTAGTAGTTTGACTGGAATTGGTTTCGAGATCTTTAGGCTTTCAGTTTTTTCTTTTATCTATTTAAACCCTTATGTAACTGCCAGTTTTTCCAGATAGTATTGTTATCAGTTTTTTCTTTTATCCATTAAGCAGCAATAAAGAAGGCAAGCAATTTCAGAAACTATTACTTGTTGTTTTAACAGTGAAGGCATCACATGGGTAAGGTGGTGAAAGGTAAGATAGACTTGGTGGAACAATAATATGTTGTCCCAAACTATGTCCGAATTAATTAAAAGTGAATTAAAAAAAATTCAATATTCCACATTTTTCTTTTTCTTTTAGTTATTATTGGTGTGTAATAGGATTTGGAACAACATATCATTATTCTCGATTTTACCACCTTTTCCAGTCTTTGTAAATTGTGGAGTAGAAATAAGGAGATTAGCCTTTATTCTATTAGCATATTGGTCTATTTATTCACCACAAAAATACGTGCAACAATTGTGACCTCGTTGAACTTGTAGTATTTGTGAGATCACTTATCCCATTTTTGGTATCTCAAATATGTTCTAACTCAATTAAAAAAATTCACCTAATTAAAAAGAAAATTAAAAAAACATAAAATAACTTTTTTACATTATTTGGTGCAATGTTATTAGCTTGGGACATGGAGACAATAATTTCTTAAGACATGTGATCTTGTTCTTTAGTCAGAGCCTCACATGGCACAAGATTTTGACACGTGGAAAGTCTTTGTTTGTAACATTCATCAAGGGTCTACACTTGTGGATCTATTGAAATAAACAAAGTTAATTATATGAAATAAAGCTTGATGACACATAAGTTTTGCTTTGGAGCACTTGAAAAAAGTCTTTGAGACATAGTGGGTACAATAACCAATGACTCAATTGTATTGAGATGTAAGGTTGTAGTTTTTGGAGATGATTTCATACAAATTTTGGCAGTAGTTCCAAAAGGGTGTCATTCATATATTATACATACAACAACCATTGCATTACATCTTTGTGGTATGATTCTACAATGTTAACTCTTACAAAGAACATGCGTCTACAAAATAAGGATAATGCAATAGAAATTAAGGGATTTTCTAAATGGATATTGAAGGTGAGGGATGAAAAAATATATGAACCTAATGATGATTGTGATAAAATATATATTTCAAAAGAACTTTTGATTCTTAATTTTAATAACCCAATTGATGTCATGGTGCATATCACCTATCCAAACTTATAACATAACTACAATGAAGAACAATTTCTACGATTTAGGGCAATACTTACATCAACAACTGAAATTGTTGATCAAATAAACGAATATATATTAAGTATAATTGCAGTTGAAATTTTATTTTAATTGTCTTTAATTTATCATTTACTTCTTGTTGAAAGCCAAGAGTGAATATATTGGATGAGAGTATGAAAGTGCATGTTCCGGTTTCAACCAATAAAAGAATTTATTTTATGTACAAGGATATGTCATTTATTATATTGTCTGGGAAATCTCTTTCAAGATCTAATTATAGTATAATATATGGTTATGTCGATCCCACAAGGAATTACAATAGAACATGAATCATATTTTAGTTTTATATCTATAACAATGTTGTGAAACCCGAGCCGGACGTCAACCCGGAGGAGGTTTTGTATAGGTTCTAACCGGTTTAACCGGTTAAGCCGTCCGGTTGGACCGGACGACAATATAATATCATATATAATTATATATATATATATATATATATACATATATTATATAATTAATTAAAATAAGTGAATAACTTTGCACAAAGGTTACACATAAATCAAAATAAAAGTGCATAAGGTTTAAGTCTTACATAATTAGAGCAATAAATCAAAACACATCTCATTTAGAGAGTAAACATTCTAATTCATCCATGTATCATTGTCTTGGTTAGATCCTAAGTTTACGTTGTTGGTTAAAGATGTACTTTGAGTGTAACTATCTACATCTTCTTGAGGAAAATAGTCTAAATTAAGCCCTCCATCAATAGTAATATTTTGTCCTTCAACCATACCTACAAATTAGAATATACGTTAGATTAATATGTATAATAATTAGAAAATATGTATAATACTAATCTTTGAAAAACTCATGCATGAAACTAAGATCATTTGCATTTTTAAACAGTGTAATCGATTACACAATCCTGGTAATCGATTACATGCTGATAAACTAATCAGATATGTGCATTTTACATGATGTAATCGATTACAATATACTCGTAATCGATTACAGCATATTAAAAGCATCAGATATGTGCATTTTTTACATTTTCTTTTGTTTTTTTTTTTTAATTTTACCAACCTGGCCGGTTTAACCAACCGGGTTATTCCGGTTTTACCCGGTCTAACCCGGTTGGACCGGATTTTCCACGGCCCAAAACGGCTGGAAACCAATTCCGGTTTTCTATATGTACAGGATCGTTTACTCAAGCGGGTGACGGTTGGACCGGTTGGACCGGCCGGTCCGGTCCGGTCCAAACAACACTGATCTATAACAATGGAAAACATATGTTGGTAGGTTAACTCAAAGAGATTTAAAGAGTTTAATTTTTAACTCAAATTTGACTCATTTATTTAACGAGATTAATTTTTAACTTAAGTTCAACTGGTATAGTCATAGACCAAGTTTATCAAACTAAATAATAAATAAAATTTGATATAAATTTCAATATGGTTTTATTAATAATAGATAAAAAGAACACACTAAAGTTTGCCAAAGTTATGTCATAAAAACATTTATATGAAGAAAATAGTCATTCATTATTGAGATGAAAAAAATGTTTAGTCCTGCAGGGTAAAATAATCAAATAGGACTAAACTTAGGTAAAGTTTCATATGTGCTAGTAGTACAGATGATCTATTAAAGGATGACACATGAATCTTTTTGTTTACTTTCAAATATCGAACATATAAACAAATAGCAGCTTTGTCATAAACCAATAGCATCATCTTTGTGATCTCGATCGCCCATTTACCCGGGGCGGTTGGCGAATGCAAGAAACTATTGTTAGAAATCCCACATTAAAGAGAATTGCAAACTCAATATGATACTTGTTTTCATCCATATTTCTTTGTTTTTGTTTACTCCTTCACTGTTATTGCTTTTCAATTAAATCTTTGCACCAGATATTAGCTACATCCATTTATCTGAATGCATATAGCTTTTTCTGTAGAATATGTTTATCATTGTTAAAGTGTAATGAATCCTGTAAAAGCATCACATGGGTACTGTGGTGAAAAATGACATGAACTTGGTGGAACAAAGATATGTTATCTCAAATCATGTCCGAATTAATAAAAATATATCATGTCAGTTAAAAAATTAAATATTCCTTATTTTTAATTAATTATTATTGGTGTGTCATAAATTTAGAACAATATATCATTATTCACGCCTTTGTGACCTTTTCCCCTCTTTGTAAATTGTGGAGTACAAGCAAGTAGAATAGCCTTTATTCTATTAGCATAATGGTGTATTTATTCACCTCAAAAATACGTGCAATGATTGTGACCTTGTTCAAGTATTTGGTGAGAGATCGAGATCATCTATCCCAAGATGATGTTCTCAACTCTGTCACAGCCAATCAGAGAATGTAAATGAAAAGTTACTTGAATAAATATATTTTTTAGTGAAGAATGATGTAGATTTTTAAATAACATGACATAATGTTATTGGCTGAGACAGGGTTAGAGACACCATTTTGGAACAGGTGATCCGCATTTTTTGGTCAGAGCCTTACATAGCATAAGATTTTGACAGGTGGAAAGTTGACATAAACACACTATAAATTGGTGTCACCACCCATTATGAAAACTCATTCCTTTTAATTATTAATTACAATTCATTTCATTCATAAAACTATTCATTTCCCTTACCTTGTGAGAATAATGTCTAGCTCTAACTGTGGGTGTGGAAGCAGCTGCAACTGTGGCAGTGGATGCAAGTAAGATATTAATTCAATTACATGTTCTTACTAATAATTTTAGAAAGATTTTGTTATGTCTTAAAGATATTCTTTTAACTAAATGTAAGTTTTTTATCAAGAAAGAGTATATATTTTGATTGATTTTTTTATACCCTTTTGTATGAATTTCATTACTTTCTTTTCATTTCTGCATGTATATTTTATGTATGTTTTTCTAAGTATCTTTTTATGGGTAGATGCCTTTGTGTTTGTGTATCTTTGTTATGTATTTTTTGAAAAATACATTCTCTGGTTTATTTGATCATCTATTTGGATACCCTTATGACTAAAAAAGTAATCTTTGTCGGATACGTAATTATCACTTTCAACAAGTGTTGCTACTAGGAATTAAACCATGAATCTTTTGATCATACTAGATCTAGCAAGCTTTATATTACTAAACAAACACCTTGTTGGTTTACGGTTTACGCCATGTGTTATGTTATGTTGATTGATGTGTTCTTTTATTTATTGTGCTGCATGCAGCTGTAGCAACAAGTACTCAGAGATGACAACATCAGAGAGTCTCATTATGGGAGTTGCACCTGTGAAGACCCAATTGGAGAATTCTGAAATGGGTTTTGAAGCTGAAGATGGTGGCTGCAAGTGTGGATCAAACTGCACTTGTGACCCTTGCAACTGCAAGTAAGGTGCAAATGAAAGATTGAAGCAGACAAAGATGTAATAATGATAATATATATATATACATATATACATGTATCCTCATATCATATGAGGTTTATGTTAGGGTTTGTGTTTGGTTGGAATAAAGTACTGGTAGTCATGACTCATGATCACTCACCTTCAAAAACTTCAAATTCTAACTTTCTAGGATTTGGATTTTGGATTTGTTGTATGTGTTTTGAATTCTCAACCTTTGGTTGTGATCTTGTATAAAATTTTATTAAGTTATTTTGAAACATCATTCTCTTTTCACTCAAATATCGAAATAGTTAATGTCAAAGTTTCATTTCAAAACTAATTGAGTATGAAATGAGTAACCCAACATATATTTAAATTATTCCGGAGACAATGAATTAGATAATGTGAGACTTACTTCCCAACATTTAAAACATAAGACATAAGACTAAATTTATTGAATTAGTTTGCAAGAAGCTAAACATGGTTGACATATAAATATTGAGTTGTTTAAATATGTTAACATATAATTGAGTTATTTAAATATGATGTTAGATGTTAATTTTTTGACATGTGAATGAGAAAGATCACTTTATTAATAAATATAAAGTGTATATTTCAATAATCTCAACAACTTAAGAATAATTGTTACACACAAAAGACAAAGAGTTATAGTCATCAGTTTGTTGGAGTGCACTTCTTTAGTTGATTTAGTATTTGAGTTCTTCTAATTTTTGGGAAACATTATGTCAAAGGGTGATATGTTTGTTTACATATTTATCTTCATAAATTAATGAAGTGCTATAGATAAGTGGACCATCAATGGAACTTGACTTTACCCACACGTTTTCCCGATGTTTTAAATTGCGATTGCGGTAACGATTATTGTTATTGCAAATACGGTCGTTGCAATGTGGATTGTGGTTGTTGCGGTGTGAATTATTTTGCAATTAAAACAATATTTTTGAATCCAATGCAGTCCTATATAACCTGATGCAGTCCAAATGCGATTGTATTATGGTATGATGCAGCCACTTCATTGTGATTCAGAATCACACCGCATTTTTGCTGATAAAAGTTAAGGATGATGCCCTTGTAAGGGTTTTATTGGTGCATGAGGGTTTACTCATCCATATGATGATTAGGTAACTTAGTTAAAAATATATAATAAAAGTATAATAGTAACCCTTGAAATTAATGCACATATACATAGGTTTAAAGGGAAGATGATAAACTTCAACGATGAGGGAATTGAAGTAAAGAATATAAAAAATAGGGTAAGACATCAATTTAATTTGATTTTTTTAAAAGATATAGTTATCAACTCTAATAATGTAATGGACTATTGAATAAGTCTAAAAAGTTTAAGATGATGAGTGGCTGTAGAAACAAATTTGATGGTTATATATGTGAACTCTCACATCCTATAATAATTATTTGTTGACATCTTCTTTATAGATATTGGTATTGTGAGCACGTTTATGACCCCTTCCTTTGGGGATAAGGTTAAGATTTACCTATATTAAATTATTAATGTATATGATAACGTGAAAAGTCAAAGATAATATATAGATTGATGGGATATAGATATATTGAGGAGGGAGGAACTAATATTAATATATATATATATAAATATAATTAAGTATCAACTCATACTATGAGATAAATTATATTTTATGCCTGCTCATTAAAATTGTGTTTGGTATTAGGTTGGAAACCTTTGAAACTGAGTTTAAATGTTTGAATCATTTTTAAGGATGTTAACAAGTTAAATTATTTTAGAATATTGTTTAAGAATATAAAATGAATGAGTTAATATTAGAAAATTAAGTCAGGACTCATAAATGAATTAAACATATTATTTTCAAATATAAAATTACTTTATTTATTTATTCTACCTAAACTTTTAAGAGTTTAAGCCTTTAAGGTATTGGTTAAGCTCACCTTTTAAAAAAACATAAAAAATTACTCTATCTTTGTACATTACACTCATTTCCTTATCAAAAGTGATCTCATATTCGAGAATGGATATCAACTATCTCTAAGAGTATTTTATTCTTTATATTGGACCAATTAAATATTATTACACAAATATTTCTAAAGATATGTATTCTTTATTTTCATATTATTTGTTAAAATCTGATTGGTCTGTTCAAAATTCTGACTAAATACATCACATCTATTAGAATGTAACTTAAATTAGACATTACTACATTTACATCTCAATTGCTTTTTATATCTAAGTAGGATAATATTGAAAGTCCAATATTTGACCCAAAATATAACATATTGATTTTTTTTTTCAATTTTGCATTTACTTTTAAGTTTAAAAAATGTCAAATATTCCCACCTCTCTCATAAGATGGAAGATTGATGGCAATCCAACAATTCTTCGAGATATGAAATTGTGTGTAATAAATGGAACAACATTTATCTTTTATTAAAAGGAATGGAATCTTGTCCAATAAGGAAATGAAAATAAAATTGAAAAGACAATAGTCACAATATAACAAATCTAGTACAACTACATCATTAACTTTTGTCGAAAGCATTCTATAGGTTTTCTTCACCTAACCCTTAGGTCAATCGTATACTTATTTAAAGATCTTTTATATTTCATAAATGTGAAATTAATCTTGCAGTGTCAAATACTTCATGATAAAGAAATTGATAAATTCACTAGTTAACATAAAACTATAATTGGAAGTTCTACTTCCTTTCCCTAAATCCCCTCATTTAGTTACATAATGCAATGTATTTTTAGGTGTCAACTTAACAATAAGGGAAGAACAAGCCCTCCTTAGCCACCCTACATTTGGCCTTAACCATTTGTTTGGTAGAGGAGAGTTAGGAAAGAGAGAAAGGAGGAAGAGAGAAGTTGGAGAAAAAAATGGAGTTTTTCCCCTCTGGTTGAGAGGAGAGAAAGGAGGGAGGGAGTAAAAAAGTGTGTGAGTCTCATAAATTTTTATCTCTTCACTTGTGAGGAGAAAATGAGAGAAGAAGCAAATAACATAATAAAACACACACTTCTCTTCTTACTTTCTCTTATATCAAATAATACAAAAATCATCTCTATTTCTCACCTCTTTCTTTCTACACACTATCTTTCTCACTTTTTTCTCTCTACCCATTTTCTTCTCCTAAACCAAACAGAACCTAAGGGTTTGAGTTACCTTAATTGCACCCTTATGATTTATACTTGAGGTCTATAATCATATTGGACCATGATTTCATACTCTTATATTGATTTTCAATCTCAAATACCTATTTATTGTGAAAATTACCTTAATTCAAAATGGTAATTGAACATATTTTGATTTTAAAAGCTAAATTTGTGCATTCGTACTTAACATTTTGAAGAGTTATTGAACTAATCTTATAATTTAAGTTTTTATGTCATTTCAGGACTTAAAGGCAAAAATTAGCAAGGATTGGTGTCAAAAATCAATTTAAGGTCAGATCAACTGACCTTTGCCCATCGCAGGAGTCGCGCCAAGTGCAATCACACTAAGTATAGATGATGCGCCAAACGCAACTTAGCTAGGTGAAAGGTCGAGCCAGACCAAGAGGAGTGTTGAGTGCAGCTCCCCTACACCTAGCGAAACGTTAAAAAAATCATATGCATGAATCCAAAGTTGTTTCGACATACCATTTCCATGATAAGTAGAATATTTTCGATTTCTCTTAGTTTCTAGGCTAGTATATGTTGGAAACAAGATGTAAATCCGAGGGAGAATGATTATAGGAGTTTATGTAAACTTATGGAGGATGTTTCCCTTCTCTTATGAGTTGTATGTTTTCTCTTTATCTTTGCTATAATTTTCTTGAAAATGTTTAGTTATGCTTCTCCCTTAGAGGATTGAATGTAATAATTACTTGATGATACACTTGGATTCTATTTAAGCAAAATTGTTATGTGTTGATTTTTATGAGTTGTTTATGTTTTCTTAACGCGTATTCTTAACAGAATTCTAGTTCTAAGAGCCTAGATTTGAAACTCGTCTTACTAGTATAATTCTAGATAGAGATGTCAAAATGGACTACCCGGACAAGTTCGGACTAATTCAGATCGGGCTAAAAAGCCTGAATATAATTTATGCATATCAATTTGTAGCACAAGCCCGTCTTAAGCGGTTTGCGGGTTGTGTCGGGTTGGCCCGCATAATACTAAAAAAATATTTATTTAAATTTTAACATATTTAATCTATTTAATATATATGTATATATCATATGATATCAATGTATAACTTTTTAACACACTTGTTATGTCCAATGCAATCAAACTTATATATCAAACGTCTAGTGTTTGAGTTAAGACGTGATCTCAAGTCCACATATATGAATTTAACATAACTCATTTATTAAATCCATCATTTATATTGAACTTTCACCACTAACACAATATAATTTATAACTTCATTTTGATATATAAATCTTTGAACACCGGAAAAAATATAGTAAATTACACTCACACCCCCTGAGTTTTAGTGAAATTACGCAAACCACCCATCCTTTTTTGTCCTTACATGAACCACCTCTAATTTTGTACATATGTTACACTCACTACCCCTGCATAATATAAAAGTCTAATATTTTAAACAAAAAAACGTGTGCCGTGTGTAATTAAGTTAAATAAAATATTGTATATTGTGTAGAGAAATTCAAATAATATGAGAGTCGTTGTGTCTTCATTATTTGGCTCGTTACAAAATATTATAAGAGTTATTTAAACATATCTTTAGAATTATTAATGTATTTTGTAATGACACAAAAATAATAAAGAAACATTGACTTTTGTACTATTTGAAATGTTACACAATATATAATAATTTTTTTAAATTAATTACACTAACCACACGTTTTTTTGTTTAAAATATTACACTTTCGTAACATGCCGGGGCAGTCAGTTTAATATATACAAAACTATGGGTGATTCGTGTAGGAGATAGAGGTGGTTCGTGTAAGGACAAAAAATGAGGGGTGATTTGTGTAATTTCACTAAAACTTACATAACGAGTTTATGAACGAGCTTAATATATACATCAGAATTTTTTGTCCTTACATGAACGAGTCATAAACTCGATCTATTATCTTACATATGCAATATAAACGGGTATGCGAGCATGGAATCTTTACACGGTGATAAACTCGATCTGTTATCTTCGTTATTTGCTTTTGCCTCCACTCCTTACCTGTGTAAAGTTCAAGGCTATTAAACACAAGCAAGGTCATTGAGTACAACAACTTTACCAGTCACATGTATGCTATATTTAATATAATGTATCTTACATATGCAATAATAAAGTACTGTCCGACTAACGAAGGTATGAAAACTACGTTATTCAAAAAGCCAGCTAGCTTAAGTTTATGCCCGAAATTACGATATTTGATTAACAAGCTATCATATCTTATTCTAGTGGAACTCAAATTATCATTTGTTTGTCTGTCTAGGACCTCTCTGTAATCAATTACTCACTCAAATTGAGAGATTTATGCAACTTTCTAGTTCTAAAACAAACTCACAGCTTAATTTCATGCAGAAATCAAACATAAAAATTGAGTGGTTCTCTTATTACTACTTCACCAAATTTATATCACATTCAAATGTGATACATCCTTTGATTTCATAATTTGCATGCACAAAATGATAATATCAATCATAGAACAGCCAATATAATAGTGCAGTAAGCAGCAAATATGAAAGCCTAGTCCTTCTTTTCAACCGATTTAGGTGATGAGTAGTTCTTCATTCGGTCAGAAAACAAAGCCTGACGAATATTGACCTGGAACAGGGTCTTCCTCTGAGTTCCAGTGGAGAAGAGTTGGTCGGTCCAGCAAGCCGATTCCCAAGGAGCACTAGATACCTTGCCCCCAACAGCAAGGATGAGATCTGTTAAGATTTCATCTCAACCAACTGGCTATGGGAGGATTAATCCAACATGTATTTAAACCATTCCCGATATGGGCGATAGAATCTTAGCTTATCCACACGTAATCGCCTCGACACCAATATACAATATCCCATGACAAAAACAAGGCAATGCTGCCCAAGTAACATGAGTTCTATGATACTATCACTCACCTTCCACAAAACTTGAGTTGGGTGTTTACATATCTTTGCAGTTAATTAAATACATATACACACATATATATATACGTATATATACACATATTCATATATACACACATATATATACTTATATACACATATACATATATACACACACACACATAAGAAAGCAAGTTTCAGTTGATGGCCCTTAAGAACATGAAAAATCAACTCATAAATGGATCAAATAATGACCTTACATTTAGAAAAAGGATTTAAAGTGAAAACATAACTACTTTTCAATTTAAACCAATATTTGTACCCTATGCTATACACTTAACCCTGATTTCTCACCACATATAAAGGGTAATTCAAAATTACAATTTTTTCTATAGTAATCAACAAAATAAAAAATAAAACTCTAGAAAATAATATATATTTTTTGTTAAAATGTGATAATGGAATGAAGGTAGAGAGAGAGATATAAAAAGGAGAAAGAGAAAGAAAAGTGGTTGATTTGAATTACCATGTAACTTATGTAAGACCTGTCCCATGACACCAATCAAAGGTTGTTATGATTCTGCTATGAAGCTTTAACACTTTAGAACAAGAGAATAAAACTTCAAATTGGTGTGTACCCTTTTGGGGAAAATTATGTTAATAAAATTATTCTCTCAAATTTTCAAACTTTGGATAAAATGGTTCATCATCTTCTTGGTTAATCTCTCTTTCATCAAACCATATGCTACCTCAAATTTTCGACTCACACTCTTCAAAGTGAGTACAATAATTATATCTTTCTACTTAAAAAAACTCTAAATTTTAATGAGATTATACATATTAACGCTACAAAAAAAATCTTTCATTTATCTACCTATGTTATACTCATTAGTGATATAAGTATGATTTTTTAAAATTAAGTTAAACAAAATATGATATATTGTAAAGACACGTCAAAATAGTATACGAGTCAATACATTTTTATTATTTTTGGTTCATTACAAAATGCATCACACTCATCCATTCACACTTTCTTGTACAACATCAACATAAAACCACCATGCAATCCTCTCTTTCCTTTCTCATTTTATTATCATTATTCATTATCATAAATCGAGACAATTCCAACACGACACTAATACACGCTTAAAACACCCAACATATGTTTTTTATTCGCGAGCAATCGCGATCACTTGCTTACCAACATTGCGACCGCTATAAAGGCCAACTAAGGCTTTAGGTCCATTCTCAAGTCCCTCAGCTATATCTTCCACATATACAACCTTCCCTTCTCTGATATGAGGCAAAAGATACTCCAAGAATTTAGGATATAAGTGATAGTAACTAGGAACAAGAAAGCCTTGCATATGAACTTGCTTAAATATGATGTTTGTCAAATTTGTTACACCTTCAGGCTCAATAAGATTATACTGTGAGATCATTCCACAAACCGGTATTCGCGCATTGACTCTCAAATTCAAGAGTACAGCATCAAGTGTCTTGCCCCCAACATTCTCAAAGTAAATGTCAATGCCTTCTGGAAAGTACCTGATATATGTTGATTGATCAAATACTCATTAGAGAAATGAAAATTACTGTCATAAAACTATTAGATAATGACCTTTTTAAAGCTGCATTGAGGTCTAGCTCTTCTTTATAGTTGAAAGCTTCATCAAATCCTAATTTATTCTTCAATAGATCTACCTGTTTGTAAAAAGAACATACATACATTCAAGTAAAAGGAGCACATAACATTAACAACTTTTGTTTAAAGTGAATGGATTATAGTCCTTTATAAATTCAACTTTTGATATATGACATTAACAACTTAAAGTATAAACCGATTGTTGAGTTTATTCAAGTGTGAAATCCCACATTGGATTGGATATGAGGGAAGGAGTAAAAGAGTTTATAAGTAAAAAAAGCTTATGGAAGTAATGCCTTAAGGTTTTGGTTCAATACCTTTTCTTTACTTCCAGCACTTCCAACTACATAACAACCACTCAATTTAGCAAATTGCCCAACAAGTTGTCCAACAGCACCAGAGGCAGCTGAGACAAAAACATTCTCTCCTTTTTTGGGAGTGCCAAATTCAAACAAACCTACATAAGCAGTCAGTCCCGCCATACCTGTGTTCCAACACGAAAATAGCACACGTCAAATCGGCCGCATTTTCAGGAGTCTCTACAACGGCATTGCAACCGCAATTGCAGTCATATCGGCTGCATTTTCCCGCAACTCTCAACAATTGTTATAAACACAGTGTAATTGTAAGCACAAATTAGAGCACTGCCTAATAGCATGATGATGCTACACAAACAAAGGACTAATTCATCACAAGCATGCAAACATCATAATTCTATATAAACTGAAATTGATGAGTACATACCAAGAATTCCAGTGTAATAGGAAAGTGGAACATCAATGTGCTCAATTTTGCAAAATATTTGAGTTGAGGGAACCAAACTGTACTCTTCCCACTTAGTAAAACTCGATACGATATCGCCTTTCTTATAATCCGGGTGTCCTGATTCAACTACTTTAGCCACACCAAACCCAGTTAAGGGCTGCAATTACTGAAATGTTAGTAGCTACACAAATTTATGATTAAATCAAATGCATTTTCAATACAGCATATTCCATGATTAATTGCATGTTTGATTAAACTGTTCAACAATTTATTAATTTGCATTTGGTGGAACTCACTTTCATTCTCACTCTATTTACTACTGAAGCTCTATTAGCAAGAAGGCTTGGTTGTTGTTAAATTCCACATTGACATTTATTTTAAATTGCATAGTAAACTTTCAACAAAAGGTATGTTACATCGTTCGATCCATGTAGCCGACTCTAGTTACGGAATGAAGTAACACATGCAGTGCAAGAATGACTTACAGAGGCAGGAGTATAGGTTGGTAATCCCTCAAAGACATCAACTTTGTTCATGAGTATTCTCATGTATGGATCACATGAGATATACAGATTCTTGAGCAACACATCATTGGAAGCTTGTGGAAGATTCAAAGTAATGGTAGTTTCAACAATGTTCATGTCAGATTCTTTAGGAAAACCAGTAACATGATCCCTCAGAACCACTTGCTTGTTCCTCACTTGTGCCATTTGTCTTACTTCTTCTTATGTGTGTTGTGTTTTTGTGTCTCATAAAGAAGGAAGGACTCAAAAAATTTATAGAGAATTGAAAACATGCAAATTATGTGCCATTCATTTTTTTTTGTTTTTCTTGGTGGAACCTCACTGCGATCGGGAGCCTTTAGCTACTGGGAGTTCTATTGTTACTGCAGTGGAAAGAATGGTGAGCTATAAGTGAGACACTATATCTTGAACCAAAATCTTAACATTAGTTTTATAAGCTTTTTCTACTTAAAAGTCTTTTTACTCATCCCCTCGTAATCTCATATATAAAGTAAAACTTCATACTTCAATAAATCAAATAAAATCATTGCTGAAGTTATTAGCCTTCACTATCTACCACCACATAGTGTAAAGTTTTCTAGACTTTGGTTACATTATTCATCAATTCAATTGCCCACGGTATAAAAGTTTTATACATTATCAGTCTATCATTTATCATTCAATTTTTAAATCATTACTCACAATGTAAAACAATAATGAATGGTGTATAATTTATTAATCTATATACTATATAAGAAAACTAATTTTTTGCCACATTAGCTATGACATATGTCATCTCCAAAAATCTTTCTTCATTTTCCTTCCAACATTGTCAATCTATACATGTTCCTTTCATTTAAGTTTCTTTCTCATATATGTGATATTTGATTATGTGTCTTTCAGTAATTCAAATGTCAAGAATATAATGTTTCTTTATTGTTCTAAAAAGATATATGCAAATGTTCATGGAAGTTAACTCAATCATATTTTTTATCTTTGAGTTCGTGTTATACTAAAAATAAAATGTCATAAATTCTAACATTTTGTTTTCTTTTCTTTTTACATCTATATAAACCTTTCAAGTATTAAAATGATCATTTATATGAATTGTAGATAATTATAGAATAATAACGGTTGAAGAGAATTACTCTGGAGATTTAAGAGTAATTAATGTGAACAATGAAATACAAAAAAATCATATAAATAACGTATATGTTCTTAACCATATGAATGCACATGTACTTGTTCTGAATCATACGGCAAAAAAATACCGTCCCGTGAAAATGTACGGATCACTTGCTAATTAATATTTAATAGGAAAATATATGATTTTGATGGATTTTTCTCACATAATAATTGATAGAGAAAAGTAGTAGGCCCAAAAAACGAAGCATGTTGCCATATTTTGTAACATACACATTTCACTACAGGCTAACACTATAACAACACAACCGACACAGTACCACATTGACACCTATCAATGCCCCACATCACCACATCTATCTATTGTTTATACATAGATGATAGATATAAGATAAACAGATAGATACAAATGATGAAATGAAAGTATTTATTATATTTTCAATAAAAAAACTTATGTAGTATTAAGACTTTTATAACTCAAATTTGAATTATGATTCTGTTTGTGTGCAGAACATACAAGCTTGTTTAATGTGCTGTTAAATAAAGAAGCATTGATTAGTGCTACTATTTTCCACTAGCTGTTAAATAAGTTGTACCATGCCAAGGAAAATATAAAACATGTTGAACTTTTCCTCATCTTTCTGCTCTTTTTTATTCCACCCTTTTAGTAAAAACAAAGTATCCCACTTGCAGCAATTTAAATTGTGGACCGCATTACCTGATGCAGCCACAATATTATAGTTGTGGTAACCGCCGCAACCGCATCACACTGCAATTGCAGTGTGACTCCAAATCACAATGATGTGGTCGCATCAGGCCAAAGCATAACCGCATCGACCGAATTTGGACCACATCAGGCCGCATCAAACGGCATCAAATTCAAAAATATTGTTTTAATAACAAAATAATTCACACCGCAGCGGCTGCAATCCGCATCGCAATGGCAGCAATAACCACAATCGCAGTAGCCGCAACCATTACCATTACCACAACCACAATTTAGAACACTACCCACTTGTAAACCCTTATGTGTCATGTTCCATTCTATTTACAAAGTAAACTAATCATAGAACATAACATATTTTGTTCTACCAGTTTTGACAAATCTACCAAATACTGCTATGTTAAACATCATACTCATCTATATACACTTAATTTTCTGTTACTGAAGCAATCATGCAGAGCTCATAAGTGATTAGTTTCAAGCCAAAAGGTAAATAAGAAAATTGCATATATGGTGTACTAAAGACTTTATTTATCATAAGATATCAGTCATGCAGAAATTACACTTTAACCCATACACTGCCCATAAGACAATCATAAATACAGCAACTAAGGTCATATAAAGAAGGGTCAATAATGGACACAAATTCAAGGCTCAAAACTAACAAAAGCATACTTTTTATTCATGAGCAACAACAAGCACTTGTTTACCAAAATTGCGTCCACTATAAAGACCAACCAAGGCTGCAGGACCATTCTCTAGGCCTTCAGCTTTGTCTTCCACATACACAACCTTCCCTTCTCTGATATGAGGCAAGAGATACTCCAAGAATTTGGGATATAGGTGATAGTAATCACTGACATTAAAACCTTGCATGTGAACCCGCTTAAATAAGAGACTTGGCAAATTTGTTACGCCATCAAGTTGAGTAAGATTATACTGTGAGATCATTCCACAAACGGGTATGCGAGCATGGAGTCTCAAATTCACGAGTACGGCGTCCAGTGTCTTGCCCCCAACATTCTCAAAGTAAATGTCAATGCCTTCTGGAAAGTACCTGATTTGTAAATTGGTCCAATCGTGATTATTATTGTGCATCGTGTTGTTAGGTGCAAATGACTTAACATTTTTTATGGCAATAAACAAACTAAGTTAAAATTTCTCTAGCACAAACAAAACTATTAAATAATGACCTTTTCAAAGCTGCAGCCATATCTGGCTCTTCTTTGTAGTTGAAAGCTTCATCAAATCCTAATTTATTCTTCAATAGATCCACCTAGTTGTAAACAAGAAAATACATTGAGTTTAAGGAGGAGTAAGTATTTCTTCGGAAGCAAATATAAACTGAATAAACTTCAAGGCCTTGTTAATCACGCTCATTTACAGAATGTTCCAATTCCAAAAATTAATGAGAAGGCACGAGTACTATTGCTGCTTTATCCCTTTTTTTGTGAAGAGAGAGATAGAGAAGGGATTGGATACATGATAGTATACATTCACAAACAAACTTCAGCACAAAACCACAAATTATACATTTTTTTAAGTATAAAAACATTACATTTAACTTTTGATAGATGACATAAATATCAAAAGTATGCAAGATATGTCAAGGTCTACATTGACAAGAGATTTCTTATTACAAAATAATATTACCACTGCTTGGAAATTGTCAAAAACAGTTCTGCATGAAAATTAGGTTAAGTCAAATAAGTAGTTACCTTAATTATACATAATTCATACCTTCTCTTTGCTTCCAGCACTTCCAACTACATAACAACCATGCAATTTAGCAAATTGGCCAACAAGTTGACCAACTGCACCAGAGGCAGCTGAAACAAAAACATTTTCTCCTTTCTTGGGAGAGCCTAGTTCAAAAAACCCAGCATACGCTGTCATTCCCGGCATACCTGTGTACCACGAAAAAATAATACGAGTCAACATAAATCGAACTAATCCAAAACAAAGCCGGACATTCACTAAGACTCTAAGAGTCAACATAAATTGAAGTTGATGAAAACATACCAAGAATTCCAGTATAGTAGGAAAGTGGAACATCAGTATGCTCGATTTTGAAAAGTATTTGAGTTGCGGGGACCAAGCTGTACTCTTCCCATTTAGTAGTCCCCCATACTAAATCACCTTTCTTATAATCTGGGTGTCCTGATTCCACAACTTTAGAAACCCCATATCCTCTTATAGGCTGCAATTTTACTCAATAATTAGTAGCTGAATAAATATGTACTACAATGCACTTTCAATACTAAACACAGTTTTGATTAAATTGAATCTTTAATTAAAATATATACACATACCACTGGAGATTCTAAAAACACCAACCTCCTTCAACCATGCCATTTTAACTCTTGAACTATTTTCTGAAGAAATCGCAAAAAAATGGTTCACTTATCATCCGTTCCTTTCGTACACTATTCGAAAAGCAGCCTGATAAAATGGGCATAGCTTTTCCTTCTAAAGTTGAGTCTTTGAAATTTGAATATTATAATCAATAATCAGTTCCTAGTTTCAATTTTCAGTTTTCTCAATACTCTATCCCCATATTAGAACAGTTATGCATAAATACTAAAATTCTAATTACCCTATTGAGTGACATTAAAATCTTGACAACACAAACTAAGTTTCATGAGTTTTAGGCAAGAATAGCACAACCCCCATTCCTAAGTTCCGTGATTATTTTTAACAAAATTAACACAGAAACTACCGAAAAGTAGCCTCAACTCATGTATCCAAGTTACCATCATACATATCACTGATTGATTGACGAAATGTATGTGATTCGAACAGCTTTCCACAATACATTTTTAGGCAACTTATCACACACCTTCCCCGATACGATGAAAATGTTAGGAGTCCCAAATTGAGTATAATTGCAAACTCAATGTGGTACTTAAGCTATGAGGCTCTCCCACCTAATAGACTAGTCTTTTGGATTGAGCTTAAGCACATGAGAAGAGTCCAACACAAAAGAGCAGTCTGTTAGGCGGGAGAGCCTCATAGCTTAAGTACCACTACAAAATTTGTGGAACTCCTAATAGAAAACCATGTGTAAGTCCTTTTGGTATCTTCGGCATCTCTCAATCAATTGTCATAGTAACTATATAACCTTCATTGTCCTAGACTTCCTCCTATAAAACCAAATTGATTTTCAAAGAGAGAAAAAAATGTTAACGCTAACACACAAAAAATTAAAATTACATAACCCATTTCCTAACTTGCATCAATTACGTGAAACTCTAAAACAAAAACAAAAAAAACAGAAAATTGGAGTGATAAATAAAAAAGAATAGAAGGGTTTGAAATTTTCATAGAGAGCGTGACTTACAGAACCAGGTGTATAGGCACGAGAACTAACTTCAGGAGGAAGATCCTTGTTCATGAGTATTCTCATGTATGGATCACATGATAAATAGAGATTCTTGAGTAACACATCATTGGAACCTTGTTCAAGATTCAAAGTTATGTTACTTTCAACAATGTTCATATCAGATTCTTTAGGAAAACCAGTAACATAGTCTCTGAGAATTACTTGGTTGTTCCTCACTTCCGCCATTACTCTTCGGTCACAAATAACAAAGAAAGAGAAAGAAGATAAGTAGATAAATGTCTTCAAACAAATCATATAATGAAATAAACACTCACTCTATAATATTACAAACACTACATTACATCAACTTCCTCTCAATTTTAATAAAATTACACCAACTATTCATCTATTTTTTTTTCCACCTACACAAACATCCCCTCATATATATATATATATATAAACTACCTCTTAGTTAGTTGACCATTAAATATTAGTATCACGTGCATATCACATGTCATTTAATAAAATATTATGACGAAAATACCCCTTCAAACTTCATATAAATATGTATCAATATAATGCTCACAACTTGTTTAATAAAATGCTTGAAAGAATTATAGTCAATATTAATCTAATATATAATGCAAACGAACTTAATATCATTCTTTTTTTGTAATATTTCTCATTTGTTATCATGACCAATATTATTATAATATGGCAATGTTGCTCCTAAAAATTTCATTAATCCAACTATCCATAAATTTGTTACTAGAAAGACACAAAATTGCCTTTAAAAACTTCATAAATCCATACAAAATAGTAATTGTTAGTATTGAGTTATTTGTTTTCCTATTAAAAGACACACACATAACCAAAAAAAAAACAATTATCCCTATTAGCAACTAGTATGTTGTGCTCATCTTTGATCTGCTTCCTTTTTTAATATTTTTCCATGTGTCATTCTATAGCCTTCATTCCTTGTTACCATGCTCACTTGCAACATCTTGAGTTAGTTCACTTTGTTGATTAATGATTGTCTCTTGAAAAAAATGGTAGGTGTTGAGTAAAATTTTTATGAACACCTTTCAATCTATGTTCATTAAGTGCATTTTTTATACCTGGGTTGAGGTTGCAACTTGCCCTTCAACATTGGAAGCATGGGTTGAGCTTGTGTTTTGAGTTTTCTAATGCATAATCAAGGCAATACAAATTAGGCGACAATGTTGCATGACATTATTAGTAAATTATATTGCACTTTATACCTTTTTGTTTCTCTTTTTTCCTTGGATTGGAGTTTAGACAAATGCGATAGTTATGTCCAAGTTCATTACAAGTGCTACACCTACATGTTTGTGACCTCCTTGCATCCTTAGTTCCCGATGACCCTTCAACAACACTTTTCTTTCTAGCCCTCCTAAGCCTTCCAGGTAACCTCTTCAACGTGTGGGGGGAGGGGGGGGGGGTCAATTTGGCCGACACTCCCCCTATTGTTAACATCAATATCTGACATAAGGTGGATTATTTTATTATAGGTGAGACAATATTTTGATTTGTAGTAAGCTTCATCACAATATTTCTCCATATCTGCTCGCATATAAGCAATACAAGAACACACATGCATACATGGCAAGCCAAATACTAACCAATAATTACAACTGCATAACCTTAGCGTCAAGTTACCCACAAATTTCGTGTGTCCATCAATCACTTGAAATTCTTCTCTCCATGCATAAGTCACTGTACAAAACCTCCCATCTTGCATGTTAATGTTTAAAATATTCCGAATGTTAGGAGTTATGTTGTGCTCAAAGACATACAATTGTGGGTTCCTATCAATTGTGACCCTTGCAAACTCCATTGTCACTTTACTCCCAGGATTTGTTTCTCTAACAAGAGTAGCCCAAGCTGGGAGGTCGTTGAATGAAGATTCAAGAATCCCCTTGCTATTTTTAAGTACCCTTCTCCTGACACGATACAATTGCATCTGGTTACTTGGTTGAAGGTCATGTTGTTCAAGTAGCTCTTGTTTCATGCTTGAGTAATTCATGTTGGGGTCAGTCACCAACTTACTTTCTAGTTTCTTTGCAATCCATACTAAAGTTGCATTAGAGTTCTTAGTAGTTCTAATGCAATTATGAACACAATTATAAGTCTTAATTTGATAGGTTACTTGGTAAGGGGTAGGCGATGCATTGATCCGCCAACCACAACCCTCAACTGCACATATAACAGTGACTCATGCATTTTCATTTTTCAATCTCTTCACCTCAAATCCCTCCTGTGTGACATAGTCCTTCAACACCTCCCTAAAATGACGAACATTCAAAAATAACATATTGGTTTCAAGTTTCACCTTACCATGAGGTTGGAGTTTAAATTGTTCTCCAACCATCCCCCTCTCAACATAAATTTCAACTAAATCATCATTTGAGTGGATACCCCCACCAAAATCTAGTTTTTCATTATAATCATTAAACACATCATTCTCATTTTCACTTTCATGACCTTCACTTTCATTCACTTCCTCACTCTCACTTTCACTCTCATTTATTTCCCCACGTAGTCCTCATCACTGATAACTACTTCATCAATGACAATATCCTGGTTCTCAACCACATCGGTCATTTTATCTACACATTAAAAACATCTAATAAAAAATAAGATACAAATATAACAATGAATATAACAAAGCACAAAGATATGACAATTCATGTATGTGTCAGATACAAATGCCCTCTCTACCCATAACAAAATAAAAAGCTCTAGTACTTCCCTTTGCCTATTTTTACTTACTTGGTTCATGTTTTAGGCCTAATTGCTCTAATTTGTCAGCTACAAATTTACAAGTGCTACATGTTAATGCATCTTCTGACCCTATATTAGTCATGTTCCATGATGTGAAATCACCTCCTCATGGCATAGTTGCTAATGTGTTTGGGTTGATTTAAATGGTTCCTTCAATTTCAGCAATGTTATTAAAGGTAACACATGTTGTGCTTCACAACAAGGCCATTTCTCTGTAGCATTTAAATCCAATGCACCTCTTTCACCAAAAGGAGAAGGAGAAAAGAGTAAAAGCAACAAGGTTTGGATTATTATTGTTGGGTCGGTGGTTGGAGGAATAGCAATGGTGGTGGTACTTTCATTTCTAGTTTTGTGGATGAGAAAGTTCAAACAAAAGAAGAAAATGAAACAGATGGAGAACGCTGCAGATGTTGGAGAACATCTTCATATGACTTCTGTTTGAGATACAAAAGCACCTGCTGCAATTGTTACAAGAACACAACCAATCCTTAAACCCCAACATGCAATAAAACATCTGTTTTTGATTTCTTATCATGATGTTAAACATGAAACATATTTAAAAAAGATGAAAACAATAGAAAACATAAAAATACAATTTTTTTAAAAATGTGACATGGTTTCTACTCACCTCTTAGCTCTAGAATAATCAGTTGCCAATTTTGATTTTGATTTTTTTGAACCCTACTTTAAGGAAGATGAACCCTACTCTAGGATAGTTTAGTATTTTACTTAGTCTCTTTAACTTTTGGTTAAGGGTGTTAGATAAAGGGGGACATGTGTAACTATAAAAAGATGAGGGGTAATATGTGTAATTTCATCAAAATTGAGGGGATGTCCGTGTAATTTACTCTATTACAAATTATCATTCATATTTAATCTAATATTTAATTCATTTTTTAAATCATTCTATTTTATTAGATTTAATGGCTAATATCTTATCTTCTCTGAATGATGAATCTTCATACATCTTTTTGTATAAATATTATTCTTTTAATGATATAGTATTTGTGGAAGAGAAAAGAAAAGGGGGAATGAATATGTTAATCCCAAACCTTGAACAACAACAACTGTCCTTCTCAAAAACCTTATCACAATGCCACTTCTTCTTCTTCTTCAACAACAACAACAAGAAGAAGCTTTCTCAAACAACCCTCATAGTTCGAATGGGTGGTGGCCCAAGAACATTCCCAGGTGGTGTATCAAAGTGGCAGTGGAAACGGATGCAAGCGAAGAAAGCCAAACAACTATTGAAAGCTCGTCTTTCTCGTGAGAGACAGATTTATGAGATGCGTAAAAGGGCTGAACTTAAAGCTGCTGTTTCTGAACTTGAGAGGCCTTGGGAAGTTGTTGAAAAATCTCCTAACTTGTTTTCTATTGCTGCTGATGAACAGGTATAATTTATCATTTTATCTATTTTTATTTAATTACATATTTAATTACATATTTCTCTTGTTTAATGTGTGAGCAGGTGAAGGTTCTTGCTGACAGGTTTCAAAAGCCAGGTGGGTTTGATATGTGGAGTGATAAAGATGGGCCTCAATTATTCGAAACTCCTGATGAGTTGCCATCTGCTAGGTTTTTTCCTAAAGGGGTTGTTCATAGTATCAGGCCTTACCGAAAAGTTGAGTTGGATGATGATGATGATGAAGATGGAGATAATGGGGGGAGTCTTGGTGGGGAATTCAGTAGGATTACCAATGAAAGGAAGTTTTTTACAAAAGGCGCTGATGATGGAGAGAGATTTTCTTCTCCTTTGAATTATGGGAGGAATGAAGTGAGCAGTGATGGCAGAAGGAGCAAGAGTAGGTACGGGGGGAATGAAGTGAATGTTGATGGCATGAGAAGCAAAAATGGTAATGGAAGGAGGTTTTTGTCGAAGAGTGTTAAGGGGCCTAGTGGGTCTGATGGTGGAGAGAGATCTTCTCCTTTTAATTATGAGAGGAATGGAATGAGTGGTGATGGCAGAGTGAGGAAGAATGGGAATGAGAGGAGGTTCATGTCAGAAGGTGTTGATGACTTTAATCGAGAGTTTTCTTCTCCTTTGAACTATGAGAGGAATGGGGTGAACGTTAAGGGTAGAACGAGGAAGAATGAGAATGGGAGGAGGTTTATGGCAAAGGGTGTTAATGACTTTGACGAAGAGTTTTCTTCTATGAATTATGGGAGGAACGGAAACGGTAGAATGAAGAATAATGTGGACAGAAGGAGGTTTTTGTCAAAGGATATTGATGGGCCTTCTGAAGAGTTTTCTTCTCCTATGAACTATGGAAGGAATGGAGTGAATGTTAATGACAGAACGAGGCTGAATGGGAATAGAGGGAGGTTTATGTCAAAACATGATAATAGGCTTGATGGGTCTGATGAAGAGAGATCCTCTTCTCCTTTGAAACATAGAAGAGATGGGATGAGTGGTGATGACAGAACGAGGCTGAATGAGAATGGGAGGAGGTTTATGTCAAAGGACATTGGTGGGTCTAATGGGTTGAATACTGGGAGAGTTGGTTCTGGCAGGAAACAGAGAGGGAGTAATTCCGTCCGAGGAAAGAATTATAGTCGGGGGACTTCAGGCTATGCTTCACGAAGATCTAGAGATGCGGATTCTGAAGTTTATGATATGGGTTTGCAACAGGATGGGAGTTATGGATTCCATCAAAATAGTTATCAATCTGACTCTAAAAGTTCGTAAAACTGAAGACTCTCTGTAAAGGCATTTTAGGTGATCAATGAGTTCTGCTATTGGCAAAAGGGTTGCTTAAGGAAGATGACTGAAGCTTTTTTTTCCCATTTTGGTAGGCCTTTCTAGTTGGCTTAATTTCAACAATCATGACCTTTATATGTAGCAAGTCAAATTTGGAGAAGATATCATATCATTGTCTGAAGCTATATTCTGTATATATTAAACTTTGATTTTGAGAAAACATTTAAGGCAAACTCACACTCTTCCCCACAATAGATTAGTGTTCATTTGCTCTAGATTTTGTCATCTGACTAAGCAAACTCAGACTCTTGCTTGTTTTATGAGTTGTTGTAGCTGGAGAACATAATGTATATCATGATATAGATTCTACATGGGAACCTAAGGTGAATTGAACTTCTTTGAAATGTAGTCTCTGCGTATATTATGTGCTATTATGTGAAACATTTGTTGAATATTGTTTTGCTAGATGATTTGGTATATTCTAAGTTTGGTGTTATGTATTTTGCTATAATGTAATTATATGTGTGTTTTCCTTTGATTGATAGATTCAATATTTGCTCAATAGTTTGTTTATCCTCTTTTTGCTTTCAGAGGTTTTAAAGAAGTTTACTAAATGTTTATATTAATGAAAAGGAAAATTACTGTAAATATCACAACAGAATTCAGGAAAGTTTATTAGAGAAAAAGAGACACTCTTGTGCCTTGGAAGTTAAGCTAAATGCTTGTTGACATTGAAACAAAATCCTTATTAAAATTTATAAGGGAACTTTCGAAAATTGATTCAAGGGCAATCAAAAACTACAAATTTGGACTTTTAACTATGTTTCCATTAGAGGTCTGTAAATTCTATTTGAGAATAACAAATTTCTATAATCTACCAAAACTTAGATGATAAATACTGTTTAACTTTCATTATATGGTGGACAAGAATGAGGACTGAATCAAAATAAGTAGAGCATGACACTTAATCATCATCATATTGATGATGTAAGAGTCTAAGATGAACAGCTTCATCTGATAATTGAGTTTCGTTGGCCGCAGCAGATTTAAGAATGAGATCCTTAGTATTTGTTAAGAACATTGAGACAGCTGGGATTGAAGGATTTAAGTTTTGACAGCTACCACTTTGGGTAGCATAGATCAGTGTGAGCAGAGAATATGTAGATGTTAAAGTCAGCCCTTGTAGCTTATCAGGGATGCCATGTTGAAATTTAGTAAGTGAGTAGTAATTCATCATGTAGACCAGACATCATGAGAAGTTCATAAGTTGGTGCTAAATATGCAATACAACTATTACAAATTTTAAAATCCTATGTTTTGTTACATCCCTTCATGCTACCTTTTTGAAGTAAGGCCCCCATCCCCCTTCCTTCTCATGGCACTTAAGGTGTCTCGCGACCCGATTTTCGGTTGGAAGACCGGCCCTCCGACTTAGGGAGGAGGCGAACTTGATTTCTACCTCACCCAATTGATTTGGAGTCGCCACTATATTTTTTTTAAACGTAGAAAACTCTTTAATAAGCCCAATTTGGATAATATGGTCCTTAAACAGAGATTCTAAGCTTGGGAGTTGATTACGGATCGGGGAAGATATTAGTATCTCATCTGCCCGTATTAAAACGGTACCCTTGATAATCACATAGACTTTTATACCCCTAAACATATTTATTAAAAATCTAACTGTTAAAACATATTTGTTTTAGACTTAGTTTGTGGGCTCATATTTGTTTCTTGAAAGTTCTGCAATTTACAAGGTTCATTAATTGAAGGATTTGTCATCCTATAATAGTCATAGTCCAACCAAATATAGCATGTTGTAATACCTTGTAGTATTTCTACAGTGTTAAAGACTTAAAGTTGAAACCATATCAAAATTCAAAGCAAGGTAGTGAGTTGAGTGGTTGACATTATTTTAGTATTGTCATATTCTTATGCCTTTACTTAAAACTAAGAAATGATGCATGTTTTGTTGGTCATGTTGATGATGTTCTTGAAGTTTCTGTCTATTAGACTGAAAAGTTTTGGTTATATTATGTTCATCTTGCCATTTTTATATAAATTTATGTTATCTATGATGAAGGGAAAAAATATTTATGTCACAATGCCTCTTCAAAGTTTGTCATAGCATAGGAACTTCCCAACACTAAAGATTTTCATGGTTTTTTACAACAGATATATGTCTACCAACAACCAAAACAATATGCTGCTAAAATGAAAATTCAACAAAACTTTAGGTGATAATTTAGTCTTCTTTTTCCTCATGCACTTACATTAAAAACATTAGAAAAAAGGGTTGCCCAAAAAAACATAACAAACTTCTGATTACAGAATTTGTTTTTGCTCATATTATTGCTTAATCTATATCAGTGTGTCTGACATGATTATTAGTTGATTGCAAGGATTTGATCTTTTGATATTCCTTATCTAATTGTTCTCCTGTCTAGAATATCTGTAACATGTTTACTTACATGACTACTCATTTTAACTATCTTGATTCTGCTTCCAATGTTAAATAAATGGCCTAGAAGTCATTAAATCCACAGTTACTAGTGATTGGAATGCTTACTTGCTATGAATGCATTTCTATGATTGGCAAATATATGGAAATTTTAGAATATGTATTGCATTTCTGGACAATACTTTACATTCTTATCTACTTTTCACAAACTTTTCATAATGAGTTATATGAGCTTATAAAATCTGAGGTTGTTTTTTGCAGTAAAACATGTAGTTGTTTCCTTGGTGTCTCTTTATAGTCTGAACAAAATTTTTGGAGTGTCCATTTTAAATTCTTAACTAAAGAAAGAATTCACTCCTAAGAAAGCCTTAAATCATGAGTATGAACCCTCATATGGATGTGATGACCCTGAAAATTGGCAACTTTTGGAGAAAACAAATAACTCACAAGTTTGAGATGTCTCTAAAATTATGCCTTGAAAACCAGTTTTATTGGCATCAAATAAGGCTAAATGTGCAAAGCACCTCCTTGGTACTAGCTGTTTTGACTCAAAAATCCTGCTATAAATAAATGCCCCATGCACAGACAATTATGCAAAACAAAACAATCATGGGTCAATACATCTTCCTATGCTTAACAATACTAACTCTAGCTGGTGTATATGGGTGTATGGCAGTGGATTTTGTAGTGTCAAACAATGCTGAATCCAGCATTGGTGGCGAGATATTTGACAAAAGTGTAGGTGCAGATTATGCCAAGGAAACAATGAACTCTGCCACAGATTTCATACTGAAGCTGTTTCAACAAAACACTGATGCTGCAGACAGGAAAAATGTCCAAGAAGTCGGGTTAGTAATTGAAACCATTGATGGGGTGGCATTTGATAGCAACAATGAGATTCATGTTAGTGCAAGCTTCATCGAAAGGTTCTCTGGAGATATAAAAACTGAGATAACTGGGATGCTATATCATGAAATGACACATATATGGCAGTGGGATGCAAATGGCAAAGCTCCTTCGGGACTCATTGAAGGCATAGCCGATTTTGTGAGGTTGAAAGCTGGCTATGCATCAAACAACTGGGTTCCTCCAGGCCGTGGAGAAGATTGGTTTCAAGGATACGATGTCACGGCTCGATTTTTAGACTATTGCAATACTATCAAAAATGGATTTGTGGCTGAATTAAACAAGAAGATGAAGAGCAATTATAGTGACACTTACTTTGTTGAGCTTCTAGGGAAACCAGTTTCTCAGCTGTGGAGTGACTACAAGGCCAAATATGCTATCAACTAGAATTTTACACTTTTTCTGAATAAGAAGATTATGTATTTGGTTATTAGTAAATGTTCCAGCTATAACTGCTTCAGAGGCTGTGTTGGAACAAACTTGGTTGTTTTCAATAAAAATAATTAACATGCAGATTAATATTTGCATAATGTCAAAGAGTTTGCTGAATATAAATGAATGATTCAAGTGTATGTTCTACTACTACATATGAAACTATATAACAGAATAAGTCCTATAAAGAAACATATGAAACAGAATAATTCTTAAGAAAAGTTCAAAAGAACATATTCAGGTTATTACATGTATGTCCTACTATTACACCACAAGCTGAAAACTTTCAACATCAACAACTATGTTGGTAGCTTATCTGTCAAATTTACTAAATTGTTGTTATCTTCTACACTTTCACAAGAGGAAAATAAATCATAAGAAAAAAAGCTAAATAACTATGGATGATGGGTTTAATTATATGTACATTTGTGCAATATAACAAAGCAGAATAAGAACATGCAAGCTGCTTCAATTTGTTTATTTAGTTTCGATTTGAATCTTGTCCAACATGTTGGTTGCTATTCCTTTCAGCAATGTTGTTCTCTATCTTTTGTTTATGGTTTAGGATAAGGATCCGTTTACGAGTTGAGTTTTGGAGGGGAATGAAGGAAAACAGAAAACTTCATAGTCATCTCACAAGTATATTTTATAGCTTTAAAGCATTCCTCTCCAAAATCGAAATCGAAGCCCTTATATATGGTTCATTGTTTAGTAAGGGTGTATGCCAAATAAGTTATTAAACATTATGAAAGTGCATTGTTTGGTTCATTCTCTCTTAATATTCACTTAGTAAAAAAGAATAAATCTTAACACTTCCAAATTCCCAACTTCTATCATCTTGTAATTGAAGTTTGAATGGTTTTACATGTTGTATCAATAATGTTTTTGGGCTGAACCAAGTTATGTTGGCCCTTAATGTGTTGGGTTGGAGCATGTAGACCATAACTTAGAATAATTAATTTCAATATCTTTTACTTTAATTTCAATATCTCAATGAACCAACTCATATTACAATTATCTAAAACTTGATGGAGTAATAAATGGAGTGGTTAGAGTAAGTAGATAAAAACAAAGAGTAATAAAAGTGATGAAATGAATAGATGCTATATATTTTTAGTAGTTTCCTTAAAGTACTTGAAAACGGAACACCCAAATAGACATTTGAGTTAATGATTCGGTTCCATTCCAAATGTTTGGTGAGGCCAATCAATGAGAATGACTTATTAGTTTGTTACCCATTAATTGGAGCAACAACGTGTCGGTCATACTATAATTTTTACAATTTAAATTATTATAAGGTCTCAATTTACGAGGTCATATATATTAATCAAAAGTAATGTTATATCCTCCTATTAATTCTCATACCCACAAATAAATGACATTTGTCATAAAATGATACTTTATTTATTAGTGATTGATTTACAAGTAACATATGTTACTTTCTTATGAGTAGGAAGGTTAGTAAGATAATTTAGTATGAGGATATATCATTTTCCATTAATGAAATAAGAGGTCATAGATACATAAACACTTGTTCAGGTTGTCATTCACATACCCAATAACAACAACATATACAAAATTTAATAAAAAATATAAACGAATAATAGATGATATATTAACTGTGTATAAATTACTACACTGAATAAATATTACACTTAACAAAATTTTGGATATAGAACAACCCAATATAGAATTTAGATTTTAAATATGGATTATTATTATTGTTGTTGTTGTTTTATTATGATTAGATGAAATAAATTGGGACAACAAATGTTTATGTTATTATTAAGAAAAGATGACGTGGCAGGTTGAGCATCGGAGGATGTGATTGGTGGTTGAGTTTGGTTAGTGTTGGGAATTAAATTCTTCAACTGTTCCAACTTGAATTTAGATCTATAAATAAATGAAGTTACCCATTGAGATTGAAAGCAGAAAAAACACCTGTGATTGTTATACAACAACACGTTTTCTCTAATATTATTATTATTATTATTATTATTATTATTATTATACATCTTTCAATACTATATGGCTTCTAGGCCAGGAATTCTCACTGATTGGCCATGGAAGCCTCTTGGAAACTTTAAGGTTCTCTTCATTCTTCTTCCTTAATTAGTTACAACATCAAAAAATACCTTCTATTATACTATTCATGCACCCATATATCAAAAAATACCTTCCACTATTGTTCAAAGTTCTATATTACCTTACATATATTGTGTGACTTTAAAGAACTTCATTTTCTTAGATCAAAGTATATGTTAAATATGCTTTACTTTTCTCTTTGGTGCAATAGTAGTATTATATTCCATAGAAAAAAAGTATATTAATAGAACAAGAATATTTCTAGAAAGAAAAAAAGTCATATATTAGTATTTTAATTTTCTCTTTTACAATATATCTCATATACTTTTTCTTTTAAAGGATTTAAATTGTATAGTTGTAGACATTGATTGATGTATTTATATGACATACCATACTAGTGGTAACATGTAAGAGCAGTGTTATTAATACCGTAACGGTCATCAAACTGGTAGGGGTACAGATATAGTGATATAGCGGTTCAACCGGTGGTTCACTAATTAAAATGCATACCGGTGAAGTTATATATACATATATAATATATTAACATTAATGTTGAAAAATCAATAAAAAACAATATTTTTTTTTATTTTAATTAAAAAAATTAATTTTAAATAAAAATCGACTTGTTTGACCGGTACAATTTAATTGAAAATCGGCCAGTATGATCGGTTTTTACCGATTTTGGCCAATTTTGACTGGTATAATTGCATGGTCGGTATAATTATTGTACCGTATCGATATAGGGACCGGTTCAACCGGCCGGTACGAAATGGTTTTTACAAGTATGGGTAAGAGTGTATTTAATTTATTAATAGAACAAGAATTTAAAGTGTAAACCTTTTTATTACCCTAGCTTTATTAATTAATACTGTTATTATTGTTATTAATGAAAATGTTTGATTGATTTTGCAGTACTTGATATTGAGTCCATGGATTGTTCATAGCACATATTCAGTGTTTGTGAAGGATAAGAATGAAAGAGATATATCAACTTCTCTCATATTTCCATTTTTGCTGTTTCGAATGCTTCACAATCAAATATGGATCAGTTTCTCTCGTTATAGAACTGCAAAAGGCACTACTAGAATTGTTGATAAAGGGATTGAATTTGATCAAGTTGATAGAGAAAGAAACTGGTTAGTTTCATTTATTCATCATTATTATTTATGGATATAAATCACATGTCCTACACGGTGTCACACTCTATATCTCAGACCAGTCGGAGTACTGATATATGAATAAAAGAACAAATTTTAAAATAAAAAATAACAAAAAGTAATATTTTGATTGGATGAAATAGAGATTAAGATACCATATGATACATGCCATATCTGTCCATTATTTATCACATAATGGAATTTGGTTTAGGATATTATTGTGATTGATAATAAGTAACATTTATAATAATAGTAGATTGATGAGGTAGCTAGCTATATATGACTATTAGAGACAAAATTAGAAATCATGTTTTTATGTATAAAAAATGTTGGTTTTTCCCTAAAGTATTTTTAATAAAGAATTTGTGAGTACAACCTTAATCATATGATTAGAAAAGCACAGGAATTGTATTAATGAGTTATAATTGTGGGACACTACTATTATGGAAGGTGCAAATAAGACAATCTAAAAGCAGGTGGAATACCATTATTTTCATGCATGTGAGTGAATATATATATATATATATATGATAGATGTATCAAATATAATGATATATAACGAAATCTAAATTATTTCTATTCTAATAAAAAGGTTGATAAGTGCTCCTCAAGAATGATGTCTTTTTCTAACACATCACAAATAATGCGTTAATTATATAATTTTCTTTTTTTACAAATAAGGTTACAATCATATTTTAGGATGAAATAATGAAAAACAATATAGTTAGGGAAAACGTTAGAATAGATCATATCTTAAAAAAAGATATTAGAATTACCTTTAAGTTATTTGGACATGTATGAAAGTCCTAATAATATGACGAGATTAATTCAATTTCTAGATGAATAAGACGATAAAGTGAAATGATTAAGAATGATTTGGATATCAACATTTTGTCAATGAACATGATTTATGAGAAAACGTGGTTGGATTAATGTAGGGATGATCAAATATTGTTCAATGGATTACTATACTACTTAGCAAGCTATAGCTTAAGTGGGGCATCACGTCTTCCATTATGGAGAACAGATGGAGTGATAATGGCAATAGTCCTTCATGCTGGACCTGTTGAGTTCCTTTACTATTGGTTACATAGAGCTCTTCATCATCACTATCTCTATTCTAGATACCATTCTCATCACCATTCTTCTATTGTCACTGAACCCATTACTTGTGAGTCATCACTACTATACATTTATTGCTTTTCCTTTATATTTCTAACTACCCTTTTACCGATCACATCCACTTACTCCAAAAGTAACACATGTAACACATCAATTTTAGAGAAATTCAATTGTTTGAATTAATTAGTAGATCTAAATTATTGGATTTCCCTAAAATTGATGATTAAGATGTGGAGTCAGTTTTTTAAATGAATATGTTATCTTTACTTTTATAGCCATGCAACTTCATTAATGCATTTAAATGTTAATTGTCAGCAATGCTCAAATACACTGCATGCTTGTCATTGTCTTTTAACTTCTCTTCCTTTTTTTGGAGGGCCACCAGTAATAGTGGAAAATATAATCTGTTCAAATTGAAAGATAGATATCAACTTCACCTAAAATATCTCACTTATTTATGACATCTAAATCAATATAACCGGTGTCTGTATTTTTTTTATCGACAAATGTTAGTTGTTAATATGTTAGTATTTATTGTGGATGAGATTCAAACCCACAATTTCTTTCACTTCACATATTCTCTTTAATCATCAAATCATCTTATAATTTTTTTTTAATTTGCTATAGGAGATACCCGAACCCACAACCTCTTTCACTATATTCCTTAAATCTCCGTATATTATGTGTCGCTGCCTTAAAATGTGGTGATTCACAAAACAATATAATTTGTTGACTGGTTAATTTTTTTTATAAATGGCCATGTTAATACTAAAAACTTTAGTATGAGTCGGTGTTTTAAATTGCAATTATGATTGTGGTTGTGATTACTGTAATTCTGATCATTGTGGCCATTGTGATTTGGATTATGGCCTGTTGCAGTATGAATTATTTTTTGAGTAAAAAATATATTTTTGAAATCAATAGGTCTGATACAGACCGATACAATTGTATTGCAGTATAATGTGACCCAAATGCAATTTGGTTCAGTTGTGTTGCAACTACGTCACTCCGATTAAGTATCACAGCGTAGTTAATGATGCATATATATATATATATATATATGGTTGGTTAAGTTATACTCCACTGGTTAATATAGCTACATATAGATTAAAAATATAAATGAGAATTATGTAATTAAAGTTTAGAATATTCCACCACAGTTTTAACAGTTATTACCCAATCAAAGAGTACAGCTACCCTATAGAGGTATTGGTGTATGTATCTGACTCATTAAATATAATGTCATATTTCACAGTACCATCATCAGAATTGAATATTATAAATCAGTAAGGTGAAACAGAAATAGAAAAGGATAGATGCACAATGTATGTTTATTTTGAGTAATAAAAACTAAGTAATACATCCTTATTTGTTTTATATTATCAATATTATTACATATTGTGCAGCACCAAGTTAATATATATATTTCTGATTCAGAAAACTCATTATTGAGACAACTCAAAAATAAATAAGAGTATTTTCCCATTTGGTTTTGGGTGCATGAGTTTGGCGCAACGGTAAAATTGTTGTTTAGTGGTCATGATGTTATATATTCAAGTCTTATAAATAGTCTCCTCATTTGTGTGGTAAGGCTACATACCAATAGGGATCAAATATCCCACTATTTATGTCTCAATCTAATTGAAAGTGTCATCTACTTAAAAAAACATAAAATATTATTTTTATGTTATTTGGTGATATATTATTAGCTTGAGACATAGAAACTAATTTTTTTGGAAACATGTGATCCTAATTTGGCTACATACATTTAATCTTCTCAAATATCATTAAGTGGGAGTCTCGAGGACTGGGCGATCCATTTTTTATCATTATGAGAACGATATAGGTTTATTTTGAGTTTTTATTTGTTTTGCATAATCACTTTTCCCTAGGAGAAAAAACACTTACACCATGTTAGTGTGTTTTTGTCTAAAATATTATTGTATTGTTATTTTGTTTGCAGCTGTTATACATCCATTTGCAGAACACATATCATACTTCCTTCTGTTTGCAATACCACTTTTAACCCTTGTTTTCACACAAAGAGCCTCTCTCATTGCCATGGTTGGATATGTCATTTACATTGATTTTATGAACAATTTGGGTCATTGCAATTTTGAGATCATTCCTAAATGGCTCTTCAAATTCTTCCCCCCTCTCAAGTATCTCATGTATACACCATCGTAAGTATTTTCTACTACTTCAATTACATATACATATGCCACATGCATCTACATTAATATATGTATACATCGATAGTGCATGAGTTTTATATACTGTCCATTATTCATGTTTAATGTCATTGATTCCTTAAAAAAATATATTATATTGATATAGATAATATGAATGTATATAGATCAAAACAAAAAATAAAATTGAGAGATTAAAACCAAAATGAAATCAAATTTCAACCACGAAATAATTAATTATAGTCCTTGTTATAAAGGGTACTGAAAACCCAATATAATATGAAACCTATGAAGAGTAAAAAGTCTCTGCCATAACAGTGTCTATATATTCTTCATATCAATTAATGCTTCTAATTTAAGTTCTAACCACAGCCATGCAAATATGCAATGGTATTCAAATCTTGCTGCTGTTTGGTGTTGTGTAAATGCAATAATCTCCAACCCTCATTATCATTCACCTGTTTCAACTTTCAACATTAATTAGATATGCAATATTAAGAGCTTATTATTAGAGTTGAAGGGTTTTTCTAATGAATGTAGATAATGTTACATATATGGTACAAAAATTATTAGAAACATGGTCATATGGTAAAATTAATAGAAGGATAAATCTATTATTTTCTAATGAAATTTAGTTTTTTTTATTAAATTAATCCTTAATATATGCCCTTCAACTCATATTGATTTTTTATTGTGATGGAGTAAATTAGGACACGTATTTATATTTGAGAAGAATAAATTGTTAATTCCAATTTTACTTTTATGTATGATTTGTAAATTTTGAGGTCACTTATGCTTGCATTTAAAAATAATTTCAAAACTTGAAATCTGATCTATACTAACATTTAATGGAAACATAGTTTTAATATTATGTATAATTGAAATAGTAATATTTTTAATTCTAAAATAAAATAGTAGATTTGGATTTATTTTAACATGAGAAGTGACATTTTAACGTCATTTTTTATTATTTATCATTTTATTTCTAAAACATTAAATTGATACCTAACATTGTAGTTGAATAGTATTTTTCATTAGTTTGATGAATAATATATATGCTTGAAGATGGAAAAGGGAGAAAATCACACGAACTGATAAGAAAGGTAGTATATAAAATAATAGTTTTATAAGAATAAAAAAATTAAACCTAGGACAATGATTAACATTCCCGGAGCTTAAGAATAATGATAAAATACTACATTAAAAATGATAGGTTCTAATCTCATAAATTTGTCACTTTCTTAGAAAACCATAGTACTAAATGTCTTAAAGTTGTCTAGTCATGATAACAGCATGACTGATAGGATCACATGGTTTGTCTAGTTTATGAGAAAGGAGAATACACATACTTCTCTCAACATGCATTTAGTATACCTTTACTTTTTTTTACTCTCATATAAATTTAAATTATGAGGAAAATAAATGTATAGGTTCATAATGTATGAATTTTCTATACTATTATTGTATCATCTGTTATTCATGTTTAGTATCGACTCTTAAAAAAAATAATACAAGTAAATGATAGATAATATATTGACTGTGTATATATTATATCTACCTAGCAAGTGAGTGATGTTTGTGCGGTGTCTAGATATATTTTCAAAATTTATATTTATCAAAATATTAACCTAAAAATTACCTTTTAAAAATAATGTAATAACATTTAATAATATCAACATAAAATCAAATTACTATGACAATATTAGCATTTACAATACAAATATGGTTGTAAAATTTAAAAAAATAATTATAAATAACTCATCTTAATTATTTGTAATATATTGTGAAATATGTTTAGTTTTATTTACACAAGAAAAAATGATAAATTTTCTAACAAAATTAACTTACAAAGTCTTCTAACACAGCATGAAAATGACAATGTTAGAAGATGTTATTTTAGTGATCAATACTTAGGTTTATAACTAAGTTTTGAAGGGATTATACTAGTACTTGTTAATTTAATATACAGCATATACTTTTGTTAATATGTGTTGCAGGTTCCACTCATTGCACCATACACAGTTTAGGACAAATTATTCCTTATTTATGCCATTATATGATTACATATATGGAACCATGGATAAGGGTTCAAATGAATTACATGAATCTGCATTAAAAAGAGAAGAAGACACAGCACATGTTATTCACTTAACACATCTTACTACTCCTCAATCCATTTATCATCTCAGACTTGGATTTCCTTCATTAGCTTCTAAACCTTACATGCAAAAATGGTATATTTCTTTAATGTGGCCTATCACTGCATGCTCCATCATCCTCACATGGCTCTATGGTCGCACATTCATTCTGGAGAGGAACACTTTTCATAAACTCAAACTTCAGACTTGGGCAATACCTAAATACACTTTCCAAGTAAGTACACTTTCAATTCTTTACATTAGATTATGATTAATTGCATGTTTTAAAATCTTGAATATCTAGGGCAAATCAAGGTTTTACAGTGTAACTCAGTTTCATTGCTTATCTTTAACTATATTAGACCAGCAAACGTCATCTTCATTAATGGAGAGATAAATACTTGTTTTTACTTATCTTTTCAATGACAAAAGTGTTACTCTATTATATGTAAAATGATAAAAATGTTTTACCGTGTTATTGTTTTTTTTATAGTACTTATCTCTCTATTAATGAAGAAGATTCCTTACTCAAATTAGACATCCTTTGGAGGCTAGTTAGTTTTCTTGTTTTTTTTAAAAGATATTATAATATAACTACAATTTTATGTATACTATATATATCTATATATAAAGCCAAACATTTTATAATTATCTATATGGTGTAATTTTTATTGTTTATTTTGCCCTTCTATTACTACAATGTTTACCACACAATGTAATTAACTATTATTACGATGTTTGCCCTTTACCACACAATGTTATAAATAAATATATCATAAATATCAAACTACCAATGTAATTTTTAATATAAGTTTTAATAATATCAAATACATTTTCATATTTTTCTAGGGGTGGCAAAACGGGCATGCCTGGCCCGATCCTGCTCGGCCCGCCTTTGGCCCGCCAAAATATGGGCTGGGTTGGTCCGACCCTTATTGCTAAAAGGACTCAAAATGTCAGCCCAACCCATATTTAGCAGGGCTGACCCGTTTTTCTTTTTCGTTTCAAAAACACATTTAAATTACATTGATATTCCATGAGTTTTAGTGAAATTACACAAATTATCCTTCAATTTTATACACTTACAAAAAACCTTTAATTTATAAACATACATTACATTGATCAACCCTCTATGAAAGATGTAATTTTTTAAACAAAAAAAGTGATAAATGTAATTAAGTTAAGTAATATAAATTACATTGATATAAATTAAACACTGATATCTAAATGTCTTGTATTATATATTATATATATTACATTGATAAGTAATTTACTCATAAATGTGTTATATATATGAATAATAAATTGGTTGCACACGGTATATGCAAAATGTTCGGTTGAAAAACAATATTAAATTGACTAATTATTGGAATTACATTAAACCTTAAAATGGTAAAGCAATATTAATGTTGGCCCGCCGGGCTAGCCCAACCCAGCCCGACATGGTCCGTCTAAAAAACGGGCTTCCAAACCAGGTTAAATATGGGCTTTTGGGCTAAAATCTTCAGTCCAGCCCGCCTAAAATGTCGATCAAAACGGTCTGACCCGTCGAGCCAAACCCATATTGTCATCCTATATTTTTCTATACATTCAATACAAAAATTTGATATAATTATGAAATATATAAAAATTAAATAATTAATATTAGAAAATAAGGTGGACAAAACTATTATTAATAATGTAAATGATTGAAGATATATTAATAGACGATGGATCCACTTACTCCAAGAGTAAGTGGAAAATGACTTACTCCACATCTTAATTATCCAATCTTGGAAAATCCAATGGTTTAAATGTATTTACCAATTCAAACCATTGAATTTTCCAAGATTAGATAGTTAATATATGGAGTAGGTAATTTTCCACTTGCTCCCCGTATTAATAATATAAAAAACTTATATATTTCATTGCACCCTATTCTGATGCAACTGCATGGACCTTTTGCTTCTTATCTTTCAAAGTGTAAAAAACAATAACAAGTCATATAATGATGTGATTTAATATTTTTTCAGTACTTTCTGGAATGGCAAAAAGGACCTATCAACAGAATAATTGAGGAAGCAATAATGGATGCTGACAGAAAAGGCATAAAAGTAGTGAGCCTAGGCCTCATGAATGAAGATGAAGAGCTTAACATGAATGGAGGATTATATGTTACTAAGAATCCAAACCTCAAAGTTAAGGTTGTAGATGGAAGCAGTCTTGCAGTTGCTGTTGTTCTTAACACTATTCCTAAAGGAAAAACTCAAGTGTTACTTAGGGGCAAACTCACCAAGGTTGCTTATGCTGTTGCCTATACTTTGTGCCACCAAGGTGTTCAGGTGCGTGTGATATCATTGTTTTAAATTGTAGTCGCGGTCAAAAAAATTGTGGAGAAATACAATAATTATTGTCACAACTGTTGGTGTAGCGATCGTTGCGTACCATTAGTGACAAACAATCAAATAAAGTGCATAGAATAAATAGAAGAGAAGAAACAAAATAATTTGTTAATGGAGTTTGATCAATTGTGTTCACATCCCGGGAGTGTTGAGAATAAGAATTACAAGCTCTACCATACTCATAAGTCCAAGTGCCCATGAGTGTTTCTATTTGGTGCACATAATAATAAAGAATCTGTGTCTAATATATAACATTGATACTCTAGCATATTATAATTTTAGGCAATGTGAAACTTAATGTAATAACATATTTCAAACATGAATCATAATATTAGGACTATTATTGTGATTGTGGAATTATGACGTTGTTTGTTAGATATTTATTTAAATCTAACCAAGTGACTTTATTACAGGTTGCTACAATGTATGAAGATGATTATGTGAAGCTCAAAAAGTCATTCAATGGCTCAGAAACTAATTTGATCATCACTAAAAGTTTCACTCAAACGGTAACATAACTATTTTCCTGTTTAAATTTTAGAATTTTGCTTAACAATAATAAATACTTAAAATAAATCTTCCTTATTATTTCATGTTTGTTTTGATGGATAGACATGGTTAGTTGGAGAAGATTTGAGTAAAGAGGAACAAATGAAGGCACCAAAAGGAACATTATTTATTCCATACTCACAATTCCCACCAAAGAAATACAGAAAAGACTGTTCCTTCCATTGCACTCCAGCAATGCTAACTCCAACTTCTCTTGAAAATCTTCATTCTTGTGAGGTAATTATTTGTAGCATTATAATTCAGACATAGATCACCTGTCCCATGCAGTATCGTATTTCCTGTTCCAGACCAATTGGAATGCTGTTATATGAATAAAAGAAAAAGTTTAAAAATAAAAAAGTAACATTTTGATTGACCCGAGATAGGGAATGAGACACCGTATTGAACATGTGATATGATCTCGTAGAATCCATGCATTTTGTGTAGTTTAATTTGAAAGATGCTGTTATATATATATATTGCAGGGTTGGTTGCCAAGGAGGGTGATGAGTGCATGGCGCATAGCTGGGATAGTGCACTGTTTAGAAGGATGGAATGAAAATGAGTGTGGCTACAAAATGCATAACATTGACAAAGTTTGGAACACAACACTTCAACATGGGTTTCTACCTGTCCCTGTTTCTGTCCCATTTCATCCAAAGAATTAGCTCATTATATTACTAATGAATATATGGGAAAATCAAACATCTAAGCTCTTATAATATCCTAGTTATGATTACCATTTCCTCAAATAAGTGTTTATGTACTACATGCATGCAGAACAATATTTTATTATAGTTAAGTTCTCTTTATCCTTTTGCTATATGTTACTTTGTTCTTATCTTATAGTTATTAGTTTGGTATTTGATTCTAAATACTTCAAACCATCAAGTCTAAGGGACAAACTGCAACACTTCAATCTCTAATTGAAAATTTAATAACTAGAGGAGTAATTCATTGTTACAGCTTACTAAGAAACTCAGGTTTGAAATCGAAAACAAAATCGAGAAGTGGATGAACTCAAGGCCGTAATCGCCACGAAAGGTGAACAAGAAAAACAAGAAACAACAGGCAGAAGGATGAAGCTTGAATCGCGATAAATTGTCCCGATTTTGGTATGCTAGAACTGATCATTCTGACATTACGCTGCCAGCAATGTTGTAAAAAATTTGTACATGAAGGATGAAGCTTGAGTGATACTATATCAGCTTCAGGTATTTTTATACAAACTGCAGAACATAAATAAACATCAAAACCAGTTATTCTGAAAAGTCAATAATAATCATGATGATGAGAAAGTGATAACTATATTGATATTGAACCAAATGAGAAGAAAACATAGAACCCTCAACCAGGAAATCTCAATTCAACACAGTAATTTTACACTAATGCTGTTGAGTACAGAGTTGAGTGAATGGCCAATTCTGTTGAGTTCAACACAGTAATTTTGTTATCAATGTGTCAAGTGTCAGTAACATAGTCACCTAAAGGATATTTATAACCCCAAGCAAGGTAATTGAAGTCCTAAGAAGAGTTCTCCTAATATCAAACATCCCTAATATATACCTGGAACCAAGATAAGTCCCTAAAAATACGGAAAGAAGATCCCTCCTTATGATAGATAGACTAAGTACCCTTGAGGTTGTTTTAATGATCATAAATTCTCATAATTCCAAAAGAGATAGTGAGTCTCGACATAATGGTAAGGTTGTTTGCCTTGTGGGTTAGATGTCGCGGGTTCAAATACCAAAAACAACGATAAGCAGGAGTTCTAGGTGGCAGTGCATGCACAGTGATTGGAAGAACCCATTCAGTTTTGTCCCTTCCCTCAATCAGAAGAAGATGCTCATATCTGCTGTGGTTCAAAAACCATATAAACTTGAATTACAAATATGCCTTGAAAGTAGCAATTTTTATTTATTTCCAGGTGAAAAAAGTGATAATTCTACTACGTGTGAATGCGCTGTATAAAATGACAAACAAAATGGTTAGGAAGCCTATAATACGCGTGCATTATGTTAAAACTAAAGTACAACAAAAAGTCAAATAGTCTTGGAATGGAGAATTGTAAAAAGCTTAATAGTAAACACTAAATTATGTGGATCGCAGCCGAAGATTGCATGTCTATGGATTGTGGACTGTAGAATGAGTTGCTTGATAGTAAACACTAAATTCATGATTCTATCTTGTCATGAATGTTCAATCATCTAACACAACATCATCATCTATGGAACACTGAGCTTATGCTTGGTGTAAAAACTATAAATTGAGCATAAAAGAAAAGCTAAAATAATCTGCTAAGAGCATAAGAGATGCTTCATTTTATTATTGATCTTATTATTCTACAAGCAATAGGCTCAACTCTTATATAGAGGAGTTAGCATACTCTCAAGGAAGCCAATAGATTGTAACTGACAATCAGTTACAATATTTATTACAGTAAGTCATTAAGTCTTGAAACTGAAACAATTTCTTAGTTTAATGCAATGACCCTTAGACTTAGACTATCAAAAGCTATACTCTAATATACCCCCATAAACTAAGGGTGGTTGACTAGTGATGCTGAGTCAACTACTCTGAGTTGCTTCCTTAGAGATAGAAACCTTGCAGTAGGTAGAGGCTTTGTTAGTATATCTGCTGTTTGAAAATCTGAGGGAATATGCTTGACAAAAAGAGTTTTGTCCTGAATTCTGTCTCTAACAAAGAATAAATCCAGCTCTATGTGTTTTGTTCTGTTGCGAAGAAAAAGATTATGAGCCATAGCAACTGTGCTTAAGTTATCACATAGAATTAAAGGTGTTTGATAAGGAACTCTTAGTTCAGCAAGAAGAGATTGAACCCAGATCATCTCTTGAGCTGCCAAGGCCAGACTTCTGTATTCGGCCTCAGTGCTGGACCTAGAGATGGTTTGTTGTTTCTTTGACCACCAAGTTATAATGTTAGGACCAATAAAAAGTGTAGCACCTAAGATAGATTTCCTATCATCAAGGTCTGTGGCCCAGTCTGCATCACAAAGAGAAGTAAGAGTGACAGGTAGGGAGTGTGAGACAGATGCTGACTTGAGATGTATCCCATGGGAGATAGTTCCCCTTAGATACCTAAGAATCCTCTTCACAGCTACCCAATGTTCCTCTAAAGGATTACTCATAAACTAGCATACTTTGTTAACACTAAAAGCTAAATATGGCCTTATTATTGTTGCATATTGTAGAGCTCCAACTATGGACCTGTACAGAGAGGGTCTGTCAAACACTTTGTCTCCAGTCTTGGTTAGTTTGCATGTGCTGGCCATAGGTGTAAGACTAGGCTTAGCAGTGTCCATACTTGCTTTGATGAGCAAGTCCTTAATGTATTTGGCTTGAGAAAGGAAGAGAGAGCCATTTGAGAGATGCTTGACCTCAATTCCTAGAAAGTAGTCCAGTTTGCCCAGCCTTTTAAGTGCAAATTCTGAACTGAGATTGTCAATGAATTGAGACACTGCTGACTTAGATGACCCGGTGATGATAATATCGTCAACATAAACCAAAACAAACATTTTGTAGGAGGCAGTGACACACACAAATAGAGAATTGTCACACTTACTATTTTTAAAACCCAATCTAAAAAGAGTATATTTAAGCTTCTCAAACCACTGTCTAGGAGCTTGCTTGAGACCATAGAGAGCTTTGTGTAACTTGCAAACAGTAGTTTTATCACCATTTTGAAAAGCAGTTGGTTGAGTCATATAGACTTCTTCATGCAAAATGCCATTTAGGAAGGCATTATTGATGTCTAGTTGTTCTAGGACCCATCCATAAGTTACAGCAAGAGTAAGGATGACCCTAATAGTAACAGGTTTGATAACAGGTGAAAAAGTTTCATTGTAATCAATTCCTTCTTGTTGATGAAACCCCTTAGCAACCAGCCTTGCCTTGTGCCTATGAACTGAGTCATCATGGTTTTCCTTTACCCTAAAAACCCACTTGCAACCTATGGCCTTTTTGTTAGGTGGGAGAGGCACTAGAGACCAAGTCTGTAGCTGCATTAAAGCATCATATTCTTTTTGCATTGCAGACTTCCAAACAGAACTTTGTAGAGCCTCTTGAGTGGTAGTTGGCTCTTGGTTAACTAAGAACAAAATTGCCAAGTTAGGAACAATAGACTTATTGATACCTGATTTTGATCTTGTAGTCATTGGATGAGTAGAAATAGGTGCAGACAAGGAGAACTGAGTGTCTGATCTAGTAGATGAGGAAGATTGATGAGTATGACTAGATGTACTGTTAGGTGAGGATTGAGAAGAAGAGACAGTAGGTGAACTGTTATTGTATGAGTTGTTTGTATGTTGTGAGGGTTGATGAGTGATGGTAGGAGACTGAGATGAAGAATCAGTGGATTGTGAAGGAAATGAGTGAAAGATAGGTGAATTAGCCATGCTTGAAATATCAGTGGTATTTGTAGGATTGATAGACTTGTAGGGAAAAGCTGCTTTATTGAATGTCACATCTTTTGATATGTAAAGTCGGCCATCAGTAGATAAGCACTTGTAGCCCTTGTGACTAGGAGAGTAGCCCAAAAAAGTACACTCTGCAGACCTAAATTGAAGTTTATGAGCATTGTAGGGTCTGAGTAAAGGAAAGCAAGCACATCCAAAGATTCTGAGAGTAGTGTAGTCAGGCTGCTTGTTGAAGAGTGAGAAATATGGTGAATTGTAGTCTATTGTAGGAGAGGGAAGTCTGTTGATGAGGAATACTGCAGTGGTAAAAGCATAACTCCAAAAGTTCAATGGCAAGTGAGCATAAGCAAGTAGGGTCAATCCTGTCTCAACTATATGCCTGTGTTTTCTTTTCACTATCCCCTGTTGATGGTGAGTATGAGGACAAGAGAGTCTATGTTGTATGCCTAAATTAGTTAGGAAGGAGGTGAAGGGTCTAAATTTGTAACACCCTAAATTTGAGTCTTCAAAATTACAGTAACAGTCCTGGAAACCTCGCTTGAGCGAGAGATTCTCGCCTGTGCGAGAAAGGATCACCTGGGAGAGTGAAATCCTGGGCTATACTGGAGGATTCTCGCCTGAGCGAGAGTTGTCTCGCCCGGGCGAGAAATGACAATTTTGGGTTGTTGAACAGTATAATCGATTACACAATCATGGTAATCGATTACATGCTGATAAACTAATCAGACCTGTGTATTTTACATGATGTAATCGATTACACTATACTCGTAATCGATTACAACATATTAAAAGCATCAGATATGTGCATTTTTCACATTGTAATCGATTACAACATGTTTGGTAATCGATTACATCAAGGTTGTATTTTAAATTTTTAACTTATGTAATCGATTACACCATATGGTAATCGATTATACTTACGACAACTGCTTTTTAAAATAGAAACCCCAAACGCATTTTAGGGTTAGAACTTTGAAGAGAAGAGAGAGAAGAGAGCTTTTCAAGAGCAAGGAACCTTAGGACTCGTCTTAGAGCTTGAGAAGAGGTAAACCTCTTGTTTCTAGCTCTTCTTCTTCCTCTCTAACTTGTTTTGGGTATGTTGGATCTATTTTCAAAACATGAGAAACCATGGAAACTCATTCTTTAGAGTTATGGTTCGTTTTATGTTGTTTTTCTCTTGTAAACTCGTGGGTTAGAGTTGATATTTGATGAATGGAAAGGTTTTGTGGGTTATTAATGAAAACCCCAAAAACCCCAAATATGAGAATATGGGTATAAAGAGAAAGAGATGAAATGTTAGATGTGGATGATGAGTTTGTGCTATGAAGTTGTTATATGAGATGCACATGTATGTTTAGGTGTTCAGAAACTTGTATTGAAGTAGTTTTGGAAATCTTGAATATATGTAAATCCTTTGTATGCTTGATGATGAAATACGAGTTACTTATGTGTTATTTTGAATAAATGACTGACATTGTTGTTATTGGTGGAAATGAGGAAAGATCCTAAGGTTGGAGGAAATCGCGGAGGAGACTTTTAAAGTTACTCGGAACCGATTCCCAACACTCACCAAGGTAAGGGATAAGTGTCTCTAAATCATACTTGCTGATATGAATGAAGTATGTGAAAGAGGTAATGATTTAAAATAATATGTTTGTAATTTATGCATTATGTTGGAAAATGCGTGACTTTTCTGTTATAAACGAAATATAAGTAACATTATTGGGGGAGTACCAATGGAAAGATGACTCAATATAAATAATATTATTGGGGGAGTACCAATGGAAAGATGACTCAATATAAATAATGTTATTGGGGAAGTACCAATGGATAGATCACTCAATATAAGTAATATTATTGGGGGAGTACCAATGGAAAGATTATTCAATATAAGTAATATTATTGGGGGAGTACCAATGGAAAGATGACTCAAATAAAAGTAATATTATTGGGGGAGAACCAATGGAAAGATGACTCAATGAAAGTAATATTATTGGGGGAGAACCAATGGAAAGATGACTCAATGAAAGTAATATTATTGGGGGAGAACCAATGGAAAGATGACTCAATGAAAGTAATATTATTGGGGAAGAACCAATGGAAAGATGACTCAATTAACGTAATATTATTGGGGGAGAACCAATGGAAAGATGACTCAATGAAAGTAATATTATTGGGGAAGAACCAGTGGAAAGATGACTCAATGAAAGTAATATTATTGGGGGAGAACCAATGGAAATATGACTCAAACGAATTAATATTATTGGGGGAGTACCAATGGAAATATGACTCAAATGAAGTAATATTATTGGGGGAGTACCAATGGAAATATGACTCAAATGAAATCAATATTATTGGGGGAGTACCAATGGAAATATGACTCGGAGTAATGAATGTCGTATGCATGCTATATGATATATAGTATGGGATATATATTCTATAAGGTGAATATGAATGAAGAGAAATGTGAATGTCACATGAATGTCGTATGCATGCTATAGGATATATAGTATGGGATATATATTCTATAGGGTGAATATGAATGAAGAGAAATGTGAATGTCACATGAATGTCGTATGCATGCTATAGGATATATAGTATGAGATATATATTCTATAGGGTGAATATGAATGATGAGAAATGTGAATGTCACCTGAATGCCGTATGCATGCTATAGGATATATAGTATGTGATATATATTCTATAGGGTGAATATGAGCGATAAAAAGGAAGATATTGAGAAAGAAAGTAATATTCAGGCTATAAGATATATATTATGGCATATATATGTTATAGGGTGGATATGAATAACGAGTAAGATGATTTGAATGTTTTCAATTCCGTATGTGTCTTTACGAGTTATAGTAAAGCTTAATTGTATATGAAAGTGGATTATCATGTGAGGTTAGTTTTGAACTAATGACTTACTCCCTTTTGTTTCATGTGTTGTTTATGATAATCTCAATTGTAGGTAAATGAAAGATTTCGAGGATGAAGCTCAATTAGGAAGCTTTTGTGTTTAATTACTCGCTTGTCTTGATTGCTAATTGACGTTGTAGTTTATTTAATAGTATTATGGGATGATTGTAAATCCGTTTAGATTAATACGGATATGTGTAGTTATGGGCTTTATAACTTTGGGAGACTCATGACTGGTTGTATGTGGTAAAAGTTATTTGAATGAATTATGTTTTTCCGCAACATAAATTTGTATGATAAGATAATAGGGTAAAGAGTATTTTCAAAGAGTGATACTTGAGAGTTTTCAATGAAGGTGACGACTGTATGTAAGAAAGGATTAAAATAAATAAAAAAATTTCAAGGGTAGAAAATCGGGTCGTTACAAAATTCACCTCCCGAATTTGTTTGGACAACTTTAATCACAGAATTGTATTGTGTTTGGATAAGAGTGACAAAGTATTTGAACACAGTAAAGGTGTCTGACTTTACTTTTAAAAGATACAACCAGGTGAATTTAGTTTTGGCATCAACTATAGACAGATAGTACTTAAAGCCTTGATAAGATAAAACAGGAGCATGTCCCCAAACATCAACATATACAAGATCAAAAGAGTTAGAGTAAACAGTGGTAGACTTAGGGGCATGAATTCTGTGAGATTTGCCAAGACAACAAGCATTGCAAAAGTCAAAATCTGTTTTATTGACAGTGGGAATATTACAATGGGAAAGTACTTTGTTTACAATAGTGGCATGAGCATGCCCTAGTCTGCTATGCCACAAATTGTAAGTAGAACTAGACTTAGAAGTAGTGAAAACGGTGGGCTTGCAATCTGTTGGAGAAACAAAGGCAAGATGAGTGAGTTTCTTTGAGATAAGACTTGACAATGCATATAATCCCTCTGAGGTGAGAGACCCTTTGAGGAGGATGATTTTAGAATCCTGTGATTTCACCAAGCATTCATTAGCATGAAATTCAAAGAAGCAATTATTGTCTTTGGCAAATTGAGAGACACTAATTAAGTTTTTAGTGATTGTAGGAACAAGAAGTAAGTTGTTAAGTGAAAGAGAAATATTGTTATTGTAAGGAGATAAGAAAGAAGTAGTGCCACTGTAAGAAATAGGTGCTTTGGAACCATTACCCATGTATAGATGCTCAGGCCCAAACTGTTTAGCAGACTCATGAACCAGGGCAGGATCTGATGTGATGTGGTTTGTGGCTCCAGAGTCAGGGTACCACATGAGTGCTTGATATATGTTGGTCCAGTGGTGACATTCATGGCATAGGACTGATTTTGTTGATGAGCAGGTCTATGAGTGTAGTATGATTGTTGATTGTAAAATCCAGAAGAATAAGATGATGCATTGTTTCCATGGTAGGCATTGTGAGTGGAAAATTGTTGAGGATGAGGTCTTGAGTTATTGTAAGTATGAGTATGATTAAATCCAGAGGGTCTAGGAAACATAGGATATGTAGAATGAGGATGAGATGGTTTATGAGGAGGGTAGAAAGGATAAGAGGGATCTTGTGGGGCAAAGTAGCACCACTCTAAATCATGACCAGGTCTGTTGCAGTAGGAACAAAAATAGTTAGATCCAGGCCTACCTTGATTTCTTCCTCCTCTAGAGAATTTGCCCCCTCTTCTTCCAAAACGACCATTTCTTGCATTGACATTTAAGTAGTGAGGTGGTTGAGATGTGGAGTCAAATCTGTGAGAGGGTGGGGATCTTGGTTTGGAGACAGAGGCTGGAGATTGATTGGGAGAGGACATAGATGCCACATTAGCAGAAATAGCATCTGATATAGCTTTATGACTGTTCTAGGTCATTGATGGATGGAGGCTCAATTTGGCTTTCAATGGCTGTGATAATAGTCTGAAAGTCTTCATTGAGCCCATCTAATATGCAATCCAAATGCTCTGCAGTAAAGATTGGAGTGCCTATGGATGCAAGAGAGTCAGTAATGACCTTTACCTTAGAGAAGAAGACAGAGATGGAGTCAGTGCCTTGAGAGAGAGTTCTAATCTGAGCTCTTAATTGTCTGCTTCTGGCCTTTGTGTGAGCATTGTAGAAAACTTTCAATTCTTCTCATAGCTGGTAGGAGGAGGTGCAACCAAGAACTCTAGGTTGAATGGACTCAGAGATAGAGTTGAGAATCCATGAGAAAACTGTTTGATCTTGTTCCTCCCAACTAAGATAAGAGGGACTAATATGTTGATGAATTCTGTCAAATTCAGAGAGATACATGGCTGGAACATCAGGAAGGTGCACAAATCTGAGAGCTCTATTAGATTTGAGGGTTGTAGTCATAAATTGACTCCATGTAAGGTAGTTTTTCTCACTAAGTTTGGTTGTTGGAATAGGTAAAGAAATGGAAGGAGAGACAGCTTGTAAAGGAGCAGAAGGGGGTGGGGATGGAAGGCTGAGTCCATTAGAGGTCTGATACCATGTAAAAACTATAAACTGAGCATAAAAGAAAAGCTAAAATAATCTTCTAAGTGCATAAGAGATGCTTCATTTTATTATTGATCTTATTATTCTACAAGCAATATGCTCAACTCTTATATAGAGGAGTTAGCATACTCTCAAGGAAGCCAACAGATTGTAACTGACAATTAGTTACAGTATTTATTACAACAAGTCATTAAGTCTTGAAACTGAAACAGTTTCTTAGTTTAATGCAATGACTCTTAGACTTAGACTATCAAAAGCTATACCCTAATACTTGGAATAAGCTAACATTCAAAAATGAAAATAAACCATTTCAGTCAAATAAAACATATTTTTATTTTGCTAACAAAAGGCATCTTATTTATAAAAAAATAACATCTTCACTTTCACTACTTGATAAAATTGTTTTATTGATAACAAAAAAAATAAAGTATGCCTCGGTAGGGAAGTCAGAAACTATTACACTAGGTTAACAATAAACATAAAATAGAAAGAAAAAAAAGTTAGCAAGTTATTTGTATTTAATATCATAAAAAAAGAAGAATTCATTTATTAAAACTTCATAGGATGGGATTTCTGCGAGTTATAGACTTTTTATAACTCATCCCAGAAAATGGTGCAGTTTATAGCATTCAATACCTTGCTATGTTTCTTGGAATTTATTTTTCGGGAGGATTGGAACTGCAGCACAAGGTGTTGGAAAAGAAAGCAGTTTTTACAATATTTTCAGTTAGGTGTAGGTCTGTTTACCATATGATGCAATAAAATCTTAATCTCGATGCCTAAGCACATGTGAAAGCCTAGCATATTTTAAGATGGTGGAATGATGTTAGGCAGTACAGTTCGCACCACATCTGCAATTAACATTCAACATAATCAACCTTCTTGATAAAATAAATAAGATAACAACATAATACTTTTATACATAACTTGGGTGATGGTTCTCGTATATAAATAGAGAGGGTTGATTATTCAAACAACTACGCAAGCTTCAAGCCTTGTTATATTCACACATTGCAGTTCATATCTCTCTACTTCTTACTGCAACAAATTCACCAAGAAATAATTGAGTTTCAAAACTCCAGAAACAAGAAATAACTTGGCTTACATGATTTGCTGGTGTCGAGAACTCTAAAAATACATATAATTATTTTTTTAACGGAAGATGAAAACATTAATATTAAAATGATAACATGATAACACATAAAAATGTATATTTTTCATCTGTTGTTAGAAATAAAAGAGAAAATGCTCATTTTAGTCTCTAAGAAAAATACGCCCAAGTTAAAATCAAAACTGTAAATGCGGTCTCCAAAAAACATCAAATACTGTGTCAATCAAATTAGTCTCTAAACATAAAAATGACTAATTTAACCACATTTGAGGTTAATAGCTGATAACCAACGTAATAAAACTTTTTTACAGATTTCCTTCCTCAGAATTTTTCACAATAACAACAATAAATATTTACACTAAAAGTAAAACAACAACCTAAATGACTAAACCACATTAAGGACCTGTTTGTTAGATTTTAAAAGAAGTGACTCTAAGGTACTCTAAAAAAAGTGATTTTTTAGAAGCTAGAAACTCTAACTTCTAGCACCAATAAATAAGGCCTAACATAATTGTTAAATAGTTTGGTTCCAAAACAACAATGTCAGGCTAGAGGCAAGTTCTACTTTAGTCTCCAATTATCAACTTAGTACACCTTCGGTACATACAAAAGAGAAAAAATATAACCTCTAGCAAAAGCTGAAATCTAGCTTTTCCAGTTTCAACTTTTTTAACTAAATAAAATAGGGATGAGAAAAATACCCGGATCTGTGGTTACCTGTAATGGATACCAGCAAAAATAGCTCAAAGGTGAGAACGAGTATCATGATACCGCCCCGCGGGTACCGCGTATATATTTTAATTAAATATTTTATACTTAGTTATTATTAATTTAACATTATATTTGTTTATTTTATTATTAGTTCATAATAAAATTAAGTAATGAGATTATAATCGTAAAATTATCATATACATATTTAAGTAAAAACTATTTTTATAGATTAATTATCATAAGTAAAAACTATTTTATTTAAGTAAAATTATCATATAAATGTTGTTCGAGCCATTTTTCTGAACACGGACCTGACCTTAGAGCCGGAGTTAACCCGACCCTAAATATTCACGGGTCAGCATTTAAACTCGAACTCGACCATAGACCCGATTAAATATAACGTATACTCATTTTACATAAAGTCTTCTAAATATTTTTATTATTGTGAATACGTAATTTGATATATAAAATAATATATGTGCATATATATTATTAAACATGTATATATAATGAAAAATTAGAGAATTAATGATATTTTCGACCAAAAAAATATCATTACTCTGTATATATTTGAACAGAGACACATACAAACATCATGAGTGAGTGACCATGAGACGGGTCGGGACGAGTCATGTTTGGTCTCTACCTGACCATAAATATTAATTATGTCTAATTTTTGAACTCGAACTTAGCCCTAGACCCAATGAGACCCGACCCGTTCATGATCGGCCATACCGGGTGAGCGGGTAGGGCGGGGTCTTGCTCACCCCTATATAAACCTAAAACTTTTGTATAAAATTTAACATTTATGTATTATTTATTTTGTGATTTATGTAACTTAAGTTTAGTAACTTCCATTTATTTATGTATTATATTGTTTTTAATATTAATATTGATTTTTATATTGTATTTTATTTTAATATTTTTTAGCCTTTGTTATTATGCAATATTAAAAATCATGGGTTGATTTATTTTTTTACTTTATGTTTAACTATGTATGATATTATTTGTTTATATTGTTTTTTAATATTAATATTACTTTTTATATTGTATTTTATTTTAATATATTTTTTTAGCATTTGTTATACAATATTATAATATTAAAGTAAAAATATAAGATGATAAATATAAAAAAATGTATATTTAAAAAATAGTGTAAAAAAACAACCAAAATAATCATAACATAAACAAATAACCTCATACCATTTTCTGTAATTTACTATGTAAAAAACAATATTTTTACCTTACCCAAACAAAACAGATTAGTTTATATTCAATTTTTAGCTAAAGTACCCAAACATAATCAGATTATAATTTTAACAATTTATAATCTAACAGTTTATAATCTCACAGTTTATGAACTGAAACAAAAAAACCTAATTTATCCTAAAGGATAAGTAACTCATTAAATGAGAGGTAATATTTATCACGAAGTTTGGTTTGACACAAGTAAAATTTAGAAATAACATTGCACTCAAAAAAATGCATTTTATAACATTGATTTGAAGTTAAGTAATCAAAAGTCTTTAACAATTTCCACACTATACCTCCACATGATAACTTCTGATAAATAATTATTACTTAACAATACCACGCCTAAGTTTCTTATTCTTTAAGCAAAGGGTCTTCTCCCTTTTCCTCTTAAGAAGCAAACCTCCTTTTTGTAAAATAATAATCTACATATATCATAAAGATATAAGAACAAAAATTTTAGGAAGTGACTTTTTCATTTTGTAATTTATTTTAACTTTTACTTACTCTTTAAATAAAATCAAATGAATAAAAGGATAATTATACTAATATATTTTTGAATTTTACAACTATCATTTCTCTTGTAAACATATGTTGGTTAAATTTCATACAATATCATTTTTATTTCCAACTTATGTCTTATTATTTATCTAAATTAAATTTATAATATTAAATTTAGTCTTTTAAAATGCTAATTTTAATATTAGTATGATCTTAATATTAAGAGAATACTAATATAGTTGAAGTGAAAATAGATCAAATCGTTTTCTTGATGAAATAAGTTATTAAACCTCTAAAAGATAACGACATTCTGAATCTACTTAGTAATTGCTTTGAAATTACTTCAACAACACTCAAGTTCAAATGATAATATCAACCAACCAACGATCACCGACAAATATAACCTCTAAATCATTTCCTGGATTCATTTCCTTGAATATCTAGTTATGCTCAATCGTAATTGAATATATATAGATAGATTTAATAAAATTTGAGTTTAAAAAATAATCTCAATTAATATTCAAAATTGATTAACCAACCAATCATATTCAAATTATGTTCACATCTAGCTATTGTTTATGAATGCTTGTTTAATTATGTTTAGAGCAAATATATTCTTTGTCTCCTAGTATATAATACATTTAACTTCAAGAACTCAATTAGTGATATAATTTCATCTTTCTAAGAGTGGTTCTTAAATTAATTTTCGAGTGTTTTTTTTTTCCAATTCCATCTTCACATACAATATCTATATCATTTCATATAATATTAATTCTATAACATGTAAGCAAATGATTTTCAAAAAGCACGTTGATCTAATGATATAAGGTTCTGCTAGATTTATAGGAGGACCAAAAGGTTAAGAATTCAACTTCTGATAACAACACTACACACTCAAAAGTTGTAGAATAACCTTTATAGTAAGTATCCAACAATGATTTTCGAAAAGCTTGGTCGATAGCCGTTACAATCACGAAACTAACAACCCCTTTCATAAACACAAATTCTCCATTTTACCCTCGTATCCACTATATAAACGAACGCGCATTTAAGATGTTCCCTCATTTTCTCATCATTTTACCTTATTCTCAGATCTCTCTTCTTCGTCAAAAGGTAAAGACCAAATTCTCATTCCATATTTTGTGAATTTGCATGATACGTCGTATACGTTGATTTTGAATCTATATCTATTTCTGGATTCATTTATTGTTATATTATATTAAGAATCGATCAATTTGTTGTTGCTGTGTTGGAATATTTAGCTGAATTTTTTTAAATGTGCAATTCATGACCGTGATTTGTGATCTTACTGTCATTTTTGAGATAATTGCAATTTCGCAACTGAAATGATGTTTATTCTTCTCGTTAGTTAATTTCGTCTACGTTTCATTCAAAAAAATTGTATCAAATTGCAATTGATTGGGTGATTTATGATCTTACTTTCAGTTTTGTGATCATTGCAGTTTTGTGATATTTGCAACTGAAGTAATGTTTCTTCTTGTTTATAGTTAATGTTTTGTTCATTTCATGTATTTTTTACCATTTTTAGTATCTATGGCATGATTCTGGCTTCTATTTCTTTAGATCTGTTTCAGTACCTGTTTTGGTTAGCGGAATTTCCTTCAATAGAAATTTAGTGACAGCTTTACTGGAAAAACTTGAAGGAGGCTATTTTCTGTTTTGGGTGAGTTGCATAAGCATCTAGGATTTAAAATTTTAAATAATACTTTGCTCCATACTCGTAGTATTTTGGATGAAGTATGAGTTTCTGTGATTTTCCGCGTTTTCAGTTGGGTTCCCCTTATCAAATGTGTGCTATGGTGTTGGTGAAATGGCTGCTTTACCATACTGCATTTCAGCCCGTTAATTGATATTTTCTGGAAAAAAACGATGAATCATGTGTTGCATACTTTTTTCTGCTCAGCTAATTGACTCATCCTTATTTTTGCTTGTCACCGCCCTGATAAACACAGTTTAGTAGCTGCTCATGGGAACTGTTGTTGAGGCTGCGAACAAGGTAATTCACAGTTATTTTACAGATGGACTTGCTTCTAGCATTTCTGCATTTTTATATTCTTATAAGACTTTTTCTTTGAAATTCTGATTAAAGTGAATGTTTTTTTTTTGTTCTCATTCTGCTATACATAATTTGAAGGTTTGAACTTCGAAAATATATTTGTCCTTGATTGGGAAGTATTCCATTGAATATATTGGTTCTATGTCCAGTAAAATACAGTTTTTTTTCACAAAAATATATATTTTGTTTAGCCTTTTCTCTTGTGCTGTTGATATCAAATAATTTCTTATGCAGTATCAATTTCAATCAATCTTTCTTTATTTTATTTTTGTCCTTCATTTGACTGTAGGGTGCAAATGGAAGCATCCCAAAGAAAAGTCCTATTGTTGTGTTTGTGTTAGGTGAGCCCTGATTGACTTACTCAAGTCGAGGATCTCTATAGTCATCTACCCTCCTAATTAGCTTTTGACAAGAGCCTGATGCATTTGGATTCATTTTACATTGTTCAAGATGACTATAGCTCACTGTAAATTCCATGTTATATCTTTGCTATATTGTACAAATTAATAATAGTTTGTTATATATACTAAGAGGGTAATTTTTTTTATTAGTTAATCTTATGATCCTAATGGAGTACTGAATATATTTATCCTTTAGTAAAGCTATGTAATCTGATCAACTTAATATGCTATAATAGGAGACTTTCATGGTTTTTTCAATACATTTCTTTAATTTTTACGGTTGACAACTTTTCAAGTGTTAAACAATGACAACTTGTGCCTCTTCTTTCAGATATTCACTTGTTACTTACCAGGACTTTCAATTTTTGTTCTTTGTTTTTTTGGTTATTCTGCAGTTCTTCAGTTCATGACAAACCTTTTGTAACCAAAACATAAACTTTCAGTTATTCGTTTTTGAGGTTTGCTGCAGAATACTGTTTATCTTGTAGACAAGAAATCTGACTAATGAATTTGGAAGTACATGGCTAATTTTATATTGTAGATACTATAATTTTGAGCATCAAACTCCCATGTTTAAAAATATGTGTAAGCTATGCTTTGATAAGTTATAAACCATAGCCTTGTATTTCGACACCGATTGTCATGCAACTCGCATGGATGAAACTTGCATTAGCTTTTATAAACTATCAGTTACCACTAGTTTAAAGACTTTGCTTTATTTGCTTACCATATATATATATATATATATAACACATTACTTTCTTTCACTGTTCCTTTTCATTTCGAAGAGGAAATTTTTTATATTTTTCATGCCTCTATTGCTCATTGGAATTTATGGTGGATATTTTCTGACTTTTAAAGTCGGTTATTGATCTGATAATGATACAGGTGGCCCAGGCAGCGGAAAGGGTACCCAATGTGCAAACATTGTGGAACATTTTGGGTACACTCATCTCAGTGCTGGTGATCTTTTGCGAGCAGAAATCAAATCTGGTTCTGAAAATGGGTACATATTTTATGCTTCATCTAAATATATTAATGCTTGTTTCATAATTTTATAAGAGAAGTCACTAAAAGTAAGAGAGTTATGTATAAGGAGCACAAGAAATCCTATTTTGACAAAAAGAATGTAATTAAAGTAAAGAAAAAGTTCATTATGTAAGAACTGCCTAATTTGTTGCCCCCAATCAGTTAGTAGGAGCTAGCTTTTGGGGTGGTGTTACAACCACTTATTCTGTTACACATATGTTTGTTCTCATTTTCCAATTTCAATTGCTGAGCACTGATGTTAGTCTACCATCTTATATTGGGTTTAAATTATCTTATGTTCTGATGTATGACAGAACAATGATTCAGAATATGATTAAAGAAGGAAAAATTGTTCCCTCAGAGGTAACAATCAAGCTTCTGCAGCGAGCAATGCAGGAAAGTGGCAATGACAAATTTCTTATTGATGGTTTTCCCCGCAACGAGGAAAACCGTGCAGCATTTGAAAATGTGGTAATTGCTATTTTCATGAGATAGAACTTTTTCATTTATACTTGTTTCCAGTATAGATAATTGTACTAGCTTTTAATTTCCAAAATGCATTCTGGCTTTGTAGACAGGAATAGAGCCAGCATTTGTCCTCTTTTTTGATTGCCCTGAGGAAGAGATGGAGAGGCGACTTCTTAGTAGGAACCAGGTTGAGTTTTTTTCCTTCTAGGATTTTATTTTTATTTCATAGTTTTTTAGCATCTTAATAATTTTATTCATAAATAAAGGGTAGAGAAGATGACAATATTGAAACAATAAGGAAGCGGTTTAAAGTCTTCTTGGAGTCTAGTCTCCCAGTGATTAATTATTATGATGCAAAGGCAAAAGTTCGCAAGGTGATTGATGTTTCTTATGCATTTACCATATTTTTGGTATTCATAGTTGCCTCTTCTACTATGCTCATGACATAAATTTATCTTAGATTGATGCTGCAAGGCCTGTTGAAGAGGTATTTGAGACAGTCAAAGCAATTTTTGCTTCAAAAAATGAGAAGGTAAATCGTTATGTCCGGTTTATGTCAAAACTTTATATGTATAAGTTCCATTTTGTAGAGAAAATTAGGAAATCAAGGTATTTTTCAATTAAGAGTGTATCATAAGATGTTTCAGAATGCTCTATACTATAATTCAGCTAGTGAGTAGCCCTAGCCTGTACAACAGCAAGAAACAAACCCTAATCTCACTGAGGTTAGCCATATGGGTCAAATAACGTCATAATGTTTTATCATAAATCATGTTCATTAACAAAACATTTATCTACAAATCTTTCCTATTTTGTCTATGGTTTTTCTTGATTTCCCTTTGCTTTTAGAAATTAGATTAACCTCCATTTAATTTACTCTTCTTACTAGTGCTTCTAACGGTCTCCTCCAACATGCCCAAATTACCTAAGGTTTGACTTCACCATATTTTCTAATTTCTACAATCGGAGGTCATCCCAACTTTGTCAAATGAAAGGTAGTCCAATTCCTAGAAGAAGAGGGAGACCAAGAAAAAACCATAGGGGGAATTATAAAGAAAGACTTAGAACTCAATGCTTAGTCAATGAACTAATTTATGATAGAACATTATTGTGTCGTTCCATCCATGTAACCCTACTTACTGGAATAAAGGTTGGGTTGTTGTTGTTGTAGTGATAGGAGGCACCCCAACTTTCTCTCCAGTGCATTTATTCCCAAGCCTACATTGAATTACTCTCTTGTTGATATTTTATCGAACAATATTCAATCTCGTATAACATTACGGGTTTTATAATTGTGTGGTAAAAAATTTCCTTAAGCTTGACTTACACCTTTCTATCACATATGACACCTTAAATTTGAAACATGTTGTCATTTCATCCACCCGCGTCACCCCTATAGTGTTTATATCTCCCTCTATTTTTTCATTGTGGTGACTGATTGACCCTCAAACTGAGCAAAGGTATTTTTTTTTTTGCATCAATCATATAACAGCCATTTCACAAGTCTTGATATATTAGAACCTCCTGAGAAATATAAAGGTGGAGCATCTTGAAATTAGAAATGATCAAATATTTTCACACGAAACAATGTCGTATTATGGTGTCCAATCACCTGTTGTATAATTATACGGCGAGATTTCCCCAGGAATTGATGTTCATTTGTGGTATTTGCAGGCTGATTGAACTCACCCTTGACTTCATTCTGGAAATGCAGAGGTAAAAGTTCTACATCATCAATAAATGATCCAATATATTCTGTTTTTTCATATGATGCATTTTACTGTAAAGTCTTCAAACCTTTGATCACATTTCTAGCCAGTGGGACCAATAATTTTTCGTAGTAAGGACAATAGATAATAATCAGATGTTCTTTCTGAAGTAGAGAACAAATTATGGTAGGGTGGTGATGTAATGTTATGTAAGCTGATTGAGCAATCTGTCTGGACAAGGTCACAGGCTCAAGCATCTTATGCAATGTAATAAAAACCGTACCGTGCTGGCCGTTCAACCAGAAAACTGGTGACTGGACTCCTTACCGGCATGGTATGCCATTGAGACGGTCGTGTAACAGAACCAGGATAAACTTGTCTAAACTGGCCGATTTTCATGAAAATCGGCCAACCGGTCAATTATTTTTCAACCGGTCGGTCATTCTTATTAAAAGAAGGTAAGTGAAGAAACAACATAGTTATATCATTTATTGACTTTTTATATGCAATTAGTTAAATTATGTATCCATATTTTTTATGCAGTGAAGTATTCAGTATTTACCAATAAGTGTTCAATATTTGCAACACTGAACTGCTTATGAATTTCATATTATTGTGTATGCAGGATACTGATTTATTGTTTGGTCATTGTTTTTTCAGGTATGGCTGCTTCTTTCTGCTTCTGTATATTCAAAAATATAGTTTATATTTGAGTTGTTGATACAAAATGTTATATTGTTATAGATAATGTCATATGGGATTTAGTTATTCCTTTGTATAGACACATTTATATCATTCATTTTATAAATATATATATATATATATGAATCTTATTAAATATGTTTGATCAATCGTGTGTATATGCGGAAGAAAATAGTTGTATTTGTATCTTTATCTGACGGGGAATCTTTTCAAAAAAACTAAGGTTCTGAAATTCCTTATTTATTATTTGAAAATAAAATATAATCTATACTATTCATGCATAATAATCTTGAAGCAAAATAATAAGGAGGGATAAATTGAAGTAGATAAGCAAAATTCCTAATCAAATAAAGTCTCTTGAAGCCTAGAAATTATATCATTTTCATGTAAAATTCTAAATGTAAATTATATTCATGTAATGCAAGTAAATACAAAACTATCTAATTTTGGTTAGAAATATGAGAATTATACTCAATCTTTTACGAAAAACTTAATTATTAATTTTTTAAATTAAATATATCTTTCAATCAATCGTAAACCTTGACATATATTTTAAAATTGATGGATAATATATGAAGTAAATCTAAATGATTATATTTTCCTAAAATTGATGGTTAATAAGTAATATAATTAAAAACGAGTGAGAGTTAGAATTTTTATTCCTTAGTTTATACATATTTTTGTGTACTTTTATTCATGCGCAACAAATCCCCTTTCTTCTTCTTCTTCCTTCTCCGTCGAGTGCAGCATCCGTCCTCCGTCGTGTCTCCGCCGAGTGTGGTTTCCAGACGCATCTCCATCGATTCGACTTCTTCCACCGGCGAATCTTCCGGTTCCAGTGGCATCTTCTTCACCGGCATGTCTGTGTCCCCTAAACCCTGAGGTAACAACATTACACATTACACATTACACTCTTACTCATTCTTTCTTTCTAGTTATGTTCTATTTGAACTTAATTTAGTAATTTACCATTTTCATTCACAAGCCTCAGAATATGTGTTCTTCATTCACTCTAATTTGAAATTGGAACGTAATTGACACTCAGTTAAAAAGAAAAGTTGTAAAAATATAAACTAACATTTTTATATTACTGGTTGGAATTTCATTGGCTCGGGACATGTGATCTTTGTTCGTCTAGTATTTATGTCCATGTAAGTTAGGTTGCCTCATTTGCCTGCAATATATTGTTCTCAGGCAGCTTATAATCCGCAACTTAACATTTGTTCATTGCTAAACAAAATCAGTTAAAAAGTTCTAAATATATTTGTTTTCAACCACTGGATTATACTCTGCAATATATTTGTTCATTTCTTCTCCTGCACTTGATCCGTAGAATTCAAAGCTGATTATTCATCCAGAGTTATTTTTTGTTAAGCATTATATCATTCACTCAACCAATGTTCATGATTCTAAAGGAAAGTGATGTTTTTAAGTATATGAATTTGGAGAACTTGGTAAAAAATTCCCATTCTTTGACCAGGCTATTACCATCAAGTACTAGTTACCATTCTTTAACTAGGTATTGTTTTGTAATATCTCTTGTTAAAGTTCCAAATCTATAATATGTTTTGTAAACTGAGTTGTGAATTTGTGTCTTGTGTTTATATTTTGAGTTTGATAAGTGAGACAAGTACTTGTGGAATGAATATTTAGTTTGCAATTTAGACTTTAGATTTGTTAAATTTGTTTCTCTTGTCTATGAGAATTCTTAGTAGACTATGAACGTCGATTATAAATTTGAATATCTAAATATTAGAAAATTTGTGTTACAGGTTTACATATATATAAATATAAGTTGTTTGTCCGGTTTAACCGGCATGCGGTTTAATTACTGAGCCATCAATTGAACCAGTAAACCATTGTACTAGTACATTGACCAGTATGATGATCGGTCTGACTTTAATAACATTGATGTATACATCTCTTATACTGCCAGTGTATACAACTCTTACCCTGCATATATAGTGTTTTTCTTTGGTGTTGAGAGCATGTTAATCTTAGGACAGATAATTTTTTTTAGAGTTAATATATTGATTTAAATAACATCCCATTAATCCATTTTTTAATATATAGTTATGATTATTATATAATGTGTATTTGTTGGTTTGTGGAACAGAAAAGAAAAGGGCAAATGAATCTATTAATCCCAAACCTTCAACAACAACTCTCCTTCTCAAAAACCTTGTCACAATGCCACTTCTTTTGCAACAACAACATGCCTTCTCAAACAACCCTCATATCCAAACCCACCATAATTCGAATGGGTGGTGGTCCAAGAACGTTTCCGGGTGGTGTATCGAAGTGGCAGTGGAAACGGATGCAGGCGAAGAAAGCGAAGCAGCTCCTCAAAGCTCGGCTTTCTCGTGAGAGACAGATTTACGAGATGCGTAAAAGGGCTGAGCTGAAAGCTGCTGTTTCTGAACTTGAGAGGCCTTGGGAGGTGGTTGAAAAATCTCCTAACTTGTTCTCTATTGCTGCTGATGAACAGGTATACTATAATATTATCAATTTTCTTACTTAACCCAATTTAAATTCATTTAATTGGTTAAGAGGGTAAGTTTAGCACAAAGTTAAGGTTGTTGCTTAGTGAGCGACCATGCGGTCACAGGTTTAAATCGCAAAGTTAAGGTTGTTGCTCCTTATACATCACTGTGTGTGAGCCTCGTTCATTGGGCCACCTTTTTTAATTGGTTTGACGCATAGTTACATAATTCTCTCATTTAAACTGTGAGTAGGTGAAGGTTCTTGCTGACAGGTTTCAAAAGCCAGGTGGGTTTGATATGTGGAGTGATAAAGATGGGCCTCAATTATTCCAAACTCCTGATGAGTTGCCATCTGCTAGGTTTTTTCCTAAAGGGGTTGTTCATAGTATCAGGCCTTACAGAAAAGTTGAGTTGGATGATGATGATGAAGATGAAGATGGAGATAATGGGGGGAGTCTTGGTGGGGAATTCAGTGAGATGATCAATGAAAGGAAGATTTGTACAAAAGGCGCTGATGATGGAGAGAGATTTTCTTCTCCTTTGAATTATGAGAAGAATGGGATGAGTGGTGATGGCAGAGCGAGGAAGAATGGGAATGAGAGGAGGTTCATCTCAGAAGGTGTTGATGACTTTCATGGAGAGTTTTCTTCTCCTTTGAACTACGAGATGAATGGAGTGAACGTTGACGGTAGAACGAGGAAGAAAGAGAGTGGGAGGAGGTTTATGGCAAACGATGTTAATGACTTTGATGGAGAGTTTTCTTCTCCTATGAATTTTGGGAAGAACGGAAACAGTAGAATGAGGAATAATGTGAATGGAAGGAGGTTTTTGTCAAAGGATATTGATGGGCCTGCTGGAGAGTTTTCTTCTCCTATGAATTATGGGAGGTATGGAGTGAATGTTAATGACAGAATGACGCCGAATGAGAATAGAAGGAGGTTTATGTCAAAGGATGATAATAGGCTTGGTGGGTCTGGTGAAGGGAGAACTTCTTCTCCTTTGAAACATAGGAGGAATGAGGTGAGTGGTGATGGCAGAATGAGGAGGGATGAGAACGAGAAGAGGTTTATGTCAAAGGATATTGGTGGGTCTAATCGGTTGAATACAGGGAGCGTTGGTTCTGGCAGGAAACAAAGAGGGAGTAATTCCGTCCGAGGAAAGAATTATAGTCGGGGGACTTCAGGCTATGCTTCACGGAGATCTAGAGACGCGGATTCTGAAATTTATGATATGGGTTTGCAACGGGATGGGAGTTATGGATTCCAGCAAAGTAGTTATCAATCTGACTCTAAAAGTTCGTAAAACTGTGGACTCTCTGTAAAGACATTTTAGGTGATCAATGAGTTGTGCTATTGGCAAATGGATTGCTTAAGGAAGATGAATGATGTTCTTTTTTTCATTTTGGTATGCCTTTCTAATTAGCTTAAGTTCAACAATTATAACCTTTATATGTGGCAACTCAAATTTGGACAAGATACCATATCAATGTGTGAAGCTATATGTTGTATTTTAGGACAAGATACTCAAATTTGGACAAGATACCATATCAATGTTCATTTGCTCTAGATTTTGTCATCTGACTAAGCAAACTCACACACACTCATGCTTGTTTTATGATTTGTTGTAGCTGGAGAACTTAATGCGTATCATGATATAGATTCTACATTGGGACCTAAGGTGCTTTGAACTAATTTGAAATATAGTCCCAGTCGATTGTTCCTCCGCTTCCAATTCCTCTTCTGCATCTATTATGTGAAACATTTATTTAATATTGTTTTGGTAGATTCTGAGTTTGGTGTTATGTATTTGCTATAATGTACATTATATGTGTGTTTTCCATTGATTGATAGATTCACTATTTGCTCAATAGTTTGTTTGTATGTTCTTAAGGTTGCATCTCAAAACCAATTAGAATGGCTAAAGCTTGGCTTGTTAAGTTAATTTGCACTGTTTTTGTTAGGAATAACTCGCACAATAGGTTTATAAGTTATTTTAGTATGCATTTAACTCCAATTGATTGTTTAACATTTTGATAAAACAGAACAAAGTTGGTGAAGCTGTTGTTTTGATTAGGGAACTTATGAGCTTATGAGGTTGGATGATAGAGTTTTCTCTATCATGTATTTTGACATACAATTATATTTCAAGTGCTCAAAATTTGAGACTTCTAATTAAGCTAGAAAAACTTTTCAATTGATCTAACCTTTTGGTACTCAAAAGTTCTAATATTTTAATCTTGAGTATATACTTCAACATCACAAAAATGGAAAGAAGATTTGAACTTTTTTCTTTCTTTTTTTTCAAAATTGGAATTGCAACATTTATTGTGAGTTACTAGAAAGCAACCTTAGTTTGATAAATTTAGAATACAAGTTTCCACTTTTATGAGGCATGCCAACTTCTCCAAACGTGGGCATACTCATGATGAAAATGGACCCATTAACGCAAAGTTTCTCAACAATATTTCACTTAATATTATTTAATACCAACGTGTGAACCCTGAAACTTCTAACTTCAAACACGATCTAACTATTCAAATCCTCGTCTAACCCTGAACACACCCTTAAATGCTCTAAATATTATTTATAATTAAATAAATATATTCAAACCAGAATCGAAATGTGATATATTTATACTATTAATAATACTATTAATAAAGTCAAAACCCAAAATAATTATCGTAATTAATGGTTTCTTATCACTATATTCTAATTTCTACCAAAAATAACTTAATCCAAATTATGATAGATTCAATTGCAATTATAATATATCTAATACAATTCATTTATTACACGTAGAGCACACATTACAAACAATTGGAAAGTGGGTTGACGGGCACGGCAGTGTCGGTCAACACGCTAGTATATATAATAGTAAATTAGATTCACGTCCCTGAGCTTTAATGAAATTACATAAATTATCTCTCTTTTTTTGTCTTTACACGAATTATTTCTGCTCTTATACGAACCATTCCTAATTTTGTATATACATTACATTCACTACCTTAGATATAAGTGTAATATTTTAAACAAAACAAGTGGTGAATGTAATTAAGTTAAACAAAATATTGTATATTGTGTAGACAATTCCAAATAATACAAAAGTTAGTGTCTCCTTATTGTTTCATTATAAAATACATTTATAATTTCAATGATATGTTTAAACAACTCTTTACTCTTATACTATTTAGTAAGCACACTTTACTCTTATATTAATTGAATTTTTATACATAATATACAATATTTTATTTGATTTAATTGCACACGCCACACATTTTTGTTTAAAATTATGTACTTATATATCATGTATGAGTGGTCAATATAATATATGTACAAAATTAGGGTTGATTCGTGTAGAATGAGATGATTCGTAAAAAAGGAGGGGTGTTTTGTGTAATTTACTCTATATAACATATGAGTTTACTCATTAAATATTTTAGATTATAATTTTATAAAAAAAGAGCTCGTAAAACCGTTTATTAATATAAATTAACATATCCTAAAATTTTATTAAAAATATTAACTGGTATTTAATAATTTTAAGAATTAATTTTAAATTTTAACTTTAGTCGTCAAAATCATGTAACACAATTTTATTAAAACTACTTTATAGCTAGGGGTAAAAAAATAGTACTCACAAAGATATGCGCATGAGGCAAAAAAACAGGGGAGACAAAACATTACATCAATTAATCATTATAATTATGTTATCTTGCTTATATAATAAAAAAACCAACACCCCACTAAAAACTTCTATAAATATCCAAACTTGAACCCATTCCACATTTTTTAACCAATTTACTCAATGATTACAAATTAGCTGTACACCTTTCTTTTTTATTTTTCCTTTTTATTTTCTTTTCTGTTTTTTTTTTCTTTCACTAACCAACAAATGAATAAAAAGGTGCTAGTTAGTTCAAATCCTAAAAAGTTGGAAGGGTTGAGAAATCCTAACCACATATCATAGGTATAACTCACTTGGTGGGAGAACTTATAGACTGGGTCATCATTTCTCTTGTAAAAGTTCATATCCTAGGTCACCATATTATTCAAAGATCAATCTAATGATAAAGATCAATCTAATATAATATTTATGCATTGTTATTGTATCATTAATCATTCATTAGTATTATTATTTTTATTATATTGAAATTCTTACACACAAATAAGATTATCTCTATTAATAGAGAGACAAGAGACAAATACATATATTTTCTTTTGTTTTAAGGGTGGAGATCCACATCTTACCCATTAATTATAGGGAAATACAATGGTGTAGATCTACACATTAATTCAAACTATTGGATTTCTCTAGAATTGATGGCTAAGATGTAGAGTAAGTTTAATATCTCTTCTTGTTTTAATGGCAAAAATATAATTTTATTATAATTAAAAAGATAAATATATATAGGGGAGACTGAAGAAATGAATAAAAAAAGGGTGGATGATAATAAATAAAATACACCTAAAGAGGTGTTGTAATCCAGCAAATACATTCTTTTTCTGTTTCTATGTCGTTTTCTTCTTAACTAATCATTTTCACATTTTTCTCTCTTTATAATTTCTCTCCCAATTATTCTTATTATTCTCTCTTCACAATAACAACAACACAAAAAGCTTTCTCTTTTAATTTTTCATTAGATCTCTATCTCTGAGACTTATTCACAAACGAAAACGGCGTCGTATCACAGCGCAAATAAGAGAATAACAAAAACGGTGTAAATGAGGTGTAAGAAACACTTACAGGACCTTACCAGCACCGTTGGTGTTTGTGCCTCTTGTCTCCGCCACCGTCTCCAGCCATTGTTTGAAGCTCAATCTCAACAAGCGCGTGTTTATCCACGCTCCTCCCCTGTTGATGTTCCTTCTGTTGTTGTTGCTGTTTCCGATGATATTGGAAACAATGGGAATGTTACTCGCCGGAAAACTGATCGGGATCGCCGAATTGACCGGTCATTCTATAGTACGCCTCAGGGAGGCCCAACGTTCTCCGGTGAAGGAAAAACGCCGTCGACGAAGAAGAAGATCGGGAAGTTATGGATCCTGTCGAACCTTTTCCATTCCAGATCGAACAAATCGGAAATCTTATCTCGCGAATCGTGCGATCCTTCTTCGTCGTCAGAAGTGGCGGCGTCTCCGTCGTGGCTATCGACGATCTTACCAGTTCGGCGGAAGAATAGACGGCGCGAGTGCGAAGAATCTGATAATGGAAATGTGACGGGATGCATGGGAGAAAAGTCACCGCGTCGGAGACAGAACACGGCGGCGATAGAGAAGAGGTGGCGGTTGGGGTTGTCAGGAATGGTGATATGTTTGAGCCCATTGGTTGGAGGGAATCAGAAACGGAAGTGTGCACAGAATTGAGTGGGCCCCACCCACTCCTATTTTATTTTTTAATTCTCTTTTTATCAAAATATATTCTTCATATCATGTAGATATATTATGTAATGTATGCAAAAAAAATTGATGATATGTATTCCAAATATGAATGAATGGGGTGTCATGTTCTAATGTTAATACTCATTCATTATCAATTACCATGAGATTGGTATATGGTAGTTTAAGGTATAATCATATCGAATAACAACATTTATTATTGTTAGGAGAGACAATTACACAACTCAAAAAAAATTATATTATATATGCTTCCTTATATTATTTTTATATCATCTATATTATTAATTATTGTGATCTTTTAACATTATCTTGGGCATCATACTAATTCAAACACTAATATGCCCATATCACTTATGATTTATGTTTTTTACCTCTTAATTTTATATTATCATAATAGTTACAGGAATAAAAATATACATGAAGAAAACACCAAATGGAGGATATTTTTAGCAAATTAGCATTTGATATATTCATTATCCCAACAACATTTACTTTGAAATATGTCAATTTATTTAGTAAATCTGTTTTTATAGATCACTACTATATATATTCAAGTGATAGCTTTACTACGAAGTAATCCTTGGATTTACAAGAATTATTTGATGATCCTAATTAAACATGTTGTCCAATGATTTGAGAGTTGATAATATAATCCAGCTTTGGAGGAGGTAACCTTGTGGGTACAATTTTTGGGTTACAAAAACATGGCAAATTATGTAACAAAAAATGGCAATTTTGGGGTTACAAATTATGTAAAAAAAACATGGATGGTTGAGATAGCTTTACAAGTGCAAGACAACAAGTTAGGGGCATATATAGTTTAATGCATAAAAAACAGAAGGTATATTTACATGGTATTTATAGCCTCCTTTATGTTTTGAGGAGAGAAAATGAGAGAAGAGAGATTGGTGAGAAAGAGAGAGGGGTGAAATAGATAAGGAATAATTGTAGTAGATTTTTGTATTATTTGGTACTTGAGAAAAAGAAAATAAAGGGATAGAAATAAATATTTGAATGCCAAAAATGTTTATACAATAAAAAAAATATAATTACTACTAATTAAATAATTAAAATTATAATGCAAATAAATGATATTCTCAACATAGTAAATTTATTTTAAATTAAATATTATAATGTAAAATATTAAATCTTGTTCATTGTAATGCAATTGTTTCTACAATTTTCATTAAATCAATTAATTTAATGGGTACTAGTTTGTGTGAGAAAACAAAGTGGGGAGGAGGGATATTTTTTTGTTATTGTCAAACATTTCTCTTCTCCTTTCTCCTTTCTTTGTATTCAAGGAGAGAGTGATTTTAGGCATGGGCCCGATATGATTTTATTCTCTCTTTCCTATTTCACATCTAAATCAAGGGGGAACCATAGTTGTAAAAACTGGTTCGTGTCGGTCAGTTCAACCGGTAAACCGGTGAATTGGTCTCAATACCGGTACGATACAACAATTATATCGGCCATGCATTTATACAAATCAAAACTAGTTATACCAGCCGATTTTCAATTGTACCGGTCTTTAATTTTTTAATGAAAATAAAAAAATTATTGTTTTTTATTAATTTTTCAACATTAATGTTAATATATTATATATGTATATCTAACTTCACATGTATGTTATTTAATTAGTGAACCATCAGTTGAATCATTATACCACTATACCAGTACCCCTAGCGGTTTGATGACCAGTATGATATTAATAACACCAGGAAAAACACTAACTCTCTCTTCTTTTTCTCTTCACAATTTCTTTCTCCTCTAATTCTTGCATACCAAAGTCATAAAAAATCTTGTAATAATAAAAAAAGTGACAAAACACATAAAGTTGTATACCACGTACATACTATAGAAATCATATACGCCCTTCATTTACATATTAATATTTAATCTCAAGTAAATCACTATTAAAAGTGTCATCTTCCTCTTCATTGAGCTTAAAAGAAAATGAAACCCTAAAATCTAAATAAGTCTATTTAGTATTAAGCTTTTTAAGTTAAATATTTAAATCATCCTATTGGAAGCTTTTATCCCCATTATTACAAGAACAAATAACACCATCCACCTCATTTTCCTACAAGTCATTCAACATAGTACTAACATGAAACAAAAGGAAACCATCAAGAATTAGAGGTGAATGGTTAATCAATCTCATAAAAAATGCATCATTAAATGGAGTTAGACCTTAAATAAGTGATTCAAAAAATAAAATATAACTTTTAATTACACATTTATCATTTTAACTACAATAAAATTACATTTTTACCATTAAAAACAAATGAAAAAACATGTATTTGTCTCTCCGATATATCATTTTCCCCATTAAATGTTGCATCACTACAATCTTAATGTGTGCAACCTCCTCTAACCAAAAGGATCTTGGTTTTAATGTTCTTGTTATTAAATATTGCCTTGATATTTAAAAAAAAAACTTTAATATCTTTATAGGCCGAAGTAAGTATATAAAAATTTTAAATCTCCATTTGTACATTGTAGTATAATAAATATTATACTATATTTTCATTTTTATTTTCTCTAACAACTAAGCTTATTTACTTATTGCAAAAACTGATTATAATACTCGTCTCATAAATGATATGGTAAGTTAATTTTTGAAAATTGGAAAAATGGTATATCATAGTAATAAATTAATCTACAAATATCTCACGTGGTAGACCAATATATTATAAAGATACACCATTACTCATTTGATAAATGGACAATAATATTATTTGATCAAAGGTGAAAGTAATGGTAATTATTCTAATAATTTTTAATCGGATCTGTCCCAAATAATGTAGCTACGTACTCACATTAAATTTCTGATATAAGGATCTTTGTTGTTCATTATTGTCCTCATCAGCACTCATAAAAAAATACACTTGGTTCAAACTAAAAAAAATCAAATGATAATTATGATTTCAACAACAATATATTTAGAATCATTAATATGACAATACGTTTCTATATATTTGGAGTTAACGTTGAATAAAAATGTGTACTATTTTTGCCATAGGTTGTTGGTGTATTTAATGTATTGTCTTATATGCAACTTTTTACTCCCATTAATTTTACGAGTTAAGACCATCACCATTAATGGAAAGACAAATGCTTCAAAAAATAAAGGAAACATAAATTTTAATGACATATTTATTCTTTTAATAATTATAATGAAATTACATTCTTACCATTAAAAACAAAGAGAAATATATGTTTATCCTTCTCACAATTTCACCTGCATGTCAAAAACAAAAAGAAGATACTTTTTAGATTCTTTATATTGTACTTAAATGAAATATATTTTTCAAACACAATAATATACACTAGTAAAATTCAATGTCTTGGTTTAAATCAAAAGGGTCTAACTAAGTTACTTAAATATGAAGTTTTAGGTTTGATCTCTGAATTTATGTGTATGTAAAAATAAAATTATATAAATAACCAATTTTTGAGATTAGTTTCTTATCGATCGGGTAACACTGAATCATGTCCATCATGCGTGTGCAATGGAGATGACCACCTTCCTTTCCTTGAGGAGCATGTTCCAATGCTGCTTTTTATTCTCTCCCTCAATTTCTTCTTCCAATTTATAGAACATAACAATATCTCACTGCTGCAACCATAATGTGACTTACAATAGTGACCCGTGCTAGTGTATCAAAAAATCTTAGCACAAATTCTAGTTTAAGGACATAAAATACAAGCTTTAGAGAGTACTCCAATATTAAAAGTTTAAAACCACAAACAAATCAACCATATATTTATAAGTATGAGTTTCTCATAGAGTTTGATAATATATATTATGGATCTAAATATGATTTTTTATAACTAAAATTTGTATTAAAACGAGCACAAATGATGTCTACCCGATACAAAAGAAATAAGGACTCCTACTTTGTAGAACACAAAGTCAAACAAAGTTTAGGATCTATACATCAATTAGCAAAAGATAAATACTTACAAGACATAAAAGAAGATAACAAAATCCAAGATTTAGTTTGAATAAGATCAATAATGTGCACATAACTCGATGTTTTCTCCAAAAAAATAACCTCATCTCTCATAAGCCAAATAGACCAAACCACCGAGAACCAAAACATTCTCCACAGTTTTGCACAACTTCCATTTCGGATGGATTCATAAAACTTTAGGGAATCCAAAACTGAGCACTGATTAATAACTGAGATCCGTAACTAAGAATAAAATCATTTACAAATACTAACAACAAAATCACAAGAAGCAAACAGATGATCAATGATCTCCACATGATTATTACAGAATATGCACAACATCTCGTCTACCCTCACAATAACATTTCTTTTAAACAATTCATCATTTGTTGGCAACCCCATTCTTATTAACTTCCAGACAAAACAACATATATTTAAAGGCACACAATTAATCCAACAATTGTTTACCTTTTTACCTATAGGAGATTGTTGGTGATTCAATTGAGCTATATAGCTTAAAACAACATAAATCATAAGATATACCATGATATTAATTACATTGTTTACATGCAATAAATCAAGAAAACCAGTATAAGAAAAGTACTTTAATAAGCTCTCAAAAGTTTAATTTAGAAATTTCTTAAACATGAATAGATGGAGAACAAAATTTTATGATACACCAGAATGGATCACAATTGCACCATCACATGAAGAACTCAAAGAGAAGAAAGAAACAGAAAAAAAGGAAGAAAGTTATGAGAGGAATGTTGTGTATGTATGTTCCTATAAGTTGTGTGGTTAAGTGCTTTTTATAACAGCTTTGGATTTTGAGTGAAACACCGACAAATTGACAAGTTTTACAATGTATCTGTTTGTAGTTCTTAATTAATTTATACTCGTTTAACATGCAAAACCTATTTCAACCGTTAGATTCCAAATTGGACACATGTTGAGCATCGAAGACATGGCTTGAGAAATATCTAATGATAGTATACTCATGCAAAGTCCCTCGTTCTCCACCATGCAAAATATTTTACAGAAAAAAGTTCTTTAACATATTGTAACATAATATTCCTATTCATATATAATATTTCCATAATGCTGCTTTCCAATGGAAGAGACATATGGGCCATTAAGTGGGCATGATAAAAGGAAAGAATCTAATAATATAATATGATTATTGCTATTTGCTGCTGGATCTGGTAGGCCGGGTAAATATGTCGGGCAAGTGAACTCCATTGATATGCCTTGGTTAATCTTGGATTTGCCAATGGATATACCTAAAAAGGTATTCTGACGATTAAGTCATTATATGACTGAATATGAAGTAAAGCAAGTATATGAAAGAATAACATTGAACAATATATCTAAATGGTAGTAAGTGTTACTTCCTTATGGGCACCTCCCCTATTTATATTGATGGGGTGGACGAAATAGTCATTGAGAGGTACTATTGGAGTCGTCGACCATTTGGATGAGTCGGTGGTTGTTTTATCCGTGTCAGACAGATGTAACAGGGTTGTACTCTGTGCAGTTGACTTTGTAATTTACAGGAGGTTTGGCAACCATATTGTAGGAAGTTAGGTGAGGTTTGCAGGTGACGTGTCAGTAAGTTGTCGGCGGCGTGTCAGATGGGATGTCAAGTCAGTGGTTCTTGAATCGGTCTATTGTGTCCGATCATTATTGAGATATAATTGAAATGCATTAGTTCAGATATATTTGCTTCTTGGTCGGTTAGGTAGGAGGTCATCCTAGTCTATTAGGTTTGACTATTTGACCGGAGTGTAACAAGTATATATGATAAGTTTTTATCATGTTTTCTATTTAGTGATATCAATTATATTCAATATTGAGAATATGAGGGGAAATGTGTATTTTACAAGCACGTTCATTTCTAACTCAACTTCTACTCTGAAATAAAAAAATAGTTGATGAGTATCATTGAATAGGTCGACATAGTAGAAATATAGAAAACCTTATATATATATATATAGTATCTCTGCAAGTGCGACCACTCAGGACACACAATGATAAGGAACACATTTAAAAAATCATGTAATTAAAAATCTCCTTTTTATTGAGTTTTATTTTATTAATACTTTTATTTTTATAAATCATATAATAATTGTAGTACATTTCATAATTTTACTTTAGGTTGAGTTGATAAACGTGACAATAGAGATAAAATGATTACGAATTTAGAATTTATCAAAATTTAAAATTTATAAATTGATATTTTTGTTGAAAATTCGGAGTTAAATTTTACATAATCTAAAAAAATAAATTTTGTTATAAAACTAAAGCACATCAAGTGTAAGAGTAGTTGTAATATAATTTTCTCAATCCCTTAAAAATTAAAATAAATTAAAGATCTATATTTTTCTTGTGTAGATAAAGAGACTTACACTTGGGACCGAAGTTTGTATTAAAAGTTATGTATGCAGATATTAATGGAGGGTTTCAAACTTCATAGTACACCATGACACTTTTTGCTGTCATAAGAAACAATAATAGCAGCCCCACTCCTATTAAGTATTATCATAGGAATGGAAAGTGCATGTGATGCATCATGATTGATATAAATATATACTATGTAAAAAAGAAAGTATAACAAATATTTTGATTCTTAACTAGGAAATATACTGTAACAAACAAAAAAAACATTGTATATAGATATAGATGATGTAGTTCAGCATTATTGTATATGACCTTCAAAAAATCAATTTTTATTTTTTAATAAAAGAAAATGTAAATATATGAAATGCTCTATCTTTGCTTCATTCAATATTTTTATAGATGGATTATGTTTTATGACATTCCATTTTCACCCTAAGTTTGTTTTAGATGTTTTGTCTCACTACCATATTTTTTTACCTTTGGTCCAAAGCCTATACATTTACTTAGTATTTCCTTTTTTATCTTCATAATTCTTATTGGTATCTCATTCTACATATTGTTAGTACTTCCCTCTGCCTCCCACCTTTGCCCTTCACCCTTTAATTTTCACGGCTTGATTCTTGGTACTCTATCTTGGCTTTTTCTCTCTAGTCTACTATTAATTTTTATATTCATAACCAAAACTACGTTACGTTGTCAAGTTCTCTCCGTGTATGACTTTGAAGTCTAAGTAAAACTTTATATCTGATTTTTCTTATAATAAATAGATCAATTTGAGAATTTGTCACCTCACTCTTGTAAGTGATAAGATGATTTTCCAGCTTTTAAAACACATGTTGGCTATTGTAAAATCAAAACAAAAATAACAATAAAGTCTTAATTCTACTAGGTGGAGTCATTCTATTGTAAAACCAAGGTGAAGAGAAATATAAAAAGTCTTACATATCGTATTGTTTCCTATATGTCATAATGCTATAAAAATCATCATATTCTTTTGTGTCTCTCCTTAAGTATCCATTGAAATCTCCTATTAAAATCTTTTTCCTAAAGGTATTCCATGTACTACACCTTCCAAATCCTACAAAGACTTCATCTTGTAATGCTCATCTATCCTATCTTTGGTGCACAAGTACTAATCACATTAAATGTATCTTTGTTTGCTAAAAAACTTTAGGACTTTAGTCTTTTCTCGTATATATTTTACATTCAGACATCATTTTTCCATTATGTATCTATAAATATTTTTATTTCATTTCTCGATTTTTTCTTACAAGTGTACTATAGCTTAAAACCTGAAACATTTAATTTATTTGTCTTCTCACCAACCCATTTAGTTTTTTGTATGCATATAAAATTGATCACGTTTATGATAATTGTGTATACTATGTCCATTGATTTACTAATATGAGTATCTATATTTTATGTTCGCTTAGTATCTTATCTTGGTGAACCAGCTTCTTTATCTATGTCCTCAGCAAATGTGTAACATAGCATTGCTTCTAGTGAACAAATTTATGTTAACTAACCTTCAATAAATAGCATTAATCACACATATCCATTATTATAAGCTAAGAACAATAACAGAACACTATTGCTTGAAGTTATTGCAAAACCATTATATTAACATCATTATTACTATAAATACGAAAGTGACAAATAGTTTGTATAAATTATAAGAATAATTAATCCGGAAAAATATATACTGACTGTATAAGAGTTTTATACATTGTGAGTTTAACATTCACTATTCATTTTCAAACATCATGTACTCTTCAGGAAAAGAATATAAATAAATGATGATTGTTAAATTTACATCTCAAAACCAATTGGCAATGAAATGAGGTATTTAAATCATTCTCGAGACAATGATGTATGTTTTGTGGCATTTACTTCCCGACATGCCCCCTCTACATAAGTGTGTCGAACTAGACGAGAATTACCATTGACCCATAACTGATGGACATCTTTTGACCCACGACAACTGAAAAGAAGTTGGGCTCTCGCTTATATCATATTAAGGTTTCATCTCAAAACCAATTGACAATGAGAGAAGTAGACCAACAGATATTTAAATCATTCCCGACATAAGTAGACGATATGAGACTTATTTCTGAACGCTAGATATATATAAATATTTACATTAATAATGATAAATATCAACTCAGTTATTAAAATTGAAACCATTACAAAGTATCATAGCATAATAATCATAATACACCCTTTAATTTATCTACATTGAGCATGTTAATAATCGAAAGTGCTATTGCAGAAAGCTGAAAAGCATCCTTGTTTCTTTTTGTCAATGGAGAAATGACACCATTCTTTTGATTAAACCCATCTTCACAAGTTGTAGAAATATCAATAACTGAACTTAGCTTTACATTTGAATCTACATAACGCTTAGCCTTGTAATCTTTAATAGTTTCTCTAATAGTTATGAAAGCATCAGAATAAACATCAAAGCAATCATGTAAGCATTCTTTGATAAAAGGGTCTAATTTGTTCTTACTCAAAAGCTCTTTGATGTAAGTTATGGTATCTGTTACATTGTGCTTGATTAGCTTGATTGATATGAGGCCTAGTTCAGTAAGGTTTTGGACATAATGGGTTCTAGAATCTGATTTGAAAGATGTTATGCAGAATTTGTAGCTTATGTTTGGATCAGATTCTGAGCAATTCTTACAAGTTTGTTGTATGAGATGGTTAGTAGAAGAAAAAGTAGAATTGATATAACAAAAGATGAGGAATATTACAATGAGAGGGAGCAAAGAGTGAAGACTCATTTTCTTTGTTTGGAGTATTGGACTTCTCTATACTTTATCATCTAAGTAACATTGTGAAATGCAATTTATAGTTTTGTGGAAATGGGTATTTAGTGTTAGGAGAGTAAGTATGAATCAATTGTCATCAAAAGAAGGAGGAATTGCAAGCTAAGTTAATTAGGCAATCATTTTGGGAAGGAGGGATTATGCACCCAAAGAACATTAAGAAAACATAATTAAAACTATAGACAAATCGGATAGACTCTATCGGGAGTGATTAGGTAAAACTAGACATTTTCTCATAGGAAAATGTTATATACTCTTACTAAATTCTCATAATTATAAGAAAGTAACATGTGTTACAGTGTAATAATTTGTTTATTAATGATTGGTTTTCAAGTGACATGTATAAATTTTATATGGATAGGAGGATTTAGTAGGAGAATATAACATTGTTCTTTCATATATCGTATAAAGTTAAAGAATGAGATTAATTCTTTAAAAAAATAGTTACTGAGAGGGACAATCATAGTCTTCCCGAAGAGAATTAATTTATTATCCAAATGAATTAGAGGAACTAAATCACAAAAAGTTATAGGAGAGAGTCATTGACCTTGTCTTGTAAACAATCAATAACAAAAGGTTTAAGGGTAAACTGCATATTACTCCTTCAATATGATGCGTGTTATATTACACTAACTATAGACCTCAAGTTGAAGTTGTTGATAAAGCTAGTCTATGAGCCTTCTTCTTGAGGCAAGGGAAACTTGCTTAATTTTAATTTTAAATTATTACTTTAATAACTCTTAACATTTTGAGTAATTGTTAACCGATAGGGGTGAACAGGACCCGACCATATCCACTCCTCCGGTATGGCCTAACCATGATCAGGTCCGAATAAGGTCGAGTCTCATTGAATTTAGGGTCGCGTTCAAAAATTAAACTCAGACAATATTTATGGTCGGTTAAGTAACCATAGAGAACTTCCTAAAGCCAAATTTTATTTGCAAGAGGATATATCTCAAAAAGTACATAATGTCAAAAACAATTGGTTACAATTGTCAATGAAAGTTGAAGATTGAACTACTAAGGGGAAATTGAAGACAAAAAACACTTGTTTTCAATGCGGATGCTTTTATCTTACAAAGCATGTTTGTATGCAACAAACACTTCAAAAAAAATGTTTGTATGCACCAAAGCAAAAAAAAATATATTAAATAATAGTAAAAGGAAACTGCTTTAGATATACATCACTTTCATCTCTGATATCTTGTATGAGCAATGCCATTCACTCTTTTAATGTTATAATTATTGATGACATTATTTACCAAACTTCAAGACACTAGCATGCAGTGGCTGGATGCTTTTTTTGACATAGTGTTTGCACAAATAAGAGCTTCATGCATTCACAGTTTCTTCATAACAACCTCAATTTTCTCAGCAGCTTCATACATATTTTTCTGTTTGACTTCATTCAATAGCAAACGGCAAGTTCTGTATCTTGGCACTATACCTTGCTCAATCATCTCCTCAAACAGACGGTGTGCCCACTCGCACCTATCTGCTCTACAAAGCCCGTGAATGAGCAGCGTATAGGTCGAAATATCGAGACCGATATGATGTTTATTGACCATGTCATTTAATATATCATTCAACAAACTATCTGTTTTTCCAGTTTTGAAGCATGACTTGATCAATGGATGGTAAGTCTGAACATCAGGCTTACAAAGGCCTGAATCTTCCATCTCCTTCAGTATGTCGAAAGCTCTGCTCTCTTGTGCATGATGACAAAACATAGAAATCATCGAATTATAGGAGGATGTATTTGGTGCAACACCTGCCCTAGGCATCGTGACCTTGAATACATAGGAAGCATCATCTACTCTGCCTGCTCTCCCTAATGTATAAATGAATGAATTGTAGAAAAGTGTGTCAGCCCTACATCCAGCAGATCTCATTCTCTCGACTATTTTCAAAGCTTCCTCAAACTTTTCTGCCTTTGCTAGTGCATGCATGATAGTAGTAAAAGTGATCACATTTGGGGAGCAATCTTGAGCTTGCATTTCATCAAGAAGCTCATACACCCTGTCGAAATTCTGCTCTTCACAATAACATTGGATGATGGTGGAATAACTTATAACACAAGGGCGACAACCATATCCTTTCATCTCTTGAATTGTCCAATGTGCCTCATCAACACGACGGATTTTGCACCACCCATGAATGAATATGTTAAATGTGTGAGCATTAGGAGCAATGTGCTGCTTCAGCTCCAAATAAATTTCACGAGCTTGCTCAACAAATTGCTCTTTGCATAGGGTATCAAGCAACAAGTTCATGGTTTCGGTGTTTTTCTCCAACCCAAGAGTTTGTAAGTCATCAAATATCCTCACAGCACCTTCCCACTGTCCTGCACCAACAAACCTTCTCATTATCTTAGCTATGGTATTTACAGTGATGAGACTACTCTCGCGCATTTCTTCTAAGAGATCTTTCAACTTTTCCATTTGTTTCATTCTACCCAATATGTCTACCATTGTATCATATGATTCTGGCGAGGGTCTAAAGCTTGACTGTGAACTTGCCCATTTAAATATCCCCAATGCAGACTTCCAATCATCCTTAAACCGATCCAGCAACCTGTCAATAAGGTTTTGAGACAGATGTATACCATTACAAGCTTGATCATTGAATAAAGACTGAAGAATTTCTTCCTCGCTGCTTCCTTTGCGAACTTTGGCGATAAGAATTTCTGCAGAACTCTTAAGATCTTGACATTGTTCTTTATGCCAAGAGTCTCTAGTTCCTACGAGGTCACAAGATGCTAATGCAGAACAGAAATTTCTACGTGCAAGAGCCTTACAACATATGCAAGAGGAACCCCATAGAATAGCACAATATATTGACTGCATGTGATTGACTTTAAAATTTTTGAAACAACCGCAGTCCTGAAAAGGGCCAGAGATGATAATTATGAACCAAATTCTGCATCACAATATAAGCATGTAGTAAATTAACTTCGAGCCCATAAAAAACTGAAAATAAAGACTGATATCTTAATCATCATCTATTAATATGAGCAAACTAATTGAAATATGATGACCTCACAATTCAAAAAGCCCTATACTGAACAGTAGTAAAGGTTCGTACATTATGTTTTCCATATTTCTGGTAGCTACAGATACGTTTGAAAAAAACAGAATTTAAGATTGGGGCTAATTATTGTGCACGTCATTTCCTATATATAATAAAGGAATATAAATTGAAGTTTCATTAATCCTGCTATAATTCAAATGGAGAAGTTTCATTAAATAAAGAAAGAAAAACATATTGCAGATTGGAAAGTATATGGATGCAGTTCACAGCAAAGCATTGTCCTGATCCAACTAATAATGAAACAGAGCAAGAAAATAAAAAGGGACAAGAATCTGAACCTTTACACTATTATCTTCTCTGCCAATGGCACTGATAGAAGAACTTGGGATGCAAACTTCCTTCACTTTGTAGGCAGAGCTTGAAATTTGTTCTGCAGAAGCAAGCTGAAATCAGTAAATTAACTTGGGTGCATCACCATTATTTAAAGTGATCATTAACAGCTTGTTATTTCCAAGACAATCCATAGATAAAATCATTCATCAAACATGCATAGTTAATAGAAGTGTTATAGTGGTATAAGGCCCACTAGATCCTCAGGATGACTAAAAGGTACACTTGTTGAGAGGGCGCACCCCAGTTCCTTAGCCAAAAAGGGTCCCTTGATATACCAAAAAAAGAAGTGTTATTGTAGTTGAAGCATTTTATCAAACACATGAGGAGCCATTTAGTAAATGCAGTTAGAAGGGTAGAAGGTGGTAATTGGAAAAGTAAGTGATGATGATAATAAGCATACCAACCTGAACAGATGATGGAATCAAAACAGAAAATGATTTAGAGAGTTGTAGAAGCTGAACTCAAATAAAATACCATCTGTCTCTATATCTCTACCAAACATATTAATAACATCACATCATTCAACAAATATTCATATTTAATTATTATTCACACTCTTTATACAATTTATAAATATTAAGTAAGTAGAATCATAAAAAGATTAACATGTCTATAAGTAAGAATTTTTCTATCTTTCACCAGAAAAAAATTTATTAACTGAAAAAGTGTCAATGCATTCATTCATTACTTTATGTATGAATAATAATATTAATTTATACTGACATTACATATATATTACATTATTATAATAATCATCTTTTACACCTAAAATAATATAAGTAGTACAGTGATAAACCAGTTATATATAAATTTTAAATATTTAGGGCATAAATATTAAACTTTGTATCACTTTTTATCTGGCGGATAGAATGCGTGTAGATTTTTTGCAATGAAAAAATATCAATTTATACGTATTTACCTTATGAGAAATCAGTATTAATAAAATATTAGTTTCGTTTAAATAATTTTTAGAGTTTAATATATTCGAAATGTCAATATAATTTTTTACACATATTACATATTAGTTAAGATTCAATAATTATTAATAAATAAATGATGGAAAATTTATCTAGGTAAGGTTGGTGGACTTATTTATTACGGGAATGGGTCACTTTTTTTAATATTTACGGGGAAGTGATAGATTTAGGTTAAATCATTTTTCCAATATACGATTTATTTTATTTTATTTTTCAAAATTTAGAAACCGTGGACTTTATCCACGTTTTGGCCTGGCCCGTGGATTCAATCCACGGTTTTTGGATGTTTCACATCAACGTTTGTATATATATTAATGCTAATGTTTTATAATTTAAGTTGTTGTTTCATGCCTAATAATTAATTGACCAAACGTAGACAAATTCTATTTTACCACGGTTTCTATATTTTTTTTTCTTCTTATTTATAAATGATTTTTTTAATCCGTTTAAATATATTTCAATTAATTGTTAAATTTAATTTATTTAATTGTTAGGTTTATGTAATTAATTAATAAGTTTATTTAATTACTTTTTAATTTAATTAATTGGTAGATTTATTTAATTAATTGATAAGGTTAATGTAATTAATTGTTAGGTTTATTTAATTAATTGCTAAGGTTTATTTAATTAAAAAAATGGAAAAATATCACTAATATTGAAAATGAAAAAGAGATTTATATTGAAAATATTCAAATACAAATTATCCTTAAACTATCACTGACGTCTATAATGTGAAGAAGTACCACAAGGGGTGGTCTTCTCCGACGTGGTAGAAGAACCCTTAGTTGTTGTTGAGGGATTTCTATGACTCTTCCACTACCTCGTGTTTGAACTTGCTCCTCATCTTCCTCTTCATCACCATCATCATCATCCTTATTATCCTCATTACTAAAAATATTGCCTTGTTGTATTTGTGAGGGCATTGTAGGACGGTAAAAATCTTGTGTCCCATATGCCGACATTGGCGTGTTTGGATTTGTAGCAAACATAGATGGTAATGATCCTTGATATTGAGAACTTTGACTCATATGATAGTTTGTTGGATATGTTGTGAATAATCCATATGGTTGTTCTCCGTATACATGAGGTGATAGCATTTGTGGTTGTGGTGGTTGAAAGTGTGTTTGACTCGAACTTTGATGTTGAAGTTTATAGTCATACGTAGGCATAGCGAAATTTTGAGAAGGAGGAGCTTGAGGTTGGGAAATGCTGAAGGCCATAGGATTTAACTCTGCTAGTGCCTTCACCAATTCTTTACATGCTTGGTGGACGTAGTCGATGTAACACCCCAAATTTTAAGTCTTTAAAATTATAGTAACAGTCCTGGAAGCCTCGCTTGAGCGAGAGTTGTCTCGCCTGGGCGAGAAATGGCAATTTTGGGTTGTTGACACAGTGTAATCGATTACACACTCATGGTAATCGATTACATGCAGATAAACTAATCAGGCCTGTGCATCTGACACAGTGTAATCGATTACACACTCCTGGTAATCGATTACACACTCCTGGTAATCGATTACACACTCCTGGTAATCGATTACACACTCCTGGTAATCGATTACATCGTATTAAAAGCATCAGATATGCGCATTTTTCACGTTGTAATCGATTACACCATGTTGGTAATCGATTACAACCCGACGACACCTCTTTAAAACAGAAATCCAAACACATTTTAGGGTGAGAACTTCGAAGAGAAGAGAGAGGGTAGAGCTTTTCAAGAGCAAGGAGCCTTAGGACTCATCTTAGAGCTTGAGAAGAGGTAAACCTCTTGTTCCTAACTCTTCTTCTTCCTCTCTAACTTGTTTTGGGTATGTTAGATTTATTTTCAAAACATGAGAAACCATGGAAACTCATCCTTTAGAGTTATGGTTCGTTTTATGTTGTTTTTATCTTGTAAACTCTTGGTTTAGAGATAGTATCTTAAGAATGGAAAGGGTTATGGGTTGATTCATGAAAACCCAAAAAAACCTAAAAGTGAAAATGTGGTAAAAGGAGAGAATGAGTAAAATGTTAGAGGTAGAAGATGAGTCTACCCCCAAATATTGAAATATGAGATGTTATGCATGTTTTAGATGGTTGAATATTGATGATAAATATTTTGTATGATTAAATGATGCAAAATAAGTTGTTTATGTAATATTTGGAATAAATAACTAACATTGTGTTATGTGGTGGGATGAGAAGAGAGATCCTAAGGTTGGAGGTGGTGTCGGTAGAATTCGAGAAGTTGCCAAGAACGGAACCCCAATACTCACCAAGGTAAGGATAAGTCTTCAATTGTGCATTTGGAATAGAAAATGTAAGTATTTTCTGGTTATGCAATGATTGAGTTGTGAATTACGCATTTAGTATAAACATATATGGGTGTGTTTATACTAAAGTAGGCGTAGATTTACGGAAGATGGAAAACGTGTGTATTTCTGATCATGCAATAATTATATTGTGAATCACGTGTTTAGTATAAACATATATGGGTGTGTTTATATTAAAGATGGCGTGGATTTACAGGAAATGGTTGATAGTGAAATCAATGAAAATGAAACGTATTTTTAGCCGACCATAAATGGTTAGCGACTTTGGCTCAAGTTATGTAGCAACACTTTGGCTCAAGTTATGTAGCAATGCTTTGGCTCAAGCTATGTAGCAACACATTGGCTGAAGTTATGTAGCAATGATTTGGCTCAAGCTATGTAGCAACACTTTGGCTCAAGTTATGAAGCAATACTTTGGCTCAAGTTATGTAGCAATGCTTTGGCTCAAGCTATGTAGCAATACTTTGGCTCAAGTTATGTAGCAATGCTTTGGCTCAAGCTATGTAGCAATATTTTGGCTCAAGTTATGTAGCAATGCTTTGGCTCAAGCTATGTAGCAAAACTTTGGCTCAAGTTATGTAGCAATGCTTTGGCTCAAGCTATGTAGCAAAACTTTGGCTCAAGTTATGTAGCAATACTTTGGCTCAAGTTATGTAGCAACGCTTTGGCTCAAGCTATGTAGCAAAACTTTGGCTCAAGTAATGTAGCACAAAATGAATTTAAAAAACAAATGGTTTATTAACTCCTTTTTCTAATGTGGATTATCTTATAATGACGTTTATTGAATTAATGACTTACTCCTTTGTGTGTTTTGTACTTTTGTCATTGATAATCCCATTGCAGGTAAATAGATGAATGAAGTATGTCAGGTCGTGAGCTTTAGGAGCTTTAGACTTTGGATTCACTATTTATGTTTTTCGTATTCTAAATGATTACCTGCAGATTTAAATGATTGTAATCATGACTAACCATTATTTGGATATTTGTAACCATGCATAATGTTATTTTGGAGGATCAGAACCTTTGAGGTCTTAGTACTCATAGGGAATGATATGAATGAATTATGTTTTTCTACAAGATTAATTGTATGATAATATAATAGGTTATAAGATTAGTTCCAGGAATGATTCATGAGAAGTTCTAGGTAAAATGATTATGTATGTGGTTATTGATTCATGGATTGAGTGTGAGGAGGGGAAATAAGATTTTGAAGTAAGGATATTAAAATGGTAATGTGAGTTATGAGTGATTGAATGGAATTGAATTAAAATGAGAAAAATTTTCAAGGGTAGAATTTGGGTGCTTACAGTCGATAGTTTGGATATGATTGTTGTAACACTGTGGAGCATCTGTTCTTTCCATAAGTTCACTTGCGAATTTGAACTGCGAAAAAATATATACAATAAATAGTAAAATAAATATATACAAATTTGTATATTAATAGTGTAATAAATAGTGAAATTTACCGCTCCAACAGAATATGCTCCGTCTGGGGAGATGTATCTCCTCGTCCTTTGTAAATATCACTGCATATACTGTGAGTGGTGATACAAAATTTCATTATCAGGAACACCATTGACCACGCACTGTTCCCGACTTTCCCACACCATACTTCATGCTTTTGTGGTCAATTGTATTCATTTTTGCTACGTAAGTCCATCTTATGAAGTTTGTCAAAGTTTGGTGGATCTTGTGGGATTGTTTGTTGTAAGCCAAATTGTCTCATAACCCGGTCATCAGCATGCCATTCAACAGTTGTGAAACAAATTAACGGCACACTTGCTCGGCATATATCTGAGATTGGTCCCATAATATTCATAGTTGTATACGGGGTCCAAACAAACTAAAAAAAGAACAAAAAAAATCTAATTAATATTTAAAACTTAATAATTAAAAATATATAACAAATTTATATTCAAACTTACTTGATTAACGCACAAACGATCTAGCATAGCACGAATGATGTTTGTCGCATGGCCAGGAATGTTAGTGGTTATCAAATGTTGTGACCACCTATTTAAATTCAAAGAAAATAAAATTATATTAAAAAGTGATACTTTTATTAAAATAATAACTTAAAAGGATAAATTGTAAAAAATTATACCTTTTTACTAAAGGAAAAAATTGTAATGTAGTGTCATGCAGCCTTGGAGCGAGAATTGGGATATGGTCGTATGCCCATGATTGAAGTAGTAATAGGCATCCACCAACCTCTTTCTGTTCCTTAACTATAACAGCACGACAGAGTCCTCGATATAGACAAACTAATACAGCTGATCCCCAACTGTATTCGAATGTCTCTAATAAATCATCTAGCAAAGGGAGATACATCAGGTGGACTCGAGACACTGATATATCTGGCATAAGGAATCCTCCGATCATTCTGAGGATGAATGTTATCGCATGTTGCTCTACCACTTCCTCATCAGCATCTTGTGGAAGTTCTTGGTAGATGCTCTCAAGCCAAGTGTGTTGTACCCATTGCCCTATGATTTGCCTATCTGTTGGGGCAACACCCGACAACTGGACACACAAATCTATCCAATCCAAACTTGTGTCTCCAGTTATAGTTTTTCCATCAATAGGGCCAGTTATAGATTTGACTATCTAATACAGATGATTGTTGATTTGACAACACCAATATCTAACATAGGGCCAAAAGCAGTGTTGCGAATCAATTGCAACACTCGTTCATTAGGTAATGACTGCCAAAAGTTGCATCTAGCACGGAAAGTGATTTCCTCTCCATTCCATACATATTTAGATACATGACTATCTTGTAGTCTCAATAAGGATGTGTTTGAGGGACCGGGAACAAAATGCTCCATTTTGAGAGGATATAAGAAAATGAGGAAAGGAGAGTAATGAAAACGTGTCATTGATAAACGTTTTCTGTGAGTTTCAATAAAAGCATTGCATGCATGCATTGTCTTTCTGTGAGTTTCAATCCTCAGGGAATCTAATTCTCTGCATGCATTGTCTTTCAACTCATAAATCTTTTCAACAACATGCATTCATTTCAACTACATCCATTATTTTATTTTCAACTACATTACATTCATTTAGTTTAATTTCAACTACATTTCATTCATTTAGTTTAGTTTATTTCAACTACATTGCATTCTATTTTTGCATTCATTTAGTTTAGTTTATTTTTACATTCAATATTATCCCACTTTTTAGAATTAATAATAAGACTATGTTTAATTATGAATTAATAACAAGACTATGTTTAACTACTCATTATCATTCGGTTGTGGTTCATTCGATTGCGTAGAACTCTGACCAACTTCGCTCATTCAGTATGGACATTTCTTTCTATTATGACCTTCTGTTCTACACCATCCATATTACTTAATTAGTTGTGGTTCAACTTCATCCATTTCATTATGTATTCTCGTAGTTTTTGATCTACCAGTTCGTTTCCTACGCATAATAGGATTTGGAATGAATGATGGTCCATAATAAGAAGGGCAATACTCCTTATTACCAATTGATTGAAACTCAAGTCCATATACCTTCAAAATATTATCCAACCGATAAATTGGTGAAATAAATTGCCCGGAGTCTAAATTTAAATTTGAACATGTAGCAATTGCATGAGAGCATGACAATCTCAACGATTGAAACTCTCTGCAATCATACCAACTATCAGTTAGTTTAACTGTATAAACTTTTGAATGTCGACCACCAGATCTAGATGGAGCTTCAACCTCGGCTACCCTGTCTCCCTTGAAAAACTACGAACAAGTTGACATGTAGACTGACGTTGATTTTCTTTAATCACATTTGTCAACTCTTCGCAATATATATGTCATGCCTTAATTATATTAACGGTTTCATCTCTATGATCAACAAACCACGAATTTAGCCTATAATATGTTGTTTGGACCAGGGCAGTGATAGGGAGAGCTCTATATCCTTTCAAAACGTTGTTAACACACTCTGCGAGATTGGTAGTCATATGGCCGTACCGCCTCCCTTCATCATAACTTTGAGCCTATTTTGCTTTAGGAATATTGTCCAACCATGCTCCTACCCTTTGATTCTTTTCACGCAAAACACTTAACATCCGCTCAAAACGTGGTCATATCAACTCATAACCTACAAAAATAGTTAAATTAATTAATAAAACTACTTAATTTATATAAATAAAACATTAAAACTTTTAAGAAATACTCATACCCATTTCAATAACTTTATCTTTTAGATCAGGATCTCGAAACTTCTTGTTAAAATTACTCGCAAGATGACGAATACAATAAATTGATTCAGCATTAGACCATTCTTGCAGTTGAGTACGAAGTGCATCCAATAACCATGTACCCCTATCTGAAATTACACATAGAGTAAATTACACTCACACCCCCTGAGTTTTAGTGAAATTACACAAACCACCCCTCACTTTGTTTTCCTTACACGAACCACCCCTAATTTTGTACATATGTTACACTGACTACCCCTGCATGATATAAAAATGTAATATTTTAAACAAAAAATGTATGATATGTGTAATTAATTAAAAAAATTATTGTATATTGTGTAGACAAATTCAAATAATATAAGAGTCAATGCGTCTTCATTATTTGGCTCGTTATAAAATAGTATAAGAGTTATTTAAACATTTATTTGAAATTATTGATGTATTTTTTAGTGACACAAAAATAATAAAGAAACACTCGCTTTTGTACTATTTGAAGTGTTACACAATATACAATATTTTGTTTAACTTAATTACATTCATCACACGTTTTTTCTTTAAAATATTACACTTTTATAACATGCAGGGGCAGTCAGTGTAATGTATGTATAAATCTATGGGTGGTTTGTGTAGGAAGGAGAGGTGGTTGATGTAAGGACAAAGAAGGAATGGGTGGTTTGTGTAATTTCATTGAAACTCAGGGGGTGTGAGTGTAATTTACTCTTGAAATTATTAATGTATTTTATAGTGACACAAAAATAATAAAAAACACTCGCTTTTGTACTATTTGAAGTGTTACACAATATACAATAGTTTGTTTAACTTAATTACATTCATCACACATTTTTTCTTTAAAATATTACACTTTTATAACATGCAGGGGCAGTCAGTGTAATGTATTTATAAATCTAGTGGTGGTTTGTGTAAGAAGGAGAGGTGGTTGGTGTAAGGACAAAAAAGGAATGATTGGTTTGTGTAATTTCGTTAAAACTCAGGGAGTGTGAGTGTAATTTACTCTTACACATATATTCGTTTGTGGTGTAACAAAAGTTTGAAGGTTATAAAAAAATCAATCACATGCTTCCTTCGTTTCTCCTTCAACAATAACAAAAGCAATTGAAAATATATGTCTATTACTATCTTGCGAACTTGCTATTAGCAATGTTCCAGTGTATTTGCCAGTCAAAAAAATATCATCAACTTGTAGAATTGGTTTGCAATATGCAAACCCTTCAATGCATGGCTTAAAAGCCCATAATACCCTATCAAGAATGAAACTTGTAGGGTCTTCAATGTCACCTACAAAGTGACGAGATACTTCATAACGAACAATGGTGCCTGGTGCAAAGTTCTGGACGGCGTTCATCCAACGTGGTAAGTCATTGTATGAACCCTCCCAATCACCATAAATTCGACTATTGCTAATTGTTTCGCAATCCAAGCCTTTCTGTAAGTCACGGTATATCCAAAACGAATAACAATTTCTTTGACAATGGCCTTAATTAGTATACCAGGATCTTCAGATACCAAATTAATAATACAATTTGAAATAAAACATGAGTTTAGTTTGGTATGGTCTTGGGAACAACAGTGGATACACAAGTATGTGTTCCATTAATTTTTATGATTTCCCAAACACCACGTTTTACATTCAAACATGCACGAATACGCCATTCATAACCTGCACCATAATGTTTACACTGACCATCATATTTATTTGGTTTTGACTCTACAGCAACATAATCAAACGAGTTACGAATATGAAATTGTTTAATTGCATCTAAAGTTGATTCTTTAGACTCAAATTGCATCCCAACAAATAAATCATTGTCATTTGTAGAAGTAGTTAATCTTGGTCGATAGTCACGACCAGCCGAAGAATTAGTATATGTGAAAAAACTTGAAGGAGTAGCATATATTATGTTACCGTGTAGTTCACTACTACCGATCTCAACATCGGCATCCTCCTCATTATCATCACCACATAACTCAATTTCATCTTCATCACTAAAATCACTAACAATATCTCTTACGACAGCCATCTACATAAAACAACTATCATAATGTTAATGATATTTCATAATATAAAACATTAAATTTTAATTATAATATTGTTAATAATATAAAACAAGAAATAAAGTAGATAATAACAATATTAAGAGTTACCTTTTATAATTGAAGTAAAATGGAATGAAGTGTTGTATTGGTATATTTGTAATGTGGTATGTTTCTGTTAGTAATGTGGTATGCTTCTGTTAGTAATGTGGTATGCTTCTGTTAGTGTGTGTTTGGTAGCTGTTAGTTTGGGTTCTGCGGGGTAAAAAGGTATATAAATAGGGATCACAAAACATGTACAATATCCACGTTTTGCGAAAAATCCAAAAACATCAAAAAAAACGTTGACATTGTCCACGTTTTGTGAGTTATTTAGGCATTATAAAACAAAAAAAATTAATATATATACAAACCGTTGATGTGAAACACGGTTTCCAGAAACCGTGGATTGAATCCACGGACCATGCCAAAACGTGGACAAAGTCCACGGTTTCTAAATTTTGAAAAATAAAATAAAATAAACCGTATATTGGAAAAACGATTTACCCTAAATTTACCCCTTCCCCGTAAATATTAGAAAAAATGTCTCATTTCCGTAATAAACAAGTCCACCAACCCCACGTAAATTTCCCAATAAATGATAATCATAATCATATGGTGAGGAAATTAAAATATTCACTATGATCATAATTGTGTGCAAAAGTGTGTCGAATGGGGTCATGCACTACCTGGTTTTTGTCTGGTCTGTGGTCCAGAATGTTTTTAACCCCATTTTTTCACACTATATTACGTGCAACAAGCTGACTACTACAGTGGCTGCTTATTCAATGAAAACGTGAAAGTCATGTTACATTTCACTATTATTTTTTTACTGAAACGTGAACTCACAAGGGGAAAATTTATCTGCCTTGCTCAATTCCAATTCCTTCTTCTCTTCTCCAAAATGGTAAACAAACATGGTTTCACTGTGGCAGTGTCCCACCAAATAGACTTCTTCTGAAATGTAAACATTGTTCACATACTTATTGGGGTTGCATGAATGAAACATCACATTGCTTGAATTTAGGATGTTATTTTTCTATCATTTGGTGTTATTTTACTATTTTGATAAAAGTTCTGTTGAAAATTTATTTTATCAAAATTTACTTTCAAACACAATACTTGATCAAAATGTTCTTAAGGAACTTTGATTACACCACTGCTATTTTGGAAATTTTATTACAAGGAAACAAATCCATGACACATGGTCAGGCCAGAGTGAAAATAAATTATTGAAAAGGAAAAACTCAACTAGAGTACTTAGCCTGTTAGAGCTGAGTTGAGAGCACTATGGACATCAACTCCAATCTGAGCTTCAGCTTTCTCCAAATCAGTTGTGGCTGAGTTCAGCTTCTGAGTAAAATCTTGAAGACCCTTTTGGACCAAGTTTGCATCGATTTGATCCAGTGATACAGCCTCAACAGCAATTACATCGGCAACGGAGTTAGCATGGATGAAAGCGAAGCCGCTGCTGACAAAATACTTGGTGACATCATTCCCTTCATGTACAGATAGGACTCCTGGTTTCAACTCTGCAATTGTTGCAACATGTCCAGGGAGAACACCCATTTGTCCAGTTGTTGCTGGCACTATCACCATGTCCACCTGTTGTTACACATGAAATTCTACTTATATTAACTACTGAGCATACATTATGTCATTTTACATTTTACAGGGACTAAGAACAAATAAATTTTCTCTCTTGGCATGATCGCTTACTACTGTGTAAAGCCCAAAAACGATGGGAACGGTCAAGGTGGGGAAATTGCAGCAGAAGATATTTTCTCTAAAAGGAAGGAGTGTAAACATGAAAAGTATTCTCTAAAACTTTAGGAGTCCTATCTGTAAATGAAAAGTATCCAATGCTGGAAAGAGTTTGAAGGGCCAATTCATAAAAGATATGTTGTTAAGAGCCTAACACCAAAAACCAGTAGGAATAGGATAATTAAATACACTTCCTGGTAAAAAATTCCATTTGGTAGTGTGCTCAAATTGAAATTTGAACAAGGCTAAGCATTTAAAAGGTTGCATCTTTATAGCTTACTGGAAAACCCATCCATGATAGCAAAGGTTAAGCATGATAATTCTGGTCTGCCATTAGGCCGCATTCTTCTTCTTTAAAATTTTGTTTGGACTTCGGACAAATGAAGAGAATGAAAAGCAAAAAAAAAGTAACAAAGTAAAGCATTGTAAGTAAAAGCAAAGTGATTCCGCATTTAAGATCAAGAGGGTGGTGAGAAGACAGTAAGATGGGCAAACAATTGTCCCCGAGTCTGTTACATTCCAGACCAGTAAACTGCTCCTCATAGAAACAAATAAAGAAAATTACTTGATAAAGGAAATCCCAAAATAAGGAGAGAGAAACGTGTTGTTCCAGTAGAACAAAGAAGAACAAGCCCTCTAACATGAAATTATAGACTACATTTTCCTAATGGCTAGTCAGATGATAACTTTCAGGTTTCAAGAATAGCACTGGAAATGGGATCCATGTAGAATCTAACACAAAAGAAAACTAAAATATTATTAGAAGTACTAAAGCCTAACTCCACCTCAACAGCTAGCTCATGGGGGCAAGGTTGCTCAGGTCACATTATAAATGGTTCATTACTCATATACTATACTGATGTGGGACTTAACTCAAAAACAACCCACTTCAAGCCCAAAATATTTGGATCCTTCAAACTTCACACACGATCCTGGGCTTCAGGTGGGTTGTTAAGAGTTAAGTCCCACATGTTTGAGTATATGAGCAAAGAATCATTTATAAATGACCTCCTCCTACGGACTAATTTTTGTAGCGGAGTTAGCCCCAGTTAGTATCATACATATGATTAGAAGATAAACCAACACCATTTATTAAAAGAATCATCAAAACAAAATTTTGAATACCCATTTTTGCTCACAAGATAATTTTATGGAGAAAGAGTCATGCCAAAATGAATTCCAAACCACAGCTGATTGAAAGATGTGGACTAAATGTAACATAAAGGCGGTGGAATCTGAATGAATATATGGAAAGAAAATGTTGCTGAAGCATTGAACAAAACCTCACAAAGATGGACCATATGATCAAAAATGAACAGTAAGCAGCATTTCTTGTTTAGAAGAAAATTTAACACCGAACAAGATGAGTTCACTTTTCATTTCAATTATTTGATCAGAATATAATGAGTTAACCCATAACCATGGGATAGAGTGGAATGGAACAAAGTTACCATTTCATTCTCTGAATATTATCTGATAGAATATATATGATAATTAAGTATATGATCGTATCAGCTTAAATTTACTCATTCATTGAAAACTTCTAGAGATGAGAGAAATATGACACATGTCAAATTTCTCCTTGTGTAATGAGATATTTTACTCTATATATATGTATATATATATATATAAAGATATTGAAACATAAAATCAAAATAAACCTAATAATATTCAATTTCATTTCGTTCCATTCCAGGTATCACTATCAATTGAAACATAGGCTAAAACATGAAATGAAAATATAAAAAATGAAAGTGAAAAAAAAAGATTGGAAGGTGAAATGAATGTACCTCTTTGGAAGACAATTGAGAAGAATAAGGAAGGACGAAATTAACAGTGAGCTTGGTTGGGAGAGAAGAAGGAATCGAAGGACGAGGTTTCAAGTACGACAATGGAGTCTTTGGTGGATCTATGTTTGGGCTCACTTTCTTCCACGCCTCCACGAAACTCGCATCTGTCGCTGATTCGACGGGGATATCGGTGGAGAACCGCTTTGATGCGGCGGCGTTAAGAGGTCGACGGAGGAGGGTTGTTGCTCGGCGGAACATGGCGAGAAATTGATTGGAGAAAGTGCAGTAAGAGGAAGATAAATGTTTTAGTGTTAGGTTTTCACAAAATTTCTTATGAGGAAATCAAATGTATTTATTTAGTAAAATGTCAGTTCCGTCCTTACTTTGTACCAACCAGATTATAATTTGGTAATTGAGTCTCATGACCCGGCCATACTTGCTCATTTAGTATGATCAAATTATGATTGGGCTTGAATAAAGTCGGATATATCGGGTATAGGATTGATTTCGAGTTTAAAAATTAGACTCAGACAATATTTAGGGTTGAACATGTTTCGGTCTCGTCTCGTAGTCACTCACTCATCATATATGTTTCTATTCTATTGCGTAAAGAGTAATGACATCTTTTTGGTTGAAAATATTATTGATTCTCTAATTTTTCATCATATATACATAATCTATATATCTATAAGAAAAAAATGTTCTTCACGTCATCACTAGACACATGTCACACTCTCCTTCACTTTTTCATCTCCTAAACATGTCATACGTTATCATGTTCCCTCTCACACTCTATTAATCATTCACTTTTTTTACCAAACACTCAATCATATTCACATATTCTCATATTCTTTTTCTACCCAAAAATCTTTCTTCATTTTCCCTAAATCAATTTTTATATTTCTTCATTTTCTCTAAACTCATATGTTTAGCAATCTTATTATCTTATTATGCACATTCCTTATAATATTATGAAAACAATCCTATTATTTTGAAGATCTATTCTTATTTTGTATATCTCATATTTAAAGTGCATATTTTATTTATTTATTTGTTCATTTTGTATATATGTTCTTATTTTATGATTTTTGTTTATTTTCCATTGATTTCCTTATTTTGTACATGTGTTCTAATTGATTTCATTATTTTGTAGATCTATTCTTCGAATCGTTCTTTTCGTTAACTTCTTATAAGCAATAGTATCATCCACGAGTACCATCAAACATTCAAAATATATGGTTTTTGGTTGTTTGTTTGCTTTTGTTATTAACTTATTTATCTCTTCATCATATTTCGATTTTATCTTTTTCTCTTATTATTTGCATTTTGTTTATCCCTTTAAGTTTTCTCTCTCTCTCTTAATCTCTGATTTTATTTATATATCTTTTATTCAAAGATTCACTACTTTTCTACAACATATTTATCTCTTCATCATATTTTAACATAATCATTTTCCTTTTGCATTTGTATTTTGGTTCTCCCTTCAGAACTCACAGGTTAGTTTTCTATATCTTCATCTTTTATTTTATTTTTATACATTTTTTTATTCAAATAATCAGATTTTCATTTTTTTTTGTTTTGCATGTAGTTATAAACACATAGAGTGTATCCTCATCTTAAATTTCTTTTGATTTAAGTTTCATCTTCATATATGATATTTGATTATGTGTCTTTCAATAACTCAAATGTCAAGAATATAAAGTTTTTTCATTGTTCTAAAAAGAAATGCAATTGTTCATGAAAGTTAACATAATCATATTCTTTTACCTTTGAGTTTATGTTTTTATGGTAAAAACAAAAATTTATTGTTATTTAATTAAAATATACTATGAGTACATTTTTCTTCATTTTATACTTTCATTGAATTTATTAATCATTACATATGTTATATATTTATTAAAAAATGACACCATAATTTTTTAATACCTCAAAACACTAATGTTTGGATTTTTAATGGATCATTTCCCATTTCACATAGGTGAATTTTATTGCCGATAAAAAAAACATAGGTAAATTTTATTAATTGTTAATTAAAGATAATAAAATGTAATAAATTCTAACATATTGTTTTATTTTCTTTTTATATCCACACAAACTTTTCAAGTACTAAAATAGTCATTTATATGAATTATGAATAATTATGGAATAATAATGGTTGAATATAATTAATCTCGATATTTAAGATTAATTAATGTGAATAATGAAAGATAAAACATATTAAAATAACAATAAAAGAAATTCATAAGGGAATAGAAACTGCATAAATGAATAATGACAATAAATTTTCTTATACTATTGTAATTTGTAATTGAATAAGTGAATAAATATTGATAGCGTTGAATAAATATCGTCGATCAGTTGCAAACTAATAATTAATAATTACTTTGAATAAATATTGTCGCTCATTAAGAAAGAAATAAAACTGATGAATATAAGGGAATAAAAACACATGTTGTAATTTAATGTGGTGCTTATTGGTGAAATCGATGATGCTATTCAAGTTGAAAAATAATGTTTAGTAATCACTACATACAAATTAGTATGTGTGCTTTATTTTAAAAAAAAACTAAAAATTAAATATAATGTCATCATTTCCATTTATTAATATTGTTCATACATTTCTACTACTATGTTTAAAATATTTTAGCAGTTTTGATCCTAAATAATTAAGGTCTTCATTATTTTGAAAAAGAATTGAACTATATAATTACAATTTTCCTATTTCGATGATCATTTATTACTAAAATTTCATTCTTATATATTAAAATATTATTATCAAAGTTGTCATACTAAATGATTAAATCCGTATTTATTTTGAAAAAAATATAACTAATTAATTTCAATTTCCCATTCGGTATACTTTAAAAAAATATGAAATAATAAACCAATTATACTAACAACTAATAAGAAATAATATTCTAGAAATAAAAAAATTTATAAACAAGTTACATTAAGAAATAATCACAATAAATCATAAAACTAAACAAGTTCTCCATATGTAAGTCTATATTAAGAATGATAAATATAAGTTTTTATTGTATTTATTAGTTAACAAAATATATAGACTATAGAGTATGAAAATCAATAAAAAAAAGTACAAAAGTATATAGCTAACATGTCTTCGCGAAACCATGCAAACACACAAATAGCGTGTATGTTCTTAACCATATGAATGCACATATAGTGTTCTTAATCATATGACAAAAAATATCGGTCTGTGCAAATGCACGAGCTACTTTCTAGTTAATAATATATATACAAATATTATTTTATATCTCAGATTACATATGTATAATAATAAATAATACTAAGAAAACTTTACCTATAATAAATATGCATTATATTTAATCGGGGTCTAGTATCGGGTTCGAGTTTAAAATATGGTTCAATATATATCGGCTGATGACCAATACAATATTAATAATAATATAAGTATACGAAAAAGGCAAATAAATATTAAATAGACCAAAGTAAATTGATAAAATACCAATAAGACGTTGATATAGTAGTGTAAGGTCTCGCTAGATTCTCGTAATACCAAAAGATAAAGAATTCGATTCCTTATAACGACATTTGTTGGGAGGAGTAGGCACAATCACCCAGAACATAATTATTAGGGATGACAATGGGCACGGGTAGTGCATATCAATGCCCATACCCGCAGGTGCCCAACGGGTTTACAATTTTAATTATATTTTTACATAGTTTACAATAATTAATATATAAAAATAATTTTTACTTAAATAATATGATACTATATGATAATTTGATGATTATAGTCTCATTACTAAATTTTATTATAAAGTAATAATAAAATAAACAAATATAAAAAAAAATCCTAAATAATAATAAATAGATTGTAAAGTAATTGGGCTATGGTAGAAGAGAATGAAAGCCCACAATACTAAATAGCCGAACTATTTCACACATCACCACCCCCAACTGCTTCAACCTTCACATATTCCTCAACCGATCTGATCCATTTCATCGCCATGTTCCGCCGAGCAACAACCCTCCTCCGTCGACCTCTTAACGCCGCCGCATCAAAGCGGTTCTCCACCGATATCCCCGTGGAATCAGCGACTGATGCGAGTTTCGTGGAGGCGTGGAAGAAAGTGAGCCCACACATAGATCCACCAAAGACTCCATTGTCGTACTTGAAGCCTCGTCCTTCAATTCCTTCTTCTCTCCCAACTAAGCTCACTGTTAACTTCGTCCTTCCTTATTCTTCTCAATTGTCTTCCAAAGAGGTACATTCTCTTTTCATCTAGGTTTGTTTTTGTTTTCATTTTATATTTCAAATTTTATGAGTTTTATTTAAATTTTTAGATTGATTAAAACATCAATTTCGTCCTGGAATTTATATAATAGATCAATTTATTCCATGAGATTGATATAATAGATCTATTTGTTCCCTGAGATTGATATAATAGATCAATTTGTTCCATGAGATTGATATAATAGGTCAATTCGGTCCCTGGCTTTGCATATCATTGTCAATTTGATGCGAAGTACGGGGTCAAATTGATTTTATTGTTGGCATAGTTTTATTGAACCTTGATTATTGGTAGCGGAGCATAAGCTTGTGTGTTGCTATTTCGATTTTCACTAAATATCATGAAATAATATTGTGTAAACAGATCAGTGAATGCTTTAACTTTAGAAGGGAGAACAATACAAACATTTGATCAAAACATTGTCCTTTAAGTGAAATAAAAATTGAAATTAGGATCCCATTTACATTTAACCATCTTGTTGGTGCTAAATTTTCTTTTAAGCTGTTTTTCTTCCTCACAAAAACTACTGGTTTATGTTCATTGCTGAGCCTATGCTCCATTCATTTAGTGTGGTTTTTAGTCACCTCTTCAGACATGTGCTTATCATTTATTACTTCATTGAATTCATTCAGATTCCATTGTCATTTATGTTACATGTAGTCTGCAAATATCAATTAATTGTGGTTTAGAATTATATTTATGGTTCCTTTTCTAGGTTCTCTCTGTTTTTTATTTTCTCCCTAAAATTTTGTCTTGGAAAATCTCTTCTATGGATGAATTCTTGAAATTCCCTTTCAAGCGAGGTTTGATTTGCATACCATCACTACAACATGTGGCACAACAATGATGGTGCATATTACTATGTCTGTATGACATAATTACTTAGGAAACCATCTATTTTATTATTTGGAAACTTGCATGTTTTGCTTGTTGTTTTCTCATCTCTTTAACAATGTTTACAATGATACTGCTGACATGACATGATGCATTGACTCTTTGCTCTTTCTCATAGTAAAATTTGAAAATCGGGGTCCTGATATTATAAAAGTATAGGGTTGTTGGCCTGGGAAAGTACTCAATAGTTTGGCAGTCCATGGCTTACTCTCAGCAAAGGAAATTGGCAAGAATACCCTTTCTGCATCCCTAAACATCGAAAGTCTGCACTTCCCATTATTTTTTAACCAACATGCTATATACCCTTCTTAAAACTGGGATGCTCTATACCACTTCGTCTGATTTGATTGCTGTTAGACTCTTTTATAATCGTTGCATATCTTTTAATTCCACAAGTTCAATCTGTAAGCTTTGATAGGTGTTGTTGTGTTTGGTTATAAAAGGACCTAGTTATCATGCCAATAGAATTAAATTCTTGTACGGAATTAAAGAGGTTGAGCTGTTAGTTGAAAGTTGTAGGATTATAATTGGCAGCGTTATCGATAATCAATTTGACAACATTAATCGGTCCAACAAAATCGACCAACTTAACAAATGTTTGAGCATTTATAATTCTATAGCAACATTAGATGTATCAACAAATCTGACAAAACTTATTTCTTTTGGACAAGACACAAGCAAATTGACTACCTACCTATTACTTTTGGTCATCAGCCATCAACCATGAGTATATCCAGTTTTTTTCCAAATGGTCAACTGACAACTTTTTATTTTAAATAGCATACTATATTTTTTACTAATGGGCAATGGCATGATAACTGGATCTTTTATAACCAGGACCAATAGCAGCAATTTCATTTATCATGGGAAAATAGTAGACTCAATTTGTGCAACAACGTAAAAGAATCTAGTAATAGCCGATTCAGCCTTGTGTATAGTTTGTGTTACCAGGAAAAGCTATTCCAATTGAAGTTTGATATCCATGACACAAGTAGTTCTTGAAGTTTCCTTCCATTTGGCTTGACTTGTACTGGTGGAGTACTTGGACCCTCTGCTTCTCCTTTAATTTGATCATTGTCCTAGAAACTTGCATCAAAGTCTCTACCAATCTGTATTTAAGCTCAGAAGAAACTTTAGTACAAATTAAAGAATCTCCCTTCTGTTGTGTGATGCTTTCTTATCCTTTGTATTCCTTCATTCTCTATCTTTGATATATTTCCCACAATAAAAAGTACTCCGAGGATTTCTTACCTTCAAAGCTGGAATACTTAACTATAATCCTGTGTTCGGTCAGACTTTTCTCCAATAGATTGTGTTATGACCTACTGCTTGAGTTGCATTTGGAACACTTGCAGATGAATATCCTGCAAAATGCCATTTAATACTAGGAGGGAGGTGTAAGGTTTTGTCCACAAGGCAAGGCAGACAGTTAGGTTTGTTGAGTTTTGTTATTTATCAAAAAATGGAAAACAGTCAGACCTGATTTATAGTTATAAGACCTGGTTTTAGACATGTTTAAACCAGTCTGACCATGCAAACGGCTAAAGGGGTTAGTCTCATACTTAAACACTCCTTTCTTTCTCAAAATAAGTTATTTTATCTTATTAAGCGTTTTGGGGTTGGGATACATTACTGATGTCTCTAAAGCTTGTTGGGTGCCACAAATGTTCTTTGGCTACCAGAAGTAGCCAAGGAGGTAATTTATTAAATGTAGTTATCTTGAATGACATATGATTTCTGGCTTTATCTCGTGCTGCCTCTGCTGCATCCACTGCCACCCTCATCATTCCTATTCCTTTTGGGATGTGAACTGTTGGTAACAATGTTTCCTAAGAGAAAAATTATTAATTCTTTCTCCTTTGTGGAAGTCTAAAATGACATAATGTATGCTTAGTAGTTAATGTAGAGTAGAATTTCATTTGTAACAGGTGGACATGGTGATAGTACCAGCCACAACTGGACAGATGGGTGTTCTCCCTGGACATGTAGCAACAATTGCAGAGTTGAAACCAGGAGTCTTATCTGTACATGAAGGGAATGATGTCACCAAGTATTTTGTCAGCAGCGGCTTCGCTTTCATCCATGCAAACTCTGTTGCTGACGTAATTGCTGTTGAGGCTGTACCACTGGATCAAATCGATGCAAACTTGGTCCAAAAGGGTCTTCAAGATTTTACTCAGAAGCTGAACTCAGCCACAACTGATTTGGAGAAAGCTGAAGCTCAGATTGGGGTTGATGTCCATAGTGCTCTCAACTCAGCTCTCACAGGCTGAGTACTCTAATTGACCTTTCCTTTTCAATAATTGATTTTCACTCTGGCCTGACCGTGTGTCATGGAGTTGTTTCCGAGTAATCAAATTTCCAAAATAGCATTGGTGTAATTTAAGTTCCTAAAGAACATTTTGATCATGTATTGTGTTGAAAGTAAATTTTGATAAAATAATTTATCAACAGCTGCCATCTAGCTCAGGGAAGTTGAGCAAGATCTTAAATTTATAAACAAAAGCTTAATTTAATGTTACAATGCGATTCAGTTATGCATATGGCTCCACCCATGTCTTTGCTTGAGTTATGCATATGGCTCCACCCATGTCTTTGCTTATGAGTTATGCATATGGCTCCACCCATGTTTGGAAATTTGTTTGCCAACTATGTTTGCATGTTTGTTAAAAAGTGATTTTGTTAAGGATGAGTAAGGTTTGATAATGTTGAAGAGACATTTTTTTACATGTTTTAATTATCATTTTTTTACATGTTTGTAGCAGATTTGTTCATGTTAAACCATCAAACTGCAAAAAGAAATCTAAAGGAAAAGGTTGTGGATTTTAAACCATTTCTGATTACATTAAAGATCCATCATTAACTTTTGAAACAACTTGAACAATTATTGGGGCATCTTTACAAAAAAGTTCTCATAGATAAAAGTGAACTTAGTCTAAAAAGGTACTTCTCTTTTATTTCTGTCTTTAGTGTTAATAAAAATACTAGAATTCCTTGGTTTATCAATTCTGGAGCAACTGATCATATGCCAAATTGCCAAAAAGAATATCCTCTAATATCCATCTACTCTTTCAGAGATGGTGTTCCATTGAAATTCACATAGGTTGTCTATGAACTATGATGATATTCAGTAAAGAAATACATGAAATATTATTTATAGTGGCTCCATAGGTTAACATAAATCTGTATACTTCTTGGTATGCTATCCCTTTCTCATATTTTTTATCACAAGATTAATGCTATGTTTGGATGTTTTGGATAGGATAAAATGAAATATAACATCATAGAATGATAAAATTTTGAGGAAGAACTTAAAGGCTTTCGGGAATAGTTTGTTTATGAATTGAGTTTTGAAGTAAAAGATAGAAAAAGTAAAAGTTTGAGAGTTATAAAATATATTTATAAGATGATTCTAAACTATTCAATTTATTTTCATTTTTCTCCAAAACTAAAATTGCAAATATACCCAAGAAACTCCCCTAGTTAAGAATCCAAAATACTCAAGATTGACTACTTTGAAGAATAAAGATCAGCAAAATGATTTTTGTCTTTATAAACAATGTCTTTTTTTCAGTAAATTTATTAACAAACAACAAACACCAAATAGATATTTAATGCATATGGATGACAATATGTCTGGATAGGTTCGGGTAGTGCATTATCCAGACTCGTTCCACTGCTTTGATTTTGGACTCAGACCCGCCCCAGACTCATGCTAATAATACCCACTGGGTATGCTACCCACAGGTCCTTGGGTACCCATAAATTCAAAAATATTAAAAATAATTGCAAATAATTTATGCATTTGTGTATTTGTTTCATACGATCTTATATGTTATTTAGACAATTAGCAAGAAAAAAATTATAAAACTTAATTTAAAGTTTTTAAAATAACGTGATTTGGCTATTAAACACAACTCATTTTACTCTAACAAACATTAAAAACAACTTCAACATTAGGATGGAAAATTCATTTAGTATGAACTCTTCGATTAACATAACATCACATCACATCATACATATGAATTAACAACATAACATCACATTTTAACAATATAATAATCACATTTATGAATTAATATGATATTACAATTATGAATTAATATGATATTACAATAATATACATGATATTACAATTAGGTTCTTATATATATAAGAAGAAATAGTGGGTTCAGGTATTCACGGGTCTGAGTACCTTATTATCCAGACCCAGACCCAGACCCAGACCCATCTAACAGCGAGTCTTAAAATTGCGGACCTCAATTACCAATGGGTCCAAAACATGTACTCACACTCAATCCGTTACGGGTAATTTTTGCGGATACCTACGGATCCGGATACCCATTGCCATCATTATTAATGCATTATTGTAAGGGTGGTACCCTTGTTACTTTGTGTGCATTGATGGTAACTTCTTACTTTGTGTGCATTGATGGTAACATTGGTAGTCGGTGTCCAAATCCATTCTCATTTATTGTTTTACAGCAACAAATTCAAAGAAATGTACTATTACATATATTTCATAAATTAATATATATATATTAAATTCATGCTTTACTATTCTAACTAATAACAATGAGGAATACATACCTTGAGACTGAAGGTGAAAACATACTAGGCCATATCAGGTTTTTATTTAAATAAACTGATTCTATATAATATATAGGAGTCTAAGCTGACATTTTAGTATGTTTAAAAAAAATTCAAAGTCTATGTTTGATTTATGAAATAGTATGGTTTGACTAGTTAGTATATTTAAAGTTATGTTATATTATATGATCATGAAATATGTCATTATGTCTACATTTAAATTGACTAATATGCATACTTTTGGTTAAAAATATCTAACTCTAATAAATAAATTATAATTTTGTATCTATTTTGATATCAAAATTACACATATAATAATATTATATAATATAACTAAATAGACCAATATGTTAGATTTAATATAACTTTTTAGATAACCTAAAGTTTGTCTTATTAAGGTAAATATATTTTTTTTTTTCAAAACTAACTGAGTCTAACATGTTCATTAAAAATGTGTGATAACCTGATAATGATAGAGTAGTGAAATTTTTGCATGCAGATTTTAGTTGAGACAATAGATGTAGTATGGTAGTAGTACTTTTAGTTAAATGAAAAAATAAATAATGGGATGTGTGTTATAAAATGGTAGTACAATGTTATTTATTTGGATGAGATGAAGTTGAAAAGCATGTTGTACGTTGAGTCATTTACTTCTGTTTCCCTTGTCTATGATGAAACCGCACGTGTAGCGGGCATCAGGGGTTGCTGACCGCGATTCGCGGGCAGTCATGGCGGGCCCATAAGAAATTCAACAGTAACGCCAGCAAGATCTAACGTCAGCTGGGTCCCACACTTTATTGTCATTGTCGCCTTGTGGGCCCCTTGCCTTGTCAGCTCCAACTTTGCTTTTTCAACTTTTTGGAATTACAAGATATTAATAAAAATATCTCATCATGTCACATATTTAATTATTTTTTATAAACTATTTTAAAAACTAAAAAATAAAAAAATTATTTATTATTTTAGTGGTCGAAAGAAATTATTGATCTATTTAATGTCATTATGAAATATTTTTATATATCATTTTTGTGGTGTAAGATAATTTAGATGAGAATTTTGTAGGATAATATCATTATTTTATACATAATGATAAATGTAATCAGATTTTTTAAGTACTAGCCAAGTTTAATATAAAATTAATTCTAAGTGTTACATATATATTATCCAATTTAAAATTCTAGTTGTATATACAATTAAACTAACGACCAAAAATTTTATATAAAAAAATTGGGTTTATTATTATATTATATAAAATAGATGAGATATCAATAAGTAAATTTGTATGAGTTTGATAACAATTTTAAATTAAATTATTAAATTAGAGACGTAATTGAAAATACCGAACAAACTTTAAATAACGGCTCCATAAAAAAAAGTTAGCAATAATGAGAGTATTTTATACATAATCATGAGAATTTGGTGAAGGATGTTAACATAAAACTCCCGAATAAAAATAATTATTAAATATAATAGTGGGTACCACAGCCCGTATACACATAAATGTCACCAATTAGTATGATTTTTTGATGTGATTGAACTATTATGGTTACACTTTTGCCCTTTAACCAATGTGAGTTTTTGTTTTTAGGTTTCCTTAACATTAAAAAGTGATAATTGGGTTTCTTATGTAATTTATTTATTTATATACTACTTATAAAGGAAAACTTAAAATAACTTCTTATAACTTCTCATGGTATAATTTTTAAATACTTCTTTTAGCTTTCAGAACTTATAACTTAATATATATGTATATTATTCATTCATCTATAAACTGCTAAGTGATGCAGTTTTTATATTTGAGAACATGACATATTGTCGTTTTTCATATACATATTACTACATATTACAAACGATGAGAAAGCGGATTGACACGACAGTGCCTATGTCTGTAAACACGCTAGTATATATAAGATAAAAACATATTATTAGAAATAACTATATTTAATTATCCAAAAATTAATTTTAAATTAATAAAATATTTTATAGAGTAAATTATATTGACAACCAGTTTTAATGAAATTACACAAATAAATAATTTTTTCTAAATCTACACCTAGCATCCCGAATTATGTACATACATTACATTCACTAACTTTATAAGAAATATAAGTGTAATTTCTTTAAAAAATTGGTAATCGGTATAATTAAGTTAGAGAAAATGTGATATTTGTGAAGACAAATTTAAATAATGTAAGAGTTAATGTCTAATTGTTATTTTTGGTGGCTTAAATCATTTTTTGTTCTCTCTAAAAGTGCCAAATTGTATATAATTCCATGGACTCCTTCAAATAGCAATAAGAATGAAAATAAGAGAATGAGAGAGTTATGTTACCTTAGGTTATTCTTTATATTAATTTCTACTCAACTCAAATTGATTAAGTCAATGGCACTGCTCTATATACCAAAAAAAAAAACAATTGGACTTCTGAATAGTACGAGTCTAAACTTTTTTTTTATTAATTACAAATGTCAATATAAATACCATATATTTCATGGAATATTTAATAGTTTAAAAAAGAGTGCAAGAGGAATGTAATAAGAAATTATATGAATTACAAAGGTAGTTGACTTGTATTAATTCATATATTTTTAAACAAAAGTCTAAGCATATGGCAAAATGCATATTATGAATAAGGCTCTAAAAAGCTATGTTCATATCTAAAGTTTAGACCTCACATGCATAGGAAGAAAAGACATGGCAACATTTTAATTTTTATTCTATAATAATTCTTTAATCATGCCACCACCTTTTTATATATACTCTTTGCAACTCTACTAATTACTTAATAATTAATCCCTTATAGGTGTCACATTGTTAGGTTATATATGTTCCTTCCTTTAAGCAAATGGACCCATAATAATATCAACTAGTACTTAATAATTTAAAATAAAGCAAAAATGGATTCACATGCATGAATTGGTCCCAATGGAAGATACCATCACCACTTCAATTGTCCCTATCACCCAATTCATCCAACCCTCAATTATCAAACTCATCGTATTACTATTATTATTGAACAACGATCATTACCAATAATAAAGAGACAAATGTATATATCTTTTTTATTTTTAATATTAAAAGTATATATATTTTAATAAAGTATTAAAACTAAGGTCTAATTTTACTAACATACCTCATCAATTTTTAATTAAAAGTGTTTCTAGGAAATTAAATTTGCCCATTTAATGGATTAAATGTCATTGGTGAATCTCACAAGTAGACTCTTCAACATGCCTAATTATTTATCAAATTATTTAGAAAAAAGATGTATACATTAGATGGATTTTTTTATATTGTTATTGAATTATCTATTATTGACTCTTGAATAAAAGTAGTACAAATTAATAATGAATGATACACTATTTGTGTATAAAATTTGGACAAAACTCATGTGAAGTACCATATGTGCTAATGGTACGGGTAACCTATTAGAGATGACACATAAGCATTTTTTTTTACTTTCTAAAGTCAAAAAATATTTCATTTCTCAATACATAAAAAGAATGAACATTTATTAAATTTACAATAAAATATTTTTTGATCTTGAAAGTAAATAAAATATACAAATGACATCCTCTAATAGGTCACATGTACCACCAACACTTATCATACTTCACCTAAATTTTATCCATACAATTTTATACTTTCACTTAGACCTGTCAAAATGGGTCGGGTATAGCGGCCCGGCCCGCCAAGGCCCGAAAAGGTGTAGGGCTTGGGTACTAAAGTTTGAGTATTTTAGTTAAACCGGGCTTTTTAGCCCGGCCGGGCCGGGCCACAATAAATCCGGGCTCGGGCCGGGCTTACCCGTTCGGGTTCGGGCCATTGTCTACTCATTTTCTTCCCTCTCATTTGGCTTTTCTTAACTGTGCATTTTACATGATGTAATCGATTACGATATACTCGTAATCGATTACAACATATGAAAAGCATTAGTTTTTGCTGTTTCTTAAACAGTGTAATCGATTACACAATCCCGGTAATCGATTACGCAATCCTGGTAATCGATTACATGCTGATAAACTAATCAGACATGTGCATTTTACATGATGTAATCGATTACAATATACTCGTAATCGATTACAACACATTAAAAGCATCAGTTTTGCTGTTTTTTAAACAGTGTAATCGATTACACAATCCTGGTAATCGATTACACTGTTTAAAAAACAGCAAAAAATAATGCTTTTAATATGTTGTAATCGATTACAATGTACTCGTAATCGATTACAACATATTAAAAGCATCAGTTTTTTGCATTGGTGTAAATAATAAAATAATCCGGGCCGGCCCGCCGCAGCCCGCTTTGGGCGGGTTTGGGCCTCATTTTTAGCAACATAAAATATAACCGGACTTTTTAGTCCGACCCGTTTTAGCCCGAATCAAAAGCGGGCTAGCCCGAACCCATCCGGATAGCCCGTTTTGACAGGTATACTTTCACTGCACATATATTAAACTCAATTATTTGAATCACTTATGTCAAAATTCAAGTTATGATAATAAAAAATTAATGTAAACATGCAATTAAAAAAGTAGTAACATAGAATCTCTCATTATATATAATTGCTCAATTTCTTCACTTTTCTTCCATTGCACTTTCCAACTCTTTAAACTCATCTATGGCTACCCATGTTTCCCCTTCTTCTTCTCCTTCAAGATCTAGCATGTTCTATTATGCTATGAATGAAGATAATTATGAAGAGCCTCACTTTCTAGAAGCTTGTTTTCTTTGCAGAAAACCACTTGGTCAAAACAGTGACATCTTTATGTACAGGTTAGCTTATTTTTCAATCTCTTTCAGCTTCTATGCTTCAAATCTCCTACACTTTTTTACATATCAAATCTTACCAACATGCTTATATTGCTTGATTTGGTTAAGCTTATTGTAAAAAAATTAACTTTCCACTGAATTTTCATGTGGGGCTTATTGACAACAAGTATTGTTTTCTTCTTTTATGTTGTACAGTTTATATAACAAGTTTAGTGTTTATATAACAGTTTCATTGAATTCTATAGATCTATATATATTGGAAATTAAGTCTCACATCGTCTACCCATTGTCATGTGAGTGATTGAAATACATGTTGTACTACTCATCTCATAGCTAATTGGTTTTGAGATGAATCCTTAACATGGTATTAGAGTCCAAACCCAACTTCTTTCCGGTTGTAATGAGCAAAAAGATATTATTTAGTTATGAGTCAACCGTAACTCTTCGTCTGGTACGATAGACTTATATGTGGAGGGGGCTTGTTGGAAAGTAAATCCTACATCGCTTAACTCATTGTCTACCCGTTGAGCTACTACTTTCATAACTAATTGGTTTTGAGATGAAAACTTAACTGATTTGATGTTTCTATGACCGGAAAGCAAGGGAATATATATTGTTGAATATTTGTGATGTTATCGATGGTGATGGTAAATTTGATTATGGAAATGATATTTATTTTGTAGAGGGAACACACCATTTTGCAGCAAAGAGTGCAGAGAGGAACAAATAGAGATTGATGAAGGCAATGACAAAAGCTGGAAACAATCTTCCAAAAGGAGTAGTGTTAGACAATCAGAGACAAACAAGAACTCTAATAAGACTTCAAGAACAGGCACAGTTGTAGTTGCTTAACCATCAATCACATGATGAGTTATAAAATAATATATATTAAAAAAAAAGTGGAATCCAATGAAGATTCTGATAAATCATGATGAATCTTTGCAACCCCTTTTGTAAAGAAATAGTTGGGTATCCAAAGAGAGAGAGAGGAAAGCCCAACAAAGAATTTTGGCTCTTTTGTTAATGTTCTTGTTAATTGGTTTCACTCATTTGTTTTTCCTATTTCATGTTCCATCATAGATATTGAGATGATATTTTATTTTCCAGAAATTTGAGGCAACACAAAGAAAGTATCAAAATTCAAATATACTTTATCAAATGCATATTTTTTCTTTGTTTTTAATAACAAAAATATAATTTCATTGTAATAAAAGAAATATATGTGTCATTGAAAAGCACTTGTTTTTCCTTTAATGTTCCAATGTGAGAGCTCTAGATTGGTGAAACTTTGTTACATTCTTGGAGCTTCATGTGTCCTTCAAAAATTTCCTTGACTTAAGTCAATGTTACTTACTTCTAAAAAAATTATATGTATACATCTAATCATAAAATTGTTTCATTTGATTCGTTTTGTGTTTACTGCTACTCATTTTATTTATTTTTTAACCAAGGTATTTAAAACCGTTAGGTAAAAATGTTATTTGTATAAGATAGTTGACCATAGACAATGAGATAAATTCAACGTGCCATTTTTATCATTTACTTATTATTTCCCCCAAAAGTGTAAGGTGTCATTTTAATATACAAATAAACATTGTTTTTTTTTGTATACACATTATATGAATCAAACCCCTTAATATGAAGGAAAATATCATTTTAAGCCCATCTAAACATTAATGTGCGTACATTATACTTTCAAATAAGTAGAATGGTTTAATTTTCTAAAATAAAATGTTGCAATTATATTCCACATAAGCACTGCATAATCTTATCATAAAGTATAAGTGCATTTAAAGATTATTTTTTTCCTTATAGTAGGGAAGTCATAATTAAGTGTACAATCAATAAGGAGAAGAATATATGTAGTACACATTAGAAGCTTTATCACCAAAAATTTACAATCATGTAAACTTTGAAGTTTATAGTCAAATTATATCCAAATAAAAGGCATGCAACACTTGAAACATGAGTATCCTTCAAAGATTAGTTATGCAAATACAATTTTAACAAATTCAATAATAAGAAACCTTTATATACAAATTTCATAACAGCAAATTTCAAGTGAATATCTATACTATTAATAAAACTAAAACCCAAAATAACTACCACACTATGGTGTAATTAAGGATTCTCTATTTTGCCATCACCATCTTTTAATTTCTACCACATAACCATATAGCCCAATAATATACCTATACTTTTATACTACTAATCTATATCTATATTATTTATATATTTATATCTATACTTCTATACTATATATAAAGGTAAAACATTTTAAAACTATGGTGTAATATTTTATTGTCTATTTTGTCCTTCTAATTAACTATTATTACAATGCAAATAAATTAAAATAATTATTGAATGTGTTAATTATCTATATCTATACTTAATTACAATATTTACCACATAATAAAAGAAATATCAATGAAAGTTAGAAGAAGTTACATAGATAAAAAAAATATCAAAGCATTAATGTAATTTTTAATAATATCACAACTCAATTTCATATTTTTCTATTACATAGATTATAATATTATGTATACTCAATATAAAAATTGTAATATAATTCTCTAAAATGAAGTATATAAAAATTAAATATTTAATACTGAAAAATAAGAATGCTAGTCGGCAGGCATGAAGTGCCTATCGACACGCTAATGTCTAATTATGTCAATTTACTATTTATGAAATATATCTTACCAATATCAATAATATCAATAGTTAAAAGAGAACATCATTCACACCAATCACGTGTAATAAATTACACATTAATACTTAAAGAATCAACCATAATAAATAACACTAAGTAATTGATTTGATAATAATGTAAAAAACATTCTTCATCATTATGCATTGATTTTTTGTTCTTGGTATTATAAAATATATTCATTCACTTTTTAGTAATGAATTAATCTGTTTTGGATCAATAAATATCATCTCTATTAATGGATAGACAATTGATTGTTTTTCCTTATGTTTTCAATGATTAAATTGTGATCTCATAGTAAATAAAAAGATAAAAGTATTTCTTGTCTTTTGTTTATTATTGTATCACACTTGCCTCTCCACCATTAACGTAAAGAATCCTTACTCGTTTTGGATAAGTGATTAACCATATTAACAAATGTTATTATCATGAATCGAACATAATGGAATCTTATACCATTAGATCAACATTTTTAATTTTGGTATAAAATTAATTAATGGAGGATATCCACTTCCTCTAAGAGTAAGTTTAAAACATTGAGTAGACCTAAACCATTAGATTTCCTAGAATTGATGGTTAAAATGTAAAGTAAAATAAAAAAACTTATGGAATCATTCCTATTTAATTAATGCATGGATAGAAATAGAAAATAGAGAAGGTTGTGTGAAATGGAATAGCATAGCATGCATAGGTGTCAGAAAAACCGCATGGCATTGAAACAGTGATCTCCTAAAAAATCTACCTTCACTTTTGACCCTTTCTTCTTCTTCATCTTCTTCTTCTTTACACTCTCATCAATTTGTAATTCATTCATCTATTATGTCTTTTTCTCACACTCCTATTATCACCCAACAATAGAACCCTAATTTCATTTTACTATTTCAGGGATCAAAGGATTTGAATTTATGTCCTTCAATCAATCAAACTCGGATAATAAGACACAACCTGTGTATCCAAAATCCGGCCGATCCGCCACCTTCAATCATCACCGCCCTTCCTCGCCCTCCTACGTCAAGCCCGGTGCCGGTGATGGTGCTGCTGCTGCTGGCCCCGCCTCCTCAATTTCATCTACCCGGAGGTAATTTAGGGTTTCAAATCTGTTTTTTATTATTTTTAATTCAATTATGTGTTTTTTGGGGTGATTTTGAGTATGTGGGATTTGTTATTTTACTATAATGTACAATTGTGTTGATGCTGTAGATTGGAAAGAACTGGTTTTGGATATTAAGGGACTGGTTATTTTAGGCTTAAAAAATGTGATTCTCCAAAAGTGAATTTTGTAGAAGCGGAAAACTTATGCTTCTTTCTTTGGATCAATGTTTTTAAAACTAAAGAGAAGTATATGAAGGTTATAAGTGACGCTTTTTTCAATCAGAGGAATTGTTTTTTTTTTAATTTGTGTGAAAAAGTCTAAACAAATAGGCCTTATTAATTTTTAACCCGGACAAGAGGGTAAGCCTTGCTGACTTGTGACCTAGGTATCATCGATTCAAATCTCGGCAACACCCTCTCCTTTTATGGGGGTAAAGTTGCATATATTTACCTTCTCAGATGGGAGCCTCGTGTACTCTGTCAGCCTTATTTTATAAGTAGTGTACTGTTTTCTTTTCTTTCCTTTCTGTTTTATTGATTCCTGTGTTGCTTGTTCTAGTTTTAACAAGAAATCTAATAATGCACAAGGTGGGCAATCTAGGGCAAACCCTACCCCAGTGAATTCAACAGAGGCTAATTATGCTCCGGCTGCCGGTACCATACAGAATGGATCCCACGTACAACCACAATTATCTGGTAAGCTTGAGGAAGATTGTTTATTTTAAAATGTAACTCTTATCTTAATTGGTTTTTAGTGCCAGGTTATGTTGCTCATTGAAAATGTATGTATGCCAGTGTGTATACACTTTACCATGGATAAACTTGTGGAAAATTCTCTCTTTATAATGGAAGAATATGCTGATTATTTATGTGGTCAAGTGTTTGGTAACTTATGATTGTCTTTTTTATATATTTCCTTCATTCATGTGGACATGTGGTATGATAGGAGCCCCTGGTACGTCAGTTACAACCAAATCATCTGAATCATCAGCTGCACAGAGGAGCAGTGCAGCCGTTCCAAAAGCCTCAACTTCTCAACCACCACCCCCCATGAGTTCTGATGCAGCCGCCCCTACAACCCCTGCTAAGGGTATGCTAGCCTTATAACTTTTAAGGATTGTAACTTGGGTCATAGTTGTTTTACTTTTTCAAAATGATTTTCCTTATTAGCTATTAATTGCCTACATATTAATTGTGAGTTGTGAAACTGATATGATTTGAATATTTCTGTCTGCCCCAGGAGATGCATCCAAGACATTCCCTTTCCAATTTGGATCCATTAGTCCCGGCTTTATGAATGGGATGGCAGTGAGTTTCTTATAAATTAGTTTTTTGATGTCTGTTATAGTGAGTAATTGTTCATGTTCTTGTATACCATATGCAGATTCCAGCTCGCACTAGCTCAGCTCCTCCTAATATAGATGAGCAGAAGCATGATCAGGTATTGTTTTTTACTCTTATCCCCTTGAATTTTGCATTACAAAATAGATTTGCTATCACTGCCCTCTCCTTCTGAAGGAACGATGATGTTATTTAAGTTGCTATTTATGAACAAGAACTGCTCTGACAACTGCCCTTATGTGTTTTGTTGGTTGAAGTCTCAGCTTGCTATGTGTGTTTTCAGTGATGTAAGTTTTTGTATGGTTCTAATTGCTAAACTTTCAGGCTCATCACGACTCTTTTAGATCTAGGCCTTCAGGGCCGACACCTCCTGTTCCGAAGCAGCAGCAACCACCTAGGAAAGATGCAGGTGTCACCTATCAATCTAATGCTGGGGAGACTCATATAGGAACTAAGGGAAGGAAAGAACCTCAGGTATCAGCTTCGATCCCAGCAGGCCTGATTCAGAAGCCTTCTGTTGTTTCTGTAACTGGGCTTTCAATGGCAATGCCATATCATCACTCCCAGGCATCTTTACAGTTTGGTGGTCCTAATCCACATATTCAATCTCAGGGTATTTCACCAGCATCCCTCCAGATGCCTATGCCGATACCTATACCATTTGGAAATGCTGCCCATGTGCAACAACAGGGTTTTGTGCCCGGTCTTCGATCTCATCCAATGCATCATCCAGGGATAATGCATCAAGGCCAGAACATGAGTTTTACTCCTCCAATGGGTCATCAGCTGTCCCATCAGTTAGGCATGGGCATTGGCATGAGCCCCCAATATCCTCAGCAGCAAGGGGGAAAGTTTGCCACTCCTCGAAAAACTACTACTGTGAAGATCACTCATCCCGAGACACACGAAGAGCTGAGGCTTGATAAAAAAACAGATGCTTATTCAGATGGTGGGACATCAGGTGTCAGGTCGCATCCTAACATGCCTTCTCAATCTCAGCCTGTTCAATCTCTTGCAGCTTCTCATCCTATGAACTATTATTCAAGATCCTTTAATACAAGTTCTCACTATAATCCACCTCCTACTTCTCTTCCGCCAACAAGCAGCCTGATAACTCCAAATTCTCAACAACCGGGAAATAATTATCTGCTGAACCATGGTTCAGAAAATGCTGGTTTCATGAATTCATCATCACTCGGTTCTCTGAAAGCTAGCACTCCTATTACTGGCATTGTTGAAGCACATAATTCAGAAAGTTCCCACAATGTGCCTAATGCGTCATCATCAGCTCCATTTGGAGCAACTTCTGTAACTATTAAGCCAAGTGGCCCGTCTGCTGATGTGGACTCATCATTGCCCAATTCCAGTAATTCTGGTGTTCAAAATAGAGAGTTTAGTTCAACAGCGTCTTCTGATACTAGCTCCTTTGTGCTACAAAAAGGTTCTGAAACTGGCACAGATAACTCCTCACTGCAGTCTAAATTGGCCAGCAACTCCTCAGTTTTGTGTTCACTGCCAAAACAATCTTCTGCATCTGTTGCGGTATCTGCTGAGAAGCTTACAGCCACTCCCTTGACGCTTCCTTCATCAACTCCTAGTGCGGATTCTGTCTTGGTTGTGTCTAATAATGATGCCCAAATGAAGGTATCTCTTAGTAGTTCTAACTCTCTGAAGGATAATCATAATAACCTATCGAAGAAAGGTCAATTAGAACAGGTATTGAAAGTGTTTTGTAATATATGATATATAATTATATATATATATATATATAATGCGATCTTGGTTTACTTGAGCATAATATATGTATTTTTTGTTTCCCCACAGGTTTCTGTGAAATCCCCTACAGAGGCTAATGTATCTTCTCAGGCTGTTGACATTGGTAAATCTGATACTGGAGTTTCCGAACCTGCAGGGACTCAAATAAACTATTCTGTGGCAGTTAACCCTGAAGCTCTTCAATCATCTCCTGACACAACATCAGTTACCAGCAGGAGCATTCCTAGTGCTGTTGAAGTGAAGACCAACTGTTCTGCCGATTTTTTTGCTCGTGTTTCAGTGGAAAGATATGGAGCACAAGGTGCTGATAGTTTGAACAATCATAAGCATGATAAGATAGATGATTCATCAGAAGGTAAACTTGTAAATCATAATATTTTGGAAATTTCCAATAAAAATGATAAATCATCTCTAGAAGGTTCCAAACAAAACATTATATGTGATGGAAAAAATTTAAAAAATCAGAACAAGATGCTGCAACGGTAAGCATTGAGCTGATTAACTTGAAGACTGTACAGCAAAAACAGGATGATTCTTCAAGTTGCAGTGCAGAATTTACCAGCACTGGTGATAATTTAGGCATTTTTACCTTTACCACATTGAATTCTGTAGGTGTCTTTTAATTAGAAATGATAATGTAGTTACTGACGGTACAATTTCTGAAAATTCTGACTTGTCAGACCCGCTGTCTGTGGATATTCTAGAAAAAACTTTAACACATGTCAAGGATTGTTCAGATAATGCTGCCATTGACTCGATGTCTCTTCCAGTGTCAGGTAACAAGAATACACAAACTTCAGAAGCAAATAAGGTGAATAATACATCTAAAGCAAAGAAGAAAAGAAAAGAGATTCTTCAGAAAGCAGATGCTGCCGGATCAATTTCTGATCTTTATAATGCATACACGGGACCTGAGGGAAAAAAAGAAGCTGTACTGAATTCAGAGACTACTGAAAATGATTCTACTTCTGGAAGTTTGAAGCAGTTGCCGACTGATGTTGCTCACCCGGGTGCTGTAGCAACCGAGAAATGTGGAGAGATTAAAGCTGAACCTGATGACTGGGAGGATGCAGCTGACATGTCTACACCCAAACTTCAAGCTGTTGATAAATCATACCAGGTTAGCTGTGAAAGTGGAGGTACAGCCAAAAAGTACTCTCGAGATTTCCTTTTGAAATTCTCTGAGCAATGTACTGATCTTCCTGAAGGTTTTGAAATCTCGGCAGACTTTGTTGAGGCTTTGATGAGCGCTAATATTAGGAGTGTTCATGTTTTTGAGCGTGATTCACATCCTAATCCCCGAAGAAATGTAGATATGCCAGGTGGAATGTCTCGGATGGATCGTCGTGGAAGTGGTATGATTGAGGATAACAGATGGAATAAAGTTTCTGGTGCTTTTCATTCTGGACGTGGTTTGGATGGTATTGGAGGTAATGCTGGATTTCGAGCTGGCCAAGGGGGTAATTTTGGTGTTTTAAGGAATCCTCGATCACATATACCCTTACAATATGCTGGGTCAGTTGAATTGATGGGAAATCAGGGTGGAATGCAAAGAAGTCCTGATGGTGAAAGGTGGCAGCGTTCTGGTAACTTCCAGCACAGGGGTTTAATTCTTTCACCTGCAACTCCTCAAACTCCTTTACAGATGATGCACAAAGCTGAGAAGAAGTATGAAGTGGGTAATATACCAGATGCGGAACAGGCAAAGCAGAGGCAATTGAAAGCTATATTGAACAAACTAACCCCTCAGAATTTTGAGAGGCTTTTTGAACAGGTAAAAGCAGTTAATATTGATAATGCAGTCACCCTCACTGGTGTCATCTCACAAATCTTTGAGAAGGCTCTTACGGAGCCTACCTTCTGTGAAATGTACGCCAACTTCTGTTCACATCTGGCTTCTGAGTTGCCTGATTTAAGTGTTGACAATGAAAAGATAACATTTAAGAGATTATTATTAAACAAATGCCAAGAGGAATTCGAGAGGGGTGAGAAAGAACAAGAGGAAGCCAATAAGGCTGATGAGGGAGAGGTAAAACAGTCGGATGAAGAAAGGGAGCAGAGAAGAGTCAAGGCAAGAAGGCGTATGTTGGGAAACATCAGATTGATTGGAGAACTATATAAGAAGAGAATGTTGACCGAGAGGATAATGCACGAGTGCATCAAGAAGTTACTGGGTCAGTATCAGGATCCAGATGAGGAAGACATTGAAGCATTGTGCAAGCTGATGAGTACAATTGGGGAGATGATTGACCACCCCAAAGCCAAGATTCATATTGACGCGTATTTTGAAAGAATGAAGGTGTTATCAAACAATATGAACTTATCTTCGAGGGTAAGGTTCATGTTGAAGGATTCAATTGATTTGAGAAAGAATAAATGGCAAGAAAGGAGGAAAGTTGAAGGTCCGAAGAAGATCGATGAGGTACACAGAGATGCTGTGCAAGAGAGGCAAGCTCAAGCTGGTAGGATGGGTCGAGGTCCGGGCAACAATCCTTCTGCAAGAAGGAACCCCATGGATTTTGGTCCAAGAGGGTCATCAATGTTGTCTTCTCCTACTGCTCAGATGGGTGGACTGCGTGGGCTGCCTACTCAAGTTCGGGGGTATGGTTCTCAGGATCCTCGTTTTCAGGAAAGGCAATCTTATGAGGCTAGGACCTTGTCAGTTCCTTTGCCTCAAAGAACCTTAGCCAACAATTCTTTAACCTTGGGACCCCAAGGTGGCCTTGCTAGGGGAATGTCAATTAGAGGATCAACAGCAATTTCGAGTTCATCAAATTCTGATGGATTTCCTCTGCCTGGAGACTCTCACAGAATGACTAGTGGTCTCAATAATTATAGCAACTTACCAGAGAGCGCACCATACAATTCAAGGGAGGATCTTGCATCAAGACACATGGATAGATTTTCCGGTCCAGTTGGTTATGATCAATCAAGTGCTTATGAGCATAATATTAACTATGGTAATAGAGACTTGAGGAATGGAGATCGGAATCTCGACAGACCTACTTTAATTTCACCTACTGCTCAATTGTACGGTTCAACAGTCTCCCACAATGTTCCTTCAGAGAAGGTATGGCCAGAAGAGCGACTGCAGGACATGTCCATGTCAACAATCAGAGAATATTACAGGTATTGTTTTTCACTTGGTGCTGTGACTAACTTCTTTGTTTCACTTTTAGTTGCCACTTATATTTTGGCAGCTAAGATTGTGTGAACAGTATAGTACATATCATTTTTAAGTACACACATATGTATATTGGACATGCCATATTTTTCTGGGGACAGAATCTTATTTCTCATTCTTCAACATGTGTCTGTTGATTTAGCTACTTTTCTGAATTCTGGTCATATTCCTCAATTGATCTATCTTGTTTACTTAGTTGTCGTTTTCTATTTAGACCTTCATTCATGAACAGTAGGCTTGTGTAAAGCATGTTGCCTTTTGAGCTTCTTGTGCTCTTGAAGAGTTGTGACACACAAATATATCTAAATATCTAATCATATTTAAAATGTGCATTTTGATACAACCTCGACCTATATCAACGGAATGTTATCAAACCAATTATAATATTTCATACTTTACTGGTTTCAATGTGGTTACTTGCTTTTAGATTTTGGGGATCATGATAAAGCTTTATATTATGCATTTAGTTATTATTGATGGTCTGATGGGAGCCAATTAAATTGACTATGTATGCTGACACCAGCAAATGTGTTTTCTTTTTTTACAGTAATGAATATATTTCCCAGTTTTCTTGTCATGTCAATTGTCTTAGTGGATATTATGAAATTTTCAGTGCTAGAGATGACAAGGAAGTTGCATTGTGTATCAAAGATTTGAACTCTCCAAGCTTTCATCCTTCTATGGTTTCTCTCTGGGTCACAGACTCATTTGAGAGAAAGGACACAGAAAGAGATGTTTTGGCTAAACTGCTAGTCAACCTTGTGAAATATCAGGATGGAACCTTGAGTCAGGTCCATCTCGTCAAAGGGTGAGATTTATATGCTTAAGAATTATTTTATTGTGAAGACGCCGGTCCATATTATTTATTGTTCCTTCATGTTTTGGGTAGGTTTGAATCTGTTCTCAATACGTTGGAGGATGCTGTTAATGATGCCCCCAGAGCAGCCGAGTTTCTTGGACGAATTTTCGCGAGAGTTGTAACAGAGTGTGTAGTCACCTTGAATGAGATTGGGCAGCTAATACATGATGGTGGAGAGGAGGCAGGGAGTCTCTTAGAAGCTGGGCTTGCGGCCGATGTTCTAGGATGGACATTGGAGTCAATAAAAGTGGAGAAAGGGGAAGGTGTTCTTAGTGAGTTTCTTACAAGCTCTAACTTGCTGTTGGAAACTTTTAGGCCACCTAATCCCATTACCTCAAGGAAGTTAGAGAAATTTATTTAGAGGATAGTGATGCTCACTCTATCCTTTTTAGTTTTTTATAATATGCAGAGATGGTACTATTCTCAATGAGATAAGTAGGCTGAACAATTTTCATATGGGATTTTCCTATCTTAATATTATTTCTCTATCAGTATCAAGGTCTATTCATGCTATATGTTTTTCTTTGTGAAGGTGATATATTTGTGTTTTAGAAATGGTCTTCCACTCCTATATTATGCTCACATTTTATTGGACTTACTAATGAAAGCAACAAAGTTGTGTTGCTCAAAATCATTCTCTTGTAAGAATATTGAACAACTCACTTTTAGTTTTCAAATGTTATTTTTCACACTATTCTTAAAAATATCAACTCTCGGTTACCATTATCCATCTTATTTATTATTGTTAACAATTTATTATGGAGAGGGATCTATTGACTCTAAGAGTAAGTTTTAAAAACTTACTCCACATCTTAGCCATTAATTCTAGGGAAATCCAATGATTTGAATTAGTGGGTAAATCTAAACCATTGAATTTTCCTAGAATTGATGACTAAGATGTGGAGTAAGTTTAAAAAACTTATTCTTGGAGTAGGCGGATCCCCACCCATTTATTATTGTTAGGCTTAAATAAATTCCTGGTCTTGTAAATAAGGGTTGTTTTCTGACATGTCTCATTAAGTTGTTATTAGAACTAACTTGATATTCGTTCGAAACTCGATTCATTAATTAGTTCGGTAAACTTGATTTATAAGGCAAATGAGTCAAACTTGAACTAAAAATTGAGCTTGTTAAATAAATGATCTGAACTTGAACTAAATATAATTTAACTCATTAAGTGTATTGTTATTATATATAAAACTAATTTTTATGTGTATTGTTATCATATAAACAATATTATATTTATATATCACCTTGTGAATTTTTTTTTTTAAAATGAATTAATTATTTAAGTTATCCAAATAAACTAATTTAAGACGAGTGAAAGAAACGTGAACTTTAATCGAGCTAAAAAAAATAACTCATAGCAACTTGAGTTAAGTTTAATAATCTTTCAAAATATCTGCTATAGGTCCCTTCAACTATATGCTTCTACCGGTTGAAAAGCCATGTCATTTGTGTCACCTCACCTAACACAATGTTAATAAAACTGATGGTTGGAAGTTGATGTGGAAATTGAAATCGACTTTATTAAGTCTATGAGGGTTGTTGGAGAAATTGAAATCTTCTTTGTCACAAAAGCGGAAGTGAGCAAGAGCTAGAAGGTTATTCTATTATTGGCAACTCTACCAAGTTAACTTATAAATTCTATTATTCTATGAAGTAGTAGAAAATAATCAGTTGAGTCTTGATTGTTACAGGTTGCTTAATCCAATGCATGCATAGTAACAAAAGGCAATGAAGAAAGGATAAAAACACCAACCATCATATCATAATCAGATAAAGCCAAACTACAAAACTGAATAACATTCATTCAAGGATCTCAAATAGCAACAGTGATTTACTTAAACAAAAACTAACCAAGCTTCTATTCTCCATCAACTATCCAAACCAAATGTAACAACTTCACCCCAAGTTCCAACAAGATTACGACTTGATTTTCAAAACAAAACAAGTTATGTGTTCAACTCTCGGTCTGCTCTCTCAGCCTTCGAATAGTACTTCTCACAGTCACAGCACTAGCAGTACTGTGAAAAAGAAAATGAACAAAAGATATACTCAAACCAGTATAGAAAACAAAACATTTACATGGAAGAATAGAGTTTAGGGAAGATTCTTACTTCAATGTGTAAGCACCTCCAGCTTTCACTTTTCCGCAATCCTTGCAGCCCCATATACCCACAGCTTTCCTTTTAACGGCATACTGCATATTCACGACGTATCATGAATCGAGTTATCCGATGCATAAAAATCATTTTGGCAGACAAAAGTATACCTTTCCACAAAACTCACAGAAGAATTTACTGTGCTGACTAACTTCCATCTTCTTAATTTGCTTCCTTAGACTTGCACCATATCTGGTGCCTGAAATTTGACAACATTATTAATATAACACCTCACTCATGCCACAATAAATAAGTTTTGTAGGAAAATTTAATGCCTTTTTCCCGAAATCATCTTCAAGTATTGTGCGAAAATTACGCAGACCTCTTCCGAGGTTAAGCTTAATTACACAAAGTGCCCCACTTGTTTTAGAAATTACAGAAACAGACCCAAGTTTCTTTTATGATTGAACTACTGAACCTCTAAAAGGATGTGAGAATAACATCCTAAACAAGGGTAGGACCAAGTGCAATAGCACAAACCACAAAGGGTCAATGTAATTTCTGCAATATTCTAACTAGATTAAAGGATGCAACATTTTTTTATAAAATAAAAATAAAAAACCTTTTTTTCCAAGTTCAGTCATTATATCCAAATTTCACAAGCAACATTATAAAACTAACAACATTTTGAAGCACCCTTTTTCTCCTATTTACTAGATCCAACAACAAAAACAACAATAATTTCTTAATGCAATAAAGGGTATTGGCACATACCGTATTTCCCAACAATACCAGCCTTCTTGGTTCTCTTAGTCTATACATGATAAAAATGAAAAGAAACAAAATGAGATTTAAATAAGAACAATAGTGATTCATGTAAAGAAACGCAAGAATATAAGAATAATAATGTTTTGGTGAAGCAGATTATTGAAAACATGAGAAAAAAGAGTAAGTACCATTTTGGAAGATTGATAGAGCAAATAGCTACAACGGCGTGTAATGTAACTATGTATAATAATGATAACAAAAATAGGGTTTTTAATGAGCCAATATCCTACTTATGGGCCGAATCAGGCCCATATAGTATACTTCAACCTTAATGGATACTTTTGTTTTTTATACCAAAAAAATATAAATTAATGATGAATAATATATTAAATGTATATAAATTTTTATACATTAATGATATAGATATTACATTTAGATTTACTTACATTCACACTATAAGAGTTTTAGTAAAATTACACAAATCACTATTTCATTTTTTGCAATTACACGAATCACTCATCCCTCTTACACGAACCCCTAATATTGTACCTATATTACACTTATGAGATATAATTGTAATATTTTAAACAAAAAATGTGTGACATGTGTAATTAATTTAAACAAAATATTGTATATTTGGTAGACAAATCCAAATAATATAGGAATCAATACATTTTCGTTATTTAGTTCGTTACAAAATATTATAAGAGTTATATAAACATCTCATTATAATTATTAATATATTGTGTAATGAAACAAAAAACACAGTCTTATAATATTTAGAATTGTCTATAAAATATATAATATTTTGTTTAACTTAATTAGTACATTAAAAGAAGATTATACTTATATGAATAGTAAATGTAATATAAGTATAAAATTATGCATGATTTGTTTAACTTGATAAGTGGTTCATGTAAATACAAAAAAAAAAAAAATTAGAGATAATTTGTATAAATATTTGAAGGGTGCAATGTAATAACTCTTACATTTAATAATATGGTGGATGTGTTTAAATTAAAGTGAAGTTATAAAACAATGTTAGTTGTCAAAGGTTTTGTCTGATAAACATTAGTGACATAGATAGATATTGATAACCCTAATTCTCTGTCTTTGCAGCCATGTATGGTGGAGGTTAGTCTCAAAAGAACCTATCTTTATACATTCTAACTCTCTTTCTTCTTTACTATTCTCATTTCTCTCTTTTTTTTGATTCCATAGATGAGGTATCAGCAATGGTACTTGACTTGGGTTCACACACATGCAAAGCTGGTTATGCTGGTGAAGATGCTCCTAAGGCTGTTTTTCCTTCTGTATGTCTATTCCCTATTTTTTTAACCCTAAAGTTTTACCTTTTTTGCATTGTTCACTCATATTTCCCCACATTTATTGCCACATGATCAAATTTAATTTTCCCTATTTGTTTATTACTTGCATATGTGTAGATAAATTCTGTAGAAACCCTCTTAAGTATAATAGATTAGGACTTTGCTAGCTGATAAGATAGATGGAGGCTTATAAGCTAGATGGTTGAATTATAACTATTTGGTAAGATGAACTAACAAGGTAGGTTGATACGCGTCAAATTGAAATCAGCCTCGTTGCTAAACACCAACATATAGCTTATTTTTGGTTAATTAAGTTAGTGGACTAGCTTATAAGTTCAATGGTAGTGTTAGGACCGACTAGATGAAGGGTAATCCAACCACTAAAATATAGGCAAAACCACTGGGAAGGGTTTAAATGTTAATGGTTTGTTTATAGACATGATTTATTATCACACAATGTTATGTCATTTGATAATATAGTTGACCCAACGAGTGGGAAAGATGCTTAGCTGTTGCCCGTTGTTGTTGTTGTTGCTGCTGTTCATTCATGTATTGCTCTCAGTTTTTGTTATTTTTAATAGGAAAGTTACAATTTTGTTCTCAGTTAGTAATGAAATTGACAATGTCATTTTCTGCGGTGATTAACTAGTACTGTCAATACTTGATAGTGTAGTTTTGGTGAATGTAATACTTTGTAGTTTTTTTATTTTTATAAGAGTATACTTTGTAGTTTTAAATTATGTAATATCTAATGAATCTATGGATAGTTTACTAATTGATAATGAATATTGTAGTCTAATGGTTGGAAGTTGCCTTGACATATCTTTACTTAGGTTGCTGGAGCAATTGACCAAATGGATATTGATGAATCAGATAATTCTGAAAAGAACTCTGTTTCTGTTGACAAAGCCAAGGGAAAGAGGAAATTGTATGTAGGATCTCAGTCCTTGGGATACCGTAGAGACCATATGGAGGTAACTGTTATGTAATGATCGTGTAGGTGAGGCTTGGATTAAGTTAAAGAAATTTTATGATGAATAGGTGTAGTTATCTATTTTGTCCATGACTGCAGGTGTTGTCTCCATTTAAGGATGGAATTGTTGCTGACTGGGATATTGTTGACAGCATATGGGATCATGCCTTCAGGTTGTGAGTCGTGACTGATTATCTAATGTTTCATTTGTTTGTCTTGTTACATTTGTTTCTTTTTATGGCACATGTCGTTGGCATTTGTTAAGGTTCTGGAGCAACAACTCTGTTTATTATTTATGTAAGAAGACCTAATACCTGTATTTAATGTGCAAAACTGCATTAGAAACAATTGTAGCAATGGTGACCAGTGCAGTTAGTATCGTGAATCGTTAGGCCTATTTTCTGGATCATGAATCGTAAGATTCATGCTCAATAACTAAACGTACTAATGATTATAAAGGTAGAGAAGAAGTAATGACAATTGGGAAAGGTGGAGAATGAACAAAAAAAGTTAAAGGCTTCCCGCTGTTCACATTTTTTTCACATCTGTTTTTCACTTTTCAGTGTTCACCTCACATAAAATTTATGAGACATTTTTTCGGATATTCTCACTGTACGAAAAAATCTAAATCGAGTCATTGAAAATATTGTTTTCAATCCATAATATTGTTTGATTGGCGTGTCTGAACCCACCTAGTGGACTAAGGCTTGTTTGGTATTGGTGGTTCTTTTTAAAATATGGTTTAAGTAAATCTGTTCGCTTCAGTGTGTGTTTTCTTCATGGTTGTAATGATTGATCCCTTGTATGTTTCTTCTAAATATTTTTATAGGGATTGCTTTATTCTTAACTTGGCATTTTTTGGTAGGGAGTGCCTATCGATTGATCCTAAAGAGCATCCAATGCTTCTTGCAGAACCTTCTTCCAACACTCAACAACAGAGGGAAAGGTATCATAGCTCAGAATGGATCCTCTCAGTTGAAAAAAATAAAAAATGCACAAGATCTTAACCATTGAATATATATTTTTTCATCGACAAAAGTTGTATTTTATTAAAGTGAATGGTTGGATCATAAAAATTGAAAGGATGCAGTTTTTTTTTTTACAATGGAGAGGACCCATACCCATTGTATCTATTATTTAGAATCAAGAGCAGAAAGGTTTAAAACATCAATTTGTGGTTCAGTTTGTTGTGATTCTTGCAGGGCTGCTGAGCTTATGTTTGAGAAGTACAAAGCACCTGCATTGTTTTTGGCGAAGAATGCTGTAAGTGAATAGTTTTTCACTGATCTTACATCTAATTGAAGTAACATGCATTACAGAGTAAGGATGAAGAAAATATTGAAAACTTATTCCTTTTGTTTGACATACAGGTTTTGACTTCTTTTGCATCAGGTCGTGCTACGTCATTGGTTGTTGATAGGTAAGAGCTCGCAAAGTTGCTTACTAGTAGTCGTGTTCTTATTCTGTGGTACTATCCGTAAGTCAACCTTTTGGTAGTTCCTGTATATAAACTTCCTGTATATAGTCATTTTCATCTTGTCTCATTATGACTTAGATGTCTCATTTTTTTACGATTATAGTTGGAGAGCATTTGAATTTGCTTGAGTTGCAGGATGCTAGAAACAGATTCCACTGAGCCCTTTGGGCCAGATTGTGCTAGTTAGGTATTGTTATTGAAGCTGCAAGAGTTAGTTAGACAACTATAAATAGGACAATAACAACAACGACATGGACCCCATCTAGTGGGACTAAGACTTGGTTCTTGTTAGTAATCATTTGGTGTAATATATTAGTAATCATGGACCCCATCCAACTGTGAACATGTCTAAAGATTTTCCTTTTCGTGCTTGAATATATTAGTAATCGTTTGGGTTTGGTACTGTTGCAATGAAACATTACCAATTTGGTGTGATGAGTTGAGCAGTATGTTCGAGCAATGGAGGTGGCTGATAATGATGGAAGTTAAATTCATACACTCTAGTCTAGAAGGTGTTTGGTCCCGGACTGGGCGGGGGACCAAATTAAAACTGAATATACAGGATTTCAATTTAGATTGAGAAAATCCAAATTGCATAAAGAAATAGAACACCAATGTTAGTTCTGTATTTATTATTTTATATCCATATATTGTTGAAGCTTCTCTGATGAGAGGTTTTCTTGTACTTAGTGGTGGAGGATCAACTACAGTTGTTCCAGTACATGATGGTTATGTTCTTCAGAAGGTATTCTTTGCCAACTATTCAAATAAAATTCACTTGTTGTCATGTAAATAAACTGATTCATATATTTTATTAATTTTTGGTAGTTCGTTTGCTATCCAGTTTCTCATGTGTTGCTTCAATATTATTTATGGCTATTTCATCTGTAATTCTGTCTGCAGTACACCACTGTTTCTGAATTTGGATTCGCTGTTGAATGGTTTTATGTAAGGTTTAGAGGTTGAAACAAGTTGTCAATATATTTAAAAAGATTGATAAACAATAACAACCAAGGCCTAATCCTATTAGGTGGGGTCGGCTACAATGGTCAAACAACAGCATAATGCTCATCATAAATCATGTACATTGACAAAGCATAAATAATTGATAAACAATGGGAAATATGTGCATTAAATAAATTTATAAAATCAAACCCTAAGAAATTGACTAGATTATAAAATATTTTGATCATGTAACTATTGTTTTGTATTTTTAGTATATAAGATGCATAGATTTGAAGTTATGTAGACACCCACATAAGTGGACCATCATCCATATTGCTATCATCATTGATCTTTATTTGGTACAAAATTATAAGCATAACTAATAATTAAACTTGTATCGCGAAGAGTAAATATATCCGTGGGACAACCTTGGTTATTAAAAGCTAACATTTCTTCAATTTTTTTTGGGTACTACCAAGGTAATCCCCTCATCTTCTAGGTAAGGAAATAATCCCTTTTGGGGTGTGTGACTGTCCTTCCCAACTAGTTCGCTCCCAGGAATCAAGCCCTTCACCTTTTGGGATCTAGTGGGTCTTACACCGCTAGATCAACCCTTAACCTTTTATTGTTGATAAAAGAAGTATTTTTTTTTTAAGATGAAGAGAAAGAGTTACAAAGAGTTAGGAAGATAAAAACTCTAAATCAAAGAATACAACAAATTACAAACATGGAAAAAGAGAAAATCACTGTAACAAAGCTTCTCAATCCCTCAACATATTGTTTGAGAAAGCCCATAAAAAGCTATGAACTTTGCATCAATTAGATGCCAACCACATAATCTTATCCCAAATCAAGTGAGCAGAAGAAACCTCCTTAAAAGTACACATGTTATGCTCTAACCGAACAAAGCATATTGTAGTGTAGAGTGCACATTGTCAAAAAATTCTTTACTTCTACCAACACCATAAAAACTAACCATAAAATGGATAATATTTCTTCATATATGCTCTATATTTGCATAGTGTCTGTCATTCTGTTTTCTTCATAAAAATGGATAATATTTCACCCCTTGCATTTATCAGAGTTTTGGCTAATATTGTAATTGTTTCTGTCTGGTTTTATCTTTTATTTTGTTTTCACGGGAAGGCTGTGGCAACCTCTCCAATTGGAGGTGAATTGCTTACAGACTGCTTGATAAAAAGCTTGGAAAGCAAGGGTATCGTGGTGAGTGACAAACATGAGATACTATTTTTTGAATTTGCATCTAAAGTATCGTTGCTATCCTTTCCATCTTTCTGACATTTCTCCATTTCTTTGTCACAGATAAAACCACGGTATTCTTTTAGGAGAAAGGAAATACGTCCTGGAGAGTTTCAGGTAGATTGTGTTTTCATTTTAATGACTTGTGAATAACTTAGCTTTTTCTTCCATTTGCTTGCAATAATATAAGAACAAGACATCAATGTTTTTTTTTCATTTTCTTTAAAATTGATCATGATTCATGAGTAATATGGGAGATTTGTCATTTTTTGTACCTCCAGGACATTTGGATAGTTTCAATGTTTCATATTTGTCTTCCGTATAATTGATAGTTCCTCTTTAACTTTCTTGACCAATTATCAATTAATCCATCAAATTGCATAACATTCACATATGGTAGCAAACTGCTGCTGTGTGGCATGAGCTAAACAATTTACATCTTATTTACTTGATCTACTGGAAGTAGGATCTGTCCGTGATGCTTGCACAAATTTAGAAAATCAATTTGAATATGTAGCTGTTAATGAGAGAATGGTTTTAGGTATATAAGGACAATGATGATAGAAATTGTGTAGGTATCTAATATTTATTTACCTCAATTAGATTTGTAACCATATCTATTAAAAATATACCTAACAAATAAAAAAGGGCGACCAAGTTTACGAGGTTCCCACCTAGTGGGGTCCGGGGAGGGTAAATGTATGCAACTTTACCCTCGCAAGTGAAGAGGCTGTTTCAGAGATTTGAACCCATGACCTTCAGGTTACAAGACAAACAACCTTACCATTGCGCAAAGGCACACAATTAAAAATCTCAAGAACTCCTGGGGCCCAATTGATGAAACTTAATTTAGCTTCTTGCTTTTTACTTCTTACTATTGGTTTTGGCCATACATGAATTGTTATTATTTCTTATGTGTTATGTGTTTTTTTATGAATCCTACAGACTGTTGATCTTGATTTTCCAAATACAAGTGAAAGCTACAAACTATACTCCCAGGTCTGTGTCTGACCATGTAGTTTCTAATTAGATGTTTCATTACCTTTACCTGATGATATTTCTCTTGTGACAGAGAGTGATTGCTAGTGATATCAAGGAATGTGTGTGTCGGGCTCCAGATGCTTCATATGATGGTTTGTCTACTTGTTCTTTTCATCCGGTGTAATGTTATGAAACCTACTGGTGTTGTGCTTGTGTTCTTTTGAAGGCATTAGTATGTAAATGCTTGGATTTTATGTTTTTATTCTCTCTATTCCCATAAACGAATCTCTTCAGTAGTGCATGCTTACATGATTTGATTTGCCATGCCTCCTGCTTGATTTTTTAATTTGCTCTATGTGCTTTCATGTAAGTCATATGTCTTGTTTTTAAATAATTTAACTTAATAACAAACATATGCATGTCTTAAGTTAATTCTTTAGAGCTCTAGAAGATGAGTTTACCTTCCTAGATCAGTAGAGTTGAATAGAAGCAGTTTCATTATATGACATCTATTGTTCTTCTTTGTGTGGCAGAGAGTGCATATTCAAACATTCCAACAACCCCGTATGAACTTCCTGATGGCCAGTAAGTTGAAGTTATCGTACTTACAAATAGTGAGGATAGATTGAATTCTGTTTCATCTTTGAAATACTTGCATTCTACTCTATGCTAGTTTTTGTACTCAATAGCATCATAGCCTAATTATTGCCTCTGGTTAATGCACATCTTATTATCTGGGGTTATCATTTTGTAACTTTTATTTTTTGTGCAACACAGGATAATTGAAATTGGTGCTGATAGATTTAAGATTCCAGATATTCTTTTTAATCCATCCCTGGTTCAGGTGTGTGGGCTTGGATGCAAAATGTGATTAGATTATATTCTTGTTCATCTGGAATCAATAATTTTTGCTATAGTATTTTCTCAGTAATATGCTAGGCTTCTGGGAATAAAAATTTATCAACTTCAATTTGATTTGGAAAGGTTGATAACTGTTGGTTGAAGAGTTTTTCCTTTTTTAGGGGGTCGGGGATGCGGGACCTATTTTTGAAATTGGTTTCATTTTCGTTGTAATAAACAGTCATGCTTCTCCAAAGCATCTTTTTCCTCTCTATTGATTTTTTTTCTTCCAAATAACTCTTGCAAATTGACCTGGTGGAAGTTGCAGAGTGTGCAGTGCGCATTCTTGCTAGTCCAATATTGCGTTATGTGCTGATGGAAATTACTTCAGAATCAATGTTCCTGTGGTTTTGCTTTTCTGTGTACTGATTTTCTTATATGTATGGTTATAAATTACAGACAATTCCTGGCATGGAGAGTTTTGCAGAAATTGCTCCTTCAGTTCGTGGCCTGCCTCAAATGGTAATCTACTTCAACTTGAATATTATTTTAAGTGTCTTTTTTGGGGTTTAACTATTCTTCCTCCTGATGCTGATGGTTTTACTATATCTTGGAATATTTGCAGGTTATAGAGAGCATTAATAAGTGTGATGTAGACATCCGTAGAGAATTATTCAGTAGCATACTGGTAATCTTATTTATTGTTGTCTTCTCTCTTTTTTCCCATGTGTATATATACTGTAGATATTTGCTATGTAGAGCTTATATTAGTTTAGCATGGACATTATTGGTGTTAGATGACCCATCTAGTGGGACTAAAGGCTTGGTTGTTGTTATATGTACATTATTGGCGTTTCAAGAAATTGAAATGGGGGTAAAACTTGTATATGTCTGATCCACCCCATACCCCACACAATGATGGGAGCATTGTGGGAGTTTCGTGTATTGGCCAATCTTTTAAGTGCATTTTGGAGTTTTTTGAGGCGGGTGATTGTAAGCAAGCTACAGTTCCATTATTCTCGTGATTGGAATGCTGAGTTGTATATTTAGTCTAATGGCCCCTTATCCAAAAATTTAAGCAAAGGACAAAAAATTGATGAAACCATATGATGTGCATAGTATAGGCTAAGTGAATTTTTCATAGTTTTTGAATTAGTTGAACTGAAAAATATGATTGAGGCATTCATATATCATAACCTTGACAATGGTGTTGGGCCTATAAAAAAAGACATTAGTGTGGGAATAGTCTACGCTGCATATGAAGGGCATACAACCTAGCATATTTTTCATTTTACTTGGACCTAGGTAGCAAAAGGCATGACGCAGGCTTACAAAAAGTTCTACATAACTATAGGCCATTGTTTCTGCTTTTACAAAAGCCTATTTAGCCTACAAGATTAACCTATATATATGTATATTAAATGAAGATTTTATGATAATTGCATAATTTACTTCTTAATTCTTATGTATTAGTTTAGTATAATTATTTTACACAGGATATAATATTTTCATCAAAAGTTTCATGACTTAATATTTTTAGTTTTTTTGGCCTATATGAATGTCTTCATGTAATGTATGACTTTAAGTTTTCGGGCCAAACTAGGCTTTCATATTTAAATAACTTGATCAATTTGAAGTGCGGCAAAGTGTAGCCTATCTTCACCCTGACTTGGACTCGGCTAAAATTGTTTTTATTTATTACACACAGCTTGCTGGTGGTACAGCTTCAATGCAACAATTAAAGGAACGCCTCGAGAAAGATTTGCTAGAGGTAAACTTAAATGAGCAGGTTCTTGGTTTAAAGCTTGGTTTCCTTTGCATACTTTTGAGATGATATTATCTGTGAGTACATGACCTTTTATATCACTTTCCTAATCAATCATCATAATAAAAAGAACACTTATCTGAAACATGGTGAATGAAAGAGTGAATGTCTTATTTGTAATAATAAGTTGAATGGTTGGGATTGTTAATCTGGAAATGCTGTCATCATCTGTTTGGGACTTTTCCATGGGATATATTGCTGAATCATCATAAAATATTTTAAATATGTTATTTATTGCTATATTGTAAGTTTACTGAAACTAACAGTGTAATTATAAAGCATAATATTGTTCTGTAAGGTCATATGCTTCAATTGCATTAGAAGCATGCAGCTTCAGCTTCTGCATTCTGTCACTTTTAAGAGAAGAAAGTTAAGTTGAAAACCTTATCAAAAATTCTCTCAGGAATCAGATTTGAGTTGTTACATGGAACACTTATTGGAACTCTTCGAAATGCTGTATAGGTTAGTTATGGTTGTAAAAATTGATGACTGTATCATTTCTGATTCAGGATTCCCCACAAGCTGCTAGAGTAAAAGTACTGGCCAGTGGAAATGCAACTGAAAGAAGGTTTAGGTGGGATATCTATTTCTCCTTCAAGCAGTCGTTATAATTTCCGATTTTATAATCTCCCTTTCTTGACCACCCCAAATAGCCTAATGAGTAGGACTTCTATATTTTCTCTGCATTCGGTAAATTTTACTTTGAGAATATGCATGCATGAATACCAGTAAGCTTAAGCTATTGCATGCCGAGGATTAGATTTATAGTATAACATTCCTGATCTGGATAAGATCATTAATCTAGTCGTCGCAGGTTTAACATGGATCAAGAATTTTGTTTGTTTTTATATGATTCATTCTTGGCCTTCAAATTCTGAATATCAGCATTATATAAAGTGGCTATGGTTCTATTCAGGGAAAGTATGATATTTTCCCATTTATTGACAAGGCTAATTTTAAACATGAAACATTCATCATAAAACAATAATGTTAAACAAACTTAGCTACAAATCTTGGGTACCTATTAATGCTGTTTTCCAATAAAAACATAACATTTGCAGTGGCTATTCAATGAAACCACTATATCTAACAACTGTTATACATGTTATTTTTTTGTTGGAGAACAACACTCCAAACACCTGAAAAAGTATTTGTATCTTGTAAAATTTTACAATAGGCATATTTATAATAAAATTATTTATCATCATGTTATATAAACAAAATTGTTATATGGTTGAGTTCGAAATGAAAAGCGAGCAATCTAGGCTGCTCGTATTAATTTTGAAATGAAATTGTTGTCTTAGTTACTATAGATTTGGAAAATTTGAATATATTTTCAATGATGTGGTAGTGATTGTTGATGCATTTATAAATTCTGTATGCTCTAACTCATTATGGTAATTTTGTGTAGTGTTTGGATAGGAGGGAGTGTATTGGCTTCTCTTGGCTCTTTCCAGCAAATGTGGTTCTCCAAGACTGAGTAATTGTCAATTCTTTACCCGAACTAATGGTTTTACTCATGATTTTAAGTTGCGGTCGTAACATTGCGGTTTTAGTAGTTTTCACGATCATATTTATGGCCACATTGCCGGATTATAAAACAATGTAATCGCAATCACACCCGCAAATTAAAACCATGGTTAGTAGTCACCTTTTTTCTCTTTGTCATAAGAAAAACATAAATAAATTGTTTTATTGCATTTATGATAGGTATGAAGAGCATGGAGCTTCATATATCCAAAGGAAATGTCCTTGAGTTCATTATCTTGTGCTTCTAATGGATTCTTCTTTTCCTATTAATAGATGTTCTTATTTACCATTCATGTCCTTAAAATGCATCACAACCTAGTTTTAGCTGTAATTTATAATGTTGTAAAGTGTACTTAGAATCTGTAACAAAACACATTCATTTTCCATGTAATGTAATGCAAATCATGTGTACAATACCCTTCTTAAAGTTAGAATCCTCAACGTATATCCTCTTTAATATTAAAAAGATATTAAAGATAATTTAATGTATATCTTCATATTAAAAAGATACTTTATCCTCTTTAATAGTGGATTGCTATATTTTCTAAAAGATGGAGTAGTTTTTAATATTATTAAAACTCTAAGTTGGGTTAATGTTAAAATAAGACTAAATTCCAGAATGTTTAAAGAATTTAGTGAACGAGAGAAATTTTATTTAGAAATTGTAAATATATTTTATACAGATTTTTATTTTCATACCATGATAGCTTCTTTTTATTTTTATACCATGTATATTTCAGTTTATTTAGAAATGGTATTTTTATTTATTTTTAGGAAACAAAACTTCCTTTTCTTTATCAAACAAATTAATGTAAATATGTGTGAGACAAGTAAATAATAGACATTATTGTCAAAGTTATATATTTTTACTTAATTATAAAATATTAGTCTTAATTTCTTAATTTATTTATAAATAAATCGATAAAATTTAATTAATTAACTAAGTTAGAGGTGATAAAATTATCCATAATCCACAAGTTATTCAAATAAAATAAAATAAAATATCATCCAAATCCATACATTAGAAGTAATGGATTTAAATGTATGAATTATAATGGATATTCAATTCATAAAAAAATAGAAAATTTAAAAATGACGTTATTTGCTTTTCAATTTCATTTAATGTTGAAGAAAATTAAATTAATGTCAATTCATTCATGATTCTCACTCTCACTTTTAATATTTTATTAAATTGATATCGATTATAAGACATGTCGATATAATTTATTTTAAAAGTTTATTTTAAGTATATAACATATATAAGTAAGATAAAAAATGTATGCACCGACAGATTATGAGTTTTATACACTATCACTGCATCATCCAAAATTTATATTAAACATCATTGACTCTTCAAAAAAGTAATTCAAATCAATAGTATATGATATAGTGATTATGTATAAATTTTTATACTAATAATACATAAATATTATATTTTATAAGTATTAGTTACAAAAATTTAAAATTACAACCTTAAACGTCGCATGCTTGTAGAATATTGCAAAAAAATAAGTTTTATTTTAAAAGTTCAAAAAGTTACATATTAAAAAAATATTATTTTTAGAAGTGTTTTTTATATGATTTTGAAAGTGCTTGTAAAATGTGATTTTAAAATATTCTAATAAGATAATAGTTTTTAAAATAATGGTTCTATGTTTTTAGTTCCAATAAAATATTCAAATTAATTGGATATTCATTAATCTAAATCCATGAAAATGAAGTCAATTTTATCTGCGGGTGTTAAATTAATTGAAATTCATTCATTAAATTTGAATATGAATAAATTCAATAACTTTAAATTTTATCTATCCATTATTATCTAAATCCAAATTGGCAAATTTATCCATTTGCCCCTAATAATCGTTATAAAATATCTAAACTGATTCTCCATACTTTTAATGGTAAATCCCTCTCGCTGTAAAAATATCGAAACTGATTCTCCATACTTTAATGGAAAATAAAAATATCTAAACTGATTCTCCATACTTTAATGGAAAATAAAAATATCTAAACTGATTCTCTATACTTTAGGTAAATTAAATTAAAAAAATCAAATTATTCGTCAAACGGTCAAAGTCAAAACTGGCATCTATACTTACTAGGCAAAACATGGTATAGCTTCAAAATTATAAACACCCTAATAATAATTCTAAAAGGAAAATCTACTCCAAAAAGTAAGTAACAAAACCCGTAATTCAAAAATAAATTAAACTACTAAATAACCCACAGATCAAGGCAATAATAATAAATTATGCATAAATCAGTTTTCAATGATGGAGAAATTACAAATATAAAAAGATAATTAAGATCAAATTTTTTATCCAACAAGTCAATATTCTAGACTACTAATTTTAAATTTAAATGAAATCTTTAGTCAGTTAATTAAAAAATCCAAACAAAATATCATTAGTCAAATCTGACAAACTTATAAAAGGAAAATCTAGAAAGGGGAGTAAGGATAATGCTTAATTAATAGAGAAGATATCCTACCCATTAAGACAATAATAAGTCAATAACAATTAATGCATAATTAAGTTTTTCCAGAAATAGGAAAAGGCAATGAAAATTAAATATTTGATCTATCAAGTAAATATTCTGTATTAGTAATATTAAATTTAAATTAAACCTTTAGTAAGTTAATTATAATAAACCAAAAAATATAATTAATAGACACCGACTCTTATACTATTTGGATTTGTCTACACAATATGCAATATTTTTTTAACATTTAAATATTACACTTATATATCAAACAATGGTAATTCATGTAATTTTATTAAAGGCTGTGAGTATAATTTACTCTTAAAATTATTATATTCTATAGGTCTAAAATAACAAATAATTATGTTAAAAGGAAATAGTACATTTCCTTGAACAAATATATCAATTACATCCAAAAATAGTAAAAACTTATTTTTTTTAACACATCAGAAATAAAGAATAAAAAAGAAACTAAAGCATCAGGGAAAAGTCCATAAACATCTTTATAATACATATTATTATAATATTTGTGAAAATACTATATAAATTAATAAATAATATTATCTAAATTATTCTATTCTATAATTCTAAAATAACAAATGATTATGTTCAAAGGAAATAAATAATTAAGGAAATAGTACATTTCCTTAAACAAAATATATCACCATCCCAAAAATAGTAAAAACTTTAATTTTTTAGTACATCAGAAATAAAGAATAAAAAAGAAACTAAAACTAGGGATAAATACATATTATTATAATCCGAGATCATATTCCTATCTCTTAATTGATAAAACCAGCTATAATACATATTATAATATTTGTGAAAATAGTATATAAATTAATAAATACTGAGATAACTGAAAGGGATTAAGATAGTGTGAAAAGGATAGACACAGAATTGCATTTTTAAATTTGAGATATATATGTTACATTTACAGGAGTTAGGGTTAATCATATTAATTACGAATTACAACCAAATAAATATAAAACTATATCACATCCTAGTTTTAGGATAAATAGAACAAACCCTGTGTTCTTCTTTCTCCATTGAATAATAAGAGATCACAAAGAATTATAGAATCATATATATGGAGATTACTAAGCAAATAATTGCAAGTTTTGTAATGATAACATTACTTTTAGCTGCAATTTTTTGCATCTTCACATGGTCCTCTTCTTTATCCAATGCATTACTTCAACAACATAAACAACAACTCCTCAACCAATCCAATCATGTAAGTTCCATAACCCTAAACATATTTTATGTCTATAATTCAAATCATCTTTTATTTTCTCTCATTTAAAAAAGATGAACAATATTTATTAAGACATAGAAATAGTTTTGTTTTCCTTATATTTGTTAAATTTGATATAAAAATACCTCACTACTCATAAAACATCATACCCATTTGTGTGTCTGAATAGTGAATTATATAAGGATATTTTTATACGGTTATAATTCATTATCTATTTGTATGAAACAATGATAGTGTACAAAAGTCTTTAGACTGGGACTGCATATGTCTCTTTTTTTCTCATAAATATAAGGGTATTAGTGGGTTTTGATGTTGAAAAATGATATTGAAGAACCTTAGCTAATTACTTTGTTTTGGCGACATAGACGAGAAGCAGTGGAGAAGTTCTTGAATCAGTTTTAGCCAAAGCCTCAATGGGAAACAAAACAGTGATAATCACAATAATAAACAAGGCCTATGTAGAGGAAGACGATGCTGGTGGAAGAGCCATGCTTGACATATTTCTTAGTAGTTTTTGGTTAGGAGAAGGAACAAGGTCCCTTATTGATAACCTTGTCATAGTAACTGTTGACAAAACAGCTTATGATAGGTGCAATTTTCTGAAGTTGAATTGCTTCAGATTAGAAACAGATGGTGTTGATTTTGAAGGAGAGAAACTCTACATGTCTCAGGATTTCATCAAGATGATGTGGACAAGAACTCTTTTCCTCTTGAATGTACTTCAGCGTGGCTACAATTTCATTTTCACGGTACGTTTAATTTACTATTTTTTAGGTTTATGCCAAGTATCATTGTAATGAGTAAGACTCGACTAAGATCGTGTGTTACATGACGAGAGACTCGAGGAATAAGATTTTAATAGAATGACTAGACCTAACTCAACACAAAAACTAAGTCATAAGGTGAAGGTTATCTAAGTTTTATAAGCATTGGTTCGGTTATATTCACATCAGACGGACGATGTGAGACTTGACTTGTCTGAATAGATTTATCGACATAATGCCCATAATTGACTTATGCCATGGGGTAGCCATGAAACTTGTAGTTGAGAAATATCCTTGTGAAGGAATATTTCTAAGAAAGCAAGCTTGCCAGAGTATACATCAGCCACCACTAGAATGTCTCTATTATTGTTTAAGGTACGTAGAAGATTCACCAAAAGAGATAGTGGGACAATTAAGAGAAAAAGTTAAGAAAATAATATTAATTATCATATGGCTAATGTGGAAAAGTTCGTAAAACAACACAAATATAAAGAAGATAGTCACAAAGTAACTTTGGAAATTAAGGAAATTTTATTTATAGTAAATACCCATTTAAGTATATTTTTGGTTGGTCCCAAAAATTTCAGAGTCAAATTAGTAATTTTTAACATATTTTATAACATTTTATCTGACCTTAAAAATAACTAATTTGATTTATTTAAAATTTTTGTAGACTATTTTGAGTTTAAAGTAAAAAAAAACATGAGTAATTAAAATATGTATTTACTCTTTTATTTATGAGATATGAATTGATTCCTGCCAGACCTTAGGTTCCTTGAAGGTGGAACTTGTCTTAGAATATATTTTTCCTTGTTAATGGTTTGTTACAAAGGGAAGTGAACTGATCTATAGAGTGTGGGTGAGTATATTGTAAGTGTCTGGACCACTTTAAGCGAATTTTTTTGTTGAGAATGTGATATGTGTACTTTGTGAATAGTGACAGAATATCATTTTCTTATATAGTAAATAAATGGCTTGTCACGAAGAGAAGCCCAAACAAGGTTAGTTATGAATATATTAAAAGAGTAAAATTGATCTAAGATACAAAACATGAATAAAACTTTAGGTTAGTTGAAATTGAGTTGTATATTCCTTTATAATGATCATAACATGAAATTGAGTGAATTTATGATGAACATGGGACACATATTTTGTTGTAGGACACTGATGTAATGTGGCTAAGAAACCCTTTTACAAGATTGAGCAAGAATGAGAGTCTAGATCTCCAAATCAGTGTAGACGTTTTCTATGGTAATCCTTGGTCAGAAGGGCATCAAATCAACACTGGATTTTACTTTGTAAGGTCAAACAATAAGACCATATCCTTGTTTGAAACATGGTATGGCTTCAAAGACAATTCCACAGGACTAAAGGAACAAGATGTGCTTCAAGACCTCGTTCAAGATGGTATAATTGGAAACTTGGGAATGAGGGTTATGTTCTTGGACACACTTTATTTTAGTGGATTTTGCCAAGATAGCAAAGATTTTAGGGCAGTCACCACTGTCCATGCAAACTGCTGTAGGAGCATCACTGCTAAGGTGTTGGATCTTAAGGCTGTCCTTCATGATTGGAAGAAATTTAACAAGTTAGATACAAATTCAGTGGGGAATCTCACTTGGACTCAACACATAGCATGTTATGATTCATGGAATACTAAAATCATCTAACCCTAGCTAATGTTTAGTCCAAACATAACAAAAAAGTCTCATTTGTATATGCACATATAGATTTGTCTACTCTAATTAAATTGCCATATGTATAAAGATATTATAGACTTTAGTGCCTATTCTAATGTTTATCATTATAGTGTTTTCTTTTTAATATATTATCCTCATGTGTTCTCATCATAAAATAATTCAGATTGAAAAATTTGATAAAACTGAATGATGTAAATCATATTTTTATGTTGAATCTCGTTATTAATAATAGTAGTTATATTATTATTCCAAAAATAAACAGTTTCAAATTTGACACATGAATCTAAAGTAGTGTCTTTTTGTCCTTCTAAAATTAGAATTTCTAGAGTTTACCACTCTAACTCATGGAAAACTTTAATTTCTAGACTTTACGACTCTTTTTCATTGTCATCATTCTTTTGAACATCGATCGGTTAACATTACAAATATGATATTCTAATAATTTATCTGTTTCATTAAGAACATGTATGCCACTTTCTAAACTCTTTTTCCTTTCTCTTTCTTTTTACACTCTTTAGTGAGAAAATCAAACTCATTTTCTTTTTTATCTACATCTCATCATTTTTTTGATCATTAGTCGATTAACTTCACATGTATGATTTTCTGATTTTTTTTTTTTGTTTCATTAAGCATATGTATGATTTTCTCTTTCAACCTTAGGTCATGTCTATTTTATTTTTATCTTATTTTTTACATTTTATTTAAAAATATGAGTTTATCTTAATCTTTGATCTTCTTCTTAATATTGAGTGTTATGTTTGATACTTTTATGTATCTTTTGCTACTTTTATTTTTTATATGATTATTAAAAAATAAAATCACTTTAATTCAAAATGGAATTATGTGCACAACTATCACTAATAAAATATGGAGATTGTGTCTCTCATGCTCGTGCATGATTTATATTCTATTACATTATTCAATTTGAAAAAAAAAATGTTAGTCAATTATGATATAGGAAACAAAAAATGGAATGAAATAATCATTTCATTTCGTAGTCATGACTTATATTTTATTTACTTAGGAGTTATAATATCTTAAATTTAATAAATACAATAGTAAAACTTAAATTTATTTTAGAGGTTATTTTAGAATTAAATAATAATGATTTGTATTTTGAAATTGATTTTATTTTAGAATCAAATAATAATAAGTTATAAAAAATGTAATGTAATAAAGAGGAAATAAATAATTGATAACATTTTTAAGGGAAAGAAATGCATCTAATCATATAAATTGATAATGTGACACTAAAAAGTGAAAGAAATAATTGATAACATTTTTAAGGGAAAAATTATATTCAATCATGTAAGTATAATAGAAAACATAATGCATAATTAATATTGTTTTTTTAATTATTTTAATATCTATCTATTTATTTATTGTTTGGGTTTTTAAGATTTCTATTATAAATATCTATTTATTTATTATTTCTCTTTTGTATTGATCCGTGTTTGATGGATTAATAATAATAGAAGAAAAAATGAGTTAGGTGGTGACTTTAAAACGCATTAAAGAGAAGTCATAAGGTAAAAACGTAATACAATAAAAGGAAAAGAAATAATTGATAATGTTTTTAAGGAAGAAATTGCACTCAATCATGTATAATTGATAATGCTAGAGTAAAAAGTGAAAGAAATAACTAGCAATGTTTTTATGAGAAATAATGCCACTCAATCATGTAAATTGATAACATTTTTAAAATAGTCTGTTACATACATTTATCATTTAAATTTCAAATGCATAATTATTACATATTATATTTAATGTTTAAAAATATTTCATCAAAGTTTCACAACTAAGCAAAAAATATATCAGCCATAAAATTCACATTTCATATAAAAAAATGTCTCAATCAAAAAACATTCTATTCTTTTTCCAAATTCTCACTTTATGTTTCTATTTCATCTTCCAATGTTGTCACTCATTTTACTCTTTGTCATAATTAACATTTTTACCATTGGTTGAAAGATGAAATGAAGAGGCAAAGTGAAAATTTGGGGAAAATAATTGTTGAATATTTTTTGGTTGAGACATTTATTTATGTGGAATGTGAATTTTATGGTTATGATATCTTTTGCTAGAGTTGTTATAAAACTCTGGAAAAAAATTAAACGTTAAATAGAATATATATTGATTATGTATTTAAAATTTACGTGTTAAATGTATATAACAAATTATTTTAAAAAACGTTATCAATTTAGATGATTGAGTGCAATTATTTCTTCCCCTTTTATTGTATTATATATTTTTTGCCTTATATCTTCTATATAATCTGTTTTAAACCATCATATGAATTTTTTTATATTCTATTATTATTATTACTCCATCAAGAACCCATCAATACATTTAGAATTAAATAATAATGATCTTTATTTTGAAATTGCTCTTATTTTAGAATCAAATAATAATAAGTTATAAAAATATAATATAGTACAAAAGGAAATAAATAATTAATAACATTTTTAAGGGAAAGAAATGCACCAAATCATACAAGTTGATAACTTGACACTAAAAAGTGAAAGAAAAAATTGCATTCAATCATGTAATTGAAAACTTAATGTATAATTAATATTTTTTGATTTTTTAAATTATTTTTATTCTTATATTTATAATAGTTTACCTATTTTAATATCTATTTAGTTATTGTTTGTGTTTCAAGGTTTCTATTATTAATATTTATTTATTATTTCTTTTTTTTATTGACCTATGCTTGATGAAGTAATAATAATAAAATAAAAATTGATTTAGGTGGTGATTTTAAAATAGATTAGAGAGAAGATCATAAGGTAAAAATGTAATACAATAAAATGGAAAGAAGTAATTGATAAAGCTTTGAAAGAAAAAGTTGCACTCAATTATGTAAAATTGATAATGTTACCCTAAAAAGTGAAAGAAATAACCGATAATATTTTTATGGAAAATAATTGCACTCAATCATGTAAATTGATAAAATTTTAAAATAATTTGTTACATATATTTAACACTTAAATTTCAAATGCATAATTAATAAATATTATATTTAATGTTTGAAAATATTTTCTCAAAGTTTTGTAACAGCTCTAGCCAAATATATATCAGCCATAAAATTCACATTTCATATAAAGAAATGTCTTAGTTGAAAGAAAAAAAATCAATCCTTGTTCCCAAATTCTGACTTTATGTTTGGAAAGTGAGAATTTGGGAAAAAGAATTGTTGCATATTTTTCGGTTGAGATATTTATTTATATGGAATGTAAATTTTATTGTTGATATATCTTTTGCTGGAGTCGTTGCAAAACTCTAGAAAAAAATTTTAAACGTTAAAGGAAATATATATATTAATTACACATTTAAAATTTACATTCTAAATATGTAACAAATTATTTTTAAAACTTATCATTTCACGTGATTAAGCGCAATTTTTACACTTAAAATGTTATCAATTATTTATTTTTTGTTTTTATTGTATTATATTTTTTCGCCTTATGATCTTCTCTGTAATTGGTTTTAAAACCATAATGTGAATCCTTTTTTATTCTATTATTATTATTATTAATCCATCAAGTACCCATCAATACAAAAGAGAAATAATAACTAAATAAATATCAATAATAAAATCCAGTCAAAATAGGTAAAAATATTATAAATATAGGAATAAAAATAAAAAACATCATGTACTAATTATGAATTATGTTTTAACTTACCTGATTGAATGCAATTTTTTCCCTAAAAAAAGTTATCAATTATTTCTTTCATGTCATTGTAACATTGATAATATACATGTTTGAGTGTATTTCTTTTCCTTAAAAATATTATCAATTGTTTATTTTTATTTTTAATGTATTACATTTTTTATAATTCATTATTATTTGATTATGAAATAAGATCAATTTCAAAATACACATTATTATTATCTGATTCTAAAGGAACTCTTAGCGCAAACAATAGAAAATTGAATACAAACAATTGAGAATTCAAAATATACACCAAACATCAAATTCAAATGCAAACAATTATATTTATTGAATTTATATAATTATAACTCCTAAAGAATAAGATATATTTATTAATCTGGTAACGAAATGAAATAATTATTACATTCCATTTTTTAAGCTAATATAATGATTACGTTATTAGCAATAACATTATCACTTATTATTATTTATTCTAAAATAAATAATATCAATTTCAAAATAAACAACATTACAATTTGATTCTAAAATAATTTTTAAAGTAAACAATTGAGAATTAAATGCACACAATTGAGAATTCAAAATAAACATCGAATTCAAATGCAAACAATTATATTTAGTGAATTTATGTTATTATAACTCCTAACAAAATAAAATATATTTATTAGTAATGATTACGAAATGAAATGATTACTTCATTTCACTTTTTTGTTTGCTTTATCACATTTGATTAACATTTATTTTGTTTCATGCGCAGGTTTTGGAGATGCAATTGCCACATTTTAGTCATAGTGGTGTAGATAATTCCATTTTGAATTAAAATGGTTTTATTCTTTTAAAAATTGCATATAACACGTAAAAATAACTTCAAGAAATACACATAAACCTATGAAGCATACACTTAAGATTAAGAAGAAGACCAAAAATTAAGAGAAATTCATATTTTAAAGAAAATATAAAAATAAGATAAAAATAAAATATATATGGCTTGAGCTTGAAAAAGAAATCATACATATGATGAATGGAACGAAAAACATTGAAAGATCGTACCTGTGAAGTTAATCGATTGATAATCAAAAGAATTGACATGGAGAGGAGAAGGGAAATGACTTTGATTTTCTCATCGGAGAGTGAAATGAAGTACAGAGAAATAGAGTTTCGAAAGTGACTTACATGTGTTTAATGGAACAAAAAAATTAGAAGATTATACATGTGAAGTTAATCGATTGATGATCATAAGAATGATAATATAGATAGAAAGATGAAAATGAGTTTGATTTTATCATTGAAGATTTAAGAGAGTGTGCAAAGAGGAAGAGACTCTAGAAATGGCTTTTAAGAAGATGGGAAGTGAGAAGGGAATAAGTGTGGATAGAGTTTTCCATTGACTACATGTTGAGTGGTTGGCTGTAAAAATTCTAATTTTATGGACAAAAATATCTATGTATTTAATTTTAAATTAACATTAGCTCATTCAATTTATAATAAGATAATATAAATGTTGATGATATTTTATTCATCTAATCACTTTTAAAATTAAGAGGACAAGCTTAAGTGTAATAATAAAATTGTTTGAGTGACTTCAAATCCTGAAAACAGAATCTTACATTACGAGAATAGAGAGACATACATTTATCCTACTAAACTTTATGACATGTGAGCCTTCACATAGGAAACCATCATTTGTATTAAATAGGAGAAAAATATGCAATGTTTTAGATTAAGAACATGAATTTGATGATGATCCCTACAAACATGTTTATTTTGGTTTAAGTGGTTGCTACTTGGAGGGACAAAATTATCCTAGGAGTCTTCAGTGGAGGGACTCATGAATTTATTTACCATTTGTCTATGTTTGGATGAATTTCACACAAAGTATTGTCATAGCATACATGAAACTCAAGATGTAAGCTCTTGATTTACTTGAATTTCCAGGTTTACAAAGTGATTGAAGACATGTCAGACAACTACCATTGCCTTTATCAACTACCATTGCCTTTATTAAGGATCATGACAGTTATACTTTTGTGTTGATCCACATTTTGCCTTTATATGGATTGTTTAATTTGTATGTATTGTTTATTATGATAAATATATTTACCTAAATGTATGCAAGTTATGTGCAACTTATTTTGTACCACCAATGTATGTACATTTGTATATTATATATATAAATATATTTTATTTAAGACGATCTAGAAGCTCACCTTGTCCATGTTTAGGGCGGGTAGAACATGATATATCATGCCGTATTTAAAAATGAGCATAATCATGTCCACCCTAATTTAGGTGGATATTGTATGCAAACAATAGAACGATCCTGATTTGCTAATACTACTTATAAAGTTAAAATAGTTGTGTATTCTCTTTTTGTATATAATCTATTAACTCTTACATAATTATAACAATTTCAATATCCATATAACCAATTAACCATAGTATTAATCGATTATCACATACAGAATCTCAACTATTTTAACATTCCCCGCAAGCTGGAATGTATCAAACATTTCAACCTTGAAATAATTGTGTTGACCATGTTGCAAGAATGACTCTCCATGATTTAGAGTCTTGAAAATGTGAATGATGATGATTCTTTGATGAAACTTAGACGAGAAGAAATACAGGCGGAAGCGGTCAAATGAAATAATATATACTCCACTCTACGTGAAAATTGCTAAAATTATGGGCGAACTATATCCTATTTATTATATAATTAAAGATACTAACATTAGTTTTGTCACTAATAGGATTATGTGGGTGTACGATTGACATTTTATTATTGCTTTAAGGAAAGACAAGGTAAAAGTAGTTGTGTTTGTATATATAACATAATGGTAAAAATGTTTCACTCATGTTTGTTAAATATTAGCAGTGTTTGATCTGTCGATTTAAATTAAAACATGTTTCTAGTGCACTAAAATGATATTTGCAAAATGAAAATGATTAGAGTATCAACAATAGTAGAGAAGTAACAAGTTTGTTTAAGAAAATAGTATAGAAAATATAGAATCAATAGCACAATAGAAAATATAGCATCAACAATGTTTGTTCAAGAAACCGGTGTAGATTTGCTATTAACGACTACACATTCCTGAATAAGCCTTGTAATAAATAGCACATAAAATATTGATTTCTTGAATAGACGTTGTTGATTCTCCATTTTTTATAACGCTTGAAAAACACTATAAATTTTAATCCTATATTTTATTGTGTTCACATAGATAACGCAAACAAACATTGTTGAATTGATATTTTAAGCAACGATGAATATCAATTTTGGCATAGTGTATACAAATTCTTAAGTACATCTTTGTATTTTCTAGAACAAGAGTTGGCTTCATTTAGGGCTTCCTCTAGAATCACTAGAATTCATAATGAAATTGACGAAAATGGCATCACATCAAGAATAGGGTAGCAAAAGACAACTATGAGAATTGAGAAAGATTGGATCTCAAGGGTTTATCAAAATTCAAATGATTCTAAGTAACTAGCCCAAAGAAAATGTGAGTGGACTCTTATTAGAGATCAATACTAACCCCGGATCCTGACATGTGACATCCAAAAAAGTTCAAGAGTTCATATTTATTTTTATTTTTAAATGAAATAATTAAATAAAATTAGAAAAATGTTAATTTCTTCACATTCTAGTATTGGAGGGTCCAATACCGGAGGGAAGTTATATTCAAGAAAATGATACTACAAGATCATTTATGGAGTTAATAAAAATAATACTAAGATCTTATAAGACATTAACTATAATAAATATGGTTAGAAGTATGGGTGAGTTTGGGCCGAGTTAAGACTTGTCCTTACCCAGCCCTAAATGTTGTTCGAGTCATTTTTCTGAACCCGGATCCGACCCTAGACCCGGAGTTAACCCGACCCTAAATATTCATAGGGTCAACCTTTAAACTCGGATCTGGCCCTAGACCCAATTAAATATAACGTATACTCATTTTACATAAAGTCTTCTAAATATTATTTATTATTGTGAATATGTAATTTGACATATAAAATAATATATGTGTATATATATTATTAAATATGTATATATGATGAAAAATTAGAGAATCAATGATATTTTCGACCAAAAAAGTATCATTACTCTATATATATTTGAACAGAGACATATACAAACATCATGAAAAAGTGAAAATGGGATGGGTCGGGACGAGTCCTGTTTGGTCCCTATCCGGTCCTAAATATTGATTGGGTCTAATTTTTGAACCTGAACCTGACCATAAACCCGATGAAACTTGACTCTTTTCAGGCCCGACCACGATTGGGCCATACTGGATGAGCGGATAGGGTCGATTCCTGCTCACCCTAGTTAGAAGGTCTTAACCACATGAAGACAAAACAAATTACTTAACACACATTAAGCTGATAAGTGGATACTCACTTTTCTCAATAACTGATTTTTTGAATTTGTGAGTAAAAAAATCAATGAATTTCTTGGGTATGGGCTTTTAAGGACAATTATATTTGGATCTGGTTGTTAGGCTAGACCAATTTTCTTCATAAAATGTGAGATTAAAGTTTTTTAAATAACCTACTTAACTTCACATGCAAAGATTTGTGCCATTTATAGGATATGTTAAGTCTAATTAACTGATTGTACTATACATCAGTTTTATATTACAATATTTTAATATAAATAAATTCATTAGATATGAAATTTAATATTAAAAGAATAGAAAATTAATTTAATTATTAGTATTATAGATCTATCTAACAACAAACATGTTAGTCAATTCAAAAATATATTTATTGGCCTATTTAAAACCATATTCCTTTGCCTATTCAAAGATATATTAATTATTTTACTTTTTAAATAGGTATAGGGGAATGAGTGTAGTATAAAAATTTATATACATGACTACATTATTCAACATTCATTTAGATTTATTTTTTAAAGAGTCAATAATGACTAAATATATTTGCATTCATTTTTTCTCATACACTGACATTACATACATTTTTTCTCCATATTACATAGGAGTAAAGAGAAAAAGAAGTATATACACTAAGAGCGTAAGAGTTTTTACAATGTCAATGTATCATTGACCATTCATATTTAATCATCACTGACTTTTAAATATAAGTAACACAAATAAATGGTGGATGATGTATGAATTTTTATACTATATAGTATATAAATATTCCACACATTAATTATTGAGTTCAAGGCAAAATATGTATGTTGTTAGAGCATCCAAAGTGGTTGTTCTTAACCGAATAAAAATATTTTTACTCTATTTTTCACTTTGATATTCTTATTTTTTGAGTTTTATTTTTTAAATAAGAACAATTTTTATATGAGAGATGACATTTATGTTTTGTGATGAATTATATCAATTTTATGTATTTTGTTTATCTTTTAGTTTATTAGGTTGTAATTTCGCTTATATTTTCAAATTAACTTTAACTTATTCTAATTAAAGTAATATTTTGTCTTATTTATTTGTTTGCACGTAATTTATTTTCTTAATTTACAATTTATAATAAATTATAGTTCTTAATATTATTATATTTATTGTAAAATATAAAAGTTTGGATAGATTATCCGATTCAAATAAGAATAAGAATAATGTTTATCATTATGAAAAAATATATGTTATTTTTAGAGTTAATTATACTGATAGCCCATGAGTTTTAGTGAAATTACACAAATTACCATCTTTTTTTGTCCTAACACAAATCACATCTTTTACTTACACGAACCACTCCTAATTTTGTACATATATTATGTAACGCCTCAAATTACTAACACGGAAAAATTCAATTCTTTTTCTAACATAATAAAATGTCATACCATTTAAAATTTCCTTTCGATTAAGAATACTCTAATAGTAAGGTAAACCATAAAAAGGAAAACAACACAGTGATTCCACTATACTAGGTTCTACACTTTTTAGTCTAATAAACTAAACATCAATTACATCAATGAAAATTCCCATGAAAGGGGTCCAATATCAACCATTACAAACTCCTAGAGTAATTCAAAAGCACACTAAATCCAAAGCAACACAATCACCCCAAGGTTCGGCAATAACTTATTCCTTAGCTCCACCTACAATCCGATTACCACGGATTGAGTGAACAAAACAACATAGAGAGAGTCAGTCATTAAATACATGCAATATATAACATGGTGGATTTACATAGAATAATAACATTAGAACATTGCAATACAGAAACCACGCATCATTACAGCACAACACAAATCCATGATTTACAATTAACCTTTATGATAATCAGGCCATACATTTATAGTACAACCAACTCGAAACCAATCCGAACCTTAATCAAAAATCCACACTATACGTGCATATCCCGAAATCCATACCACGAAGGCAGATCAATTTCCATATCACGAAGGGCAGGTCAAACTCCATACCAGGAAGGGCAGGTCAAACTCCATACCACGAAGGGCAGGTCAAACTCCATACCACGAAGGGCAGGTCAAACTCCATACCACGAAGGGCAGGTCAAACTCCATACCACGAAGGGCAGGTCAAACTCCATACCACGAAGGGTAGGTCAATTTCCATACCACGAAGGGCAGGTCAAACTCCATACCACGAAGGGCAGGTCAAACTCCATACCACGAAGGACAGGTCAAACTCCATACCACGAAGGGCACGTCAAACTCCATACCACGAAGGGCAGGTCAAACTCCATACCACGAAGGACAGGTCAAACTCCATACCACGAAGGGCACGTCAAACTCCATACCACGAAGGGCAGGTCAAACTCCATAATCAAACATACCAATCACATCAGTAGGACTAACGCGGTTAAATAGGAAACTCATGAGATTTCCCGTTTAATCGTGTTATCCCATTGAAATCCTCCAATTAGTGAGTGTCGTTGGAGTTTCCAATATCATGATTCTAATACCACAAAGTTTTAATGCTGCTCCCTCACCTGAGTAGTCGCTAATGCTTGCACTAGAGCTCAGTTGCGTTCTCCGCCGTCTACTCCAACCTTAGGGTTTTTCAACCCAAAACAACAACAATCACAACACATCAATTTACACATCAAACAATTAGCAATACTAACCAAAACTCCTACAACACAAGACAACATTATCCATTCATTTCATCATCAACAAAAGGTTTCCCTAATTATTGAAATGACTCAACGGTTTTGAAAACCACTTCCCACATACACCCATTTCGAAAAACAACTCATACTCTATGAGTTTTACCAGTTTTCCAAAGTAAAACGAACCAAAATGCAAAGAGAGAGTTCATGGAGTTTCATCCCAAAACATGGAGAAGAAGCCTTATCCCAAAATAAGACATTCAACCCTAAGAGAGACTAAGTTAAGCGATTTACCTCTTCTCCGACCTCTTTCTCGACTCTAAGGGTGCTCAACTCCTCAAACCGTTCCTCTCCTCTTTGTTTTTCGAAAAATAACCCTTATCCTCACTTGGGACGTCTATTTATGTTTTCAAATAATCTCACCGTGTTAAGTGTAATCGATTACCATAATGGTGTAATCGATTACAGTGTAAAAAATGCACATATCTGATGTTTTTAATATGATGTAATCGATTACGAGTATAGTGTAATCGATTACATCATGAAAATTACACATGTCTGATCAGATATCAACATGTAATCGATTACCAGTACCATGTAATCGATTACATCATGAAAAATTACTCATGTCTGATCAGATATCAGCATGTAATCGATTACAAGGACCATGTAATCGATTACATTGTGTTAACAGCCCAAAATTGTCATTTCTCGCCCAGGCGAGACAACTCTCGCTCGGGCGAGAATCCTCCAATATAACCCAAGATTTCATCCTCCCAGGTGATCCTTTCTCGCTCAGGCGAGAATCTCTCGCTCAAGCGAGACTTTCAGGACTGATACTATAATTTTAAGGACTAAAAATTAGGATGTTACATATTATACTGATTACCCTTAATGAGATATAAATATAATATTTTAAACAAAAAAAACATATGATGTGTAATTAAGTTAAACAAAATATTGTATATTGTGTAGACAATTCAAAATAATATAAGAGCAATACATCTTCATTATTTTATTCATTATAAAATAATATAAGAGTTATATAAACATCTCATTAGAATTGTTAATATATTGTGTAATCAAACAAAAATAATAAAAAGTTATCGAGTTTTTTACTATTTAAAATTATCTACACAATATATATTATTTTGTTTAACCTAATCACATTAACCATAATTTTTTTTATTTAAAATATTAGACTTATATCTCATAGGCAGAGGATAATATATGTATAAAAGCAATGATGATTTGTGGAATAGGAAAGGACAAAATATGGAGGGTGATATATATATATATATATATATTATATTCAACTTTATTTGGTTTCTTTTTAATCCCCTCTCTCTATTTCTCTTTTGGACTAGTGCTCTAGGATTTCCTTTGATTTCAATTTATTCTCTCTCCTTTTTCTCAAATTTGGATTCGTAATTCGATTCTCTAGGTTTTGAATTCACCAATCTCGTGTATTCTGGGTTCTCTGATCCAAAGAGAGTTGGGTGATTTTCGTTTGTGATATTTAGGGTTTTCGAAGAATGCCTCCAAGAACGCTGAAGAGAGGTGGTTCAGCCAGTGGTGGAAAAAGGGGCGGAAGAGGAAGCAAGGTGACTCCAACAAAGTCTTCACAGAAGGAACAGCAACATGAAGAGGTTGTGAAGGTTGAAGAAGAAAAGCTTATTATTGAGGAGGAACTCAAGGTTGAAGATAAATCTGTTGTTGAGGACAAATCAATTGATATGAATCAAAAGGCTTCTGAAGCCGATGAAGAAATTAAAGCAACACATGTTTCTAATGATTTGGTGAAAAGTAAGTCCCTTTTCCTTTTTGTCAAAGTTTCAATATTTATATGTTTTGAGTTTAAATTTGGTACTTTTGAAACTTTATATTGTTTTAGTTTTCTTTGGTAGTCTTTGTACCTTTGTCTGAATATTTTGTAGAAGATACTAGTAATTGTTTAGTCTTTGAATTTGCTGTCTATCCAAAATTTACAGTCGAGGGAACGAGTAATTATGATAAGGAACCAGCGTATTTTATGATTAGTATGTTTAGTACGGAATGATGGAAATAATTTCCTAAGGAATGATGAAGATCCATTGTGGAATATGGACTACACTAGTGTAACAAACAGTAATACTATGATGCTGGAAAGTTAAGTCTTCAGTCATTGGATAATTTGAAATCTTTATTTTATGACAGATGATGAAGAGGAGGTTAAGGAATCTATAGATGAATATGAAAAAGATGAACGATTAGATTTAGAGGATAATGATCATGAGTATGAACATGAGGAGTATGGTGGCGTTGATTACGATGAGAAGGAAATTGAACCAGATGAGGTTCATGAAATGGAAGAGGGAGTAGAGGAAGAACCAGAAGAGAATGTTGGTGAAGAAGATGGTGATACTGGTGAGGAAGAAGTTGAAGATGTGCATGATGAAATAGAGGGTGAAGAGGATGATGAGCATGCTGGTGAGGAGCATGAGCATTCAGAGATGGCTGATGTGGAGGAAGAACATCGCGAAGTTGTAAAAGAGAGAAGGAAGCGGAAAGAGTTTGAAGTGTTTGTTGGAGGTCTAGATAAGGATGCTACTGAAGATGATCTGAAGAAGGTTTTCAGTTTTGTTGGAGTGGTTACCGAAGTCAGGCTGATGATGAATCCTCAGACTAAAAAGAACAAGGGATTTGCATTCTTGCGTTTTGAAACTGTTGAACAAGCAAAACGAGCTGTAGCTGAGCTAAAAAATCCAGTGGTAATTTTTTATGTTCTTGACGTCTGAAGGGAATTAAAACTGTTATAATATTAAATCACCTACATGTTTTTATAACTGCAATTTCAGATTAATGGCAAACAATGTGGTGTTACTCCTAGTCAGGACAGTGATACTCTCTATTTGGGTAACATATGCAAGACATGGACTAAGGAAGCTGTAAGTTCAATTATTCGAGTCTATTTCTTTGCCATCTTCTGACCTTCAAGCTTAAGGTTTCTTAGCTGGTGATTTTCTCTTGATTAAGTTTGCTGAGTTTCTGACTACTAATGCTACTTCTGGTTCCAGTTAAAGGAGAAGTTGAAACATTATGGAGTCACAAACGTTGAGGATGTGACATTAGTAGAAGATAATAATGATAAAGGAATGAACCGTGGATTTGCATTTTTGGAATTTTCCTCCCGCTCAGAAGCTATGGATGCCTTTAAGCGACTTCAGAAGAGAGATATTGTATTTGGAGTTGATAAGCCTGTAAAGGTTTCCTTTGCAGATTCCTTTATTGATCCGGGTGATGAAATTATGGCACAGGTATTTTTCTGAATCTGAATTCCTTGGTTTTTTAAACCAGGGATTCATATATGGGACCTGTGTGGTATGGTTCTTCGACCATGTTGAAGCATTTCGGTTGCTGTCAGCATCTCTGCTGGCTTTCAACACCTGTAGTGGTTGATTTTTTGGGTGTCTACATTTTGGATATTACAGTTTCCTGTTAATTTTTAATATAAGATTACCTCGGCTTACCTCAATGGTTGGAATTAAATTAGTAAGTTCAACATATGTAATTGAATTTGCTTTTATGGTAACTTCAGTAGTTATTATGAGTGGAGCTTATCTTGAAGTGGTCTTTGGTGTTGAGATAATTAGCCCTTTATTCGCTCTGATCTAGCGTGTTTGAGTTGTAGGTTAAAACTGTGTTTATTGATGCTCTGCCTCCTTCGTGGGATGAAGATTATGTCCGGGGTCTTCTTAAAAAATATGGGGAGATTGAAAAGATTGAGCTCGCCAGGAATATGCCAGCTGCTCGCAGGATGGATTATGGATTTATTACATTTGGCACACATGATGCTGCTGTAAGGTGTGCTGAAAGCATCACCGGTACGGAGTTGGGTGAAGGTGACAAGAAGGTCTGTCTTGTCTTTTGAATAAACTGTATATGCATGCAATAGTTAAATGCTGCATTCTATGAAGCTGTCCTTTTCTTTCAGGCAAAAGTTAGGGCTAGATTGTCAAGGCCACTTCAAAGAGGCCGTGGAAGACATATTAGTCGTGGAGACTACCGTCCTAGTCGCGGATCTGGATTAATGGCAAGGCCTTCATGGAGCCGACCTGCACCACGTAGTTTTCCTCCTCCCCGTGGGGTAAGAGGAATTGGAAGTCGTCTTCCGCCAATCAGGCCTATTAGTATGAGAGCAAGAAGTAGGCCAATGGACCCTCCAGCTAGATCCTATGATAGGAGACAGGCTGGTACCTACTGTACAATTTTTATTTTTAAGCCTTTTTTAATGGACTCATTATTCATTCTTTCTTTGTGATCAATATTCTATTGTACTTCTTATTAGCTCCTGCATATCCAAAAAGTAGCATGAAGAGAGATTATGGTCGTCGTGAGGATCCACCACCTCCAAGAAGAGTTGCTGCAGATTATGGCTCGAGAGTGGTTTCTGAAAGACGCCCATCTTACAGGGATTACCCAGCTCGTGGCCCTAGCTACTCTGATCTCCCAAGAAGTACATACCGTGCTGCACCAAGGAGAGGTTATGTGGATGATGGCTATGACCAAAGGTTTGAGAGGCCTCCTCCTCCACCTCCTGCTCCCCATCCAAGTTACCGTGAAGGACGATCTCGTGATTATGATAGTCTGTCTGGTTCAAAACGTTCTTATGCTGCCATAGTTAGTATTATTTGTGCTCAACTATTCTAATTTTATTTTTTGAATTTCATTTTAGTTCTGTAAGAGCTTGATTTTGTGAATGATACTACTTTTTGTTTCCTATCAGGATGATGTTCCTCCAAGGTATGCTGATACTGGTGCTCGCCAATCAAGAGCTCGATTGGACTATGACTATGGTGGTAGTGCTTCACAGTATGAGGATGCTTATGGTGATAGGTTAGTGATATATAATTTGGGTTCTTGCATTCCTTCCACCCTAAATGCTGTTGTTATCTTGTAATTTATTCCCTAATTTTTGTTTGGTACTTTGGTAGACTTGGAAGATCTAGTCTGGGATATGGTAGAGGTAGCAGAAATTCTATTTCTAGTCAAGATTCACATGGAATGTATAGCAGTCGACATGGCGTCAGTTACAGTGGAGGTGGATTTTGTTTCTAATAGTCTGATATGTTATTGTTAACATATTTTATTTGCTTAGTCCTTACTCCTTACATCTTGTGTGTTGCATGCTAGGCTCTTTTGGTGGTAGTGATGGTACTGGCATGTACTCGTCAAGTTATGGTGGTGATTACATCTCTCGTGGAAGTGATGTAATGTTCCTGTCCTTTCTTAGTAGGTTGTAATGCTTGTTTATATATTTTTAACCATCATTGTTCTTTGATGTAGGTTGGTGGCAGTTCGTATTCATCAATGTATTCTGGCAGGGGTGCGGGTAGTGGTAGCAGCTACATGAGTGGTGGTGGATCTGGGTCTTATTATTGAGGTATGTCATCTGACAATTCCATTGCATTTTGTGGAGTACATGGATACATATAATAAAAGTGATTTCTGGAGAGATATCTCTATCCTCGAATGGCATCTCTATCTTTTCGTTAGGGCTGCCCAAGGTTGGACATTCTAGTCGCCAGTAAGTTTGTCTTTGACAGATCTGATATAATAAAGAGGTGTTGCTGTAGGATGACCTTCGAAGCTTCTGCATGTTATGCTGCCTACAATTTGGAGTCAAAGGAATGTTGCTAGCTATAGCCTTTCTATGGAGTTTGTCAGAAAACTAGATTTTGTCAATTCAAGCTTATCTTGGGTCTTCTCCTCTGGATGCGATGTATTATCAGTTCTTGAATTTATGCTGTATGGACTAAAGTTAATTAGGGATGGGAAGAGAAGTATTGAGCAGTGATGTGTAATAAAACCTTGATTTATGATACCATATGGTCAGAGACCAAGGCTAGCAATGCTGCTATTTGGTTAGGGTTTATTGGATTTTTTACCTGCCGAATTTATCATAAAGTTGGTTCATTACTTTAAATCTTCAAAGAGATGTTTAGTTACTTCGGAATACTTTTTTTTTTAAGTCCTATGACAAGAACAGATGTGAACTAATGGACAATTTATTGAGCTAGTAATAATACGGGCTTTACTCCAGCAATTAACAGTCGAAAGATTAGTTTCTTGGGATTTGTGTGACTTACTAACTCCATTTGTTGGGATTTGAGTGTCATCCTGAAAAGAATGATGCACTGCTAATATTTGTTTCTGGAATGAATTTCTATTGTTGGGGAAGTAGCTTAAGAAGCATTGGTATCTTCTCTTAGTTAGTTAAGAAAGTTTTGGACTTTGCAATGCAATTGTTCATACACAATTGGTTGATCTCCAATGTCATGGCCCTCAGAAGATCATTTGCCTATGCAGTATCAATTGGAAAGTCAACTGTAAAGTAGCAAAAAAGGATTGAATATCTTATGATACAAACAGTTTCTGAATTGGAACAAATTATTGAAGTTGGTTACTTGCATAAAGTTATGCCCTGCATGATTTAGCAAAACCCTGGCCCCAAAGGCAAACGCGAACTACTTTAAACTGCCCATTTTGTTTAAGTTTCTGATGTGGATTTGGTCTTGATTTTGTATATTCACAAGTGAGTTAACAGATACCTTTTGACTATATATGTTTGGGGTCTTAATGCACTGGTAGCCCCGTTGCTTGAGGGATGTGAATCTTATTAATGGGTATGTACAGAGTATTTCTCGGAGGGATCTTTTACAAAGCTTGTTAGGATTTTTGAAATGCTCTGCTCCCTATCAACACAATAGTTCTGAGTGATTTGATGGTTTTAATTTTGATTTTAACATGCAAATCATGTGCATTTCAAATAATTGATCCATGAAAACTTAGATTCTTTCTTAGGCTTTCTATATAATTATGCATGCAAATCTTTTAAGTAGTATCTTCCTGTGTGATGATAAGACTGTATACATTTGCCTTCCACTAGCATCAGAATCTTTTAAGTGGTATCTTCCTTGTCCTGAAAATTGGATGAGTTAAATTCCTAATTGTTTTGTTAAGATTTACTGATTTATCCAATGGTGCTGGTGCTTTCATTCTTCACAGATGTGTACTGACTTGTTAAAGTTTTAGTTTCCAGTTTGTTATTCTGTTTGTGGCAATGCAGGCTGTAAACTTTCCTCAAGCTCTTTTTGGTAACCCCATTCATCATGCATTAAAGTATGATGCTATAGACATTGTAAACATTGTATGATGCTATAGACATTGTAAACATTGTATGATGCTATAGACATTGTAAACGTTGTATGATGCTATAGACATTGTAAACGTTGTATGATGCTTAGCTTAACCCTTCAAACTTCAAACATTATATGGTTGTAGATACTAATAAAAATAATAATGTAATAATAGATTTTAATATTCTTATAACTGTTTCTATTCATACTTCTGACGTGGACACGCTTGGTGCTAATCTAAATTACATTATTTTGTATATTTCCATGTTATCAGAAAGGATTCTCATAATAAGCAATTAGGAATTGATTTTTTAAATATAATTAAAAGATTGTTATGCACACCTACAAAATTATTTCTGTTTAAAAGTGATTGAAAAAGTAGTATAATGATTGTTATTCGTGATTGAGTTTTTACCGTACAAAAAACACAAGGAAAGACAATAGAAATTGAATGAACTACACATTAATAAGATAATTTTAATACAATATATGATTCTTATAATATTACAATACTTAAACTACATTTATATTTGATAATTGAGGGAATAAGTCATACTCCGTAATAAATGATTCAAATTAAAAAGAAGTTCACTCGCTCCTTTTGTTTATATAATTGAAGATTTTTCTTCTAAAAATTATTTATTTGTCTTGAAGTGATCAAAGAACTATTATGATAACTAATTTATTCTTGATTGATTTTTTACAGAACAGAAGATATGAGAAAAGTCGTATGGAAATCGAATAAACTATACACTATTAACGATAATTTATTCTTATATTTGTTTATATTTAATAATATCATAAAGCGTAAATTTTATTTATATTTGTATTGGAGGGAATAAGTCATACTCCATAACAAATGATATCTAATTAAAAAAAAAGTAAACGATACTTCATAGCGATACACGAGTATTATAATGACTAAATTACTCTACATTGATATTTTAGCATAACAAATATGAGAATTTTGATATGGAAACTGAATGAACATCACATTAATAAGGATAATTCTAATACAATATTACATTATTCTTATATTTGTCCATTTTTAATAATGTCATAATACTTGAATTTTGTTTATATTTGATAATGGAGGGAGTAAGTCATAATCCATAGTAAATGACCCATATAAAAATCTATAAGAAAACGAGTAAACCTTAATCCTAACATATAATAAGAACTTTGGAATCGAAAATACTTCCTCCATTTTTTGTATATAATTAAAAGTTTGTTAGGCATTCCTTCTAAAAAATTATTTATTTAAAGATTGTAGCTTTTAGGTTATGAGTTGAGATCACGAGAACAAGTAATTTAAAACTGATACTTTTATGTTTTCTTCATTCCAAAAGTGTATCACTCTATATGACACCACTTGTAATTAATTAGAAAAATACTTAATTATTAAGAAATAAACTTAAAAATATATTTTCAATCAATCAAGTGAGTAACACACTTTTTGGAACAGAAGATGTGGTATTCCTATAATAACCCCATTCCCTTTAACTTTTATCATCCAACATTCATTATTACCACAAGATCACAAATAACACACAAATAACCAATCTTGTATGATAAATACAAAAATACCTAAATCATGTAGCTTGCTCAATCTTGCAGTAACCAAGAGTGAAGTCTAGTTAATATTTTTGAGCAGGTCAAAATTGAACAGACCTTTAACAACAAACTTAGACAATCAGTATCTTTCATGTTATTATACAAACTAAAAATAAAACCTAGGAAGCCATATTGGTAGGAGACTAAGAGTGCATATGAATTTGAAAAATATTCAGTGTTTTGCCTTGAGTGGTTTTCACTGAGAATAATAATCAAAATGTAACAAAGAAAAAAATGAATTGACATGGCTTGGGCTTGGGACTTCTAAACATAAACATTTCATACAGAACATATGTTATGCATTTGGAAATAGCAGGGATCCTATCATAGAGTATAGCCAGTTATACAGTATGTGAGATCAGACATCCTAGAATTTCATAAAGAACTCAAAGGATGCCCAAAACATAAGAAACAACAACAAATCAGGAACATTCAACAGAGCTTCAGAAAACATAAAATTTATGTCCCAGGACTCAAAACCTGTTTCTAAATTCTGAGAATGTGATACACACAAGTATAAACATTGTTAACTCCTTAACTAGAAACAGTAGTTTATAATAAAATCCTCGGTTGAATCATTTCAATTTTTGTCCACACACCATATGGTAAAATGGTTTCAACTTTCAACACAATAAAGCATACACACCATTTTGACAAAGATCATTACAACTCTGTTCCACTCCACACTTCATTTGTTTGAACGATGGATAATTTACTTCAAAATAGTTACTTATATAACAAAAAAGTGCAGATGAACAGAGAATTATATTTATCTGCTACTAACTAAAAATAAAATTACACTACAGAAAAGTCACATTATATCTTAGCAATGACATAAAACTCAGAATAGGTCTCTTGTGCAAAACAGCAAAAAGTAAGTAATCTGAATGACGGTGTTAAAGTGCGAATTGCATCACCACACATAATGTTGTGACTATGAAGCCATGATTGCATACTACAATGCATAAATCAACAACTGCAACCGTAATTTAAAACCTTAATGACATTGGTTATCTATGATTCAGGGGATGATGGTACCCTCTTAGTTTTCTTGTTCTTCTCGGAAACGGCATTGGCGAAAGCCTCAACAATCCTATGCTGTGATTCCAATATCATCTCAGTCCTCTTCATCTCCATATCCATCCTCATACTTTCGATCTCTCTCGCCATTTCCATCTTCAACTGCTCTGTCCTCACAAATCCATCTCCCAAAACCTTAATTGCATTCACCATCTCTTCCACTGGGTCCCTCTCTCTCTTCCCCAATGCACTTCCTTCCTTCACACTTTTGCCACCATAGCTTGAATTAGGGTTCCGTTTCTCATCATTAAATCTCCCATAAAACCTCGAATCAGGTTTCGCTACACTTACACCACTAGGAATCCTAATCCGAAACCCTCCTTCAACTCTACGGCTACCACCACCACCGCCACCGCCAATTCCACCGTCACCACCGCCTGAACTCCCAATTCCGTTCCTGCGCAATTTGTAGAGCGAATTGGCGTGGATGAAATCCTGATCCTCTTCATCTTCAGCATCAATTTCATCGTCAACATCGACAAAATCGGCGTTGTCGTTGTTGTTGTTGTTATCAGGTTTCGGTGGCGAGGGACCTTTTTCCATGGAATCCATGAGTTTGAAATGGAGCCACGAGGAGTTGAATTTCTTGACGGGAAGATTCCGAGCGCGCTGGATCTCAGCGCGATATCTCTTGCGAAGCTTCTCCATCTTGTGACGGCACTGTACGGCGGTCTTTGAAGGGGATACGTTAGGACATGCGGCGGAGACGGCGTCAGCCACCTCCTGCCAGTGGGTGGCCTTGAGATTGCTCCGGGCGAGGGAGTACCATTTGTCACGGTAAGAGGTAATAAGAGCGGCGGTTTCTTCAGGGGACCAGCAGGGCGGAGGGAGGCGGCGGGAGGTGGTGGTGGAGGAGGAGGGAGGAGGGGGGAGGAGAGGGAGAGCAAAAGGTGGAGATGGATCTGTTGGGGAAGAGGAAGAGGCCATTGGGGTAGATGGTGGTGAAGGATAAGAAAGGTGGTGAAGGATAAGAAGGGTGGTGAAGGATAAGAAAATGGTTGATGTTGTTGGAGGAGGTGGTGGTGGTGAATGGGGAAAGGAGCATGATAATAATGATAATAAAAGAAGAGGGATGAGGTGGGTGGGGTTAGGTTTGGTGGGAGGAGTGTGCGGCTGAATTTGAGATCTAGAAGCCCACCACCGCTTAGTTGATAACGTGCACCGCGGGGGATATGCCAAGGTGTAACCACCCATTTACCATCCTACTCTTTTTTACTCATTCCATTGCCATTTCCCAATCACTTCAAAACAAACATAAAATTCAACCCACAAATATTAGAGTTAGTCTCTTCCGTGTATAAAAAATTAAAGAAAAATACAATATTCAATAATATAAGGGATATAAATTTATAAGTAAATGAAGAAAAGTAGAATGATAAAATTCATTGGAGAAAAGTGTAATTACAATATAAAATGATGTATTGACATTGTTGGAACTTGTTTAGTTTGAGGCCATTAGTGTGGAACTTATGATGTGAAATTGAAAAACTCACAAGTCCCACATTGGAAGTTTTTGTAAAAATCTCACAAGTCCCACATTGAAAGATTTTGAAAAAAAATCTCACAAGTCCCACATTGGAGGATGCAAGAGTGGTGACAAAATCCCATTCTATAAATAGAGGCCTCCCCCTCATTATTTTTTGCACTTGAAACTTGTACGCTTATACAAGTTTCTTTCTCCCTCCATAAATTCTGCCGACACAATTCCGGCCTCCTCAATATTGTGGGAAATTCGGAATACTGACACTGGTAGTTAGTTGTTGGAATAGAATTGGCATGAGAAGCCAATATTGTGGGTATTTGGAATTGGCACTGGAAGCCATATTTTTGGGTGTATTCGAGAGCGATTCTTACAGTGCAGTAAGAAATCGTATAACAGAGAGCTGAGCTGTTTTATCCTGGGGACGGCGTGGTTGATAGTCTGCTTGCACCTTGAGGCAATACCACGAAACGTCTTAAAGAGAGCGACCTGGTCGTGACTCAGCCAGTAAAGATTATCTCGTGTCATTGTTGCGGGCTACTGATACAACAATTTTAAGACATTTCTACTGCAATGACACTCGTAGATAATATTACTGGTCCGAACAGCTTCGACCTAAGCAAACCATTCAGGTTTGACGGGACTAACTTCAAACGCTGACAAACCAAGATGGAATTTTTCCTAACGGTTAAAAAGGTTGCCCATGTTTTGAAGAATGATGTCCCAGTGGTCCCTAAAGAAGCTGAGAAAGAGGAAAAGGAAAAATTAGTTATTGATATCGCTCTATGGAATGAAAATGACTACTTATGTAAGCATTTCATTCTTGGTGGGTTGTCTGATGATATATATGATTATTACATCCCATATAAATCTGCCAAATTAGTTTGGTAAACACTCAAAAAGAAATATGATACTGAGGAAGTTGGGACTAAGAAATATGTTGTTAGCCGCTACCTCAAGTATCAGATGACTGATGATAAATCAGTAGAGTCTCAGTCCCACGAGATTCAGAAAATTGCTCATGAGATCATCACTGAGGGTATGCCCTTAGATGAGCAATTTCAGGTAGTTGTCATTATTGATAAACTGCCACCTAGCTGGAAGGACTTTAAAAACGTCCTAAGACATAAGACCAAAGAATTTTCTTTGGAATCTCTGATCACTCGTCTTCGCTTTAAGGAAGAGGCTCGTAAGCAAGATCAGAATGAAGAAGTGTTGACTATATCAAGCAATAGCACTAGAAAGAAATTCTGAGGTGCGGTTCTGAAGCCTTCGGGCAGCAACTTTAAGAATCAGAAACGCAATGGGAATAAGGCTAAGATCACCGGCCGCAACAAGAATTGGAACCCTAAAAAGGTCCAATATGCTAAACCACCCGCTAAGAATGACTCTGACAACTTATTTATCTGCTTCAAGTGTGGGAAGCTAGGTCATATGGCACGAAAGTGCAGGAACCAACCAGTGGATCATCCTCCATAAGCTAACATGGTTGAGGATCCACTAGTGGCCGTGTTAACTGAAGTCACAATGATTGGAGCAAGTGATGGGTGGTGAGTAGATACTGGTGCATCCCGCCATGTCTGCTATGATCGTGCTATGTTCAAAACATACACGAATGCTGATAACAAGAAAGTGCTGCTGGGAGACTCTCACACCACTACTGTTGCTGGAACTGGTGATGTGGAGCTGAAGTTTACATCTGGGAGGACTTTGATACTCAAAGATGTGATGCATACTCTAGAGATGAGGAAGAATCTAGTATCAGATATTCTTCTTAATAAAACTGGTTTTACCCATACAATAGGAGCAGACTTGTACACTCTTACTAAGAATGAGGTATTTATAGGGAGAGGTACGCCACTGATGACATGTTTAAGTTAAATGTCGAAGTTACTATTAATAAAATTTATGATTCCATTTACATGCTGTGTGATTTTAATATTTGGCATTCTAGACTTTGTCATATTAATAAACGTGCAATTACAAATTTAAGTAATTTAGGATTAATTCTCAAGTTATCTAAAAATGATTTTGAAAATTGTGAATCATGCAGTCAAGCTAAAATAACTAAAAATCACATAAATCAGTAGTGCGAGAATCTGAGCCTTTAGATTTGATACACTCTGATATATGTGAATTAGATGGAACGTTAACCAGAAATGGTAAACAATATTTTATAACTTTTATGGATGACTGCTCTGATTTCACTTATGTTTATCTTATGAAAAATAAAAGTGATGCACTTGATATGTTTAAAGTCTATGTAACTGAAATTGAAAATCAATTCAATAAGAAAATAAAGAAACTCAGGAGCGATAGAGGCACTGAGTATGATTCTAGCATGTTTAATGATTTTTATAAATTAAAAGGCATTATTCATGAAACTACACCATATTCACCTGAAATGAATGGTAAAGCTGAAAGAAAGAATAAAACATTAACTGAATTAGTAGTAGTTATCATGTTAAGTTCTGGTGCAGCACCCTCTTGGTGTGGTGAAATTTTATTAACTGTTTGTTATGTGCTAAATAGAGTCCCCAAGACTAAGAGTAAAATATTCCCATATGAACTCTTTAAGAATAGACAACCTAATTTGTCTTATTTCAGAACTTGGGGTTGTCTTGCTTATGTCCGGATACCAGACCCCAAGAGAGTTAAACTCGCTAGTAGTGCCTATGAATGTGTATTCATTGGGTATGCTATAAACAGCAAGGCATACAGGTTTTATGACCTTAACGCTAAAGTAATCATTGAGTCTAATGATGCTGACTTTGATGAAAATAAATTCCCTTTTAAATTGAGGAATAGTGGGGGCACATCATCTAGTCACACACATGTGATTACAGATAGTGATGATGAGTTAGAAGTATAACCTAGAATAAGTAAGAGAACAAGAACTGCTAGAGAGTATGGACCTGATTATATGGTTTATACATTGGAAGATGATCCATCAACTATCCAAGAAGCTTTGACTTCATTGGATGCTGATTTATGGCAAGAAGCCATAAATGATGAGATGAATTCTCTAGAGTCTAACAAGACTTGACATTTGACTGACTTGCCACCTGGTTGCAAACCGATTGGTTGTAAGTAGGTTTTGAAAAAGAAACTGAAACCTGATGGCACAGTGGATAAATACAAGGCTCGCCTTGTAGACAAAGGTTTCAGACAAAGAGAGAATGTAGATTTCTTCGATACATTTTCACATGTTACTAGAATAACATCCATTAGAGTACTAATATCGCTCGCTGTGATACATGATTTAGTAGTACATCAAATTGATGTTAAAACCGCTTTTTTAAATAGTGATTTGAAAGAAGAAATCTACATGGAACAACCTGAAGGTTCTGTAATCAATGGGAAAGAAAATAAAGTCTGCAAGTTAGATAAGTCATTGTATGGTCTTAAACAAGCACCTAAACAGTGGCATGAAAAGTTTGATAACTTAATCATATCGAACGGGTTTAAGGTGAATGAAAGTGATAAATGCATTTATTACAAATCAAAAAATGACATTTACACTATCATATGTCTTTATGTAGACGACCTACTCATATTTGGTTCCAACATTCATGTTGTGAATAATGTGAAATCAATGTTGTGTAACAACTTTGATATGAAAGACCTTGGAGAGACAAATGTAATCCTTGGTATCAAGATTACTAGGTCAAAGGAAGGAATTTCTCTGGATCAATCACATTATGTAGAAAAGATCCTTAAGAAATATAAATACTTTGACTGTAAACCTGCTAGCACACCATATGACCCAAGTGTAAAACTTTTTAAAAACACTGGTGAAGGTGTAAGACAAACAGAATATGCTAGAATCATTGGCAGCCTTCGGTATGCCACTGATTGCACTAGACCCGACATTGCCTATGTTGTTGGACTATTGTGCAGGTTTACCAGTAGACCTAGTATGGAGCATTGGCATGCTATTGAAAGGGTAATGAGATACCTTAAGAAAACTATAAACCTTGGTTTACATTACCAAAGGTTTCCAGCTGCCCTAGAAGGATACAACGATGCTGATTAGAACACTCTTTCAGATGATTCCAAAGCGACCAGTGGCTATATATTTAGCATAGCTGGTGGAGCTATTTCTTGGAAGTCAAAGAAACAGACTATTTTGGCTCAATCCACTATGGAAGCTGAGATGATAGCACTAGCAACAGCTAGTGAAGAAGCAAGTTGGCTTAGAAGCTTGCTAGCTGAGATTCCCCTATGGGAAAGACCCCGATACCAGCTGTGTTGATCCATTGTGATAGTACCGCGGCTATTGCAAAGATTGAGAACCGTTTTTATAACGGTAAGAAACGACAAATACGTCGTAAGCACATCACTATTAGAGAGTTTCTCTCTACAGGAGCTGTTAGAGTGGATCACATACGCACTGAGAATAACTTAGCAGATCCTTTGATGAAAGGACTAGCTAGAGAGAAAGTCCATAATACTTCTAATCTCATGGGACTATTGCCTTTAGAACGAAGATCACTCACGATGGTAACCCGACCTAACTGACTGGAGATCCCAAGAAGTAGGTTTAATGGGTAATAACAAGTTATGAAGTGATATGAGAATGAACATGCTATGAAATTATGAGAAACATGATTCCTGCAGTATATGTAAGGATGAGTTAAACTCTTAATGAGATCTATACTCCAATTGGAGTGGAGTACCTAGACTACAGGAGTACTCTTGATACACTCACCTATGTGAATGTGAAAGTGGGGGCCGCTTTCTATGAAATTTAAGGGGCATAAATTTCTAGAGCGTTCACTAAACTGGGATAGACGTGCATGGCCTTTAACGCACGAGCTTTATTGAATACACCTTTGAAAAGGTTGTGTGTGGTTTGATGCCGGAGATAGAGTTCAAGATTACGAGTCACTCTAGTAAAATATGGATCTTACTCACTATGCAAAGGTTCAAGTCGAACGACACTTTTGTTTATGCACAATCTTAATGAGACCACAGAAATTTCCGGAAATCGTTTTTTAATTTCAAGTGGGGGATTGTTGGAACTTGTTTAGTTTGAGGCCATTAGTGAGGACCACAAGTCCCACATTGGAAGTTTTTGTAAAAACTCACAAGTCCCACATTGAAAGATTTTGAAAAAATCTCACAAGTCCCACATTGGAGGATGCAAGAGTGGTGACAAAATCCCATTCTATAAATAGAGGCCTCCCCCTTCATTATTTTTTGCACTTGAAGCTTGTACGCTTATATAAGCTTCTTTCTCCCTCCATAAATTCTGCCGATGCAATTCCGGCCTCCTTTCTCTCCCTTTCTTTCCGTGACACTAGAGTTGGAACATGAATCCAATATTGTGGGAAATTCGGAATACTGACACTGGTAGTTAGTTGTTGGAATAGAATTGGCATGAGAAGCCAATATTGTGGGTATTTGGAATTGACACTGGAAGCCATATTTTTTGGTGTATTCGAGAGTGATTCTTACAGTGCAGTAAGAAATTGTATAACAGAGAGCTGAATTGTTTTATCCTGGGGACGTGACTCAGCCAATAAAAATTATCTCGTGTCATTGTTGAAGAGTGATTCTTACATTCCTGTTTTATTCTGAAGTGTAATGATAACATTATTCTATTCTATCTCCATGATGTTTGACTCTTTGGGTTGTGAAGACAAGACCAACCTTGTGAACTTCATAGGTAGTTATTGCTAAGAGTAGAAGATGGCACATGGTATCAAGTTCTTTGAGTTGAACACAGGGGTATGTAATGATTCATCCTACTCTTGTATCTCCACTGCTGTTAAGGTATTATCATTTAACACTTCAAATCATTATACACTTTTATTTCTCTACTCTTATGCCTTTGCTTTTATTATATACTTTTCATATTCTTCATTTGTTTTTCTTGTGATCACCTTTTGGCTTATTAAGGGTAGTGGATGAAAGCTATGGTGGTTATAAGAATGGTGAATAGTGAACATGATGCAACATTGAGATGGTTACTGTTATCCATCCTAAAAGAGTAGCCATTCAAGTGATAAGAGTATCTTGTATTATATTCATTGTTATTCTTGGTGGTACTACATGTACATCATCAACCGCTATATTTATTAATAATTGCATGTAACTATACATGGTGTTAAGGTATTTGTTGGAATTTGCAAATGAATTAGTAAATATGAATGACATATTTTTCAATTATGCAGTCACATATTTTTCAATAAGAGCTTCATGCCCTTATTCTGTTTTCTTTAATCAATAAATTCTTCCACCATATTATGAAGAAGGTAGAAGACTAATTCTCAACAATCATTTTTATTAGGATTCCAAGAGAAACACATTCATAAAACATATGACAACACCTCATTGTAAAGAAGGAGTTTGAATTTAAATGTATATTCATATATTTGTTGTATCAAAATTGTACAAAGGCTATGCTATTTAAACTTACAGATCAAACATGAAACGTAACTATAAATGGAAAATAGTAAAAGGCAATCAATTGCAATCAAATCCTATTTTAATGAAAATATATCCTAATAATAACAAAATCATTGTCAACAGCTATGCATGATTTGTTGTGATAACACTCCCCCTCAAGATGGGAGGTGTAAGTTGGATAATCCCATCTTGCTCTTTAAATGCATGAATTGATCTTTTCCCAAAGACTTGGTAAGTAAATCAGCAATTTGATTTGCAGAACTGACTTTCATAGTAGTAATAAGTCCAGAAGAAATTTTTTCACAGACAACATGACAATCGATTTCTATATGTTTCGTTCGTTCATGATAGACTGGATTTGAGGCAATATGAAGAGCGGACTGGTTGTCACAAAACAACGGTATTGATGTAGAAGGAGATAGACCAATATCTTTCAAAAGATAGGAGAGCCAAGTAATTTCACAAGTTGCATTGGCCATTGCTCTATATTCAGCTTCAGCAGAGGAATAGGAGACCACACTTTGTTTCTTTGTCTTCCAAGAGATGATGCTAGAACCCAAAAAAATGCAATATCCGGTAGTGGAGCGCTGAGTGGTAGGACAACTAGCCCAATCTGAATAACAATAACCTTGAAGAGAGAGATTTGAAATAGAAGGGAAGAAGAGACCTTGGCCCGGAGTGGACTTGAGATAGCGAATAAGTCGAGTAGCAACATTCATGTGTGGTTGGCGAGGAGCATGCATAAATTGACTCAAAATATTGACGGGGTATGTGATATCAGGGCGCGTGACAGTGAGATAAATGAGACGACCCACAAGTCGACGATAAGGTGCGGGATCAGTTAAAAGCTTACCATCAGATGGAGATAATTTTAAATTTTGTTCCATCAGAAAGTCGACAGGTTTGGTGGCAGTAAGACCACTATCAGATATAATATCAAGAGCATATTGTCGTTGACATAAGAAAAGACCCCTTTTTGATGTGGCGACTTCAATACCCAAAAAATATTTCAAAGAACCCAAGTCTTTAATTTTGAAGTTGTTGTGTAAAAGGTCCTTAACCAAATTTATGAGATGGAGATCTGAACCTGTAATGAGAATATCATCGACATACAAAAGCAAATAAACAGAGTCAAATTCACGCTTCAGACAAAAAAGAGATGGATCAGCTGTACTATGTGTGAAACCAAACATTTATAACTGCTGAAAATTTTGAATACCAATTTCTTGATGCTTGTTTAAGACCGTATAAAGATTTATTTAACTTACAAACAAGAGGCTCCCCTTGACGCCTAAAACCGGGTGGCAAGTGCATATAGACATCTTCATGTAAATCTCTGTTTAAGAAAGCATTATTGACATCAAGTTGATGAAGAGGCCAATTTTTTGCAACGGCAACAGAGAGAATAACTCTAACTGTAACAAGTTTAGCAACTGGAGCAAAAGTATCAAAATAATCAACCCCTTCAACCTGGGTATATCCTTTAGCAACTAAACGTGCTTTATACCGTTCAATGCTTCCATCAGATTTACGTTTAATTTTGAAAACCCAACGACAACCTATCGCTTTTTTTTAGGTGGTAGTGAAACTAAAGACCATGTTCTGTTTTCACACAAGGCGTCAATCTCAGATTGCATTGCATTGCGCCATTCAGGAAAATTCTTAGCCTCGGTGTATGAGTTTGGCTCAGACTCAGTAGCAATTTTTGATAGAAAAGAACGATAAGTAGGAGAAAATTTATGAGAAAATAAGAAATTGCAAAGAGGATAAGGATTACCAAGAGTAGGAGTCGAAGAAGACGTTTGTGATGAGATGAGAGAGCAAACATAGTCATTGAGGTAGTTGGGCCGGCTGCGTGGTCGAGACGAGCGGTTGTGCACGACTGAGGAAGGTAGGGGTGATACTGGTTCATGGTTGGGAGATGATGGTTCGTGATTGGAAATTGGATTAAGTGGATGAATATATGGTGTTGGTTGTATGATGGAGGGAGGATCATATGGTGGAGGTGAGTCATCAAATGAATACGTGGTAGAGGAAGGTATTTTAACGGGGGGCAATGGTAAAACTGAGGGAGATGATTCAACATTAAGCATCTTATATGGAAAAATATGTTCATGAAAAATAACATCTCTAGTTACATATATTTTTTTTGATGATAAATCAAGTATTTTGTAACCTTTTTGACCATGGGGATAACCTAAGAAAACTCCTGGAGATGCACGTTTATCAAATTTGTGGGAAATTGATGTGTTACGACCGTATACTAAACAACCAAAAACACGAAGGTGAGAAAGATTTGGTTTTTTGTTAAATAATATTTCATGAGGTGTACGACCTTGGAGAACCTTAGTTGGTAAACGATTGATTAGATAAGTAGCTGTTAACACAAAATCACCCCAAAAATTTAAAGGCAAATTAGATTGAAAATGCAGAGCGCGTGCAACGTTTAATAAATGTCTATGCTTACGCTCAACAACTCCATTTTGTTGTGGAGTGTAAGCACAATTTGATTGTTGCAATACTCCCAAATCTTTGAAAAAAATATTAGTGTGGGAGTTGAAAAATTCACGTGCATTGTCAGATTGAACTTTTTTAATATGTGTTTGAAATTGTTTTTCAATCATTTTAAAAAATTGAGGAATTACTGTGTTAACTTCACTTTTGTGGTGCATGAGATAAACCCATGTGCTTCTTGAAAAATCATCAACCACTGTAAGAAAATTTTTTGCACCGAAAGAGTGAGAGTTATTATAGGGTCCCCAAACATCAAAATGTACTAACTCAAAGCATGTAACCGTAGAAATGCCATTTAATGAAAATTGTAAACAAGTTTGTTTTGCCAAAGGACAAACGTTGCATGAACATTTATTTGAAAACTTAATGCTAGAATCAAGATTTTTGAATTGGGAAGATAGAGTTGGGGCTGGATGTCCTAAACGCCAATGCCACAAATCAAAGTAAGAATCAAATGAAACTGCAGAGGAAATGATAGTTGGAGAATGGTTCATAAGGTAAAGACCTCCATGTTGCTCACCCATCACAAAAGTCTTCTTCGTCTTCTGGTCCTGTAAAATACATGAAGTGGGAGTAAAAATGATAGAAGAGTGAGTGTCACATGACAATTTGCTAATAGATAACAAATTAAATTGAAATGAGGGAACATGTAAAACATGTGGAATTAAAAGACCAGTGTTCAAATAAATGGAACCAATATGATGTACTGGAACAAGTTTATTGTCAGGTAATTTAACAGAAGTGGATACTTTTTTGTATGAATGAAAAAAAGAAAGATCAGATACCATATGATGAGTTGCTCCAGAATCTAAAATCCAAAGAGAGGAAGAAGGTTTTAAAGACGCAAAACATTGAAAAGAAGTACCTGCAAAATTTGCTAGTGGTTGATCATTACTAGACTTTATAGGAGAAAGTAATTGCTGGATATGAGTCTGAGACAAATTAACCAATGGCTGAGAATCCGAAGATGAAGCAACAGCAGCAGTAGTGGGATGACCGTGTGAAGCAGAAGGTCTCGAGTTTCGACCATCACGAGAGGAAGGTCCACGACGTGTTTTGTTGGATCCAAGATTATGTTTCGACCAAGAAGGATATCCAATCCTAGTGTAACAACGACTATTTGAATGTCCACCAATATTGCAAATTGAACAATGATAAAGGGATTTAACATTGCCATCGCGAGAATTAGTGGTATGTTGGGCCGCCATAGCAGATTGTTCCATTGCAATGGAACGAGAATAGGATAATGAACGCTGACGCTCTTCCTGCAGCAAAAGAGAGTATGCTTTCGGCACCGAAGGAAGAGGATCCATTAGGAGGATTTGACTCTGAACTGATGAAAATGAATCATTTAAGCCCTGTAAAAAATCCATGAGATGTTCAGTAGCATAAATGTCATTGAAATTGGGTATAACACCACATGCACAAGCAGGAAGTGTATGATAAGAATCAAGTTCATCTCGATAGGCCTTGAGTTGTGTATAATAAGCAGCAATAGAATTGGTTCCTTGAGAGAGGTTTGAAATGGCACGTCGTATTTCAAAAATACGAGGAGCATTTTTCTGATTAAAACGAGTAAGAAGATCAAGCCATATGTCGCGTGCACTTTTGATCCAAAGAATGGAATTTGCAATAGTTGGAATGGTGGAATGAACAAGCCAAGATTGAACCATACTATTGCAGCGAACCCAATTAGAAAAATTGGGGTTGTTTGGTTCTGGTTTGATAATGGTGCCATCAATAAATTCAAGTTTATTTTTGGCTTCTAGTGCCATGGTGATTGCACGGCTCCGTGTGGCATAATTATCACCATCAAGGAGTTGTGTAACTAGTAATTGGCCAGGTTGATCAGAGAAATGAAGAAAATATGGGGAGGCTTGATTTGGAATATTAATGGCAGCCATGGATGATTAAAACAATGGAGGATCGGTGGTAGGCTGATACCATGTAAAGAAGGAGTTTGAATTTAAATGTATATTCATATATTTATTGTATCGAAACTCTATTTAAACTTACAGATCAAACATGAAACGTAACTATAAATGGAAAATAGTAAAAGGCAATCAATTGCAATCAAATCCTATTTTAATAACAAATCCTATTTTAATGAAAATATATCCTAATAATAACAAAATCATTGTCAACAGCTATGCATGATTTGTTGTGATAACACTCATAATATAAAAAACAAAAAAACTTTTAGTTGAAAGTAAATAAATGTTAAACTCAACGTACATATTTTACAAGTATATATAAAATTATTATTATTTATTAAAGCATAAATATATTAAAATTGTAAAGAAGAAGAAGATATTGAAGATGGTTGTTCAGATCCAAACACCAAACTCTCTGAGCTTGAACCTTTCTCTTCTTCATTCTTCTTCTTCTTCTTCTTCTCTCTCTTATTCACCTAAGTTTATTCATTTGATTGAAAGGAATAGTAGTAGGAGGAAGAGTCTCTCAGTGACGTGTTTGTCCATATCAAAGATACATGGTTATGGAACCCTTGATTACGAGCGCAGACCCATTGTGAAGTGGAACGATGTTTACAAGAGGATAACCTTCATGCCTAACCCTCAATTGGGTTCTTCAGATGTGTTGAACCAATGGGAGAATGAAGGCAAGAATCTCACTAAATGGGATCTCTCTAGGGTTGTCAAAGAGTTAAGGAAATACAAGAGACATCAAAGGGCCCTTGAGGTATCATTTTTAATCAATGGAAAGATAAGACTTTTAAGTCATTTCATAGAAACTTTATTTCATTGCTAGCTTCACTGTTTATGTAATAAAATTGTTGTGATGAAACTCCTACACCGCATACTTCATTGTTTCAGAACCAATTGCTTTTGAGATGGGGAAATGTCGGGACCTCATTGTTTCAGAACCAATTGGTTTTGTGATGATACTCAAGAACCAATTTGTGGTTCTCTACAAAGCAAGAGAGTTGTGTTTTAATTATCTTGATATTAGCCATGAAAAACTTTATGACAGTAATTTGAAAATGTTACAGGTATATGATTGGATGAACAATAGACCAGAGAGGTTTAGAGTATCTTCAAGTGATGCAGCAATCCAGTTAGATCTAATATCCAAAGTTCGGGGAGTGTCTAGTGCAGAAGAATTTTTTATGAGACTGACTGATAAGTTAAAAGACAGGAGGACACATGGATCTCTTTTGAATGTATACGTGCATTTTAGATTGAAGGAAAAGGCGGAATCTTTACTTGAAAAAATGAGGAGTAAAGGGTATGCAGTACATTCACTACCGTTTAATGTAATGATGACTATGTACATGAACCTTAAGGAATATGAGAAAGTTGATACTTTGGTCTCAGAAATGATAGAGAAAAAAGTACAACTAGATATCTACTCATATAATATCTGGTTATCTTCTTGTGGATCTCAAGGAGAAATAGAGAAGATGGAACAAGCGTTTGAACAGATGTCGCAGGATCCTACCATTATCCCTAACTGGACTACATTCAGCACAATGGCTTCAATGTACATGAAGATGGATCAGTTTGAAAAAGCAGAAGAGTGCTTGAGAAAGGTTGAGACTCGAATTAAAGGTCGAGATAGAATACCTTTTCATTATCTCCTGAGTTTGTATGGAAATATTGGGAAAAAAGATGAAATTTACCGTATTTGGAAAACCTATAAGTCAATTTTTCCCACTATACCAAACTTGGGATACCATGCTATTATTTCTTCTCTGATAAGATTGGGTGATATTGAGGGTGCAGAAACTCTTTATCAGGAGTGGATTTCAGTGAAATCATCTTATGATCCTAGAATAGGAAACCTTCTCATTGGCTGGTATGTTAAGAAAGGCGATACAGATATAGCTCTGGAGTTCTTTAAGCAAATGAAAAAAGCTGGTGGAGTTCCAAATTCAAGTACATGGGAGCTTCTTTCTGAGTTACATATTGCAGATAAGGTGATTTCCGAAGCTCTGTCCTGCTTGAAAGAAGCTTTCGTGGCTGAAGGGTCAAAGAGTTGGAGACCAAAACCCTCAAATGTGACAGCGTTCTTTGAGCTTTGTCAGGACGAAGATGACACAGCGAGTGCTGACGTTTTAATTTCATTGCTACGGCAGTCAAAATTTCTCGATGAAGTTTATGCATCAGCCATTGGCTTATCTGATAATACCATCAGCAAAGGCGATTTGTCAAGCAAGGTTGATGATAAAGCAGATAGAAGTGATGTTATCAATGATGAGGAAAACATAGATGATGACTCTTAGAAGTTGTTCAACCAACTGGAGAGTAGTTTTTGATACTTCATTTCTTTCAATAAAGATTGATACAACTGATGTTGTGAATGAGTTGCTAGAACTAGATATGGGTTGGTTTTTTTGGTGTCAAAGATTAACCCAAGTGCTAGAAATTTATGTTAGCTTTTAACAATGGTATGTGATGTTTTGCTTCTAAAAAGAACTGTTTTTTATGTATGTTGTCTAACTCCAATAGGCCATATGTTATTATAACTGTGATTGTTATTTATAGCTGTGAAAATTAGATTATTATATTTGATTATGATTAATCTATTATAATCAGAATGTGTTTATGTTTGAGTATGATGTAAGGTAATCTTTAATTTGGATTGTATGTAAAAATTTGCTTTTACAAATTTGCTAACATTTACAATACGTACATCGTAATATTATTGATAGAAAATTATATGTACAAAAACAATAAAATATCTTAGATATTAGTAATATATTGTTAAATTAAAAATATAAAAATCCAGCCAAGATTACGCTCCCTTATAAAAGATGTAAAAAAACAAAAAAATAACTAGGGTCTTACACACCAGGTGGCTATAACATAAAATAAAAAAAACATATGCTTAAGTTCATTGATTATATTATAGTGAATATAGAAATTAATTTCCCTTTTCTCCATTCCATATTCATCAAGTCTTAGATAGTGATGATGATCGGACCGACTACCTTATACTAAGGAAATGACATCAAGAGAGTCGCTAAAACAGTTAACCTTTTTGAACCTCGAATCTCAAGCCAATTGAAGACCATAAAGCAAACCCAAAGGCTCAGCATGAAGATTATTAGATATGCTCACAAAGCTCATGAATCCGCTAATCCAAAAAACCCATATTGTCTCGCAAAAGTTCCATACCCTACTTTTCCTGAGTTCCCCAAGGAGTTTATCATCCATATTTAAAGCAATAAAATCAATGTTAGACCTTAGCCATCGCATCTAACATTAAATCTTTTAAGATTAGACGTGATTTAGATAAATAACTTTCATATCAAATAGCTTGTTGGATAGAATTAGTGAAGTACCGAGTATTGAACATGATTAGTAAAGTTTAGTTCTCTAAATATTGAACATAAAAAGTACACACAAGATAAGGGTAGAACACAAAACTTCAATACTTTGACATGTGATAAATATATAAATGGTCAAATATATGTACTCTAATTTAATTATCGAAAATAAAAAATATATTAAAAATCCAAAATCAATGTTTAAGAATATTAAGTATTGGTTAAATTAACCATTTTTTATTACAATATTTTTTTATAAATATTTTAACCAACATTTGAGATTCTTAAAAAAAATCAAGTTATTATTAGATTTAAGGCTAAATTATAAGACGCATTTTTTAATGAAGATGATTTTTAGGTGTTAATTGATATAAAATAGATTATGATATTGATAGTAGATACTTAATATATATGATAATAAATAGTAAAAGTAAGGAAAAAGGTGAAGATGGCAGAAGAAGATCATTGTCTAAAGCTAAATGTTTTTTGTAGATATGAGCATCTCTGATGAACACAGTACAATAGTGGCAGAATAATGCATAGCTTCACATTATTATATAGAAGAATGATACAAACACTGAATCAAACACTTTTCTTATTAAAAGCCTCACTTCTGATACACCTTATAATATCATTACTCTGACACGCACATTCATTATATAACATAATACTACCATTCTATAAATGAAAAGTATTATAGTGTAAAAATTCTTTAGATAAAATATATTTTCTATAAAGAATAAACCTTTAAATAATATCAATTTTAAAAAAATAAAAAGTAATTTGTTGGGTTAGTATTGTATTTATTTATATACCAATATATATTCATTTACTAAACGGATGAATATATGAGTTGTTAATGTAATTATGTTTTCCTTCCTTTCTTTTGTGTTATGTTTTCTATACGGAGTTAATTTATTACATCATTATGATATAATATATAAAAAATGGGGAGAGATCTACTTAGTGGAAAAAATTTACCTTATATTTTAGTCTTCTAATTTTAAAAAATCAAATGGTTTAAGTGTACTTACCAATTTAAATGATTGAATTTTCTAATTTAGAGTAGGTAAGTTGAATAATCATCCGATAAAAAATAATATAACTAGTTGTGATAACGATGTGTGGGTAGAGTTTGACCACCACAAGAACAAAAAGCCTCTCATTCCCTTCACTCCTCAGAACATAACCCACTAAGTTCCTATCACTTTCTCTCTCTCTCTCTCTCTCTCTCTCTCTCTCTCTCTCAACAAAAAATGCAAACTTTCTTTTGTTCTTCCCTCATTCTTGCAATCTCAGTATCTGTTTATGGAGGTTAGTTCCTTTTTTCTTTCATTTTCACTAAATTTATCTATATATATATATATAAGTACAGTCTTATATGAAAGTTGTGTTTTTTCTGTCATGACTTAAGATTTTCCATAACTTAGTTGAAAGTGGCATTATATTTTTTCCAAGTGGGTTATTCTAACTTTTATTTTGAGCATAGTAGGAAAATGACCAATGGGTATGTATAAAATTATTTGATTGCATTAGTCATTGGGTATGTTTGTGTTGAGGAGAAAAGAGATGAATGTGATTGAGTTGAAATGTTTTAACCTTGCTAAAACAGCATGGACAAACATACCAAATACACATTTTTATTTTATTTCTTTTCCAAAAAGATAAAGGGTTTATGCTATAAAACATTTTCCTTTTAGCATAGCTATTTTCAATATTTTTCTGTCGGGTTTCTGTGAGATTTTACTTTTTTGCCCTCTTTTTTTGAAATTTTAGGGACCGTGTTATTGCAGCCCAGCTCATCATACAGTTCTTTTGGACTATAATACCCTTACTCTGCTTTGGTATAAAGCCCTACTCGATCCCAAATATTGTATTAGGCTAAAGATACAATGTTGGATTTTGCGATCGACACTTGTTGAGAGGGACTAGCCATGCACCCGAGAAAAAATTAGTTCCTTACCATAATATACCATGTTAAGGTTTCATTTCATATAGGAGTAGCGGAACATGTATTTATATCACTCTCAAGATAATGCGGTAGACGATGTGTTACTTATTTTGTAAGAAACATCACACCAATCAACATTATTGACCCTCACCATACCAATTTTACTCAAGTAGATAGTATTGGGACCCATTAGACTTGATAAACAAAGTACTTCATTATTCGGATCTCTGCATTTATTGGAAAACATGTAATTAGTGATTTTAATACATCTTAGGTTGTAATATAGTATCTTGTATTTGTATGTATATAACTCTATTTTCACAAGGGTAGCATTTGGAATGCTGCCATAACATTCTTTTCTATTCTCCTTGGTTCCATCCTTTCTATGCATCCTTTCTATTTGTATGTTCTGTTCTATACTAGTTTTAAATGCATCAAACAAAAGCATAACTCATGTTTTTGTTTGTTTCTACCAAACAGTGAAGTAAGAGTGTAGAACAATATAGTTGTTGAATGTTTTCGCTAGCTGTCTTCACAAGTAGGTATGTAGAGTTAGCATGAGTAATAATAGCATAGTAGTACTTTCCAATTCTTGGGGGATAGAAGCAAAATGTTACCAAAATCGGTGTAGTGTGTCTTCTTCAATATTGAAATCCTTTCATACTAATTCGTCATTAACAAAGCTATTACAATGAAAGACATTTACCACTTGGGTGATTTACTTGTTGAAAGTCCTTCATTTGTGCAGATGCGTTCATTGGTGTGAACATTGGTACAGATGTGACTGACATGCCAAGTCCAACAGATATTGTTGGCCTTCTTAAGGCTCAAAGTATCCAACATGTGAGACTCTATGATGCCGACCGAGCCATGCTTGTTGCACTTGCTGACACAGGCATCCGTGTAACTGTTTCTGTTCCCAATGACCAGCTACTTGGCATAGGCCAGTCAAATGCCACAGCTGCCAATTGGGTCGCTCGCAATGTCCTAGCTCATGTCCCCGCCACCAACATTACTGCCATCGCTGTCGGATCTGAAGTCCTTACTGCCCTACCAAATGTGGCACCTGTCCTAGTATCCGCTCTAGAATTCATTCAATCTGCGCTCGTTGCTGCTAATCTTGATCAGCAAATTAAAGTCTCTACTCCACACTCTTCTTCTCTCATCCTTGACTCTTTCCCACCTTCCCAAGCGTTTTTCAACCGTACTTGGGATCCTATCATGGTTCCCTTGCTTAAGTTTTTGCAATCAACTGGCTCATATCTCATGCTCAATGTATATCCGTATTATGATTATGTGCAATCAATTGGTGCAGTGCCACTGGACTATGCTCTTTTCCGCCCCCTACCGCCAAATAGGGAAGCTGTTGATGCCAACACTCTACTTCATTATACTAATGTCTTTGATGCAGTTGTTGATGCTGCTTATTTCGCAATGTCATATCTGAACTTCACCAATATCCCTATTTTAGTGACCGAGTCAGGGTGGCCCTCCAAAGGTGACTCGTCTGAACCAGACGCAACTCCTGATAATGCCAACACTTACAACAGTAACTTGATTAGACATGTCCTTAACAATACAGGCACTCCTAAACACCCTGGAATTCCAATTAGTACATATATTTATGAGCTTTATAATGAAGACTTGAGAACAGGTCCAGTCTCTGAACAGAACTGGGGGCTTTTTTATGCTAATGGAGGACCGGTGTATACTTTACACTTGACCGGTGCTGGTACTGTTTTTGCAAATGATACAACAAACCAAACGTTTTGTGTCGCTAAGAATGATGCCGATACTAAGATGCTGCAGGCAGCACTTGATTGGGCTTGTGGACCAGGGAAGGTGGATTGTTCCCCTTTGCTGCAGGGCCAGCCATGTTATGAACCAGATGATGTTGTTGCACATGCTATGTATGCTTTCAATGCATATTATCAGAAGATGGGTAAATCTCTAGGGACCTGTGATTTCAAAGGAGTTGCCATTGTCACAACCACTAATCCAAGTAAGGCCTCTCTACACATTCTTAACTGTACATTTTCTGTTTTCTCATATTGTTATGTTAACTTATCAAAATAGCTGATATTTGTTATATTGTCATTTTACAGGTCATGGTTCTTGTATATTTCCAGGAAGGTATGATCTCAAGCTTATGTTAATACTTTTACTGATGATATATATGTTCTTGTTGTCTTGTTCTCATTTGCATTACATATTAATAATGTCTTCTATCAAATTCTCACATCATGGGCCTGAAAACCCTTTAGTTGTACCATGTAAAACGACTAGGCGGTTGTGGTTATGGTTATGTTGCATTTTATACGAAAGTTAGATTAATGAGGTTACGATGTGGTTATTTGATGATATAAATCCTAATGCCTTTGAATTCTATCATCTAATAAATCATAAGCATAGGGACTTATAAAATTTTAATAATCTAATAGTGGTTGATTACCAAAAGTGCAATATATTATTTGATTATTTTGATATTTGTGGTGGAACAGTGGTGGTAAAAATGGTAGCAGCATAAATGGCACAACACAGGCACCATCTCCTGCTAATTCTACAGTCTCAGGCTGCATGTCACAATATTGTTACAAAGCTATATTTGTTGCTTTAATTTTGAGTTCAGTTGTCGTCTTATAAAACTACCTACATGGATCCATTTACTCAAAGAGTACTCCATATCTTAGTCATCAGTTCTATAAAATCTAATCTCACTAATTTAAACAGTCAAATCATTGGATTTCTCTAAAATTGATGGCTAAGATGTGAAACTTACTTTTGGAGTAAATAAATCTTCTTCCCATTTCATATTCAAACTATCTTTTGAATATGAAATGGGGAGTTAGATACACTCTTCAAACTACCTTTACAAACATTGTAGCACACCCAATTTTGTTTGAGGATTTAAAGGGTGGTCAAAATGTGTAATAGCAATTGTAACCATTGAATTTATTATTGTACAAACCAACAAGAAATATTTTACATCATTGCCCCTTCTTAGGGGTAATTTATCCTTTTCCTTTTTCACTATGAGTTTAATATCGCTGATTTAATGCATCAAATTATTATCTATAGAACCTAATGTGTATGTAATATTTGAAGGGTGAGTACCCTTGTATCCTTTTAATAGTATATTACTTTGGATGATAAAAAATAATAGGGTTAATTATACTGATATCCTTAGTTTTAGTTAAATTATATAAATTATCCCTCATTTTTTGTCCGTACATGAATTATATTTAGCTCTTACACGAATTACTCCTAATTTTGTATATATATTATACTGACTATCTTTGCATGAGATATAAGTGTAATTTTTTAAACAAAAAACGTGTGATAGTGTAATTAAGTTAAACAAAATATTATATATTGTATAGACAATTCTAAATAGTACAAAGTTGAATATCTATTTATTACTTTTGTTTTATTACAAAATACATTAATAATTCTAAGGAGATGTTATATAACTCTTATACTCTTTTGTAACGAACGCATTGACTCTTATATTATTTGGATTTGTATATACAATATAAAATATTTTATTTAACTTAATTATACGTCACCCATTTTTTGTATAAAATATTATACTTATATCTCATGTAGAGTGGTCGTTGTAATATATGTACAAAATTAGGGATTGTTCATGTAAGAGAGAATGTTGGTTTATGGAACGACAAAAAAATAGGGGTAAATTATATAATTTCACTAAAATTTCGGAAGATTGTAATTAACTCAAAATAATATTAATGTGACCCACCATAACTCAATAAGGGAAAATAATCATTATGTAGTACATACTTATAATCACATTAAAAATGAAAATACATGTATTTAATTGTAATGAAAAGAAAAAGACTTATGGCTTGTTTGGTATAGTTTATTTTTTGTAATTTATGTTTATTTTTTTAAAAATAAGCTGAAAATATAAACTATATATGTTTGGCAACTAAATGAAGTTTATAAACTCACTTTTTTCCTGAAAAAATAAACCAAAAGTAGAAGCTCCAAAACCATGAGTTGATTTATTTTTTAGCTTATTTTATCCAAAATTTTCTATTTCTCATTTTACCAATCATAATTTTATCTTTCTCATCATTTTTACTCTTCCACCAAATACCACAACTTTTCACATCATCACCACCACCAAACTCCATAACTTTTATTTTTCTCTCTCTATCACCACTCAACCCCGTAATTCTCTATAACATTTTCTTTTATCTATTCACGAACAAAAAATTATCTATAAAACTTTGTTATATAATATTAATATGTTGTGAATTATGTATAAACCCAATATTAAAATTTTGTGAATTATGTAATTTAACTTTAGTAACTTCCATTTATTTATGTGATATATTGTTTTTAATATTGATATTGTATTTTATTTTAATATTTTTTTAGTCTTTGTTATTATGCAATATTAAAAATCACGGGTTGATTTATTTTTTAAGTTTATGTTTAACTATGTATGAGGTTATTTGTCTATATTGATCTTATTTTTTTTAATATTAATATTAGTTTTTATATTATCTTTTATTTTAATATATTTTTTTAGCATTTGTTATGCAATATTACAAAATGAAAGTAAAAATATATGATGATAAATATTAAAAAAATGTATATTTAATAAATATTGTAAAAAACAACAAAAATAATCATAACATAAACAAATAACTCTATACCATTTTCTGTAATTTACTATGTAAAAAACAATCTTTCTACCTTACCCAAACAAAACATATTAATTTATATTCAATTTTCAGCTAAGTTACCCAAACATAAACAGATTATAATATTAATAGATTATAATCTTAACAGTTTATAAACTGAAAATAAAAACTTAATCCATACCAAACGCACGCGTATAGTTTATAGTTGGTAGTTTATGTTTATTTTTGAAAAATAAGCTGAAAATATAAATTATGTATATTTGACAACCAAATGAAGTTTATAAACTCAGTTTTTTCCTGAAAAAATAAGCCAAAAGTAGAAGGTCTAAAACCATGAGTTTGTTTATTTTTTTAGCTTATTTTTTCTTAACTTTTCTATTTCCCATTTTACTTCATCATAACTTTATATCTCTCCTCATTTTTACTCTCAACATAACTCTTCACTTCATCACCACCGAACTTCATAACTCTCATTAATTACTACATAATTTGTTATATGAACAAATAGCAACCTAACTACTTTAGTTAATTATGCAATATTTCCTTTAGCTTGTTTTAAAATTGCATTGTAATTTCTTTTTTATTTTCCTTCCCTCCATTTTGTACATCCACTTTTAATTAATAAAAATTTTCCTTGGCTGATAAAAAAACATTATGCAATATTACAAAATTAAAGTAAAAATGTATATGATGATAAATATTAAAAAATGTATATTTAAAAATTAGTGTAAAAAACAACCGAAATAATCGTAACATAAACAAATAAACTCATACAATTTTCTGTAATTTACTATGTAAAAACAAACTTTATATCATACCCAAACAAAACAGATTAGTTTATATTCAATTTTCAACTAAAGTATCCAAACACAAACATATTATAATCTTAACGGTTTATATAAACTGAAAATAAAAACACTATATTCAGTGCAAGAGACATGATCCAACATTTCCATGATAATCTTAATAGATTATAGTGCAACTCGTCTGCACAAAGGGCATAGGTTGTTTAGCATAAGCCACTGTTTAATGCATTCCATATGAAATTTGTGCTCACAACTCAGCCTCCCAATTTCTACCTCATTCACATAGTCCTCCTACATACAATATTCTCAAATATTAGATCATATAAAAAAGAGGCATATTATATATACTAGGTACTTTACTAAGGCATTATTTTTTTTTATAAAAGTTTTGTGGAAGAAGGGGTAGAGTCCCATAATTAAATGCATTGTATCCATCCCTACAAATATGCCATCTAGAAATGAGTAGAAACCAAAGGTGTTATTAGCAGTGTTGTTTGGACCGGACCGGACCAATGAATTTCTACTAACCTGACATATGCCACATGCTTTTTTGTTTTCTACATTGTCTTCATCATCTGACTCAAAAATTTCACGATTAATTGATGCCATAATTTCTTCCTCAGTTCGTCCCATGTTCATATTCACATCCTCCTCTTCACTAACATCTTCTTCACCAAAGGGCCCCTAAACACTCCAAATCATTATTTCAAAACCAATAAGCAAAAATAATCTGCTTATTTTAATTAAACCTATAAAACCATTAATTTCATTCTTTTTGTCTTTAACATGAAAACAATGACATTACTTTATTTAAACAATAATTTAATGCAAAGAGGTAACCTTGAGTTATTGTACTATATTAGATATATAGTTTACCATATAATGATTTATGTTGCATTCAATTTGTGAAATGTTTGTCACCCAAAATAAATATAATTGATAGATGAAATATCAACAATAATTGATTCCTATGATAAAAGTTTGTAAACTATAGATGATTAAAGGTTAATGACTAGGGCAAACTGAATTTCATTGTGTTGACTATTGAGACCACCCCAAGTGGAATTGATTGTGGAATAAAGCTTCTGTATAATTGCTTAGATATTCATGATATTGTAATGTGTAAGATATTATCAATGAAACCATAACATATATAACACTACTTACACATGTTATATTTCTATAAAATAAAAAATAGCATCACAAACATCCAAAAAGTTATACCTAACTATTGTCCTTAATTAAATCACAATTCTAGGTTAAAAAGGGTGGCCTAACTAGTGTAGCTTCATATAAGCTAGTGTACCTTGTTTTTCACTTACCATTATGTTTGACATAAAATAAATAAAATACATATAGATTTGTTTTAGTTGGAACAATTATCATGTAATATAATATATGTTGGGAAGTAAGTCTCACATCGCCTATTTCATTGTCTCGGTTTAAATACATGTTGGATTACTCATCTCATTGTCAATTGATTTTAAGATGAAACCTCAAGAATATAGAATTGATAGTAAGAACATGCATGCATGTATGATTGAATATGAAAATGTACCTCTAATTGATGATTGCCACCAGCACATAGACGTACCATCAAAGAATGCATCTGATATAATGAAAATATATGAAAACATTAAGCATGTCAATTCAAATGCTAATTAGAATTTAAGAAGGTAATTAAGTAAATAATATATGTGACTTACTTGTCTTCTTATTTCAGGACTAGGAGAAGACATTGATAAGAAATGGGGTTCAGAATTGGCATCAGAATGAACATTAGATGTTGATAGAGAACTTCTCTCAACTACAATAGATAGGTTTGGTTCTGGATAACGTATCCTAGGGCCAGGGAATGCATTTCTTCTACCATTCACAATATTACCATTCTCTTCATAAGAAGAAGCTCTAACATTTCTTCTAGATCGGTTAACTATGAATCTTTCACCACTTCCAGAAGAATTTGATCTTCCAATTGATGAATTAGAGCTATCTTCATCCGAGATACGATAAGATTGTCTATTTCGATATCCTACAACAATGTAGCTTTAAAGTTAAGATAACAAAATATCTCATTATATTAGAATATAAGTTATCTTTTTCAGTCATCAAAATATGACATGTATTATATTTTTTAGTTTTTAGAAATATTTCAAAAAAAATTATTAAATACGACATATATCATGATTTTAATAGTTAAATGAGATAAACAGAAATAAGATTTGTTACCTGGATGATTCATTGAGGTCAATGTCAATTCTCAATGCCTGTAAGAAAAAAGATAATTAAGGAACTGGTAATCTGGCTTAGCTTTTCTATAGAGTTTCAAAACCTACATTGGGAATTGAAAAATCTGGGTGAAAATTCTTTCAATGTATAGGTTTTTAAGTGGAACAATCTAATACAAAAATTAGCAATATAAAAAAGTACTAAAGTGAAAAAAATATTATTAATTCTCAAAGGAAGAAATGGCATATCTAATATTTTAAAAATGTTTTTGATTTATCAAACTTAAGGTTTTTGATTTATATGTGTAGGCAAGTTTTTCCAAAACAATTATCCAACAATATCACAATAAAAATTTTGCAATATAGAACAGCAGAAGCAAAATTGTGTACCCATATAAATCAAAACATTGAAAGAAAGAAACAACTCATATGCTTCAACCAGTATTAAAACATTAAATGTTACATTAAAAAACAACTCAGCTCTCATGTCATTTCTAACAATATACTTATTGAAAATATTCTCTTAATTATAAACCATAATAAATAGTATCACAGACTAAATAACTACACACCAATCAATACATTGAAAGAAAGATATGCATAAGAAGGCACTTTAAAGCAAAGTTGTGAAACCCGAGCCGGACGTCAAGCCGAAAGAACTTTCGTATTAGGTCTAACCGGTTTAACCAGTTAAGTCGTTTGGTCGGACCGGATGATTTTAAATATAATTAATAATTTTTATCTATAATTATATATAAATGTAAATTTTATATAATTAATAATTTTATATAACTATATTGAAGTATCATCTCTCTATTATTTTTGGACCGAAATAAACAAAACATTAGAGTAATGTTCCATTTTTTAAAATTTTAAGTGAGCCGTCCGGTTTTCTTCATGGGTTATTCCAGTTTAACCGGGTTTAGCACGGTTGAACCAAAATTTCTCCAGTTCAAAGCGGTCCAACTACTCGCTCGGTTAAGACTACAAAACGGAGCCGTTTTCAAGTCCGGTCAACGATCGAACCGGTCGGACCGTCCGGTCCCATCCAGTTATCAGCTTTAAAGAAACTAAAATTGTAAGCATGCCTATATTTTAAAAAAATATCATCATATGAAAAGCACAACAATACAACCTGATTGTAAAATTAAATTATGAGGACAATAATTGAAACATCTTAATGGTGCAAATAGGTTTAATAATAATCTGGGAAGAAAGAATAAACATGCATTCAAGCTACACTCATGGACCCACACAAGGTTAAACGATTATCAAATTATAACATGTTTATGACCACTATTTGTTCCTAGTATTGCATACATAATATAAGTATAGTATAGGTAGTTATCCCAAACTCTTGAATACCTATTTTGGACTTCATTATTATCCCAACCTCTTCAATCAATTCATCCTTAATTATTTTTTCTATTGTAAGAAATCAACTTCACCTATAATCGAAGTACACTAAGTACAAGTCCAAACACAAGTATATAGTACAGTGCTCATCATTAATATCTTATATAAACACAAATGAACTGATATTTCATGTGCAAAAATTTAGAACTCAAACAATATCATTGGCCTTGTGATCCCAATCATCTCACTATGTTGGATTTGTAGGTCTTAAGGACAAGAACATATTGTCACTCTTTAGAACTCAGAGATTTGAAAACAGGTCTCTCATGACCAAAAAATACCAGAAAGCCCTAGTCTTGGACTAGGTTCATAAAACTCCACCATGAAGGTGGATCCTTCACAAAACTATTAATTCAAGAATGTTAGATCTTCATTCTCAGCAAAAATTCATTGACAATCTTGGCATATTTTATACATGAAAAATCCCTTTCTGAAGAACATTTAGATTTTTGCATTGACCTTTAAAAGGAGTACATTGACATTCTACCTAAGGGAAGTTGTTATGAGTCATAAATATAGGTCAAGATGCATCATGTGTGAAGGGCACAAAACAAGGTCTTCGGTGAGGGGCAAAGATTTGTTATCCCAAGATATGTTCCAAACCATGTCCCAAACAAATGATAATGAATGAAAAATAGAAAAAATAATAATGAATATTTAATTTTTTTTAACTGACATGATGCGTTTTTATTGGTTTGATACATGATTTGGGACAACAAATCATTATCCCTTATGTCAACCCCTTGCATTATAAATGGTCAACTTGAGGGTTAGTATGCCCTAACTTGTTTCATATTCTGCTTTACACTAGTACACTGAATACTCCATTAATTAACTTAACAGTTGGAGTGCAATTTTCAACTAAAGAACCACCACAGATGTGAAACAACAAAAAATGTGAAACAAGAATTCTAGGAACCCACAATCGGAAACAACAAAAAATTTAATTACTCAATTTATAAAAAAAATCTGTAATTCCTTTTTACTATTCATGCTTAATACACGATCTTTATATTTTAATTACAGAAATCTACACACACTTCTCAACGAGAAATATGTTTGAAAAAGATACGCATATCTATTTCATATGACAAAGTGTGAATTGTTAAAATAAATATATATACTTGTATGCAAGGGTATGATTTAAGAGGAATTAAACTATATGATTTGAATCCTAGCTTTGACAATGGAAGTCTTAAGTACCAAATTTCATACAACACATGATTGCAAAATATAAAAAATAAGTAGAGATTATTAGATCTGATGAATAATCTACCGAATTAAGATAATATAAAACAATTGAAAGTAATTTCAACACAAGAAAGAGGTAAAACAACAAACTCGGACACATTCAAAATCCTATTTTGAAGAGAAAAAAAAGGTTCAACAGAATTGGATGACATTAGAAAATTGACATGCCCTTACCACATTAAACATCATATATATATATATATATATCGATGTAATGTATATAAAAGGCAGAGAAGAAGAAAATGGTATACCTAGCTAAGGAAAGGTAGGTGGTGACTGAAAAGTTGATGAACTTGCTTCACTTATTCATTTGTTTTCACTCGTAATTAGTCTCTCTCTGTGGGTCAGTATTTTTATTGTATATCCATAGCCAATGAAATAAAATTGTTGGTTTAACTTATATTTAATTCAACTGGGTTGTCTGGGTAACCTTGATTTTTGCAATGGATGTAAATTTTTTTTGCCTAACTATCTCATCCTTTATGAATAAGGAACTAATTCTTTTGTAATGTATGATTGCTTTTTTCAATAAGTGTTCATCGCATGAATTGAATTTTTTATATTTTGGTCGTTCTAGATATTTAGTATGACCTTACACCACTAGACGAACGTATTATTGGTAATGGGTGTAAATTTTGAAAATAACAACAAAAATCCCCTTTCATTTCATTGGTTGATCTAACTAATTATATGGTATATTTTATTTTAGGGGTGGCTCAAGAGTGTGAGTGGCCTCAAGCCAAACTTTATGCTGAGGCTTTTAACCTTTTTAATAAGAATAAAGAGAGAACATTTAGAATTATTTGTATCTCATGTATTATACACTTTTTTTATATAGATAAATAAAATTTCTTATAATTTATTTCTTATTCATGAATTGAAGTCTCACAATATATATAGTTGATTTATTATACGATTTTTTGTTCAATAATTAATGTATTGCAAAATTATTTAATATTTTGAGCAGTTTCAGATGAGATTTATTGAGAGTAACGTTCCATATTTATGTTTTATTAAATTATCAATTATAACTAAAGTATTGATTTCGAGTACTTGAGAAATATTTATTGGGAGAGAATTGTTGTGCACAGTGATTCTACCAACTCGAACATGATTACTTCAGATAGTTGGAGAAAACGTGTAATTTAGATTTAAAAATTCAATTTTCCTATATTTTAGTTTTAAATATCAATGATTATATTTTTATTTTCAAGATTTAAAATCTAATTGATAATAAGTTTTTTTACTTGTGAAGCTTTAATTAAAAAGGTATAAAGTAATAAAATAGAAGGATATAAATATAAAAAGGAAAATATCAATTAAAAAGAAATTAGTTCATGAAACTGCTTAAATGAAATATTTTTGGTTCAATGTATTTTATTAAATTTTTTAAAATGATTTGAATATGAACAAAAAATTGGAAAAGGGTAGGCAAATGATAAAGAATTTAAAAGTCATTAAAATATACAAAAAAAAACTCTATTTGACTAATTAATGATGAGAACCTAATAAATTAGGAACTCTAATTAATTGAATGTAAATATTATATGAATGTAATATATATATGTATATATATATATAATATAATATGTCAGTGTAATATTTATACATAGTCATTATATTATCAATCATTTATTTAGATTATTTTCTTGAGTAGTCAATAATAATTAAATATAAATGATGTAATAATAATGTATAGAATCAATGTATATTTTTTCTCTTATATTATGTATACATTAACTTCAATTATTTTATAGGCATAGAGTTTTGCAATGACAGGTAAGGGCTACATTATCCTTATCCTTATGTTTGAGCTGGCTATTCTTAGCTCTTAAATATTATTTTCAGATCCCTATATCACCCATTTCTACATGCTTCTAACCCTTTTTAAGTGACAAAAAAAACTTGTTTCCCTTCACAAGTCTTGAAATTTTTATATATTTTACTTAGCCTCTCACAATTATGACTAGTTTCTATATTTAATTTTTTTCCTCAATCCCTTAATAAATACACGAGTAAAAAAATAGAAATTGTCCTAATATTATCAATGTTGTGAAACTCGAGCCGAACATCAAGTTGGAAGAGCTTCCGTATTAGGTCTAACTGCTTTAAACAATTAAATCGTTCGGTCGGACCGGATGATTTTAAATATAATTAATAATTTTTATCTATAAATATATAATTATATATAAATGTAAAATTTTAAAATTTTAAGTGAATTGTCCGACTTTTTCCCTGGGTTATTCCGGTTTAACCGGGTTTAGCATGGTCGAATCGGAATTTCTCCGGTTCAAAGCGGTCCAACTACTCATTCGGTTAAGACTGCAAAACGGAGTCATTTCCAAGTCCGGTCAACGGTCAAACCGGTCGGACCGTCCGGTTCGGTAATCACCATACACTATTATGCTTTTGTGTCATATAAAATTAAAAAATACCCTTTCCTTATTTACAAAATTATAGCTTTATTATTTTCATCTATGCATATTTATATTAGTTATACCAACATCATTTTCTTTCCCTTTGACCTTCTTCCTCTATTTTGTAACTGATTTTTGTGTTTATTTACATTGGTAGTTTTTTATTTCATTTTTTGTTGTTGAATAGATATAACTAAGAAGATCGCGACATGTGTCATTTACGAAAAATCAAAAGTGCAGATTTTCAATCATTTTCAATTAAAGTTTTTCTTTTAATCTTCAAAATGTTATGAGCTTCATATTCATATTCCAATAATGGACTGTCCATTATTGCAGAGAATCCAAACTCAACTACTAAGTATTTCTAGTGACTACCAACTACATAGATTATTACGCCCAAAGTTGTTCTAACTACCAACAAATCATTAGTCTAGTGATGTAAAACTCCACTATTTTCTCATGTATCGTACTAGGTTAAAGGTTCAATTATTGAGAACAACATTTATTAGGCTAGATAATTACACAACCCAAAAAAGATTATTTCCTTATTTATCGAGTGAGATGATATTGTTTGTTATACCAACAAAAAAAATTGTCTTGCCTAATCTATTATATATATAAGAAAAAATGTTCTTGCCACATCATCATGGACACATGTCAACTTCTCCTCGACTTTTTTGCCTCCAAAATTGGTCCATATTCTTATTATGTACCCTCACACATTGTATTAAATCTATATAAAAAAACTCTAAATCAATTACACAATATTGTATTCTTATATATATAATAGATTACAAAATGTTACTAATATATATCTTTAATAAAATTGATAATTATGTGGTTTCAAATATATGTCAAAATTAATCTGTCTCATATGAATGTACGTGTAATATGTGTGTTCTTAACCATACGGCAAAAAAGTATGGTTAAGAACGATCTTCCACACATGATAAAGACACCTCACTTTGTATGACCTCCCACACAAGATAAAAATACACTCATATACATTGTTCATTACCGAATATATTATTTAATAAGATATAATAATAATAACATTAAATACATATACTATATATAAGAAAAAAGTTTCATCAATATTCATTTTCACATGTGTTACAACAGTGTTCATTTTTTCCGTCCAAAATTCATAGGCTAGCATAATTACAAATAGGAAATAATAATTACTAAAATGAATATCCTATGTTTGATACTTGAATTTTTCAAGGGAAACTTTGTCATTATATAATGAATTTTTTAATATCATTGTAATGTAAATTGTGTGATATATTTATATATGTATACATTTAATATTGTTGAGATACTTTAGTCATTTCATCTCTACTCCATTCATCTTATTTACGAGTAACATGTGTGTTTTTAACTATTAAAATATATGAGTCACATGTTTGTTCTTAACAATATGAATGCACATATAACATATGTATTTTTAACCATATGAATGTATAAGTAGCATGTCTATTTTTAACCATGTAAATGTATGAGTAACATGTGTGTTATTGACCATGTGACAGAAAATATCGTCCCGTGCATATGCACGAGTAACTTGCTAGTTAGAACTTTATAGCTAAAGTCTCTAGCAATACAAGTGTATTAAGTAGGGATAATTTTATTTTTATCAAATTCAAGTGGACTATTATAGATAAAATATATTACTATATGAGAAAAAAATGTCCTTACACCTTAGCAAACGCCACATGTCGCATCCACGTCCAAAGTTTTCCCGCTCAGACAACTTCACGCCTTCCAATGCACTTCACCACACCATAACATTCACTATATTACAATTATTACCAACACTCTTCACTTACAAATTATCCGCCGTATTTTTCATCCATCAAAGTTAGGTGATACTTTTCCTATTAAATTTTAATATCACATATCAGATTCTTTGAATTTAATTTTCCCCTATTTTCATTAAAAAAAATCAAATTCGAAATTGAAGTATTTTTTACTTTTAAATATTTTTTAATAAAAAAGGCTCATATAGTATCACGATTTGATTTCTCCGTTTTCATTAAAAAAAATCATATTCGAAAATGATTTCATTTTCTACAACTTTTAAAATATGTATTTTACAAAAAAATCGCATCTTTTCATGTTTTGGTTTTCTATTTTTATTAAAAAAATATTTATTTTCAAATTCGAAATTGTCATTTGTTTACGTTATGTGTTGGAATAGACAAATATACGGGTAACACATCTTCTTAACAATACGAATATAAGTGTAACATATGTGTTTTAACTATATGAATGCACAATTAACATATGTGTTCTTAGCAATACGAATGTATGAGTAACATATGTTTTTTAACCATGCAATTGCACTCATCTCATGTGTGTTATTAACAATACAAATGCACATATAACATTTGTGTTTTAAGCATGTCAATGCACGAATAACATGTGTGTTCTTAACCATATGAAAGTACATGTAATGTGTGTTATTAATCATACGGCAAAAAAATAACGCCCCGTGCAAATTTACGGGTAACATGTTTGTTTTTAACCATTAAAATGTACGAGTCACACATGTGCTTTTAACAATACGAATGCACGAATAACATATGTGTTTTTAATCATGTGAATACACAAGTAACATATGTATTTTTAGATATATGAACACAAATATAATACATTGTGTGCATTAACTACACGAATGTGAATAACACACGTGTCCTTTTAAAAATGTCAATGTACAAATAACATGTATATTTTAACTACACAAATGCACGGGTAACATGTGTGTTTTTAGCAGTACGAATGTACAGATAACATGTTGTTTTTAACCATTAAAATATATGAGTCACATATGTTTTCTTAGCAATACGAATGTACAAGTAACATGTGTTTTTAATCATGCGAATATTGTTAGCTATTTTCGTACGGCAAGTGTACCGTATCGCTCAAGTAATAAAACCGGTAAATACTGGGATATCGTTCTTAAGGAGCAAATGAGATTTATCTTGATTTCTAATTATATAAATTGAGTAAATATGTATAGTTGGTGATTTCGATAAAAATCATCGGTATTTTTGTATTTTCTAAAATATGTTTGATAAATTGTAAATAAAAATGGCTGGGATTGACTTTCATCTTCTTCCTCATTGTAAACTTTAGATTCAATTCTAGAAAAGTTATTGATCTTGATGCACATCACGAATCATTTGTACAATTCCTTGATTACAAAATCCTTAGATAATTCCTCAAACTCCAATTCCTTGGTAATTTGACAAATAATCTAGCATTAAACCCGATGTATAAGCAACTCATGTGTCATTGTCTATCCCTAAATAAAAAACACATCAAGAAAACTTATCCGGATTCAACCACATATTTCGCTTTCCAGTTGGACATGAGGTAATAAATCAAGATTTCAACAACTAAAAAAAATCAAGCATTAAGCATAAGATAAGATTTCCAAAATCAAATAACTAAACATGAACTAATTTGAATCCACGAATACAAAGATTCAGAAAATTACATTTAATCCCACACCGAGAGTTTAGCCGCTCATTCTACACATTACAACGATGAAATGCATAAAACAATAAGAATCTAGGCCTAAGGTCGTTCCCACGACTCTATCCTTCTCCTCTGTGCTTCAACACTCTCTAAAACTTTCAAAACAATGTAAAAATGGCAAAATGGCAAAACAGTTGGGCGAGAGATCCTCGCTTGGGCGAGAGTTCCTCGCCTGGGCGAGAATTCTTTAGTAGCTGAGGCTTGTGGTCACTGGTATCTCGCTTGGGTGAGAGATTATCGCCTAAAGCGAGAATCCACCAGTGTGTGTGCTTTTGAGCCACTGTTCTCAATTTCTTCCCTTTTTCATCTCTTTCAATTCAATACCCTACAATTGATAGCATTTGTATAAGTTTTTCAGACCAAGACAATTATTCTAGATTCATGACAGTTTGTCTAATGTTTTCATCAAAATTCACAACTAAGTGCCCCAATTCATGTTATATTTCATTGTTATATGGCATTTAACAAACTCCCCCAAACCTAGAATCTTGCTTGTCCTCAAGCAAAGTATTGGAAATTAATTCATCAAAGTATCGAATTCAATTCAGTTCATGCACCTTTCAACCAATCATGTCAATCACCTATAATCATTTACAAATGTTGTACAAAGATGCTTACTGATCAATCAAAGTGAACTAAGATCCAATTAAAATCATGATATGTGTGCACTTCAATTTCAAAAAGAATAACAAGAATAATTACTCAGTTCAATCAAAGGAATTCTCTCATATGCTCCCAGGGTAAGTGTTTCACTCAAATTTTTACTGGACATATACAATTTGACTTTGCCTTTCATTTCAATTATGGCAACTAAACATGGTTAAACCCTAAACCCTAAACCCTAAATGACTTAACTTTTGGTTGTAATGAGGCCTGGCTGCAATGAAATATGGTTTTTCTGGATAAACAAAGGGAGTTAGAACACTAATGCATATTCCTACTTCCTTCACTAATTCACTTTATAACCCAAACCACATCTCATTTTCTCAGCTATTTGACTCTCATTCTCTTTCACTTGACCCTTTTGTTTTGGGTCCTTTTACAAACTGCATATTTTCACTACATTTGATTATTTTTATTTATATGCTTTTCAATTACACTTAGAGAATGAGATGTTGAGTTCCTTTTATAACCAACTGTATACACTACAGATCAAGTTATTGCCCAATATCATAGTTTCAAACTATATATACCAATGTTCTTTCTCCATAGGGATGAGATTGATATATCTCAATTTAGCTCGGGTGCATTATGTTCAAAAATTAACAATTCGGCTCAAAAAGGGCTACAAAGAATTGGATCATGATACATACAGGTTGGCTTTTTGGCTGTAGCTCACTTATTCTAAACTAGGCCTTAGTCATTTCTATCATTTTCCATGAATAATTGGCAACACAAAAATCAGGCAAAGTTAATTGATATTATCCAGCAAAATCACTCAAATGTGTTTAGGTGCCCCCTCTCACTAGGTTTAAGGCTCTTTCCTTTGATTAGACTGCTCATTATTCAATCTATTCAGTATGTGTCTACTTCATGCATCCACATCATAAATTCAACTAAACTTAGAACCCTAATCTCTTTCATTCACAACTCTATACACACTTGTTCTTTTCTTTTTGAGGTTCAAGACACAATTCAGTTTTCAACATATTCATTGAATTAAACACATACTTCCAAAATAAACACATAACAAAGTTTAAACACACAATTGCAACATATTCATATTGCAGAATTAAACAGCGGAAAGCAAAAAATAACAAAAAATGATAAAACTAGTTCTTTTCTTTTGTTTTTGTTTGACAGCTCATATGAGCTCCTCATCATGGATATCTTCATCTTCATATGCACCAGAACCGGATGGTTCACCAGCGCCTCTACCGTCTCCACCGAAAATGTAGGCCTGACCCCAGGCCATGGAAAACGTCCAGTAAATTCCTCAAGGCTTAGAAACACTTGATAGTCAGATGGTGTTGTTCTTGCGGTTGATGCTGCTGCTGTGAAGTCTGACCCTAGGTCTCAACTGGTTCCTCCTTGCAATTCTGCTTTATATACTGCTTTATAACCGTAACTCCTTGCCTTGCACACAGAGATGTGATTAAGGACGGGAATCCCATAGTTCATTTCTTTCCCTCTTTCACTGCAGTTTTATAGATTTCAGTCGCCATGAGTCGGGCATCGCCAATCTCAACTCCTTCCATAATACAGCACAGTAGGTGACAGTCAAACAACGGCAGGGATGAAACGTGACTATTGGGGATGAAATTGTGTAAGTAGAAGATCATCCAGATTTGGGCTAACGTGGTCATATCTTTCCGATAGATCCTCTTGGGTCGCCCATCCACGTTAGCAGAAACAGATCTCCCAGGAAGGCATAGTGTCGCCACAGTTTCAGCTATCCTAAACCCATGAGCCATTATGCTGTTTTGTGCTACCATTTGATGGTAGCCATCTAGAGAATCCTCGCTCACCTCATACGGGTTATTCAGCATCAAGTTGAGATAATCCCGGTCATACCGGATGACTTTGCCTCATACCCAGGATTTGTGCTAAAAAAGTCCTCCACCCTCCTCTAGTGGGTAAGCATTTTCATAAAACTCTCGCACCACATCGGGATCAAATTTGTTATGTGGTGATGTGAGGGTCCCCCACTTCAACTCATCCAGTCTGGTCAAGAAATTTGGATATTCATTCCGTTGTAAGTCCACCTTTCGCTCAGGGACAAATGTCCATTGGAGGAGAGTGTTGTATCGCTCCTCTCCTTCCAATGAGGTGAATTTGTTACGGTTGTAGGATGGGGTGACTTGACCACTAGTGCCAGATTTATGCTTTTTGGGAGGAGGGTGGTTCTTATTAGCCGTGGATTTTGTTCTCCTGCACGTTCACAAATACAGTCCATTAGTAATTAAACAACAGAACAATAGAACAACTTTTCACACTTTTTCACTCTACGACTTTTTCACTCCACACAGTTTTATATGAAGATTAGCACAACCATATCATTGTACTTTGTCTCACACATTTAACAAGAACACTAGGGTGAGCTATGACACCCACATTTAGAAACCCTAGGTTTTCAATCTAACATTCACAGTGTTCTTAATCTAAAGTAGTGGCAATAACATGCACATGAAGCAAAATAACACACTATTTAATCTCTAAAGTGTATAAAGCATATACAAATGAAATTTTTTTCACATTAGAGACAACAATGAGCATAACTGTAATGAGATGAGAAAAGTTTAAATCACTTACATGTTGGTAGAGTGAGTGTGTGTAATGATGAATGAGTGTAAAATTCTTTGAAATGCTTGAAGAAATGCTTTGAAATGGCTTGAAACCGGATTGGAGCTTTTGGGAGCTTTTTGATGGAAATGGGAAATGAAGGGTTTCATCCCATCCCACTTTTTTTAAAACTGAAATTGTGCCTTCTCGCTTGGGCGAGAATTTGCCAGTATGTTCAGATACGTCTCGCCTGGGCAAGAATCCCAGAATTTTTTTACCTGATGTCCTCGCTTAAGCGAGGGATTCTCGTCTGGGCGAGAATCAGCCAGTATTGTGGCTTTGAGTGAAGCTTCACCTCGCCTGGGCGAGGATTTTCAAAATATATAATTTTTTTTTGAACACACAAAAGAAAAATAAAAACAAAATTTTTACAAAATCAGAAAAAACTGGATTGCCTTCCAGTTAGCGCTTGTTTAACGTCATTAGCTCGACGCCTGATTTTCATGTTGTCTGAGGATCTATGAAATGGATGCTTGTGGTAAGCCTTTCGACTTCACCACCCAGATAAGCCTTTAGTCTTTGCCCATTTACTGTCCAACTCCTTTGTGAGGCGGGATCTTCAAGCTCAATTGCTCCATGTGACTTGACTTGTTTTACCAAGAATGGTCCAAACCACTTTGATCTTAACTTGCCCGGAAATAGTTTCATCCGGGAGTAGAATAGCAACACCAATTGACCCAGTTGGAAGTCTTTCCGTCAGATCTTTTTATCATGATAGAGCTTAACTTTTTCCTTGTACAGCTTTGAAGACTCATAGGCATTCAGCCTCATTTTTTTGACTTGGTGCATTTGTAATTGTCTTTTTGCACTAGCAGCTTTTGGGTCCATATTGAAAAATTTCAACGCCCAGAATGCTTTATGCTCCAGCTCCACTAGAAGATGACATGCCTTTCCGTAAACTAGCTGATAAGGAGATAATCCATTGGGAGCTTTTATGTTGTTCCATATGCCCAAAGTGCATCATCCAGCTTGAGAGACCAGTCTTTCCTTGATGTGGAGACTGTCTTCTCCAAAATTCTTTTGATCTCTCTATTTGATACTTATGCTTGCCCATTGGTCTGAGGATGATATGGAGATGCGACTTTGTGTCAGACTCCATAGTGCTGAAGGACTTTCTGAAGTTGTGCATTGCAGAAGTGTGATCCTCCATCACTAATAAGAACTCGTGGTGTACCAAATCTAGTGAATATGTTTCTCTTCAAAAAATTTACCACGGTGTTGCCATCATCCTTGGACACAGCTATAGCCTCCACCCACTTGGACACATAATCCACTGCTACCAGTATGTAGAAGTGAGAATGCGATGGTGGAAATGGTCCCATGAAGTCGATCCCCCAGCAGTCAAAGACCTCAATCTCTTGAATATTAGACAGCGGCATTTCATTCCTTTTAGAGATTCCGCCCGTCCGTTGACACTTATCACATTGCTGGGCAAATTGATGAGCATCCTTGAACAATGAGGGTCAATAGAAGCTTGACTGAAGAACCTTAGCAGTTGTCCTTTCTCCATTAAAGTGTCCCCCATATGGTGAACTATGACAGTGCTAGAGAATGCTTGTGGCTTCTACTGAAGAGACACACCGCCTCAATAATCCATCAGACCCAATCATAAAAAGATGAGGGTCATCCCAAATGTATTGGCGGACATCTCTTAAGAACTTTTTCTTCTGGTGCCACGTGAAATCAGAAGTGAGCACCCCAGCGGCTTTGAAGTTGGCCATATCAACAAACCATGGAATCTCTTATAATACCAACAGCTTTTCATCTGGGAACTCTTCCACCACCTCGAGTTCCCTGCTAGTCACTCCCTGGTTCACCAACTTTGACAGATGATCCGCTACACAGTTTTCGCTCCGATTTTTGTCCTTGATGATAAGATCAAATTCCTGCAATAGCAAAATCCATCGAAGCAATCTCGGTTTGGAGTCCGATTTGGTTAGCAAATATTTGATAGCAGCATGATCAAAAAATATTATAACTTCAGACCCTATCAAATATGATCTAAATTTTTCCAATGCATACACTATTGCTAGCAACTCTTTTTCTGTGGTAGCATAGTTAATTTGTGCCTCATTTAATACCTTGCTAGCATAATGTATAGCATGAAAAACTTTAGATTTTCGCTGCCCTAGTACAGCTCCGACTGCATAATCACTAGCATCACACATCAGTTCAAAATTTAAATGTTAGTCAAGAGCTACTATGACAGGAGCAGAGACAAGTTTTTCTTTCAACGGTTCAAAAGCATTTGCATACTCAGCATCAAAGTGAAAAACAGTATCTTTATTAAGTAGATTACTGAGTGGTTTTGCAATTTTTGAAAAATCTTTTATGAACCGTCGATAAAAACCTGCATGTCCAAGGAAACTTCTGATTCCCTTGACATTGGCTGGTGGCGGCAACTCCTTGATGACTTCAATTTTAGCCTGATCCACTTCAATACCCCGAGCAGAGATTTTATGCCCCAAGACCACTCCTTCAGTCACCATGAAGTGACATTTCTTCCAATTCAATACCAAGTTGGTCTCTATGCATCTCTTCAGCACTATATCCAGATTTGCTAGGCAACCCTCATATGATGACCCAAAAACTGAGAAGTCATCCATGAACACTTCAATACAATTCTCCACCAAATCTGAGAAGATAGCAAGCATGCACCTTTGAAAAGTGGCTGGTGCATTACACAACCCGAATGACATTTTCCGATATGCGAAGACACCAAATGGACAGGTGAAAGCAGTCTTTTCCTGATCATTTGGGTCGACAGTGATCTGATTATATCCGGAATAACCATCCAGAAAGCAGTAGAATGCTTGTCCAGCTAATCTCTCTAGCATCTGGTCCATGAATGGCAGAGGAAAATGATCCTTCCTGGTTGCTTGGTTCAGTTTCCGGTAGTCTATACACATTCTCCAGCCCGTGACCGTTCTGGCAGGGATTAGCTCATCTTTATCATTTTTCACCACAGTCATACCCCTTTTCTTCGGTACCACTTGAACTGGACTCACCCATGCACTATCAGATATGGGATAAATCATCCCTGCATCCAGAAGTTTCATAACCTCCTTTTTTACTACCTCTTTTAGATATGGGATAAATCATCCCTGCATCAGACGCCTTTGAGGTTGTGCAATAGGTTTGAAATCCTGCTCCATGTGAATCTTGTACATACAAGACGAAGGACTGATACCCTTAAGATTTGATAATGTCCAACCGATAGCCCTCTTGTTTGCTTTCAACACATCAAGCAGTTTACTTTCTTCCTCATCTGATAAAGTGCTGTTGATTACCACCGGTTTATTACCACCCTCCTCTAAAAATGCATACTTCAAGTGTGAAGGTAACATATTTAATTCCAATTTCGGAATTTCTGAATTTTTATTTTTAGATAATTTCTCAATTGTAATCTTTTGAGAGGGCATCTCTCGGAGTACATCCAACTATGCTATACACTTTTCAATGCACAACTTCTCTTCGACATCTAGATCTTCTAGCTCACCATGCAAAACTTTTTCTAAGGGACTGCTTCTGTTAGCATACAGATCCCTCTCCATATATATTTCATCTATGACATCAACTCTGAAACATTGCTGTTTGTCCTTCGGGTGGTGCATTGCCTCAAAAACATTGAAGTTCACAACATCATCTTGCACTCTGACCTTTAACTTGCCCTCATCAACATCAATAATTACTCTGGCAGTTTTCATGAAAGGCCTCCCCAAAATCAGTGGGACTTCAGTATCCTCCTCTATATCCATAATCACAAAGTCAACTGGAAATACAAACTTATCCACTTTGACTAAAACATCTTCCGCAACTCCGTACGGATACTTCATAGATCTATCTGCCAGCTGCAAAGTCATCCTTATAGGTTTTACTTCCAAGTCTCCAATTCTTCATAACATGGATAGAGGCATCAGATTGATGCTAGCACCCAAATCAAGCAGTGCCTTTCCCACAGATAATTCTCCAATGGTGACTGTTATTGTGAAACTTCCCGGATCCTTAGATTTTTCCGACATAGACTTCTGAATAATAGCACTACACCCAGCTTCCAGCGTCACCGTTTCCTCAGAAAACTTTCTCTTTTTGTCAACAAGTCCTTCACGAACTTAGCATAAGTAGGCATCTGTTCCATAGCTTCCATGAAAGGTATGTTGATCTGAAGGCTCTTGAATAGGTCCATGAACCTTGTATATTGTCTCTCCTTATCCTTCTTTGAAATGTTTTTCAGATAAGGAAGACTCTTCAGTTGTGCCAGATCTGTCTTCTGCTCACTATTCATAATCTCTTCATCCTTGTTCTCTCCAGAAACGATAGCATCTTCCTCAGTCTTTTTACCATTCAACACCTCTTCTTCCACTACCAAATTCTTACCAAAATCTGGACTAATCACCTTTCCACTTCGAGTAGTGATAGCTTTGCAATGCTCCTTAGGATTGGTTTGAGTGTTTGCCGAAAACTGTCGGCTATCGGAATGTTGCTCTGCCATCTGTTTTGCCAATTGACCCACCTGAGTTTCCAGATTCCTGATAGATGCTTTAGTGTTTTTCTGGTTAGTCATTGAAGCTTGCATGAATTTCTCCAATGTATCCTCTAGTTTAGTTTGCATTTCATGCATTGGTGGATGTTGACTTTGTAAGAATGTTGCTGATAAGGTGGTTGTCTATTAGAAGGTCCTGATTCTGGCCTCCAATTATAATTCTGATTCTCATTCTGATTCTGATTACCCCTCCAACCTTGTGAAAATTGACCATTATAGGAAGGGTTGTTGGGGAAATTGCCTTGTCGAGGTGGATTGTTGATATACTGCACTTCTTCTTCCTGAGTGTTACTCTGAATAGCACAGTGACCGGTTGCATGCTCACCCCCACAAAACTCACATCTCAACACCTGTTGTTGTCCCAGAACAGATTGCACATCATGCAATTGTTGCGGTAACTTTGACATTTGCTTTGTCAGTGCCTCAATTTTTTGTGCCAGAATCTTGTTTTGTGCCAGAATTGCATTAGAAGTATTCAGATTCAGCATCCCTCTTTTCTGTACTGACTGTCGATTATGCTGTGCTTGCCTATCTGTTGATGATAAGGCAGTTATTATCCTTGTAGCCTGTTCAGCATCAACAGCCATCATTGTACCACCTGCTGCAGCATCTAGGATCATCTTAGTTTCAGGTTTCAGCCAATTACAGAATATGTTGAGTTGATCTACATCCTCGAAACCATGATTAGGACATTTCCTCAGCAACACTTGAAAACGTTCCCAAGCTTCATAGAAAGCTTCGTCAGCACCTTGTCGGAATGTTGATATTTCAAACATTGCATGCACATACCGAGCTGGTGGAAAGAACCTTGTAAGGAATTTTGATTCCAAGTCATTCCAATTGGTTAAGCTTTGGGTTGGATGAGATTTTAACCATTCCCTAGCTTCACCAACTAGAGAAAACGAGAACATCATCATGTATGCAGCTTCTTTTTCATTATCAATGTACCCCATGGTTGCTACCAATTCATAAAAGTTGTCCAGATGAGCATAAGGATCTTCATAATCCTTCCCCAAGAATTGATGTGCACTGATCAGATTCAAAAAGGTAGGCTTAATCTCCACTATTCTGGTAGTGTGTGGAATAACAATGCTGGAATAATGTTGCAGACCCTGATACATAGCATAATCACCTAGTGTCCTTCTTGGAAGATTAGTCCGCTCATTTTTTGTATTGGTGCTGTTCGATAAAATCATAAGAACAGGACAAAGTGTCTGAATTCGGTGCCTGTTGAGAACTGGACGGTAGAGAATCAGGCTGTGCACCATGCTTCTTCTTTGCTTTTGCTTTCTTCCTGTTACTTTTAGCTGATTTTTCAATCTCCGGATTGAATTGCAGTTGATCTTCAGTAGTATTTCCTCTCAATAGCATAAATGAGAAGACTACAGCAGGGATTAACACAAAAATTAATACAAACAAAAAATTTAAAACAAAAAGTATTTACACTACTCAATAAAATATCTTCAGAAATTCAAAATAAACCGCCTATTGCTCCCCGGCAGCGGCGCCAAAAACTGTTAGCTATTTTCGTACGGCAAGTGTACCGTATCGCTCAAGTAATAAAACCGGTAAATACTGGGATATCGTTCTCAAGGAGCAAATCAGATTTATCTTGATTTCTAATTATATAAATTGATTAAATATGTATAGTTGGTGATTTCGATAAAAGTCATCGGTATTTTTGTATTTTCTAAATTATGTTTGATAAATTGTAAATAAAAATGGCTGGAATTTACTTTCATTTTCTTCCTCGTTGTAAACTTTAAATTCAATTCTAGAAAAGTTATTGATCTTGATGCACATCACGAATCATTTGTATCAATTCCTTGATTACAAAATCCTTAGATAATTCCTCAAACTCCAATTCCTTGGTAATTTGACAAATTATCTAGCATTAAACCCGATGTATAAGCAATTCATATGTCATTGTCTATCCCTAGATCAACAACACATCAAGAAAACTTATTCGGATTCAACCACATATTTCGCTTTCCAGTTGGACATGAGGTAATAAATCAAGATTTCAATAACTAAATAAAATCAAGCATTAAGCATAAGATAAGATTTCCAAAATCAAATAACTAAACATGAACTGAATTGAATCCACGAATACAAAGGTTCAGAAAATTACATTCAATCTCACACCGAGAGTTTAGCCGCTCATTCTACACATTACAACGATGAAATGCATAAAACAATAAGAATCTAGGCCTAAGGTTGTTCCCACGACTCTATCCTTCTCCTCCGTGCTTCAACATTCTCTAAAACTTTCAAAACAATGTAAAAATGGCAAAAGGTAACCCCCAAAACTGTTGGAAACCGCCTAAATGAACTTTAGACTTTTGGTCTCTCGCTTGTGCGAGAGACCCACGCTTGGGCGAGAGTTCCTCGCCTGGGCGAGAATTCTTCAGTAGCTGAGGCTTGTGGTCACTGGTATCTCGCTTGGGCGAGAATCCACCAGTGTGTGTGCTTTTGAGCCATTGTTCTCAATTTCTTCCCATTTTCATCTCTTTCATCCAATACCCTACAATTGATAGCATCTGTATAAGTTTTTCAGACTAAGGCAATTATTCTAGATTCATGAGAGTTTGTCTAATGTTTTCATCAAAATTCACAACTAAGTGCCCAAATTCATGTTAAATTTCATTGTTATATGGCACTTAACAAATATACAAGTAACACATGTCTTCTTGACAATACGAATGCACGAGTAACAAATGTGTTTTTTATCATTTGAATACATAAGTAACCTATGTAATTTTAATCATATGAATGTACATATAAAACCTGTATTCTTAACCATGTAGAAAAAATACCACCCGTGCATTCTCACGAGTATCTTGCTAGTATTTTAAGAAAATTGACACTCAAGTTGAAATTAGGGAGAGACTCGTAAGGTGTTTTGATTATTAAGATGAATGACTTAAGGAATAGAGAGAAATAGGTTGTGGGTTCGAATCTCACTAATAACAAATTTAGAAAAAAATAAAAACCGAGTTATAAAGTTGTTTGATAATTAAAAATAAAATGTAAAGTGAAGAAGATTGATGATTCGAATCTCACTCATAATAAATACTAACATTTCTCAATAAAAAAAGTTAAAATTAAGGAAAAGATAAAAACTTGGATATATGATGTCATTGATTAGATATATGCTCAACATAAAGTAGTGCTGACACAAAGAAGAGTATTTTTGTCAATAAAGTACTACAACACAACATAAAACAGTATTTTTTGTCAAGTAATTTTGGTATAGTTTATACGAATATGATACAACTAAAATATAAGGTTATTCATCTAGCATACCTTGCCTCGTGTATAATATAGTATAATATAATATAATGTAGTACAATATAATTTATTGCAATATAATTAAATGTTAACTTTTGTTCCATAGACAAATTTATATTTTATTATTATGTAAACCTTTAAATAAAAACATTGCGTGTTATAATTAATGATTATCTTATGGAGGGAGCTACAAATTGTATTGGCCTATTGGGTCTTACGGTATTCTTATGTAAAAATATTGAAAAATGATAACTTAAGTTTAAGAATTCACTTATTAAACACAGGTATTTAGCTAACACTTATTACTACTTTATACTTAAGCACAAGTATTTAGCCACCTAAGTCTTCTAGGTAAGGACGAAAATGGATTTAGACGAGTTCTGCAATATACAAACTCATCTCGTTGCTTTTTTTAGACTCTGAACATACTTGGATATTTATTGGGTGTGTTGGAAAGTAAGTCATACAACATCTACTTCATTGTCCCATAAATGATTTAAATATCTGTTGAGTTACTCCTCTCATAACCAATTGGTTTTGAGATGAAACCTTAACATGATATCAGAGCTAGAGCCCAAATTCTTTCTAGTTGTCATGAGCTAAAAGATGTCCTTTAGTTATGGGTCAAATGTAAATCTTTGTCTGGTCCGACAAGCTTATGTGGAGGTGACATGTTGGGAAGTAAGTCTCACATCAATTACATCATTGTCTCGGGAATGGTTTAAATATTTGTTGAGTTACTCCTCTCATAACCAATTAGTTACTCATCTTAAAAATCATCTACCTCATTATCTCAAGAATGATTTAAATAACTATTATATTATTTGTAGTGACTATCCCTCATTGTGTATGAAGTAGTAATAAGTCTTAAATTTCCCTTGCTGGGTGGGCCTAAGGGGCCTAAAGCCCAATTTTTGAACACTAACCTGAAACTCTATTGATTCCTAGAAGAGTGAGAAAATAAACCTAATTAAGCGGAAGTAGTAGGTGAAGTCTTTGATTGGTGGTGGTAATGGCTTCTTGGAGCAAGAGTGGAAGCAGTTTCAGTCGCAATTCATCAAAGAATCCTGAACTCAAACTTGGTCCTAATGCCACTTCCTTAATCTCTTCTGGAATTCCCGACCTTGACAGTTATTAATTATTCATCTCCCTCTCTCATTATTAGTAATCATCCATTTTCTTCTTATATTTGATTTGATTTGATTTGATTTCTCTTAAATATAGAGATATTAGGTGGTGGATTTAGTGTGGGTAGCGTTATTATGATTATGGAAGATGCAGAAGCACCTCATCATATGCTTTTATTGAGGAATTTCATGTCTCAAGGACTTGTTCATAAACAACCACTCTTGTATGCCAGTCCCTCTAAACATCCCTATTTATTTTTGGGTACTTTGCCTTCTCCTAATCCCAAACATCATCACTCTCCCCATCCAACTCATGTATGTACTTTTCTTTCTCTTTCTAATATAATTCAAAAATCCCACTTAGGCTTTGTTTGACTTTCCAAAGAGACTCCGAATTGGGGGAAAGAGAGTGAAGGTTTTCTAGAGAGAGAGGTTTTCCTTCCTTTCCTCTCCCATCCTTGCCCCTTGAATGCTCTCCTTCCCTTTCCCTCATAACTCTCAAACATAGATGCGTGCAGCCTTACCCCTTCCAGCAGAGAGGTTGTGTTCAAGATTTTACTTTAATCTAGTTATGGTTATAATTTCAGGAGAAGGATCTGAGAATTGCTTGGCAATACAAAAAGTACTTTGGGGATCCAAATCTAAATATCACCACTAGTAATGGTACACTTCTCTATAGTTTAACTTATGAGTATAGTGAAGCATGTTTTCAGTAGTTGCAATGAGTCACATTGCCATGAAAAATTAAGGACAAATTATTACAAACTGTTGTTATGTAGTTGTGATCAATTTGTATAATGTCAAATGAAATGTAAACAGTTTACTTACTAATGAAAGTGGGAAATCAGGTTCTGTGATGTATTGAGTTGAATCATACCTTCACTGTGCAGGTGGTCAGCATGATTACTGCAATGATTTTGACTTGAGGAAGCCCCTCGAAAGGCATTTTTATAGCGGCACAAATGTAGATTGTGTTAGCATCCAAGACTCCCCAAACCTTGATGCTCTTCAAGATCGTTGTGCTGGATTTCTAGCTCAATTCTCTAGGTGTGCTGTTCTCTAGTACTATTTTTCGAAATGCTTTGTTACAGATATACAATAATTCCTGGTTCTCTGTCAAGAAGCTTTTCTGAACAGAATAGAATAAAATAAAATAAGATGTAAGGAATTTGAATCATGGGTACAATAGATCTTCCTAAACTAAATTTAACTGTATATTATTATTTTTAGCTTATGCAATTGAAGTATCTTTATTTATTTTTATTTAAAACCAAGAGCATAATGAGACTTTACAACAATATCAAAATCTCTATCTGTGTTCAAGCACTTATGTTTTGCAGTTGTTGCCATTTCATTGTCATCACTGCCATAGAGTATTAATGGTCTTATAGCTGTCTGGTACAGTTATCATTTGAGTTTGATAAGCACTCTGCTATCACAAACACGATACAGGGTTTATGCATCTGAGTGGCTGTAACTATATGCAAGTTCTCTTGAAAGCTGGAGCAAAAATACATGCTTAGGATTGCACTATTGATGATTTTACATACACGTATTGTTGTCTTGTTGATTCTGGACCTTTCTTTAGCATTAAATACATGGGCATTGGGACACAATCGAATCTTTTAATTAATTGGAGTTTTTTCTAATTCTATATAGCCTTTCCTATTTCCGTATGAATTTCTTGTTTTCCATCAGTTAGTTTGTGTTAACGACAACTTTGGTGATTTCTTCTGAAATTTATTTTAAAAGAAGAGCTTTTTTATTTTAAATTCTCACCAACATTATGGATGGTATCAATAGAAATGAAGGCAACATTTCCTCTGCTGGTCGTATTGCAATTCAGTCATTCTGCTCTCCACAATGCAAGTATTCAGATATGGTGAGTTCATTTGTTTTTGTATTTTTTTCCCTTCATATGGCTCTGAACTAAGTTTCTCCTTTGTCTTTCAACCATTTGTTATGTTTTTATGATTCTCATATACCGTTCTCCTTATAGGAAAGTATTTATCTGATTGCAGATCAAGTCATGTGATCCTAGTTGCAACTTAGTAATTGATAACCATTCTATTCTATAAATTGTTTGATTTTTCCTGATATTAATGTGAGAATATATCTTTATTGCAGGAGTGGCACATGCTTTCCTTCATTAAGTCTCTGAAAGGCATGACCCGGTCTTCAAACGCTGTAGTTGTTGTAACTTTTCCACCTTCACTTCTTTCTTCATCTTGTTCAAAAAGATTGCAACATATGGCAGATACCTTGCTTTCTGTCAGGGCTATTCCAGGTTCATAGGCGACTTTTATATATAATGTATGTAGTTATCAACTATCTCAAATTTCACTACAAAACTAGATTATTCATTTCAGATGAAGACAAAGAACTGGCGAAACTCCTCACTGGTTATCAGGACATGGTTGGGTTTTTAAATGTTCATAAAGTCGCAAGGTTAAATACACAGGTAATGATCATGCTTTATTTTGCACATTCCCATCAGTTCACAATGTAACATCCATGTACACCATTTTTTGGTATTCTTTTCCATTCTATCCTCTGTGTGTGCACATTCATATCACCTTCAACTTGTATGCCTCATATATCCCATGCTTTACCAATAGCTTTTAGAATTGAATCATGTTATTCTCAGTTCTCACACCACTTTTCTTTACCCTTTTTTATTTTTATAATAAGGGCTTTACAACCATTGATCATAAGACTACTTTGCTATTCAAACAACAAATAGTATATAATAGATTATAGTATTTTTGTTTTAAAATGGTGTGATAAAAAAGTGTAGATGAACATTTTCCTTTAGCATTATGTGCATTAATGGCCATCTTTACTAATTATTTCATCATTGACCATTTTGCAGGTTCCTGTGATTCTTGATGCCACAACATTCTCAATAAAATTGGAAAAACGGAGGTTTTTGGTTTTAGAATGTCTGAATCAAGCCCCAGTTGATGGTTCAAGTGGAAGTTCTTATGGTACATCTGGTGGCTGTTCTGGGTCAACTAAATCAGGGTCACTTGATTTTTAGACTATAACCTATTTATTACTCAAAGTTTTTATCATCACTAATACTAACAATAGTTAGGCTCAAAATGTTCTGTTAAGTGCATGAAATGTAGCTTTTGTTTTATTTATCAACTAGTTTCATCCATTTTCTATATACATATATTTTCCTTAAAGATAATCTAAGGTTTTTGTATTGAGAAGCAATAATTAATGTCTATGTTCCTAGTTGAAATGCATGTTACAGTTACGAAATTCCCTCCCTACCCCTATCCCAGTTAAACAAAAATTCCATTCTTATCTGAACCCACTCATTTCAAGTTTTCAACCCACCTACAACTTTTCACAGCCCAGTCATTTATACCTTTTAATATTGGTCCATAATTTTTTTTATACAGAAAATGAGTCTAGTAAGTTTTGCATTATATAAATCAACAAGTAGCTTTCATTATATTCCTTCAAAGACCAAACTTTTTTACAATAACCAATAAATATATCTTTATCTTGTTTAAAGAGCTAGTACACTTCATCATCAATCTTTGCTGCTTAATTTAAATACTGTTATAATTTGGTAATAGTTTAAATACTGTTAGACTACTCCTCTTATTATCAATAAGTTTTGAGATAAAACTTTAATAATTTGTGCTACAAAGACAATTATGACTCAGGAGAATTATTGAAGTGTTGCATTTGAAGTAAAGTCCTCCCACATAAATATTGATTGAGTATATGGCTGAAAAAGAAGTGTTGGTTGGTTGAGTATTGTTACACCAAAGAACAAATTGCTAATATTTTGACTAAGCTACTAGAAGTAAAGTTATTTTAAAAAGTTGAAAAAAATGCTTGGAATTGGAATGATAAAGCTTAGTTTAAGACAAAAAAGTAAATATCTATTGAATATTTAGGAGTAAGATAATATGACCACTTAAGTTGATATACACAAATGGTTGTTTTTTAATAAACAACATATATAATAGTTTGGTGAACGTAAAAGAAAGTGAAAAAATATAAAGGATAAATAGTGATACATATAATTATATTGATTATTATTAGTTCAAAAAGAGGTAAAGCAATCATCTTCAGAAGAATTTGCATCGTCGCAGGGAATGTGATTGTGTCTTCCTTCATAGGTAGTTATAACCATACGACAATCTTCTGAGAGTCTTTCAACTCTTTTCTTCACTCTACAATTGTTATGAGTGCACCGATAGTAACTTCTGTCATATTATATATATAAATACACAAAACAAGTCAAATATCACATCTTATTTATAACTTAACTAGTGTTTTATTCTATATATATTTCTATCTTAGTTGATACTTTTTAAGTAACCGTGTTCATTTACCATTTTCACTCAGAATTGTTTCATAATTCCACACTAGGTGACTACAATATAATCATTTCAATGTGGAAACAAATAATTGAGATTGTCCCTTATTATTAAAACAAAACACAACTAACTTTTTTAGTAAAGTGAGAGATCATTAACATAATTTGAAACTTAACTAGAAATACCCATCTCAACTACTTAAGCTGATTCCACGTGGCATAAAGTTAGCTAAGTAAAATTAGCTTTTTTTTTAATAATGTACTTTTAAGTTCTATGTGAGGCAGTAGGTTGGATATAATTCTCTCTAAAGTCTAAACTATACTTTTTATGAATTAAGTTTGGTACTGCATCTTTTCATGACATTTAAACACACGATCCGTTCATTTTCCTATGTTCCTAAAGTGATAATTCAATTCCTTTAACTTTTTTCATCTTCCTAACTACACTTCTAACTTTCTAATTGTGCACACCTTTAAGTACAATCTTATAATTATGGTGTGCAACTGAAATCAACATTTAGAGATTCCTTAGGTTTATGATAATAGGTATACCACTTTGTTTATTGTTTGATGAAGAACAAACATCCTATAAAACTGTTAAAATTTCTTGTCATGCACGCAACATTAACATACAGATAATATATTTGTCTTGGGTCTGATCGGTTGGTCACTAACACTTTTTGTTCTTTCTCTCAATTATTAACTTCATCAACTCTAAGTAACTTTGGATTTCATTTTACTACTATGTTACTTTATTATTGGATATACCTCCAAATCCTAAACCCTCCTTAAATAGTGGAAGGCAATAAATAAATAGAAGAGAAATGTTTGAGAACTATAAAATGTAGTAACTCTCAAATCTTACATTTTTCTTATTTGGCCTCCAAAAATGAGCTTATAATTATGCCCTTAAACTTTCAATGGAAAAATATAAAAGTAATACATGGTAGTTACAAATTAATAATAGTTGTTGATCAATATTTTACTAAATTATAATAATAAATTATCTATACTTATAAAGGAAAATATAAATTAATCACTCATGGTGTAATTTATGTTTTCCTATTTTACCATTTACTATTTATAATTTTATTTTTATACAAATCATATCATGATCATCTCAAAGGCCAATTCGTGTGTTATTTTTAATGACCAACAACTTTTAAATCTCCCTCCCATTCTCACTTTCCATGTTATAGTTACCCATTAACTACTACAATTTTTTCATAAAGATGATCATGGTAGTTTCCAATTTTGAATAAAATGTGCAAGTCATGGTTTTTTTTTGTTAAAAGTTAATTAGCCTATAAAAGTACAAAGAAATCCATCAAGAATTTTGGTTCTCACTATTACTCTTCATTATAATTTACTATTGCATATAAACTACACATTCAAATTATAGAAAATCAGATTGACATGCACGATCAACATGCTAGCTAGTGATAATAATTGTTGATCAATATTTTACTAAATTATCTTTCATTTTTTGGGTTGAAAACAGTGGCATATTAAGCTCACCAGATACCATTTTTTTATATATTTGGGTTGTCAACTAATTTCTGCTTAAAATATATTATTAAATTGTTTTTTATATTAATCAATGATATTCTTTAGCCTTATATTTTGTGTGTATGCTTTTACTCTCAATAATCTAACATTAATATTTGAGAAATCTGATAATTCAATGAACCTTACATCACATCAATTCATGGTTGGCATTATTAAATGAATTTAAGTGTGATATGTTACACCCTTAAAATTTACTAATTTATTATTAAATAGTGTATTAATATATTTAAACTTTTTTTAATAATATAGTTCGATAGTCAAGAAATTTAATAATATATAATTGGAAGATTGTATAAAGAAATTTTAGATAGATAAATCAAAATCAAATCCTTATTCAATATAAAATTGTGTATCTGAGATTTTACATTTCAAATGGATGTAATCCGGAGTGTATCATTCACACATAAGTATTAATGTGTCCTTTCAAAAATTTAAAACTCTAACATTTTAGTTTCTAATTTCTAACACATAAATCAATTTATATGTAATGCAGCTGGTGGACATGATCTAATTGTATTTTGGTATTTGTTTAATTATAGTTTAAGGGAGACCTATAACAATAATGTATATCTTTTGTAAATTGGTAAGTACATGAGCCTTTTTAATTGTATCTTGTATTTATGTTGATCACTTTGTATAAGGGGTAAGTTCTCATAGTAGTTAACTATAATAACTTTAGTTTTATGTTTGAATATATCAGTTAAATATTTTTTTAAATATCAATCATATGATATGGTTAACTAACTTTTCTAAGAAGTTGTCTTTTTGTTTCTTCATACATTAGGATCAAAATTCAAACTCTAATTGTTTTTAATTAAGGGAAAATATACATTTATGATCATATGAAATAACTATCCACTGATAATCTATATATTTCATTTGAAATGTTTTAATAGATTTGTTTGCAATTATTAGCATGACACGTGAAATAATTACATAAAGTTGTTTAGTTTAGGTTTAGAATATTTGATAGCTTAAAATGGTTTGAAAGCCAAAATATACTGATTTGAACCATGCAGTGCAGCATAGAAGTATTTTATTGGGTGGAAATATTGAAGATCTTCATATTGTTTCAGTATACAAAATATCAGAAGCAATAATAGAATAAACATTATCCTTGTTGAAAGGTTTGAAAATAGAGGACCAGGAAAGGGACCCAAATACCCAATGGTATAAGCTTATTGTCAAAACTCTAATAATATATATTCCACTAAATATTCTGACTCATAATAATATATATCTTTTTCTTTTGTTTCCTTCTTATTTGCCATCATTTTTTATCAGAAGATAAAGCCTAAGGCTCAGTCTGTACCATCAATTTTCTCTACTCATCAGTCTGTAAACATTTTCAATAATCATTCTTTCATTTTTAGCTGAAGATTCTCTCTCTCTCTCTCTCTCTCAGTGTTTTCAGTCTTTAATTAATATATATTTTCAAACAATATCTAAGATAAATAATTACACCTATGACGATTCATTCAATTGTTCACACCGACACACTTTTTAATCAAAAGAGACATTTTACCTATGATGTAGCCAATGCACTCAATTATACATTTAACATTTGTATTTTACAAATTATTACATTTTTATATGTCAATAATAGCAACTAAAAGGTTAAATGGATATAAATTTGTTAATAGATCAGGTATTCTAATATAATTTTGAGACCTATCCATAACTAAGCTATATCAATATGACTATTATGCAATGCTTTAACTCAGCCTCAGACTGTTCAAAAAGAGTTGTTTTTTCATATCTTCCTTGTTAAAAGAATGTTTCTTTAACTTGAGTTTGTAATAATGAATAAATAATGACAGTTATTCCAAAATTGATTTAGATTGATTAATTAATTACCTTGGATGAAGGCTATTCTTGACAACTTTCTGGCCATATTTTCTCCATTTGTAACCATCATCAAGCACATCCACATCACTTCTTGTTTGGAAACAAAACCTTGGCTCTCTAAGCTGCCTCCTCATTTTCACCTTGTTCTTCTCTGAACCTGCACTCCTCCACCTACCATAAAACAGACATAAACATATTATATATCTTATTAATAACTTCCATATATATAAATTCTCAATATGTTCATCTAGGTTAACACTCTTTCTTAATTAGTCTAAAACTTTGATGATTAATAAATTATAGAAAATATTATATTAGAATAACTAAATCAATAGCTAAATCATTAAAGGCTAAGTACAAATTATTATACATGGTCCATCTCTCATATCCTGAATTTGATATAAGATTTTATCACTTAACAGATCTCTGGGTTGTTCAGGATTCAATATCAGAAATTGTAGAATAAGTAATGGAGTAGTGGATTCAAGTATCAAGAAGAGAGAGGTAGTGATTATTATAATTTGGTGTACGAAAAGTAAAGCCCCCAACAAGAATAAGCAGTGATCCCTTCCTTCCATATATGGCTATAGACCTTTAGATTCTTCACAGAATTATAGCCTAAAGAATATTTACATGCATGCACTGAGAGAAAGAAAAGGAGTGAATATTTACCATGTGTTGTTGCCATCACTATTATTTCCAGTGCAATTTTCATCATTAACAGCCTTCAGATCCAGGGTTTGTACCTGAGAAAGCTCATGGTATCATATTATATGAGCAAATTGTTTTAGAGAATATAGATGAAAAGAGTTGCCCTAAAATTGGTAACAAAAAATATAAATCTAAATACACCAAAATTTATTATTATAAGGTTGGAGATTATATATAGATCATAAGCTATAACTTTTTTAATTAACGTTTTGCAAACATGCGATGTCAATGAAAATTAATCACCTGTTCATTATTCCAAGAATTTCTAGTAACAAGGTCATTATGGCTGAATTCCAGAGTTGCAGGCCTTGTGGTGGTGTTGGTGGCGGTTGCGGCTTTAGTAGCAGCGGTGCTGGTGCTGCCATCAGCGGTGTTTAGAGGTTGAGAGATCTGAGAAGATTGGGATTGAGCTGAAGGTGCCAAGAAGCTAAGGACATGGTTATCTTCAAATTGAACAAAACTCATATCTTGTATAGCTTGAGGTGTATTTGTGAATGAAACTTGAACTTCATAATTAGGAAAACCTCTCTCCCCTTCCATACCCAAATCCCTTTGTTTTTGTTTTTGTTTTTGTTTTTTCTTCCAAATACTTACAGTTATAGGTATTCTAAGTTAAATGTTAGAGAATAGAAAAAGAGGATGATTCAGAAGATGGGACATAGAGTGTGTAGTTTAGTCAATTTCTATCTAATGAAATTTGGAAGGGAATGTTTCTTGGAAATTATTCCTTCCTGCCTTTTCAATATAAAATCAAATATATTCTACTTTATCATCTAGACCTTATGTTATAATTTTGTTGATTCATCAATAAATTATTAACTAAATATCTTATGTTTTGACCAATGGGTAAATTGTGATTCAAAGCATCTCCACCTTAGAGAAATGTAGCTCCAAAACAAAAGAATAGATACAATCATAGGATACTTTTATCATTAGACCAAAAGAAAATAAAACAATTTTGTTAAAAATTATTGGGAAGGAATAGGATTGCTCGTCTCAATTTTCTATCTCGGTCCAATAAAAAATAATACTTCATTAAAATGAAGAATTATTATAAAAATACAAAATAATATTTTTATATTATTTGGTGAAAGATGATTGATTTGGAACCTAAGGACGTAACTTATCCATATTCATTAGCAAGGTGTCTCATTCTTCCAATTTATATGCTTATTATAGTCTATTCAATGTCATGTACAGACTCTCTCTCTCATAAACACATGTGCATTGTCCCACAAGTATTTTTCAATCAAAGGCAATATAACCCATTGTTTAAATAGTGAAATTAGTATGTATTTTAAAAGGAAATTTTTTTTTTAATTAAATTTTAAAACAAAATTCGGGACAATTTTGATTTAATCCAGCTTGAATAAGTATTAAGATAGAAAAATGTTAATAAAGGTAAATCATTTCCATAATTTTTTTGAAATTTTGTTATACAAATAACACAACTCATAATTCTAATATTATTAGAAAGATTGTGTGTAAAATGAAGCTCTTATTTTTCATATTCTCTATTGTAGTTAAATTGTGGTTAAAGTAACTAATGGTAGTTGGTTCAAATACTCTTTCAAAAAAAATTGATGTTTAAGATTACCTACATAGTCTAAGAAGTTAATAAATGATGTTAAAAATTTAAATTCTTTTTTATTCAAATGATATCATTTAATGTACATTGAAACATGAATTAAAAAAATGCAGAAATATGAGGTGAAAAAATAAAAATAATAAATAAGGATATGAATTAGAAGTAAAGTATAAATGTGTTTTTTATTTCTAAAACAGATTTATACTATCATAAAATAATGAAAATATCAAAAGATATGAAATGGGGTATTACATGCTTCCCCTTAAACAAAAATCTAGGTATTAATTACATTAGTTTGACAAGTTAGCAAGCTAGTTATTATTAATTTAATGCTAAATTTGACGATATAATAAAAATCACAGGGTTATTATCATCGCAACCAATGATTTAGGGTCATAAGAATGCACATTATCCAAAATGTAATTCACACTTTAGAGAAGTGAAATTCCAAAAGCATATGTACAACATTTAAAGATTTATTATTTATGAAAAAGACTTTGTTGTTAAAGATAAAAAATCATATTGATGATTAGTTTTTATGTGTGGGAATGATTAGTTCTCAATTATCAATTATAACTATCGTATTAACAAAATATTTACTTTCTATAATTGGCTAGTCTCTAATTAAAAATCAATATATGAATGAAGATTTTTTTTTAAAATTAGTTTGGTGTTATTTTATAATAAAATTAAGAGAGAATAATCTATATAATGAGATTAATGTGTAAGAATTCTTTATATTCTTAACATAACATTCATCATTGATATGTTAATTATATTGATTCTTTTAAATAAAATTAATACAATAGATAATTTAGTGATGGTGTAAAACGATTTATAGATAAAAACTCATTAGATAAGTTTTTCTCCCGTTATTTTATTCTCAATTATTAGAGAAACCCATTTGAAAATAATTATGAACCAATATAAAAATATTTGATAAATAACTTACAATGAATTATTTTTGCACGTCCAATGATACAAATGGTTTACTACGTTTAGCAATATCCTTCCGTTCTAAACAAACATAGCTGGAACAATTCTTCCACAATCCTTATCTTAAATTAATTATTCTCTTCTTTTATTTCTCTTTCAAACATTCAATAATTGTGTCTCCTTCCTTACACACAACACCCAAATAAAACAATAACAACAACTAAATCTTAATTTTATTAAATGAGATTAACATTAAAACTGAAACAATAAAAGAATAATTGAAAAAAAAACTAATGTATGGATCTGAAGTTGTGTATCAGCTTAGCTTATAAAAATATCAAATTTTGATATTCTCTTATGTCTTATATTAGGTGGACACCCTCTTTAATACAAATTTTTCTTACAAATGTTTTTTTTAATAATCTTATTGTCTTCCTTAATTGAGTTGGATAAGTTTTGATTATGCAGTAGTACCACATTAACACGCTGTCATAATGATCTATGACAAATTATCAATTATCTGTGCCCTTCGTTGCTTCATACGGTTTGTTTGTTCTTAAAACGTAGTTTTCACCAAAATGATCGTAGATCTTCAAAATGATATAGGCACAATATTTATATTAAATAATGCAATTTTGAAACAAACTTAAAGAGTATAATACAATACTGCTCTTATTATATTTTTAAGGTACATTATTATTGCCTTATATAGGAATTACGAGACTAAACTTTCTATCATATCATTTATAGATCAAACATTACCATATGTACATCTATCAATTACAACAAATATATCTCACTAAATATAGCAATTATCTATACTAATTAAACAATTACAAAATCTTTTTTTTCCTTTCAAATATCTACTCTCAAGATGGTGACATATATTTTCTCTTCCTTTTCATCTTCTAGGAGATGGGTTATTACCCAAATTTGATAATGTTATTATAGTGTAATTGGGAAGCTTACTCAAACCCACATGAAAGTGATATATGTCACTTGTACATTAATAAACAAATTATCACTTTGTGAGATATGTTTGTCTCTTTCTTCTAAGTCTTCTCGGTATGAGGATTTAATAGAAGGATATATCATTTCAACTTCCAATTAGGTTTGTTTCTTAAAAACTCTAGGGTTTAAGTTTGCTCATGATGAATCATGCATCTTCACTATCGAACCCAATATCTCAATTGATAAACCATTTCTAGCACTTATCGAACGCATCTATGTTAACCAAAATATTACAACGATGTTTCCTTCTTATAAATAGCTTAAAGGAAGTGCTTGCTCCAAACTCCGAGCAAAATGCAGGTCCAAAAGAGGATGCAAATTTCACAGTACACCCACCACACTCAAAAGAAAATGACATGTTATATTAAATAATTATGTTCCTTAAATTATCCTCACCCCTTAAAGCATTATTTCTTCATTCATTTGGGGAAAAAACATGATTAGAAATAGATCATTGCTTCAGAAAATGTAGGAAACAGTCACAAACACTAGCAATAGCATTTTACTATTAAAATTAGGAATCAGGATCCTCTCTCCCTAAATGTTATTGTTTCTCCTATCCCAAACTAATCAAATCTCACCAAATAATATAAAAAATTTATTTTTTGTTTTTATGAATTTTATTTTTAAGTATGTGTCAATTTTTTATTGGATTTGGACACAATAAGACATAAAAGATGGGACGGCTAATCTTCATTCATAAATGAGGAGGTTTAACTTCCATAATCAAAAGTCACTAGTTAATTTTTACTGTTTTTTTTCTCCCATCTAAATCAAGCCAATTATATCTTACTAATCGTTGTTTCTTTCCAACTCCACTAAAAAAAAGACTTTTAACAATTAATAGATTAATTTGTTATGGGATGGTATGATTTTTGTATCAACAACACAACCATGTATGTAAGATAGATGGTTACTAGTTTATAAGTTAATAATTATATAAATGTTATTTTTTTTGTTATTTATCTTGTATGATTATCAAAGAGAGAAGGAACAAATAGAATTAGAAAGAATCCAAGGGCTTAGAAGTCTACAGAACAATGAGTGGTAGGGTACATCAAAACTTGCATTATGAAGAAAGAAAGAAAGAAAGAAGAAACAAAAAACACAGGCCTTCAAATCTTTGCCTAATCATATTCCAATATGTACACATGTGTCCACTCATAACACCCTTGTCTTAAAAAGAGAACACAAAACCCTTCAATTATACCCCACCCACTACCCTTCTTCTCACCAATAACTCCATCTACAGTCCCTCCCATTTAATTCCCTCCACAATAATATTATCCAAACTTTGGAGGGATTCATCCATTTTCAGTTATCTACTTAAGCCCTCGAGAGGAATCTTTCTCCAAAAACACTTAAATTCCAAGGCCTCCTCTATGAGTATGGTCATCTAGTTCATGTGCTTATAAACATGGGTTGCTCTCACAATGTTAGGATAGTCCAATTTGGAGATTTCACATACATCACACTTTCCAATTATGTCCAAGGAAACCCCTACACAACTACAACATCAATTGCAAGGAGTAGACTTAGTATTGGGAATTGAGTAGCTGGGTCCTATCACTTATGATTTTTCTATTCCCTCAATGTCTTTTCACCATCACAGTGGCCTTGGAATTGTGTTGTATGTCCTAGACCACTATAGCATAATTGTTTGCCATCTCCTTCTCTGCCCCACAACAACACCACATCTCTCCCATAACAAACACTACTCTAGACAAGCCCACCCCCTTACCCACAATTCAACAACTTTTGCTATCATATTTATTCTCAACAAATTTCTTAAATAACAAAAATAGCAGAATTATATCTACTCTCATATGCTATATGGCATATGCATCAACGATTAACCCTTCAAACAACCCCTTATATACAATGACTAATATAAATTCTACCATGAGGTTGACACATAAATACTCAATCCAAACCATCCAATTGTCAACAATCTTCATAAATACACAATTCAAATTATATAATTTCTTTAAATTACAATTGCCACATCTCTTTTGGTTCCCCTTTTAGACCCTTCATATGGGTTCAATTATCTTTGTTTGTATGGTAATTCATTTATATTGACCTTACAATAGACCATTAATTTTTAGTCTTGTTTCGAATGAGAAGAAAGAGATTTTCTGGAGCCCTCTAAAACCTCCATTTCGATAGTCGCCCATCAATTATATTGACCTTACATTGCTTATGACACATGTTAAGAAATCAATTAAAAAGTAAAGTTTAGTTGTCATTCCAGAAAAGAGTTCCTTTAAAAAAGTAGTTTCCCCATCAAAACATGCCTTTAAATGCCTCAAACAACTTCATAAACAAAAAGTAAAGCATTAATGAACAATGAGGGACACCAAAAACATATCTGGTTTCAACAGAAATGATTTAAGCATCATACTTCACAAACAAACCATATAAGTACCAAACTATATCAAAGTTCCAGAATAACCAAAACAGGTACAAACTCAAATCATCAACTTAAGGCAACTTCCTTATCATCATGGTCTCTCCATAAAATTATTCATAGATCCATGAGTGTAGGGCACTTTTCCATTCAGCAGGGCCATCAGGGAACCACAATGCAATTTCCTTGGTGGCACTTTCAACAGAATCACTTCCATGGATAACATTCCTGCATGATATGTAACATGAATGCATTAGAAGTTAAACATAGCACACTTCACAACCAATTTCACAAACCAAGGTGCAAAGTTCCCTTCCAACTTCATACTAGTTCAAAGCAGGATATGAATCAAGACCTCATGTGTTACCACTTGAACTTTATACTCTAAAATGAACCTAGCAATATAGCATGATGACATAGTTCAAACACATGGCTTAAGATTCGCCTTCAACTGAACATTTCAGGGACAAATTTCAACAGTTACTGCAATAAGGAAAAATAAAGGTTGGGGACACTCATCTTTACAGGAAAAAGAAACAAATATTGTAATGGAAAACACAGTGTAGACTGTAGAGAAATTGAAAAAATTGAATAACGACAAACAAATTTTGGCCATTTTGTCAAACCTAAAATTCACATAACAAATTAGAAAATAAGAACAGTGGAAACATTTAAACTCATACAGTAAAACAAATTATTTGGAAAATGGCAAGCTCTAACAAGGAGGAGAAGATAGCGAATAGATGAAATATATACCTCCCAATTTCAACAGCAAAGTCACCACGAATGGTTCCAGGTTCAGATTGTGAAGGGTTTGTGGCTCCAATTATCTTACGGCCAGTTAAGACAACATTCTTGCCCTCCCAAATCATGGCAACAACAGGGCCAGAGATGATGTAGTCCACCAATCCATTAAAGAATGGCTTTGCAGACAAATCTGCATAGTGCTTCTCAGCAAAAGGGCGGTCCACAGTAACAAGTTTCAAACCTGATTTCATGTCACAACAAACAATCATTAAGAACAACTTCAAATTCAGTAAAAGAACAGATCACAAATTGTGTCAATCCTGCAGCTTCAGTGTGCATGCACAATTTATAGCAAAAATAACTTGAGATTACATTGCAAAACAAATTGTGGGAAGGATGGTCATGCAATTTCCAGAGATATTGAATTGAAGTCCCATTGGTTCAGGGTAATAAAAAATGATTCTGCAATAGTGATTTTGATTAAAAAGTGATTGTTTGAGAAGCTGAAAATATAGCTCATAAAAAAGTGAAATTTCAGCTTATTGTACAGATTTGCAGGCAGAACCAAAAAATTATGTACAAGTCAGAAGTGGTTTTCTTAATAAAAAAATCACTGTTTACAGAAATTGTCCCATAAAAAGAGTAAAAAGACTTCAACTTTCAAACAATCATATTAATCAGATTTTTAGAAGGACAATAAGCTCTCAGGTTCTTTTTTCTAATTGGTAAAGGAAACAACAGATTTAGTTAGCATACACTCTTAAAGAAAAAAAAAACTTAATGGTCTATTAAGTATAGGTAGAGTTTACCCTTCAAGTAGAAACCCTTCTTCTCAAATCTGCTAATAATCTCACCAATCTGAAACAAAACAAAGTTTCTGTCAAAATCTTACTATACCTTCTGTCTAAAGAACAAATTAACCTTTCAAGTTCAACAGCTACACATACAGCAAAAGTTGAAAAACAAATTCAAAACTCAAAAAACATTAATTCAAACAAAATAGTCATCGACCCATTTTCTAAAACGCAACAATTGACAATTATCCATTCAAAAATCAAAACTTTTCGGAAACCCATTTCAGATTAAAAAAATAATAAAATCAATTATTGAAGGAACAGTAGAGAATGAAAAGAAGGAGACGGACAAGGCCTCTTTGAACACCATCAGGCTTGATCATGATAAAAGTTTGCTCGGCCATTTTGCTTTGCTCTAAAGTTCTGGATGCTTGCTTCAGATACTGTGGATGAGGAAAAGGGGCTTTATATATGCTTCTAAGTCAACATATAACCTAACCCTAATTTTCGCATCCGAATGTTTGGGAACTTTTTGTTTTTTTAGATTAGATAAACTCTTTTTTTCTTAATTTTTTTGTCATTTGGATGATATAGAATAGGTTTAACTCAAAGAACAATTACTAATATTTATCTTGATCAAACCAATTTGATGATATATATTAATGGTTTATTAATTAAATTGTATATTACTAGAGAAATTAGATATTTATGTAAGTATTATTTGTATCAAAATATATGACTTTGTGATAAACTATGTTTTAGAATTATACATAAAAGCACTAATTGTCTTTGATCTTCATCACCAACACTATTCTCCAAATAGCTTTATTAACAATATTCATGAAATACAACAAATTAAACTAGTTTTGTATCAGTCATTCTCCAAATCCAAATAGCTTGATCCAAAGAAGGATTACATTTAAACCAAAGACTTAGGCTGCCTTGGTTCCAAACCAGGCAAGATCTATTTTGATCTTTTAGTCAAGCTACAAACTAACCAAGGCGCTCCCTTCTCTTATCCCTCTTACTATAGAAGACTTAGAAGAAGATTATTGTAGTAAATGTGTTTTTTTGCCACACAAATTCCTTTAAGTGTTGGGATATAAAGGTTAGAGTAAAGTCATTTAATTATGTTGCATTATCCAACATGTCTTCCATCCCACGGTTTTCCCATTCCTCTTGCTTTCTTTATCAATTTATCTGCAAATTGCAAAACTAAGAATTAATGCATATTAAATTAAATGTTAGATAAAAAATCATAATTGTTGTGAGTATGAATGATTGGTAAACAGATCAATTCAGGATCAAACAGATCAATGAGAAAATGAATATTGAACATGGCTTATCCCAAGTCCTATGATATTGTTTTGGGACTTAAGAGTGAAGATTAATTTGCCAAATTGTTATCTTTGTGCTAAAACTAGGAATATAAGGAACAACAATCTTCAAGTAGAGTGATACTGAGGATAACTGAAGGAATATAGGCATTTCGTGCAAATAATAAATACTTGATTAAATTTGTTCATAAAAAAACCAAATTAATTTTGATTTTCTCACTTCCTAATATCCTATATAAATAACTAATTAATGTCTTTCATTCTTTTATGCCAAAGCTTAGTGTATATTTCTGTGTTCATCTCTCACAAATATGCAATCTCCTTCTGCACCACACCACTCTCTCTCTCCAATCTCTCTTTCATTCTCCTCTTTCAAACAATGTTCCTCAAGGCTCATAACAGCCCAAGCCCACAAACCCCATCAAAACAAGAATGGTTCCAAACAACCTTTGAGAGTTAAGGGCGACAAGGACAATATTTGGAGTGTTGACAATAAGGTTGCTGCTGCTGAGAAAGACAAGGGGAGAGGGATGAAGAAGAGAGGGAGAAGAAGGATGGTGAAGAGGAAGAGACAAAAGGGTGGCAGAGTCATTATCTCTGAGGCTATGTTCGTGGAGGTTGAAACTGTTCTTCAGACTCAGGTACCTTTTTTCTCAACTGAGTCTCTTTCAAAATATTATCTCTTTACTTTCTAGGAGGAATATAATTAATATGGTTCAACGGAGTTGAGTAATTTTATTGATGAAAATGGAATCATTTTATAAAATTGTAGTTGAATTGGTGTATGGACTATGAATTTATAAGAGTGCCATTTATATGAATTGATGGAAGTTGAGACTGTTCTTCAGCTTCAGCTGCCGTTTTATTCAATTGGGGGTCTTTAAAATTGCAATTTTGAAGCAAAAATCTTATCTTTTACTTTGTTCCAGGAACCAGTGATAAAACCAGTTTGGAACACATTTAACTTGTTATTTTTTTCTTTAACTTGTTTTGCATGTTACTGATGTCTGTGTTAAACTCTAGAAAATTATTACTAGTTCAAATTGAAATGAACATCATATGTGGACATTGTTTCAGGAACCAGTGATAAAACCAGTTTGGAACACATTTGCTAGCAGTCTCAGTGGAATTTGGAAGGGTGTAGGTGCTGTGTTTTCTCCCATCACAGCCGAAATGGAGCCAATTGAAATAGGTAACAGGAATGAAAATCTATATGACTGTTATACTCTTTCTCGTATAGAGGCTGTACCATCACCTTCAGGTGAACGTAACATCCAGAGAAAAGTTAATTGGGTGACGTTGAATCCTTATGGTGAAATACCACAGCATAGTGAAGGCAACAACATGGCTAAAGAAGGGTCCAGTTCTGGTAATGCTCCTATGCTCAGAAAGCATAGCACCAGCCATAATAGAACAAATCATGTTTTGCCTACATTTGAATCCTTTGACTTTGAAAGAAGTGATGTGATGGAAGAAGATGCATTGGGCTCTGAACCGGGCCTTGTTTATTTTGAAGTAAGATTCCTCCATTTTTCCTTGCCAGTATACTTTTTCTATGGATACCGAGTTATTATTTACAACGAGGATATGCATTATTTTTTCTAATGTCCTTGCATAATGGAACATCATTTTCTCACTTTTATTAAATAAAAGGATGACTACTTTCCTGGTTAGTGAAGTTAAACCTCTGAAATTTTGCATAGTAATAAAGAAAGCATACCTTTTCTGATGTCAAAAGATATTCATGATGTCCATCGGGTTGTTTCTTCTTCTTCTTCGTAGTTCTGAGACTTTTACCTCCATCCTATGTATGGTCTTTATTTTTCTCCAAAATACCATCCTTATTGATTGATGTTCGAATTGAGGATGTATGATGAAACTACTATGCTCCACATTTTTTGTAAGTTGTTGCAACGGGCTTGCGCAGTGTAGTTAACTTGCAGTCTCAATTGAGTCACATATGCTGTTAATTTTTCGTTAAAATAGTCAAATATGTGGCTTTTAAAATGTGTCCTACTTGTAACTAGGATGATGGTTCTTTGTAAAAACCAAGTTTTCTATTGATTTGGAAGCCACAGGCTAGTATGAAAGGATTATCCCCTATGTTTTTCACTTTCCTTCTGATACTGGGTAGTGTGTAAGAAATTTTATATTCCTCTGATAGGAAACTTGAATCAAGCTAGTAGTATTCATCAATATTCACACTGGAAATACCTTCTCTACTACTGCTTTTGACATAATGAATATCTAGATCAAGTTTTATACATAGAAATCTCAGTCGGTGCATTCACTTCGAGGGCACTCCTCAAATGAAAGTGATTTTGTGATGTGCCTAGTTATGTTTAGTATCAAAGTGATCAGCATATATATATATATATAATTAATAGAGTACTGATAGTTTGTGTTTGTTGTCCCCGTTGTATTCCATTAATAATTATGGTTAATATATTGCAGGATGGCTCTTATTCTAGGGGTCCTATAGATATCCCAGTGGGTGAAGATGATGATACAGACTACTATGTCACACCGACTTTCAAGTTCGAGCAAGTATGGCAGGATATCATATTTATAGATCCTCCTCTGGTGTCAGTTATTATTAACACAGATCATGCATTTATTATTTTTAGAGGCATTTCCCCCATTTAGATTGTTCTAGCATTCCACAAATTCACATTTACTTGTATGGGCAAAAATGATTTGTTTTCTCAGGTATTCTGCTTACTGTATACAAAAGTACAACATATTGTTTTGTTTGTCAGTGCATGATAATTTTTACTTTAGTCTTTAGCACCTTTTTGAAAAAAATCATAAGGCTCTGTGATATAGTATATGACTCATGTTAGTTCTAAATACAAACTCCCGGAATCAAAGTTATATGTTGAATTAATATTTCACGAGTAAGTTTTTATTTTTTATTTTTATATTTTGTGAATTTTCATTTTTCAGTGCTTGGTTAAAGGCTGCCACAAAAGAATCCGTATCGTCCATACCATAGAGTTCAATAATGGCGGTTCTGACATACAGATAATGAGAGTTGGCGTGTATGAAGAAGAATGGGTCAGTCCTGCATGTGTTGATATTGATGATCAAAGGTATTTGTGCTTTATTTAGAATTTGTACTCAAGTTTGCAACTAATTGGCACTTCTTTTTAAATCATCTACTTGGAAGTATAAATGTATAATAGCTTATGAGCTTCATATAAACTCTCTTGATTCAATTAGCTTATCGAAAAAGCATATGAAAATAAGATTTGCTGCGATATAACATTGATTTTGGTTTTATCGTACGCATATGTTCATAGTTTCTGTCACTATGCTTCAAATTCTGCACAATTGTCTTTCCCTTCTCCTTCATACTATTCAATGGATATTGCATTTGTAACAGTGATCTGGAGTTCGATTTAAAGCCGTTTTCGCAAAGGAAACGGACGGAGCCATTAGAGCTGACAGGGTTATGGAAAGTGTTTGAGGTCAGTGCTACTCCAGTGTACGATGAAGAGGATACAATAAAAAAGGGAAGCAGCGTCCCGTATGTGTACCTTTGTACAGAAACTCTAAAGAAGAGGAGCCTCCCAAGGAGTTTGAATTACTTCGGGGAGGAGGAGATAGTGGACATGCAGGATGTGTCGATGTTATGGCTACCTGGGGGAGTAACTTGTTATGTTGACATTAATAAGGATGGAATTCTGTGTATTGGAGTAGGTTGGTATTCTGATGAAGGAATCAACCTTGTGATGGAGAGAGATTATGGTATGGATGGAAAACTCAAAGAGGTGAGGTGGAAAACAGAGGTAAAGAGGAGGTGGTCTAATCCATCACTAGATCAATCAATCAATGAATAATCTGTGTATTAGATCAATGAAGGAATCCACATTTTTATTACCATTGTGGCTATTTCTGCTGATAATTTATTTGCTCACAAGCTTGGGTTGTGATCATTGCAAAGGTTTGGAATGCAAAATGTATGGTGTAGTTGGATTGATGCTAATATGCAACTACCCTAAAACAAGCTCAAACTGAAAGTTGGAGTTACTAATATATGATGTTTCTTTGCATTGGTTTTTTTTATTGCTCTTTACCAAAGCACATGATTATTCACCCAAGAAATGTATGGTTACATGAAAAAGGTTGTTTGGTTATAAAAAAAGTTTGTCTTCAAAGGAAAATTTATGGACTAAAATTATCATTCTGGTTTCTGGTGTAACTTTTTGAGATATATTACAGGAATAATGCATATTTACAAAAATTATGAATTTACCCATGATTTCATTTTTTGCAAAAATAAAAGCGTGAAACTTAACCATGATTGTTTTTAGAAATCGTTTGTTACTTTTGCAGGGAATAGGGGATTCATGTGTAGTAGACATGGTTTCTTTGAAAAAAATAATGGAATTGAAATTGTGGGTTGAATAAACAATTTATCATAAATGCATCATTCTTGAAGTAAACACATTGAAGTGAGTAAATTTTCCTGTCATCTAAGGTTGAAGTAAACACAGACTGTTTTTCTACCCACACTGAATACCCTGTCCTGTTGCTTGCAGACACATTTTGATCTTCATTTGTGCTCTAAAGAGAAGCCTAAACTGAATTCCTCCCTTAAGGTTATGAAACATTTTATGAAACTACTGATCTCAGATGGTTCCTGAAGCTGCAGCCTCACCCCGTCGATTCATCCTTTGCTTCCTCATTATCTCATGACATGAGCCAAAGAATTCATGCCTTAGAACTTCTTCAACACTAATCCTATTTCTTGGATTTACTGTTAGGCACTTGTCTAATAAATCAAATAATGATTTTGGGATTTGCTCAAAAAATTCTGGCCTCTTCGTTTGAATCTTGCACCAGCTTTTTATGTCCCATGATTGCAAGTACCGATCATCAAATAACTCCTGCAATATACATGACCAATAAGCAATAATTAATCATTTTGCTTCATTAACCACATTCAGAAATTGAGCACTGTGTCAGTTTATACTCTACAGTATCTTAAGTGACATAAATAATACAAAATACAAGAGGCTTTAGATTGCTGCCTAATCACAATATGCTTAAATATAAGAATTGCTGACCCTTTCTAATGACATTAAGGCTTGGTAGCTGTTGATTGAAAATAGGCAAAAGCCAAAAAGTTTGTGGATGTTACCACCATCTTCAGACATTATCAAAATGCCAAAAAAATAAACTTATGTGCCATTTTTGTGCTGGTAAAGTTTGAAAACAAACAATATTTGATTTATGAATAAATTTTGCATGAACTTATTAAATCAACATTGAACATTTTGGTTCATTCACAGATTATTCATTTAAAATGATTTTTTTCAATTATAAGATTGGGTTTTTCAAATAAGGTTTAAAATGAATTACCAATGGAAAAGATAATTCTCTGTCATGTAACTTGGCCACTTCCCAAAGCTCCTCAGAGCCCCGCAATTTAGCAATCTCTTTTATATTCCTGCAACAACACTTAGTCAGCAATGAAAGCCAAATAAAGGTTTAAATCACAAATGAATTTGGCAGCTGATATTTACTGTTCGGGTTCGCCTGTGAAAGGACTTTTCCCAATCACCATGTAGAGTAAAGTAACTCCAGCTGACCAAGTATCAACTTTGGGTCCCTGAAAGTGAGACCTGAACAAAACCTGACGAAAACAATAAATCCTTAAAAGGTGGCATGTAGATTTCCCATGAGAATGTCTTTATTGATGGGATACTTAACCTGTACCTTTGAGTAGACATCAGAAAAACCTATATCCAATTATTGGTGAATCTAAAATGAGGTTTTAATAGTGTTTTTCTCCGAATACTAATATACGATAAAGGAAACTGCCAAGAACAAAAATTTCAAAACTTAATTTGCTTTCCTTTCATTTGTGATATGGTTTTGCTACATATTGAATAAAAAGAGGTGAGTTTTCTCGGAGAAATGGTGTATTGTATTTAGTTTTCTCATAAAGAAACACTAAGGTGGGCATACTTACAATAGTTAAAAAAAAAAATTTTTTTGCAAACCAAAGCAACCCTTACCTTTTGGTTATTCCATGATGCCAAAGTCCTTTTAATGATATTTCAAATTTGCTTTATTTTTAACTTCGACAGCAACATAAAATCATCATTCCAAGCACTGATATGTTAGTTATTTTTCTCTTTCGGACAAGTGTTATTTGGAAGGAAAATAGGATCTACATGTTCGTGAAAACAAATATCTGTATGTCGATGGGCAACAAGATCTTACCTCCGGAGCACGAAATCCTTTAGTTCCAACACATGAACCTTCTCTTTTCTGTCTTCCATCCCCTGTAAAACAACAGCAGTTAGTATGTGCAAAGTAGTAATAACTAATACCAGTCCTCAGAAGTATTGAAATTAGAATCACACCTCTGCTTCTCAGTAACCCTGCAGTAGCAGACGAATGTAGAGGCATGGGCGTAAGATAAACAATTTTGCCATCTGCCTTTCCTGAAGGAGCAGTAACCCTTTTTCTTTGAGAAGAAGGACCTTTTATTGAACTATTTTTTGCAGATGACATAGAATTTTGCAATGCATAGCTTATGAGCTCCTTTCTTCCTTGGGACGGTAATATTTCCCTGAGCCTTTCTGCAGAAGCAGCCTTAGAGCTAGTGAGATCTTTTGCAGAGGTTATACCCGAGCCATCTGTTCCTTGTGCTCTAAGTAAAGTGACACCAGCCTTATCAGGGCAATTTTTCTGAGAACCAGTATAAGCCTTTTGCTTTACTTGCCTATTAAGTTGAGAATTTCTCTTATAATCTGCTACCTCCCTTTTACTAGACGGCATAGACTTGCTTCCTACAAGGTTTTTGTCTTGAACCACTGGGGCAGAACCAGAAGGGAGATGAATATTATTGGATGCATCAAGGCTTGGTTTGGATTTACCTGAGCAGATGCACAAATTGACTGATTATGCTAATTAAGCAGATTATATTATGATATCATTGATTATTAAACTTTAAAAAGTAACTAAGGAATAATATTACTATTTATTATTCTCTGATATGTTTCCATATTTTATTAGGACTGGGATTCTATTATTAGTATATAATAGGAGGTTTTCTATGTGTAACATGAACTTAGTCAGATTTTATGGAAAATTACAAGTGTCAAGAGAAAACAACCCTCAGCCAGCTCTTCCAATTATCTAAAGAATAAGCAAGAGTTAAGTGAATATGAAGCTTACTTCCAATGTTGTACTTCTGCTTTAAATCCTGGAGTGAGAGGGACAGAAAAAATCACAATTCAACAGGTTATATTTAGACTAGAATAATCGCAGTCAAAAGTCATGTGAGAAGCAGCAGCAAGAGCTAACCATGGCAAGGTTGAAATCAATAAGGTAGCCCTTGTTTAGCCTTCGAGAAAAAAGAAAGTTTCCAGGTTTGACATCTCTGTGAACTACTCCCTACATTTAATACGATTTGAAAATCTCAGATGAATGTATATTTTGTCTTCAAGTCAGTCACCAGCTAAAGCTCTGAATAAATTAAAGGGAAAATTTACCTCTTTGTGCAAGCATGCAAGGGCCCTAAACATGCAATATCCATACCACTGAAGTTGAACTATATCGATTTCTTTTTTCAAAACCTACAGTTCGAAAAGGAGAAATTAGTTCCATTAAACATGAATTCTAGAAAAGGTTAGAGTATTCTCAGGAGCAAATCAGTTTAAAATCATAAAAGGCAGAAATGGGAATCGATTTCCTGCATATATTAATTTCTTTTTTGAAAACCTAACATTTGAGAAGGTAAAATTAACTTTGTTAAAGTCAAATTCCAAAGAAGGTTATGGATCTTCTTATGAACTAAATAGCTAATCAGCTTTTTAAATTGAGAAAGGCTGGAAGGGACATTTCTCTCCTAAACTTGATCATTTAATCAGAATGTTTAAACCTCCCAGAAACCAAAAACGTTGATTGACCTTCAATATAAATTATAAACACAAACAATTACCTCAGGTCTGTCATGCTCAACATGTTCTAAAACAAAGCAGTCACCACTGCTACTTTTGAAGGAATCTTCAAACTTTATTATGAAGTTTTTACCCCTGCATCATAGAAAAAGGAAAATGACATCGAGCAGCATGCATTGCAGCTTAAAAAATAACAAATGTTGCATCATATGTCTAATACTTACCCAAAACGCTCAAGCATAAGCCGCTCATTATTTATGTGGTTTTTGTGTGCATTATCATGTGGACCTGTAAAATCACATGTGGATGTTGCAGAATCATGTTAGGAACCCAGAAATTTGAGTGGAAAATATATGTATTATTTACTGAAATACAGATGTGTTACAAGGAGAAACCCCTCTAACCCCAGAGCAAAGCTCCTTCAGAGATGCATAGAGCACTCTCTGGCCAGCCTAAAACTGGAAACAACAAAGTTCCTAACCAATTTCCCCATTCTCCTCACCCATCTTACATAGATTCCCATAGATGGATGTATAATCCCTTTCCAAGTCTATAACTAACTCGACAGCTCAGCTACATCTTACTTTCCTTTTTCCAATCCTAGCCCTCTTCAGATATGCGTCCTATCACAACAATTTCTCAAGAACAATCATGCCATACAAATAGTAATATAAAATTGATTACACAGGAAGAATTCTTTCCAGTTTCCACTGTAAGTTGGAAACTGAACATAAGTAAGACCTGGATTTTTTATGACAAAGAACTAGCTTCACTTTGTAGTATTAAGCATATAATGGACGCATCACCTTTTTTTTAATTTGTTTTCTAAAATCATGCCACTACATGACAGCACACAATTAATGTTAAAAATAAGAAAATAAGTGATGTTTACATTTTATTGCAAGTCTTTTCCCGTCACTCTTTCTTCTAGCACGGTATACAGTTCCATAACCACCTGGCCAAGAAAATAAGAAATGTCAATCAAGCTTTAATACAGATTAGTTTCACCAGTAAGGAAGTGGGAGAGAGAAATAGTCCTAATACCTGAACCTTCTTCTTCCTCAATTGTAAAAGGTTCAAAAGATGGATATGCTTTTTTCTCAACCTGATTCAACAAAATTAAGACAGTAAATAATGTGACCACAAACTATGCACCTTAAGCAGATAATCAAATAATTAAAAGCATCTCCTAAAGCATATGATATGATGGTAAAAGGACAGGATATCTAAAATTACAGCTGTTAGCAGAATGAGCTCACCTTAGGGTTTATGGAGGTAGTTTCTGCCATGTTTTCGTTACGGATTTGCTTTAGTTTGTGCCTTGTATTTTGTTCATTTTTCTTTTCATCAGCATTTGGGTCATTATCAAACTTATTGCAAGCTACTGACTTTGTGAGAATTTGTGACTTAGGGTGTAAATCATTCCTCTGTCCTCCCTTCAATGTCGAAGATTTCAGATGCTTCTTTGAAGAGGGATGAGCTATTTTACAGGTAGACTGAGTCCCTATGTTTCTCGGTATCTCGTCTTTGTCAAAATTTAATGCACGCCTTAAGTTTTTCGGTTCCAACCCATATGTTAGTTTTTCTCGACAAGTTGCCAGATTGACCAACTGAGTAGTGTCTCCCTTCTCTCTTTCTGTTCCAGAGCCACTTAGCCCTTCTTTTAAACAACATTTGACTTGTATACCTTCCTCTTCATTAGATTCTCTTATTGGATCTTTGCAAGTAATGTTTTCCAGTTCCAAACCATATGTTAGTTCTTCTCCACAAGTTGCTAGATTGACAACCTCATTAATGTCTTCCTTCTCTCTTTCTGTTACAGAGCCAACTAGCCCTTCTTTTAAATCACATTCGACTTGCATATCTTCCTCTTCATTAGATTCTCTTAATGGATCTTTGGAAGTATTAATTTCACAAATACCATGATCCAGTGGATGAATATTTTCTTCAGAATATGCATGACTAAATGTTTCAACGTAATCCATTTTCTTCCCGAATCCACTGCTACTAACACGAGCCTCATCATCACATAGAAAGGGATCTTGAAAAGTAGTCGGCAGAGCATGGTTACCCACATTCCGAAAAGGGAAGTCATTTCCAGTCAGGAACAAACTACGACTAATAACAGACCTCGAAATCTCTCCTTGAAGCATGCTTGTGCTGGCATCATTATCAGCTTCCCTCCAATGCATAGTAAGCGATCCAAATGTTAATGTAGGGATAACCTTATCCATTGCTGTATGAGCATAATTCTGTTTATCCAATTTTGATAAAAATAAAATGTGAGTGACATAAGGCTAATTAAACCTAAAACAATGAAGTAGAAAAGAACGAAGCAAGTAGGTATTCCAAAAATATAAAGTAAAAGTAAAAAATACCTGAAGGGAAACGTGTTGAAGATGGTTACTAAGTGATAATCTCTTTTGATCTCTTCCAAGTAGCAGATCTCCCTTGCGCTTATTGAAACGGCGATCGACGGTGAGAGAGAAGAAGTTAGAAATGGAGAGAAGAACGGAGGGAGAAGGAATAAGAAGACCGTGAGGGGAAAGAGAGAGTGGAGAATTGGGAAGAGAGATGAGAGAAAGGATCAAAGAAGGAGAAGCGGAGAATAGATGGCAATGAGAAGAGAGTTGTTGAGGGTAAAGAGGATGACCAATTCTCAACACAAGGGATAAGAGATGCCATGATTTCTCTTCAGCAGTGCTTTCACCCATGGATCGTGATCAATGAAAAATCAGGGTTTTTTTTGACTTATAAACTAACCCTTTTCCCGCCTTCATTTTATTTATTTCATTACATCCCTCCACTCTATTTTTCCAGTACCAAATATCACACAATAGTCCACTTATTTACTAATCTCCATCACCCGACCCTACCCGCTCACTCACTTTCGTTCAATTATGATTAGACTTAATTATTTTATATGTCAGATTACATATCATAATAATAACTAAAATATAAATATGACTTTATCTAAAAGATGTATGCATTATATTTAATTGGGTCTAGGTCGAGTTCATATTCAAAGGTTGTCACAGTCGATATTTGGGAATGATTTAACTTCGAGTTTAGGATCGACTTCGGATTAAAAAAATAACTCTACCAACATTTAGGGTCGAGTAAAGGACAAGTCTTGCCCAATCCATGTTTACCCTTTGTTAGTAAGAAAAAATTTCATGGCTAAAACTCAAAATCAACTTTTACTTGCACGATAAACCATCGTTACCAATATTGTAATTATAGTGATTCTCTTACCATATGATAATCATATTAGATATGCAATCAGGATAGGTTAAAATCAATCAAAATTGGAAAAAATCAATCAAATGGTATCATATTAATCAAAGTTGATTTGGCCATGATTTTTTATATTTTTAAAATGATATATTAAATATTAATATGTCATTTTAATCAACTATAAAATCTCCCTAGATCCCCTCTTTAAATATATGTTGTGATTGATTTTTTCCGCAAGGAGAAGGAAGTTGAAGTTGGTAGAGTGTTGTTATCTTTGAGGATTTTTTTCCGGAAGATACATTATTCATTAAATATTCTCTTTCTTTAATGTGTACACAAGTTTCTTTTTTCTTTACAAATCATGGCATTGTCATTAACAATAGAGCCGTTGTTACACAAAGACACATTGTGGAGAAATGCACCATCATTGTGGAAGTACAAAATGAAAGTATCAAACTGATCCACACAAAAAGATGCAGAATTTGTGAACTAAACCATCCACAGGCTTCAACATATTCAACCTTGACATATATATATTTTGAATTAATGCTTGGTAGTTACTGCCACCTAATACCCAAATAAATAACATCAATATGATATGGGGTTAAGACATCTTCATATCTCACTTATGACTTTCACTTAGGGAGACAGACAAGTAAGTGCATAATAGTCATACTTGATAAATATATTGTTAGATTTACTCATGTGTGAAGTCACACATTAGATACGATGAGATGACTTAAATAATTTATAAGTAGAAAAAGACTATAGATTCATTATGTTAAAGATTTGGTTCAAGAGATCATGTTTAACTTATGGCTCTCCACTCTTCCTATACTCGGGAAGACTTCGAATCTCTGGAGACTTTGGGTCCAACATCCACAAATTTGAATGCTTATAACACTACGGTGAGGCTTTTCTCAAAGATGAGATGTCTATTTTCATAAAGATGAGGGTGAAAATGGAGAAAAACCATGAGAATCTGAGATTGGTGTACAGATTTAGTCATGAGATTAGCAGGTGGTTCAATATAGCTCTTGAATTTCCATATTCCATAGTGAAGATCATCTTCACAAAATTGATTCAAGAAATTAAACAAAGTAGCTTGCAAAATAATAATATGATGGCAAGTAGGGCAAAGGAACATATCCTTAATTAGGATCCTAAGTAATGGGAAGGAAAAGAAACACATAAATTGGTACAAACAAGAGTTCAGACCTTCCAACCATTGTATCAACTCTATAAATTGGTACAAACAAAGACATCAAACCCTCAATTCACAGCATCATCAGCATTATCCTCTGTGTCTGGTCCTGTATCCCAAATAAAGAAAGCAACAACACAGACCATTCACATAAGTTGTTTTCAACAAAATAATGTGCAAATCCTAAGTAATAGAATGAGTTGAATGCAATGTAATTAATGGTAAATGTGTTTAAACAAACTGAACAACAACTATAAACCTAACATAATATCTGTTCTGATCCAAAACTCAACTCGCAAACAGAACTAAACAACTTTATCATCATCATTATTATTATTATCATGTCCCTTACCTTCTCCACCTTCTACTTCATCTTCATCTTCTTCTTCATCATCGTCATCGTCATCGGCGTAAGTAATGCCATATCTGTTATTCAAGTAATCAACAGCAGCGGGAGTCAAAACAAGCTTATCTGCATTCAAAATATCATACAAATTAAGAGTTCTCGGCGTCAAAATCTTCAATGTCCCAATGTTCCTACTCGACAGAATCACATTATCTGAAACCTCTGTCATCAAGAACATGTTCTTCTCCTTCGGATCAAGCCCCCATCGATTCAACGCAGCAATGAACTCCTTCGTCTTCGGCTTATCAAATTTCTCCACGAAATCCTCCACCACGATGGTATTCACAGCAGCGCTGGCCATGGCGGTTGAAATAGCGAGCCTCTTCTCCTTCCGGTTAATCTTAATGCTCCAATCTCTAGGTTTGGGGCCGAAAATGACACCTCCACCGGGTCGGAGAGGAGTCCGGTTAGAACCGCGGCGAGCTCGACCAGTTTTCTTCTGAGAGTAGGGTTTCTTGCCACCTCCGCGAACCTCAGCGCGGGTGAGGGTGGAAGCGGTGCCGCGACGTTTGTTCTGGAGGTCGGTAACGACGGCGCGGTGGACGACGGCGCGAGCGGTGTCAGGGGGAGCACACTTGAGGTCGAGGTAGGAGTCGCCGATTTTATCACCGGTGAAGGAGAGGACGGGGAGAGTGGCAACTTTGCAAGAGATGGAAATGGGTTTTGGTGAGAAATTGGAAGAAGAAGAAGAAGAAGAAGAAGAAGAAGAAGAAGAGTGAGGGAAGAAGATAGAAGAAGAGAAGAAAGAGAGAGAGGTTGGTGTTTGTGTGAAAAGGGCAGCCATTCTTCTCAAACAAACAACACACTATCCTTATTCCTATCCTTTTGAGTTTGATGATTCAACTAACTTCTCAAAATATTTTATAACAAGTAAAAATATTAACTTCATCCTCAAAAATGTTGAAAATCTCTTTTTCCACTCAACACTTCTAAGTAGTATTAGCATTATGGGCCAATTTGGCATTTGAAATCCTACATATATTTTCTCATTCATATTTTCTTCATAGTTTTTATATTTTCAAGTTTCTTTCTAATTCTACTTCAATGTTAAATACATGTAATTTGAAGAGAAAAAACTATTATTTAAATTTTAGTAATTTGGATAATACTTTTTATTTTTTAGAATTTCCTTATTTTCATTTTAAATATACATTAGGTGGTCCTTAGTGAGGTATGTTATATCATAAATCTCATTGCTCCTTTCTTGAACTTCCCCTAGTACCAAGTTGCCCTAATTCACATGGAGTGAAAGACAAAGAGGAAAAGGAAAATTGTTGACACAAAAGTACTTGATTTGTTAGACTCAAGCAAAGTAGAGGAGTTACAATACTATGAGCCCAAGTTTACAAATAAATTAAGGGGGTGACTAACTTGCGAACTACAAGTTAGTTTGCTTCCAAGCGAACTAATTTGTGAGTCGTTAGATCCTGTTGCTTTCAATCTCAACCGTTAAAATCTTGACTGGATACCTATTATGCTTAGAAGTTGGTATGACAGAAAACGACTTCAACATAGTACAAAAGTCGGTATGGCCCAAACCGACTTCTGTCTTATTATGTTGGTCAATGAAATTACGAATCTACACTCTCTATATTACTAAAAGACCCTCATTATTCAACAACGTTTTTAAAAAAGGAAAATTCGTTAAACTAAATGCAATGAAACTCAAGTAAAACAATGAATATAGAGAGTACCTGAAGGTCAAATATGGTGCAAATGCAATGAATAAAAAGAGATGAAATAAAGTGAAAAATAGAAACAGAGACACTGAAAGGAGAAGAATGAAAATGATGACTTGATTATTAGTTGTATTGAAGAATTTCTGATGAAGCAAACATTAAAGTTTGGATAAGAGGGAGAATGATTGATGAAGTTGAAAGATGGAAGAAAAGAAATCAAAATAAGAATGGTGGACAGAACATAATTATGCATATAGAATGTAATTGATTTTGAAGGTGTAATTGAATAAAACAACTTGGTTGGTTGATATGAATCCTTAGTATGTAATTATAATTATACTCCATCTTTGAATGTAGAATGGTATTTACTATACTCCAACCAGCTTCATATAATGCAAGGCCCTCAAACATTTCAAATTAAAGGCTAAACTATCAATACAAACAAATAGTTGCAGATATCAAGGCATCTTTTCCACATGGTTTCACTTGCTCTTATAGATTATGATATAGAAGAGGAAATATCAGCCCAATTTTAAATCAAAACTGGGAATTCGATTAACTCTATAAATAATAGGAAATTCAACAAACATCTGTCTCATCCACCACCATATGACTCCCAAAACTATCAAAACACAGTAAAAGCAAAACATAATGAAGGAAATAGGCTACAATAGAAAATGAGAAAAGTATATGAAAAACAACCTAAATTTACACTGTAAGACAAAGGTTAAATAAATAACCTTTCTAATTCAGGAAATCCAAATATCACAGTTCTTTTCCAGCTTTAAGTTCAAATCAAAGAACCCAAAATTGAAAGGACAGAAAAATGTCACAAGGGTTCTGCAAAATCTCACTTGCCACCACCCAAGGTTGGGAACTGACCAGGATCCTCAATGGCTGGAGCTGGTACGTCGTGGCTTACATTTCCACTGTAACCTCCTCTGAAACCACCACGGCCACGTCCCCGACCACGCCCACCATAGTGCCTCTCTCCTTCAGCAGGCTTCAGAAACTCATTAATGCTTACAGACTGAGAGTATGAAATTCAAAAAACAAACAAAATTAGTTGAGCAAATGATGTAGCCATACTTGGATTTAAGAGGAAAAACAGAAATATGAAGTGAAAACTTGTTATGAGAACGCCTTTTACACTAACAAAAACCTAAAGCTGACACAACGATAAAAAAGAAAAGCAATTAGGATCATGGAGATAGACAAATAGGACAATGAAAGACCTGAACATATCTATGTCAAGAAAATTATAATGTAGAGAGAAATACACCTTGGACTGTTTTAAAGATAGAAAACTTACAGCACCAATTTTCATATTCCTTAACTGCATCATGTTTTTTTTTTCATTTGCAAGTCTGTCAGCAACTGATGACATACTAGACATACTGCTAATCAGAAATTAAGTATTTGCTATTTAGGAGGTTTTACACCCTAACTTTGTTACTTTGGAATGTAAGTTATTAAACTATTGTACATTAGACTACCCAAAAAAATGGTAAAAAGCTAGACTATGGCAACTAGTAATCTGTCAAACTATACAAATGGAGACAGAACTTCAATAATTGAGCAGAAAGGATGCCCCCTCATGGAGCTTCCTTTACAAAACAATCAAAAGACAAACAAATGCCAAGTGCACCTTCTTGGATTTCTCCTTCTCGAAAGCATCCTTGCGTTTATACTTGTCAGATCCCTAAAAGCAATAAAAAAATGACGGGGGAGATTTAGGAACCACTAATATAACATGACAAGCATATTAGATGAGCAAGAGAGGCCAACAAATTTCACCAATTTAGCAAAGATTTCATCATTGTCTTTCTTGCTTGACAGTGGCTTCATGGATTCAAACTCCTTAACATCCACCTTCCTCTCTTCAGTTTTGAGTGCTTCTAAGGCCTTCCTTTTCTCTTCCAGCACTTTCTCATATTCCTCCAGTGTCATTTCCTATCATGCAGCACAAACTCTATTTACCAATGAACATACAACAGCCTATAGAATAATATGTCTTCTAATTTAATCATACTATAATAAAAAAAACCGATGTTGACAACAGCAAGAATATGAAATGCACCCAACTCCAAACTTCCAACGTTTTCAAGCACATTTCAAAAGGTAAAACTATATTGGACAAAATCAATCATAACCAAGGAATGAAAGACACAAGTGAGACTTTTCTTCTAAGTAAATAAAGTAGACCCTAATATTCAGTGAGATGCACTTAACAGATAGCTTAAGCTGAACTTGAATGATAGTCATTCATAAGGCACATATTCTGGTCGTCTCTTGATAATGAAATGCTGAAAATTTAGAAGATGTGGCAGCAGATTCAGGATAAATGAAGAAAACTTTAATTGAGTTGGACATTACCTTATCTTCAGGCTCCTTTTCTGCATTTTCATTAGCAGGACTCTCCTTCTTTCCATCTGCTGCATCCTCCTCGCCTGCAGGCTTGTCATCACTCAAAGTCTTTTCATTTTCATTCACCACTTCCTCAGTCACCCTAAGTACGATACCAAAAGGAAAGAACATATTAACAATAAATAAAAACCAATTGAAAGCAAAACATATCTACTGAAATAATGAACTGAACTTCATTAGTATTGAAGTCATTATAATTATTAAACAAAGAATTGCTTACTGAGCAAATTCATCACTCTGTGATCCCCAGTTCCCTCGTCCAGAGCCTTCACGTTTGAATTCATTTCTGCAAATAGAATAACTGATATCAATATTGAAGGAAAATTAGAAACAAAATTTGAAGAAATCAATCTAGCTATAATGTCACCCGCGTCCAGTCCCACTGCGGCGTTCAAATGTTCTTTGTGGGCGTCCTTCATCAACATCACCATTGCTGAGACCTCCCCGACGGCTACCACGATAAGGCCCACGAGGTCCACCATAACCACGTCTTTCTGAGGGGTTCCCAGAATCACCTTCTTGAAAAGCATCTTGAGATGGGGCTTTAGAGTCAGAGAATGAGTTCTCATCATTGGGAGAGTTACGACCACCTCGGCCACCTCGGCCACCTCGGCTACCCCCATACCCACGGCCACCTCGGCTACCCCCACGAACGCCATAAGAATTTTCATTTCTTGCCTCCCTCACTAACAATAAGATAGATTATGAACATATAAGAGAAGCAACCCAAGGAGAATGGTCAACATAATGTTCATTCACAAATAAGGATAAGGCGAACAGTAATAAGGAACAAAGTCATATTGCAAATAATAACAAGAATGGCAATAGTAAAATAACAAAATGAAGGACTGTGTTTGAAATTTAGAACTGATTTGTTATTGAAGCATGTGATGAACTGCAAGTGCTATCAAATTACAGTCCATAGCCTCAGTAGGAAAATCGAACACAGTATACAACAACGAATCAACAATCTTAAATGGTGAGTAAGAAAAGACCTATGAAATGGAAAAAATTGCATTTAGAAGATGTTACTACTAACAGTTATGAATAAGTAGACCAAGTAAAACAGTGACATTTAAGTAAAAAGCATAAGAAAGAAAAAAGAAAGCATTTAAGAATGAATAAGAAACAAACAAACCAGGCTGAGAATCCTTCTTTGATGGCAGCGTGGCAGCCTTGAGTTGGTCATCGAGGATCAACTGCGATGGGTCGTCCACGTCATCACCCAATAAATCAAAAGGGTTAGCAGTCGCCATTTCCGAATAACACTGTGGGATAAGAAAAAGCATAGAAAGGATTAACAGAGAAATGCAATCATTATCAGTGATCAAAGAGTGAAAAACCCTACCCGCAAGAGAGTCAGAGAATCTAATCTCCACTCTTTCAACCTTCCTAATATTTTAATTATGTTCATTTTGTAATCATCTCAATAGATTTATATAAATAGATGGCATATTAATCTTTGCGGTAAAATCTAAGGTGATAAAATCTAAGATTAAATTATGGAGCCAAACTCAAATGGGTATGTAGCCTTTCAATACTATGAAAGAGCCAAATATAAACAAATATACTTCAAAGAAAATTAGAGATTTCATCTTCATTTTAGTTTTTTATATTTTCACTTTAGCCTCTCAAATATTTTAAATGTGAGTTAAATTAATTTTTTTCACGTCAAATTTATTCATATAAGTATTATAAAACATTCTAAAAATAATTAATTTGATCATCATTTAAAAATTTAAGAAACCATTATGGGTTTTTAATTTTTGAGAAGTCAAATTAGTAAGGTTAAAAAATATAAGGACCAAATATTCACTAAAAATTAAACTTAACTACATTTTCTAGGCTCAATCAAGTTTAATATGATGAATTATTTATTTTTAGTATTACCAAAGATATTTCCTCACCTTATGGGTAAGAAACTAATCCCATTTGGTGCATAATTATCCTTCCAAACAAATGTCACTAACATGAATCAAAATCTATAACCTTTTTTTATCTTTATGAGGATCTAAGAACACGTTACACTACTAGACTAAGGCATTTCATGGTTAATATCATAAATTATGCCGTTTGATTAGGAACCTCTTGCACCCACTTGGGGACCAAAATAATAAACATTCATTTACAACTGGCCACATTTTATATTAACTTTTGTTTTCAAATGGCTAACAAATATACTTTTGAACACACTATTACACATTAATGTGGTTACAAAGAGAACCCATATTTTTTGTGGTGCCACATGAAACCCACCAAATAGATAATGTGTTAAAAATTGAAAAGTACAGAGAAAAAAAGTATATTGCTTACATGCTGGCAAGAAACCCATACATCATACATCCCTCTTTCTCTCTATCATAAAAAATACATGAATTCCTAATGAACTTAGGAATTTAAATATGTAGCACTTACCATGCATCATCACACATATATTATATACACCCAAAGATGTGAAGAGAAGTAGGATTGAAGAATGATAAATTTGGTAATTATTAAAGGTCTAGATCCTTTAGTTGCTTTTTTAAGATTGCATGCTCATACCTCATCCTCTCAAGCCTAGTCTCTACCATGTACATCTCATCTTTAAGGTGATGAATTCTTTTCTCCATCCAAGCTATGTCTGAAGGACTTGTGGTCATTCCACTTCCCATCTTATTATTCATATAATCTACACCACTACTCACATGTATCTGTTGAGGTCTGGCCAACAGCATAAGTATGCTAAACTGCTGCAAAAGTATAAAGGGTTAGCACCACCTTATGACTAGTTTGGCTTGGACCTATCCTTATTAGATAAATCAATTTTGGACTCTCCCTAGAGTCCAAACCAAACCGCAACAAATGCTGAATTTAAAGAATAAATCAGACAGGGAACACAAAATGTTTCAACGTACAAGCAGAAGGAGGGAAAACTTGGGCAACAAAAAATAATTGTCTTAAATCGTCATAATTGAACTACTGAAATACAATTTTTTACTTAATGAATTTCTGCATTTATTATTTACTAAACATAAGAGTATTCACATCCCTAGGCATAAGATAATCTTAAGTGGAGTCTTAGCTTAAAACTTGTGTCTTAAGTGCAATGTGGTTGAGTCTTAAGCTAAGCTAGAGTCCATTATATTCAAGAGTCTTGTTTAAGACTAACCTACCCAAAAATAAGAGATCACTAATTTATATTTCCCATCATTTTTTAAGAGGCATATACTTTATACAATAATATATTAATTATACAATAGCCTTAGTACTCAAGTGTTAAAGCCTTAAGAGTCTTAAGCTGAGTCTTAGTGAATGAACTATTGATGTGACAGTCTTTATAATCTAAAGAGTCTTGGTGAGTGGAAGCTCTAATGCTGTTATAAATTTGTTGGTTTAAAAAGATAAGGAAATTAGAATAATGTCCACAACAATTTGTTCAGTGAAATAGAAGTGACTTAATGCTTTAGCACCTTGATACCAGTAATTGCAAAACTTTATAGAACAACTTGGTTTTAGTTTCAAACAAACATGTACAGCTAGTCTGAGCTTGGTTGAATTTTAAGACTAGCTCAGAAAGCAAAGAAAGGCAGAAATCTAAAATTATGGTTTAAATTACCTGCATGAAGAAAATCAGGGCGAAAATGGTAACAAGGAGCACTGCAAGATTGCTTTGATTTTTCAAAGACAACCTGAACTTTGTCACAAACTCTTTGAAAAAAGATGGAATAGATATTCTGTCAACGAAATTCCCATGCAAACTAGTGCTAACATTGTGGGTAGCATCAGATACATTGGACGTAGGTTGTACTATTGTAGGCTTAATCTGCTCAATTGACCCTTCTGAAGATTCTCCAGTCGTCCCTTCTCTATGAAAATTTATTTTGCCATTTTGAGTTACAACAGCAATAGCACCTCTTTCTGCCACATGGATAGTAAATCATAAATCTTCAAAATAAGATATTTCACTAGACACTCATTGTAATAGTATCTAGAAGGATTCAGCTTCAAAATATAAGAAAAAATATGGAAAGTTCAAATGTCAAACCTTGTTCTTCAAGGTTTTTCTGCTTTAACAACTCATGTGCCTGAAAGAAATATTGAAATATTCATAAATAGACATGTAAAATAAAGCATCGATCAACATCTAAAACAAAAAAATGTACAACACACACACACATGAGAATACCATGTTCATCCATGTGGCATAAGCTTCTCGACATTCTTCAATTGTAGCCTGTACTATTTTGCCTGTGATTATTCAACCACTTGGAATCAAAGAAGGTTAAAGTTCATGACAATGACAAGAAGAATACACATTTTACTGCAACTCCAACTAAGTATGTAAGGAAGAGAATTTGCACTGAACAATCTTCAGAATTTGCACAGAATTAGGGAATGGTATTACCAATATTGAAACCGTTGAGTAAATTTAATGGTCAGAATTTCACATGCAAAAATGAGGTGTTTACTTTGAATAGAAAACAGTTATAAGCCATTTAAGTGAATTGAAGGATTTGATCTTAAGTTATGAATCAAACTATCTAAACTAGTACAATATAAGATATTATTTAAGATGGGAACCAAGGGGATGTTATTTCAGAATACGTTCTAAGAAGGCACACCTTTCCAAATAGTTTTCTTTAAAAATGCCACATTCACATATACCCGCAAAATGCAGCATTCTTTTGATTCATCCTTGTCTCTTTTTATATCCCACAGTCCCTGGCATTTAATGAAAATAAATTACACGTAAGAATTGGCCTTCATTGAGAAAATGGAATTATTGAAGCAGTGACTTAAAAGAATGATAGAACTGACTGAAGACTGTTCAATACATGAAGTAAAATCCAACTGCAACCAGATTGTCCAAAATTTTGGTAATTAAAACATGGCTATGTAAGTTTCCTTTAGAAAAGAAAAACCATTCATTTACTGCTTGTTTGATCTAGTGGAGTCAAACATGTTAGATTTTAGCTGAAGACATGTGAACGGTTATATATATCTAATGCCCCTCCTCATGCAAGAGCCCTTCATAAAGGTAAGCATTCTAGTACTCAACATCCAATTGCTGATTGTGTCTTTTCTGATCACCTTGGCCCCCCTTTGTTCATCCTTTAGCTTTGTCTTCTATTTCAATAAAAATCCTAGGCATGACTGAGTTCTGCCAACCCAAACACTGGGTGTTGACAGTCCTGAGACTTTCTCCCTTGCTACTCAGTTCTTAATGGTGATTTGGCTGAGGAGAATTGCATGTGGCAACCACCGAGCTATGTTGAGCTGGGGAAGAATTGTTGGTATCAGTGCGTGCAGCGGAATATGAAGTTCCTAAATTCCTCTTATGTCTAGTGATAACCTTACCAGAAAACAATCAAACATACGCAGCACCATAACAGCAATAATAAGGAGTAGATTTTTTTTAACGAGTACACCACAAACTATCACTTCCACTGTTTAATTGTGGGTCTACTAGAATCTCATTTCGATAATAGTATAACAGTATAGATGCAGAAGGATTGGAGAGCATGTTGTATTAGTAGCATTGTTTACTTCTACTCTTTTTTTACTGTAAGCATTCCATTTAGGAGGATATCTTATTATTCTCAACCTCTTCTTTCTGCTTTTTCCCACAATAATAAACTGTCCCTTTCCTTTCGAACAAAATGCAACCCACGAGACCAAAAAAAACAATACACTGCTTAAAATCATTAAAAAGCTCAATTGTACGCATAAAGATTTAATATCTCAACAAAATTTTACCTCAACGCGAAAATAATCTGAGTAAAGTACATCAGTGACATCTTGCAAGGTCTCAATAACCAAATGACTGGATGAAGCAACAAATACATATCATGCAAACAACAAATTAGGAATTCCATATATTATGCGTTGTAAATGTAGTAACTTTTCAATAAATAACACACATACAATAGCAAAAGAAAATAAATAAAAGAAATAATAATGTGCAGAAAGGAAACAAAAGCAATAAATTTTCACTCTTCAACATAACATAATAAAACTCATGACCATTATTACTGACCAGAAAGGAGAAAAATAAAAGCAAACGTCAACAAACCTATTTATAAGTTTAAGATGTATGTCATTCCAAATTGACAAAATGCGTAGTTTGAGACAATCCACTATCTAAATGAATAAAAAAAATATTGCTTCTTCTTTCCACCTCCCAATTATCAAGAGTTCAAGAAAATCAAGCATCCCTCAGTTCAATTTCAATCAATTTCATAAACTCTGACATCAAAACCTACTTTAGCCTTAGGCTACACTAAACAGCTTAAGATACATTTTCTTCCAACCTACTCACCACACCATGCATCGTTCATATTAACTCTGCATTTTCTCCCATTTCACAGGTATGAAGATAATAATATAGGAAAGAAAATAGTATAGTTACATCATTATGTTCTCCAACCCACCCCTAACTACTAAGGATATCCATCCCCATACTTCCATCTAGCTACCTTTCTATTCGAAGGTCCTCAAAACCTTTAGCCAAAAAATGCATTGAAAGGGGGCAAAAGATGAATCGGAATTAAACATAAATAGATTGGTAAATAAATGTATAGCAACAACCTGGTCCTATAAACTCGATATTTCTGGACCACATGGCAGCCACCGAATTTTGCTCCTGGAAAAGGGACACATTCATATTTACTTGCAGTTGGTTATAGAAACAACTCCAACAATGTTGAAAATGTATGTGTGTTTTAAAAAGGTAAGATCTAGAGTTAGGGAATAAGGAAAAGAGATACGACATATTAGAATAGGGTACATACTGTCCATACTGTAATAATGTTTGTTGTATATCTATTTCTAACATGGTATCAGAGCCTATTATGATGATGGGTCACCTGCAAATGACCAGTCCTATAAACTTCACACTCGAGAAGTCCAATCCTAGGCATGTGAATAAGTATATGAGTTTGTTAAGAAGTTTAAGGCCACTGTACATTAGGTTATATATTAGGCGTTCACTTTGTCTCTCTCAAAGTTTTAGTTCAACCTTAATTGAATATTCAATACTCAATAACTCAAAAAATCACAATAGAATAACAAAACTGAGCTGAAGTCAGAACATGAAATCACAGTGTGCATGCAACATAAAAGCAGCAGAAGCTATACCAAGATAAAGTTTGATTGGGTGTTGAAATGACAGTTCACGAGCATACACAAATTTCTCTTGAGGATGCCACGAAGAACACACAAAGTCTGAAAGAAAAAAAACAATCCCACCAAAACAATAAGCTATGAAAAGACAGTAGTTACTTTATCCCTTAATTAAAATAATATTGACAATGAGGAAAAAGTAAACAAAACCAGAAAATGAAAATGACAATTGAAATGCAAGTTTCATAAGGGTTTCATGCAGGTTACCTTTATCACCACATCTTTTATGGAATGACTCGAGAAACTTTACACCATCATCTGAGAAAAAGAACTTAAAGAAGTCTTCAACCATTATCTGCAGTTTTTAAATTCAAAACACTAAGGAAATCTCGTAAAAGATAAAAATTAAGATCAACCAAATCAATGCATGAAAACTTAAAATGAAGAAACAAAAGAAACAAAAGAAATATAGTAACTTTCTAATAAGATAATACCGGAAACACTGATTCTGCAACACATGTATAACCTTCTGGAACTGCATATTAGAAAATAAACTCATATCATCATAATGTTCACCCATATTACGTGAACTGATAGCACAAAGGACATTTACACATGAAGAGTTTCCCACTTTATCATGCTTACAAAATTTCCCAATACAACGATTAGTTTGCATACACATCACTGAGTTGCCAAACCAACTAAATAATTAATTCATAAACTTTATTTGAGCAATGAGCAGAGAAAGAAAGCAGTGATGTGTGAACTTAAACTCTATAAACCGGTGTACATAATAGCATGTCAAATTGATAACACTGGCAAACTCATTTTAATTCTATCACAAATGGTGAAAAATACTCATTAATCTAAATAGAGAATGATGGCATGAGGATGACTATCATTCACTCAGCTAAATGTGATATACACAAGGAAGCACTGCTGTAGCTCAAAGTCAATGAAGAACATGAATATGAATATCCATATTTTTGTCGATAGAAAAAGAAGTTCATTGAGAAAGAAGAAAATGTGAGGACCGGAGGATGATGCACCAAAAAACTACACAGAAACATAAATACATAAGCAGCCAACAAGCTACAGAAAGCAAAGCACAATGGAGCTCAAACTCTATCAATAACCTCCACAGGAAAGAAAAAGAAACATTTAGAAGCAAAGAAATTGTGTCATATAACGAGGGGATACAAAATGGAATTTACAACAGAACAATATCTCTGCAATATAATAGCAGGCTAAATTCTCTTTCCACCTTATACATAAAGACCATCTAATCATTCTAAATTTCAGTAGGGGCGGTTTTGTGACAATATTTCATAACAAAATCTTGAAGCAACAGCTAAGTAAAAGTTTATTTTCTATTTATATGTCAAAAGAACCACAAGTTTTCCAAATCCCCACTAAGAGACATCCATTGAACAATTCATAACAAAAATCTCGAGATCCTTTTCCTCAGAACAATTTCTAAAGGACTACAAACATTCTTCTATGAACTTGAATCCACAACCTATATAATTTGTGTAGGTAATATGTATGTTCCAAAACTCACTTGTTGGGGCATCAATGTCCTCCTCCTTCCAGTTCCAACTAACACTTGGGGCATCATTATTCAATACAGGTTCAGCAACCTGTATCACACTTGATTGCTTCTCTGGAGCGGTCATCAATTCAAGGTCATCTCCAACATGGGATGGAAGCCCCACATCTTTGCACATAGAAGTATCTTTGCTCCTGATCCAAACAATTAAGTAAAGCCTAAATGAGTCATACACAAAATAATCTTATCCTTAAGCAACAGTCATTATGATCATGGACATACAGTTCGGAAGAAAGCGATTCTTTATCTAGTATTTCAGCACTTTTGACATTTTCAATAGCTATAAATCCATTCTCCTGGCTGCTTAACTCGGATATTGATTCCTGAAGTAAAATCAAGAAATGAGGGCAATGTTACAACTAATGAAATTATGACCAATTAATTCACATTTTAAAATCTTATTGCAGAGTAGTGATCAGATTTTCAACAAAAATAAAATAAAAAACTGAATGCTGAAAATAAAGGCAAGAGTTGCCAAATCTGTATAACACGATGGGAATGCAATCAGAGAAAGACAATCACAAGTTCTCAACTGGGAATTAACAATGAAAATCATTGCAAAATGTAATCATCCGTGTTACTGCTTTAGTTTGGCAATTAGTGGGTGCAACTTTGTATAATACTTGAGAGAAAATGACTACACCTAAACACTAACCCAGATAGTAGACACGGCCTGAAAAGGATCCTTCAAATGATAAAGAACAAAAGACTTAACATTCATCATACAAAATCCAACGAGAAACTACTCCAAAATACACATACAAAACCAAGGTTCACCAAACACACAAAAACCTATTCCAAGTAAAAATGGGAAAATGGCTGCCACTGCTAGGCAATTGAAAAATAAGTGTGCATTTGCTTTTCATTTAAATCAACATATCATAAAGACGATTACAAATAGGATTTGGGAGACCAAGAAAAACATTGGGCAAAACCATTACAAAGGATTTAAATGTGAACAGTTTGTCTTTAGACTTGATTTATTACAGGACATTATAACATTGTCTGATCCATGTAGATGACCTAACCAAGGAGAAAGACACAATTGTTGTTGTTTATCAAAAGAAAAGGGTGTAATAAAGAGAATCTTGCCATCAGTTGCATTTTGCATAAAATCCCCATATTCTGGACTTTATCTCTATCTCCAAGCAATAATGAACTCTAAATTTAGTCTCTGCAACGAGGGAAACATCTACAATAGGAGTGAGTTGAGGGAGCTAAGGCTACATAGATCTTCTAAGTTGTAAGTGTATAGGTCAAAAGAGAAAAACTAAGTTAGGACTTGTAAGAGATCCTAGATGCAACTCAAGCTTCCTTGGTAACTCAAAAAGTAGTGCTCGCTATTTCACCTAATATACATTAAACAATTAAACAGATTAATATAGTTGAGGGGCAACATCTTTCCTAAAATGTACCACACTAACAGTGTATATAATATTCTGTGATACCGATGCTAGAAAAAATGAAAAATGATTAGTATCAAGAGAAACATTTTTGTAGAAAATACCTGCAGTTCAGTAATCGCTGCGGCACCATTACACTGTCGCAACCATCCATCATTAATGATCTTGAAAGCATCGTCACGGGAAAGGAAGGATGCAAAGAAATGCTGTCAATTGCCGAATAAATAAGTGGATCAAAACATTGAAGCATAATTGAACAGAGACATCAAGTGGGAAAATAATATTCAGGGCACAAATATATTACAATATGCAATGTAGTGTATCTAACCCACCTTTCTGCTTCCAGCAATAATCTCAATGGCATTGGGAAAGAGTCCAGCTGTTTTTGCCCTCCGTACGCCTGTGATTTCAGCTAATGGGATTATTCTCTGAAACATAAAATCATTGGCATTTACATGATGCAGAGAAAAGTGAAAATCAAAATGAATAACTAAATACTCGATAATAACAAACATTCATATTTAATGGCTACTACAAAAATAACAATAATAGTAAAATCCATATTTAATGGCTTCTACAAAAAGTCCAACCCCTCAAATAACCAATTATATCACTAGAAATGTATTTTTGTTTCATCACAAAATGGACAGTTAATTTCTTTCCCCTGAATCTTATTAGTTATGTATCTTCGTAGGAATAACTTAAAGAATCAAGTTAAATTCTGCCGCACACAATTTAGATGCAAAAGCCACTAAGGTGGGCATACTAACCTACAACAAAACTCAAGGTAGATAGGTGCTTTATGCCGCCTTCCTATGACTAAAGTAAGACATTTTTACAAAGAATAATAGATTAAGAATGTGGAATAATTTTAACCTTGATATATATATATATATATATATATATATATATATATACATATATCAATTATATATACACTGTATCATGGGTCAATATAATTGTAAGTCCTTCGTTAAACATGCACAATAGACAGAAGAGCAAGTTTAGATGCATAGACCATTATGTTAAGCAGCTTACCTTTGTCTCAAACCCAAATATGTTTGAGTAGAAACAAATGAAGTTGACAAAGAGGTACATATGACCCTACAAAAAAATATATAATAAACCATTAGGAAAACAAATGAGCAGGCCAGAAATTAAAGCAAAATATTGATCTTAATTATTTTAATCAAAAGTAAGATACGGCAGTGGTATTCAAAAGTTCAAATCTAACTGGTAATGACATAATGTGCAATACTTACTATTTAAGACTATTTAGAGTTCAATAATAATATGACAAGAATATTACCTGAATAAGTATGTTTTCCTGAAGGGCACAATTAAAATCTTCAATAAGAACCTAAGGAAAAGGAGAACAACTAAGAAGTATGTTCAATTATGTAAACAAATAAGTCTAATCAAAACACTCTAAATTTTCAAGTATCTTACTCACAAACCTACAAACAAGGGCATTTCTAACATCAATGTTAATGTGGTTGTAAGAATGTCCTACTAGCTAAGGAAGACTAATTTAAGTCCAACCACCCCTTTATTCATTTGTCTTGATAAAAGATTCTATAGTTTCTATAAATGCTGCAGAATGATTTTCATGTTTAAGTTAATCATTTAAAAGTATTGTAAGGATGAGATTTACTTCGTGTTGGGTAACATTATTTCTAGGTGCAAATTACCAAAACAAAATATCATACACTGAGTTTTGGGTAAATATATATAATTTCATAGGGATAAATTGGTAAAAAAACCCATATGTGTTCTACCAAAATGGATTCAAGGAAAGAGTTTAATTAAACAAATAAAGTAGGGCTTTACGAGTCCATGACTTAAACACCAGTTTGACCTTCCAGAATTTATTATGAGTGCCAGACCGGAATGCATTCTAGGCTTCCATAAAATACAACGTAAAGGAAATTGAGATCCTCTCATCATATCATGAAGATGATGAAAATATAATGCGACTATTGAGATGTTATAAATAGATATATCAATTGCCATTTGGCAGCAATTCTATTATATAGTGATCATCAGGAAATGAACAAGCAAACCATGAAGATGTTTGAACAGTTATTATCATGAAAAGTTAAAATCACTCACTTCCTCTAGTGGAAGATGAAACAACTGCCGATACTCTTCACTCTTCAATAGGTCCGTAGACTGTAACTACAAAAGGCACAGAGAATATAAATATATCAAACTTCGGTAATCTTTTGATCTCTGACCAAATATAAATTTTAATTAAATGGAACCAAAAAATAGAATATTTCACCTTTGCTAAAACAGCTTTTTGGTTCCAACTATTCGGTGGAACCAAAATGTTCTACTTTTTAATCACTTGGCATGTTCTGTTTTAGTTTTAAATTACACCTAACATAGTACAGAACTCATACATTGTGTTACATACTATTCTCACATGGGTAGCCCAATGTACGAAGCTCTTAACTAGTAGGTTTGCAGAGGGCAAATAGATGCAGTCTTACCATCCACAAGAGGAGAGACTATTTTCAGGATTTGAGACAATGACCACAAGGAAAACAATCTTAAGAATCGCCCTCTAACAAACCACAAACTAATACACCAAACCAGAAATAGCTAGTTCAATTCATAGATTTTTCTGAAACTGCTATAAAATGAAGTGTTTCAACAATTTTACATTTAAGCTAAATTTCGCAACAGAAAAATCAGTTTCAAATTAAAAAGCCGCAAAGTCATATACCAAAACCACAAATGGCTTGTGCAATTAATGTTTTATCCAAAGCTACGAAAAATTGAACTGTTCCAACAAATTTATATTTAAGCTAAATTTAGCAACAAAAAATAAAAATCAAATAAAATGATGAACTAGACTAGGCATATCATCAAATGAACAGAGCCTAATAATCATAAATGCAGCAAGAAACAACGTGAAACGGAGTTGAAGGTACCTGAATTTCAGACTCTCGCGGAAGATCCGGCGAGGAATTGCAAGAATCATAGCGATCAACGGCGTCTTCGGCAGAAGCAGATGACGGTCTGGAGGAAGAAGAAGGATCCACCGTCTGCTGGTGCTGTGGTTCAACGGTGGCGGTGGCGATGGCGGTGGTGGTGGTGGCAACAGCCATAGAAAGTGTAGATCTGAGGAATTAAGGGTGGTTGAGGGGTTTTACGGTATTTTAAGAAACGACAACGGAAAACAATAAATAAAGAAGACGAGAGTCGTCGTTTGGGTGACGTCAACCAACTTAAAGAAGCGACGTCATTTTGATGATTAATTGCATAGCCATTCAGTAATTTTAACTAATAATTGGTTAAAATTAGATAATCATTAACCCAACTATTCTCATATCCAATAACATTCCAATACATACTTTACCACAGAAGTTAATACTTTTCAACAACAAAATGATGTACAATGAGAGTGTATGAAATATTAAATACAAAGAAGCTATTTTCTAAATGGATATGACCATTTACCTAATAATATTTAGGGCATCTATTAAGCATTTCTCCATTTGAATGAGTCAACCATCATTAAGGTCCATAATTTTGTACAATAAAATACTTAGTAAAGCAATATATTTTTGATATCATAAAAAAAAAGGAAAAAATATATATTTCTAGTGATAGAAAATTACATAGTAAATTGAACTTATGAGAATAAAATTAACTTGATTTTTTTCAAAACAAATATCTACAACTGAATAAACCTAAAATATTTATGGTTTCTTGCAAATTAACTTTTAGTGGATCAAATAATAAAAGTTGGCAGAATAATTTGTGTCCTAAAAAAGTCTTGCCATAGATTGATGTTAGAAATAAAAACACTGCAAGTTTTTGTATTTCGATACTTTTTTTGGATCACATTACTCTTATTAGAGAATCAATTTTTGACTCATTTAAATACTTGTTATGCTACAAATTTGATCATTTAAATATTTGTTATGCTATAAAAAAAAGTAGTGACATATAGGTTTCATTAAGTATCATTTACTTAAAAGCATTTAGTCAAAAGTGTGTTCCTTAAAAGGGGTGTTCACTTAATCACGTTTTTTAGATTAATAGTGGTAGTGTGATTTTTTTTTGTAATCTACTAGTAGGTTACCCGTGCATTCGCACAAATGATAATATATTTTGCATGAATTTATTTAAACAATATAAAGTAATTTGTTAGTACGTACATATTTGTTTATTGGGAGTCATAAGGTGGTCAAGTGGCAAGGGTAGAAAACTTAAGGAGTAAAGTGATAAGGAGGTTGAAGGTTCAAATCTCACACACCACAAAAATACTAACATACTAACATTTGCCGATAAAAAAACATATTCATTTACTTTATTAATCATTCTTGCATTTTTTCGTATCTTATTTTCACCATTGAGTCCAAAGCAAATAACAAAAATTTATTTATTTTTTTATATAAAAAACATCTAAGTCTTACACCTTTGTGAATGTTTATATATGAATGTCATTATTATATAAAAAATAATAAATCAATCTATATACTATATAAGAAAAGAAGGTTCTCTCATGTCATCTCATGACAAGTATCACAACCTCAATAAAAAATTTCCCTCCCAAAACACCCCATTTTCTTATTGTACAATCTCTCACATAAGATAAAAGTATATCTTACACATTCATTACCTATTATATTATTTAATAACATATAATAATAATAATACTAAAAATGACATTCGCAATAAAGACATCTCACTTTGTACAACCTCCCACGTAGGATAAAATATATACTTACTCATTGTTCATTACCCAATATATTACTTAATAAGATATAATAATAATAGAATTGAATAGTTTTATTGATGAAAATATAATCATTTTATAAAATTATTCTTGAATTGGTAATACATGTAACATGAGTGTTCTTAACAATGCGCAAATATACGGGCAACATGTGTGTTTTAACTATGGGAATGTATAGGTAACATGTGTTTTCTTAGCAATGCGAATGTACGAGTAACACATATGTTTTTAACCATTAAAATACGAATACACATGTAACATGTGTATTTTTAATGATTTGAATATATGGTTTAAAAGACACATGTTTGTACGAGTAATGCGAATATACGAGTAACAGTATAGGTAACATGTACTCTTCTTAACAATGTGAATGTACGAGTAACATTTGTGTTTTAATCATTGAAATGTACGAGTCAAATGTTTGTTCTTAACAATACGAATGCACATGTGATATATGTATTTTTAAACATGCGAATGTATGAATAACATGTACGTTCTTAACCATGTGAAAATACATATAATATGTGTTATTAATCACGCGGAAAAAAATATTTCCCTGTGCATATGCACGGGTAACTTGCTAGTGTTTATATATGAATGTCATTATTATTGGTGACATTATTTATTTCTAATATACACTATATCCTTTATAATAAACATATTTGAGTTAAGATTTCCGTTATTTTAATTTAGTTTATTGATCTACGTTATTGAAGTTTTATTTCTATTATTTACATACATATTTGTTATGAGTTATACATATTTTTATTAGTTATTTTAGAATTAAACAACAAATAATCATAAAATTATATATATAATGAACATTGCCTAAAATTAAGGAATAAAAAATAACTTTGATTGAAATTGTATTAAAATATAACACTAACATTTTACTATATGTCATATGTAAAAACTTGTACATATTTTTCGGTATGATGGAGATAGAAAAAGACCTTGTTATAATTTGTATTGCTCTATTCGAAGATGAAGAATAACAAACTTTATAAAATAGTGAGAAACACATCATTATCCTAATAATTAAAAATCATCAATAAATTTATAACAAATTACTATATGATTCTAAAATAAGATTATTTTCAAAATACATATAGTAATTTTAATTTTTAATGAACTTATGTTTGGGAAGATGATCTGGCTCCTTGACCGAGACTGGGTTTTGATGAAGACAACCAAAAGAAAGAAGAAAAGCTATTGAAGATCAAAGACTTAAAGAACTTGAAGTATATTTTATTTTTATAAGATTCTTAGTCTTTTAGTAGCATATATTTCAAACTCATAAGAAATCACAATGCCTTAAGAATAAAGATCTTAATCTAGGTTAATATAAGAGTTCCTAAGAAAAACCAAGTTATTTTTGAAAAGTTGAGAAAAAGCAAAAATAACTAGGGCAATCGATTACCCTCTAGTAGTAATCGATTACCACTTACTGTTGAAAGTTAAAATCCAAAATTTAATTGCAGTAATCGATTACCAGGTAAGTAATCGATTACCATAACTCTCGGCATTTTTGGGAAATGAAATTTCAACTAGGGTAATCGATTACCCTATGGAAGTAATCGATTACCACTAGTCGTTAAACAACTTTGGATTTGAAATTTCAACTAAGGTAATCGATTAACTCATATTGGTAATCGATTACCACGAGCAAAAAATCGTCAGTATCAATTGTTTTTCAACTGGTAATCGATTACCACAGATAAGTAATCGATTACCACGTTACTGCGAAAATCTGATTTTTAAATTGAACCATTGTGTTCCAACTTGGTTCAACTTTTCCCAAACGACTTATACCTTTTGAAAGTGATTCTAAACACCTTTTGGAACTCTATATAAACCTTGTAGGATCTCAAAATTAGAACATAACTTTTATACTCAAAAATCCAAGTTCTTGAAACAAATTTCTGAGTTTTTATTCAAGAACACTTTGAAGTTTTTTAGAAAAACTTTCATATTCTTTGGAATTCTGAAAACTTCATAAGGCATTAAGATACATTGTGAGTTTGTCATTAAGTCATTTATTATCTTCATACTTGTACTCAAGTAATCATCATAGGGTTTGGTGAGGCATTGTAAAACAAGGATAGTGGTGTACTATCTTGTTGAAGTGAGTGAGTGATACAATTTAGGGGGAGTCTAGGTGTGACTTTGCTTGTAAGTTAAACTCATTCAATAGTGGAAATCTCTTGTGGTTTTCAAGAGGACTGGACGTAGCCTTCGGTGGTAGAAGGTGAACTAGTATAATTTTCTGGTGTGATTTTTCTCATCCTTACACTTTTTGTTTTATGCACTTCTTCTTCTACTAAACTTTCTTCCGCTACAACTCTGTTAATTTGTTCTTAAGTAGAAAAAGCTGAAAAGTTCCTAGTGATTTTTTTTAAAACAACTAATTCACCCCCTCTTAGTTGGCCATTTATTCCTCCCAATGTTTTCGTCTACACGATATTTAACTGTGATGTTTGGTTCACAGTTCATATTCGTTGACGACTATAGTGAATAACGGAGGTTACATTTTCAATGATAAAGATTTACATGTTTGAAATTCTGATATTTTTTCATATATTTGAATATTTATCACTTTCCACGTAGTGTATCTTTGTAATATTGTTTGAAGTGAACTTTGGTTCACAAACAGATTATCACTGAAGATAGCATTGAGGGATCAGTGAACATTTTAAGTTTTACTAAACTTATGTGTTTGTCTACACGATATTTAACTGTGACGTTTGGTTCATAGTTCATATTCGTTGATGACTATATTCAATAACAGAAGTTACATTTTCAATGATAAAGATGTACATCTTTGAGATTCTGATATTTTTTCATATATTTTAATATACACACTTGATTTTTTTAATGTATCTAAAATTCACTATAGCTGACTAGATGATTATATACAGATTATATTATGTTATATTATAGAAGTGTGTTACTTTTATGTGATGTTTCAAATAAGTATATGTTTTTATTGCTGTTTACTTTTACTCATTCATGTGTTTTTATGTATCCAGTTCATTATAGACTTGCATCTAGGTCATATTTGTCTGCTTATCTTTATACTTTGATTTTACATTTACTTTGTATATATCAATACTGCTTCTATCTGTTATGTCATTGCTGCCTGTATACATATCTATTGTACAAATTGTATAATACCCTTATCTCTCATTCTATTTTTGTCTACATAAATGTATTTTAGATATATCTATATGTCTAGATATATCTATAAATGTATTCTATTTTTCTCTTCATCATGCATTCTCTTTACACTCTCTCTACCTTTGATGTAGGCATGTTTATGATATACGTATATGTATTCATTTTTTTAATTATGTTTGATGTATCTTAATTGAGTATATATCGACTATATATATCTATATTAAACGAAGGGATGATGAATTTACTAAAAGAGACATCTCATATGCTTGACAATTTGCTTTTTTTTTATGTATCGAAAATTCACTATAGCTAACTAGATGATTATATACAGATTATATTATGTTATATTATAGAAGTGTGTTACTTTTATGTGATGTTTCAAATAACTTGCATAAGTTTTTAATTATGAGATGTATATGTTTTTATTGCTGTCTTCTTGTACTCATTCATGTGTTTTTATGTATCCAGTTCATTATAGACTTGCACCTAGGACATATCTATTATATACATATTATGTTCATAATTTGTAGATAACTGCTTATCTGCATACTATTTTTGTGTAGATAATTGTATCCATACTTATGACATATTTGTCTGCTTATCTTTATACTTTGCTTTTACATTTACTTTGTATATATAAATATTGTTCCTATCTGTTATGTCATTGCTGCTTGTATACATATCTATTGTACAAATTATATAATACCCTTATCTTTCATATAACCAGATTAAGTTGTGAAAAGAGAGAAGTGAAAGTGATATATGTCTATCACATCCTTATGTAATTTACAATTTTAGCCTTAGTCACATGTGTATCAATTTAAAAATGGGTATCTTTTTTAGTAAATATACACATACAAAAAGTAAATGAAAAGTTGCAGGGCGAGATGACAAATTTAACCCCACTAAAAATTGAGTAACTATACAATGAACCCCATTTAAGTAAAATCATCACCTATAATAAATGAGGAAATAAGTGAATGACTATTTTATTGTAAGAAATAGTGTATAGTTATAAAATTGTCCCTAACTAAATTAAGCCATTTACTTATGAACGTATGTCTAGATCAGTAATTTTGCTAAGCATAATTGATTACATTTTTTTAAGATAAAAATAGTTGTTGAATGATTATTTCATCTCTTTAAAACCGAAGTGTCAATCATAGGACATAAGCATTTTTGTGATAACACCACATAAAAAAGTAATGCAATGACAATTTAAGCCCTCAAAATTTTAAGTGTCAATCATAGAAAATGTCCATTTTGGTAAAATCAACAGCCCTTTACATTCTTATATAGATAGTAGATATATATTTTAATTAATTAAATAGTACCATGGTGTTGAATAATTAATCTATAATCTTTGAATTTTTTTGGGGTAAAATCATTATAAACTCTTTTATAATGAATCTTTCATATCATTTGTCTTGGTAATGAAATGTTTTTTGTACATTAGAAATTATAAAATGTCAAAAATTAAAAACAATAAACAATAAACAAAATAGGACAAATACTTGCAGAAGTAGAGAACTCTTATTGAGAAAAGAAGAGAATGCTTAATCACCAATCATGACAAACACTTTAATTTAAGGCTTAATCATTTTGAGCCTTAACCACGAAATAGGACAAATACTTGCAGTATATTGAATAAAAAATAAAGAAAGAAAAGTAAAATAATTATATATATATATATATATATATAATTTGGTTGGTGTTGTTGAAATGGCTTCTTGTTGTTGTAAATGGAGTGGGAGATTTATGGAGCGTTATGGGTATGATTTGATATTGGGATCAATCGCTGCTTTCTATGTTCTCATGATTCCTTATACTAAGGTTGAAGAGAGTTTCAACCTTCAGGTATTATTATTATTCTTCTTCTTCATTCATTCATATATGCTATTCATTCGTTGATTCATTCCCTTTTCTCTCTTCTCTGTTAATTAAAGGCAATGCATGATTTTCTCTATCATCGCCATCACTTACACAACGTAAGTATACTACATCTCTCTCTCTCTCTCTCTATTCACTTAGATTTTGCTTTATGTTATTATAATCATCTTCAATTCTATTTTCCATTTTATGTTGTTATTAGTATGATCATCTTGAATTCCCTGGCGTCGTTCCTCGCACTTTCATTGGTAACCTTCTCTAATCTCAATTTATTTATATCTTCTTTATGCCTCATCACTATTCACTACTAACTGAAGATATTTTATCTATTTCTGTTATTTTTAGGTGCTTTGGTTGTCTCATTTGTTTCACTTCCATTTGTCTTAACTACAACTTTCCTGCATCTCCCTAAGTTTTATGCCCTTCTTATAGGTATGTTTCCCTTTTCCCTTCTTCAAACTTTTTCTACATTATTATTATTATTATTATTTGAATTGCCTATTCAAATCAACCTATTTACAATTCATAATTGAGGCCATAATCATACAACACGGTAACCAGCTTTAAATTGTTAAACATGGAGCCAATTTTCATTCTACCTTCCACTATGTTACTTCCATAATGTGAAGTAATGCAATCTCAATTAATTGAAGAATTACTTCTCGTGTACACCACATTTGTTTAATTTTGCTCACCTGACACTATGTTCTTCACTTTTCTTATCATCAGCTGTCAAAGCTTCTTTTACCTGTATTTTTCATACGTATTATACATAGTAAGCCAATGTGTCTTATTGTTGATATCTAGTTCGGATGGCCCTTGGGTGCATTGTACTATATACGCTAAGGTTCTTTCGTTGCCAGGTATGTGCCTTTTGCTCCTTTTTCTCTATGTTTAAACTTTAAATAAATCCTCTTTTGAAAAGCCTTTTTGTCAATAGAGAAGACTTAGAGTTTGTAAATTAGTATAATTTTCTCATGAGCTAGTGTTTTTGCAATTTTCTGTTATCTATCCAAATGAAGGTTTAAGTTTTGTAAGAAGGCGATGATCTTTTTTAGCACATACTCCAAATTCTATTGATTAACTGGTTATTATTATATTTAGATAGTCTCTCAGAGTCAACTAAGTTGGTCAAGTTGCGAGACATGAAGTGTGAGTGCCCAGTTCCAAACCCCCGGATCTGCACTCTCTCTCTCCTACCTCCCCTTGAAAAATATTTGCCTAAAAAAATTGTTATATTTAGATAAAGGATGAAATAGCTCGATTTTTTTTCTTGATTTTTGTTTTCATTGACTGGTTTTTGAGTAAGTTATGTATCAAATGGTGTATACTATGTGATAATTGAAGAAAATTAGCAATTAGTAACTTGGAAGGGAAGACTTCACCAATATATAAAATTTGAGTGGCAGATAAATGGGGGGTTGGAACTAGCAGGAGGGTGATAAATGATCAGGTATTCCACATCAAAATTTCTGTCTTTAGATGAAATTATTTTCCACCCTTCAAGGTTTTGTGCCCTAAATGTTTGCACAACCCAGTCTTATAACTTTTGACTCCGTATCAATTACAACTTTGACAGAATTGGAGTTGAAATTAAAATTGTAAACTGCAATTCCATTTCATCTTCCAAATGAACCCTTAGTGAATTCTTTATTGCCAAATTGAACAAAAGAATCTCTCCTGGCTGCTAATCATTTAAATAAGTATCAATCATTTTTATACATGTCCCATTTGTACTCTCTCTTGGTTTGATTGCTCCAGCCCGGTGAAGTTTAAAACATGTTCCATATGATTAGACTAAGTTGAATTTTTTCACTATATCATGTTCTTTGTTATGCAGATAAGGAATAAATTTGGGCATCAAGTAGAAGCTTTCTTTGTGATACTAACTGCCATTCAGTTTCACTTGCTGTTCTATAGTACTCGTCCGCTTCCTAACATTGTTGCTTTGAGTATAGGTAACTACTTAGCTTTTCTTGCGTCATTGTTTTCCCAGTACTATTATTGTTTTTTTTAATAATGATGAACAACAACATGGTACTTTGTAACACAAGTGGGATGGATCCAGAATGAAGGATTTATATAATATTTAGCTCAAAAGGGAAGGAAATCGTTGCATTGCTATCCAACCTATACTTTATGCCACTAAAACCTTGAGGTACTTAATTCTTGGGGGAATCCTCATCAAATTTATAGCACCCATCTATCATCCTTGAACTGCCAACTCATTCACTGATAAAAGGCTAAAAGTTGGTTTGGGAAGATGAGAACATTGGAATAAATGACATCAATAACCCCAATAAGAAAAATGAAAATGTTTAACTTTTTACTTTCATGTGAACTACATAATGTTTTTTTTTTTAAAACAAAATTCAGGAGTAAATTTTCAACTTCATAAGAATTTTTTAATAACATGTTGATATTATCTACAGGGAGTGTGAATATTTAATAAATTATTGAAGGGTAATTTTTGCCACATTAACTCAGTTTACTTTATGTTATTTCAATATTCCCTGCAATTTCCATTTACAATTGTACAGGGGAATTTTCTTATGTGCTAGCCAATGTCATGGTGCTGACATTTTCTTCATTTATTTTGCAGTGAATTTAGCATATGGATACTGGTTCGAGGGGCGCTTTTATGCAGCTCTAAACTCTCTGGTGTGCATGTCATACAGTTTTATTTCAGTTTCATATTGGTTAAAAATCTATTTTTCCTAAATACTATAAGCTCTTGTATTTTATTTTAACATTAAATCATATACTTATTTTTTGTTGTGCCAGAATTTTGTGATTATATATTCCACACCATAATTAGTTTCTTAATCTTGACTTTTACTCTAAAATGTTCATCTGTAAATGTATCATCTTTTTATTTATATTTTTTTGGTGAGAGTGTATCATCTTTTTATTGCTAATGCATAGAAAGGTTTTCTGAATCAGTCAGCTTTTCTGAAATAATCTCTTGCCACTTTCTGATATTCAGATTTTTGCTACAACTGTATTCAGATGTGACATGCTGTTACTTCTTGGTCCCCTTGGGCTACAACTTCTTTTGGTATGTTGCATTTTACTCTAAATTGCTTTCAATTTGCTCTTTCCTCCTTTTAATACTTGAGCTGCAATATAGAGATCATTTCTAATTGCTGCTTTACTTAACCTCCATGTTAGATACATGTTCATTCTTTAGATGTTTAGTTTGGAGGATTTCTTATGATGGGTTAACATGTTCCCACAACGGATGAGAATATGGCGAACATAGTGCTTATAGGCTTGGGCATCCCTCACCCTACGAGCTAGCTTTTGGGGTTGAGAGGTCCATCTCACACAATTCTAATATGATATCAGAGGGTCATAAGGAGCACTTTCTTCATGGGTCATAAGGAGCACATCACCGGGTTCGTCAGACTTTTGTGGAGGGGGGGTGTCGGGAAGTAAGTTCCACATTGTCCATCTCATTTTTTGGGGCACAGTTTATATACCCGCTGGGATACTACTCTCTTGCCAATTGGTTTTGAGATGAACTCTTAACATAGTATCAAGGCCGGACCCGGTCACGATGTTGGCCATCGCAGATGTCCAATCTTGCAAACTACATGCTCCAGATTTCCAGTCCTAGGTGTGGGGGACATTAAGATAGTCCCACATTGGATGAGAATATGGCCAAAATAGTGCTTATAAGACTTGGACATCCCTCACACTGTGAGCTAGCTTTTGGGGTTGAGTTGGACCTACTGGCCTAGCATGTACAATTCTAATATGATGCAACCCCCTACATGTACTTGTTCTCATTTCTGTAATAAATTTTCTTATTTTATATAGATGTTTTAAAAAAATCTGTCTATTGCAGTATTTGCTGTTGGATGCTTGATTTATTCTTATTTTCCAACTCCCCCACCAATGCCAATTAAACTATTGCATCCTTTTCTTTATTTTTCAATAAAGTAGTAAAAGATCAACCTCTTATCCCTAATTTGTATGAAAATAATTTTATGCTTCAACTAGAGCAGGGAGTAATTCCAAGTTCTAGAAAATACGGGTCTATTCAATATAAACTCTGGGCTTTTGATATCGATGAAATAATGATTGTGATTCTCAATATAGTTCACATTAGTTGATGTCTTTAGACTATTTTATACTGATGAAATGTTAAAACATCTACCTCATCCAGGCATTCTCTATTATTGAATTTTTAGAACTTTGTTGCTTTGTCACTTACCTGTAGCTTTACAATTTCAGAGATTTTAATGATGACTAGAAAAAAGTCTTCGAAATATTCTAATGGGTCAATCATAAAGTGCCTATTTACTCTACGTGCATCAACAACCAGACCCTTTTCCTATTTGGTGGCACACTATGTATATCAGATTCAAAATTTAAATATGGAACTTGGATGCTTTACCTATGCTTATATAGCAGTACCTGATCTTTGGAAAATAATTTTGCTTTGTATCTGGCATTTGAAGTTTTTATTAGTTTGGATTCAATTTGGGCATTTGAAATTAATTTTCTGTTTGTTCACTGTTCTTATAAAATCCAAAATATCTTCTGCCAATTTCAATCTTGCATCAAGCCTTGTGCCTAATAAGAATCTTCTCTTGAAGGGAAGACAAAAGATATTTCACTCTGGGGTGCTCTGAAACGCTGCACTAGCATGGCCTTGTTCTGCATAGGTTGGTAATATTTATTTTTATTATTTAAAATATGATCTGTAGTCTAAATAAAATTTAATTTGTACATAACAGTAGCACTATCATTTCATTGGGGGTTCTACTCTGTACAGGTGTAACCATATTGGTGGATTCAATTATGTGGAAGCGGTTCTTGTGGCCTGAATTTGAAGTCTTTTGGTTTAACTCTGTATTAAACAAGAGTTCTGAATGGGGAGTATCCTTATCGGAAGACTTGATATTGAACATTAGCATAGCCATAGAATATGGAAATGTATGTTATGAGCAGCATATATTTAATTTTCTTCTGGTTCTCTCATCCGCTATCTTTTCTATAGACAATGCGGAGTCAGTTCAGGGGACCTTTTATCTGTTGTTCACTTTAGCGATATTTTCTAAGCTGGCTGCTTCTGATTGCTGTGTGGATAGGGGTATCATAAGGTTATCAAAGTTTGTTTAGAGGAAATTATGGTCTTTGACCTTTAGTTTACTGTCTCTTTGGAGAGGAGATAGTGATGCTTTTGTGAATTTTTTATATTCATTTTTGAAGCTATATTTGAGTTTATGGTTAATTTGGCGAAGAGTTGTTTATTACCTTAGATCTATATAAACTAGCCCCACTGTCTAATTCAAACACAGTTTCATCACGTCTCTCTTATTGGGAATCGGGGTTTGAAATTGAGTTTTGAGCGGCTACTGCTAGTAATATTCATTTATCATAGTAAATTTTCTTTCTGTTTTGCCTTTGGGAGATGCACACTGAACAATTTTTTATAAAATCTGCATACTGTTTGTTGCTTTTGATAACATTGTCCCATTTTGTTTGATATATTATTATGTTCCTTCACGATAGTTTTTATTAGACACATGCTTTCCACTGGTACTTCACCTCTGCGCTCCCTCGTGCACTGCTTGCTGCATATCCTCTTTCACTGGTAAGTCTTGGATTACTAAATATCCTCTTTAACGTATGATGATCATGCTATTGCTTGTCTTGAGATTTGTAACCGATAGAGATTTGATGAAAGTTTTTTTCTTTTAATATGACATATATTTGGTATTCTTAAAATCAAACTGTCTCATGGCTTGTAGTTAAAGTTCAACATTTTTCCTTGGATATATGTTTGAACTATGAGCTAATCTAATCATGGAAAATTTCTGGCTTTTTGCTTTGAAAACTTCATTCATTTTATTGCCTACTTTGTTCTTGATTAGTTCAATCATCTAGCATGTGTATGTTCAATCATGAATGTTCTTGAAGACCTTGTTTAAAAGATAATAGGCTGATATGACTGTGGATAGTTCGTAGTGTATTGCACTGAAGATAGGTCTCGTGTAATTAATATAGCAGCTGTCCCTAAAGAATGTAAATATATATGTTCCAAAGAAGGAAAGAAAGAAATAATGTCTATTCGGAGACATATATACAAGATAACTAATTGCATAAATCTACTCCAGCATAAAGTAACTAGTTTATTTGTATTTGCACTGTTACATATATCATCTGCTTTGACTGTCCTTAATTGGTGTTACTCAAGATCCCTCATTTATGTATTACTTGCCTAGTCTTTAGGAGCATGGAAAATTCGGTTAATAGCTACCCGATATTAATAGAAAGGTGATTGTCATATTGGACAAAACAAAAATAGAAAGGAAAAGGAAAAAGAAGCATGTTTTTCTTCCTAACATGACAGTCTTTTCTGCAGTTTGGTCTCCTTGTAGACAGAAGGGTTCGGTCCTTCACTTTCCCTGTTCTTGCCTTCATTTTGCTTTATTCTAAGCTTCCACACAAGGTATTATAATTATAATCTGAAATTTGTGCTTTAATTTGTGTCTGTTTTTAAACTGAAACATATATGTGCCTCTATTTTGATGGTTACTGCAGGAGCTTCGTTTTATTATAAGTTCAGTTCCAATATTTAACCTGTCTGCTTCAATTGCAGCTAATAGAATGTAAGGTCCCTTTGCTTATTTAAGTTTTCCAATAAATAGAATGTAAGGCCCATTTGCTTATTTAAGTTTCAAAGATAACTTTTACTAAGATTTTTCTCGCAGAATAAGTCCTATTTCTTGTCTTACTCTTACATATGGTTGAATTGCAATCTTTGTGCTCAATTGTGAACTAGACACTGGCTAGACACGACAAATAGTTAACTTCTGAGTTTTACAGGGGTTAATAAAATATTATTGGGTTTTCTCTGCTTTGTCAGAAGTTATTGCATTATATAATAATATAGAATCCTAGTCCTGATTAAATAAGGAAATAAATAATGAAATAAAAAACTATTTCTAAGAAATCTTCTATAATACTCTAAATATTATAGGATACAATACAAATATTATAAGTTGCTTTTCAGGTATTCAGTATTCTAACAACAATAGTCAATGAACCCTTGCACATTTGGGATAGTTGGTTCATGACAGATATATTTATGAATGGCTTGGCTATTTATCTGTATAGATTGTTTGATGAGATTGATTGAAGAATGGAAGGGAATTTACAATTTAAATATAGATTTGTTGGGAAGTAAGTCCCACATCGTCTGCCTCATTCTCTTAGGCATGATTTAAATATCTATTCGGCTACTGCCAACTAGTTTTGAGATGGAACCTTAACATGATATCAGAGTCAAAACCCAACTTTTCTCCGATTGTCATGAGCCAAATTATGCCCTTTAGTTATGGGTCAAATGTAACCCTTCACATGGTCCAGAAGGCTTCTATGGAGGAGACATGTTGGGAAGTAAATCCCACATCATCTGCCTCATTTTCTTAAGCATGATTTAAATACTCGTTGGGATACTCCTCTCATTGCCAATTGGTTTTGAGATGGAACCTTGTTAGATTTAAAAATTTCAGCCATTTCCTCCATTTTCTTGCTGTTTCTGTTTCCCGATTCCATACCTCTTTATGTTTTAAGTTTCTGACTTTATTAATATGTATCAGTTACAACAATAGGAAAAAGATTATTTGGAACTTCCTTTTCCTCATTATGTTGGGATTGCTTCTACTCAGGTTGGTTCATTTGTTTTGTTTAAGCGTTGATGGATATATTCTTTCAAGTACTTATTCTCTATCTTGTAGTCTAGCAGGCACTATCACAACTTTCATGGCATCATACTGGAACTATCCTAGCGGTCATGCCTTAAAAGAATTGCATGGGATTGGTGAGTCTTTGAATCCTTAAATCTCCATGTATTTGCTGCTACAATGGGAATATAATGTACCTACCTTTGGAAGTGAGAATGCAAAGAGAGCAAAACATGAATAAACTACTTTCCTTGGAATATTTTTTAAAACTTGAAACAAAAATGGGAACATGTTATTTCCACATTCACAGGATTAACCCAATATCCTTTGAAACAAACGCCCCCTAAGAATTTAGCTAGAGTTTTCCTAGAGAAAATCTCCATGAGAAGGCTGTTTGTCCCTGAATTTTGTAAAAATATTGAAGCCATGGTTTCTTTTTTCTTTTTCATACTCAAAGTTCTTTTAAATTGTTAATATTGTTGGATCTATTGCGTTTGAATTAGTAAATATTATTTTTGAATAAAGGGGTACTGAACTTAATACCTAGAGCACGAGTTCTTGTTTTAAAACAATATTGTAGTGGGTGATATTTATGTCTTTTTAAGTGAAGTTTTTAGTTTAGACTCATTCTCTAATTAGTTGAGAGGATAGATTTACGCAACCTTACCTCTGCAAGCAGAGATGCTGTTTCCAAGCCATCCCGTGACTAGCATTCCAAGAAGATTTTTGATAATCTTTACCTCGATAGGATATCTAGAATAAACCATGTGGTTATTCGTCAGTGGTTTGGGCAAGTAGTTTCAGAGGTCAGAGTCATGCTAACTAAGTTTGTTACCTTTCTATTTGTCGTGTTTATGGCTTGATGAGTTTGAAAATAGAAGTGTAGCACAAAAAACATGGACACGACATTGAGCATGGATACGATATAACATTGTCACGGGGATACGGAAAAAAAGAAACATAACTGACAAAGAATATGGTTATTCATTTTATGCAGAAAATAGTTTACTGCTGCATTTATTTTTTTGAACTGTAATGTTTACTCGTTTTACGCAGAAAATCATTTATCATACCTTTCAGTGGACAATAGTTATATGTATCAATTACTTTAGGATTCACTTTGATATGTATCAATTGCATATTTGCTTTATTTGCTCAAGTTATTTTGATCCAATAGAAATTAGTAGCTCCAATTCATAAAATACCTTAATTTAAATTATTAAAAGATGTTTCATGAAAAATTATGAAAAGGTGTCAAAATTTCTAGAAAAAATGGTATTTTATTATCGTATATGCTACTGAAATGATGGGTAGGAGAGTTATGTAAGGAGTTGTTTTTTTCTCCTTGGTACAATAGTACTACTACTCTTAGTTAACTTTTGTTGTCTTTTGATTCTCTAGCAGATTATCATAATGATACAGATGAACAGTGGGTTCACATTGATACATTTTCAGCCATGAATGGGATATCTCGCTTTTGCGAAAGTGATTTCCCATGGAGGTATATTTTGATTCTTGCTTTTGTAGGATACTTATGATGCAAGCTGACTCTTCTATGGATCTAAATGAACCTTTATTTGGCCAAAAAACTCATACTTGTAGACCAGGCTCAACCTTTGGCTGATTCAGTGACCAAAGAAACCACTGTTATCTTCAATGTCCTAGTAGGAATGAGATCAACTATATATATGTGTGTGTGTCTAAAATTGTATTAAAAATCTATCACCAGAATTACTCCTTTTGCCAAGAAACAAATGGCAACAAAAAAGCTTCACTAAACCACTTTGACACACTTATTCAATGCATCCTTGTCAAATGCACATACTTGCTCTTTGGTTCTCCACTTTTGTTACCTGTCTTCCCCTATCTTCTCTTTCTTCCATAACTCTAATTCTATATTTCTTGCTCAAGAGGCCCTCCTTTTAACATTCATTAACTCATGATTATGAACAATTTTGTTAGTACATGCTCTATGATCCCTACACATACAGATTTAGGAAATTAAACAAACAAATGAATAAATAAGAAAGTTGAAGATAAGCGTTAATGAAGCATTATATATCATTGTCAGAGTAAGATACTTTCTACTATTTCCTGATACCAAGTTACTTTTTTATTATTTTCTGGTGTAGGTACTCTAAAGAAGAGCAAATTAGCTTGCAAGAATTAAAGCAGAGAAATTTTACTTTTCTAATAAAGTAAGTTATCCATTGACATGTTAGTCCTTTATTCCCAGTACTTTGCTTGACAAGCATATAAATTATATGGCACATGCTTTGTGAGAGATCCCGCAAAAATGTTGATAGGAGATGTCAGAAATGTCAAATGAGATAGCATATGGAATTGTAATATTCCTATGTCAGATCTCCCTGAATAGTATGTTTTGTGTGCATAACATTGATATTAGGTACTGCATTGAGTAAATTGGACTTTATTACTTCTGTCATCTTTATTACTTGAAATTTTGCCTTGTTCTGATTTCTTTTTTCTTTATCTTTAACAGTGAACATCCAGTGATCAATGGATTCAAGTGTCTATTTGCCGAGGATGGGTTCTCAAGAGTTGTCTTTAAATTTGGCTTTCCACCAATTTTTGTGGTCAGTAGCTGCAACCAGCTCAACCATTAAATGTTTTTTACCTTCAAAATTATTAATCTATAGTTTTGACTCTCTTCAGGTTAAAGAGCCCAAAGTGTTTGTCCATGGAAATCTAGGAAACAGGGATATTTTCAGCAAAAATTGGCCTGGCTGCTCATAATTATTGGGAACAGACCAAGAAATATGTACTTGTTTGGTGAGTTATAAAAATGTGATGATCTATAAGTGGATTCAAAGGTTGGGGTTACTTTTCCAATCAGAATTAGAGAAAGCATTTAGGTTATTTTCTGCTACAGCAATTGGGATCCTTACTTTTTGCATGTCTGTGTACTCTTTAGGGGTGAATATTTACCTACCTTAAACAACTATCATAATTAACCAGATTACAAGAAGTGTGTTTTTATGCGGTTTTCTAGTTATAGCAAACATGTGATAGCCTTAACATTATTTTTTATTTTTGTCCACACAAGATTCAAAATGTTCAGTGGATAAGTTAATCGTTGATTATAAATCATTAGTACGGCTATTACAATTCAATCAATACTAAATATGTTGTAGTATAGAACAGAATTGGTTCTAAGTTTAATTGTTTATTACCTTCAAATACCCCTGATCTTTTTTTCCTACATTGAATGGAAAGTTCATTTGATGCAAATGATTCTATCTTAATTAGAGAATGCTTAAACAATCAGCAAACTTGTCCAATGTATAGGAAGAGTTGTGGGAGCCATGTAAGCAGAGTGTAGAGTTTCCTTGAAAATAATGAAACCATTGTTGACACTGTTTGGGTTATTCTCAAGTCTAGAGTTGTGGGTCCTGATGATAAGAATGAATGATGGAAAGAGGGAGAGAGAGAGATATCTAACATGTTTGCATACACTTATATATATATATATATCTTCTAAAAGGATGATAATTAACATTAATCTCCCCCTCAAAGTAGTTGAACATTGCTTTTCATACAAGATGTGCCACATATAATTAAATATTAAACAAGTCAGTGTAAGAATATAAAATTATTATTGAAATTGAACATACGTGGAATAATCTTTTTAACTGATGAAAAGATTAACAAACAACACGATAGAAATCTGGAATGGATAATTGAAGTCCTATTCATACGAAGATTAATGTTTTGAGTCTAACATGGCCTAATTATAATTATTCAAAGAACAAGTATAAAGTTTATATACAAATAATTTGATATAAGTTTTGAATATGCTAGGTCCTTCTATCATTCGAGGACTCATCAAGTGTTGGACATATTTATACATGTGGAGATGTTGATGTTAAGTATATAAAATTTATGAAAAATCTTTCCACGAGTGGGAAAAAGACATGCCATATAATACAATAGTTGTTTACAACTTCAATTCAAAGAAATATAAAATAAAGAAAACGTGGGTAGAGATTATGGTCAAACCTTCTTCATCCTTATATATAGTTTCATAGATGTTTGTTTATTACTTACTACCTTTAAACTTTATATTTAATGAAAAAGGTTTCCTCCTTCTTAGAATGCATCATTTTATAATTTTAAACATTTGTCATTTTATGATACAAAGGAGTCCCTTTTCTTATTAACACTGTTTTTTCTTAAATAGTAGTCGTCAAACATGGTCTTATTTTTCAAAGTATGACCTAAAAGAGTAAACATTGTCCGACAATAAACAAATTGAATGTTTATGTACGGTCGCATGTTCTATTTAAGAAATAGTCAAATAGCTTCCCACGTTAATAAATATTTAATTATTCATTGCATGCATTGAAATATTGATTACATATATAAATGATTTTGTACGTGTTTCATGGATCACGCGAACAAAAGTCGATGTTGTTTAATTAGAAAATGTGTTCTTCTCGATATTATCAAACAATAGCACCAAAATTATCAAGGAATCTCACATTTCTCACATACACTCATGCATCATGCTCACACCACCCTGCAACATGTCTTCAACTCTGCTCAGCCTGGCCAGCGACACGCCTAAGCCAAGTCTGGCCAGCATCATGCCTAAGTCAAGCCTGACCAGCGCCATGCCTAAGCCAAGCCTGGCCATGACTTGCACTCTGACCGAGATTCTCCCAGACAAGCATAGGCCAGCTCAGACCGTGGCCTGCACCAGACAAAGACAGCTGACCCATACTTACACTTCCTGCCAAACTCTCTTGGCCCACTCTCCAGCTGCACGTGGCCCACTTATTCATCATCTTCATGTACTTAGTTTATTTAGCTTGTTTAACATGTGCTCTAATTCACCTAATTAGTTATGTTAGTTAGGCTTAGTTTCTTTCCTTTCTTGTTTTGTATATTAATCTTTCTTAGCTTGTAGATTTCATTAAGCTTTCATTGTAATCATTTCATGAGTAGAATAATTTTCTCATATTCAATAAAAGAGGTATTTCATTCAATCATCTTCTTCCACTTTTAGCTTCTGGATTCTTAATCCTTGGGAAAAGGTTGTCATCTTCTTCTTCATATCTTCTTTCTTTGAGATATGACACTATTCTTATTATTCTTATTGTCCATTTGATTTGAGAAATTGAAATTATAATGTATTAGAATTTTATAATGATGGGTTAATTATCAATCCTGATCTTAAATCTCATAAATATCACGTAATAAAACAATAATATCAAAGAACATCAAGGAATTTGTCAAGGATCCTCACACAACTCACATACATTGATATTGTGACACCCTTAATTTAAGTCTTTAAAATTATAGTATCAGTCCTGGGATTCTCGCTTGAGCGAGGGATTGTCGCCTGAGCGAGAAAGGCTCACCTGGGAGGGTAAAGTCCTGGGCTATACTGAAGGATTCTCGCTTGAGCGAGAGTTGTCTCGCCTGGGCGAGAAAAGTGATATTTTGGACATGTCGAGGCTGTAAGATCCTCGCTTGAGCGAGAGTTCCCTCACCTGGGCGAGAGGGTCAGATCTGAGTTTTTAAAATGGGCGGGATTTTCTCGCTTGAGCGAGAATGGGCTCGCTTAAGCGAAATCCCGACGAGTTTGCATTAAATGAGAAACCCCAAACACATTTTAGGGTTAGAACTTGAAGAGATGCGAGAGAAAAGAGCTTTTCCAAGGGTAAAGAGCTTTGATACTCATCTAGAAGCTTGAGAAGAGGTAAAACTCTTGATTCTAACTCTCTTCTTCCCTTTGAAACTTGTTTTGGATATGTTGAATCTCTTCTCAAAATGTGAGAAACCATGGAAACTCACCTTTTTGAGTTATGGTTCGTTTTATGCTGTTTTTCTCTTGTAAACTCTTGGTTTAGAGTTGATATTTCAAGAATGGAAAAGGTTTGTGGGTTGGTTCATGGAAACCCCAAAACCCTAAAGAGAAAATGTGGTTAAAGAGTAAAATGGATAAAATGCTAGAAGTAGAAGATGAGTATGCATTCTAATATTGAAATATGAGATGAATATGTATGTTTTAGATGGTTGTAAACTTATAATGGAAGTAGTTTAGAAACATTGAAAATGTGTTAAATCTCTTATGTGGTTAAAAATGCAAAATGAGTTATTTATGTGTTATTTAGAATAAATGACTAACATTGTGTTATATGGTGGGAATGAGGAAAGATCCAAAAGTTGGAGGCGGTGTCGGTGGAACTTGCGAAGTTACCAAGAACCAAACCCAACACTCACCAAGGTAAGGATAAGTCTTTAACTTATGCATTGTGTTAGAAAATGCGTTGATTTTCTGGTTGTGAATAACGAATCAAGTTGTGAACCACTTATTTATTATAAACATATATGAGTATGTTTGTAATAATGATGGTGTGGATTTACTGTTTATAAATTGATGGAGTGTCAATGAAAATAAAACTCGTTTTCAGCCGACCATGATTGGTTAGCGACTTTGGCTCAAGTAATGTAGCAAGATTTGGCTCAAGCGATGTAGCAAGCTTTGGCTCAAGCGATGTAGCAAGCTTTGGCTCAAGCGATGTAGAAAGCTTTGGCTCAAGCGATGTAGCAAGCTTTGGCTCAAGCGATGTAGCAAACTTTGGCCCAAGTTATGTAGCATGGTTTTCAAAAGTGTAAACGATGAAAATTGTTTTAAGTATATTTGACTTTAAATTGTTTACTTAACCTTATTAAAATATGGATTAACGTATATTGACATTTATTGAGTTAACGACTTACTCCTTTGTGTTTTCTGTGTATGGTCAATGTTAATCCCATTGTAGGTAGGTGGAAGATGTAAGGATGTTTTGATTTTGGAGCTTAGAGGCTTTTATTTTTGAAGTCCTTATTTTCATTATTTTATAATCTAACTGATTGTATTCTGAACTGACTATTTGTAATCATGGGTATGATTTTTGTATATGTGGGGGACCATGGATAATGGTGGATATTTGTAGCTATGAGTATTTTGGAAAACCCATAGCTAGTTGTATGCGGTAGTTACTGAGCTGCATTAATATGAATTATGTTTTTCTGTCAAGCATATGTGTATGTCGTTATTGGTACATAGATCAAGTGTGAAGCGAAAAGTGAGATTTTAAAATAAGGCCATTCAATTGGTAAATGTAAGTTATAGAAAAATGCATGAAATTAGATTAAAATAAGGAAAAAAATTCAAGGATAAAATTTGGGTCCTTACAGATACACCTATGCATCATAACCAAGCCAACTTGTACCAAGCTGACTCAGAGACTCAACATCATGCCTAGGACAAGCAGGCCAACACTGACCGAGGAAGCCATCATCATGCCTAGGATCAGCTTGATGAGGATTCCAACATCATGCCTTGGACCAGCTTGACTGAGGATTCCAGCCGTGTGACTTGACCAAAGCAGATCGTGGCCTACAATCTAACTGAGCATCCCTGGCTCGTGATTAGGCCAAATCTAATCGTGGCCTGTAACGACCGAAATACAATATTGTAACGACCGAAATACCACCCTTGAAATATTTTCCTTATTCTATTCCTTTTACATGCATTTCCTTATTAACTCAAATTAATAAATCTTAGGACATTCTCCTAATTACTCAATTTTGGTCAGACTCTTGACAGAAAATCATAATTCATATAAATAATTCATGGTAACCCACGCATACAACTAGCTATGAAATTCCCAAAATATCCATAGCTACTAATATCCAGAATTATACCAATCAGGAGTTACAATTATCCAAATATCAAATAATTAGTTACAATCCAAAAAGCAAAATAGAGAAAGTCTAGATTCAAGCTCCTAGGCGTCGAACCGAGTATCCTCAATACATCCGTCACCTGCAATGTGATTATCGATAACAGATACACGAAACATACAAGGGAGTAAGTCATTAATTTAAGAGTGATCGTCATATGATAATCCACATTTTAAAACACAATTTAATATTGAAGATAAGACATAATTCTTAATTACATAAACATATCCATTCATAACCTTCATCTCTTGTTTCCATAATGTCCATATTCACCTTATAGTACATATATATCCCATAATATACATGTTCTATAGTATGCATATCTATATTTTTCATCTTTATCCATATTCACCTTATAGTACATATATATCTCATAATATACATGTTCTATAATGTGCATATCTATACTTTTCATCTTTATCCATATTCACCTTATAGTACATATATATCCCATAATATACATGTTCTATAATGTGCATATCTATTCTCCTCACTTTTATCCATCTTCCATCCGTGTACACCACACAGATAATACAATACCACAAAGGGTAAGTCTACATCACAAAAGTGATCCTTTGCCATAACTGACAGTTCCACACCTCAAAGGTGATCCATTACCACTACGAGTAACACTTACACCACAAGGGTGATCCATCACCACTACGGGTAACACTTACACCACAAAGGTGATCAATTACCACTACGAGTAACACTTACACCACAAAGGTGATCCATTACCACTACGAGTAAAACTTACACCACAAAGGTGATCCATCACCACTACGGGTAACACTTACACCACAAAGGTGATCCATCACCACTACGGGTAACACTTACACCACAAAGGTGATCCATCACCACTACGGGTAACACTTACACCACAAAGGTGATCCATCACCACTACGGGTAAAACTTACACCACAAAGGTGATCCATCACCACTACGGGTAACACTTACACCACAAAGGTGATCCATTACCACTACGGGTAACACTTACACCACAAAGGTGATCCATTACCACTACGGGTAATACTTACACCACAAAGGTGATCTATTACCACTACGGGTAACACTTACACCACAAAGGTGATCCATTACCACTACGGGTAACACTTACACCACAAAGGTGATCCATTACCACTACGGGTAACACTTACACCACAAAGGTGATCCATTACCACTACGGGTAACACTTACACCACAAAGGTGATCCATTACCACTACGGGTAACACTTATACCACAAAGGTGATCCATTACCACTACGAGTAAAACTTACACCACAAAGGTGATCCATCACCACTACGGGTAACACTTACACCACAAAGGTGATCCATTACCACTACGGGTAAAACTTACACCACAAAGGTGATCCATCACCACTACGAGTAACACTTACACCACAAAGGTGATCCATTACCACTACGGGTAACACTTACACCACAAAGGTGATCCATTACCACTACGGGTAATACTTACACCACAAAGGTGATCCATTACCACTACGGGTAACACTTACACCACAAAGGTGATCCATTACCACTACGAGTAAAACTTACACCACAAAGGTGATCCATCACCACTACGGGTAACACTTACACCACAAAGGTGATCCATTACCACTACGGGTAACACTTACACCACAAAGGTGATCCATTACCACTACGGGTAATACTTACACCACAAAGGTGATCCATTACCACTACGGGTAACACTTACACCACAAAGGTGATCCATTACCACTACGAGTAAAACTTACACCACAAAGGTGATCCATCACCACTACGGGTAACACTTACACCACAAAGGTGATCCATTACCACTACGGGTAAAACTTACACCACAAAGGTGATCCATCACCACTACGGGTAACACTTACACCACAAAGGTGATCCATCACCACTACGGGTAACACTTACACCACAAAGGTGATCCATTACCACTACGGGTAATACTTACACCACAAAGGTGATCCATTACCACTACGGGTAACACTTACACCACAAAGGTGATCCATTACCACTACGGGTAACACTTACACCACAAAGGTGATTCATTTTGCAGTATATCACAACCACATCATTTTATAAGCATAACATAGTTACATCATCTCAAAGTAAAATGAATGTACTTATCTCTTACCTTGGTGAATGTTGGGTGGGGTTCTTGTTAACTTTACTAGTTCCTTCCGAACCGTCTCCAACCTTAGGATCTTTCATCATCCCAACAATATAATAAAAGTCAGTAATCTATCCACAATAATATCCCTATGATTCATATAACATTCATAAATACACAAGATATTCACTTATTTTCAATGTTTCCCCAAAACCATTTTCATTACAAGTTTCTAAACATTAAAACATACCTATTCATCTTCTACCTCCAACATTTTACTCATTTTCTCCTTTTACCACATTTTCATTTTAGGGTTTTGGGGTTTTTATGACTCAACCCACCAACTCTTTCCATTTTTGAAATACTAACTCTAAACCAAGAGTTTACGAGAGAAAAACCACATAAAACGAACCATAACTCAAAAGAATGAGTTCCCATGGTTTCCCATATTTTGAGAAGAGATCCAACATACCCAAAATGAGTTTTAAAGAGAATGGGAGAGTTAGAGGCAAGAGTTTTACCTCTTCTCAAGCTCTTGGTTGAGTATCAAAGCTCCTTGCCCTTGGAAAAGCTTTTTTCTCTCACCTCTCTTCAATTCTTAACCCTAAAATGTGTTTGGAGTTTCTCATTAAATGCTGTCTCGTCGGGTTCTCGCTTAAGCGAGCTTATTCTCGCTCAAGCGAGAAAATTCCGCCCATTTTAAAAAATTCAGATCTGACCCTCTCGCTTAAGCGAGAATTTCACAGTCTCAATAGCCCCAAAATGTCATTTCTCGCCCAAGCGAGACAATCTTCGCTCAGGCGAGAATCCTCCAGTATAGCCCAGTATTTCACCCTCCCAGGTGAGCCTTTCTCGCTCAGGCGAGAATCTCTCGCTCAGGCGAGAATCTCTCGCTCAGGCGAGAATCTCTCGCTCAGGCGAGAATCTCTCGCTCAGGCGAGAATCTCTCGCTCAGGCGAGAATCTCTCGCTCAGGCGAGAATCTCTCGCTCAGGCGAGAATCTCTCGCTCAGGCGAGAATCCTAGGACTGATACTATAATTTTAAAGACTTAAATTTAGGGTGTTACATGGCCTATAACCAAGCTGCATCAGGCCAAGGTCAAGCCACTTCCTTTAGCCTCACGACATTGACCGAGACTTTCAATCCTACCTCTAGCCAACCTTTCTTGGCCCACATCATAGCTAAACCAGGCCCAATCATCCACAACTATTTCAACTGTATTTGGTGTATTTTGTACTTTGTGTATTTGACATATTTAATAAGTAGTTATGTAGCCTTGCTTAATTCTTTCTTTCTTGCTTTGTATATAAGTTGAGTTTAGTTGTTATTTGAATGTCAAGTATTTTTGTATTCATAAAAGAGAGTGTGATTATCTCTCATATTCAATAAAAGTAATAGTTCATTCTTTTTTTTTGTTCTTCCTTTCTTTTTGGATTGCCAATCCTATTTCTTCACTATCTTAGAAATAACACAAATATATACATGATTTAGTATGTTTAGACCATAACATACGTTAATCTCTCATTATCATATACGGGTCAACTTGAGCATCCACTCATTAATCTTATATCATTTTTAGAAATCATAAGAGCTATAAGAAATAGTCCATTTATTTCGTAATTCCTTAAATAAATAGATGATATAATTGTACTAAACATATGATACCCAAATATAAATTATAAATTATAACGAGCAACAATCTAATGAATTTTTGGTGTCAGGCTCATCAAGAAACTATGGATAAATTTTTTTCTTCTCTTGTCACTTCTCTTATTATTGTTGTGGTTTATTCTTTGTTTGTTGGGTTACAATTGTGTTCCTAATGTATCAATTTGGTAGGAGAGGTGTACAGGTCCCCCTCCTTTTTGTTGTTGTTTTGTATATTTACACTGTGTATGTGTTTCTTGAATATTCGGTTTATATGATGGTTGATAGTGATGCAGAATAACACTTGAATTGAATTCCAAGTTATATGATTGTTTTTGGGTTGGTTCAATGAAGGTTCTTAATTATCGGTTTGTGTCACCACACGTGTTGAAATGCATCTTCATTTTAAAACAAAAAAAAGGTTGTTGGTTAGTGGGTTTTATCTTCCTTTTTTTAAATTTCAACCCTACTTTATTCCCTATTTCATCCTCAATATCTTTATACCCTTTTTGTTTTTCTTTCAAATGAATATGACATAATTTGTCTTCAATCAAATTAGATTAGAAGCATTAAAGTGATTGAATACCATTTGAGCATAGCTTGAAAGAACCGCACTTGCCTTATATTGTTGGATAACCTATTCAGAAAAAGGGTTTTGCAAGATCCAGATCTAGAAGTGGCCACTGCTCTCATTGTAGTAGCCATGTTGATAATAATGCTGATGCTGATGCTGATGCTGATTCTGCATGCTCTTTAGAACTTTGCTTTAAATATTTCTTTGGTTGAGTCAATTATTTGGATTTTGGAGTGCCCTTAAAACTTAGGAGTATAAGTACTTTACAAATAAGGAAGGCTTCTCACCAAAGCTTCAATGAATAGTATGCGTGGTGTGGCATTCAAACTTGTTTAAAATCAACAACTACTTCTCATTATCAATTTTTTATTCTCTATTTTTCAAGGACTTGTTTTCAATTATTTTCCTACTTACAAAAGAAAAGAAATTGAAGTAATTTTTTTAAAATCAATATAAATATAAAACAAAAAGCACGTTGTTAATTCTAACCAAGTTTAAAGGCCAATCCAAATTATTTTGTTGAAGCTTCAAGGAAACATACTAACCTGAAGAAAATACTATTTAAACAAAAAGCACGTTGTTCTAAACTCAGTTTTCAAAGATACCCATAACCCACTATAGTAGGACTCCTCTTCGTTAATGGAGAGTCAAATGACTTTTTTATGTGTATTCTCAGGACAAAAATATAATATTCTTTTAAATAAAAGGATATAAATGTCAATGCATGTTGTCTTTTTTTTTGTTTTTTCACATTACTTGTTTCTCTATTAATGGAGATGAGTGAGACTCCTGCTATATATATATATATATATATAACGCATTATTCTCTCAATTTCACACATCACACAAACTTCATTTTTCATCTTTGAGTTCACTCCATTAATAACTCCATCATCATCCAAAACAAAACATGGCTACTGCAATATCTTGTGATTTTTCTTCTTTTGAATCTCTTCAACACTACCTTGATTCTCACAACATTACTATTGCCTACAATTCATTTCAAACCCCAAGTGGTTCCAATGACTTACACAAATCACCAACATGTGAAGAGGAAATGTCTACTAAGGCGCGTGTTGTGAACGCGCCACCAACATGGAATCACTACAGAGGTGTTAGGCGTAGGCCGTGGGGGAGGTTTGCAGCGGAGATAAGGGACCCAAAGAAGAATGGTGCAAGAGTTTGGCTTGGCACTTATGATACAGAAGAAGAAGCTGGTTTGGCTTATGATAGAGCTGCTTTCAAAATGCGTGGCAGGAAGGCCAAGCTCAATTTTCCTCATCTCATTGGCTCTGACATAGTGCCAGAGCCAATGAAAGTGGTCTCCGAGCCTTATTCACATCAGTGTGAGGCGTCAAATAAGAGAAAGAATGTATTGAATAAGTTAGCGCGGAATAGAAGCCAAGTAGTGCAATTGCTTGAAAAGGACAAGGATTATGATGATAGTCAGTGGTTGAATCAGTTGAATGATTATAGTCTAATCTAGTGCTTATAAGCCTCAGTTGCTTTAATTGGATTTTTTTGTACAATGATTTTTGCATACCACTTCTCATGAAATTCATGTGCTATGTTATTTGAAACACTAAGTCCATTATTTATAATCGTTTATAAGTTATAGATCTAATATCTTTGTTTTAAGTACTTCAAAATTTCACAAATAACTTAATCATTCTATATGAAATATCTGTTTTTTATTACACTTAGAATTTCAGCAAAAACTGCTTTTAAATTAGTCAAAAGTCCCATCAGAAGAAAAACACAAATCATGTATACCAAAATAGTTTAATCACTACTCACTATCCTAGGACATGGTTCAAACTCTTAATCCAATAATAGGTTGAAGTATTTTAGATCATGAAAATAGAGACATATTACTCTAATTGGTTATATATGATTTGATTAATTCAACAATTAAGTGGTTTATGTGTTTGAAAGTTACTAGTTTGAATGAAAGTGCCTAATGTGATGATGATTGACAATTGATGGATCAAACTAGTGAGAGTATTGATAACTCCCTCCCCTCTCACTTCATGGGTAGTTTCCATGATAGAGGAGGAGTTGTAACTCCTCCTAATCTTCTTATACAAATAGAGGCAAGTGCAGTGCCATATATAGAGAAGAATTAAAACTGAGTTCCTAATCATCAAGGAACACATAAAATGGAATGCGAATAGGTGAGAACAAAGGCAACAAGAAAGGCAACCAGAAAGTGCGATAGAAGAGATACCGCAATGGAACTAGGTATTCTTCAATCTCCTCATTTATCACATATGAATGTCATAATATCAATGTCTTAATTAAAGGGTTCTTATGAACTATTAAATCATCGTGAAAAGTTTTAAAGTGTAATAATATACAAACAGGATGTTGATGACACTATTATACAATCCCCAACAGCAGCACATGCGCTTTAGCACTTTTCTTTATAATTTGCTGAGAGAGTAATCTATTTCAAATCATGGAGCATTTATATATAATATACATAAGAACTATTCTATGTATGGATTTAAACTTGGTATGAGCTAGGTCTCCATTTTTTTACTCTGCAACTCCATGGAGCATTTATGTATAATATACATATGGCTTTTTTTAGATAGTTTGTATCATTTTCACCCTCAATTATCAGAATTATTTGTTCAACCTAAATTAAAGGGAACTCATAGCTTAAAGAAAGAGTTTGTAGGAACTTTTATAATGCTACTTACAAATGTGGTGAATTAAATAGTGAATTGAGTTGTCAAAAAATAAGTATAAAGAGTTATCATATCCGTAGAAAATTGAGTTGTATTAGGTCGTTAGACAAAAATAATAATCTTAAGGGTAAAAAGTATTATATTGATGATTTTGATTTTGGAATTAAACATCATAAACTAAAATAAAGATTAAATGTGATAAAAATATTGATATTAGATTTCGTGCTAAATCTTTTAATATTCATATAATTTAACTCACAAAAACTAATTATATTTTGATTTCGTGAATACCATTTCTATTTAGTGGTCCTAATGAGTAGGAGTTCAATTTCTGTTTGGTACTGGGGAGACAATACTGGTATATGAGACTGAATTTTGTATAAAAAACTTTTTATTTATTTATTTATTGAAAATAACATTAAATTATGATAATTAGATGATTGTTTTTTATATGTGTCACAATCCAATCCAATACCCTATCCGCTACTAGAGAGGATTTGTGTCCAATGAGATGATGAACAATTCATTTAGGTAAACATCAATTCCTTGAATCATTAAAAAACAAAATTCAGCTACTTTAAGATCTAATTTTATGGAATTGAACTAACTACATACAGAAGTATAAGATTAGAATATTGTATATTAACAATATGATTATCCTACTAACTACTAATTTAACTCATTTATGTAATATACTAAAATGTCCAAAGTGAGCTTCATAATTTTGTCTCAGCTTGCACTTGTTTTACTGCAATAGAGGAAAGGAAAGTGTAAGTCAGGAATGAATGGAAGCTTTATGTAGGTGTAAGTGTAAGTGCTTCTAAACAAAACGGCTTATTGGTTTTCATATTATCACCATATTCACACTTTTTCATCTTTTTATTCTAATGCTTCTTTGAAATCAATGTTTTGTACAATAAATAGAATACAGCAATTGAATTAGAAGATAGACTAGTAGTAGTACATCTTATATTCATGATCAAAGTTCCTCCTATCCACTCTTACTTTTCATTGTTAATATTCCCTCAACAATGGGATAACTGAGAACAATTATATAGCTAAGCAGGAAAAGTTGACCAAACATTTCTTCAAAATCTTTGACTTTGAGTAATCTCCATAAACCCCCAAAGAAAGAAACAATGTTCACTATCAGTAATACAACCATTGGAGACATGTACATTGCTGCACCTTCGAAATTGAACCTACCTTCCTCATATTTCTTCACACTCTCTTTCTCAAGTGCTTTGTTTGACAAGCTTATTCTCCTCTTCTTCAATCCTAACCCTTTCTTCATTGCCTCTATAATTGCAAATATGCTAGTAACTGATTTTAAAATCCATATTCTTTGTTCATCCCACCACATTCTTACTGAGCCTCCGCCAGAAAGGACCTCTATCAAATGTTGAATCTGAGTGGCTATATATAGGAATGCAAACACTGCAAACCAGGGATCTGTAACCTGCAAACACTAATTATATCATCATCATCATCTTATGCTTAATATGGTTGGAAAGTGACAAAAAATATAAATAGGAGTAAGTAGTAGTGAATATAGGAAAATGACCTTTGGAAAGACAGGGATTCCTTGAAAGAAACATATTTGAGGAAGAATGCCATAAATGATGAAGACAATAGAATATAGGGATGAAGTTGCCAAGAAGCAAAAAGTGAGGGCATGGAAAAATGGCATTGTTGAGAAGCCATATGTAAAAGGGCTGTATTTGGAGATTCCAAGTAAGCAAAGTTCAGATAACCACTTAACCAATTGAAGCATGCCTTCTTTGATGTCAGTAGGGGCACACCCTAAGAAACAAGGTCTTTTTGGGTAAAGATATGCTGATCTCCATCCTCTACTATGCAGAAAATATCCAGTAACAGTACTCTCCAACAATATCACATATGAGAATCCTACCTATATATATATATATATTCACACTATCAATACAATTATCAATAATCTTAATAGATATATATGTGTGTGTACAGTACACTTGCCTGTGTACCCCATTTAGTGTTTGTCTCATAGGAAGAAGAGGCCAATAGTTGAGCTTCTCTAAGAATTTCATCCCTTGTAGGAATATTGTTTTTGGTAGTTTGATGATGTCCACGGATGGTCTTCAGTGATTCAATCAACATGGTAGACTTCCCAAAGTAGTTTAGGGCATCAACTAGATAGTCATCTGCAATCAGCTTATATCATACAAAGTGGTAATAGAGTAATTAATTAAGGTGGTAATTCCTATTTATGTACCTTTTTCATTTGGGCCTCCAAATAACAAACAAGTTCTGTTCAAGTAATTGCCGCTTCCAGAAAGACCAGGACCTCTTAGTCCATCCATGCCTTGCCACATTGTCTAATTTTGAAGTATAAAAAGACATAAGAAAGACATGTATGTTTAATTAAGTAATATATATATATATATATACCTTAAAAGCAGTCCTTGATTGATTATCATAAATGTCTTTGTTGCTAAGGTTATAAAACATTTGAGGGAATTGGACAAATGAAATAGAGTTGGATGTATGAGGATCAAGGAAGAAACACATGGCTTGTTTAGCTGAGGATGGATCATTACAAAACATATCACAATCCACTACAAGTACGTAACCCCCATTGCTTAATATACCTGACACTCTCAACTGCAAAGAGAGAGATATATACATATAATTAACAACACCATATTATTCATAAACATATACATAAACAGAGAACAAATGAATTAAACCAATGTGTTGAGAGCTCCTCCTTTGAATTTGTGAGGGAGAGATGGTCTTCTTTCACGACATACGTACACAACAAGAGGTGTTTTTTCTTCTTCATTTATAATCTAAAATCAAATAACAAATACAACCTTATGATACACACACAAAAATTCAATATTTGCAAATGATTTAAAAAGCAAATGAATTTTTTTCTAGTTTTTCTACAAGGTGGTATTGAATTGTTTAATTAAATAAGATTAAGAAGTTAAAATTGTAATATTATACTATTATTTGTTTAAAAAGAAAATAACTATTCTGGTTGACCTTCCTAAGAGTTAGAGATGACTTTCAATAATGTACACAATATTGAAATTATGGATACAAAAATATTAGTTAAATATTGTTAATTGAAATGTTGATGCGTCTCCTAATTAACTTTAGATTATTCAAAAAATTTATTGATTGATGATGTTTGTCCTAACTTTAGATTTATTGAGATTAGGGCATCACCTCAAAAGCAATAATTAATTTAAAATTTAATTATTGAACCACAAACAATATAGTTGGCAGTTTCAACATCCAACAAAATTCATAGTTTGCACTACTAAATCATCCATTATTAATCTTAACTTGAAAATCATAAAGTTACTTGTTTTTGGTGTACCTCAATACGAGCAGGTCTGTCATTCACAAGTCGAATATTTTGAGGCTCTGAACCAAATTTCTGAACATTATTTTGCATTTCCTCGTATTTAGCCTGCAAACTATAAAACATCACATCACCACAAATAAATTTCATCCTTCTACCTCATACTAATAGATTAATTCTCAAGTATTATTTTTATTAATAAATTATATTATACTTATTACTAAACATTTAATCTCTCTATAATATTTTTAATAATTTCATGTGTGTTTTTTCTCTTTCTCTGGAAGATCATATGATGACGTTTAAATTTTTTGAGAGACTAGTTTCATAACAAAAATTGTGAAACCAAACTTATAAAGAGTGTATTTTTGAAGGGCCAAAAGTGATAATTTATGCTATATATTTACTCTTACATACTTTTTTTTGGGTACTAAATCATCAAGATATCATTAATAGCTTTATATATAAAATTTTCGTGAAAAGGCTGAGCTACATAATAGAAATATTATTAATAGCTTACATACAAACTCTTTTCGTCAAAAGACTGAGCTTCATAAAAGAAATATTATTCATCATTGATGATATAAGGTGTGTGTTGCTAATGTTTGTAAATGTTTTTATTCATGCACCTTAGCTAATGTTTGGAAATATTTTTATTCTCCTTATCGGAAATTCAACACAATAACAACTTAATCTATAACATAGTAATATGCAGCAGATAATAATTTTCCATATTTGAAAGAATATGTGAGGAACAATCAACAAATATGACAGTAACTAAAAATCACAAACACAAAGAGACACACGATTTTAACGTGGAAAAACCTTCTCTATGTGAGAAGTAAAAACCACGGGCACAAGCCAGTAATAGAGTTCCATTATAATCAAAATCAGGTTACAAGAGAATCTCAAGATGTAGCACAAATCGTACTCAACAAGTGTACAAAGCAATAAAGCAATAAATTTGAAAAGGAGAACAATTAAGAACCAGGAATCCTCTCTTTTCTTCTCTCTCACTTTTCTCTTGTCTCTCTTACTTTTCTATTGTCCATCTTTTCGCCTCTCTTACTTTTCTCTTACCTCTCTCTTGACATAAGTGATACCAATGGACTTGCTCATATTGGGTCTTTCTCCACATAGTTGTGAGTTGTGAATGTTTGAAGTATGTTATTACATTAGTCTCACATCATGTAGTATTGGAATAGAGTAGAGTAACCAATGTTATATATTGGACTCATGTCCCTTGTTGTAACGTGTACCAGATATAAGCACCAAATAGAAACATCTCATGGGTACTTGGGCCCATGGGTGTGTTAGAGTTTGTAATCATTATTCTCTAATAATATCTTGGTAGCCGCTCAACGCTCCCGAAGACATAAGCACAATTGGCTGAACCTCGTTACCAAATTCTTTGTTTCTTCTCTTCTATTTATCCTATGCACTTTATTTGATTGCTTGTGACAAACACTACGCAACGATCGCTTCCGTTGGAGGCAAGTAGGGTTAAGGATATGTTGGTTAGACAAGGTGCGTCAAAGGTACTACGCAAGGATAAATGAGATGAGTTGAAGGAGAAGAAAATATGGCGGGACTATGGTGGGGGCGACATATGTTGATCCAGAATCCAAGAAGTTCATATACTGGATTAGGATCAAGGTAGAGATAGGGACTCAAGTATTGAGTTTGACCCTTAGACAACTACTGACAATATCTCTCTAGATGTTGAGAGAATGAACTCATTTGAGATGAGAAGTGAAATATCTTAATGGCGTGTCTGGGACGTCGTAGTGAATGATATTAATTGTCAGTGGATCCACAAAAGCACAAAGGCATTGGCTGACTTTGATGCAGGGTGTAACATGGGCATTGGCTTTAATGCAAGGTGTAACACGAACATTGGTAGAGATGCAGGGTGTGACATGGGCATTGGCTTGGAAGCAAGGGTATGGCACGGGCATTGGTTAGCATTATGCAAGGTGTGTGTTGTGGGTATACTCTTTATGGTGGAGTATAATAGTTCTTTTGAACTATGATTGTCGGACTAGACAATGGTGGTAGCGGTTGAGGCTTTCCAAGGAAGTTCCAAGGAAGTTCCAAGGTTCAGTTTGAGTGAGTATTGAAGAGGACGATTGTTGGTGACTTTTGTATAAATATTCCATATATCGAAAGACTTCCTAGCAATAGGTGGCTAGGTGGCGTGTTCCATTTGATGACAGTACTGGAAGTTGCACTACAAGTTTAGAGAGCTAGGCTCTTGGTAACATCATCAAGGATACTCAGAAGGCTTATGCTGAAGGGGGGGGGACTCTTATGTAGAGGATTTGTTAAAGAGAATTATGCATTGAGCAAGGTGGAAGGAGATATTCGCTAAGGTGAAGAATCTTGTGTAGATTTCCTAAGGAGCGAGATATTCGTCTATTTCAATCAATGTGGAGATTGTTATGAATGTTTGAAATATGTTATTACATTAGTCTCACATCATGTAGTATTGAAATAGAATAGAGTAACCAATGTTATATATTGGACTCATGTCCCTTGTTGTAACATGCACTAGATATAAGTACCAAATAGAAACACCCCATAGGCACTTGTGTCCATTGGTGTGTTAGGGTTTGTAATCCTTATTCTCTAATAATATATTGGTAGTCGCTCAGCATTCCCGGGGACGTAAGCACAATTGGCCGAACCACGTTACCAAATTATTTGTTTCTTCTCTTCTATTTTTCCTATGCACTTTATTTGATTGTTTGTGACAAACGTTGTGCAACGATCGTTTCCGCTGCACCAACAAACAGCTCCAACTTTAGATTATTATGCTAAACACTATTTTGGAGTTGTTTGAGATTCATAAATCCTTATTTAATATTGGTAAAAAGAATTTTTTGTTGAGAATATTGTGGTGTGTTGTTATCAAGTCTATTTTGAGTATGAGTAATGATGTAATCTTTAAAGGGAGAAATGTTAGGTGTATTCATATTATATTATGGATTTGTGCAATTAATGATGTATAGATCCCTTGAACACTTTTGTAAGCTGTAGTTAGGTTGTTACCCCTTGTTTAATAAATTTGCTTATAAAAAAAGCTCTCCTTATCATGTATTAGTAGTAAATGTTCATGGAAAGTTTTATATTGAAAGGAAAAAGAAGATGGAAGGAGAGACTAAATCACATTAAATAAAAGTAAATGTCACAAAAGGCTATATGGGAGTTGAATTAGTAATATATATATATATAAGTGGATCAAATTTATACGTACCTTGATTTCCTCCTGCTCTTCCCTAAATTCACGAGTCCTTATAAATTGATGATCATCTTCCCCCGTTGATGAGAAGAAAACCTTAGGAGTCCTTGACTTGATCCCATACTTGTTGCAAAAAGGAAGCCACACCTTAGCAAACTCAGAAGCCTCTTTGATTCCATACAAAGTCACCGGACAGCCACCATCATCCGAAAGATACACGGCGAGCTTGTTTGGTGGGTAGTCCATTGCAATGGCTGAGATGATGGTTTCCATAACATCAATAGTTGGCTCCTTTTCAGGGTCAAGTGTGCAGATAAAGATGTCAAGTCGTGGTAGGTTAGCATCCAAAGGCAAGTTCTCTAACTTAACTGACCGAGACACTGGACGCCACCGGAATGCTTGGTTGAAGAACCATAGCATGGAAAGAATAAACTCAGCTGTTGTAAGAAAAATCCATGGTAGGGTTGGTGTAGTAGTGTCACGGATGAGGCGGTAGTAGAAGAGTGAAAAAACAACAACTAAGTGGGATAATATGTGAAGTCTACTAAGGAAAAGCCATGATTGAACAGTTTCAGTGTGGAGGGTCAAGGTTCTTGCCATTATTCACTAACTACAAATCAATTTTTCTCAACCTAGCTTGTTGTCAAGGTACACCTTCGTTAACAATAGTTTTAAACTATATATTATGAGATTTTAGACATACATATATATCTAATAAATAATGAAATAGGTTGTTGTGGTGTATAATTATATATTAAGGAGAAACAAAGCATCAAAAGAGATGGCGTAGCACATGAGATAATTCAACTGTCAATGATTGAATATAAAATATATACACATTAGATAATGCTATTAATAACTCCATGTTGGTTGTGGTTGTGACAGTACTAGACATCATGCACGAAGCTGGCTAATAACCTTATCAATAGCTGAAGTTGAGGACATGTCCTACAACATGGGATCTAAGTGCAACACCATCATCTGTTATTATTGGACTTGGATTTCTTTTAATAACTTTCTCACCAACCTTATTGTGTTGTTTGAGATTGAGATTTCTTTTACACATATAGATGATGAACATTTCGGTCAACACATATGCCATTCAATGATTCAAGCAATTAAAAATGCAAAACAATAACTAAAGGAAATATAAACCATAGGTTAGTTGCCTCATACAAAACGCTTTACTGGTTGAGTTGTGTGAACAGTAACTACATCTTCCTCAGAATGCTTTTGGTGTACAAAATCCTTCCTTCAAACTAAGAGTTTTCTTTGCGGTGTCACCTACCTCCCAAAGTAAGATCAACAATTGGTTATGGGAAGTCAACTATACCATGTTTTCTAGAGTTATAGTACAATTGTACAATCATTCACTAGGGAAACCATCACCTTCAACATCTAATTATGTGATATATGTATAAAGAGTAAATACTTATTTCAATTCCCTCATATTTTTCTAAAACCTTTTTATTAAAAAATAACATGAAATTATATTCATTGAAATATTGTTTTTGCCATGTGTTACAATCCAATCCGAGGATACATTTCCATGTTTTTTGACCTTATCAATTTGGTCCCAAAATTTGAAAAACACAAAAACTGTTGTTTGAAAATTTCAAATTTGCATTAAATTAATTCCATGTAAGATCAAATTAGTCTCTATTAGGTGTTCTAAAACATGCTAAAAATGACTAATTTCATCGGCACTTAAAATTTTGGGGACTATTTTAAGTATTTAAATTTTTGAGGAACTAAATGGCTAAGATCCAAAAAACATAATACACTAAAATGTGTATTTACTTTTAAATAAAATCTTAGCGAAAGAATCTTGATTTCTTATTTTTTTTTACAATTTTTCTTAGAAATCATTGCTGACATCCATAATTTCAGAATCATTGTATATGGCAAAACGGGTAAAACAGGTAGGCTCGTCAACAATTTTTTGTGGGTAAGACATACAAAATTTGCCCTATTGTCTGTCATGCTTATGAGTATTTCTATGGGGCAATGGAGACGGCTTGCGGACGTGATTTAGGAAGAAAAAAAAAATTCAAGTAAATTATAATGTGATTTAATGTCTAAAAAAAATATAATGTGATTTGATTTGTTCATATAAAATATTAATGTTTTTTAAAAAAAAAATTAACTACTTTATTTAGTTTTTTTATTTTATTGTATTAATTGTTTCTTTTTATATTAGTTAATAATGTATGTGGATTGCCACATGGTTGTTAACCTATTTTAAAAAGGAATTTTGCAGCAAACAAAATGGCATCCGAGAACACGATTTGTGTTCCCCAATAATCGTGCATGTATTTATAATCCACGACTTTCATGTGGTATTAGAATTTTGTATCTATTATGTAATTAGATGACAAGGTATTATATGGAAAGTGACCCAATTTAGTAACTTGCATTTTGTGGGAAAGTTATATTGGATATATCATGGGTCCGATTAGGATGATTTAAAACTTGCCCACTTGGTTCTAAATATTAGTTGATTCATTTTTTGACCCTAAACTTGATTAAATTATTGTATACTCATTTTACATAGAGTCTTTTCTATTACATATAAAATGATATATATATATATATATATATATATATATATATTATAAAAGAATTGAATGATAATAAGCATTCAATAACAGACAATGATTTTGTCACTAGGGTGTTTGAAGAGGAAGAGTTTAGGTCCAGATCGATTTTAAATTCATTAAAAAGTTCCAAAGAAAGACATAATAAGGGGATTATAGAGCAATAGAATGCTTATACAAAACTATTCTCATTCAAACTGCTATCATATACTCTATATGCTTAAAGATCTGGTAACACATTAGTAGACGTAAATATAAATTCCTGATAGAATTAATTACATTTAAGAGCAAAATAAAATATTCTTCATCTCATAGCACAGTTAAAAGTTCCTATATTGACTGTGCTATGTTTATGTTTTTATCTCTTTCAAAATTGTCATAAGCTTCCTTAGTCCGCAAGAAAAGCAAGAAGCTTGAAAGCAATCCTACCATTGAAATGAAACCCCACCAAATAAAGGTCTGAAAATAGCACTTTCTACCAATGCATGTTGTCATTTCGCGCAGCCACTTTGGATTATGCATTATGCTCCCTGCATTGGAATCATAAACCAAAGCTGCAAGCAGGCCATAGAGGCATGAACCTAGAGGAATGTTTGTGATGAGGATATTGTGGTTCACACCAACACTGTTTGGGCCAAATAGCTCTGATGTAATAGATACTGCTGCAGAAAACACAAACCCAGAACTTAGCCCTATCATGCTCGTACATATCTGCAATGCTGCCTCGTTGCCAAAATTCGCCAGCAAAATAAATGCAATAGGTGTTGGCACCAGGGCTAATGCAAACCACCCAGTTCTTGCAAACTGTATCTTCCTGCTTTGTCAAACAACATTACGAGATCAGTTATTGTGCAAAGGAAAATTAAAATTTGCTACAATTTTGGTCACCACAAGGTCACGGGTTAAAATTGTCTCCTTGGTTGTAGGGGTAAGGCTGCGTACATCGCCCAACCCCAGATCTCACTAGGTGAGACCCTCATGCACTACGCCACCTTTTTATGAGGCTTTTGAATGTATGAGTGGTCCCTGTCACTTTATCTTATCTAACAACATTCTTGATGAGTGAACGTTGAGGTATTATTGTGCCAGTTGTTGTCTAAATAAGAGAAGTGCAATGAAAATGAAATTGACACATTATATTGGAAATTTATCACTACCAATAAGGTCCTGTATAACATACCCGCTTAAGAAGTCAGGTGCAGCAGAGAGGAGGCGACCAAAGAAAGAAGATGTGGAATAGAGTGTGACAAGAGATGTGATATGAGAAATGTGTCCTAGTGATTGTGAAATTTGACCCAAGTTGTTGCTGTAAACCAATCCAACTGTTCCTCCACAGAAATATGCTATGTAGTACAGCCAAAAGTCCCATCTACTAATTAACAACCTTGTTGGATGCTCCTCACCAAGCATTGTAACCTTGTCTCTCTCCAACAACACATTCACAAACCAACCATTGTTCTCTCTTTCACTTTCTGAACTGCCATTTTTTGTCGCATAGTTCTTGTTACCAATGAGTTCTTCTTTAAGCTCATAATCATCATCATTGCCAATTGAGTTAAATCTTGAATTGTATAGTGAAAAGCTTGTTGTAGAGAAATTAAAGCTAGACCATTCTCTAGAGTACACAATGCCAGGTACGAATAGGAGCAGTACGAGTAGAAAAATGGCGCCTGCAAGGACAATGCGCGCTGCAGTTGAGGAAGAAGAGATGGGATAAAGGAAGAGGAGGTAAAGGCCTGTAAGAAGGGCAAGGAAGTTGAGCCAGAGAAAAACAAGCGAGTCTCGCTGAATGATCTCGAGGGAATGTGGCCGAGGTTCTGGTTCCTGGAGGATTGGAATGAGTACTACTATAGAAATAAGGACAGGAACAAGTGCATTGAGAAGGAGATAATGAGTGTGATCACTTGAATTTATTGCATTGGCAATGAGTGTATACAAAGCTGCACTTACACCATTGAAACTAATGCTTAAGGATAATGCAAGTGGACGGTTTGCAGAGAAATGTTTGATACATAAGACATAGCAGATGGTGTTGAACCAGCTGATGCTACACCCTGCAATTAAGCTTAGAAAAAGGACCTGTCCAATGTACACATATGTTGTTTTCTTAATACCAACCAATATGGAATCATAAACATAACATTATGTAATTAATAACATGCACTACTGGATTGTTTTATGCTATAAAGATGTACCTTAACACAATAATAAAAGCAGGACAAAAAGGGCATGGTCGGTGGACAAGGTTAAGGATCTTATTTTTAGCTTCACTATTGCAAATGATTATTTTAATGCTACCAAACAGAGCAGTTAATTGAAACAGGAAGCTCTTGTGTATAAAATTAAACATGTTTCTAATTGGATCCTAAGAAAGAAAGAGTGGAGGCCCCTAACAAACATATTTAATAATTATAAACTCTAGTCATCAAAAATAATTATAAACCTTTTCAACATCATTTTAATTAGAAAACACATTTTACAATCCTAAGAAAGAAAACGAGGAAATGAGTGAAAGCTGTTTTGTAATAAATATATAGGACAACATGTATTAATAAGGGAATTAATATGGAATGGAGCCCTCTATATTTATATATTTATAGGGGAGGGATTCACTTACTCCAAAAAACACTTACACTTCATCTTAGCCATTAAATCTTGAAAAATTCAATGGTTTAGATGTACTCACCAATTCAAACCATTGGATTTCCCAATAATGAATGATCATGATGTGGAGTAAGTGTTTTTCCACTTACTCTTGGAGTAAGTAGATCCCTACCCATATTTATATACTTTGCAACAAGATTACATTTTCTTTTCTAGATTGCCTTTCAATTTTACTGAAATATATCATTTTTTATATTTTATATATAATATATAATGAAATGAGAATAGAATATCTCATCATATAGTTATCTCATTCCGCCACTAAAATTATTATATGTGTCCTATTTTTCTAGGATTTGGAAATATTTTTGTAGAAAATAATTAAATATGACACATCTCATAATTTTATTTGCGGAAGGAAATAACTTATTTCCTGTTTTGAGGAGATACTTTATTCTAATGAAATATAAATATATTAATCCTATATATCTTATAAGGCATTATTGTATGATGAAATTTTTAATATATATACACATAGATAATATAAAAATATTTTACAGAAAAAATATCATTCTGTTAACTATGATCCAGTTTTAAATTATATTTGTGTAGTATAAATTGGAGGTTGAATAGCTGCCGCAAGTTTTGGTTTAAAGTTGGTTGGCACTATCTTAAAGATGGGCCTACATGACTGTGTATTCCACTCAACATCTTCTTTTCTTTAACCTATGCCCAATTTCAACTTCAGGGGTCACCAACCACTTTATTTGGAAGGGTAACAAAACAAGGCAATAGCTTTGTGTGATTAAAAAAATACTACCTTGTAAGTGGTAGATCATAGATGGAACCGGTGACTATAAGTTCCTGAAATCTTAGACTTGAGGGTAGCGCACTCAATAAATTCATGAGTCTAGAGGTTGTATCACGCATGGAGAATATTAAGTTATATACTAAGCTAACTTATCTCCTAAGAATAAGAGACATGAGTTTAGTTGAATATATGTTTGATAATATTGAGATGTGTGGTTAAGAATATTGTGTAGTTGGTGTTATTAATTGTTAAATTAAATCCCCAGAAAAGTAGGAAAGTAAATGGAAATGGTATATGTATATGAAGCACCCACATGCTGCAACCTTCATAGTTCTTCATCCTATCTCTTTCTTTCTTTATAAACATAAAAAATGATATAACCAGTTTCATGTAAAATGTGCATTGATATAAAGAAAGAAAAGAAAGAAAAAGATAAAAGAGTAATAAAATACCAGAATATAAGGCAAGGTGATGAATCTGATAATAAGAAGCCATTGAAGACCATAACCAAGAAGGCCTAAGAAAGAAGATATGAAGATGACTAACCAGAAAGGGAAATACAAAAGAGAAAGACCACAACACCAACCAAATGCTTTTCCCATATCTGATGCAACAGAAACATAATTAAGTTGAAGCTGAGTTATATCAAGAACAGATTTCAAATCAGATGAGTATGATGAGAAATCAAAGTTTGTCCCTGTGAATGCTTGGATCCATATTGATGCTATCAATACTACCCACTTTCTTGATTCACCAACCATTATCACTTTTCTCACAGATTTCTCCTTCCTCTTCCTATATATACATAATATATATATATATATATATTGATTGCTTCTCAATTAGATAATGCTTCTTTTCTTTCTCCTTATTTATTCTACAACTAACTTCTGAAATACACCATATTTCATATTCAATACACTTTATTTCCTTTCCCCAATGTCAAACTAACTAATACTACCTTTCATTTTCACTTTTAAAATATTATTTTTCTTCAATAGTAACTTCCAAGTTACAACAACCTTAGTAGTAATCAATGGATATCAATTCTCCTTCTTTCCATTAAGGGGATTGGAATTTCATAAACAAATAAAAATATAACATTTTATTTCTAAAAATATAAAGATACATTATATTTCATTACTACTAGTTTTCATATTTTTTTAACATTATAAAAATATATCTATATGCAAATTTACACCTCGTTCTTTATTATATGTATTGTAGAGAAAAGTCTCTCATATAATCATGAAATTGTCTTCGGTTGACAAGTACTATTTTGTAGATAATATATCCTAAGATTATCTCTATCATTTGGATAATAAATAAATTAGGATAATTAAAAAAGGTGGAGTTGTTGAGTAGTAGTGGTTTGGTGTCTCTATTGTTGTGCAGCCTATATATATATGGAAGGAAAGCAATGGGAAAATGTGGAGTTCAATTTGTGGTTCCATCATAAAGTGCTAGTGAATATGAAATCAATAAGCCTTATAATGAAGAGGTCAACACTATGAAATCAATTGTCACTACATCTCCTTACATATCTTACTTGCTGCTTTCTTTATTCACCACCCATTTTTCATTCAACACAATTCTTTCCTAAAAACTTTAACATATACAAAAATGTGAAGCTGGTTAAACATACAAGATCAGCTATATTGTGAACTTGCATTCTTATCTATAACCCACAACCTTTTCCCTGAGAGAATAAACAAATAGAATATAAATTTTGTATAGAAAAATATCTACAGGTACAGCAGAAATTCTGTATGGCTCATTCATCTTTCCTTGCTTTCTCATGCATCTTTTTCTGTCCAACTTCCACCAGTAGAGTCAACAGTGCCTCACATACCTGAGACGCATCTCCTTCCTTAGGGTCATCATTTAACGATGAATAAACCATCCAAGCATGGTCCAATTTTCGTTTAGGTCGTACCACGACAGATCCAGGAACTTCCGCGTCTCGGCAAGTCACAAGCCCATCACTCTTCTCACCATACCTCACCTGCAGCAACTGCGCACAAGCAGCCATAGCGGCACCAAGTGGCATCACCACGGGGAATTTTGTAGGCTCGCCGGCTGGGGCAACCAGGGGAAGTTCAGCATGTGCAACACGGGATAATGTGGCTAAAACAGCAGGGGAGATGCCAGCTTCAGTGCGGAAGGAAACAATAGGCACTTCGTTAGGCAGATGATGTTCCTTTAAGAATTCTCTTCGTCTTTCGTATGTCAAATCTTCTAAAGCTCGCATGTCACCCTTCACCAATGATAGATAATAAACAATGAGTGAAATAGTAACAGATGTTAAGTTCAACAATCTCTGACATTCCAAGGAACTAATGGGCACTGACCACACCTAAGACAATAACATAATTGTGTTGCTGACATGACAATATAGAATATTAATGCAAAAACTAGCAAGTTTGATTAATGACTTACTACAGCAAATAAATAGTATCATACGGTTAGGATCCAATTGCACCGTATGAGACTTGAACACATTGGAAGTATGGGATTCTAATGTGGCGTTTATAAGGCCTTGGGGTCTCCAACTACAATAGCTGGCTTTTGTGGTATGGTTCTCTCAAATTTCTTATCACATAAATTCTCAGAAATGGACTGGACAGACAGGTCAGACCAACCATGAACCAGACCATTGGCTAGTCTGGTTAAGCGACACAACCCTCATCCATTGCACCATCAACTTTATTGGACTTGCAACACACCTCTCAATGACATGATCGCACTAGCTACCCCCTACCTGACTTCAAAAATATCTCAATCCTACTCTTTTTATGAAAAAAAACTCACTACCTTTATGCATCCATGGTAAGGAGGTATACTCCATAAGGTTTCTATCAGTAATAATATTTATAAAATTCAATTTTTAAACATACTCATCTCTCCCTTTAAACTATGACCTACATAAATCATGTAACTAAAAAACCCTGCAGTACGTACACTTCCTTCACTCAGATCTTAGACAACAATTTAGCTCACAAATATGTCCGGAGAGGACCAAGCAAATGGCAAAAACATTGCAAATAAATAAATAAATAAATATTCCCTCAAGTAACATCAAATTTAATAGGAAATGGTATGTCACTAAATAAAATGTAGGAAGATTAAGCAGAGCTTCAATTATAAAGAAAATTGCAGATAAGTCAAGATGTGGGTAGAAGACAGAGAAAGAAAGAAAATTACTGCAAATCTCTTCCCTATGGCCTAGGCCAGCCTATAACCTACAAGATCAAAACTCTTCTGTAAACTCCCTCTTATTCACACCTAACCTCCATTATTTCTATGCAGCCCATTCACTTCGGGACCAATCTCTACCCACACATTCAAAATATTGTACTGTATATCATAGCAAATGCCAGATTCCAAGCAATAAAAAATGGTCAAAGTCTCTATGGAAAAAACATGTAAATAGACCATTTTGCTCTAGTATTTGCAGTTTCTCACACATGAGGGAAATGCCAGGTCAGAAAAGTTGTTCTGAAAACACACATTTTAAGTATAAACAAGGAATAAAAAGTTTGTATGGTGATAGAAGAACTGAAAATACCTTAATTACTTTACAGATGAGAATCTCTGTAAGTTTCCTCACATTTACATAATCCCCAAGCTGTCCTTCTCGCAAAAGATCTGAAGCTATAGGAGTACCACCATAGGGACTTTGCGCTAAAGCCAGCCCAGCAACCTTATCTTTCAAATCAGACCAATACAGCGATAAAGCAGCAGCTGCATCTACTCCTCCTTTGCTATGTCCAAGAAGCAAAACACGTTTGTTTGAACCCCAATAAATTTCTTCAATATAATCTTTTAGTTCTCTGGCATTTTTCTCAACTGAAGCCTAATTTAATAATCAATCAACATTCAGTAATAGAACGCAAGAACAAGAACACCAATAATGTCCACACAAAAATTAGTTAGCATTTTTCTCTAAAACCTACAGTTATCACCATTTAGCACTATTATTGACCATATGACAACTACAACTACTTTGGGTTTAGAGACCCACATGCAGAGCCCATACTACTATAACATACCTCACTATGAATCTTTGCAATATGACAGGTCAAACCAAGTTTTGAGAAACTGACTTTCGTATTGACAAAGTAAAGTGGACCATGGTTACTGAAAAGACCTGCCAAAGTAAAAGGCACAGAAGTTAATAGCAAAGAAAGTGTTGCAACAAGGAACTTCAACAGTTCTACTATTTACATCCTGATCCATCCCAAATGGTCACAAAACACATCTCATTTCAGAAGCTCTATAATTCTGGATTGTAGCCTTTTGCTGTGTCTTTTTTTAATATATATTGAAGGGGGAGGCGGTAGTCATGGCTGACCATGACCATAATGAATCACTTTACCTGGAATTAACAAATAAACCACTGAATTTGGTAACCTGTGAACACCATGCCTGACAAAAACAAAATAAGGCAAAAATGGATTAATAATAAACAATAAATAGAAGATTACGGAAAAATAAAACAGTAAGGTACTTACCTGATGCTGTCAAGAATTTCCAGGAACCTCTCTGTTCCATCTTCAATCGGAGGCATTCCTGGAGCTCGCTGAAGCCATCCTATATCATCTGAAGACCCAAGCACAGTCCTTCGAGCACGACTAACCAGGCTGAAATCATGATAACAAGTTCATCATTCCCATGTCAAAAGGATTTCACTGTGGAGTTTAGATGGAGAAACCAACATAGATTTACATGATGGGTAGAGCACAAAAACTGTAGAAAAACCAATGGAAGCCTAAACATTAAGTAGATATGGTGGAAGAGCTTAAGACATATTTATTGATCGTTTTGGGTAGTATATGACCAAGAACACATTTCACAATATTTAGTGTGGGAAATAAAAAATTTATACATCAAATTCTTATATATTGTGAGAGATTCTGTATCAAATAAATCGGTTCTAATGCATTGAAGATACAGAAAGCATATTTTTCAGCTCATCACAATAATCAACCCAAAAAATGCAATCCATTAAAAAAAACTGAAACTTCACTGATTATCAATGTAGAACATGAGCTGAAAAAATCTCAAAGTGAGACCCGTGAGATAATGATTTCTATTGAAATTTTCAATCAGAAAAGAAACAGTTAACATTAATTTGTAGAGCTTACATAATCCATTTCTTTTCCTCATTATTAGAATTGCAAAAACTAGACCTAATTGAACCCCAAAAGCTAGTTCATACGGTGACGGATGCCTAAGTCCTTATAAGCACTGACTTGGCCATTCCCATCCAATGTGGGACAATCTTAACACATACCCCTCAAGCCCAAGATTGGAGATCTGAAACACAGTTTGCAGGACTAGACATTTGAGGGTGGTCCAACATCAAGAGGGTCATGCTCTGATACCGATTACACTCATTGAAAACCCACTAAAAACAGGGAGGAAATAATTCAATGTTTAATAATGAAATAAAAACAACAAAAATAAAAACAAAAAATGAAAGAAAAAACCGAGTGTAGGCAAAATAATAATGTTTTTTGGTACAACAAAAACAATGTTCATATAGACTGTTTTAACCAACCATAAATACTAATTAATATGAGATCATGGATTTTTAGGTTTACAAATTCTATCGGGAGAATCAATCCCAAGTCTGTGGGATTTGAATGAATCACACTTGTGGTAAATAAATTACAAGGCCTTACCTTTGGAAAATAGAAATGACACTTTGTCCAGAGTGAGTTGATTGTACAAGTGCACGGCCATTTCGTAACGAAACTGTACTAGAAGTTCTTGTGATTTCATCATGCCTAGATGGAGGAGTAGAAGTTGCAGTGTTGAATGATTCAGAATTTGGTAAATGGTTTATGTTAGAAGGAATATGATGAATTTCAGTAGATGAAGATGCCTCAGCTTCTCCAGAAGAAAACGTGTTAAGCTGTTGAGCACGAATGTGAGAAGCAGCTGAATATGTGGGGGAATGTTCTACTGAAAAAGGTAAGAAAAGGTTAAAGGTTGAAAATTGCAAAATTGGGTAAAGTAATAGAAAAAGAAGAATATAAAAGAAGGATACCTGAAGAATCAGAGAAACAAGCAGTTAGGTAAGAAGTTGTTTGGGAAAGATAAGAAGCAGCTTCATTGAGAGCTGGCACAGATGAAAATATCTGAGGAATAAGTCCATCATCACCCTCTTCTTGTGGCTATAAAACACAACCATTCATTTCATTATTACTTTGTTTTTCATTTCCCCTATTCATTTCAGGAATTCAAATGTACATACAGGGAATTTTGATTGTATGGTTGATGCACATGTATCAAACAAATATAATTTCATTTTGATAACAAATAATTGATCAAAGATAGATATATATATATATATACCAGTAAGGGTGTGGTTGATTCGTCAGTGTGTGGATTGCGAGGTTGCATAATCGAAACCACTTTCTGTAAATTGCGATGCCAATAAAACTCAAACTGCGATTTAGGGAATGAATTGAATTGAATCGATGATTCGGTAAGGTAAGTGGTAATAGAAAAGATACCTACGTTACAAACGATAATAAAACTAACCACACTACGTCGTTTTGCTCACTTTTCAGGCCCATTTACTACTTCTTCCGTTATTATAATTCTTCACCCAAAATGATTAAATGAGTAATTCATAACCTCTCAACTCCTTTTAATCAATGTTACCTAAAAATAAATAAATTTTAAAGGAATTAAAATAAGAGTCAATATTCAATTTCATCATGTGAATACCAATTTGATCATTGAAAAATTAAAATGTAACATATTACTCAAATATAGTAAATATGTGTCAAAATAATTCTTGCAATGTGTCATAAAAAATCTAAAAAATTTAATTTGACTCACAATTGTTATATTTGAGACTATTTTAAGTTTTTTAATTTTACACTTAAAAATTTGAGAGATCAAAATAATTTTTTACTCCTGAAATTAAAAGATATCACTACATAGCCCAAATATTATATTTCTACTATGGTTGCATGCAATGTAAACATGGTGAGTAACATGGGTGATTAGGTGAACATGGGAAAGTAAGGGCTTCACCCAATCTTAAATGTTGACCGAGCTAATTTTTGAATACATACTTAGTTCTCGATTGAAAGACTTAATCGACATTAAATGTACTTAACTTTTGAACATGAACTCGACTCTATATTTGACTATAAATATAATACATTTTTTCCTTTTAGACAAAGTCTTGTCAATATTACTTATTCTTATAACACAAATTTACATATGAAATGGTTTACATCCAAATATTTATCCAAAGATTTGAATATGTGTATAACACCTTAAAAGAATATAGAATCAATGATATATGAAATGACATGGCGAGTGTTCTAATTTACTAGTAAAAGCACTTAAAAACACCTTGTTAAAAATGAGATTATAATGGTAGATAAGTTGTTAAAATCAAATACACTATGAAATAAAGATATATCATTATTTTGTACACAATTGAATAAACACATAAATAGAATTTAGGGGTGAGTAAAAGTTTGGAAACCAACCTTAATTACAACAAACTCCATGATTGTCATGAATACCTTACCATTCAAGTGAGGATGGGACAAACAAATCCTCCACTAACAAAGGCAAGTAGGTATGAGTAATCAAATATGGTATGGTTCAAACACAAACTTTGAAATAATATGTGAACATGAATAGTCACACCAATAAAATAAAACCCTCCAACAAACAAGCCTACCAACTTGGTAGGGGTCATCACAGAAAAGCACCCTGAATATGAAACATGCTCCTAAACCTATTCTACATAAACTACCCAAAGTCCATTGTAAAGTAAGCCTAACAACATCAAAGTACAGACACCAAAATAATATTATCAAGAAAATTCAACAGCTGCAAAGCCATTTTGAAGAGGATGATACTAACAGGGAATAAGCCATTCCTCAACAGAACTGAGCAAATATTGCAATGATCTCATGATACATACATCATGTAAAACAAATAATGGAATGATTTGGAACCAAAATCTGATAAATATTATACACAGACAATTCCAAAAGAATAGTTGCATATGATCCTCCTAGTGGTCACGTACATGGATAAGAATTAAGCTTTTTTTATTACAAAAGAAGTCCACTATTTCATCAATCAACTCATTACAATGGACTGTATTTGGTAGAACTACATGTTAATGCTACATTACAACACATCACATCCCATATGTAACACATAGAAGATCAAAATTGTTCCAGGTGCACTAGCTATTGAAGTACCATCACCATTCTAATCAATATCATCATCACTATCTTCATAATCAGAACCGGATTCATCATAACTCCTTGATTGTATCAGTGAATTCATGTCAAATGATGGCTCCATTTCCATCTCTTCCATATCAATAGTATCATAGTCCATTCGTTGCTGAAATTTCTCATCGGAACAATTAAGCATCCACCCAAGAGAACACTTCAACTCTTTCTTGGCGACCATCTTTTGTCTAGGTTTTATGGTTGACTCCAGACCGTAAGTAAAGAATGCTGGGAAAGTAACCAAATCTTCCATAGGTCTCTTCATCTCCATCTTGAAGTAATCAAAGCTAAGTTTCATGATGTCAATGTTTAAAGCAAGTAGTTGAGGGCATCCAACAATCATCTCCCTTATTTGCTGCAAGGAAAATTCACAATCCTTAAGAAAATCAACATGCTTCAGCATAGGTTCACTACTGAGACTAACAATTTGTGGCATCTTCTCAACAATTCTGCCAAAATCCTCAGGATCCAAATCAAGTACAGAATTGAGTAAACTTCTTTGATTGACAAGCTTTGGCTTTAAGTCAATTCCAATGATGTCAGGATACTGCGCGATTATAGATGGAAGTGATGTTCTCCTAACATTAAACTCTTCAAGGGATTTGACATTTGGCTTCACCTTCTCATCCAGCCCAAATCCAAGAATATAAGGCCGTTGCTCTATCAGTCTAGCAATGGCTAACCTTGGAATTCCCAAGTTCTGTAGGAACTCTACAAAAGGCTTGATGATTCTACCAACTCTCATCCCCAAAATTTCAGGGTATCTAGTTAAGACCCCTCCGATTTCCCTTCTTGCTACCCCAACTCCAACCAAATAAGCAACCGATGTGCTCATGGTTCCCTCAAGTTTGAATCCTAAAACTTCAGGGTACCGCTCAAGAACGCGAGGAATGTCTTCGGGCCTTATATCCATCCCTTGAAGATACTTGACCACCGGCACAAGATCCACAACCACACTAGCATGGAGCACTTGCGGGTATCTCTGCAAGAACTGTGTGAGCGTAGATTTCCTGACGCCTAGTTTACCAAGGTAATCGAGCACGGGGACCATATTCTTCTTGACGCTGCAGCCAAGAACAAGTGGATAATTGTTAATGTCTTGAATTGTGAGACCCAAATTGTGAAGGAAATCAACGCGTTCTCTCATAACCTCAATTGTGACTGGAAGTTCAAGGCCATCAAGCTCATCTGGAACAATGCCAATACTCCTCAAGAACTCGTAAACCTTTTGGCGAGTCACCAACATATCTTTCTTCATTTCAGGTAAACTAGGATGAATGTATAATGATGAAGAGCCTCCTTTTCTCCTACTCACTCGACCGGAGTCCAAATTGGAAATGGGTTCAGGTATTGAACAATATGTCAATGTCCTATTGGCAACAGAATAGTGAAACCCTATGATACTCGTTACACAGTTAAATGGTAACCCAAACAACATTTGTGTTTGGGAAAACAAAAAGTTGGGTTTTGTTATGGCAACGGAAAAGGTCATTACTTTCATGTTTAGATAGAAGAAGGAACAAATGTGAAGTAGAAGTGAATCTGCAGAAATAAGAATATCCATATTTGAAGATAACAGAGGAATAATAATTGAGAAATGGAAATTGAAATTGAAAGGAATGAAATAAATAATAATTGAGAGGTGAAATGGAGGACCTGAAGTAGAAGAGGAGCAGCGCCGACTTCACACAACTCACCCTCTTCCGCACACCACAACAACACAACACAACCACGATTATTATTTTTTCACAAAAAGGTTATTCATTATTTCACCATTTTACTTTATTTGTTGCCTTCATTTTAATTAAACTCTCCAATTTCAACATCAAAATTATATTACATTCTTTTTTTTATTTCACCATAAAAATTAAAAATCTCCAATTTTTATATGTAATCAATTCATTTTTTACTTTCTTCCCAACATCCCATTCTAAGTATCACTCATAAAAATCAAACTTTTAAATTATTAAATCAACATTTTATTAATAATTGTAAGAATTTAAATAGTGTTTATTACCGTTAGTAATTTTTCCAACACAAATTTTATATAGGTCTAGTTAACCTTACTTTTACATTCAATCAATTTTGAGGTACCTCATCTACACATTTTATAAGTGCTTATTTCACTTATTCTATACTAATTTTTACTGTATTTTTAAACTAAAATTGCCCACACTTATAGAATTTTAATAAGTAAACTTGTATAAATTGTAGCAACTAGTAAAGTTTCATTCATAAATGCATCAATTGCATGTAAATTAATTACAAAATAGGATATGAAGAGCTTCAAGCATCTTGCTATGAGCAGAATCTCACTCAAGTATTTTCACAAAATAAGTGCTTTGAATAAAAATATAATTTGACTCTTAAAAATAAGGTGAATAGTGCTGTTTGAGAAGCTATATTTTCTATCTTCTCTAAAAAGGTTCCCCATTTACATAAGAAGGTTTTACTCTTTTATATGCAAGATAGCTTCTGATTTACATAAAGCTATACGTTAGATTATTTAAAAATCGCTATTTTTAATCTTAAGCAAATGGTATTTTTGTTATGGCATGGCAGGAAATTATCCAAGAACAAATCACAAGAGATTTTGGATATGGTAAGCAACAAACTACTACTAGGTGGAAGGTTGTAACCTTGTTTTATTAGACAAAAAAACCTTCTTACTAATGCTGCATGGATTAAGATAATGATGTACAATGGTGATAGGCTCTTATATTTGAAGCTTTTAAAATCTTTTCATTGTTGATTGCCTCAAGTTCATCTTTTGTTTCTCTGCCTTTTCCCTCACTAGGCATATCTTCTTCTGAGTTCTTGCTGATGCCATTAGTAGTTTTCTCTCCAGCTTAGTCTGCAACCACATCATTCTTAAATATTTGTTGATGAAGGCTTGTGCTTTGTTCCTCTACCCTCTTTTCTTTAGTGGAAAATTACAACAAATATGACTGAAATAGATGGAGAACATGCTTACATACCTGAACTTTATCCAACTCATCCATAGCTTTTCTTGTTTGATGTAATTGCCAATCATTTATAGCAGTTTCCTTCCTTTTCATCCTATCAAAACACTCACCATCAATCAGTCACTCTTTCACACTCAAACACATCCACAGCTTCAAGTAAGAGAAGTTTGAGAAATTTATGCTTTATTCTCACCCTCAAAATGTTTTTCTCTAAAGAAACAACTTCTGAAAACCTTCCATACAATTTGATTATTTTATAATACAAAGTAATTGTACATTACATTATAATGATAGGGCATAAACAAAAAAATGATGATTCTGACCTTTGCATGAGTTGAACATGCTTCCTCTTCCTGCGTGCATCTATTTTAGCTTCCTGCTTATTCCTTCTGAGTTCATCCAATAATTCATCACCACCTTTTGCCCTTCTTATCAATATTTTCCTTTCATTACTTCCATATCTTGATCCTTCATATATGCAACTAAGGCGGGTGTGGCCTTGAAATACAGGACTCTCTTCTCTTACTGATGGTAATGTAATGTTGTTAAGTTCATCCTCATGAACCATACCAAAGCTATTCAATACTGCTGACATTCTTAAATCTTCTTCTGCGCCTTCATTTCGCTTAGAATCAACAGATTCTGATGAAAACATTTGTTAGAATCAGGGAAATAAATTTATATATTTGAGGAAGAGCCAAATATATAAAATCTCTGGTATGCTTAGTAAATATGTTCATAGGATAGTTATGAAGAATGTGATAACATTCAATTTTCACAATGCAAGGTTAATGAGAGAATTGGTAATTAAGTATGTGAGAAACCTGAATGATGTTTGGGGTAGCAGAAATTATTGGAGGTATGTTCAAGCCATTCATCAATAGCAGAGAAGCAATTGGAGCAGTTGTTATCAAAGCAAGCATTACCAAAGCTCTGAGATTTCAAAGCCAAATAGAATCATTGGTTATAGTGACATGCATTAACAAAGGAATATTGACACTCATTTTCAAGAACCTAAAGAAGAAGAAGAAGAAAATGAAGTGATAGATTGTAAATAATTACCAACCGAGAATTCATTGGGATATTGTGAAGAGTGTGAATGTGAGTGAGAGGTGGGAAAATATGGAAGAGCGGTCCTGAGAGAACTCATGCTCCAAGCATTACCATTCATGTCAGATTTTGTGAAGAAGGTTCTTGCTAATGCTTTCTTCTCTTTATTATCTTCTTGCTCCATTTCTTGAATTCACTCACTTTCGCTACTCCTGCATCCATGCATGCCTTTCACTCAAACAAAGTTAATATATATCCAACAAAGTTAACATATATCCAACAAAGTTAAAAGATTGTATCATCTACTTTGCTCAAAGATCTTTACATATATCAGTAACGTGGCAGAATTATACAAAATAGCTACACTAAACACACTAGAACGTTGAACAAACATATTTAACACGGTAAAATCTTCAGTTATTTAAATTTATAGTAAGAAAAAATATTACATAAATTTATATCTTTTTTTGTTGTATCGGTAGATAATCTTTATTGGCTGAGTCACGATCAGGTCGCTCTCTTTAAGACGTTTCGTGGTACTGCCTCAATGTGCAAGCAGACTATCAACCAAGCCGTCCCCAGAATAAAACAGTCCAGCTCTTTGTTATACGATTTACCAATGTCAGTATTCTGAATTTCCCACAATATTGGATGCCTGTTCCAATTCTAGTGCCACGGAAAGAAATGGAGAGAAAAGAGGCCGGAAATGCGTCGGCAGAGATATGGGGGAGAAAGAGAAGAGCAAGTAAGGGTCGTACTTGCTCTTGGTGCAAAAAATAATGAAGGGGGAGGCCTCTATTTATAGCAAGAGGCCTCCAACGGATCGTGTGGAGTTGCTTCATGCGTCTCGAGGATTCTAAATCCTTCCTGCATGGACTCGGTCAAGTGACTTGGTCACACGGATCTAAAGCCAAAGCAAGGCCCAATGGCCATCAAAATAAAAATAAAATAAATAAATAAAGTAAATATTTATTTTTCAACAAAAAGAATGTTGGGCCCAAGCCCAAGACCGAACTCGACCCGAACACGAACCGAGCAGAGCCGACCAGACGGCGGCGGAGGAGGTGGTGGTGGTGGTGATGGTGGTGTGCGTGCTCGTGTGTGTGGGGGTTTTGTTTGTGTGAGTCCTCACCTACTCACAAAACCCATTGTACCCCTTGGGGCACACCCCAATGTAGGACTTTAAGACTTATAAGGCATTTGATCTTCCCTCCTCCAACCAATGTGGGACTTGGAGATTTTTTGAATTTCACACTCCAAGTTCCCTCATTAATGGCCTCATTAATATGCTTTAGTTTCACTTTGAAACCGTCAAATTTTCAACAATCACCCACTTGAAATTTAAAAAACAGTTTTCGTGAATTTATGTGGTCTCAATAAGATTGTGCATAAACAAAGGTATCGTTCGACTTGAACCTTTGCATAGTGAGTAAGATCCAGATTTTACTAGAGTGACTCGTAATCTTCAACTCTATCTCTGACATCAAACCACACACAACATTTTCAAAGGTGTATTCAACAAAGCCCGTGCGTTAAAGGTCATACATGTCTATCCCAGTTTAGTGAACACTCTAGAAATTTATGCCCCTAAATTTCATAGAAAGCGGCCCCCACTTTCACATTCACGTAGGTGAGTTTATCAAGAGTACTCTTGTAGTCTAGGTACTCCACTCCAATTGGAGTATAGATCTCATTAAGAGTTTAACTCATCCTTACATATACTACAGGAATCATGCTTCTCATAATTTCATAGCAAGTTCATTCTCATATCACTTCACGACTTGTTATTACCCATTGAACCTACTTTTTGGGATCTCCAGTCAGTTAGGTCTGGTTACCATCGTGAGTGATCTTCGTTCTAAAGGCAATAGTCCCATAAGCTTAGAAGTATTATGGACTTTCTCTCTAGTTAGTTCTTTCGTCAAAGGATCTGCTAAGTTATTCCCACTGATCTTACCGTTGTAAAAACGATTCTCAATCTTTGCAATAGCCGCAGTATTATCACAATGGATCAACACAACTGGTATCGGTCTTTCCCATATGGGAATCTCATCTAGCAAGCTTCTAAGCCAGCTTGCTTCTTCACTAGCTGTTGCTAGTGCTATCATCTCAGCTTCCATAGTGGATTGAGCCAAAATAGTCTGTTTCTTTGACTTCCAAGAAACAGTTCCACCAACTATGCTAAATATATAGCCACTGGTTGCTTTGGAATCATCTGAAAGAGTGTTCCAATCAGCATCGCTATATCCTTCTAGGACAGCAGGAAACCTTTGGTAATGTAAACCAAGGTTTATAGTTTTCTTAAGGTATCTCATTACCATTTCAATAGCATGTCAATGCTTCATACTAGTTCTACTAATAAACCTACACAATAGTCCCACAACATAGGCAATGTCGGGTCTAATGCAATCAGTGACATACCGAAGGCTGCCAATGATGCTAACATACTCTATTTGTCTTACACCTTCACCAGTGTTCTTAAAAAGTTTTACACTTGGGTCATATGGTGTGCTAGCAGGTTTACAGTCAAAGTATTTATACTTCTTTAAGATATTTTCCACATAATGTGATTGATCCAAAGAAATTCCTTCCTTTGACCTAGTAATCTTTATACTAAGGATTACATTTGTCTCTCCAAGGTCTTTCATATCAAAGTTGTTACACAATATTGATTTCACATTATTCACAACATGAATGTTGGAACCAAATATGAGTAGGTCGTCTACATAGAGACATATGATAGTGTAAATGTCATTTTATGATTTGTAATAAATGCATTTATCACTTTCATTCACCTTAAACTCATTCGACATGATTAAGTTATCAAACTTTGCATGCCACTGTTTAGGTGCTTGCTTAAGACCATACAATGACTTATCTAACTTGCAGACTTTATTTTCTTATTAAATTCATTTTTCAATTTCAGTTACATAGACTTTAAACATGTCAAGTGCTTCACTTTTATTTTTCATAAGATAAACATAAGTGAAATCAGAGCAGTCATCTATAAAAGTTATAAAATATCGTTTACCATTTCTGGTTAACGTTCCATCTAATTCACATATATCAAAGTGTATCAAATCCAAAGGCTCAGATTCTCGCACTACTGATTTATGTGATTTTTTTGTTATTTTAGCTTGACTGCATGATTCACAATTTTCGAAATCATTTTTAGATAACTTGGGAATTAATCATAAGTTGCTTAAATTTGAAATAACACGTTTATTTATATGACAAAGTCTAGAATGCCAAAGAGGAAAATCACACAACATGTAAATTGAATCAGAAATTTTATTAATAGAAACTTAAACATATCATTAGTGGCGTACCACTTCCCTACAAATACCCCATTCTTAGTATGAGTGTACAAGTCTGCTCCTATGGTCTAGGTAAAATTAGCCTTATTAAGAAGAAAACCTGAAACTAGATTCTTCATCATCTCTGGAGTATGCATCATATCTTTGAGTATCAGAGTCCTCCCAAATGTAAACTTCAGCTCCACATCACCAATTTCAGCAACAGTAGTGGTGTGAGAGTCTCCCAGCAGCACTTTCTTGTTATCAGCATTCGTATATGTTTTGAACATAGCACGATCATAGCAGACATGGCGAGATGCACCAGTATCTACCCACCACCCATTAGTTCCTCCAATCATTGTGACCTCGGTTAACACGGCCACAAGTGGATCCTCAACCATGTTGGCTTGTGGAGGATGATCTACTAGTTGGTTCATGCACTTTCGTGCCATATGACCTGGCTTTCCACACTTGAAGCAGATAAATAGGTTGTCAGAGTCATTCTTAGCGGGTGGTTTAGCATATTGGACCTTTTTAGGGTTCCAATTCTTGTTGCGACCAGTGATCTTAGCCTTAATCCCATTGTGCTTCTGATTCTTAAAGATGCTGCCCGAAGGCTTCAGAACTGCACCTAAGAATTTCTTTCTAGTGCTATTGCTTGATAAAGCCACCACTTCTTCGTTCTGATCTTGCTTACGAGCCTCTTCCTCAATGTGAAGACGAGTGATCAGAGATTCCAAAGAAAATTCTTTGGTCTTATGTCTTAGGACGTTTTTAAAGTCCTTCCAACTATGTGGCAGTTTGTCAATAATGACAACTACCTGAAATTGATCATCTAAGGGCATACCCTCAGTGATGATCTTATGAGCAATTTTTTGAATTTCGTGGGACTGAGATTCTACTGATTTATCATCAGTCATCTGATACATGAGGTAGCGGCTAACAACATATTTCTTAGTCTTAGCTTCCTTAGTATCATATTTCTTTTTGAGTGCTTGCCAAACTAATTTGGCAGATTTATATGAGATGTAGTAATCATATGGATCATATGACAACCCACCAAAAATGAAATGCTTACATAAGTAGTCATTTTCATTCCACAGAGTTATATCAATAGCTAGTTTTTCCATTTCCTCTTTCTCAGCTTCTTCAGGGACCACTGAGACATCATCCTTCAAAACATGGGCAACCTTTTTAACCGTTAGGAAAAATTCCATCTTGATTTGTCAGCGTTTGAAGTTAGTCCCGTCAAACCTAAATGGTTTGCTTAGGTCGAAGCTGTTCGGACCAGTAATATTATCTACGAGAGTCATTGCAGTAGAAACGTCTTAAAATTGTTGTATCGGTAGCCCGCAACAATGACATGAGATAATCTTTACTAGCTGAGTCACGACCAGGTCGCTCTCTTTAAGACGTTTTGTGGTATTGCCTCAATGTGCAAGCAGATTATCAACCACGCCGTCCCCAGGATAAAACAGTCCAACTCTCTATTATACGATTTCTTACTGCACTGTGAGAATCGTTCTCGAATACACCCAAAAATATGGCTTCCAGTGCCAATTCCGAAATACCCACAATATTGGCTTCCCGTGCCAATTCTATTCAAACCAACTGACTACCAGTGTCAGTATTTCGAATTTCCCACAATATTGGATGTCTGTCCCAATTCTAGTGCCACAGAAATAAAGGGAGAGAAAAGAGGCCGAAAATGCATCGGCAGAGATATGGGGGGGGGGGGAGAAAGAGAAGAGCAAGTAAGGGTTGTACTTGCTCTTAGTGCAAAAAATAATGAAAGGAGATGCCTCTATTTATAGCCAGAGGAATCCTTCATCCGACGGCATCAATCAAGGCCGATCCGACTCCATCTACGGCAGAGAGAAACCAGGCGCGGATTCACCTCCACCAATATCGGGTCATGCAATCGTGTGGAGTTGCTTCATGTGTCTCGAGGATTCTAGATCCTTCCTGCATGGACTCGGTCAAGTGACTTAGTCACACAGATCCAAAGCCAAAGGCAAGACCCAATGGCCATCTTAATAAAAATAAAATAAATAAATAAATAAATATTTATTTTTCAACAAAAAGAATGATGGACCCGACCCGGCCGGACAGCGGAGGTGGTGGTGCGCGCGCATGTGTGGGGTTTTGTTTGTTTGAGTCCTCACCCACTCACAAAACTCATTGTACCCCTTGGGGCACACCCCAATGTAGGACTTTAAGGCTTATAAGACCTTTGATCTTCCCTCCTCCAACAAATGTGGGACTTGGAGATTTTTTGAATTTCACACTCCAAGTTCCCTCATTAATGGTCTCATTAATATGTTTTAGTTTCACTTTGAAACCATCAAATTTTCAACATTTTTTTGTTAACATGCATGTGAAAATGGACAACACAAAAAAAACATTTCAACACAAATAGTTGAGTTAAAATACAACTTTTGACATGTATATTATTTGGTGGTTGATGCCAAAAGTAATAGTGGTGACGATGGTTATGTGTCAAATTAATCATATAATTTACTCTTTTTACGATGGTTCTTTAACTACTTTATTACCTCGAATAGGTGGAATTGTACTTATATTTGATTAAAACTTGTTTAAAATATCACATTTGAAGTATTTTGCATGCTTAATATGGAGGAATGATCGAAAAGCCAAATTTACCGACAAAAAACTCGATTAAGCTCGCACAAGGATCACGCTGAGAAGATTGGACATCATTAGAGTTCAACGCTCAGTGCTGCCAGAGCTGTGCCCAATGGAGGAAGTAAAATACATATATACATTATTAACAATATATATATATATATATCATTTCATATGTCAAATTACATATTCATAATAATAAGTAAAATGTTGAGAAGACTTCAACTAAAAGTGATATGCATTATTAGGGATGACAACATAAACCGAACCCGTCGGTACCCGCCTGAACCCAACCCAAATTTAACGGGGAAACCCGATGTAATTGGGTTCGGGTTTTACCCTATATCAAATTTTGGAACCCGATGTAATTGATTTTTCAATATTAATGTTAATATATTATAACACTGATAGAGATAATTAGTGTGAAATTAAATCTCAAAGTCTCCCTTTTTACAATTTGGTGTATTTTTGTGTGACCGAGTAACAAATAACAATCAAAGCATTATAAATGACGATTACATAATCACCGTTTTTACATATTTAAAGCTATATTTATGTTTTGGTCTTCAATTTAATTTGATGTATTTATGTAGTTTTGTAAAGGGTACATAGATCACCTATCCTATTCCATGTCTTACTTTCTGTTCTGGACTATTAAAATTTCACTTTTTGTTACTTTTTATTTTTTAATTTATTATTTTATCTATGTAGTAGTATTGTGATTGACTGGATACATAGAATGAGATAGGAAGTGGGATGAGTGATCGATACACATTGTATCGGGGAGGTAGTGGGAATAGTGATAATAATATATATTATATTAGAACAGCTGTGTAGACTTATCTGTACCTACTTCAAGTGTGTAGACTTTGTTATCTTTATCTGTCTATCTACTTCAAGTGTGTAGACTTATCTATCTACTTGAATTGGTGTTAGATCAGAGCAATGAAGAAGAAAGTGGGCATCATAGGTGCAGGTATAAGTGGCCTCCTTGCCTGCAAGTATGTCAAAGCAAAGGGCTTCAATCCAATTGTCTTTGAAGCCAAACACACCATTGGTGGATTATGGACCAAAACCATTGACACCACTCATCTACAAACTCCTAAACCACTTTTTCAGTTCTCAGATTTTCCATGGCCATCTTCTGTAACAACTCTTTTTCCAACACAGCAACAGGTTCTAAATTATATTACAGCTTATGCCCATCACTTTGACCTACTTAAGCATATCATCTTCAATACCAAAGTCCTTGGGATTCAGTATCAGGGCCCTCATCAAGAAGCATGCCACCTTTGGGGTGGAACTGGTCACCCTTTCAACTCTCAAAGCAAATGGAATATTTCAGTTAGAAATACTATCAACGATTCAACCGAGGTAGGATTCCAATAATTATGACTACTTCATTGCATAATAATAATAATGTTGGTTATATATGTGTTGCATAGCTTGGTGCTGGTGTTTGGCTTCAAGGATAGCTTAGCTTAAGCTTAGATAGTTTAACATAAGTTAATGATAGCCTTATGCCAAGTGTTAAGTTAATTAGCTTTAGTTTCCTTATTTAGCAAGCTGTTTGGGAAGTTAATTAACTAACTACTATAAATAGTAGGTTGTTATTGTTTGAATTCATTCATTGAGAATCTATGGAAATATCTTCAAGTTTTTCCAATCACTTCTTCTCTTTGAATTCTAAGATAATAATAATAATAATAATTATGGAATGTTCATTGCAGGTGTATACAGTAGATTTTGTGATTCTTTGCATAGGTCGTTTCAGTGATGTTCCAAACATTCCAGAATTTCCAATAAATAAAGGTCCAGAAGTGTTTGGAGGGAAGGTGATACACTCTATGGATTATGCATCAATGGATAGTGAAAGTGCAACTGAGTTTGTCAAAGGGAAACAAGTTACCATCGTTGGATTACATAAATGTGCTCTAGATATTGCAATGCTTTGTTCAACACTAAACGGTAAACAAACTAACCAAGTATTATATACATATACAAATATAAATATAGTTTCAAAGACCTATGTTATATACAATGCCTATATTTGAATGCAGGGGTTAAGTATCCATGCAGAGTGTTATACAAGACAAAACGTTGGAACTTCCCTGACTTTTCTCCATGGGGCATACCTCTACCTTTTTTATACCTAAATCGTTTCTCAGAACTTATGGTTCATAAGCCTAATGAAGGCTTCTTCCTATATCTCATTGCTATTCTTCTTACTCCTTTGGTAACCAACTTCCTTCTACTTTTTACCCTTCCTTCTACTCTATCCTCTATTCATATATCTGTTTTTGTTTTGTGATGTGATCCTAAACAGAGATGGGCATTTTCAAAATTTGTTGAAAGCCATATAAAAAGGAAGCTTCGGTTAGAAAAGTTTGGGATGGTACCAGATCATAGGTTTCATGAAGATATTAGTTCTTGTACACTGGCATTAGTGGCTGAGAAATTCTATGAGAATGTGGAAGAAGGGAGTATCATATTGAAGAAAGGTGGAAGGTTTTGGTTCAACAAAGAGGGCATTTTGGTTGATGGAGAAGAAGATTGTCCTCTAAAGACAGATGTAGTGATATTAGCTACTGGGTTCAGGGGTGACAAGAAGCTCAGAGATATATTTGTGTCTTCCAAATTCCAAAACCTTATAGCTGGATCTTCAAATCAAACAGTTCCACTATACAGGTCAAACAGTTCCATGGTGAATGATAGTTAGTATTGAATAGCATTTATTGGTTTTATTTATTTGGTTGTTGATGATTGTGAATCAGGGAATGCATACATCCAGAAATTCCACAGGTGGCAGTGATTGGGTACTCTGAAAGTCTTTCTAATCTTTTTAGCTCAGAGGTGAGATGTAGATGGGTTGCAGAGCTATTAGATGGTACATTTCAACTACCAAACATTGAGGAAATGAAGAATGATGTGAGGAAATGGGAGGAATATATGAAGAAATACACAAGAAATTACTATAGGAGGTCATGTATATCTGTTTTGCATATATGGTACAATGACCAACTCTGCAAGGACATGGGTTGGAACCCCAAAAGAAAGAAAGGATTCTTTGCTGAACTATTTCAGCCCTATGGCCCAATGGACTATTCTTCTGCATGAATAAATATTTATCAACCATGTTTTTGTATATATTATTATTCATGGTTGTAATGGAAACATGTATTTGACTCTCCATTTAATTTGTTAACTAACTATCTATGATGTATTTGTCATTCATTAGATACTAAAATAGACTCCATTACCCCACAATCCAAACTTGAATTGAGTCAAGAGATGGTGGAAGTCATATGATGTATTTGTCAATACTAAAATAACTATCTGCAGGTTAGTTCGTTTCAAAGCGAACTGAAATAATAGCCATACAATTTTTTTTTAATTCATTTGAGTTGTTGGATATGTGACTGGGTACCGGGAATATTTTTGGCTGAAGTCGGTTTGGGTCTGTGTAACATATGTGAGAAGTCGGTTTGGCCCATTGTAACTTCTCAACAGAAGTCGGTTTGGCCCAAACCGACTTCTCAACGGGCCATTCCATGTATTATCCCAATTTTTTTTGCACAATTTAATTATAAAAAAAAATAATATAAAAAATAAAATTAAGTAATTAAAAATAAATTAATATATTTGAAGATAAATTCAAATTACAAAATCTTAAAAAATCTAATGATTTCCTAAATGACCTCCCGTTCCACACCTACATGGTTGCCTATTACGTCTTGTCCTTCGAAGTTCAGTCGGTGTCAGGTCTGGAACTGTATATGTCTGCCCCGTTGGAAAAATATTAGTGTCAACCATAAAAGAACTTGGACCAGCACCATCTTGGTTGAAGTTGTAGCCTATATCATTAAAAAGTTGATTCGCCGAGACAGGTGTACCGAGTAAGTTATTCATAAAGTCATTATGATCGGTAGAAAATGAGTGGCGGCTATGCATCATGTCGTCATTGTGATGGTGTTGTGATGGTTCGTGAAAATACATTCTTCCTGGTTGAATGTTAAACGAGACAGACATTGTTGGTTGATACAAAGGATTTTGTGACATAGTAGGCGGGTTCATAGTAGGTTGGAACATTGATGTTTGAGGTATGGGATGTAGATTTGTATAGTATGGTTGTTGTTGATTTCTATTGTATATGGGTGGTTGATTTTGTTGGTATGTGGGTGGTTGGTATGTTGGTTGTTGGTATGTGGGTTGTTGGTATGTGGGAGGTTGATTTTGTTGATAATTTATTTGCCGGAGGTCTCTTAATTGTGCTTCTGAAGATAAGAATAATCTATTATTTCTTCTATACCACATTATATATTATTGTGTGTGAATTGGATATTGGATTTGAGGACCTTGTTGGACTTGATCCCTCCGATGACTTCAATAGTCAATCCACTCCGCATGTCTAGTTGCCCAGTTTGTATCTAGATTACTCCGTTTGTCAACTCTGTGTAGGGCATCTAGATTTTGCGGTGGTTGTGGCAAATCTTGCAGTAATTTAAATTATAGTCTTACTCGATCTGTCTGATGCCATTCGACAATGGAGAAACAGATCAATGTTGTGCAAGCACTCCAGATATTCTTATCTTCTAGAACTTCACGTGGTAGATTATCGACATAATTCTCATATGGAAGCCATTGAAACTAATAAGTGAAAAATAAATTTTGTTAGGAAATTTACACGTTGTGTTAATTTAATTAAGCAAGATTTGAATAATAAAATTATTACATCGTTGACATCCATACGATCCAAGCGTGACCTATATGCAGTCATATTAATTTGTTTATTACATATAAACAAATTTAAAAAAACAAGAGTGGGATTCGAACCAAGTGTGTTTAGGGAGTGTTTAGTGTTACCAAGTGTGTTGGGCAGATTTAATTGTTATTATTATCATATTCATTGTATAACATGCCAAAAATCTGGGCTGAAGTTGTGGTGGCCCAAACCGACTTCTCATTGAAAGTGTGGTTGGGCCAACCCGACTTCATGTGACGTGTACGATTTTGGAAAGCTGGCAGCCTGCCTTGGGCTATAGTTGTGGTGGCCCAAACCGACTTCTCATTGGAAGTGTGGTTGGGCCAACCCGACTTCATGTCATAATTTAAAAAATGAAGGAGTGGGATTCGAACCCACTCTAGTGTGCTTAGGGAGCGTTTAGTGTTACCAAGTATGCTGAGCATTTTTGTTGATTTAATTGTTATTAGTTTAATATTAATTTGTTTAAAAGTGTTACCAAGTGTTACAGTTGCTGATCGAACGTGTAGAAAGCTTAGAGGAAGATGTTCTAAAACTGAAGAAAGAAGTAAATGATCTTAAAATTGAAAAATTACATATGAAGAAATTGAATTTAACACTCGCAGATAAAATTGTCACTATATCTGATGATGATGATATGGATAAAAGAATTACCACTTCATCAAGAAGTTCATATCAAAGGAGTGACAAGGTAATATTTATTTACAAAAATTATAACAACTTACAAGTTCATAATTATATAATCATTAATTATTTATTCTTGTAGGGTAAATCTGTCATGAACGAGAGTAATGAATTACCGAAACCAGGCAAAAGATTATTTAGTACACCGCCGTCAGCCCAAAAACCAATTAAAAAGGGTAGGGGCTCAACTTCTATTTCCCCGACCGTGAAAAGATATTGTAAGAAAATTATGACCAAAACATCCAAACCCAAAGGTCATACTATCCCAAATGTATTAATTGAATGTTTTTTAAAATTAATAAAAGTTTTTAAAAATTTATAATTTTATTACTTTTTGTGTAGGAGGTGAAATCATGTTTTAGACCTTCTCCTATTATGAATCTGACTTGGGAAGAATCTCGCAGATGCCTATATTTTCAATGAACAACTTGACCTAAAGTAAGCAATTATATATATTTTTTTTAATTTTACGCTTATTTGTTATTAACTTACGTTTTATTTTATTTGAGTAGTGAGGATTTATTCATGATTGGTGATGAAACTGGGTCTCGGCGTGAATTCCTTTCCCTTGCTACCGGGAGAGACATCAATGATAAAGTAAAACCATTTAAAAATAACTTTTGAACACATATACTTATAGACTTACAAAATTTATATTGTAATAGATTTTCATAGTCATAGCCAAATTACGAACACATATACAAAGATATGATGATTCTGCAATAACAACTTGGTACCTACCACCAACATTTTCGGTAAGTAATTTTGAACAAACAACATATTAATTAAATTAACTATATTGATTTAAATAATTACATTGATAAAAACATTTTTTTAGGTTGAAGTCTTTCTTGGAAAATGTGAAGAATATATCATTACATCTTATAGTAATTTCTGGATGCCTCCCTCTCATGAGCTAAAATATGTAATAATTTTATATTCTAATTTCACTAAGTTAAATGTCATTTGTTAATTAATTTTTAATTTATTGTAAAAAATCTATAATGTTAACATTTTCTAATTTATGGTAAAAGATCTATGTGCCGATGGTTGAAGACAATGTACACTGGTATTTAATGGTAGTGGACATTGATGACTATACCATTTACAAACTCGACACATGGGATATGAAAACATTCAGACAAAGACGTCATTCAGATATGCTAAAAATGGTTTGCAATATTTTTATTTGTGTTGTCATTTAATTTGCATTTTTTTAGTTGTACATAATTATTTATTTAATATTTACCATTTTTTAGGCCATCATCTTCGATAGAGTTCAAAATCAACCAAATTACGAGATGAAAATGAAATATTTCCCTAAGAATTTGTCTTCTTGGGAAATAAAAAATTGAGAAGGAATTCCTAACATGGAATAGGTAATGACTTTTACAATTGAATAATTTTTATCTATAATTGTATTACAATATGACATTTTCTAATTTACTGTAGTCGAAATTCTGCCACATGGGTTATTCAATGCCTCGAGATGGAGGATTCGTTCATGTCCACGGTTATTGGGGAGGTATAAATAAATGAATAGTTATAATTTAATTGTATTAGTAACGACCTTAAACTAATGATTTATTTAATTGAAGTTACACGATGAAACGGTAAGGATGAAGACGGCTATGAAATTGGTTATGCACGACATGAACAAGATGAAGAAAGAAGTAAAGACCCAATCTACGTTGATGTGGTCAAAACTACTCTTCATTTGAAGACGACTATCATCCATTATTTTTAGTTTTTTGGAAAGTCATGTTATCATCCATGTTATGTTATTTTTTTTTTTTGAAAATCATGGTTTGTTTTGTAAGTTTGTTATTTTGGAAGTCATGTTATTATCCATGTTATATGATTTATAATGTTTATATGGTTTATTATATATAAAATATGTTTTGTTTATTATTCATCAAATGATTGTTAAATTAATTATCTATTATTCACCAAATAATTGTTACCTAAAATAGATAAATAATATTACATAAAATTACATAAATAGATAAATAATATTACATAAAATTATACGTTACAAAGTATTACAATCATTCTTCATCGAAATCATTATCAAAAGTACAACTACAACTACCAACAACATTTGGACAACTTACCCTATTGTGCCCAATTTCTCGACATATACCACATTGATTACCTCGCTTGGGCCTTGAGGTAATCCCCGGTACTCTCCCTTTAGCACGCACTCGAACTGGGTCTCTTACTTGATCTACAGTGGCATTGTTAACATTTTCCATCGAACTAGAGTGTTGTTTTGATCGGAGTCTACCACATTCGTTATAAAATTTTTCCAGTATCTATGAAAAGTCTTCCCCCGTTTCGCAAGCAAGGTTACATAACACCCTACAAGCATCACTCAAAGCTCCATATCTACTGCTTTTAACTGATTCTCTACTTAATTCGCACTGTTGAAAATTAACACCTTCAATATTTTTTGTTTTCTTTGTCCACCTTTGAAGAACCAAACAAGATGGCAATTGTGATATGTCCAAAATTAGTAACACAAAAACACTATGACTGCATGACATCCCAAAAGATTCCATTCGTCTACACGAGCATTTAATGTTCACATTACTACCATTATCATAATGTGATACATGTCATTTCTTGTTCGGAGTATAATGCTTCCCAATCTTGTATATGACATGACTTGACGTTTGTTGGGAAGAAATTATCCTTAATTTTGCAGCTTCCAATAAAATTTCTCGAAATTCTTTGAAAACAACTCTAGTATATATCGAAGCAGCATGACCCTCTAAATTATGATAAGGAGTTTGTAACAACTCATCACCATACGAAGATTTAAAATCTTCCACCACCTCATTGTTCCTCATGTAACTTACACATCGTTGAAAGTGATGTAAAAATTCAGTAACATTATACCCAGATTCTATATACCTCCCCATTTGTGAATGTAATCCCTCACAACGTGATGTCGTATGCAAACCAGCATAGAACTTCATCGAATATATGACCTAGCCCACATACTTCTGCAATCAAATATCTGAGATGCCCAAACATTATTATGAAGTCCATGTTTTGCAATAAGTTCCTCCCACGTCATATTAAAATCATCAATCTCAACATCGGCATACATAACTTTCTAGAAGTGCTTATGAAAGTTATTCTTCTTTATATTTTTTCCAGCATTGTTACATATATGCCAAGCACATAGTATATGATGAGCTGCAGGGAAAACTCTTTTGATTGCATTCTTCATCGCAAAGTCACCATCATTGATAACACACTTTGGATGTTTTCCATTCATTGCCTCCAAGAAATTTCCTAGAAGCCAAACGTAAGTTTCCTCTCTCTCGTTAGACACAATACCAGCAACAAATATTGTTGTTTGCTTGTGATGGTTCACACCAGAAAAAATGACCACTAGAAACTTGTATTTGTTTCGACCATAGGTTACATCAAAAGCTAGAACATCTCCAAAAATTGAGTAGTCAAAAATGCTGCATCCATCCGCCCAAAATAATTGTTGCAACTTACATTCTTCATCTACACTATGTCTCCAATACATTGCAGAATCTGATTTTGATTGTTCCTTCAAGTATTGTAATGCTGATTCTACGTCACCATTTCCTATTCTTCTTTGTTTCTGAATTTGATTATACATATCTTTATTAGAGAATCCAATATACATATATCCACCAGATTGACCACCGAATGAACCAAAATTTTTGCATGTTCCAATTCCAACTTCTCTCATTGTGTTCATCAAAGCGACGTCTGTTTCTGTCATACTGTTTCTGTCATACTTCGGTTTGACGCTATCATCCCACCATAATGTCCGCCAACCAATTCATGATTATGATCATCAACAAAAAAACTCACATACCAATCACCTTTCTCTTTGCCAATGTGAATTTTCATTCTTGCTAAACAACCACATCTCGTTTCTTTTCTTGGAGCCCTTTTTCGAACTAATTCATTTTTCTTATCCCTAAATCCCTCTCTATCACAAAAAAATGATTGCTATAAAATTTCACCCATCATTGTCTCGACGTGTATGATATTTTCTAATGCCAAATCATTTCTTCGTACCATATATCTTATAAAATTTATATGCAATGTCATTGTTTAGAAACCTATATTTTTTTACTTCATCTTCGTTTAATGATCCAAAATCAATTTCTTCAAAATCAAACTCCTCTGCTTCATTAATATTTCCATCTTCACTAACATCAATTTCATCTACACCCTAAAATAATTAAAATACATTATTTAACCACCTAAAATTATAAAACATTAACATAATATGACTATCAAGTTTTATACCTCATAGTTGTCACCGTTAATATTCATTTCATCAGCCATCTACAAAATAGTTTAGAAAAAAAACTAAATATCAATCGTAATAATAATATCAGCATCAATATAAGCATAAAACTAACCTCAATAAAACTAACCCGTAGAAATTTTTAATATGTTCCAAAAAAAACTACACCAATGAACTTATATATACAAGCCATCATGCGTACAATTTTTATACTGTAAGCCATCCCAAAAACCGACTTCTCTGTTGAAGTCGGTAACCCACCAACCGATAACCATAGATGTCGGTTTTTCCCCTACCGACTTCTGTGTAGAAGTCGGTTTTCCCCATACCGACAACCCAACTAAACCTACACCATCCCAAACCGACTTCCTACAAGTTGGTAACAGGTTACAGGTTACCGCATTTTCTCATCCAACGGTTAAAATACAGTTCGCACCAAAACGAACCAATTCCCAGTTCGCATGTTAGATTTCACCATACTAAAATAGACTCCATTACCCCAGAATCCAAACTTGAATTGAGTCAAGAGCAATGCAAAGCAAACCTTGACATGTACTTCCTCCTTATACTGACTGGTCTACACCAGATATACTAGATACCTTGTGTGGAGTTGTATATTGATGATTGTGATTGTGATTGTAATTGTAATCATGCGTTATAATGAATCACTTTAACCATTACATGTGTACGTGACATCATAAACAGAATATAAAATCTTATCTTCATAATACTAAAACCCAAAAGAAAACATATTTAATAGAAAAAAAGACAAGGTGAAACAGTATAATGAGAGTGAGTTTTTGTCTGTTTTGGTACCTAGTTTTCTGATATTGTGGGCTTCAAATAAAGTGGGCGAGTTTTGGGCCTATATCCCTTGCTTCATGCCATTTAATCTTTTTTTTGTGGGATTGTGGGTGGAGTATTACTATTAATACTAATTAACAGTTTGGTGAATTTATATTCAAAATGAAAGTGTTAATTAATGAATCTTTAATAAATTAATATAAATAAATGGTGGCATAGTTACATTAATTAACAATAAAATATATATTGGTTTATTGGTTTGTGTGTTGTAGAGTCCTTTTGTTTAATTAAGGTGTTGAAATTGAAGTTGAGGAGAGTGAGTGAAGTGATAAGGGTGTTGTGTTGGATCTGTAATGATAGATGATGAAGGGGTTTCATAGCAGTAATAGAATTGCTTCTTCTTCTTCTTTGTTTGTATTTATTATTATGATTATTATCTGTGTGGTTGAAGAAGTGAATGGTTCAATCCATGAGTACACAAACGAAGGCTTCATTCATCGCTCAAATGCTTTCTTTTTCCACGGTGGAACCGAAGCCCTCAAACCCAACTCCTCATTCATCAGGTATTAGGTAGTAGTGGTAGTAGTGGTAGTAGTAATAACATAACAACTTCTCTCTATTTACATAATCTTATATTTGCAGGTTCGAAAGTGTGAGCTTTACAAGGCCCAAAGTTGCAGCGGCTAAGCATGGTGCTATGCAACAGAACACTGGCTTAGTTGAAGCAATCATACTTGAGGTGAAGGATAGGGACAGAATTGGTGGTTCTTATTTCAACTCTAATTTAATATGCTGTTCTCCTCAACTTGCCATTGATCATAATTGCAATGTTGGAGAAGTTATCATCCACAATAATCCAGATAACCCTCTATTCCCTCACCGTATCAAATCCTTCTTTCAAGGAACCAATGAACACCTTCAAATGGAGACTCAAACTCTCCACATTAACACCACTGGAATGTACTATTTGTATTTCATGTTTTGTGATCCTGAACTTGAAGGGACAATCATTCAAGGAAGGACAGTGTGGAGGAACCCAGATGGTTATCTACCTGGCAAGATGGCTCCTCTTATGACTTTCTATGGCTTTATGTCTTTGGCTTACTTATTACTTGGTCTTCTCTGGTTTTTAAGGTTTGTTCAATTCTGGAAGGATATTATCCATCTGCATTTTCACATTACTGCTGTAATTGCCCTTGGTATGTGTGAGATGGCTGTCTGGTATTTCGAATATTCCAATTTTAATTCCACTGGAACAAGGCCTATGGGGATTACTTTGTGGGCTGTCACATTTACCTCCGTCAAGAAGACACTTTCCCGACTCCTTCTATTGGTTGTTTCCATGGGATTTGGTGTCGTGAGACCCACTCTTGGCGGTATTACTTCTAGAGTTCTTCTTCTTGGGCTCTCCTACTTTATTGCATCAGAAGCTCTCCTGCTTGTTGAACATTTGGGTAACATCAATGACTTTTCCAGTAAAACTAAATTGGTTTTGGTCCTTCCCGTTGTTTGCCTCGACTCCTGCTTTATACTCTGGATTTTCTCATCTTTGTCCAAAACCTTGGAGAAACTACAGGTCATTTCACTTTCTAGAGACGTAGTCTGCATTTTAAGTGTTTACTCTTACTCTCTCTGTGTGTGCGTGTGTGTGGCAATTGTTATGGCCTTGTGGATTTTATGTTGCAGCAAGATATGTTTTTTTGTTGGTAAGGGGTTAGTGGTCAAAGCATTTTGTATCCATGAATATGGCTTTTAGTGATTGGATATGCCATGGTATATATTATAGATAGGCAGCCATGAAATTTGTCCTTACTCTCCATTTATGTTCAATTTTTTGGATGCAGACGAGGAGAAACTTGGCTAAACTTGAGCTCTATCGAAAGTTTACGAATATGCTGGCAGTGTCTGTGCTACTGTCTATTGCATGGATCGGCTTTGAGGTAGCTTTTTGAGAATATATTTGATGAATATAAGTAAAAAGTTTTAGCTATGCAATGAGATTAACTCTGTAAGAGTACCTTCATTTATGTGTTTTTATGTGAATCAGTATTCTAACTAGCATTACTTACTGTGTTGGTTCAGCTATACTTCAATGCAACTGACCCATTGAGTGAGCTGTGGCAAATTGCTTGGATCATTCCAGCTTTCTGGTCTTTGCTTGCATATGCTCTCTTGTTGGTTATATGTGTCCTTTGGGCGCCTTCTCGTAACCCTACTAGGTATGTCCTTTTCGATGCCTTTACTTATACTCTGTGTTATGGTTATTCCTGCGTGTATGGAAGAATGGTAAAGAGATTGATGAAAATAGAGAAGGGAGTAAAGATGGAGTAGGATGGAAAGGTATTTCCATTCATCATTTCTTCATCGAAAGTGGAAAATGAGTAAAAAAGAAATCATCACACTTTCATTCTGCCGCAGGAGTACAACAAAAATTGAGGGTAGTATGAAAACTGGTTGCAAGTGTGCAACCTTAACATATTCTTGATGTATCATTTCCAAATTTCCACCTCTCGATTTTCCACTTTAAATTTCCACGCGTCTGTTATTATCAGCTCAAACAAGCACACACTAAAGTTGGCTATCTTTCATCTATTTCCTTTGTTAAATTAATATAGTATGGAATTTGGCTTTTGTGAAGTTTAGAAAATGTAATCATCTAGATAAAATTCGGAAATGCATATTTCTGGTCTTTCGAATTTAAATCATGTTATTGGATTTAAATTCAGTGCACTTCAAGCATTAAGTTTTTTACACCATCAATCAATCATGTCTTATAATTAAAATACCACATGTTTGACTTTTTATTTAGTTATTGTAAAAGCTTCAAACACTTTTAAAGACATTGTAAAATGTGACTGATTTGTGGTGTAATTTTACATGTAAATTAAATCTGTTATAATGTTTCTTCGCTCCGCAAACATTTTTTTTAAGTTTTGCTTAGTAGGAGTCATAGTGGAAGAAGTAGAGCGTGCAATGGGTGTCAATTGAGAATGTATCTGAAGTTCTAAACATATAAGTCAAATTTGAACACCCATCCCTGGCAGAGCTTTCTGTTTTCATTTTTGTTTCTACCAAGCACACCTTAAGTGAATTAAAATATCTATGTTTGAAAGTTTTATCTGTTCATGTTTTCCTTAAGCTTTTTCGTTTTGTCATTTTGATGGGTCTGTTCTTGTTTGTATCTTAAAGTTTTAGATGTACTAGTGAGTGGAAGTTTCTTCGAATCTTCGATGTAAAAGTCTTACAAAAAGAAACTCTTTCATGTAAAAGATTCTTCTACCCTTCTCTTATATCCACTACCAATTACTTATAAGTTTGTAATCCATAAATATAATAGGAACATCATGATATTTGAGTGATTCTCCGTGCTTGTCTAAACTATCATTATTCCAGAAAAACAATATAGAGACTGGTGATATATTCTTAGATAGTTGTTCAGAATTAAATCAAAGTAATGAATTCCGAGATAGATTTGGGCCATCTCTATGATGTTTTGTTGATCCATCCATGTTTACTATGTTAATAGGGTCCTGATAATCAGTCTTGTATTTGCTAAATGACAATGGTGTGCCTCCACTGCATGAAATAATGTTAACCATGTTAATGTATATGTGGGTCAAATAATGTCAGTCTTGTATATTTGCTACATGATATGCATGCGCTGGGAGAGCGCAACTGCCTGGGTTTGAATCCTGGTGCTGGTGCTTACACTTGATGTCCCACAACTCTACTAACTAAGCTGACTACATGCACACTATGTAAATTGATGTCTTTAATTATGTTAAAATAATGTGTATCTGGATCCATATAATATGTCCTGTATTTGTTATATGAGACACATGTGTGTGAACACATTCAATACTTGTAGTAATGTTTTTAACATGTGTTTATTTGCTACATGATGCCCACTTGTGTGTGCACTACTTGAAGGAATGTTTTTAAGGCATACACTTGTTTTGGATACGTAAGTTCTTGTGTCATTTCCTAATCAACTTAAATAACAAGATTTATCTCAGTCATTATGCATCTGGTACATTTAACTTCAAATCAATTATCTTATTTAGTATAAAAATAAACTTTCTCTCTTGCTCCTTGCACCCTGCTTCCTTTCATGGGTCTTTATTCTGTTGTATTCATTTATTGATTATTTATTCATAGGTTCATTACTAGGAAAGTAGGGACTTTAAATTACAGACAAGAAACACTTGCATAGGCACGCGTCAATTAGGCACATCAAATGTCTCCACTTCATTAAAATAACATTTCAAAAGGACAATAAAAAGCTTTACACAATTATTTTTAATGATGTGGAACTATTTGATTGGATGTGCCTAATAGGGATTGTGCCTATGTGAGTTTTATTCATGACAAACTGCTCTCTGACTTAATGCTCATATTTCTGGTTCACTGAACCTTTCATGTTCTTTTTTACTCTAATTCTTACTTAACCATTACCTTTTTGAAGAACTTCTAAATCTTTACCTTAGGGATGTGCATAAGTATGGTTGACTTTTAAATATAAATTTAACGACAAAAACATTACCTCATTTGCTATTACCCTCAGAACTTTCCTCCCTTCTCTTGTGATTTCTTGCCAGATGAATTTGAAAGATTATCAATGCTATTTGATTTGCATCATAGAATTTGCTAAGCTCCATTTAGGAGAGTGGAATAGAGGAAGTAGAGCAAAGGGAGACAATGAAAAACTATGGGGGGGGGGGGGGGGGGGGGGCATTATGATAGAATATTATGACGTCATTTGATCTATCTAATTGACCCTCCTAGTAGGAAATGTTAGTAGAAGAAGAATTGTAAACTGATGTATCATATGCATTAGATGATAACCTTTAAATAGGCCATAAGTGAAGAGGTTATAACCAGTTTTACAACTACACATATTAACTTCCCCACAAGTTGAGGTAACTTGCATAAACTACTCATAAACTATTACACTACACAACACATAAACTCAATAAAATATTAAAATAGTTAACATTCCCTCTCTTAAACTAAAAACTCTATTTTTAGTTTACTAACTCTGCTGCTGCATCTTGCAAACACCCAACAATCTTCTCTGATAAGATCAAAGCCAATCAAAAGATTAGGCACGTGTATAAAAGAGGAATTAGGAAGGTTTGGAAGTTAAATAACTAACTTCCTAACTGAATTTGTTGGTTAGTTGTAGTTTCTGGGTTGTTAATAAATAGCCTTAGCTGTAATTGTAACTTAGGCAATTTTAGAATAAACCAACTGATTGTGGAATCAATGGCTGATTGTGGAATCAGTGGATCGTGGGATCCTTGTAGCTCATTCTTGTATACTCTTCTTCTCTATCAAATAAAACTTCATTAGAGCCCTGCCAAGAACCTTTAGGTTTGGCTTAGGGACATTTCTTTTCTATTCTTTCTATCTTTCTCTACTTACTGTTGATACCAGTGTTATCACTAGTATCAGAGCACCATCTTGGTGCCTGCAAGGGAAAGGGAACCACCACCATTCAAGCTGCTGCAAGTTTATGATCTCTACAAGAAGTCAAACAAGAACCATGGAAAATTGGGTACAAGAAAAGGAGGAGATGAGAAGTAGGATAGAATTGAATGAAGCTAGAACAAAGAAAACTGAGGACTTACTGGCTGCTATAGCTTTGAAGCTAGGAATCACTGTTGGGGAAGAAGACAGTGGAGACAATGAAGAAGTGGAGAGCCACGCAGTCCAATCAACAGGTGACAAATGGAGAAAGTTAGAAATCCCTATCTTTATGGGGGAGGATGCTTAGTTGGGTACAGAAGTTGGAAATATATTTTTCCATGAGAGATGTGACTGAGAAAGAAAAGATGAGAGCCACTGTTGTAGCATTGGAGGGTAAGGCTCTGAGTTGGTTCCAATGATGGGAAAGTTGTAACCCCTCACCCACTTGGGACAGTTTTAAGTTGGTAGTAGTCAGAAGGTTTCAACCTTCTATGGTCCAGAATCCTTTTGAATTGTTGTTGTCTCTTAAGCAAGAGGGAAGGGTAGAAGCATATGTGGAAGAATTGAGAAGTACTCTGGAACTCTAGGAGGGACTAATCAAGAATTCTTGAGGGGGGTGTTCTTGAATGGGCTGAAGGAGGCTATAAGGATGGAAGTCAAGCTTTATAAGTTGCCCACTATTCAAGATATCATCCATCAGGCTATCCTCATTGAGCAAAAGAACCTGAGTATGCAGAAGGAGGCTACAACAAGTTTTGGTAGGAATAATGGTGCTACTAGGGGGAATTCATACAATAGGGTGGTCACCTTGGATCATGTGGCAGCAAACAACAACAGAAGATAAGCTTCTTCTGTGGGGAGTGTGGTAGGATCTTCCAAACTCCTACCAGAGACAGAAACTTCTAAGGGGTTAGGTGATTATAAGAGACTCTCTAGTACTGAAATGAGAGAGAAAAGGGAGAAGGGACTATACTTCAGATGTGATGAACCCTTCTCTAGGGAGCACATGTGCAAAAACAAGCAGTTCAAGATGTTACTCCTAATTGATGATGATGAAGATGAAGAGGAGCTGGAGGAAAAGGCAGAGGTTCAACAATTCAATTCCCTTCAATTGTCATTGTATTCCATGACAGGTTTGACTTCTACTAGGTCATGAAAGGTAGGAGGAATGGTGGAAGGGAGGCCAATTGTGGTGATGATTGATTGTGGTGCCTCCCACAACTTCATCTCCAAGATCTAGCTGCTGACTTGCATCTTAAAGTGGAACCCACTAAAGCTTATATAGTAGAGGTGGGTGATGGACACCATATCAAAGTGTCAAGGCAAATGTGCTCAACTCAAACTCCTTCTTCAACAATTAGAGGTAATTCAAGACTTTTACCTTTTTGCTTTGAAGGGTGTTGATATGGTGTTGGGATTGGAATGGTTAGCCAGTTTAGGGGAAGTAAAAGCAGATTTTGGTAAGATGATGCTCACTGTTAAGAAGGATGATATCATCATTACCATAATGGGAGATCCTACTCTAACCAAGGCTGAAGTATCTGTTGGTGCCTTCATGCAAGTGCTATTAGCAGAGGGTGAAGGATTATTTCTGCAATGTGATAGAACTGTTAAGCAAGACAGCTTGGTACCAACTGAATTGGAAGGGGTTTTGCAGAAATACCACCAAGTTTTCCAAGATATTGAGGGATTACCACCCACTAGGACCCATGACCATGCCATACACTTGAAAGAAGGGGCAGACATACCTCACCTGAGACCCTACAGATGTCCTTATTACCAGAAGGCTGAGGTAGAAAGGTTGGTTGATGAGATGCTTAGAGCAGGGGTAATTAGACCTAGTATCAGTCCTTATTCAAGTCCTATCCTCCTGGTTAAAAAGAAAGATGGTGGGTGGAGGTTCTGTGTTGACTATAGAGCTTTGAATAGGGTCACTATACCTAACAAATTTCCCATACCATTGATTGATGAGCTACTGGATGAGTTGGGGCAAGCTAGGGTTTTTTCCAAGCTAGATCTTAAATCTGGATATCACCAGATTAGAATGAAGGCTAGAGATATAGAGAAGACAGCCTTCAGAACTCATGAAGGCCACTATGAGTTCATGGTTATGCCTTTTGGCTTAACCAATGCTCCTTCTACATTTCAATCCCTAATGAATGAGATTCTGAAACCTCATCTAAGAAGGTTCACTTTAGTCTTCTTTGATGATATTTTGGTATATAGCCCAGATTTGAGTACTCATTGCCAACATTTAGGGATTGTATTGTCCCTACTCATGGAGAATTCTCTGAAGGCTAACCTAAAGAAGTGCAGATTTGGACAGAAGGACATAAAGTATATGGGCCACATCATTTCAGAGGGGAGGGTATCTGCTGATTCTTCTAAAGTGGCAGATATTGATTCATGGCCTGTTCCTAGCAACCTCAAGGGCTTAAGGGGATTTTTGGGGCTTACAGGATACTACAGGAAATTTGTGAAAGGATATGGCAAATTGGCTAGCCCCCTCACTGACTTACTTAAAAAAGATTCTTTTAAGTGGTCAGCAGAGGCTAATTCTGCTTTTGAACAGTTGAAGGCTATTACGATGGATTTGCCAAAGCTGGCCATCCCTGATTTTAACAAGCCTTTTGTAATAGAGACAAATGCCTCCAGTAAAAGCCTTGGTGTTGTGCTTATGCAGGAGGGGAGGCCATTAGCTTTCTGGAGTAAGGGTTTGTCCTTAAAGGCTAAACAAAAATCAGTTTATGAAAGGGAACTCATGGCTCTAGTACAAGCTATTCAAACACTTTATTATCAGAACTGACCAGAGGAGCCTCAAATTTTTGACTAAGCAGAGGCTGTTCTCAGATGAACAATTCAAGTGGGTTGTGAAATTGGTGGGCCTGGATTTTGAAATTCAATACAAGCCTGGAAAGGACAACTCATCAACTTATGCACTTTCTAGGAGATTGATGTACAGTGCCCTGTCTGTGATATCTCATGATGACATAGATAATTGGGTTAGTGATTTAAGTTTGGACCCTAAATGGAAGAAGGTGATTCAGGACTTACTGATTTCTGCTACTAGTCATCCTGGTTTTGAATTAAAGCAAGGGATCTTGTGCTACAAGGACAGGCTGGTTTTGGCCAAAACTTCTAATAGGATTCCTATCATACTTTCTGAGTGCCATGAAACTCCAACGGGGGGACATTCTAGTTACTTCAAAACCTACAAGAAGATATCAAGCTTTCTGTTTTGGGAAGGGATGAAGACAGATATCAAGGCTTTCATTGTTGAATGTGATACTTGCCAAAAAAAAACAAGTATTCTACCTTGGCTCCTGCAGGACTTTTGCAGCCTCTACCTATCCCTCAACAAGTATGGATGGATATATCCATGGATTTCATTGGAGGGCTGCCCAGATCTCAAGGGAAGGACACTATATTTGTGGTAGTAGATAGGCTGTCTAAGTATGCTCATTTCTTTGCCTTAGGGCACCCTTATTCAGCCAAGGATGTTGCTATGGTTTTCCAAAAAGGAGTGGTAAGACTACATGGGTTTCCAACCACTATAGTATCTGATAGGGGTCCATTGTTCCTTAGTTTATTCTGGAAGGAACTGTTTAAAATGGCTGGAACTCAACTCAAGTTGAGCACTGCCTATCATCCTCAGACAGATGGGCAGACTGAGGTCACAAATAGATGCTTGGAGACATACTTGAGATGCTTTGCAGGACCTAAACCCAAACAGTGGGTAAATTGGTTGCACTGGGCAGAATATTGGTTCAACACCAACTATCACTCATTTGCTGGAATGACCCCTTTCAGGGCTTTGTATGGGAGGGATCCACCTCTCTTATTAAGAGCAGGTACTATACCCTCTAAGGTGGAGGAAATCAATCAACTCATGAGCCAGAGAGATGTAATTTTAGATGAACTAAGGAGTAATCTAGCTAAGGCACAAAATTCCATGAAGCAGCATGCAGATAAACATAGAAGGAAGGTGGAGTTTGAAGTTGGAGAATGGGTGTTCCTCAAACTGCAGCCATACAATTTAAAGCCCTTAGCCAACAGGCCCTATGCTAAGCTTCCTCAGAAGTTTTTTGGCCCTTATCAAATACTTAAGAAAGTGGGAGCTGTGACTTATCAGTTAGACTTGCATGCTCATGCTAAAATTCACTCAGTCTTTCATGTGCCACTATTAAAGAAAGCCCTCAAGCATACTCAGCAACCACAACCATTGCCTCCTATGCTAAATGAAGATATGGAACTAGAAGTGAGCCCTGAAGACATCACTGACAGCAAAGTTAATAAGCAAGGAGATGTGGAAGTCCTAGTAAAGTGGCAAAATCTTCCTAATCATGATTGCACTTGGGAATTGACAACCACTATGAAGGAAAATTTTCCTAACTTCAAACTTGAGGACAAGTTAGAAAGTTTAGGGGGGAGTATTGATAAGATCAAAGTCAATCAAAAGATTAGGCACGTGTATAAAAGAGGAATTAGGAAGGTTTGGAAGTTAAATAACTAACTTCCTAACTGAATTTGTTGGTTAGTTGTAGTTTCTGAGTTGTTAATAAATAGCCTTAGCTGTAATTGTAACTTAGGCAATTTTAGAATAAACCAACTGATTGTGGAATCAGTGGCTGATTGTGGAATCAATGGTTCGTGGGATCTTTGTAACTCATTCTTGTATACTCTTCTTCTCTATCAAATAAAACTTCATTAGAGCCCTGCCAAGAACCTCTAGGTTTGGCTTAGGGACATTTCTTTTCTATTTTTTCTATCTTTCTCTACTTACTGTTGATACCATTGTTATCATTCTCAGATTTTGGAATGAAGGAAATTTGAGAGATTTGGTAAAAATGTCTGCCAACTGATTTTCACTTCTGCAATACTCCAAGGCAATTGTTCCATCATTGTTGAGATCTCTAAAAAAATAGTACTGACATCAATATGTTTACTTATTCCATGAAGTACAGGATTTTTGGAGAGTTTAATGGCTGATGTATTATCACAATACACTACAGTAGCTTCCTCTTGCTTGAAATGTAATTCTTCAAAGATTTTTCTCAACCAAATGGCTTGACAAACACAAGTTGAAGCAGCAACAAACTCAGCTTCAGTAGTTGATAATGTGACTATAGGTTGCTTTTTAGACAGCCATGAGACAGCCCCAGTGCCAAGCATAAAGACATAACCTGAAGTACTTCTCCTATCATCTTGATCCCCTACAAAGTCACTATTAGTGAACCCAATCAATTTTGATTTTTCACCCTTCTTGAAAAATAGCCTAAGTTGTTTTGTTCCTTGAAGATAACGAAAGATTCTTTTGGCAGCTAAGAGATGCATTTCAGTTGGACTTTCCATGTATCTACTAATTAGGCTCACAGAATACATTATGTCAGGTCTTGTAGCAGTTAAATACATCAAGCTACCCACTATTTGTTTAAATAGTGTGTCATCCACCTTTTTTCTATTAGAATCTTTGTTAAGCTTCAAGTCATATTCACATGGAGTACTTACAGGATTGCAATCCTGCATCTCAAACCTATCCAAGAGCTCTTGGGCATACTTCTTTAGAGAAATAAAATATCCAGTAGATGATTGCACTACTTCTATGCCAAGAAAATAATGTATCAAACCAAGATCAATCATTTCAAATTCAATATTCATAGACTTTTTGAACTTTTCAAACATTCCTAAGTCATTTCCAGTAAATATAAGATCATCCACATATAAGCAAATAATAAGCATTTCTCCTTTAGGTCCAACTTTAACAAACAGTGTGTGTTCATATGGACATTTCTTAAATCATTCTTTCAAAAAATATGTTTCAATTCGACTATACCAAGCTCTTGGAGCTTGTTTTAGTCCATAAAGTGCTTTCTTCAATCTATACACTTTATGTTCATTTCCAACTTTAATATAGCCAGGGGGTTGATCAACAAATACTTGCTCATTCAGGGTTCCATGAAGAAATGCTGATTTAACATCCATTTGATAGATAGGCCATGAATTTTGAGCTGCCATGGCAATCACCAATCTGATGGTATCATGTCTTGCAACCGGAGCGAACACCTCTTTATAATCCACACCATATTCTTGCTTATATCCTTTTGCCACTAATCTTGCCTTGTACTTGTCAACTTCACCATCTTCTTTTCGTTTAGTTTTGAAAAACCATTTTACACCAACAGTTTTCTACCCATGTGGAAGATCAACTAGTTCCCATGTATGATTTCTTTCTATGGCATTAATTTCTTCATCCATTGCCTTTTTCCATTTTGCTTCTTTGACAGTACTATCAAAGTTTGTGGGATCACAATCTGCAAATAATGCAAAATGAGTAACAAGATCATCAATTTGACTAATTCCCGTCACCTCAAAATCTTCCATCCAAGCCGGTCTTTTTCGAATGCGGCTTCTATGAGGTTCAACATATGCATCTGAAGTTTCAACTCTGGTTGGTTTTGTAATTTTTTCTTCTTCCCCTTGTTCAACTTGTGAATTATTTGTACAAGGCTGCTGCCCATTCTCTTGTTCATCTTCTTCAACTCCAAATTCTGAAATATTTGGAGTATGTTGCTGTCCATTCCATTCCCAAGTTCTTTCTTCATCAAAAATAACATCTCTGCTTGTCACAATCTTTTTAGTGAGTGAGTTGTACAACTTATATGTTTTGGATGTCTCACTAACACCAAGGAATACACACTTTTCACTCTTATCATCAAGCTTCTTCCTTTTCTGGTCTGGAACATGCATTAGCTATGCAACCAAAAAATTTAAAATGTTCAACACTTGGCTTGTGTCTATTCCATGCTTCTTCAGGTGTCATGTTCTTCACAGCAAATGTGGGGCTTCTGTCCAACAAATGAATGCTCCAATTTACAGCTTCTGGCCAAAAATTTCTTGGCACTCCACTCATCTTTAAAATTGATCGAACCATGTTTAAGATTGTCCGATTCTTCCTTTCTGCAATGCCATTTTGTTGCGGTGTGTAAGCTGCTGTAAGTTGCCTTTTGATTCCATATGTGTCACAAAAATATGCAAATTCTTGTGAGTTGTATTCACCACCACGATCACTGCGAAGAACCTTGATTGCATATCCACTTCCTTTTTCAACAAGTGCTTTGTAGTGTTTGAAAACTGATAGTGCCTCAGATTTTTCCTCTAGAAAATAAACCCACGTTTCTCTACTAAAATCATCAATGAATGTAATGAAGTAGCGTTTACCACCATTTGAGGTAGGATTAATTGGCCCAGAAATGTCAGTATGAATCAACTCCAAAACTTGTTTTGCTCTCCATGATTTTCCTTGTGGGAACGATGAACGATGTTGTTTGCCAACAACACATTCTTCACAAATTTGATTTGGATTGACAATTTGTGGAAGACCTACCACCATGTTCTTCTGCTGAAGAGTCTTTAATCCATTGAAATTTAAGTGACCATAGCGGAAATGCCAAAGTCATGAGGGATCCTTCATTTCACTCATTAAGCAAGTCTTTGCACTTTGAATCTTCAAAGGAAACAACTTGTTAGAACTCATTTCAACAACTGCAATGGCTCCTCTGATAGGATCATATATCTCACAAGCATCTTTTTGTATGGTTATTATATAACCTTTTTCCTGCAATTAATCAGCACTCAACAAATTGCTTTTCAAGTCAGGAACATAAAATACATTAGAGATGGTTTCAACCAAACCATTCTTGGTTTGAATTTTAATATCTCCCTTTCCCATCACATCTACAGTAGAGCAATCACCAAAACTCACTTTAGATCGAAAATTTTCGTCTAAATAAGATAATGATGACTTACTTCCACACATGTGGTTGCTACAACCAGTATCAACATATCATACATCAGACTGGAATTTCTCATGAGTTGTCATCAGCAATGTTTCTTCTTCCTTCTCCTCTACAAAGTTAGACATTTCTCCTTTTCCTTTGTAGTTAGGCAGTTTTGTGTAGCAATCAGATGCATAATGACCAAACTTATGGCATCTATAGCACTCTATCTTGGATTTTTCATATATTCTACCTCTTCCTTGTTGTTGATGAGGATTGCCTTTAAAGTTCCTGCTGGAATCTCTATTTCCTCGACCTCCATGTCCTCTACCCCTACCCCTTCCTCTAAAGTTATTGGAATGAGTATTGATAGAAGCCTTCAATGCTTGTTCCTCCGTTGTTGAACTTCTATGCATCTTTTGTTCATGAACCAACAAGGAACTTTGAAGTTCATCAAGGGAGAGTTCATCATTGTCATTAGACTCTTCAATTGAGCACACCACATAGTCAAATTTTGGTGTGAGTGAGCGTAGAATTTTTTCAACAATGAGGGTGTCTCCCATCTTTTCTCCATGAATTCGCATGCTGTTTGCAATTCCCATGACCCTTGAACAATAGTCAGTAACTGTCTCACTTTCCTTCATTTGCAAAGTTTCGAAGTCCATTCTCAAAGCTTGAAGTTGAGCACGTTTGACTCTAGATGAGCCTTGGTATTTCTTCTTCATTGAATCCCAAATATCCTTAGAAGTTTCTTTACAAAGAATGGTTTCTAGGATAGAGCGATCAGTGGCTTGAAATAAGAAATTTTTTGCTCTCAGGTCTTTCAACTTCAATGCATCATGTTCCCTCTATTGTGAAGCAGTGCCTTCTTCTAGTGTTGCAACACCATCTTCAACTACTTGCCAATACTCCTTAGATCTTAAGAGATTTTCCATCAGCATGCTCCAGTACTCATAGTGACCATCAAAGTGGGGAATGGCTGGTTGCACAAAATTATCAATAAGCCATTATAATATATTTGTGTTGAATGCTTGCTTCACAAATATATTTCTGCACTGCTCAAAATTGAAGGATGAAAGTGTGAATCTTAAATGAGGGACAACACGTCACAGCAGAAGAGTGGGTAAGGAAACTTGCTGCAGCAACAATTATTTTTCTTTTCTCTCTCTGGCTCTTGATACCAATGTTAGTAGAAGAATAATTGTAAACTGATGTATCATATGCATTAGATGATAACCTTTAAATAGGCCAAGTGAAGAGGTTATAATCAGTTTTACAACTACACATATTAACTTCCCCACAAGTTGAGATAACTTGCATAAACTACTCATAAACTACTACACTACACAACACATAAACTCAATAAAATATTAAAATAGTTAACAGGAAAAGGATTGGTTGTTAATGTTGGAGGGACTTTTACTCTTCCAATATCTAGAATTCAAGGTTTACGTGCTTTCATCTCCTTTTCTTTCGTTCTTTGTATCATCCAAAATATAGATTCGTTGATAGAACAAGGAACTTGAAATGATTCAAGAGTCTCTGCATAAGAGAATCAGCAACTTACTCCCTTGAGACAAGTGACTTTCTTCCTTATCACCATCAATCCATCATCTCATTTGCTTCTAATCTTCATGATTGTCTGGGATTGCATATTGTTGTATTATTACTGTTAAGGTGGTTACCATTAAGCACTTAATGCATTCATATAATTTATTGTAGATATGCATACTTAGAGGAAAGTGATGACTTTGATGAGGAAGGTATCTCTCTTACAAGCAGTGTAGCAAAGATGAGTGTCGATGTGGCAGCCAAGCTAGAGCGGAAAGGTGGTAGTGCTGCTATTGATCTTTCCCTGGAAGAAGATATTGAGGAAGATAAGAGAGAATGACATCAAACTTTGTATACTAGTATTTCATGTCACCTTCTTACTTACTCTAGAGGTCTTAATATGTTCATATTATTACATATGGTAACTGGTTTAATAACATGGTGTTATAAAAGCTTCCCTAGTTTAGTTTCAGAAGACACACATCTTTATGTCTTCAATTTTGGTTACCATCATTTTCTTGAAGCCTTATCTGCAATTACTCACTCTGGTGATTATTTAGGTTATGTTTGGTTTGCAAAAATGATTTTTTAGTTTCATTTTCTATTATCATTGATAATTATAAGAGAAAAGGGTGACAATGTAAAAGTTTTACATACTGTCAGTCTATCATCCAATATTCATTTTCAATCATAATTGATTTAAAAAAAAGTAATATCAATTAATGGTAGATGATATACTGATTGTGTGTAAATTTACAACCGACGGTGTGTACAGTGACCCATTGATTTAATTTTTTTCTTCTTATTCTCATAGATTTGTATGAGAAAATAAAAACAATACTTTGATATACTTTGGAAAGTAGACAGTGGTGTGAATCTATTGTTTACAGCTAGCAACGGATTGCAGGTTTAAGAGTACACATTGACATTGTATCATTTGCTCGAATACAATGCTGAACTTGAAAGCGTTTTTAAATGAGTTAATCAAATGCAAGACCTTTTTAAAAAATTAAAATTAACCAATACATAATTTTCCTTTTAAAGAATTGCATAGCCTTAACTTTTCTATTGAGCCAACATACATGCGAGAATGGTCATCGTCTGCGAAACACAAAAATAAATTTCATAATATTGCTTCTTTTCTGCCTTTCAAATTAATAATGGTATAGTGAACGATTTGAAGAAGGAGAGGATTCACTTATTCCAAGAGTAAATTTTTTAAACTTATTCTAGGGAAATCCAATGATTTAGATATACTCATTGATTTAAAACATTAGATTTATCTAGAATTGATGGCTAAGATGTGGAGTAAGTTTAAAAAATTTGCTTTTGGAGTCAATGAATCTCTCCTATAATATATTTTTTGAATGGGTAATTTGGTGTGTGTATATTTTGTTATTAATATTGGCAGATTTTAATAGAATAAATGGTTAGTGAGGAAAGTTTTGTCATGGCATAGCAAGTGGATGAAGTTTGTCACCAACTAATTAAAGTATTCCTTTATAATAATAATCATTTATGCTTAAGCAGTAACCACCGCACCAAAGTCAAGTCAAAGAATTACTTTTTTTTTTTAAACTTACACGTATTATTAATTTTGAAAATAGCCACTGTTATTACACTGTCAACCGTGTTTGCCTTCAATCCATTTTATTAAAAAGTACTCCCTTCATTTCATTTTTAATTGTATTTTACTAAATTAATTTTGTCCCTATTTATCTGTTTCTTTCAAAATAAAAAAGTAATTATAATTATAATAGAAATGTATAAATTAAATATAAATGGACATAATAATTTATATTTTATAATTTTAGAAATATGACCTTAAAAAGAGTAAAAGACGTGTAGTTATTAGAATTGGAGCTAGCATAAAAAAGTTACGGATATGCCTTGGTTGTTGGGTGGGGTAGAGAAATATTAATTATAATAATAGATGAATATATAATTATATACATGTATATAATATATATATATATACACGTTCTTACCTAAAAAAGGTGGTTAAAGCAGTACGAGAGGAGGATGGTTTTATAATAATATCATTCAAAATCAAAGGATTCAATTCAACTAACCTTTTCTTCTTGTCATTGTGAACATACTTGCTTGACCGTTGATTACTATTATACCCTATTTACTACACTTCTTCACTCTCCTTCACATTCACATTCACAATAAAAAGAGGACTCAAGAAATTTCACTTAATTTTTTTACAAGCTGAATCAACTTTTTGAAATATGTAGCTGACTCTCCCAATAAATATCGTTTATATAGATTGAATCATTGATCATTTGTTTTGTCTGACGAGAGCTTACCGCACTTTCAAGTGTAGTATAGTTAGCAGTATAGGATTAATTAGGAAATGTTTAATTCTGTGAACCCCACCGGAGTCCACACGTATGTAACGGTCCACTCATCACCATATTTCAGAAGCACGGCAAAGGAAAATGGAACCATTTATTCACAAGATAGAGACCACATATATTATATAATCTCATTGGACAACAATTTCAACCTCATTATTACATAAATTTAATAACGCACTACCAAGGACAATATTCAAATATGTTTCAACAATTATAGAATGCTGCAACACATGAAAACTTTCATGGTACTTATTATTTTCGATAAAATTATTTCAAAATCAAATAAATTAAATAATAGTATACTCACCTTACTAACTTCATCATGTTTGGGTAAATAGTTAAATGTTGTGAGAATTTGAATTTTGCAGTGTGTGGATTTTTTCATGACTGTATGCCTTTTTTTTGGAAATGTAAAATTTATTCGATTATCTATGTTTAAAAATGGATTAATATCATGCTATTGACTTAGAACACGTTTATGCCCACACAAAAATTGCACACTTTCCCTAGATTTGATAAAGGACTTAAAATATAAACTTGTATTGAAAAATCACATGTTTAATATATGAATATTGGACTTGGTTTTCTATATTGATTTACTCATTTCTATAAATATTGGAGTTGGTTTCCTGATATTAACAATTTTCTAATCTAAACATTTTTAGAATGATGATAATAGTGTTTTAAATAGTGAACCGAATTATTTGATATGGTGATAATATTGCAGTTGCAATGATCGACACAACCACATCATATCATAATTGTAATGTGACTCTGAATCAAAATGTTGCAGCCACAATGCAACTACATCAAATCACATTTGGACTACATTAGACTGTATTTGGACTGCATTAGGTCGCATCAGACTGCATTAGATTCAAAAATATTTTTTAATTACAAAAATAATTCACATCGCAGTGGTCATAACGACAATAATCACATTAGTCACAACCATTACCATAATCATGAAAATAGCCACAATTAAAAACATTGGATGACAATATAACGACTATAAAATATAATTTTTTTTGAATTTTTTGTGAGCAAGAAAATTTATTTAATTTGATGATTAGTTAAGTGGTGAGTGAGGATTGATGAGTTTTTTCTGCTGCACATGTTTTACAGTAAGTCGTGGGCAGACCATCCCATTACCTTTTTGGATGCATAGATCCCAAGATTGAAAAATCATACTTGTTGTTTTATATTATCTCATATGTTGTTTTATTTTTAACTAGAAATTAAAACTCAACATGCAGACAACTCTCCAGCTCTTGCCGGGTCCCGCTGCTATTAATTTCCTTCATGGAGAGCGTATTAATCTTCCATATTTTCTTAATAGGGATCATGGAATAAAGAATATGAGTATTCAAAAAATTTAGCTAGTAATATTCCATATTTTCGTATTAATCTTCCATATTTTCGTAGTAATGTTCATATTCCAAAATATAATTACCAATACGGCATTGGTCCATTGATGTAAGATCTAATTAGATTCCCAGAAAGACCAAAAAGTTTAAAGTTCGTTTCCTGTGGGCGATACTTGTTGGGAGGACAATCACTCACACCGAAAGAGATTAGTTTCTTACACATTGGGTCATAGATACAAAACCAACTCTATAAAAAAAATTCAAAAAATATAACTCTATTCCTCTTAACCTTTTTGAAGTCAGTCGTGTAATACAAAACAAACCAATCAAAATTACAGAAAGGGCAAAAATGAGAGGGTAAATGTCTTAAGTTTTGGCTCGTTTCATTTATATATGAATGATGTTAATATTGATTTTAAAGGTTCTCTACCTTTTTTATGCATGTGTGACATGAAATATAGAACTTTAAACTCCTTTTATTTCATGTGCATGTGTCGAATGATAAAGAGAAAAAGGTTGGTCTATTTAGTTTAAAGTTTGTGGTTTATGTTTATTTTTGGAAAAAATAAGCTAAAGATAGAAGTTCCAAAATCATGGGTTAGTTTATTTTTTTATCTTATTTTTCTCAATTTTTATATTTCCCATTTTACCTCATTATAACTTTATCTCTCTCCTCATTTGTACTCTTCTACCAAATACCATAACTCTTCACATCATCACCATCAAACTTCATAACTCTCATTTTCTTCTCTCTATCACCACTCAACCCCGTAATTCCTCATAACATTTTCTTTTATATATACACGAATAAAGAATTATGTATAAAACTTTGTTATATAATATTAATATTTTGTGAATTATGTATAAACCCAATAAACCCGAAAACTTTTTTCATAAAACTTAACATTTATGTATTATTTATTTTGTGAATTATGTAATTTAAGTTTAGTAACTTCCATTTATTTATGTGATATATTTTTTTAATACTGATATTGATTTTTATATTGTATTTTATTTTAATATTTTTTGTAGCCTTTGTTATTATGCAATATTAAAAATCATGGGTTGATTTATTTTTCAGTTTATATTTAACTATGTATGAAGTTATTTGTTTATGTTGATCTTATGTTGTTTTTTAATATTAATATTAGTTTTTATATTTTATTTTAATATATTTTTTAGTATTTGTTATGCAATATTACATAATTAAAGTAAAAATATATGGTGATAAATATTAAAAAAATGTATGTTTAAAAAATAGTGTAAAAAAACAACCAAAATAATCATAACATAAACAAATATCTTCATACCCTTTTGTGTAATTTACTATGTAAAAAGTAATCTTTTTACATTTCCCAAACAAAACAAATTAGTTTATATTCAATTTTCAGCTAAGGTACTCAAACATAAACAGATTATAATCTTATCAGTTTATAATCTCACAATTTATAAACTGAAACTAAAAACTTAATCTATATCAAACACACGCTTAGGTCATGTTTGACATAGTTTAAAGTTTGTGGTTTATGTTTATTTTTTGAAAAAATTAAACTGAAAACATAAACTATGTATGTTTGGCAACCAAATGAAGTTTATAAACTGAAAAAATAAGCTAAAAGTAGAAGCTCCAAAATCATGGGTTGATTTATTTTTTTTAGCTTATTTTTTTCCCAATTTTTCTATTTCCAATTTTACTTCATCATAACTTTATCTCTCTCATCCTTTTTACTCTTCTACCAAACATCATAACTCTTCATATCATCACCACCAAACTCCATAACTCTCACTTTCCTCTCTCTATCACCACTAAACCCTATAATTCCCCATAACACTTTCCTTTATCTGTACACAAACAAAAAAATTATGTATAAAATTTTGTTATATAATATTCAAATTTTGTTATATAATATTAAAATTTTGTGAATTATGTATAAACTCAATAAACCCTAAAACTTTTTTATAAAATTTAACATTTATGTATTATTTATTTTGTGAATTATGTAATTTAAGTTTAATAACTTCCATTTATTTATGTGCTATATTATTTTTAATATTAATATTGGTTTTTATATTGTATTTTATTTTAATATTTTTTTAGCCTTTGTTATTATGCAATATTAAAAATCATGAGTATTTTTTTAGTTTATGTTTAACTATCTATGAGGTTATTTGTTTATGTTGATCTTATGTTGTTTTTTAATATTAATATTAGTTTTTATATTATATTTTATTTTAATATATATTTTAGCCTTTATTATGCAATATTATAAAATTAAAGTAAAAATATATGATGATAAATATTTAAAAAAATGTATATTTAAAAAATAGCGTAAAAAACAACCAAAATAATCATAAGATAAACAAATAACCTCATATCATTTTCTGTAATTTACTATGTAAAAAACAATCTTTCTACTTACCCAAACAAAACAGATTAGTTTATATTCAATTTTCAGCTAAGGTACCCAAACATAAACAAATTATAATCTTAAGAGTTTATAATATAACAGTTTATAAACTGAAACTAAAAACTTAATCTATACCAAACTCATTAATTCTTTTTTACATTTATTATTTACCTTTTTATGTATTAACAATTATTAATTTTGAAGTATAAATAATACAGGTTTGCTAATATAAAAGTTTTTAATCTTTCAATACATAGTCTTTAAATTCATAAAGCAATTAAAAAATTATTATGTTCAAGTATCAAAATTAAACTTGTTGAAGTAAAGTATTGTAGGATTCTCATTTCTTTTGCTATAATGAAAAGTTTTAATTCTTAATATAAATTAGGCAAAACTATTACCTTTTTTTCCAATTTGATTGGATAAATTTTTTATTCACATAGGTTTTACCGTTAACTTTTTTAGTAAAACTCTCAATTAAAAACTAAAACTGAAAATTTTGTATCATTGAGATTAGAATATAAAAATCTACAATATATCTTTAACAGAAAACCAACTATTAAATTCAATTTGAAAAAATAAAAATTGTAAAGAACTCATTTGGATAAAAATTAATTATAAAATATAAGATAATTAGATTTTTTTAACTATTTTTCCTATATACTATTATACAAATTTAAGGGTATTATAATGATGTAGCTCAAGCTCTTCCAACTTTCAACAAAAAGATTATACATTTTTTAGCACTGCTTTCACTAAAAGTTGAAGTAAAAGAGAAATAAATTTGAAAACTAGAATTATTTATTTTTCTCTGACATCACTTTTTATACCATACTTATTTTGCCATCTCTCTTTTTTTTTTCTTTTTTTTTCTTTCTTTGCCATGACATTAGCAATCACATAAAACTCTCCCTCTTTTCTTCCTTACACCTCAAGTAGGAGGTAATAGAACAAATTAACATTATTCATCCAATAAACTGAAAGAGATCATCACTATGCTCTACAGAACCATACGCCATCACATCCAAGCTTTGATCAAATTCAAGGGTTGATGATTGAGTAACATGCATTGGATAAGCATCTAAAGTAGGGTGAGGAGAGTTTAAGTAATCATCAAAGGGAATGAATTCTTGTCTATTGCACTCATCCCTTTTGATGATTGATGGTGAAGTAAAAGATGATGATAAAAAGGGAACATCTTGTTTGGTGTTGTCAAAGCTAATAAGGAATATGGAAGAGTGATGAGAAGGAGAAGAGTTATCAAGTATGATATCAGGGTCTTTGCAAGTGTGGTGCCCACAATAGATGGTCTTATACAAAGGAGGCTTCTCTTGAACTCTCTGCACTTGTTTTGTAGCTTGGCAACCTTGATCTAACTTGTAACTGCACCTGTAATAGTTCCTGTTCATATATATCATCTTAGGTTCAGCACAGAAATGGTCAAAGATTAATATTCACATAAAAGACTTTTGCTTTTGTAACAAGAAAAATCTTTTGATCAATATAATTATAGAGTAAACATAAAAGGTGATGTTGGTAAAATTAGTTTAAAAATATTATTATTATAATCGGAAGGAAAGGGCTTAATATTTGATATCTAACCTTGAATATTTGGCATTTAGGATGGGTTTTTGACCATACTTTCTCCATTGATGGTTATCAATTGTTGGAGTTTCCGACACCTCTTCTGTGGTTTCTGCAGTTCTTCTGCACGCAAATTGAATATTAATATAAATGAATTATAAATCCTAATTATCCATTCCGAAAACTTAACCAAACTATGATTAATTTTGTCCAAGTGCCTAGTAACGGGATAAAAAAAGAGACACTGATAGCTAGTTACATCGTATAATTATTCAACAAAAGTTGAGGATGCTGAACAACATTAGATAAGAATTAGTAAGAAACATACAAATAATAACAACCATTAGGGTATTAAAAGGAAGGGGACAAAACTCCTATAAATTAACATTAAAATAATGTTACTTAACTAAAACTATATTCACTATTAATTATCTAAAATGTTTTGACATCTGAATCTAACTTTAATTAATCAATGATGATTGTACCTTTACTTCCTCACCTTTTGATAATCATTCATTTTCGAGGAACATTATCCATAAAGCTAGAAGAACTTAACTTACTAGTATATATACAGTATTTGATTATCTTGGAGATCATACAATGTTACTGGTGAGGTGAAACTCACAAAAATGTTTCTCGTGCATCTTTTTTTTATTGCAGAAGGATAAGAGAACTGTAATTGATAATATGACAGAGAGAGAAAATTTAAGATCTAAAAGCTGGTTTATAAAAAATATATGAATACTTCGAAATCTAAAGCTTAGTGCTTGATTCTGTAGTATCCAATGTTTAAGAGAAGTATCAGTTATTAATCTAACTCATTAAAACTTGTATACATGGGTGTTGAAGATTAATACTTGTTAAATTCTCTTCAGATAAGCAAGATCTAAAAGGTGGTATAATTAAAATGTATTAAAAAAAAGATGATGGAAATAAATACCTTCTCTTGTAACACCCCCTTCTGTCCTTTATGGTATCATGGTGAGGTTTAGAAGGAGTAATAGAGGAAGAAGAATCCATGAGTTTTATATGATGATGGGATTGGTAAGAAGGATATTTGTTGAAGAGGAAGAGTGTGTTGGTAAATGAGTTGAGGACTTTGGTCACAAGATATTGAGCAAACACAGTTACTGACTCATCATCATTACTAATGTTATTATTATCATCAATATTAATGATTTGTCTAAGCTGTTTTGCAAATTCATGCCCTCTTACTAGCTCCTCAAATGCCTTCCTTCCATTCTCCATTTTCTCCAATGTTCATTCCAATTGAATTGGACCTACTTACCTTCCTTAATGCCTTCTCCCCATTTCTATCCCTCACAATATTAACACAACACCACTCCCACCAAATCAATCTTCTCATCTCTTTTATACTTACATTTAACACTATATAATAAATTTCATACATTTTCTCAGGGAATAAAAATAAATAAATCATATTATAAGGGGGAAATTTTTAAGTATAATAAAAAATGAAAACAAATAATTTTTTTTAGAAATAATTGTGCAAATGTTTTTATATTGTCACTTCATTATCTACCCTTTAAAAACAAAGGAATGGATGATATACTAGATGTATAAATTTATAAATATTACACCCTATTTTTTGTATAAATAAAGATATCCTTTAAGATAGGTATAATGAAAAATAGAGTCAGGTGACACATACAAAAATAAATAATATATGAGAGTATGGGAGCAACTTGCAATTTGTATAAAGCAATGGAACGTAGATGAAACGAAGGTGGCTATAAAAATTGGGAAGTCAACATTGGAACTAGAAACTACCCGCGTGGGAGTTGGATGGCCAATGGTGTGCCACGTGTACTTGAAAATTGCTTAGATTTGGTTTACGTCAGAGCTGATATCATCATAGTGCGTCATGTGATGACCACATTAGACAGTTGTATTATGCGGACGACAACTGTGTTGGATCCAAATGACCCATTTTTATGTTGCATTATTTACCTGCTAAAAAACTCTTCAAGGGTGGCACAAGAGTAAATAAATAAAAAATATCAATTTAAAAGGCCAAAAACTTGTCACATTTTGATGTATTTAAAAAGTATTAGGGAAGAATACATAGTTATGTAATGAAAGAAGAGTATTGGTAAATCCTTTGTTCACCTTTTTTTTATGTCTTTTTACCCAGAGATAGAAAATGAAAATAATTTGAAGCTAGGAAAGCTCCACCATGAGATGCCAATCTCTAGTTCCTTATCCTTTGTTAATGGAACTCAGTTTTAGAAACTAGGTGGTATTATTTTAAATGATCATGTGGTGTCTACAGGTGCACAAGGATAACCCAACATATTTTTTTTTTATTTACTTACACCAATTTCTCTTTATCGGCGAGACATTGGTTTAATGGTTTAAGGTTTTCAATAACAGCAATTATTGGAAGAGACCTCTGCTTTACTTAAAAGGGGCAGACTCATTCACCCAAAATAAAGACCACACTTTTTATTTAGAGTTTTTCCCATCACAAAAATGAGAAAGATATACAGATAACGAGGAAGTAATTTCCTTAATGTCCTCACACTTACATAATAGGATAAGGATTGATCTTATACCAAAAATGTACTACGAGAAACTATTTCCCCCACCGCGTAAAATAACCATATAATGATAAAACGTAACACTATTTGATAATGAAAACTAAAAGAAATGCAACAGTGCACTATTCAGATAACAAAATGAACATAATGCCACAAGTCTCCCATTGAGTAAAAATGAAAAGAAATGTACTAGCGCTCTATCTGTATAGTTATATGACTGATATTATAAACCCTTTTGATGTAGTTTATAACCTTGTCCAGCACCAGGTCTGCATTTGCTTCAGGTCTGATTTTAACATGAGAAGCTAGCAAAACCTTCCCCACTGTAATGGCCCATATATGCAGCTCATGAACAGCCACTACTTCTTCCATCTCCAACAGCCCTCTTTCAAGCTGTGTTGCATCAATCTCACGTGGCGTGCTCTCCATCAGGACTTCCAATATGTTTCTCAACATATTGATAGTAGTCCCCAAAACAATTACTGAAAAGATTAAAGTGCATATCAAATCAACTATTTGCCATTCAGGCTTATACCATATAACTGCTCCCCCAATCATCACCCCAACACTCTGAATAGAGTCCCCAAGTACATGAAGATAAGCCCCCTGTACATTTATGTTCCATCGCTTCTTCTCATGCCCCTCTTTTGATTCACCAAGAAGTGGTTCACTGACTTCCTTGTGAACATCATGGTGCATGTGGCCTTCATGACCATGCTTTTCATCATCATGAGTATGATGGTGCTCAGTTATTGTATGCTTTACATCATGATCGTGATGGGCAGACACTGAATATCCATGGTTGTGGCCATGATGACCATGCTCATGGCCGTGATGATCATGTCCGTGGCCGTGATCATGCCCCAATAAAAAAGCCATGAGGATGTTAACCACTAGACCAAATGCAGAAACTAAAAACATTAAAAATCCATCCACCTCGCGAGGGCCAGCAATGATTCTATCAATTGCTTCGTATACCAGAATCCCAGCAAGCAACCATATCATTTGGATAGAAACCAAAGCACCGAGAATCTCTATTCGAAAAAATCCATATGACTGACGGGGAGTAGCTTCCCATCCAGCAGCCCATAAAGAAAATAAGGAGATGGCAAAGGCTGCAACATCCGAAAGCAAATGTGCTGCATCAGTCAATATTGCGAGACTGTTAGCTTTGATGCCACCAACTATTTCAACAGTCATGAAAGTAATACAAAGGACCACAGCTATTAAAAGCTTTCGCATGGAAGTTAATCGTTCTTCAGAATCATTAGAGATGGATCCAGCATCTGCGAATCCACATGGTCCTTCCCCACAAATCTTACTTCCTTCTGAATTCCTTACATCAGGAATAGGTCCATTGATTTCAATAACTTGGGCATGGTCAGACCTTTCTGCTTCCATCTGCGATGACTTCTTCAATTGGGAAAAAAATCAGACAACAGGAGATTGACTTAACAAACACTAAAATGAATAGGAAAAATAAGTGTAATCTGATGATTCAGAGCATAAAAATCAGGGTCAAATGAAACATTTATGCTCTGAGCAAATTGAGTAAAATTGTATCACAACAGATGACAATAATAGATGGCAAGATAAGTAGACCTCAAATCCTGGTGCTTAAAAATATATATTTCCAACTACTGAACGGGGGTCATATTGTTGAAAAGTCATAGGAAATGCAACATAAAGAAAGAGGTTGAACAATAAGACAGTAGGTGACATCATTACAGATATGAACATTCCTTAGGAGTTAGGAATACCAAAAGAAAAACCACTAAATATCTATTATCTATGAATTAAATGGATACTTGGGTCTTGATGCTCTACTATAAGGAGTAAACACCAAAATCACAAAGATGAAAGTGAAAAAAATACCCTTCCAAATTGTTAGTGCATATTGTGACTATAAATTGGTCTAAACAAAAAGGCGTGGAAAGTCTCTGTATGTAATTGAAATTCCAGTCGGAATACTTATAAAAGTGACAACTTTATATTGTAACAAGTAACAACCAATTGATTCCAAATATAAGGGGAACCATAGCATTAGTAAATGAAATTGCTAAAGTGATATCCATTCAACCACAAAGGGTTTAAACTTTAAACTTTGTTGTAGAAGGATAATATGTCTGATTAATTAATACAACATAATTTATAACTTACAAAAACAGTTCCTAATACACAAACAAACAAGGTAAGATAGATTTAAAACCTGTGCCTTAGAGTTCCTTTAGAAAATAAACAATTCAATAAAAAAATGTCAGTGGAGCACACCAAACTCCCACCTAGTGGGAGGGGAATGTATATATAAGCAGTCAAATTCCATTAAGTGAAGAGGTTGTTTCTAAGATTTGAACTCATGACATCTTGATCACTATGCAGCAACTTAAAGGAACTTGTGACATCTTGCCTAGGTTTCCCATCAAAAATAAATAATTCAATGTAATAATAAAATAAAAATAAAAAAAATCTTATGTTTGATTGATCATAACTTACAACTAAAGCGCAAAAGTATAATCATTGTTTGGCGAAAATGAAGAAAATTGAAAGCGAGAAAAACTAAAAGCAAAATGAGCTTTAGTTTAGGCAAACATTCAATGATATTTTAATGGGCGAAGGCTAATATACGAACAATAAGAAAGTTCGCTTCGGTGCGAACTGAGTTTTAATCGTTTGATGAAAAAATGTATCACCGGTTACCCGTTGATTACCTTTCAGAAGTCGGTATGGCTGGATGCGGGTTTAGTGTAAAAGTCGGTTTGGTGGGTACCCACTTCAATATTGGAAGAAGCTTTGGGGTACCGACTTCACTATAGAAGTCGTTTTGTACATGGTAACTTCATTTTCGCTATAGAAGTCGTTTTGTACATGATACATGGTTTAGGACATGACATATTCATTAAATGAATAAGTGTTTGCTTGTACCGACTTCTATATAGAAGTTGGTTTCGGCATGTTAACATTAACACTCCAGCACATTTGGTAACTTAAGCAGCTTGTTGTAGTTTGTGGGATTTTAACGTCCAGAAGTGGTTAATTAAGCACTATGTTGCAGAAGTGGTTCAACACTACATATGACATTAAATTCGACCCATAAAATTAAGTGATGATGAAACTACAGTTTATAGTGTTTTTTAAATATCAAGAAAGCCACCCCTCTAGGCTTATTTATAAATCAATTTGAGAAGAAAATATTTTCTTAACTTTTCTTAAAAAAAAACTTCTCGTGATTTATAACTTTCTTATAGTTCGTATATTAGCCTTCGCCGTTTTAACAATTATCCCCTTCACATTCACACTGCAAAGCAAGGATTGAAAGAAAAGTTTCAAAAAAATGCATATGGATGCTCCTTCCTTACAAAAAATAGGGAACTTTAAATTAAATGATTAGGTAACTTTTAAGCCCTGTAGTCTAAGGAAAGCAGTGACAGAAAATAGGGAAAGCAATAGCATAAAAACAAGGGTTGAAAGAAACAACATTTAAATTAAAACAAAAAATTAAAGAAAGAATAGTTTAATTTTATCAAAGGGACACAAAAACCGATTGAGCATTCAAACATACCAAAAGGGATCATTATGATTGAAAAAAGAAATGGGTAATATTGAATTGTAAAAAATGTGGTACCACTTTGTTTGACTCTGAGCTTCGTCTTCAAAATTAAAACGCCATTCTGAAGATAGTCATACACCGCACTTTGATAACAAAAATAAAAAGAGGAGATTCAGATTGGTTATGTATTGTTCACGTGATTTAAGTATATTCCCAACTTAAAAAGAAAAGAAAAAGACATAACAAGAGTGAGTAGAAAGATAAAAGATAAAGCAGATTCAAAATAAAAGATATAAAAATAGAAGGATTGAAAGATAGTAAACATCTCATCAAATAACTGATACGGATAATGAAAATCCACATACCAGAATTGCGATTTAGAGATATTAGGGTTTCTGATTGGTAGCTTGTTTGGTTTTAGATGTGGTACTTTATCTATCTATATAATATATTTATACTATATAAATGTAAAAACTTCTCCATATTTTTATTTTCATGTTTCGCCTTTGACACTTTTTAATTTATAAAAAAAAAATCATATAAGTATAAGTAACCACCAATATATTAATGATTACTTTCACCTTAAATTGAATATTTATTGATCTATATTACTATATATATGTATCTATATAAATGCAAAAACTTTCACTATGGTATAATTTCATTTTCCTGTTTTGTCATCGACACTTTCTAATTTATACAAACCCATATAATTATAAGTAACCACTCATATATTAATCATTTTTCTCACATTAAATTGAACATTTATTGATCTATATATACTATATATATTTATTTTTACTATATACTATATATAAAGTTATAACTACCAACATGATGTGATTTCTTTTTTTCTATTTTGCCCTTACATTTTTTAATTTCTACAAAAAAATCATATAATCCTAAGTAACTATAATTTGCACATTAACAATCTATCTCACCTTAAATGAATTATAATAAATATATTTTTAACATAAAGTACTTTTAATACAAAAACATTATAATTGTATAAAATAAAATAGAGGAGAGATTCATTGATTCCAAGAGTAAATTTTTTAAACTTACTCCACATCATAGCCATCAATTCTAGGAAAATTCAATGGTTTAGATCTACCCACTAATTTCAACCATTAGATTTTCCTAGAATTGATGACTAAGATGTGAAGTAAGTTTAAAAAGCTTACTTTTAGAGTCAATAGATCTCTCCTCAATAAAATATATAAAAATTGAATACTTAATATAATAAAATAAGAATGCGGATATATATATATATACAAAAACATGTAACTAATATCATATGTTAATTTTCAATTCTCTATCTTGCCTTAATATTTTTTAATTTCTATTATATTAAAAATTATATACACACTGAAAATAGATTAACATTAATATTATTATTAACATTTATAATATATAGAATATACAATACAAATACAAGATGGTCTTAAATCTTAATAACCGATTATATCATTTCAAACCAGTATGCTCTGCACGCACACTGCTATCATAAACATCCGAATATATATTTTATTCACAGAAGAAAGAATGTCTGCAATAATTTTTATATACTATTATCAATCAATCATGTTAAAAAGAGTAATGTATAGGGGAATAATTTTTGTTTGCCTAGTTTAATTTTCACAATTCTAATTTCATATATATTTTTATACTAACTTATAAAAGTAAAACACTTGGTAAATATCCATAATCTAACTTTGATTTTCCAATTTTCCCTTCACACCTTAATTAAAGCAAATATTCTACTTTATTAATGATTTTTGTCTTCCGAGTCACAAAAAATATAATTGTTTAGTTCATATCTAAAATAATTTTAAATTTCACTATAATGAGATATTACGACTTCAATATTGAATAACAACACTCTAAAAATAAAATTGTTTTTCAATTTCATAATATCAAAGAAAAATCATTACTTAATTTATCATATCTACTAATTTATGCAATCATTATTAAAAAATAAGAATTTTTTGATAAATATTCAATGACGACCTTACATCTTATGTTCTAAATATGATATGTTTGTTTTAATGATTACGCCCTAATTATTCACTCCATCTATAAAAAAATAATTGTGAATGATTTTCAATTGCAAATTACAATATCTACAGGTTACAAATAATAGGAAAGTGAGTTGACATGAACGAGAGTGTCTATCAACACGCTAGTATAAATAAATGATAGACCGAATATCCATAAATTTTATAATATTATAATGTACTTTATGTAGGAAGTTTTGGTTACGGTTCCCAATTTTAAAAGCATGTCATCAATGGACGAGAGAAGTTAGCCAACTTAACCAGTAACCACTTCAACATAACCATTGCCTCCTCAGTAGACATATCAGTTGTCCCCATCCCGTCCCAAATCTGTCCCAAATTAATCACAATGTTACCATATGATTAAAATATAAAATTTAAAAGTAAAAAGTAATAAAAAACAGTATTGTGATTGATCCGGGACAGGGAGTGGGACATGTGATCTTTGTCCATCTCCTCAACCTCATCTATCTCAACCACGTCCACTACCAACTTATTCCTATGGATTTGGTTTTTTCCACCACCACATAAAATTAAACCCCGTAAATTGTAATTACACTATTTTGATTTAAGAGATCCTTGTTTGGGAGGGTTTCATTAAAGTCCTTTGGTTCGCGTTGGACCTTCCACGTTCGCTAATCCACAAGGAGAGCTATTAATTAAGATAAATCAGTACGGAATATCAAACCAGATATGAATGTCTCTCTAACCAAGTTATTTGTTTGACCCCATAAATGCTACTTAATTTTTATATAACAACCCTTTTAAGTGTTTCGTGAGATAGCTAGGGAACTTGATATATAACAACCCTTTCAAGTGATTCGTGGAAATAGGTTGGCCAAATTAGTGGAGTACTGTGCAAATTAAATGCATCAAAAATGGTATATGATCGTTTCACTCGTTTCCCGAATTTGGGTTGACTAGCAACCACCATGGCCGTTTCTCCTAACATAATTTTGAACTGTAACCCTTCTTTGCCTATTAAACGTTTGGTGACATTACATAGGCAGGAGCATAAAGCATAACGTTTGTGTTATAATTGTGATCATAAATATTGATGAACATCTTTGTCTACCTTATAAATTTTTGCTACTATTAATTGATGAGCCTAATGACCACGGGCCAAAATCTTGAAATGTGACATCCAAAAAAATTAAAGGGTCTAGATTTAATTTTATTTTTAAATTAAATAAATAAATAATTAGAAAAATGTGAATTTTGAGAGTCCAGTAATGGAAAGAAGTTGTATTCACTAATGAGTATGTACATAATGGTCCCTCCTTCTAGTTCAAACTTCAAGATCACTATGAAGTTATTCATTTTCAGTTATTAGAATAGAAGACTCTTAAAACTCTAAAAAATTTAGATAAGATTTATAGACATCCTGTTAGTGTGTTGGTGGACATATGTTAGTGTGTTGGTGGACATAGAGAGTCTCACAATGTTATGCAACTAAGAGTTCCACAATTTCACCATTTCACCAACACTAAAATTTTCTATAATGGTGGGTAATAATGAATATTTATTGTAGAGGATTGTGTAAGAAACTCCTTATATCTTTATAACAGAAGGTATTTTACATTCCTTTCTATCTTCTGCTCATACAAGGGGCGAATGTGATGTTGGGGATTGAATGATTAACTTGTGATTTTGCTATTCATTCTCTGACTTTCATTCATGATCAAAACCTAACACTTTAATAGGGTAAACACTACTTGATAGCAACTTCCTTGTGGGGTTGGTGCTTCATTTAGATCGTTTTGCTTGAAACTAGCCTTTTTGAGTGAGTTTTGCAACTTTCGGTTATTTTTGGGTAATTTTTGGTTGTTTATGGGATGTTTCGGTTGCCTTTGGGCTTTGGGGGATGGACAATGTATTTGGCCTAGTTTCTGGCCGAGAGTAGTGAGGGTAATGTGTTTGGGATGTTTTGGCCGAGAGTGGCTTTAGGGGATTTTTGGTGCGGATGGACTTGGCTTAGGGTGTTTGGCTGTTTGGCTTTGTATTTGGCCGTGTATGGTTGGTCAAGGGGTGTTAAATTATGGTAGGATAAAAGAAGATGGAAATAGACTTGAGAGGGAAAACGCCACAAGCCTGAGCTTGATAAGTTGAGTGATATCCACCACAACAAGAATGTTGATAAGGATTGTTTGGAGGCGCCACACCACAAGGATGATAAGCCAAAAACGCCACAAGCAAATGCTTGATAAGTTTATAGGGGTAGGAGCAAAGCTCAACTCAACACAATGTGTTTTTTCTTAATCAAATTCAACTTCAAGTTACAATTGGAGTTTGGCTTACATATATAGAGTTAAGCCACGGTTTTGGCTCCTAAACTAATGCTAACACCAATTTGAAATTCAAATAAATAAAAAATACATGAACATATCCTAAGCTTAAGCATGTGGACGTGAATGAGGCCTAGTGCATGGTTTTAAGGTAGCACACCAAGCCTTTAATTCTACATGCCTCCTTTATGTGCCTCAAGTGGTCCCCACGTGCCATTTAAGTTCAGCCACCAAAACTTGGCCTTGAAACCGTGGTCCCAATAATGCTTGTGTATAAATCTATACTCCTCTTTAAAGTAGTCATCATCCTTAGTTTAAGAGAGAGGGGGACCACGAATTTATTCTTAAATTAATATGCCTTGTAGTCTCCACGGCTCATTTAATGTGGCTGGTGGCTATTAATTAGTGGACACCAAATTCAAATTTGAGTCATTCATGTGCATGGCTTTGCATGCAAGATGCTTACGTTGTTGACTTAGGATTTGGCTTGACTGAAATCAATGTTGTGAAACCCGAGTCGGACGTCAAACCGGACGAGGTCTTGTATAGGTTCTAACCGGTTTAACCGGTTAAGCCGTCCGGTCCGACCGGACGACAATATAATATTATATATAATTATATATATATATATACATATATTATATAATTAATTAAAATAAGTGAATAACTTTGCACAAAGCTCACACATGAATCAAAATAAAAGTGCATCAAAGTTTAAGTCTTACATAATTAGAGCAATAAATCAAAACACATCTCATTTAGAGAGTAAACATTCTAATTCATCCATGTATCATTGTCTTGGTTAGATCCTAAGTTTACATTGTTGGTTAAAGATGTACTTTGAGTGTAACTATCTACATCTTCTTGAGGAAAAGAGTCTAAATTAAGCAATCCATCAATAGTAATATTTTGTCCTTCAACCATACCTACAAATTAGAATATACGTTAGATTAATATGTATAATAATTAGAAAATATGTATAATACTGATCTTTGAAAAACTCATGTATGAAACTAAGATTATTTGCATTTTTAAACAGTGTAATCGATTACACAATCCTGATAATCGATTACATGCTGATAAACTAATCAGACATGTGCATTTTACATGATGTAATCGATTACAATATACTCGTAATCGATTACATCATATTAAAAGCATCAGATATGTGAATTTTACATGATGTAATCGATTACAATATACTCGTAATCGATTACATCATATTAAAAACATCAGATATGTGAATTTTACATGATGTAATCGATTACAATATACTCGTAATCGATTACATCATATTAAAAGCATCAGATATGTGAATTTTACATGATGTAATCGATTACAATATACTCGTAATCGATTACATCATATTAAAAGCATCAGATGTGCATTTTTTACATTTTTATTTTATTTTATGAACCCGTCCGGTTTAACCAACCGGGTTATTCCGGTTTTACCCGGTCTAACCCGGTTGGACCGGATTTTCCACGGCCCAAAACGGCTGGAAACCAATTCCGGTTTACTACTTGTACAGAACCGTTTGCAGGAACGGTTGACGGTTGGACCGGTCGGACCGTCCGGTCCGGTCCGGTCCAAACAACACTGGCTGAAATGCTTGACTTTGCCAACTTGTTGTCACGGCCTCTTGTCTTGGCTAGTCTTTGAGGGAGCCCAACATGCCTTACAATACTTAAACAAATGAAAATACTTAGGTCCTAAGGTAATATAAAAACGTGACTTGAAATGAAAGGTGGGATATAAGACCCCCACTTATTTAATACAACAAAACAAAGAAAAGGTCATTTAAGCCGATAAGTAATTATGGCTTTGGCGGGTTGCTATACTACTACAACTAGACTGGCTACCTTTCAACAACTCAGATATTTTTTCGTAGCCACAAACTCCACTCCTACTCAAAACACTTGTGCCCTAACAGAAATATTTCCAAAAACATTGTAAGTTTATTAAAACATGGTAAGCTTACTTGGTAAGGCCAAGTATTTGTCATTTCTCTTCAGTACTACGTCAACCCATCCAAGAGATTCATTTGAATCATCGTGAACACCATTTTTTAGGCCCACAAAATCTAACCCAAGTATTTTAACATTTAAATTTATAGTAATATTTATTCATTTCGAAAATAGTGAAACTAAAGAAATATGAATAAAATAAATAAAGGATTTTTAAGAAAAAACTAATTTGTTAGGATGAGGGGGAGTGAGTCCAGTTTTTTAGGAGAAAAATCTGGTTTGATAAACCAGATTTCGATAGTGGGGTGATTCTTCCTACTTTGATGGGATGTGGGGTTACAAACTTATCTCTATTAAAAGCTATGAAATACATGTGCAAAAAGGGAAGAGGACATAGATACAAAAAGGGAAAACATAGAGCAGTAAGTGAAGGTGATCAACATTAAAGGCAATTGAGTAGAGAAAGCGACTCCACCATATATCCAATTTACCAGGTTAGTATTATATATCGTCAATATATATGATATTACGTTAAACCTAAATGTAACCCCTGTATCTATGATGCATATTGTATATATTTATTTCACTCATCCAGACTCAAGCATTCAAATATAGGTATTGAGTTTAAGAGTAGGCATTGTTGAGTTAATGTTTTGTTCATGTGAAAAAGATAATTTTTGTTCATTTGTAAAATGCTATCATTAGTAACATGCGCCATGAATATACAGAACACATTTGGTCTTTATCCACAAATCATTATAACAAATGCTGTCATTTTTAGTCTCTTTTAATTCATGAGTAACAAATTCAGTCACTACAACAATCATAATATGTTTGCAAGTTCATAGTAAAATGTTAGTTCCATAAATCACTGTAACAAATAACTCAGTAACATTCAACCCAAAAATCAAAGAGAATTATGGAAAATCATCAAATAGAACATGTATGTTTGGGGACATATAACATGAGAGGGAGATGGTTCCTCCCTGAAACCAATCAGGACCGACGGCAGGCCCACCGCCGGTCGTTCTTCAGCCTTGCCGTCAAAGCCATAAAAAAAATCAACAGTGAGAAGGGGGAGAGGGTCGATGCTACAGACCCACCGCCGGCGTCATGTCGACGCCGCCATCTCCACTGTCAGAATAAAAGGAAGGAAAGTGCCGCTCCTCCACCGCTGGAATCTGTCCAGAAACGCCCACCACCATGGTGCGGCTCTCGTAGCAAGCCGGTTCCCCTTCACAGTCACGTCTTGATGAGGACACAGTCCTCCTTCCCTGCCGGAATCACAAGCCGCCGGCCACCAAAGAGGAGAAGCTCTCTTCTCACTCACCCAAATCCTAATCTCCTTGAAATGCCAAACCTAAAAACCTAATTCCCATTCCCCATTTCAATCTGTCTTCTGTTGGGCTTTTAAGCCCATATTATTTGTTTTTTATATTTTGTTCTTTTCTTTCTTATTTGATCATACAAAAATAAATAACATCATATTGTAATGTATTTGTTAATCTTATAGAAATTATCACGATAATTGATTTGTTTGTTTATCGCGCGAATAAAAATAACGGATTTTATACTTTCAAATATTCCAAATGTATAGCGAAATAATAAAATCCCTTTACTTATGAGAAGCGATAATTTTATATATAATAATGTGTTATAATTAAAATTTACTAGTGTCATATGTTAATTCTTACTTCGAGCCGAGAACCGGTCGCGGTCACTTGTACTGCTTCTGCTATTTATCGAAGTAAGAGAACAATTAATAATCAATGCTAACTTTTCACTAATTAAACTTCTCTTTAAAAATGTTTGAGTTATTTAAAAAAAATAAAGATATTTTTGGGATTCAATAGCGAGGTTACAACTCGTATTGCATCTTTCTTCTCACTTCGAGCCGAGAACCGGTCGCGGTCACTTGTACTACTTCTTCTATTTATCGAAGGGAGAAGAGGGTAAACAGTCAATGTTGACTCGTCGTATATTAGTCTCACTTCAATTAAACTCAAACCAATTTTTAATAACTTTTAATCAAACCAACAAACAAATGATCTTAAAGAACTACGTAGTCTTGATTTCCCTATTGCACCTAGGGATACGTAGGAGCAAGATAAACTCTTGTCAGACACAAAAATAAAAAATAAACATTTTGTTTTTATTCAATTTAATTTCAATAAAGTAAGGGTAAATTAAAAGCATGCAATTAGTTAGGTTACCTTTTAATAACGGGCGGACGAGGTGCTAATACCTTCCCCAATCCGTAATCGACTCCCGAACTCATAACTCTAACGTAAAGACCAATTTTATCCAATTTGGGCATAATTCGAGTTTTCCACGTTTTAACTGCAAAAGACGTGGTGGCGACTCCGGTGGCGACTCCTCAAGAGGTCGCGTGGCCGAAAATCCGGGCGCGACAATCATCATATATTTACATCAAACGATGAAAAAAATACAAACAAAACCATGGCGAAATATATAGAATACCCAAGATCCGGGTTTGTGATGTGAAGAGACAAGACCATAGCTTTTACTACTTACTACAATAATAACAAAAGACCAAGCCTTTTTCAACAACTTTTAGTAATAGGAATAAAACAACAATATAATTGTTATTGACAGACACTAGGGAAGTGATTTAGTAACTGCATCAATCTTCTTTTCCAGCTCTGGCTTGTTGGCTCCTACAAGTTTGTCAAACTCTTTTCCATCTCTTAGAAAGAAGAAAGTTGGTGTGGCTTTGATGTCCCATGAACTGCTAAAATCCTGCAACACACAAAGCCATGGATGATGGATCCTTTACAGTTTTGATTATTCAATGTTTGAAAATTAAGGATCTATGCAGTTTAAACAAAAGTGTTGAGGATATATATCCTTCCATTCCCCATAACATCTACTATATGGATAACTAAAGTAACTATCATCTTTGATTATTATAGATTTCAAATGAAGATTTTTACCTTTCCTAGTGCATGCTGAGGTATTGGCTTAAGGGAACTTGAATATGTTATTCATTCTAAATGAATATGTTAAGTGGATTAATACTCGCTAAACTAGTAGAAATGACAACATAGTCTATGAAGCTCCCACCCGACCCACCCTTACTCTTACAATTTCTAAGAACAACAACCTTTGAGTTGAAGCTGACCCTCAATACTCCATAGACTAATATATTTCTTGTTTTGTTTTTGGTGAGACCATGAGATATCCCCACAGGTACGATCCATGATACTAGGTGATTACACAAAATGGTCATAATAATAATATATGTAGGTTCAGTGCTTACAGCCAGTTCATCCACATCAACTAATAAGAACAAAATGGATGGGTGTTTCTTTGATAACTCGCAGTAACATGGTGCGATCATTTTACAAGGATCACACCATGTTGCACTGAAATTTGCAATCACCTGTTCAACATGAAGCTTTAGTATTAATTATTTTATCCAAACAGAATACATTGCAGTCATGACAAGAAAAACAACATAGAAAATATTAAAAAAAATACAACATAGCAAAAGATACACCGAAGGATCTGCAAGCAATTTAACTATCATATATTTTATTTTCATGTGCATTTGTGTAGAGAGAGAAATATCCAGGCGGGGAATCTGAAATGAAAAACAGGTATTTGGGTGGCGTGATAATGCGAACAGAATCTATGAGGGTGAGGCCATGCATAATTTAAATCGATATATACCCTCTAATAGTCTGCACTAAGATAGTTTAAAACGATATCAACTTATATTTAATCCCTCCAAATGAATCAGCATTATCTCCTTATTATGAATCAGAATAGACAAGATGTAGGTGAGGTGCTTCAATTGGGAAAACACATCATCAACTCATGTTAATCACTAAGCAAGAAATAAGACAGTTCCATGTTGATTAGCATTTGAAATATAAATGAAAATAAAACACATCAGAGAATCAGTGAAACCAATTAGGTGCTACAGTTGTCCCTTTGGTGCCAAACACTGGAAATACATATTTACTCACGTTACCAACAATAAATATGAATGCTGAAAGAAGTAATATAATAATCACATAGGTCCGAAAGATACATGTTTCACTAATTGCTTACTTTGAAATAATTTTATCACCTAATATATGAAAAAATATAAAACCCCAGCACATTGTGTTACATTAAGTTCATCAAAGTCACCGGTTATGCCCCAAAAGGACCCATGTGATGGCATTTTGAAACTTTCTAGGACACCAACACATTGTGTTACTTTAAGACTTAAGTCCATGAAAGTCACCAATTATATTGCAGAAGGACTCATGTAACGACATTTTGTAACTTTAGAGGACATACTTGCCGATAAAATTCTTTGAAATAACCTATTTGGTGTATCTTAGGAAGACCTAAGTGATGGTTACATCAATGGTAAATCAAACAGTGTTAGACCAAACATCAACAAAATGATAATAGGGCCTTGAGATAACAATGAACATTACTGCATTAAAGATTAAAGAAGATGGAAAACTCACAATTTTGCCATCATGCCTTGCTTGTTCCAACTTTTGGTCCCAAGATTCTTTTGTGGTAATAAGTTGCACATTCCCAGAAACAAGCTCCACATCATGATCAGAATCATTATCTCTAGCTAGAGGCTACATGCATTAGAAACATGAAACTTATGGTCAATTGAATTATCAACTAAAGATCGAGGCACACAGGTTTTGCATAACTATTTGTTGGGACTCAATGAGGAGAATCCAACAACAACAAAAGTACTCTATTAGGTGTGAGAGCATTATCACTTTAAATATTATATTAAGTTTATTGTGATACTCAATGTAAGAAGAGTACACCCGAAAAGAATAGTCTATTAGGTACGAGATCATCATGACTTTAAGTATTATACATTAATCCAACCTAGAGATAGTCCTTATGTTGGAACTTGTGTTGTTGTGAAAATGAAAAAACTCAGAAGTCCCACATAGTGAGATTTTGAAGAAACCTCACATGTCCCACATTGAAAGATTTTGAAAAAATCTCATAAGTCTCACATTGGAGGATGCAAGAGTTGTGACAAAATCTCATTCTATAAATAGAAGTCTCCTCCCTTCATACTTACTTGCACCAAAGTTGAGTACGCTTTTACTTAACTTTTTCTTTCTCCCTCATAATTTCCACCGATGCATTTCCGGCAAACTTCTCCCCCTTTCTTTCCGTGACACTAAAGAATTGGCACAGGCAGCCATAGTGTGGGAAGTTCGAAAACTAACACTGGTAGTCATTTTGTGGGAGAAGAATTGGCACAGGTAGCCAAAGTGCGGGAATTTTGAAAACTAACACTAGTAGTCAGATTATGGGAAAAGAATTGGCATTGGTAGCCAAAGTGCGAGAATTTCGAGAATTGGCACTGGTAGTCATACCGTGGGAATTTCGAGAATTGGCACGGGTAGCCATATTGTGGTGGGTGTATTTAAGAACGATTCTTACAGTGCAGTAAGAAATCACATAACAGAGAACTGAACTGTTTTATCCTGGGGACGGTGTGGTTGATAGTCTGCTTGCACATTTTGGGAAGTGCCACGAAACGTGTTAAAGAGAGCGACCTGATCGTGATTCAGTCAGTAAGTATTATTTCGTGGCATTTAGAATTGTTGCAAGCTACCGCTACAACAATTTTAAGACGTTTCTACTGCAATGACACTCGTAGATAATATTACTGGCCCGAACAGCTTCGATCTAAGCAAACCATTTAGGTTTGACGGGACTAACTTCAAACGCTGGCAAACCAAGATGGAATTTTTCCTAACGGTTAAAAAGGTTGCCCATGTTTTGAAGGATGATGTCTCAGTGGTCCATGAGGAAGCTGAGAAAAAGGAAAGGGAAAAACTAGCTATTGATATCGCTCTGTGGAATGAAAATGACTACTTATGTAAGCATTTCATTCTTGGTGGGTTGTCAGATGATCTATATGATTACTACATCTCATATAAATCTGCCAAATTAGTTTGGCAGACACTCAAAAAGAAATATGATACTGATGAAGCTGAGACTAAGAAATATGCTGTTAGCCGCTACCTCAAGTATCAGATGACTGGTGATAAATCACTAGAATCTCAGTCCCACGAGATTCAGAAAATTGCTCATGAGATCATCACTGAGGGTGTGCCCTTAGATGAGCAATTTCATGTAGATGTTATTATTGACAAACTGCCACCTAGTTGGAAGGACTTTAAAAACGTCCTAAGACATAAGACCAAAGAATTTTCTTTGGAATCTCTTATCACTCGTCTTCGCATTGAGGAAGAGGCTCGTAAGCAAGATCAGAATGAAGAAGTGCTAGCTTTATCAAGCAATAGCACTAGAAATAAATTCTCAGGTGCGGTTCTGAAGCCTTCGGACAACAACTTTAAGAATCAGAACCGCAATGTGAATAAGGCTAAGAACACCAGCCACAACAAGAATTGGAACCCTAAAAAGGTCCAATATGCTAAACCACCCGCTAAGAATGACTCTGACAACTTATTTATCTGCTTCAAGTGTGGGAAGCCATGTCATATGGCACGCAAGTGCAGGAACCAACCAGTGGATCATCCTCCACAAGCCAACATGGTTGAGGATCCACTTGTGGCCGTGTTAAATGAGGTCACTATGGTTGGTGGAAGTGATGGGTGGTGGGTAGATACTGGTGCATCCCGCCATGTCTGCTATGATCTTGCTATGTTCAAAACATACACGAATGCTGATAATAAGAAAGTGCTGCTGGGAGACTCTCACACCACTACTGTTGCTGGAACTGGTGATGTGGAGCTGAAGTTTACATCTGGGAGGACTCTGATACTCAAAGATGTGATGCATACTCCAGAGATGAGGAAGAATCTAGTATCATGTTTTCTTCTTAATAAGGCTGGTTTTACCCAGACCATAGGAGCAGACTTGTATACTCTTACTAAGAATAGATTATTTGTAGGGAATGAGGACGCCACTGATGGTATGCTTAAATTAAATGTTGATTTTCCATGAATAAAATTTATAATTGCATTTACATGTTGTGTGATTTTAATATTTGACATTCTAGGCTTTGTCAAAATTAATAAACGTGATATTTCGAATTTAAGTAACTTAGGATTAATTCCTAAGTTATCTAAAAATGTTTCTATTTATTAATTAAATGACATTATTCATGAAACAATTTCACCATGTTCACTTGAAATTAATGGTAAGGCTGAAAGAAATAATAGAACATTAACTGAATTAGTAATAGCTATCATGTTAAGTTCTGGTGCAGCACCCTCTTGGTGGGGTGAAATCTTATTAACTATTTGTTATGTGCTAAATAGAGTCCCCAAGACTAAAAGCAAAATATCCCCATATGAACTCTTTAAGAATAGACAACCTAATTTGTCTTATTTCAGAACTTGGGGTTGTCTGACTTATGTCCGGATACCATACCCCAAGAGAGTTAAACTCGCTAGTAGAGCCTATGAATGTGTATTCATTGGGTATGCTGTAAACAGCAAGGCGTACAGGTTTTATGACCTTAACGCTAAAGTGATCATTGAGTCTAATGATGCTGACTTCGATGAAAAGAAATTCCCTTTTAAATTGAGGAATAGTGGGGGCACATCATCTAATCACCTGTGATTAGAGATAATGATGATAAGTTAGAAGTAGAACCTAGAAGAAGTAAGAGAGCAAGAAATGCTAGAGAGTATGGACCTGATTACATGGTCTATACATTGGAAGATGATCCATCAACTATCCAAGAAGCTTTGACTTCCTTGGATGCTGATTTATGGCAAGAAGCCATAAATGATGAGATGGATTCTCTAGAATCTAACAAGACTTGGCATTTGATTGACTTGACACCTGGTTGCAAACCGATTGGTTGTAAGTGGGTTTTGAAAAAGAAACTGAAACCTAATGGCACAGTGGATAAATACAAGGCTCGTCTTGTAACAAAAGATTTCAGACAAAGAGAGTGTAGATTTCTTCGATACATTTTCACCTGTTACTAGAATAACATTCATTAGAGTACTAATATTGCTCGCTGTGATACATGATTTAGTAGTACATCAAATGGATGTTAAAACCACTTTTTTAAATGGTGATTTGGAAGAGGATATCTACATGGAACAACCTGAAGGTTTTGTAATCCATGGGCAAGAAAATAAAGTCTTCAAGTTAGATAAGTCATTGTATGATCTTAAACAAGCACCTAAACAATGTCATGAAAAGTTTGATAACTTAATCATATCGAATGGGTTTAAGGTGAATGAAAGTGATAAATGCATTTATTACAAATCAGAAAATGACATTTACACTATCACATGTCTCTATGTAGACGACCTACTCATATTTGGTTCCAACATTCATGTTGTGAATAATGTAAAATCAATGTTGGGTAACAACTTTGATACGAAAGACCTTGGAGAGGCAAATGTAATCCTTGGTATAAAGATTACTAGGTCAAAGGAAGGAATTTCTCTAGATCAATCACATTATGTAGAAAAGATCCTAAAGAAATATAAATATTTTGACTGTAAACCTGCTAGCACACCATATGACCCAAGTGTAAAACTTTTTAAGAACACTGGTGAAGATGTAAGACAAACAGAGTATGCTAGCATCATTGGCAGCCTTCGGTATGCCACTGATTGCACTAGACCCGACATTGTCAATGTTGTTGGACTATTGTGCAGGTTTACTAGTAGACCTAGTATGGAGCATTGACATGCTATTGAAAGGGTAATGAGATACCTTAAGAAAACTATAAACCTTAGTTTACATTACCAAAGGTTTCCAGATGTCCTAGAAGGATACATCGATGCTGATTGGAACACTCTTTCAGATGATTCCAAAGCAACCAGTGGTTATATATTTAGCATAGTTGGTGGAGCTGTTTCTTGGAAGTCAAAGAAATAGACTATTTTAGCTCAATCCACTATGGAAGCTGAGATGATAGCACTAGCAACAGCTAGTGAAGAAGCAAGCTAGCTTAGAAGCTTGCTAGCTGAGATTCCCATATGGGAAAGACCGATACTAGCTATGTTGATCTATTGTGATAGTACTGCGGCTATTGCAAAGATTGAGAACCGTTTTTATAATGGTAAGAAACGACAAATACGTCGTAAGCACAACACCATTAGAGAGTTTCTCTCTACAGGAGCTGTTAGAGTGGATCACGTATGCACTGAGAATAACTTAGCAGGTCCTTTGATGAAAGGACTATCTAGAGAGAAAGTCCATAATACTTCTAAACTTATGGGACTATTGTCTTTAGAACGAAGATCACTCACGATGGTAACCCGACCTAACTGACTGGAGATCCCAAGAAGTAGGTTCAATGGGTAATAACAAGTCGTGAAGTGATATGAGAATGAACATGCTATGAAATTATGAGAAACATGATTTCTGCAGTGTATGTAAGGATAAGTTAAACTCTTAATGAGATCTATACTCCAATTGGAGTGGAGTACCTAGACTACAAGAATACTCTTGATAGACTCACCTATGTGAATGTGAAAGTGGGGGCCGCTTTCTATGAAATTTAAGAGGCATAAATTTCTAGAGCGTTCACTAAACTGGGATAGACGTGCATGACCTTTAACGCACGGGCTTTATTGAATACACCTTTGAAAAGGTTGTGTGTAGTTTGATGTCGGAGATAGAGTTCAAGACTATGAGTCACTCTAGTAAAATCTGGATCTTACTCACTGTACAAATGTTCAAGTCGAACGACACATTTGTTTATGCACAATCTTATTGAGACCACACAAAAATTCTCGGAAATCGTTTTTTAATTTCAAGTGGGGGATTGTTGGAACTTGTGTTGTTGTGAAAATGAAAAAACTCACAAGTCCCACATAGTGAGATTTTGAAGAAACCTCACATGTCCTACATTGAAAGATTTTGAAAAAAATCTCATAAGTCTCACATTGGAGGATGCAAGAGTTGTGACAAAATCTCATTCTATAAATAGAAGCCTCCTCCCTTCATACTTACTTGCACCAAAGTTGAGTACGCTTTTACTTAACTTTTTCTTTCTCCCTCATAATTTCCGCCGATGCATTTCCGGCAAACTTCTCCCCCTTTCTTTCTGTGACACTAAGAATTGGCACATGCAGCCATATTGTGGGAAGTTCAAAAACTGACACTGGTAGTCAGTTTGTGGGAGAAGAATTGGCACAGGTAGCCAAAGTGCGGGAATTTTGAGAACTGACACTGATAGTCAGATTATGGGAAAAGAATTGGCATTGGTAGCCAAAGTGCAAGAATTTCGAGAATTGACACTGGTAGCCATACTGTGGGAATTTCGAGAATTGGCACGGGTAGCCATATTGTGGTGGGTGTATTTAAGAACGATTCTTACAGTGTAGTAAGAAATCGCATAACAGAGAACTGAGCTGTTTTATCCTGGGGATGGCGTGGTTGATAGTCTGCTTGCACATTTTGGGTAGTGTCACGAAACGTCTTATAGAGAGCGAGCTAGTTGTGACTCAACCAGTAAGTATTATTTCGTGCCATTTAAAATTGTTGCAAGCTACCGCTACAACACCTTAATATACCTTATTCATAGTTTCAGTAACATATTAAATTTGTTATGCTACCCAATATCTGAATCCCAAGATTATCCCCTTTTCCTTGAAATTGTGGATAGTAATAGGACTACAAAAATTAGGAGGTTACTAGGCTAACAGAAGAACAAACTTTTAGGCTACGGTCGGAATAATATTATACCCTACATTGGGACAACACATAATACTGAATGGGTAAAGGAAAAGTGAAAAAAATGTATCCTAAAATATGGTGAAGTTAAAGATGAGCCTTTAGCACAATTAAAAACATAAGAGTTTAAGGAAAAACAAAATATGCCCCCTAGAGGAGAAGAGAAACAAACCAAAATTGTAAGCATGAGCTTAAATTTGAGGAAGTTTGAAAAGAGGGAAAATGATAAAGAAACGAGAAAAACTCTATACATTCCTGTATATGGATTGGAAAATGCAATGAGACAATGACATTCCTGTAGAAATAAGTATAATGATACACATTGTCAAACTTATGAATTCTGCTGAAAGAGTATGACACTATGACTACAGTGGTTAACACAATCAGAGAAATGCATTAGGCTTTCAAATTTAATGAGCATAAGTATAATGATTGTGATTAAAGTATCCAAATATTCTCACCTTAGCCGTACAAATCCCCATGTATTTGTTTCGAAGCCACAAAAGTGTAATCTCTAAATGAACTGACTCCTGAAAACAGAAAGACCACCAATTTTAACACAACACGTTTCACAAATTCAAACAGAAATAAATGGCTGCAACTCACAAAATACTTGACTAGTGAGAGCAATGAGCATTTCAATTACAACAAAACCAAAGGAAAAGACACATTAGGCAATATTTTAGACATTATATTGTTTTGCTATATAATTTATCAAATTTGCCTTAACTCCTTCCTACCAAAAATCCAAACTATACAAAATAAATGGGCAATAGGATCAGAAAATCACTTTGGTTGTTGATTATAACACACAACATAATAACAAAATTTCTATATCTGGAATTCAAAGTTGCCATCGAGGAAAAGAAGCCCATGAATGATTAATTAAATGAAATTAGAATAGATAATCAAAATGAAAGAAGACCAGAATGTAAAAATGAGAGAAAACTGATGAATTGTCTCCAAAACTGAGATTTGGAAAAGTTATTAGTTTGCAGATTTGGGTGAGAACTATCAATGTATGTGAATTAGGAGATAAGATTTGAAGAAGACAATAATAATCTTGCGATAATAATGATGATAACAAAAACCAAAATCACATTTGTTTTTAATAGCTTCTTCCAAAGTTGCTTCTTTTTGGATGCATCAACATATTTTACTGGCAAATGCAATGAATGGGATTACTTGATTTTAGTAATTTTTTTAGTCAATATATACCGGTTCCCATTATTATACAAGCAAACCATGATTATGAAAAGGTCGATGATTTAATTTTTTGAAAGGGCAGCCATAATAAATTAATTATTTAGAGATACCTTAATAGTATATAAAATAACTAATAGATTAATGCTACTTTACTAAAAAGGTAAACAACATTTTTTTAGAGAAGACTTATACGAGGAGCATATTTACAACACAAAAAAAATTGAATCTACACAATTGTAGTTTTTGTCTTAATTTAACCAACTAAGTTTATTTAGACAATAAAGCTCACCAAGGAGGAGTTTTATTCTGTTTATATATAATAATTGCATGAAATAAATATATCTAATAAACGAATTTTTTACATTCAAATATTTTAAAACTATATATAATATATAATAAACGAAATTATAATATTCAAATATTCATGTTAATTTAAAATCCTTTATTTAATTACGAGTTCGTGTCTACATACATCCTGGAAAATGTTTACTTTAAATTTACAACTATTATATAAAAATAAAAATCAATGTAACAAAATAAAGATATAATAGTTGAGAAAAAAGGAATGGATAATAAAAAAATGGAGACTTTACGCTCAAAGAAGTGTAATGTTATAACATTTGATTTATTATGAAAATATAACAGCTAACAATTTTATTATTTAATTTTTGAAACCAATGATTATTGATTTTAAAAATTCAAAATGAAACCATTGTTAATTAGTCATTGATTAAGAATCGAAAAGTCAAACAAATACAAAATTGGTTCAAGTTATTTAAAAATTATTATTTTTTATGATACATTTATTTTGAATTTTTAAGTGTAAGTTATACAAAATTGGGTGTTTATAGTAAAATATAATTATGTCATATTTCCCTTCATTTAAAGGCATAACTATGTATGATTTTTTTAAATATATTAAGGTTTTTTTTTAGTAATAACTAGTAAGTTACCTGTGCATTCGCACGAGACAATATTTTTTTGTCGTATGATTAAGAACACAAAAGTTATATGAGCATTCATATAGTTAAGAATACATATGTTATTTGTACATTCGCATGGTTAAAAAAATACATGTTCCTCATGCATTTGTATTTTTAAGAACACATGTGAACATTCTCAATGCTATGAACACATGTTACATGTGCATTCGCTTAGTTAAAATATACATGTTAACCGTACATTCACATTGTTAAGAACACAAGTGTTACCCGTGTATTTGTCTATTCAAACACATGATGAAAATAAATGATACTTTCAAATTTGAATATTCTAACAAAAATAAGAAATCGAATTTGAGGTAAAACTTCAATTTCGAATTTGATTTTTTTAATTATAGTAGGGAATAATTAAAATCCAAGAAATCTGATATTAAAATTCAATTGGTAAAGTATCACAAACCTTTGATGAGATGAAAAGTAGATAGATTAGTGCAAATATTGAATGAGGTAAAACTGTATAGTTTTTTTCCAATTTAAATAAAGTATTAGTAAACATATGGTTTTTTCAATTTAAATAAAGTATTAGTAAACTTATTGTATTAGTAAACGTTAAATAAAATAGATAGATTAATGCAAATATTAAATGAGGTAAAATTGTATGATTTTTTCAATCTAATTAGTTGGATGATAAAATATTATTAGTGATTTAGAATCGGTTAGATGTATATACTTAAATATAATTAGTAAAGGTGAGAAGGTTGCAGAAACAAATTTGTTTAGTCTTATTGAGTTATTGATGAATCAAATTAGATGGTATATTGGTTAATAGAGTATATGTTAAATGGGAGAGATCCATGGACCATATTTATACATTTAAGTGAGAAAAAACGGAAAACATGAATATCAAATACATTTGTTGCTTCTAATTTTCGATTCTAATGATAAAAAGTTTTTCCAACTTCTTTTTCTTCTACAAAAATTATTTATGAACATTTGTGTCCATGAAAAAATAGGTGAAAAATAAGAGGAATAATGAATTGAATCATCAATAGGAGTAGATTGTATTTTTAATTAGCATTTAAATTATTAAAATATAAAATGTATAAAAAGTGAAGACGTGGTGTGGTAATGTACATAATAATAGCATAGAACACTTTTGGAGGGAAAAAAAGTGATGAGAAGATGACATGTGGCTAGGAGGACATTATTTTCTTATATAGTAATAGATTATATGCTTTTACATTAGAAAATAAAACATTCAACAGTATTATGCTATTATGTTGAAACAAGTATTTGATATATTAAATCATCTTTTTAATTCTGTTTTGCACTGATTATTTTTACAATTTTTGCTTCAATATTATTAATTATGTACACATGAGACAACAGTTTTCTTCTCTTTCATTTACCGGTATCATGTACTGAATTAATTGGTTTTAACATCTTTGTATACTTAATTATTTACGGACTGACATCATACATCATACATAAACATGATAGATGTAAGGTTTCTTGAAACATTGAAATAATGTAAGGAGAGAGAACAATAAATAAACAAACTGCATGAAAATATAAAGTACACACCCACCCGATATTAAATTATGTTTAATATTTATTGATAATATAAAGATTTATATATTCAAGTATTATTTATCATTCATTTATATTACTTTTTGAAAGAAAATATAAAACATGAATGATAGATAATACAGTAATAGTGTATAAAACTCATACATCAAATTTTTTTATTAAATTTGAGTTTAACATATACATAGGTAGCGACTTACGTGAGAAAACAATGTGTTACTGTGAGAAATGAGAATAATTAATATAAACTATTAGTCTTATTTTAAGGGTCAATATCAAAAGATACATGCATATGATTATCATGTGACTAATAACTAACTTTTAGTCATAATCATCCATGATTGATTGTAAGAACCAAATTTATTGTCTCACAATTCTTATATGATAACTATTCTCCCTTGAGTCGCTCCACATATATCCATATATATATATATATATTGTTTTGTACATTATACTCATATTATTAGTTTTACGGTGTAAAGATTTATACACAATCATTTTTCTTGAATTTATACCTAGTATAAAAATTTATTCATCATTCGTTTGAATTATTTTTCTTATAATGTCAATAATGATTAAATATGAATGATGAATGAAATAATAATAATCTATATAACTCATACATTGTCAGTGTATATAGTTTTATGAGAAAAAAATGTATGCCTTGTTTATACACTATAATTGCATCATCCAATATTTATTTTTAATTATCATTGACTTAAAAAAAGTAATAATATTGTATGTGTATATATTTTATACTAACATTGTATAAATATTAAACTCAAATTTTATTTAACAATTAATAATATTAACACATCAATAATAAATAATATTATAATAATATTATTTTTTTCAGATATAGAAATATTAAAGTCGTTACATTTTATAATCTATACTAATATATAAAGGGAAAACACAAAATAACTACTCATGGTGTAATTTGTGTTTTCCTATTTTGCCCTTACTAATATATATTTCTACCAAAAAAACATAAAACATATTTTCTCATTTTATATTCCATGTTTGTTTATGTAAGTTTTACGGTTTTTCGATTTGAACACGACAATTTTTTCACATAGATCAATTCAATATTTGAACACTACAGTTTATCCTTTTCATTTTTCTAACATGCAAAATTGCAAATCTTGTTTTGTTGATTTTATTATAGTTATGAAAAATATAATAAAAATATACAAATCAATTACAATTAACTCAATAGAAAAATGGGTTGAGAGACATGTGAGTCTATCGACGCTAGTACATGAATGAAATCATTGTAATCATTGGTATACAAATTGAAGTGCTACTATTACTTGGAATATTACTCACCAGCATGTATATTTAATCAGCAGGAATATTCAGATAGCAAAAAAAAAAAAATGTATCAGTTTTATATATTATTATATCATTCAACATTTATATTTTATCATTATTGACTTGAAAAAAGTAATACAAATGAATGGTAAATCATGTAATAATTAAACATAAATCTATGAAGTATGAACTAACATCGTATGAGTTTTATACAATTGTCATTATATAACTCACCATTCATCTTTTAACATCATTAACTTTTAAAAAAAAGTAATATAAATGATGTACTTATCCTCTTTACTATTATTTCTCGGAAATAGTATTAATTGGAGTCTCAGGGAAACAAAAGAAGCACTAACTGCACTATCCTGCTCTTTTTAACTGATATTTTTTTTATATAAAAAACAGATTTGTTTAGTTTTTATTTATCATTATTTTTATGAAACTAGACAACAATAATGCATGTTTTTACACGTCTAGTATTAACTAATCAATAAAAGAGATGATAAGTGGATATAAAAACTAATCATCATAGTGATAAATAAGTCAGTAGTAAAATATTTCATAAATTAAGTGTTGAGTTCGTATATTGAGAAGCAGGTCAAATAGAAACTTAATTTTCATTGCTTACTGAACCACTCTGCTTTAAGGGAGCCATTTAATGCTACTCTTAATTTCTGTTGGGTGGATTGGTATCACTTTATTTACTTTGGCCATTTGTCTGCTTTGAAGCAAAAATTACAGTATAAGATTAAACAACCGCAGTGTCTACTTCTACATGTAATCACAACCGCAGTGTCTACTTCTACATGTAATCTACTTCTAAGCCATTTGGCTTATTCATAGTCAATTACTAAACTTCCCTGTTCTAACATTATTATATACTATTTGCTCTAAATATGCTTTCTAACCACATCTTTATACCAAAAAAGGGCTATTGGCACGCTAAATTATCTATCCATGAATACCAATATCATTTCTCTCTTCGCAAACCCAATTATTAGCAAGGCAATGGCAACAAAAGCAATGACCTGGCTTCTACCATTTAAAAAGAAAAACAGTCTGACCAAAATAAGAACACCCCAAGTTTCCAAGTATGCTTTTTTCAGGAGCAATGTTTTGTAATGGAACATTAATACCAAGTTGGGTATAAACAACATTCATAGTAATATGTTATGAACTTTCAAGTTTCAATTACGTCCAAAAAGTATGTTGCGACAACATTTTATTCCTTTCCAATGGAACATACATCAACATATAGAATCACTTTTGACAATTACCATTCACACCACAATGAATCATAAAAGAGATAACAGATATACACAAAAATCCTATATTACCAAATGCAAAAACCAAAGAGCCTAAGCAAACAAACCAGGTGAAGCGGAGGACACCACCAAAAAGAGGTGTTTTGAGAAGACTTTGTGAATGCAGTAGTAACTGAACTTCAATATGAGTGGAACAGCAGCAACTGAAGATTATGCACAAAAATAGTGTGCCAGTCATGGTGTATATTCATGTTCAATGGTAGGTTGTGTTCGAGTAACAGTCGCAGCGGGTGCTCTTGTATCCCCGATCGAGGCCATATGAAGAGCTTCTCCCACATCTGCAGCCCTTTCCATCTGCTGTATTTTCTTCTTTTGTTTGTACTTGTGTGCCCACAAAACCAACAGTGATAACAATGCCAACAACACTAGTCCTCCCAAGACAGACCCGACAATAATCCAGACTTTCTTCTTGTTACTCTTGCCTTCCCCTTTACCACTTGGCTTTAAATTTGGCGAGCCACCGGAAGGAGCGAGAGCAGGAGACAATGGTGCTGGTGCTGGTGCTGGTGCTGGAGGAAGAGCAGTGGACTCGACTACTATTGAGTAATGACCCTGTTGTGTAGTCGAACAAGTGTTGCCTCCTGTTACATTAGTGAAATTGGACAAACCCTGTAAATCAAACCAAACACATTTGGCAACAGTGCCATCAGGAGCAGATTTAACATCCTGGAACTTGATATTGATGGGGTCAGCAGAGGCCTTGACAGTGAGCTCTGGTAAATTAGTAGCAGACAAATTGGAACCATCGTAAGCGAGTAGTCCGAGCACTGGAGCCAAGTAAGTGTAATTGGGCAAGGAGTAGTAATGTGTGGACAAATCACCCAAGTTGTGGTACACCAGAACCAACCTTGTGACATATGGTTTCTCAATGATCCCTTTTGGGATTTGAAACTCATTGTACATTGAAAAACCTCTCCTCCTTAAACTTCCACTCCTTAGTCTCAAGGCGGCAACCTTAACCCCGGTGAAATTAGAAGGGAGGTTTGTTGCATTGTAAATGGTACCTGTTATGGGTGTGATCAAAGCCATGTAAGCATAGTGTTGAAGAATTGCATCGAGGGCCTTGGCTTGGGTTGTAGTAGCAATAGCAGTAACAGTAGTAGTAGTAGTAGATAGAGAGTTGAGAAGATGAGGAAGGGATATAAGAAGAGAAAGCCAAAGAAGAAGCCCCATGGATGATTAGTCAATTCAGCTCAAGGCAATGCAGCCTACACTCTAAAATCTAACAATCAATCATAATCAACACAAACTTTAATTACTTCAAAGGAAAGGACTTGAAAGAATAAAATCAGGTGAGATAGAGTTCGAGGGAGGCACGTTTGTTTGTTTATGTCATGGAATTAACATATGAAAACAACAATTATACTATTATTCCTCTCTCTCTCTCTCTATTATACTAGTTTCACAAATAGAATGAATTTATAAACAAAAACGGCTTAATTAAGAGAATTATAAAGCAAGGAAGCAGAATGATCCAGTACCCGGAATGGGAGTGGGGATTTGAGGTGAAAGCCCTAAAAAATGAACCTCAAATTTACAGGCTCCGATGAGTGAGAGTGAAGAACTAGTGTTGAAGTGCACCATTACCATTAAACTGCTGCATTTGAGAGAGTGGGGGGTTGATTCTACTCAATTCAAAGATTTTTCTTTTTTGCTTTGAAATGGGAACAAAAGAAGAATTAATGATAATGGAAAGTGGAAAGAAGGAAGAATGGGGTATTTTAAAAATAAAAGCAATGGAATTGGAGAGAGAGAGAGAAGTATTGCTTAGCTTACCAGAAGAGAGAGAGTATTGCTGAGGTCCACACCAACAGATTAACCACAACAACACAATCATGGATGCATAAAAGAAGAAACCCACTGTGTGTTTTTCTGTGGCCCATCCCTCAAATTGAAATTCCAAATCTATGTCCTTCCTTCTCTATTTCTTTTATTTTATTTTCCCTTTCCTCAAATCCTTCCTAATATATATAATTTATCATTCTATTCTATAATATTATTAATTTTTACAAATCTACTTTTTTTGCCCTCTCAATATTAATTTAGTTGTTTTCAAATGATTTAGTAATCCACTGTTTATTATTATTATCTCTACCAGATAAGCAAATACATTTGCATACTCTTAAATGAGTCGTGCTGATTCAAAAACTACGCTTACAAATATTAATAATTTTCTTATTAGTAATTTTGTATCTGAACACTAGCCCAAAGTTGCATTTCAACTTAACATATTTTAGGGATATAACAACGTTTTCGAGTATTGTCTATGTGAGTGTAGTGGAATACATGACTTTTAAGCATTGATAATATGTATATCACTTTTAACAACACTCATTGTAACAAACGCTATTGATATATCATATTTAACAACATTCATTTAGCAACGCTCATTTTAAATAATTTGTTCAAGTCTGATGAACAGTTCAAAAGTTATAAAAATAGTAATTCATCACAACATTATTCAAAAGTTTGTTGTATATCATAACCAACGTCAAAGTAAATGGTGTATTCAACATTCAATATATGATGAAATAAGTATGGAAACAAAGTTTTACTAGAAAATTTCACCCACAACTATGTTAACCAACACTCATAGGATCAAACACTATTGATATGTTACATTTAACAATACTCATTTAAGCGATTTTAAATTTGTGACTTTTAACAACGCTAATTGTAATGAGTGTTGTTGATATCTCACCTTTAACTAAACTCATTTAAGCAAGCAATGTTGAAACATTGTTCAATATCACCTTTAACAACACTCAATTAAGTATTGTTAAATGTGTGAATTTTAACAATACTCATTATAATGAGCGTTGTTGATATGTCACCTTTAACTACACTAATTTAAGCAAGCGTTATTGAATAGATTCAAATCAACAATGTTTACTTAAAAAGCGACGTTGAAGCTATATTCGACTATCAAATTTAACTACACTTGCTTAAAAGAACACTGATAATTATCTTATGCCTTGCAATTAACATCATTGTGCTAGGAAGCACTCATGAATAACCATTGTTAAATGAAAATTCTGATGTAGTAGAAAAAAATGTATGAACTAATAAGAAATGAGTTTTGTATACTCTTATTACATCATTCACCATTAAAATTTAGTCATCATTGATTTTTCAAAAAAACTAATCTAAATAAAAGATAGATAATATAGAAAATATGTATAAATCTTTACAAAGAAAATCTATAACATTTTGTATTACAATCTTATAGTCTTCAAATACTCCCCAAAAATACATTCAAAAATATATTTTCAATATTTTAAATATCAAAAAGTTTAAACAAAAATTAAAATTTTAAAAATCTTACATTACCAACTATTGAGAGTTATAAAAACCATACTAGAGCAGCTCATTCATCTAGTAAAATGATAAACGAATCTCATATTATTATTATCTAGAATAATTACATCGGTCATGAAATTAACTAATTATACTGATTAATTTTCATTTAAAATATATTAGTCATATCATCAAAAATGTTTCATTAAAATTTTACCAACATGAAGATTTTCATTTAAAATTATAAACTTTTTATAAGAGACTTAATTTTTACCAAAATGTTATCTTGAACTATCAAACATATAATTAATATATTTGTTTATACTTCCAAGAAATGATTTACTATTAAGTTTTAATAAATATTATAAATAAAAATATTTATCTTATTTTTATTAATTTTTAACATTATTTATATAGCATGTATGTATATCTAACACTATGCAGTTTAATTAACAAACTAACTATTGAAATACCATTATATACTTGTTTCACAGAACTCCAAATCAAACTTCTCAGGATCAGTCCTTAATAAATCAAAAGCTCCCTTACATTTGACTTATAGCATTAGCCTGCAAAACAAAATGGTTGATAAATCACTTATAGTAAAATTTGCATTGACAGTTTTCACCGACATTAATTATATTTCATACCTGCCTGAAAAACACGGTGTCCGCTGAATTAAAATGAATCCCATTGTTGAATATTAGAAACACATAATGCTGCATAAAGGTCCAAATACCATGTATTAAATGACAAAGATTAAAATATAATATGAACTGGTAGTTTGGTACACTGTAGCAATTTACGCATACATAATCGACAATTGCTACTGATGGTGTTAGACACTTATTAATGAATAAACAATTACTTGAGCATTTACAAAATAAAATGAAGGATATAAACCTCAAATTGTTCTAGACTCATGTAGTTTAGCCCTCATGGTTCCAAAATCCATACGTTCTTCAATGACTGCATAATAATTCTCAATTTTTGCACAAAGTTCTCAATTTATAATATCCTCAATCAATATGTCATGAGTAGTTATAACCACACACCTCATTTGGATCAACCGGTTCAGCAAAAACTTGGTGAATTATCAATCATTTATATTTATATATATATAGAATCTCATGATTCACACATAATATAATAACAATACAAATATACACCTGGATCTATGTACATGTTCTTTTTCATTTGATATGCCTCAAGAGTGTTATTGGTATGCTAATTTCCCCAACAAAATCAGAGAGTTCCTCAAGGGAGATTTTGTTTTCTATTCCATGGGGAGATAGAAAAAGTATTTGTAATTTGGTGCGTCAGGGATCATAATCATTCATGCGTTAACATATTAGCTTTTTATTATCCCCTAACCGTCCAACTTGGGTATCCATTCATCATTAAGCACATATCAGTTTTAGAGATTTTATAGGCTATTGGTGTTAGATAAATTATTTTACAACCCCTTAAATAAATAATTGATATAATTATATTATATGTATTATGCTAAAACATTAAATAGAAATTATAAATTTCTAACAATATCTCACCTGAACTTCATATTTTCCTGAAACAATTATATCACATATTTTTTAGGTGCACATTTATATGGTATTTACTTTTAGATTTCTCCATAATACAATATGATCCATTATATATCAACTATGGAATCATCACAACTTTTATCGTAATCAAACATGACTCAAATCATCATAGTAATATACATAGGGACATATATAAAATATGAATGAGTAACATTGAAATTTTATCAAATGTGTTATCTCAAACATGTTTATTCTCAATTGGTCCTACTTTAGTATTTAGTGAGATCAATCTAGAATCTTTAATTGTAACACAATAATTACAACCAACAAAACACATATGTAAAGTTCAAAGTAGAACAACAAACCATCAACTTTATTATGCATAAAACTATATAAGACGTCCAAAATAAACCGTAAAGCATAGTCACCTACCGAACTAAGGTATTCTAAGGAACAATACCTATATGTGGAAGGGAGGGGATTCACTTACTAAAAGAATAAGTTTTTTAAACTTACTCCACAACTTAGCTATCAATTCTAGGGAAATCCAATGATTTGAATTAGTGAGTAGATCTAAACCATTAGATTTCCCTAGAATTGATGGTTAAGATGTGGAGTAAGTTTTAACTTACTCTTGGAATAAATGGATCCCTCCTCTATGTGGAATGTTCTTGTAAAAGACCTTAGTCAGCTAATATAAAATTTGTTCGTATACATTCTATGGAAACTACTCCATTTTGAAAACTTTCTTTAACAACCAAAAAACTCGATGTTAATAAGTTCCGACTTTGTAGAATTCTTATTATTGCTAGAGTAAATAACAACGGACTTATAGTCACAATAAATTTTCAGTAGTCTTTCAATGCCATTAATCACATGTAAGCTAGTGGCAAAATTCTATAACCACATGTCATGGTCCGATGTCTTAAAACAAGCCATTGACTCTACATGAGTGGTTCTTTTAAAAACATCTTTATTGTGATAATTTTCTTTAAGAATATATATTTATTGATTCATGATGGTTGGTACTATATATAGTATTTGTGGTTTCTTTTGGAAGAGTAAATGTCATTAGTTGGCTATTGGTAAGTACAAATTTTATATCTTATACGCTGAGTCTTATGATTGATGATCATTTTATAAGAAATATGTGTATCTACATATTTATTTATTGATGTGAACATCTATTCTATTCTTATATGTTAAAATTATTTGATAGAGACTATTATCATTACACCAATGAGATATAGATTTTTTTATATTTGTTTTGGAATTTTGATTTGTCCACAGTGACAACATATATGACTGAAATATGGGGAAACTAATTTCGATGTTAACATATATGACATACTTATTTACTATTTCAATATGTGATTTTTATATTGTTCACATGTTTTTCAAATTCTAAAATCTCTCTATTCTATTTAAAAGATGCTTATTTCTAAATTAACCTAGAAACAAATATGAGAAAAAATAAATGTACTGAGTTTATACAATTTATAGACTGCTATTATATTATCCACCATTCATGTTTAATCATTATTGACTGTTCAAAGAAAATAATATAAATGAATGAAATAATACAAAAAAAGTACTATTAAATATGAATAAATTTTTATACTGACGGTGCATATAACATTTTTGTTACTAATATATTTATGGAAAATTTAGGTAATAAGTCAAAATAATAATTTGTAAAGACTAAAATTAAAATACATTATTTTCTTTCCAAAACTAATGATATGAATTAATTGTAAAATGTTTAAAAAAGGGTATAATACCTCCAATCTGAAAACACTTGATAGTATTAGTACGGAGTACGGAGTACGGAGTACGGAGAGAGAGGGAGACAGAATAGAGTTGAAACTTGAAAGTCAGTGAATAGTGTGATTTGTTGTTGGGCTTGGGCCCCCGGAGATGTTGAAAACGAATAGAAGGTAGACACGTGTAAATGAATGAGATGAGGTGTTAGAAATGAGGCGAGGGCTTTTTGGCGCTTCTTTACACTCACTTCTCTTTCTCTTCTTCTCCCGCGGCGCCTTTCTCACTGTTAAGGTATTGCCACTGCTCCCTCCTCTCATTCATTAACCTTTTTTACTTTATTATTATTATCATCATCATTTTTACCTCTTTCTTCTCTCTCTCTCTTTATTAATTTTATACTTTGTTTTACTTTTTCAAACCCTTCATGTTTGTAATTCACAAACCCTATTATTATTATTATTATTATTCAAGAAAGAAGAATACTAGACTAAATCCCTTTCCTTTTAAACATATTAATAATAATATGTGTCTGCAGTTGCTTTGGCTAATGGATTCTGTAGCTTGTCAGAAACAAAGAGATGATGTTTCGACTAAGAAGAAGCTAACACCTGAGTGCGTAGTTCCTAAAACTTTGAGAATTACTAACAAGGATGATGCTGATGATGCTGATGATGCCGAATCTCTTTCATACGAAGACATGTTTAAATCAGTGCACCAGAACCTCATGCATATTATTCTTTCAAACCAGACCGAGGAAGGGATTCTTGCAGCAGATCAACTCTCAGATGATTGTAAGACGCCACCTCCTTTTTCCCCTCTCCAAAAAGATATAAATACTTCTCCTGGTGCTCCCATCAAAGTCAAACCAGGGGACAAAAGAAAGAACAACATTCAACTTGGATTATCCAAGAAGCTTGAATTCTAACTACAGATGTAACCCAGGTTTATATATATCCAGATATGTAGACTAGATATATAGATACAGATCACATTCCTTCCAGGGATAATTTATTCTTGCAGGGAATAACTACATCTGACCAAGCTCATAGACGTAGCAGCTAAATACTTTGTATAGTAAACTCTTGACCTTTTACTTTATTTCGCAATGGATTATTCTTTTGTGTTACTCAATCTACTTTAATTTTAGTTATGCTTTTAAATCATACTTCTAAAACTAATAGGTGTTGTTATCGTGTGTTATCTGTTATATATCGTTCAAGTTTGACTATTGATTTTTCTCTGTTCAATTGGTCATGTTTTTCCCAGTCGGTTGAGTTGTTATTTCTCTGTCCACCCGGTGAGGAATTTTGCTCAACATTGAGAATGATTATTCATATAAACCAATTTAATATATATATTCAATTAGACCGTATTTATTATTACTCTCGTTATTATATTTATTGTTTGTAAAAATAATTAATATGAAAAGTATTTGATTAAAATTAGATACTTATTATTATAATATGAACTATAATAATGAGAAATAAATCTTTTATAATTTTAATCTAAATTGTTTTTGATTATAAGATTATTGAGCTTATAACATTATTAATCAAGATAAATCAATATATGTGTAGTAGTCTTTATAAGATAAAGATTAATAGATTTTATTTATTAAATTACATACATAAATGGTGCATATAGAGATATGACCATTGAACTAACTCAAAAGAGAATTCATAATGATCAATATATTACCTTTGAATTGTCAATAAGATATTCTTTTGAATAAATATATATTTTCACCAGACTTGATATTATCATAGTAATTAACAAGTTATTTATTATATTTTCATATCGGACGTATAATATCTTATGATGTTAGTTGAATGATTATTGAGTATAATTAAATTCGTGTAGGATTAATGATTAGTCAAGAAAGAATTCATCAACTTATGATAATGAGTTTGAGTTCTATAGGAATAAAGACCTTGACGAATGGAGATTGAATGAATGAAGAAATGAGTTTATTAAATCATTCATTACGCGTTAACTTATTGGAATTTGACAATTATACCATACTCTAAATTAAAAGACATTACTTCATTTCCATCATTTTGTTAAAGAGTATTGCTACATGTCAACCTTAGATTAGTAAATTAATGAGTTAATTTACTACCAGTTTAGTAATGAACCTACAATGCCACTAACTAATAAGTAAGTTGTAACACCCTAAATTTACGTCGTTAAAATTATAGTATCAGTCTTGGGATTCTCGCCTGGGCGAGAAAGACTCATATGAGAGGGTGAAATCCTGGGCTATACTGAAGGATTCTCGCCTGAGCGAGGGTTGGCTCGCTTGAGCGAGAGTTAGCTCGCCTGAGCGAGGAAGGCTCAACTGGGCCATAGTTCCCTCGCCTGGGCGAGATGGTCAGATCTGAGTTTTTAAAATGGGCAGGATTTTCTCGCTTGAGCGAGAGTGAGCTCGCTTAAGCGAGAACCCGACACTGTTACATTAAATAGGGAACCCCAAACACATTTATGAGGGTTAACCTAGAGAGAAGTGAGAGAAAAGAGCATTTTCAAGAGCAAGAAGGCTTGTGAGTCATTTAGAAGCTTGAGAAGAGGTAAATCTCTTTATTCCAACTCTCTTATTCCCTTTGAAACTTGTTCTGGGTATGTTGGATCTCTTCTCAAAATGAGAGAAACCATGGAAACTCATCCTTTTGAGTTATGGTTCGTTTTATGTTGTTATTATCTTGTAAACTCTTGGTTTGGAGTTAGTATTTCAAGAATGGAATGGGTTTGTGGGTTGATTCATAAAAAACCCAAAACCCTAAAGTGAACATGTGGTTAAAGAGGAAAATGAGTAAAATGCTAGAGGTACAAGATGAGTTTACTTTCTAATGTTGAAATATGAGATTAGTATGCATGTTTTAGATGATTGTAAACTTATGATGAAAGTAGTTTAGAAACATCGAAAATATGATGAATATCTTGTATGGTTAAATAATGCAATATAAGTTGTTTATGTGATATTTGGAATAAATGACTAACATTGTGTTATATGGTGGGAATGAGGAAAGATCCTAAAGTTGGTGGCGGTGTCGGTGGAACTTGCGAAGTTACCAGGAACCAAACCCAACACTCACCGAGGTAAGGATAAGTATTTAACTTATGCACTGTGATGGAAAATGCGTGGATGTTCTGGTTATGGATAATGAAATGAATTGTGAATCACTAAATTGTTATAAACATATATGTGTATGTTTGTAATGATGATGATGTGAATTTACTGTTTAAGTATTGGTGGAGTGCCAATGAAAATAAAACTCGGAATAACGAAATGAATTGTGAATCACTTAATTGTTATAAGCATATATGAATATGTTTGTTGTAAGGACCCGATTTTCATAACTCGAAAATTCTCTTTTAAAATCCTTATTCGTGAAAGTGAAGTGATTACTTTTGAAAGACATTACTCAAACAATTTGGAAACTTGAGTGAATACGTTTATAAATTTACAAGGCATAAATATTCCAAACACCTTTCATTTCAAAAGCATGTCATTACATTTTCTTTCAAATACATCCTTTATACAATTACACTTTCTCAAAAGTACCTTGGATACAAACATTAGATTCACTTCATTATACACTTACAAGAAAGTTGTTTATACATGAATTCACTTTAATATGTTCTTCATATTACAAATATTTATCATATAACATATCAAATACATATTATCCACTACTATATCATGTACTATTCTCCGCAAGCGTCCAATGCGCTACCTCCACAACCTGTTATGGGTGTGATACAACACATACAAGGAAAGACAGAGGGAGTAAGAACCAACTACGGCGACCATAGCGTGGATTTACATAGAGTAATAACATTAAAGTATTAAAATCACACACATCTAACATCAATCATGATAAGCATATATCAATCAACACATATTATCCATATTCACCCTATAGTACACATATATCTCATACTATATGTGTTCTATAGTGTGCATACTTATTCATCACATATTATCCATATTCACCCTATAGTACACATACATCCCATACTATATGTGTTCTATAGTGTGCATATTTATTTATCACATATTATCCATATTCACCCTATAATACACATACATCCCTTACTATATATGTGCTATAGTGTGCATATTTTATTCGTCCAAATATACTCATTTCTCATCATTCATATTCACCCTATAGGATATATATCCATAATATATATCCTATGGCATGCATATGATTTTCATTCCAAGTATACACTTTTCACATCCTTCACATTCCGTAGTAATTTACCTTTGATCTCATTCAACAATTCTGCACCGTACAAATAATCCCCATACCACATCGGGCAGGTCGAGTTTCCACATTACACTCACATCCATGTCATACACAATCAACACAAGGCATCTCATTATTTTATCACCATAAATAACATACAACACCTTCATTGTCACAAACATACTTTTATCCATTTTAACACATTCATAGCTCATCACACATTCATTGTTACAACACACCCATACATGTCAACCACTCACAACATACTCATTTTGATAAACATACTCATATCCATTTTAACACATTCCCAACTCATCACACATTCATTGTTACAACACACCCATACATGTTTATAACAATCAACCACTTACAACATACTCATTTATGCTTATGACCATAAATATCTCACACACCATCATTATCACACAACATAACCATTATCATAAACAAACCACGCATAACATATTCTTCATCATATACACATTAACGTTAGAACCATCTTTAATGACGGTGTATTACCATAAATGAGCATATAGCGTTTTACTTAAATAGACGGTTTTCCCCCACACATATATCTTCACTTTTATGGCTAATACATCATCATGTAAAACAAAGACTCTCATATGGACCACAAAATCCCAAGAGAGTTTCTATCCGTTAATATGCTCCGATTCTTGAGGGAAATCGGAGATGATGACTCTAATGAAATTCTCTAAGACCACAATGGTCTTCTCCCTCACCTTAGGTTGCGTAAGCTCCGTTGCTCCGCAAAAGAGCCACATCTCCCTTCATCTCCTCTAACCTCCATTGTTGCTTTTTCACCTCCAAGCTTTTCCAAATGTGTCACCATGAAACAAGAGGAATGTTTTGAAGAGTTTTGAGGCTTAGTGGAGGAGAAAATGGTCCATTTGGGTGGAGCCACCGTTGGGAGAGAAAGGGGGAGAAAGAAAATGAAGATTAGAGTTTCTAAATCCCCTTTTTCATTTTTATAGCTCTGACGCTCTCGCCCGGGCGAGAACGGCTCGTTCGGGCGAGAATTTCGCGACCTTTTCAAGTTTCACACTGGAATTCTCTCGTCCGGGCGCGGATTTCTCGCTCGGGCGAGAATCGGGCAGTATGCTAAGGCCCCTCTCTAGCCTGGGCGAAAATTCTAGCTCGAGCTAGAATTTGACAACTTTTCCAGATTTCACTTTCGCTCCAACGACCACTTCTTCGCTTGGGCGAGGTTCCCATACTTCTCAAACTTAAAACATTGAGTCCCTCGCTTAGGCGAGACCCTCTCGTCCAAGAGAGAATGATCAAGCATATACCTCAACACCCTAAGTTTTCCTATTACTCCGAAAACGAAATTTGAGGTGTTACATTTATAATGATGATGGTGTGGATTCACTGTTTATGTATTGGTAAAGTGCCAATGGAAATAAAACTCGTTTTTAGCCGACCATGATTGGTTAGCAACTTTGGCTCAAGTAATGTATCAAGCTTTGGCTCAAGCAATGTAGCAAGCTTTGGCTCAAGTAATGTAGCAAACTTTAGCTCAAGTTATGTAACATGTTTTCAAAAGTATAAACAAAGGAAATGGTTTTAAGTGTATTAAATTCTAAGTTTTTACTTAACTTTATTAAAATGTGGATTAACGTATATTGACATTATTTTACGTTAACGACTTACTCCTTTGTGTTTCTGTGTATGGTCAATGTTAATCACATTGCAGGTTGGTGGAAGATGTAAGAACGTTTTGATTAGGAATTTTGAGGCTTTTATTTTTGGAAGTCCTTATATTCATTCTTTTGTAATATAGCTAACTGTATTTTGAACATGAATATTTGTAACTCTGAATATTCGTAGCTTTGGGTATTTTGGAATCCCATAGCCAATTGTATGCGGTAGTTACCGGGATGCATGAATGAATTATGATTTTCTGCTATGCGAACATGTATGTTATTTTGAGATTATGAAATGGATATGAGTAGGGAAATGAGACTTAATTTGAGTTGTTAGTATTTTTATTTAAAAGTCGTAGGAAAATGTATGAATGATGATTAAAATAAGGAAAAATTTTCAAGGGTAGAATTTGGGCCCTTACGATATGGTATCAGAGCATAGTTAATCCTGCGGCCTAGGATATGGCCTTGCACACTTCTTTGTGATCTTTGTGTGTTAAAATTTCCTAAGTGTGCTAATTGCTAACTAATTATGTGACCCTTGTTTAGACAAAATTCGATTACTGACAAGTGAGTGAGTATAAGTACCCATGACAGGAAGAGGAAGGGGAAAAGGAAGAGGGACAAGTCAGAATGTCCCGAACGATTTGTTGGCGCAGATGGTGGCGGCCTTGCAGCAAGTCAATGAGAACTTGCATAACCTGAACCAGAATCCGGCGCAAAGACCGAGTTCACACCCACTAGTTCCACCTGGACTAGTAGAATACCGAGGGTTAGATGAGTTCTTCACGGTCCAGGGTCCAAGGTCCAAGGCCCAGGGTCCGGGGTTTAGGGTTAATGGTTAGGGGTTTAGGGTTTAAGTTTAGGGGTTCAGGATAAGGGGTTTAGGTTTAGGTTTAGGGTTAGGGGCCTAGGGCCTAGGGTCCAGGGTCCAGGGTCCAGGGTCATTCAGTAAGTAAGTCAGTCAATCATTCAGTAAGTAAGTCATTCAGTAAGTAAGTCATTCAGTAAATAAGCCATTCAGTAAGTAAGCCATTCAGTAAGTAAGTCATTCAGTAAGTAAGCCATTCAGTAAGTAAGGCAGTCAGTCAGTAAGTCAGTCATTCGGTAAGTCAGTAAGTTAGTCAACTCCTCCTCCGACTATAAACGCTCCTGCCAACACCCTTGCTTTCCCTCTTCTTGGGTGGTGGTTGTCGCTCTAGTGCACGATTTTTGTGGAGGCTCATTTAATAGTAACTTCGTGCATTGTGTTGATCACCCTTTACTTTGCAGACTCGGATGTTATAGGAGAGGAACTTACACAAGTGTGACGTGGAAACCACAACTTCAAGGCGTTTGAGAGTCGAGCGATATAGAATGGTGTTGTAGGTCATCTTGTTATCAATGACCAGACACCTGGTCTTGATTGTATTGGATAGTTGTTGGTCACTGATGGTCAACCATACTTTGACGTAGACCCTCAGAGTGATGTCCTCTCTAGTGAAGTCGATCAATTGACTGTCACATGGCATTAGGTCCCGGCCGTGGAGTTCCATTTTGTCAAAGAGGTCTTGGAACATGACATTTTCCGAACTCGCCTGGTCCCTAAATAGTTTGCCAACCTTCTTGTTGTTGAGCTTTACTTTGAATACCAGGGGGTCATCATATCCTAGGATGACACCATAATAATCACGATCGTAAAAAGATATTGTAGGGGATACAATATCTTCGTGCATTGTGTTGATCACCCTTTACTTTGCAGACTCAGATGTTATAGGAGAGGAACTTACACAAGTGTGACGTGGAAACCACAACTTCAAGGCGTTTGAGAGTCGAGCGATATAGAATGGTGTTGTAGGTCATCTTGTAATCAATGACCAGACACCTGGTCTTGATTGTATTGGATAGTTGTTGGTCACTGACGGTCAACCATACTTTGACGTAGACCCTCAGAGTGATGTCCTCTCTAGTGAAGTCGATCAATTGACTGTCACATGGCATTAGGTCCCGGCCGTGGAGTTCCATTTTGTCAAAGAGGTCTTGGAACATGACATTTTCCGAACTCGCCTGGTCCCTAAATAGTTTGCCAACCTTCTTGTTGTTGAGCTTTACTTTGAATACCAGGGGGTCATCATATCCTAGGATGACACCATAATAATCACGATCGTAAAAAGATATTGTAGGGGATACTCTACTGTTGGGCTACTGGCAGGTATCTCTTCTTGTGGCCACTTGCATGACCTAGCACACATATCTCTTTTGGGAAGATATGGAAGTGCCACCTACAACAAAAGCCCCCAAAATAGTATTGATATAAATCAGACTCCTCTACCTATCGGCCCAATCCATGTTGGAATCTTGGAGTGGAACGCCTCCTCAGGGAGATGGTCGATGAGTTGGAGGGGACCGTCTATGATTGGCTAGCCCTACAATGAAGTGTTGAAGGTGACCAGCTTGAGTGAGGTCCTCAATGGTGTCCTGTAGTTGGGTGTACTCATCGGTCATGTGGCCAAAGATGTTGTGGAAATCGCAAAACTTAGACCTGTCTTGAGGCCCGACCTTTTTGTTTGGATTAGGTTTTGGGAGTTGGACTAGATGAAATGCCATTACCTCTTGTAATGTCTTGGAGCGACTAACATTGAGAGGTCATCATGTCTAGGTCGTGAACAATATCTAGGTTGTTCGATGAAGCATATTTTTTTGACCTCCTATGAGGGGTTGTGTGTGGTGGTCGGCAGAGGAATGATCGTTGGGTGTCTCTTCAAGATTGATGAACTATTGAGCTTTGGAGTGAAGGTCCTCTATGTCGTGAACAATATCTTTATCCAATTCCATTTTGAAGAGACCAGGCTGCATGCTAATTAGTAGGTGCATCGCCACATCGGGACTTAGGGAGTGGATTCTCATGGCCTCGTCATTGAATCGATCTAGTTACGCATAGATGGATTTGTGTTGCCCTTGCCAAATAATGTTCAAGTTGTAAGATGACTGGATTGTTCCTTGCTGGCTGTAAATTGGATAATTGAACTTGTCCGCCAAAGTGGACCATTGATTGGTAATGGTGGGTGACAGGCGAGTGAACCACTATAGGGCAATGTGTTTTAAGGTAAGTGAGAATGCTCGACATATGATGGGGTCAGAGGCTCCGTGGAAGAACATGGATGCTTCAAAAGCATCAAGATGATCCTCAGGGTCGGTTGTACCATCGTATTGGTCAATGTTTGTTATGCGGGCAAACTTTTGGGTACTGGGTAAGTTTTGCTCCATAAAAGTTTTGGTTGGATGGGTGAGTGAGATTTGTGGTTTTTGTTTAGAGGGTGGGCCATTGATCGGTAATGTTGGGTGACAAGCGAGTGAACCACTATAGGGCAATTTGTTTTAAGGTAAGTGAGAATGCTCGACACATGATGGGGTAAGAGGCTCTGTGGAAAAGCATGGATGCTTCAAAAGAATCAAGATGATCCTGAGGGCCGGTTGTACCATTGTATTGGTCAATGTTTGTTATGTCGGCAAACTATTTGGGTACTGGGTAAGTTTTGCTCCAAATAAGTTTTAGTCGAATGGGCGAGTGAGGTTTGTGGTTTTTGTTTAGAGGGTGGGCTCTTTGTGTGTGGGTTGGGATTATCTAGCGGGCTCGACATTATGTACATCAATAGCTAGTTGTTGTGGTCTATAACTCGACTCCGTTTTTGACTGGCATAGCTCCTCCGACCTTTGTGCTTGCTATTGGATTAAGTTCTCCCTCTTTCTATTATCTGAAGGAGATGTTGGTTGATTGGATATGGTGGCCTTGCGATGGTGTCATGGGTTCTGATGGCTTTATTGGAGGGTTGTATGTGAGAGTGAGGATTGTAAGAATGAGTGTTGTGGTTGTGAGACATGGCGATGAATGCGACTTCTACTTGGCTAAGAGGGTTTGCTTGATTTATGGTAGTTACCAAGGTAGGTAAGCCAGAGATGACACAAATGTTCTTTAGTATGATGTTGGTGGATGGGTCCAGCAAGAGGTCTTCATGAAATCGTCTGAGTTGAGCTTGGACCCACTTGGGGAGGTACTATTCACATAGAGTGAATAAAGATAATTCCTTATGGGGTGAGTCCCCTAATTATAGTGGAAGGATGCATGGAATATTCCCTGACAGATGTTGGTATGATCTACCGTTTGGGCTTGTCGGCATGCCTTGGACAAGGAAGGGGTAGTTTTTGCTTGTGTGAGGCGGACTTGATAGGGTCGTACTATGTGAATAGTTGACTTTATAGCCTGTAATAGGTCTAGTAGCGGTATTAGGCTTGTCCTTGTCATATAACATGAAGTTAGGTGAGAATTGCAAGTGGCTTGCGACATGTGATAGATGTTTGCGTTATAGACAGCGTGACAGTCCTGTATTGGCGGCGTGACAGGTGGTTGACATAGGTGTGGTCCCGGAACTGGCCCTTATGGTTTTGTTCGGTCAACGACATACATCTCTGTATTGTTTGGCTGCTCAAATCGCGTCATAAGGTCTATGAGATCTCCGGTCTATGGTCAGTACCGAGAGATCCAACCCAACTAAGACGAGGATTGTTTGAGCAGGATAGGAGAAAAAGATATTGAGAATGGATGTGTGCAACTTATAAGAAATGTCCACATGCTAATTACAATGTGCAATTACATACTCTTAGTTCTTAGAACTAAGAATTTATGTCATGTCACATGATGTTTCATACTGAGGGGCAATTACATACTCTTAGTTCTTAGAACTAAGAACTTATAAGAAATGTCCACCTTCTAATTACAATGTGCAATAACATACTCTTAGTTCTTAGAACTAAGAATTTATGTCATGTCACATGATGTTTCATATTGAGGGGCAATTACATACTCTTAGTTCTTAGAACTAAGAACTTATGTCATGTTAGATGATGTTTCATACTTAGGGGGATTTGAATAAGATAGTAATTTTTATTACTTCAGTTACAAGGTAAAAAAACTCAGCCAACCTTATTCCGAGTCCATTAAAGATATATCAATTAAAGCTAATGTATACAAGGAAAATGGGGAAACTTAATATGAGGAAAGAGAGATATGACATAAATGTCCACTAACATGTTAGGTGATACTTTAACCATAAAAGAAATTCTATTCTAACATTATAAAATTTTAACTTTCAAACTACTCAATCATCCTATCAAAAAAGCAAAAAGAAAAAATGAATGAGATATAGATTATGGGAGTGAGCTACCTAGGAAGACATAATTTTAGCAAGAGAATAGATCCAGCAAGCATAATACCCTTCAATCTGAAAACATATATAGACATAGAACCTTAATATAGAAAAAAATAAGAGAGATTAGTTGTGAAAAGAAAAACGTGCTCAAAAAAATTAGGTTTCCTTAATATAATCCATTATAAACTAGAATATACCTTTTGTGAGTCCCTATAATATTCCTATCATTGATCACAAAGCAAAATTATTATGTTAAGTAAAGAGTAATTTATCACCTAACTTAAATTATATATTCCTAAAGGAAAGAATGAAACTTTTCACAAACACAAACAAAAAAATGCAATATTTGATGATTGTGAGCAAAGAAGGGCATTATAAACTATATATACTTAAGATTATAGTAATAAGGAGAGCCTCACATCACATCATGTTTATTTTGACAACCAAAGTCATAAGGTTAGGACATTCTTGGAAACTTGAGTGACTATTACTTCTTAACAATTCTACGCAAGAAGGGAAAAGAGAGGGATTTAAAAATACTAATAAAAAGCAAAAAAGTTAAAGTTGAATCTTTAATGGTTGGAATGATGAAAATGACATGATCAAATAATCAAAAAGATAAATTGAAATAAAAAATGAATGAGATATGCATTATGGGAGTGAGCTTTACCTAAGAAGACATAATTTTAGTCAGAGAATAGATCCAACAAGCATAATACCCTTTAATCTGAAAACATATATAAACATACAAATAATGAGTCAAGATAGCTACAATTAATATTGTAGAGAGTGGATAACCCCAATTCAGTAGCAAAATTCAAAAGAAATATATAATAATCAGATTTACAAAAATAAAAAATATAACCTAGAATATTAGAAACACAAAATAATGCACAGAAAAAATAGATGTTGAACAAGTAGGCACATAAGATAGAACCTTAATATAGAAAAAAAGAGAGATCAATTATGAAAAGAAAAAGGTGCTCAAATAATTTAGGTTGCCTTAATATAATTCATTGTCAAATAGAGTATACCTGTTGTGAGTCCCTTGAAACTGTACTATTCCACCAGATTTCATGTAACAAATGTGGTTACCATATTGAACATAACATTCCTATCAATGATCACAGAGCAAAATTATTATGTTAAGTATAGAGTAATTTATCACCTAACTTAAATTAGGTATTAAAGGGAAAGAATGAAACTTTTAACAAACACAAACAAAAAATGCAATCTTTGATGTCTGTGAGCAAAGAAGGGCATTATAAACTATATATACTTAAGATTACAGTAATAAGGAGAGTCTCATCTTGTTTATTTTGACAACCAAAGTCATAAGGTCAGGACATTGTTGGAAACTTGAGTGACTATTACTTCTTAATTCTCTGCAAGAAAGGAATAGAGAGAGAATTTAAAAGTACTAATAAAAAGCAAAAAAGTTAAAATTGAATCTTTAATGGTTGGAATGATGAAAATGACATGATCATATGACCCAAGAAAAAAGATAATAAAAAAATTCAATCTTTATTGTTTTCTCTGTCAACGACAGAAACATGAATGTTAAGCAGTCTCAAATGTGATCCAAATAATGAAACAATCAAATGTGATGGGTTTGAATAATGAAAATTAATATAAACCAAATCTGCAAATTCTAAGAGGAAGCATCAAGATTCATATACAAGAACCATAGGTGCTATTAGATTATTTTCTTCAATTAGAAAACCCTTAATAATTGAGATAACCAACAAAATCAATACCAGAAATTATATAATGAAAGGAAGTTACAATATTGAAAAGTAAGGGAAAACAATGGTAAACACGTAGTGCATCGGAAAAGAAAATGAGAATCCATCTCTTTTACATATTCAATGGTATTGAGGAATGAAGGAGAATAAAAAAATTGATTTTGCAAATGATTGTATGATAATGGAAAGAAAGCAATTACATTATTAAAGAAAGGGAAAGAAAGGAATTACATTGAAAGGTGAGAGCTTTCTGAAACCAATGCATGAAATGGAAGAGGAAGAGAAGAGAAGAGAGTGTAGAAATAGTTGAGAGTGTTGGTTTAGTTTTATTATTTGCCTTTTTCAACGGCTATTTCAAACTATAACTTTTAACCCTTATTAACGGTAATATTGAAATATGATTAAAAGGAATTACATTGTATGCGAGTCCAGGTGGAGGGGCCACGTGTCGCAATCTTAAGAGTTAAATTTTGAGACTGTTCAGTATGGTCACTCTGCTGTTGGCCAATTCAAACTTACCTTTTTTTAAGTTTTTTTTGTTGGTGAAACCGTTTTTTAGTTTAATAAAATGTGTACTTACGCACAAATTAGAAAAAGTCCTTAATTTAATATTACTTTTTACGCACATAAAAAATTGTGATTGTTAACTACGATAGAAAAATAGTAAAAACTCATATTTATCAAATTGTTAGTGAAGAGTTTGCTTAAAAACTTTCAATACTACATGCCAAATATTTTTGTATAATTTAAAATAAAAAATATCACTTGACTTTTGGGTAAAATTCATTTACAATAACTATGGATGTCAAATAAATTTTAAATAGTGAAATATCTACACAGTAATATTATAAAGATTTATACATAGTCAGTGTATTATCTATCGTTCATTTTTATTATTTTTAGTTAAGAATTATTGGAGATTGAAAATGAATAATAAATGATAATAATAAGAGTTAATTACACTTACACCCCTTAAGTTTTAGTGAAATTACACAAACCACCACTCCATTTTTGTCCTTACACAAACCACCACTCTCTCTTACACAAACCACCCCTGATTTTATACATATATTACACTGACCACCCTGATGAGATATAAATATAATATTTTAAACAAAAAACGTGTGATGAATGTAATTAAGTTAAACAAAATAATATATATTGTGTAGACAATTCTAAATAGTACGAAACTGATGGTATATTTATTATTTTTGTTTTATTATACAATATATTAATAATTTTAATGAGATGTTTATATAGCTCTTATATTATTTTGTAATGAACCAAATAATGAAGATGCATTGACTCTTATATCATTTGAATTTGTCTACACAATGTACAATATTTTTTTTAACTTAATTACAAACATCACATGTTTTTTGTTTAAAATATTACACTTACATTTCATCAGAGGTGATTAGTGTAAAATATGTACAAAATTAGGGGTGATTCGTGTAAAGACAACAAATGGAGTGATGATTTGGGTAATTTCACTAAAACTCAGTGAAATTAACTCTATATTGTGTAATTAACTCTAATAATAATAGTATGAAAAACTATTACCTTACTGCATATATATTTTTTTAATATAAAATAAAACATTTTGTTCCGATATAAAAGGGCAAATTTACTTACATGGTGCACTTTGACCTTAAAATTACGGTTTTGGTGCACCTTTTTTATTAATTACGAAACTAGTGTAAATTTTGCAAGTCTCTCTCCTAAAACTCCACTTTCATTGGAGTTTTTCAATTTTTTTATCTTCTCACTCCTAAATTGGCAATGTGAAGAGAGTTTTTCACAATTATCTCTCATAAAACTCGACTGTCATTGGAGTTTTTCAATTTTTATTTATTTATGAAATCTTTATTATTGTCAAAGTTTTTATATAATTTTAGATAGTTTAAATATGTTTTCTAAAATATTTATGATGAAAACACTTATTTTATGTAATCTCTGATACATGTACATTTATT